>OY288204.1:9444200-10694200 GCA_958449745.1 Ochropleura leucogaster | reverse complement strand
TTTGCATGATGTCATTGCTACATAGATACGTATGTAGGTACAGACCAACTCGCAAGGCGGATTATGGCAGATTGCCGCAGCATTTCCCGAATCTAGTTAAGCTTTTATTTAATTAACGGAGAACGCGACAAAAGAAAGAATGTATTATGCAAAAATCCCTAGGTTGTTTTAATACGCTTTTAGTAGCCTCACTACTAAAAGTAAAACTACTGGTATATTTAAAAAAAGTAACATTTGACCCTTTTTTGGTATCCGCTTGAGCTGAAATTTGGATAACAATAAATGGTGACTTAAGTGACGTCTTTCTAAATCCAATATAGCGTACCCACAAAGATGGCGCACTATTTCGATTTTCTGTATTCAAATGTTATGGGTATCAAGTGATTTTTCACCTGTCTTTTCTTTGAGTTTTTTGAGAATACAAAACAGTGTATTTTTTTTTTATAAATTTGAATATATGGTACAGTTATATGTTTTTAGAAATATTATATTACTCCAAAGGTTGACTGGTAGAGAATGCACATGTACCATTATTTTTCTATGTACCTTTAATTTACATGAAGTTTAAATAAATCTATACTAATATTATAAAGCTGAAGAGTTTGTTTGTTTGTTTGTTTGAACGCGCTAATCTCAGGGACTACTGGTTGGAATTGGAAAATTCTTTTAGTGTTGGATATTCCATTTCTTGAGGAAGGCTATAGGCTATATAACATCACGCTACGGCTAACAGGTGCTGAGCAGCGCGGGTGAAACTGTGGGGAACAGCTAGTAAATAATAACTCTATAACTATATAGTATCATAGAAATTCTAAAAGACCAACTTATTGCCTGTGATAACTTGTACCATTTAGAGATACACACAGAAGCATTTGTTACGATAGCAGAAGATAATGCAAATTGAAGTTGACGAATACTTTATCTTCGTCCCTCGTTTTAAACATTGAAACATTCACATTTAAGAATGTCTCCGACGAAGAATTATTTCAAATTAAAAAACTTCATTAAGTTTTTGCCCTTTCGTTATGGTTCTCATTTCAAACAGTTAAATGAAGCCATGTTAAATGTACAGTGTGATAATAAACTTTAAATCCGATTTAATGTTTCTTTTAATGTTCGCAATAAAAATGAATCAGTTTCGTTTGGTTCAATGATTGTTATGATGCGAATCTTAACACGTTAGTATTATTGTCATTAATCATGGTTCACGGCTGTAAGTTCACTGACTATTAACAGTGTTATAGTTTTTCTTGCCAATTCAGCATGTCGTAAAACTGCGACACTTTTACGAGCACCAGCCATATATGTACAGAAACTACTCTGTATCAGAATATATTCTTGATACCCAAGACCCAGCTAAATGTACCTCGTTTTCGAGAACGTGATATTTCCAATATGAGCGGGTAAAAGGAACCAGAGAATTGAAGGTGACAGCTTATTATTATCATTTTGTGTGAATCGGAATCGAAATACTTGTTTATATATATGTATGTATATTTATCGTAAGCTATCGCCTACCAGCCGACCTGGCTTTTTCGAGAAAAAAAAGCGGCACTATTTACACGTTTACTATTTCAGTATGAGTAAGGCTAGTTCTACATAAAAATCGGTTTGTAATTATCAGACAGAAGATTATCATTTTGCATCTTGGGGTGACTCATTGGTGTAGTAGTCGTTAGCGTGATCACTGAGCATAAGGTCCTGGGATCGATTCCTATGCCAAACAATAGATATTGACTTCCATTAGAAACTAGCAACCACTCAGTCTAGATATAGGTCTGGCTGATATCCAATGGGATCCCCTATTACTTGTTACTAAACCGGCGAAATGTTGATATACTGTTAGGTGCCCCACTACCGAACCCTTCGGGGATTATGGACGACTATCTGTGCTCCGCGGTTTCACTCGCGTGGTGATAGAATATATCTTTAAGAATTGTAATGTGTTATCCTGATGTATAAGCTATATTATTGTAAAGTTTCATTAAAATCAATTCAGTAATTTTTGCGTGAAGGAGTAACAAACATCCATACATTCATTCATCCATACGTTTATAATATTAGAAGGATTTTTTGAATTTTGTAATATTAAAATCAAGCAGTACAAGTCCTAATGGCAACTAAAACTAGATTTACAATCTCAACAAAAAGGAGATTCATTTCACTTTAAATCGTTCGCTCAGTTTTAGCTAAAGTCATTCAACTATAATATGATTGATGGTTTAATAACCTCCCACTTAACGCGCTGCAGATCATTATGCCTCGCATGGGTTCATGGTTAGGTCATTGATACAACGTCATTCAACGCGAGCTCGTAAAAACTATGTTCCCACAGCGATTACAGTACAGTTACAGTAAGCTATCTGTCATCCTACACAGAAATTGTACTTGGCTAATTTTAAACAAATGATCATCGTCAATCATTGTTGTTTTGTTATTATTATTATATATTTTTTTAATATATCTAGGACAATTTAAACAAAGTAATTAGTTTCCTTGAGGACCATCAATACACATTAATTGCATTAAAAAAAAACCTTGCCCCACACTAGGAATTTCTCCTGAATCGTGGGTGCGTTTACAAATATTTAAACTCATATACACAAACAGCCAGACCCGGAAAAACTATCTGTAGGCCATATAAATATTTGTTCCGTGCGGGAATCGAACCCGCGACACGCAGACCAGCAGTCGATCGCTCAGTCACTGCGCCACTCGTGTCGTCGTAAATTAGAACATGTGTACGGTAAGGTTTCAGTCGTTCAATTTACTTGACGAAATTTCTTAAAGGTCAACTGACCCGTAAAACCATAATATGATTTGTACTAATATCGTTACGTTATAGAACCATGTGTATACCTTTCATTGCTTTGTTCCACTTCAACAGTTTATTTTTCCTAATGTAAAATCTTCATTAACGATAAGGAAAACCTTATAATCCTGCAAAATTTGTCATCCGTCGGAAGATTAACATTATTATTAAAATAAATGGAAGATGATTCAACCACGCCCTCAGGTTGATAAGGCAGACATTCGCAGAAATCATTGTACTCACGGCAGAATATATTATACAAGTTTTAGTAATAAATATTCAGTTACGTAACTTGTTGTCTATTAGGGACAACTTTATCCTAACTTTTGCTTACGATAGTAAACCTGTTAGACGGCAAATATAAGCTTGATTTGATATGTATTAGAACTTTACCGTAACATTGGAATGTACGTGGTTACGACTCACACGTGCCCGTAAATGAAGTTCCCAAAAAAAATGTAAAATGAGATTTTTTATCTGCATTGACATAAGGCTGTGGCATAAACAAGGCAGACGTGTGTGTTTGGTAATGTCATAATATCACAGTTTTACGACCAGGCGCGGCGGCCGTGATGTAAACCTACCGAATATCTACCTCCTCATCTAAGTACCATTCATTTACTTGGCATCCAGCTGTGCGTAAACAATGTTCATACTTACGTACTATATATGGAACTAATTGCAACCGTGGGACAAGTGTGACGAAATCGATAATGGGCCTAATTTATCTCATTACCATTCGCCGTTATATTATTTAAATGAGTCCACGAAATTGGAAATATATTGAAAATAAATTTAAACACAACAGGGTTTTTAGGCATCCATCTTGATTTATTGGATTTGCTTCTTGTTCGTTACTTGCTTTCATTACTTTAATTGATTCGATTCGATATTCAAATTAGTCAATCAAGAGCTGTCAGTTCCAAGCTTCGCATCCATGGGGTGTTTACCCCAGTCGATTTCGATAAATGTCAATAGGAGGTTGACCGGATTAGCAAAAAATGCGAATAGACAATTAACAACAAAGATGCTGTATAGACAAAGAGTCGAAGGTCAACACACTTTGGTACTTCAATCTGCATAATATTCAAGTTATTAGACTCTATTAGGGTTAAAGGTCTTATTAAGGTTATATTAGGGTCCACTGTATACCAATGAGCGAAATATACTAAATGTATAAAGAATAAATGAATCAGCACTGGGAATGTTCGTTTATAAATTCTATGAGTCAAATGTTTGCCTTTAATAATTCATTTAGGTTCACCAACCTTTTCATTAGGCGGCGCTGAACAGATGTTCTACATACAACTAGAACACTATTATTAAAACAATAATAAATAGTTCACTATCAAAGGGCATTTCTGTGCTAGTATCCCAGATATATTAGATTATTCCCCTTTGAATCACATGCTGAAAATATCTCCCGCATACTAAAATATGCCATCGAAAATATCTATTGCATTGATATTTTATTCGCGTTTTTGTTGCGGGTAACCCCAAATCGAATCTTTTGGTGAACATTTGTGATATTTCTCAGGTTTATTTTCTTGTATGTATTCGTTTTCCGGTTGTTGAGTTTGTTTCTTCCTACTGTCGGTGTTGATTGACATGAAGACGTGACTGTAACAACAACTTTAACTTTGGTATCTCACTTTGTTGTTATTACTGTACTTTATACTAGGCATTTTTTTTTTAACTTTGCCTTACACTAGGAATTTCTCCTGTATCGTGGGTGCGTTAACAATCATTTAAAATCACATACACTAACAGCCATACCCGGAACAAATATTTGTAGGCCATACAAACATTTGTTCCGTGCGGGAATCGAACCCGCGACATGCAGTGTAGCAGTCGATCGCTCAGCCACTGCGCTAACCGTGTCGTTTATTTAGTATGTAGTCGTGTTTCCATTGAAAGTCCATCTGGGTGTCCTTTGTCGTCAAAAAAACCTAGATCCAGCTCTGTTTTTACTCGGTACGGCCTGAAATAATAAATAAAGGTTAATAACCTATTTCGACCGATTTACAAAACGAATTAAATACGAACTCTGCTAATATTATTTCTCCAACAGTTCATTCAAATCCGATTTTTTTGCTACAAAAAACGGGCGCGGTTTACTATACAAATACTAGCTATTACGATAAATCACAGGCACTTGTCGAATAATAATATATGTTGTTATGCTATGCCCTACAGACCTACAAACTGCCGGTCGTGGATCATAGAGCACGAAACGCTTCAGTGCCTCCCGAGACTCGGAGCTCAATACCAACAAGATAATCTGGTGAGACATCCAACCTTGTTAACTGTTTGGTAAAGTTGAAAGATAATCAGCCTCTGGCTGCAATACCTATTTATTTGAGTGCTAATGTTAGGGATTTATTCCTTGTTTTACTTTTAGATTTAGGAATTGGTGAATTTGATGGCACGGTTGGCGCAGTAGCTAAGCGATCTACTGCCTCGCCGCGTGTTGCGGGTTCAAAATATTTGTATGACCTGCAGATAGTTGTTTCGGGTCTGGCTGTTTTTTTTTTATGTAAGGTTAAATGTTTGTAAACGCACCCAAGATAAAGGAGACAATCCTAGAGTGGGGAAAAGTAAAAAAAAAATCCTTACTAATATTATAAAAGCGAAAGTGAGTCTGTTTGTTTGTTACGTCTTCACGCCTAAATGGCCAAACTGATTTAGATGAATTTTGGTACCCTGTAGACATGTATAGTTGGGACCCTGGAGACGGATATAGGATATTTTTTTTATTTTTTAAGTGAGAAAAGGGGAGGAAGAGGGAAGAAATGGGGAGAGGAAGAAAATTTAATTCGATCATCACGTGGGTTAAAGTTAGCATGTCACGCGGACGAAGTCGCAGGCAGAAGCTAGTACTATTAGGTATAATAAAACTGATTGCATTTCCCACCACCATCGGGCCACAGCACTACATTATTGACTGTGCAAAAACACAAACAAGCTATTCATGAAATGCAATCCGCTCAATTCCGCAAGAGCTTCAAAGTGAGTTTTAGATGGCTAAAATATTTAATAGGTTTCCATAGCTTTCACACTGACTATTTAAATATGCATGCAACAAGTAACTGCCCACCCTGTTGAGGTCTAAAACTCAGATGATTTCATAGTGCCTCAGGCCTGTTTGACATACTTAAACACGACTAGAATGTAAGTCAATATTTTCCCAGACAACTACAGATCGGCATGTTTTTGCCAGACATTCCGCAGACGACCTTTGATATAGGTTTTTCATCAAACTACAAATAACAATTCTTAAATAAAAGTCTGTACTTACATAACTGTTATGTGTTCAAACTACGACTATGTATCGTAAACTAACTCATAAAACAACTTAAAGCGATCGCAATGATTATTCTTAGAAGTTTTAAGGTTGGCTGTGAACTGTAGTTCAGTGACTCTGTAGGATAGAAGAATGATTTTAACAAAGTCGTAAGTCAAAAGAAATAAAAATGCAACCGTAATTTTATGAGATGATAGACGTGCAGTCAGACACACAGATAACACGATAAAACTGTGACCTATCTCTCGGCTCAAAGAGATGACTTTCTGTTTAACGAGTCGTCGGTCCTATACATAAACTGATCACATTCATCACTAGTATCCGGACTTACACTCATTTGCATCACAGTCGGGGCAACTGTAGAGCGAGTGTATTAGGAAACACTAAACTACTTCGGCAAATGTTAGTACACACGACGGCAGGTCAACCTATACTAAACTAAACTACAATAAACTAACCTATACTAACTAAACAGTTTAGTATAGGTTGTCTCTACTACGAATCGCACACCGTAGTAGAGAGATTAGGTTAAAATGGTTTTGTATAGGTTGATGTGCTGCCGTCTGTACATTCATTATGAGAAACGTTGCGTACAGTCCTGATTATAATTACGACATCGCTTCATTGATTGCATGTCATCTTCGAAATTAGGCCTACAGACCTTGAAACAAAACAATACCATACCGTCACCCTCGTGCATACATAACTCATAAATTAATTATTCCCACAACTGTACTACCTATAACAAGCTAAAATTAATTTATGCTCCATAAAATTACTGCGTATCGTACGCAAGTCATAATTTTCTAGTTAATTTAGGTGTTAGAAACGTTGTTAAAAGCTCCTATAAAGCTCGGCGTCTAACAAAGATATCAATGACAATAAACATTTTCCGTCCGACATTTTTATTTTTGGGCACACGTTCATTTTATAATTGATGCAATTACCGCAAATTGTTTATCATTGGCTTTGATTACGATGAACGTTAACTTTAACCTCGTGGGCGGTTAATTATGTACTGTTACCAATTAATTCTCGAATTAAATATGTAAAATATTGTTAAATATCCTAGAATTATCGGAGAAATGGAAGGTTTTATACTGCACTTATATATTTTTTAATTGTTTTATCAGACATCTACTAGAAGAAGCTTTGAGAGAACTTAAAATAGCAGTACACATCGTTAGCTCAAAGTCGAGCTAACTACAAAGTCACTATTCAAGACATTTTTGAAGCGCTGTATTTAAATTTGAATTCTTTGCCATCAGTGCGTTACTGTAAAGTAATAGCATAAAAAACGGGTAAGTAGGTCTACATCACAAACAACCAATTTCAACTATTGACATCGAATTAAAACAAATAGTATATTTATATATATACTCGTAAGGTTTATTTTATATAAATAAGATTTAACTAATGTAAGCAAATACTTATTTGCCTACGTGATATATACCCGCCCCCATTTATAAGGCCTGTACTTCAGCTTTTATTCATTAAAAAGGTTAGCCCCTTTACTTTGGTAACTAAATACACACTGTTGACATTAAAAGGTTTATAAATATAATATTGAACTAGTTAAAGCCCGCGGCTTCACTCGCAGGGAGCTCAGTTCCACGGGATTGTACTACTTACTACGAGAAAACAGTTTCCTTTGTGTTAGTCCAGATTATAAACTATCAGTGTACCATATTTCACTAAAATTGTTCAGCAGTATTTGCATGATGGTTGCTGGTTGTTCGAAAGAGATATCGCGGCCCCGGGACATAAAGGGCAAAAGTAAGTAGATGGGTGGGTTTTATTCGGTTAAAGTCTGACACTCGCCCAAATTCCGCCCATAGCGGCCAGTTATTATTTCCAATGCGCACAAAAATAAAAAAGTGTTTTCATGAAAGTATAAGAAACATCGATCCATCCATACATCAATCCTTTTCACAAAATGACGCATTTATAATTAAATAAGAAGTAACATAATACCACAATATATTCTAGTGTGAGCTAAGTCAAACCGAGATTAAGTAACAATTCAGTCAACGTTGAAGGATGCTTGGAACCATGCCTTTTTGGCAAGCCAGCCAACTTTGATACAGTATTCAGAATTTAAGACGGAGCATAACTTATTAAATTAGGTTAACATGTTACCAGATATGATATACATGCTTCTTTTTTTTAATACTTACGTACGTTAAGTTACAAAAGATGTAGTCGTAAGTACCTTTAACAACAAAATGTTAAGCTGTGACTGTTCCACGCGTGCCAGCAAAGCAGTGGGGCCTGCCCAGGGCCACCGCCTGCCGGGGTTGCGGGTTGTTCGAAAGAGATACCACGGCCCCGAAACGTAAAGGCCGACAGAAGGAACCTGGGTGTCCGTTATCCTTACTAATATTATAAAAGCGAAAGTGAGTTTGTTTGTTTGTTCGTTACCTCTTCACGCTTTAATGGCTACACCGATTTTGGTACAGAGATAGTTCGGAACAAGGAGACGGATTTAGGCTAATTTTTGTTTAAAAAAAGTGGGATGTGAGGGAGAAAGAGGGAAGCAAAGGGAAAACTTGCGTTGCTATTACAAATCAATAAGGTGCAAGGAGAACTGTGTTACCCCGAATTTTACGCGAGCGAAGCCGCGGGCAAAAGCTAGTTCAGTATAAGTCTGTCACTCCCCCTCCCCCCTTCTCGAGAGCGGCGAAAGATATAGAAGCGAAAACAAAAGAAAAAAGAAAGGCTGTCATTGGTATCTACTCATATCAGAAATAACTGATGTATTTACTTATAAGTAGGTAAGTAGATTATCTATAATAATTAGAAATGCGAAAGTTTGTTATTTATTCACACAAGAGTAGGTGAATGAATTTAGATGAAATGATGGATATTGGCACTCAGATAAATTATACTTTAAAACAGCACAAAGGCTTTTTATCCCATAACATTTATATAATTTGCTCGGGCATTTCGCGGGCAATTTCTAGTATTATCATATATTCTAAATTATTCTAAAGTAATATCTATAGAAACATGTCCGGATGTTACGCATCCCTATATACAACATATACAGGAAATTTTGTTCAGTGTTCCAGTCGCATTCGACAAGTACCGATAGAACACAAGTTCCTAATTAACTTGCACCCGCGAGAACGCAAGTGCTCATGTGCCAATAACGTACTGTTCACTGCATTGCTGTCACATATCGGTGTAGTTGGGAACTTTGACATGAAACAGTAGTTTGACAGCTGTCACCGCTACCGCCTTGACTTCGCACTGTGTAATGCTAAACTATACAAGCCTACGATAATATATTAGCTTACACTCTGCACAGCCAGACCGTTTGCTAAAACTCAACACTATTGTATGTTCATGTTTGTTTAGCTATGTAATTACGCGAGCAACTTTTGTGTATTTTAGTGTTTGTGTTATACATTAAATTTAAGTCTTTTATGAATAAGTACAAATAGTTTATTGTTATTCGTGAAACTTTAAGCAAGGAAAATGTATTTTAACGTATGACAAATACCCCCCCCCCCTCTCTCATTGAGAATATCTGAAACATTTCTAAATATAGAAATCTAATTCAAAAGTTACGTAACTATTATAACTTTGTCAAATCTTCAAGAATCAACCTACAGAGCGTGCTATAAATAAATCAGCCTTTTCCGATAATTGGTATCAACCGGATCAAAAATAAGCCTGAACCTGCCTCGAGTTAGCACGTAGACGACGTAGGTATTTTATGTACTACTTGGTGGCCAAGTAACACAGTGAGCGAGATATGATAGGGATTCACTGAGAAATTCACCCGTTAATTGGAAACCATTCTGAAGGAAAACGGTAAACCGCTATCTTGGCACACGAGCGAAATCCTTCAACTGGACTAAAAGCTGAAATAAAATATCAGTACCTCTAGATAAGAATAACTCGTTACCAGCCGTATCCGAAACCTTTTGTCGGATTTTGACTAAGATTCAATTCTTTCATGTCTTTTGACTATTTACATAAATACGGCTTTAGTCGTTTCCCGCTAAACGAAACCTCGTTCCCGGAATGATTGTAGTTTTCAAATGGTCTTCAAATACTTGGAATCTGTATTCGCGGGAGAAGAGCGTCGTTACTCGTTGCTATAACAACCCAAGATTACATCACTATTCTGTTTTCTGAACTACTATCGCGTGCGAGAATATTCCTTTTAAGTCAGTTATACGTACATTCTTTATTAAGGCCTTTTTTGGGATGGGAAATCAACAAATAACTTTAGCCGGGGGGCGGAGGGGCGGATGTCAGACTTTACTTAGTAAGATCCTTCCCCCCTTCTTTTGCTTTTTCTTTCGAAGAACCTGCAACCCTAGGTTGTGGCACTGGCAGGCCCCTTTGTTGTTTTGACATCTCTTTGAGGCGCGCGTAGAACACAGTGTTTTAAACGCTTCACTGGACGACTGGACATTTTTCAGCTACTATTTGATAAGTCTCAGTAGCCGACTTTCCGTGAACCGATATGACCAATATTGATAAAATTCGTTTAAGTAATGAAAGCTCTTAATATTGGTCTGTTCGTGGACATAAGATTTTTTTACCAAAAGCAATTCAATGAAAGCTATGAGACATGTTTCCTATGCTAAAAGCATTATTATGTCTAGGCAAAAAAAAATATATCTAGGCAACATTTAAATGTATTGGTGACTTCTACTAGGCTACTTGCAATTCGGATGGGTGCTCTTGGTGGATTACATCCGAGAAAGCATTTAACTGAAGTGGAATTTGAGCGACTGCGACTCGTGATCTTAATGAAATGCATACAAACTTTGACGACTCTTTTCAAACTTTCAAAAACGTACCGACGTTTGCATTAAAATTATTACACAAGCAGTTGCAAAAGAAAGTTTCAGGGAACGAAGTTTTTACATGAACTACTTAAAACTGTGTCGCATGCAGCGAATGCACGAAGACCGTTTATCCTTTTAATTAATTAAACGTGGTCTTCCAACTGAATTGAAAATAAAACAAAAGTTATGCTAGGTTAACTTTTAATAAGGTTTCATAACTGTAAGTTAATAGACTAGCCCTCAAAGCTATCCTTACTAATATTATAAAAGCGAAAGTGAGTTTGTTTGTGTGTTTATTTGTTACGTCTTCACGCCTAAATGGCCCAACCGATTTTGGTACAAAGATAGTTGGGACCTTGGAGACGGGCATATGCAAAAACTCAGAAAAGGGGAGAGAAAGATATATTTTTTTCGACCATCACGCGGGTTAAAGTAAGCGTTAGCCCAAAGTAACTATGCCACGCAGACGAAATCGCGGGCGGAAACTAGAATTTAATAAAAACTTACCAGACCTGGAAACCTACATCATACCATAAATATTTTAAAGCAGATGGAGTTAATTAACCAGGTGTTCAAATAATTACGTAATTCTATTGCTCTTGTGAATTTTTGAACAAAGCAGAGCAAGTTTAAGGTTACTAAGAAATACTATAACCTATTTTTATCAATGTATAAAAAGTCTTGTCTAATAAAATACCAAAGTGATGTTATCGACCGTTTGATCATGACTGCATTCGAACTCAAATATTTGTTTTAAACATATCAAGATGTTACGCCAACAAAAACACTATCTTCTGAAAAATAATTAATTTTTGATTTAAGTGCAATCGACTTCTGTTTTGACAGATGAGTGAAGTATATACAAATTTATTTTAGTATCGCAGACTGTTAGCAACAGCGAATTTGGCGGAAAATTTAGAGATGTGCTGATAGCACACAATTTTAATCGCTCATCAGAGTCCATTTTCACGGCCCAATCCATTGATCAATTAGATTCGCGGTTTGTTTACGTCATGGTTATTGAAATAACTGAGAATATGACGGAAGGATGGGTCTTAAACTAAACAGACTTTTTTATATTAGAAAAATCGAAAATAGTAGAGTTCTGCTTTACGATTTCATAATTGAAGACACTCCTGCATTACGAGCCTCATCTAGCTAGAAGTCAAGATTGCAAATGGAAATGTAAACATTTATATTTTATGAAGCAGTTTTTTCTCAATGTGGGAAGATAAACGGAGGTTGTGTTTCCTAGCTTATTAGTAGCTACATCAAAATTAAATGGTTAATTTATATATTTTTTAATATTCACTATACTATCGATCTACATATAATCGTATACACATCAGGTCGTAAGACATAATTTTTTATTTTTGTTCCTCGTATGAAATTATTTATTTAAATTTGTTCTACCCTTGTCGATGCGGTTCTAAGTAGAAGTAAGGATTTAAGTGGTTCACCCTTTTTTTTGGCTGTTCAAGTTATTATAAATAACGTTTTTGTTATGGATATTATTCAGAGCCCCTTAGTAACAATGAAGCTGGTACTTCGCATCTTCTTGTTCGTATTAAATTATACCTATCAAACACTCAACAGTTCCAAGTTTAGAATCATTGTGTTAAACAGAAATTCCAACTTTCCTTTTGAAATAATTTTGAGCTCTACTATTATTTCAAAGGCTTAAAACCTAACACGGCTTGCCTGAAAACTGTAACTAGCTAAAAATATCAACATCACAGACATACAACATTTCGTTTATGTCAAAAGCTCTTAATCTTAAATCCCCTACAAAAGCGTATTTTTTAAATAAACCATTGATTTGGTTAAATTACCTCTTTGAATACTAGTGGTGAGGAATTGAAGTAATTATACTAAATGAGCATTCTATGCGTATTCGTGGACAGAACTGATTACGATCTCTTTCTAAGAAATAGTGATTTTAGAACTCCTCAAATATTCATCATCCTAAAATTGTAATAAGTAATAATTAAGCTGTTAAATTTAACTTAATTAGGTAAGCTATTAAAAAATATATTGATACTAGCTGTGCCCTGCGTTGCAATGCAATTTTCCATACCTCTACCCTTTCTACCCTTCCTACCCTTCCTACCCTACCTACCCTACCTACCCCACCTACCCCACCTACCGTAGTATTACGTTACGTTTACGTTTTAATCTAATTTATAAAAGTCTCGTGTCACAATGTTCGTTCCCTTACGCCTCCGAAACGGCTCGACTGATTCTTATGAAAAATTTTATGCATATAGTCTGAGAATCGGCTACTATCAATTTTTCATACCCCTAAGTAATAAGGGGACCTGACCCGCTGGGTACAGCTAGGTATTATTTTATTATTGCCCACCATAGAGCAAATGCCTCCCCTTTCTTACTGCACCCCTATCGCTTTTCATTATACCAAGAAAAAACAAATTTTGGATTTAGTCACTTTCGTTCTCAGCGTGCCATATATTTGTCGATACCTACAAAACTGTCATTACAAAACAAAAAGCCAGACACTATTATAACATTGTTTCTGAAAATGAATTCATATCAAAAGTCTTCTACGTTATCAAAAAAAAGCAATTATATATATATTATTTAGTACAGTTACTAGCATCAATATGTGTATACTTACCTTCTCTCTCTCCAAATTCGAAAACAATTTTGCGCGAGAAATAACTATTTTAGCTTTGCGATACGATCTATTTCATATTAACATGTATGCCAAAATACTATGTTCGCAACAAAATTGTTGACACGGTTGGCGCAGTGGCTGTGCGAAGGACTGCACCGCTGCGTGTCGCGGGTTCGAGTCCCACACGGAACAGATATTTGTATGGTCTAAAGATATTTGTTCCGGGTCTGGCTGTTTGTATATGTGAGTTTAAATGTTTGTAAACACAACCACGATACAAGAGAAAATCCTAGTGTGAAGCAAATACAAAAAAAAATATCAGTATAGTGGGAGAGTTTAAATTACTTTCTAAGTAATTACATATCGGTGCTAGCGACTGTATCTACATGATCGGATTTTAATTAGAATTTAAAAATTGATAATAATCAAAAATAAATCAACTGACCCTCGAAATCGTCATACCGTAATTTCTGTGCGAATTTAAAGAATTGATAATATCTGTGCTAAATAGAATGTATTATCATTGCAATAAATTATTTTTATCTCTTCCGTTTTTTTAAGAGAACTAACATAACCTGTTTTTTTATGTTTTGTTATACCTATTACTTCTTATTCTTTATTTACACAGATGCGCGAAACTCGCGACCTTTTAAATTAAGACCATTATAAAATAATTAAAACTCATTATATTTTAATGATACCTACTAAGTTCCATCATAATCTTATTGATTTAGACACCATCATCATTCATTAATTCAGGTCATTTTATAATTACGACTATTTTAGAAGCGATTACTGAAAACAAAAATATCACTAGTGTTACATGAATTTTAGAGTTAAACGATACAAAACAGTATCTTATTATTTAGCAATCAATTATTTGAAAGAACGATTTTAGCTCTTCGTTTTGGGTTCGAAAAGTTAATTCTAAGAATACCTTAAAACTAAGAAACTAGATTTTAAAGAGTTACCTATGAGTCTGCAAAATAATTGAGTTTATTGTTTTAACGAAGAAACAATTTAGCTTTTGCTTTGTATTGATTCTAAAAAGATTAATGTATTCCAGGAATCAAATTAAATCTAAATAACTAGAAACTGCTGTAACTTGAAGAAGCCGGTTAAAAACCAATAATTTTCATTTCCAATTATTTGAGTAACGATTTACTTATGTGAAACAAGTCTTACCTCAAACGTTCGGCTGTTTATGAGATCCGCACAACATAGATGCTTATTGATAACAAGTACAACACTATAACAGATAGCGGGATCGAGGCAACGCGTTCACGACTAGAGGAACACTGGAGCTGCGCGCGCGCCGCTCGCCGTCTACTGCCGCTCGTCTAAACTATACCCCATTTAACATAACAGATCTGTTAACATTGTAGTTCCTAAGAGTTCAATGTTACGCTTTTGCTTCATTCAATTACGTACGGCACATATCTATAATTTGATTATGTATTGTCGTGATCTAGAATTTTAATTTACGTTACTTTTTGTCGTTGTATAATTAATTATTATCAAGCATTTTTAATTGGATTTTATTTAGAGCGGCATTATTATTTGTATGAAAAAAAAACAAGCGCTAACTGACTAAACTAAAGATCACAAGCGTCATGTTACAAAAAGCATATTCATACAACGTAGGAGACCATAAGAAAATCAGAATTCAAGCTACGGTTAACTCTGTGTGGCGTCAGATTTCGTTAGTATTCCCTTGTAGGTACATATTTGATATGAAACCCAAGATAAGCCTAGCAAAAAAGTAGGTTTGTTTGAACGTACTATTAGTTACATAGACGCAAAGTTGCTATAGATAAAGTATGTACCAACAGAGTAAATTAATGGCTCCTCTCCTCACTAGTTCAGTAATTTGTGATGAAAATAGCTAACACCTGCACGTTTGGAATGATCGAACTTCCATTAATTTTAACTGACGTACCAATCTAGATTATGTTTAGTTAACCCGCACAACGTATATACCATCTACCAATGACAGACAATGCAAGTTTTTCCGAGCCCAATCTTAGCATCGTTAAAATAAAACAGCAAATAGTGTTATTTTAAATTTATTTCTAGATGGAGCAATAATAACTGTCGGATATTTAATTAATTAATGAGAGATTAGAAATCAGGTCCGTAAAATACAAGACCGGTCTTTGATAAATCTCCAAGAATTGTTAGTAATTAATTAAAAGTAAAGATATCATAACAAAACCATGCCTTAGCAGATTATTTCACTACGCGAAGTGATAACGCGCGGGCGGTGACCGCGCAATCAAATATTGGAACAGCTTCTACCAGATGTAGGCGACGCGATTACTGTTTTAGTTTTTTTTCTTTTGTTAAACCTATTGTTGATTAAAACCAATAGTTGACGCCAACCAATAACCGTAGCCGATTAAAATTGTTATTGAAATAAACATTTATTTAAGTTTCAATAAGTAATTTAATATGGAAAAAGAGGAATTGGTCTATTTATTTACCTGAGGTTATGGTATTGACTCGTTCTTTTATATCTTATACCGTCAGTTATCGAGCTAACACCAATTGTGAAAAAAGTCTTTAAATGTTGTATTAATCGATAAAACTAATAATTCTGAGTCAAGCTCAACGTTTAACGTGTTTAGAAATACGAAACTTAATATTTAAAAATTGAGTTTCGAATTTCAAAATGACACTACTGTATGTTACCGCTATCAAAGTGAACAACTTTGACATGAATAGATTATGATTAAACGTAACGATACATTCAAACGGGCTTCCAGAACACGAGATTACAGTGCAATCAACACTCACAGAGGAAAGATATAAATAGATTTTATTATGACCGTTGGATAATAATTTAAAAAAGGAACTGAACCCGTCATCTTATTTATTTGAGTTTTCGTCCTTACCAATATTATAAAATTGAAAGTGAGTTATGTCTTCACGCCTAAATGGCGAAACCGATTTTGATGAATTTTGGTACAAAGATAGTTGGGACCCTGGAGACGGATATAGGTTATTTTTATTTAAAGTGAGAAATGACGGAGAAAAAAGAAAAAAAAGGGAAAACTTAAGTTTGCTATTAGAATAAATAAGGCGCAAGGGCTAACTTAACTACAGGTAGCAGGTACCCATCAACTTATTATTAGTAGTTTTCATCTCTTATAAATTGTTTTTCACAACAAGCATGACGATGATAAACTTCTGGCTCTGGCATTTGTTTGGCACCGAAGTCATCGGGCTAAGTGGCGCGTTTTGGGCTTTCTCAGGCTTGCTTGCTTTTTCCACTACTATATACATAACCAGTAGTGGACATTCCAGGGGACTGATAATGATGATGATGATTTGTGATGATTTTCACTATATTTAATCATCAAATAACTTGGGCGGAGTGTCAAACCTGTACTTACTAAACTTCAAGACAAAAAGAGAAAAACTGCTACCAAAAAGAGTCTTTGCAGAAGAATGGGAACGAATTCCACCAACATTACTATCGTTGATAGCACGCCCAGAAGAATGCAAGCTGTGATTTTGGCAAGAGCAGGTTACACGCGTTTATTTACAACAACTAAAAACAAAACGTTTTGTCTTCATTACTTACCACTTCTTTGGTCGTTTACATCGGTTTTATGAAAATCATCGAAAAATAATTAAAAAAAGTAAAATTATGTAAACAATGAAGTATACGGACTACGTGTAGTATATTAGTAGTAGTATAGTGTAGTACCTACGTAGATAGATTTAAACCTATAAAAACCAACTTCGTCCATGCGAAATTGTTAATTTTAAGGTAAGCAATGTCATATCCCATTTGACGCACGAATACACTAGTTGTCTTTCCGTGAAATTGTTTTAAAACAATCGTTACAAAAAAATGCGACATTCACCATGTTATTTAATCGTAACTAAAAACTGTGAAATTATTTTGAAAAATATAATCTTGACATCGTAAAAACTTACTTAAAATAAAACTTGAAACGAAAAAAAAGCCCAAAGACAATAAGAGCCTTTACCAGCCAGGTCCCATTAAAAATCTAGCACGACTCAAATCGTCCCAATTATAATTGGTCCCTGTTAAAAAAGTGTTAAAGATTATTGAAATTGTCTATTTTTCTTTTCTGGTGTTATTCATCCACCTAGTCATCCGTCTCGCGTATTTTGTAAAGGTAATGAACAACTTTTTTTTAAGTATTTTTTTTTTAATATATGGTCTTGATATACCATTTTGGAATCATCCCTTTCATTTGATACCCATATTACAGTTTACAATTATTATTATTTTTACCCTAAACTATAGCGTCTCTCAGTAGTCTTGTTGGTTTTTTTTTTTAATTGTCACCTGTGTAGCGCTTTTGTTACCCCGTGGTAAAACTGACCTGTAACGACTGTCTCCAAATCTGCAAATGACAGCAGGTAATACCACTATTCTTTTAAAGAGTTAGGTAGGTACTTTCTTGTTGTATTTTCAAACTGAAACTTTTTGTGTTGTTACACGGTTGGAATTGGTGTGGATACTGGGTATTGTGCGTTCTTATATTTTGTATTTTTCAATAAACGTTGGTTGATCAGAAAACCTTTTACTATACTTTCAAGAAAAACGGTAAAAAATAACCAAATTTACTGCCAATATCAAATCCTTACTATTCCTTACTATAATGTTATAAAAGCAAAAGTGAGTTTGTTTGTTTGTTACCTCTTCACGCCTTGATGACTAAACCGATTTGATAAATTTCCGGACCGGGAGAAAGAGGGAAGAAAAGGGAAAACTTAGCTTTGCTATTACAAATCAATACAGCGCAAGGGCAAAAACTGCAGGTAGCATATACCTGTAAATCAGGAAAGGGGAACTGAGGTACCCCGAATTTAACCGTCCGAATCCACGGGCAAAAGCTAGTAAAACAATAAAGTACTTTTGGCTTACCAGGTACTCTTACACCGTCCGACAATTATAATCATACCTTTACTTCTTTACTTGTATATAAGCATAAATATGTTGCAGAACTTAGTAGAATACCTTTAATAATATAGTTAAGCGGCCCCTGCGACAAACTCCAATCACCGTAACTTGTGTGAAAATCCTAAGCAATGGCGGTGTTTAGGGAGCCCGGGGGATCGGTATATTTCCACAGGGTTCTACCATCAACTCAATCACGAACTAAACAAGAAATGCCATTGTCCTTAACCTTTACCTTTAGTTAACAAAAGGTTAGTTTAGTTAAAAGAATGCTCATAACAAATTGGTTAATTTCCCATGCTGTACAGAGACAAACTTGAAGTATCACAACGCTTAGTGCTACGCTAATCAAACGCAAAAATTACCTTAACTTAAAATAAACCTAATTTTTAACATAATATCACGACTGTAAAGTGTTTAGAAATATTTTTTGTCAGTGGTTGGAGTATCAGACTTTTAGTGACTAAAAATCCATATTTCTTATTTTGCCCTTTATGTTCCGGGGCCACGGTATCTGTTTCGAACAACCCGAAACCCCGGCAGACGGTGACCCTGGCAGGCCCGGCCCCTCTACTGTGCTGACACCTCTTTGAGGTGCTCGTGTAACTAGCAGTACTGCTTCGCAGAAAGAAGTGACAACATCCCATTCCCTCTTGCTCCGGACTAAGCACTAAACTTGAGCGGACGTGAGATCGCCGCTGCCGATCGCCTCTACGAGGACACGGTGGTGCTGTGCTCCACCTAAGCTGCGCAGACGGCCATTGTGTGCTGCACCGTGTCTTCCGGGCGATCGTCACAATAGTGACTCCCGGGCGTTTCCTCCCACCCAAGTCCAGGGGCTGAAATACCAACAGACGGGGCACAAAACATGATTGAGTCAATGTGGGTGACCTAAAAACCTAAAAACTTTATACATTACCAAACCTGAGCAATCCTAAAATTCAAATTTATCCACTAGGATACCCGTAAGTTTAACTTAGTGTAGAATGCGACGAAGAGACAAATGAACACTGCATCCAAACTAGTTTTGGAATTAGGTAACTTAAGTTTGGCTATCTGTTACTTAATCTCTTCGGAACGGTTTCAAAACTTTAGACGTATTTTGGCACTCAGGTAGAAAACTCTACCTTAATCCAAAAATTCATCATTAAGTTCATAAAGTTGATCTTCCACTATTATCTGAGATGTGCAGTCCTTTGAGATGTTAAACTGAGTATTGTTTTGCAACACAACACGCAATACAACATTTTTCCTAGGCTGGTTTACATTGCAAGCAATCAGCGTAGCGTGCCCTGCATCGCATGCTGTTATGGAAATAATCTGCTCCTAGTTTTACCCGCGCGGCTCATTTGTTTGTGAGCCTAGCATGTCCATTTGTCGTGAGTTGCAGTGGGCGATCCCGCTTACCTTTTCATATGAAGCTAACTTATGACTACTTAGCTTAGCAGTTGGCTCTTGTGGAATAGGGCCTTAATACACCGAATATGTATTTTCATCTCCACAGGGATTACCCACAAAGACTTTCATTCAAGTGGATTAAGTTGCGGAAAAAAGTTAGGATCCTATATAAGTATTTATATTTAAACAGATTGTCGGTTTTTGTCCCCCAAAGTATTTTTATCCATGGTGTTTCATTCAATGTTAACGGATTAGCTCTTGTTTTCAAATAGTTGGAAGTTCTAAAATTAACGAGTTTATTTTAGGCTTCCGTACCTCGAAAGGAAAAAACGGAATCCTTATAGGTTATTTTATTGTCCGCCTGTCTGTCTGTTTGTTTGTCTGTCAAGACAATTTATCTCAGGAACGCATGAAAGCATCAAGTTGAAATTAAAAACCGGCCTAAAGCGAGTCAGACTCGCGCACCGAGGGATCCGTGCAAACTTGCGACATAAACAGCCAAATCATTTGACTGCGTAGACTTGCGAGTTGATTTTTTACAGCTAAAAACGACCACAGACATGTGTATGACTTGAGTGTATGGTTTTAATTTCAACTCAACACTTATTACTTTAGACAAAAAACAATAAACAGCACCGGCAATTATTTAGAATTTGAATGACAAGAATAGTCCGAAAATCAACATTGTTTCTAAAAATATCTGTTACATTTACGCAGTTTTGCACGAAAGGCCAAAAGATAAAAATATCACATAGCCAAGAGGCATAAAAAAGACAAATCCATTAATTAGGCAGGAAACAGGAAGTCTCGTCTGTCTTGTAAACTGAGTCTTAATGAACCATTAGTAAAGTTTAATATTTACCGACAATTTAATTTATTAGTAACAAAATATCTTGGACACATTATGTTGTCTCTGACGGCCAATATGTTGGCCCACAGGTTTTGTCGTTGATACCACTAAATTCAAACCTCTACAGTTCTGTAGCATTTATAACACTTATATAATAACTTAAAGCAGGCTGGCTGATGTAATGACATATGAATCTTTAAAAGAGTTTGAAATTAGAAAGAAAAAAAAAGAATAGGTTTGTTTCGTGATAAGACATGTCGATGTGAAGTGATGTTTTTCTTAAAATATTTCAAGTCTCCTAAACCTCTCTTATTAATAAGATCTCTCTTATGAATCAATGAAGTTAAGAAATACTTACCCCACATAACATAATTATTATAATACTGACCATACCTGCCGACTACCGATAGCATGCATGAATGTTGCAAACACATTATGGCCTATCCGAGCCATTTATAAGTTTTATAATAAATAGGGAAGCTTAGTTTTTCGTAAGTTTATACTAGTTATATAACGAAGAACTACACTTTCTATTTTAAAATGGAATTCATGAAAATCAGCCACGTTTTCATGACCTAAGTTATCATAACTCGTAACTTGGAGATCCACGGGACGACGATCATTCAATTATTTTTCATCCACGTACGGCCACACTACTGAAACATCTTAATGTTGATCAAGATGTTTCAGTAGTGTGGCCACGGCTTTAGAGTATGGCAAAAGCTTAATGGAGTGAGTTTCCAGACTTTTATGGCGATATTTTGGTAAAAGTTAAGATATACTTTTGCCATAAAATCTAAAATCTCTGTGGTAACTGTGCTAAGCCAAAACTTCACGCTCATGCACTCTTTTTTAGTAGTTCAAATCTGTATCCTGGGTTAAATTTCACTCGTTACTTTTCTTCAGTGGGACACAACAGACTCATATCATAATACTTTTCTTCTCGTGGATAATAATCGCGTATAAAACTTCGCAGCAATTTCGGGTTTAAACAAGTATTTTGGAGTCAGGTCACATTGTAACTTTTCCTTCTAGAGTACATTAGTTTTTTTGTGTTATATTTGCAACGTTTGCAAATCTCGTGCAATCTTCTTTGTGAGGCCAAGTCGATTACGTATACGATTAATTCGATCCAATCGAATGGCTATTCAAATCAAAATCAAATCTGATAAACCAACATTCCAACATAAAGTGCATATTAATCAAAGTTTTGATTAACATGCACTGGACTACATTTGCGATCTAACTAGTAAGTTAGCACTGGTTAGAATTTCATGCAAGATTTACGGCCAGTATAATTATGACTCTAGGAAATGTTAGACGCTACAGTTTCTTATTTATTTAAAATGGCGACTAGAGGATGGTTTATAATAAATCAAGAAATCTTGACAGTTTTTTTTCTTTTCAAATACCATGCCCCCCACACAAGGAATTCCTCCTGTATCGTGGGTGCGTTTACAAAAATTTAAACTCACGTATACAAACAGCCAGACCCGGAACAACTATTTGTAGGCCATACAAACATTTTGTTTCGTGCGGGATCAAACCCGCGACACGCAGCGCTGCAGTGGATAGCTCAGCCACTGCGCCAACCGTGTCGTCAATTGTAATTTTTAATATACATAAGATTACATTTTTAGGTTTTGTGTAGCCAAAAGAACACACAACATTTGGATTTTTTTTTATTAGATTTGTGGCACTCAATTTTTGGCTCTGAAAAAAAAATACCTCTGCCCCGGAAAATAAAGAGCTTAAGAAAGAACATGGATAGTTAGAACAAGTCTGACACTCCCTTCCGCTCCGCCCAGAGCGGAAAGAGACATGTGCTGATTTCTATTCCGAAAAAAAAAACCGGGCGTGTCGAACTCGCACTCACTGGAGTTGAGGCTTGAGTTTGGTTCCGTACAAATTTGCGGCCATATCTTTTGACAGCGTAGACTGAGATATGATTTTCCCACAATTCTAAGAGACCACAGATTTGAGTATATGGTTTTAACTTCAACTCGATTCTTCACGTGTTCCAAAAATAAAGGGTCTTGACAGGCAGGCAGACAGCCATGCAGACGAACAACGGTTTTGCGGTACGGAACCTTGAAAAAGCAAAAAAAGTCAATAATCATGCAACAATATCCTTACTAATATTATAAAAGCGAAAGTGAGTTTGTTTGTTTGAAACCTCTTCACGCTTTATTGGCCAAACCGATTGTGATGAATTTTGGTACATAGATAGTTGGGAAACAGGAGACGGAGATAGGCTAGGGCAAGGGAAGAAAAGGGAAAACTTAGCGTTGCTATTACAAATGAATAAGGCGCAAGGGGAACTGTGTTACCCCAAATTTAACGCGGGCGAAGCCGCGGGCGAAAGCTAGTTCACCTATAAATTCAAACACACCTTGTAAATTCGGCATGTAAAACGAGCAAGTATCTAGTTCACCTGTACAATGTATGTAAGGTCCTTGAAGCGCCACGCGCCGGGCGAACATGCCACCAATAAAATAAAATTTGGTGTGAATTACTAGAGCACTGTGGATAAATGGAGTGTCGAACAGTGGCAGCAAATTACGTTACGAGTGCAGCAATCAAATGCAGTTAATTGCTGAACTGCACTCATAAGCTTAGTGCGTTATGGGACGCGTTTCGGGTATTGCACGCTTGTACGATTTGAAAATAGATGTTTTTTTCATTCAGCGACTATAATAAAATACCGATTCACGATAAAAAGTCGACCAGCAGCAATGTTTAGTTGAGGTGGTTTGAAAGCCTCTTCCTCCTAGAGCCGTGTAAAACCCCTATTATTATTATCCTTACTAATATTATAAAAGCGAAAGTGAGTTTGTTTGTTACCTCTTCACGCTTTAATGGCTAAACCGATTTCGATGAATTTTGGTACAGAGATAGTTGGGAACCAGGAGACGGACATAGGCTAATATTTTGAAAAATATGGGATGTGAGGGAGAAAGAGGGAACAAAAGGGAAAACTAAGCGTTGCTATTACAAATCATTAGGCACAAGGGGAACTGTGTTACCCCAAATTTAACGCGAGCGAAGCCGCGGGCAAAAGCTAGTTCTATAATATTTAACTGTTTTTGTTGAATACACAGAGAACTTTCAGTACTTCAACTTTTACTACTACTTATTAAATGGTAGTTTAAGTTAATTAAGGCACTGCAAGGGTACACAAAAAGATGCGGCAGGTATATTCCTAGAAATTTATGACGCAAGCACTTTGAGAAAAAGCAGAAGGAAAATTGTTTGTAAATTAGTTGAAGTATTTCCTAGCATTAAACAGTGAAGAACGTGGTATTTTTTGCCACATAGTTGATTTGTATGACAGTGTTAAATACCCTAAAAGCCTAGACTGTAAAAATACTGCATATTTAAAACCGTGACATATGTCTCGTCACTGTCGTGGTCGCTCGAATCACACACGGGAACATATTTCATACATTTTGACTGTTTAACGACTCTCTTAATGAACCGTGTCGCCGAAGATACTGATTACCTAATATATATTACGTAATCTACAATGTTATGTATGTATTGTATATACTCGTATTATTATTTTTTTCAAATTATTAGAATGTTCAATTGAATCTATGTTAATTTTATAAAGCTGAAGAGTTTGTTTGGATTGGTTTGACTGGCAAAGTGTGGGCGGTAGTATTAGTTACATCTATGCCTAACCTGTCGGGTATTACAGGCGTGATGTTATGATAGCTTGTTTGGTTAATTTTATCTCAAAAACTACTGTTTCGAATTCGGATAGTTTATTGAATGAGGAAGGTTATTGACTATTTGACACTTAAGAGCTAGCACGGTTAGTTATGTATAAGCTTAAAAAGCAATATTTTGCGCCATCCCATCTTCCTAGCTCTTCGTGCTGCGCTGGCGCTGCTGCTGCGGCTGCAGAGAACCTCGAGCGGCGTAAATATAGTAACCTTATTGGGAACTATATTTTCGAGCCGTTTGGGGTTGAAACTTTGGGACCGTGGGGTCCTTGTGCTCACAGCCTTTTTAAGGCAATATCAAAACGTTTGGTTGACACTTCCCGTGACCCAAGGGCTGGCTTTTACTTTGGCCAGAGGCTTAGCGTTGCCATACAACGTGGCAACGCGGCCAGTCTCTTGGGGACATTGCCAACTGACAGCGTTGAGGACGAATTTTTTGACGCAATTTTTTTTAATTTATTTATAAGTTTAGTTTAATTTATATTTAGTTTAAACAATATATTTTCTAATTAAAAAAAAAATTGTGTGTTTTTTAATAATTAAATAATTATTACAAGAATTATACATTACAGTTCAAGCGTATTCATAAGTAAGTAATGAATGTTTATATTTAACTTAATATGTATTGAGGTCAGATATAATAAAGTGCATCGGAGTACCCTCACTAGATGAAAAACATTAAATGTTGAATAAGTAAACAACATTGGTTTCTAAGCACTTAAGTACTGCCTGCGCCTGCGACTCTGTTTATCTGCTAAGTTTGCGACAGTTCAGTATTCTACTTGTTGGGCAACTAACAGTCGATTTCAATCCGTTCAACCGCTACCACAGTTCACTACTGCTACCGAGAGATTTAGAAACAAAGTCACATCAATTCAAACTTTCTCATTTAAGTATAATATTCATGACTTCGTGCTGAACTTTGATAAGCTTCTGCTCTAATAAACGGACAGTGGTTTTCATAACTGAAGAATTCAGTCACTTTGTAGATCAAAGGTTAAGAAATTGTTCAAGAATTTTGTCTGACCATTTCAGTTAAATTCTTAGCTAAGAATGCTAATTTTGCTGATTACTAAGTATGTACCAACAATATAACAGTACATGTTTGCAACGAATGTTTGTGAGCATGGGTTGCTGGATATATGGATGTTTAGGTACTCTTTCACGTCAAAACGGCTGAACAGATCTTGATGAAATTTGGCACAGAAGTAGATTAAAGTCTTTTTTTTTCGCCGCGGGTGTCATCTAGTTCCAGATATATCTCAGATAAATCCTACTACTATTATAAAGGCGAAAGTTTGTATGTATGGATGTTTGTTACTCTTTCACGTAAAAACTACTGAATGGATTTGAATGAAACTTTACCACAATATAGCTTATACATCAGAATAACACATAGGCTATAGCTTATACATCAGAATAACACATAGGCTACAATTTTTGAGGTTTCTAATGTGAGGTCGTAAAAAAACACATTTTTTGCGCTTACATTGCAAACGCTGACTGAATCCTACAAGATAGATCAAAACAATGTACTACAGTATTGTACAACTTAAAAAGGTCTACAAAAAAGTCCGTGATGGTATATCGAGGGGTGAAAGGCTATTTGGTTTAAGCGACATTTTTGCAACTTTACAGGAGAGCCATTTAAAGTTTGAAATTTTGGAAAAAAAATCAAAACAAAAAAACTTCTTCAATTATTTGAATGGGGTAAACTTAATTGAAATACAATTAAAAACATCGAGTTGTTGATGCTAATACCAAATAAAATGGACCTTTAATTACAAAGATAAATGTCGCTTAATACGAACTGCCCTAAGCCTTAATTTTTTCAGAGTATGGAAAAAAGATTTAAATGACTTCATAACTACAATTGGCTACAGGGAAAAACAGTTAAGCGACAACGCAGTTTATTTTCAGAGTAAGCCAAAATGTATAAAGCGACGTAACTCAAAATTAATAGTAGCTAGCTATTTATCGCAACTACCAGTTAAGATTAAATTACTGGCAGGCTAAATTATTTATGTGACACATAATATTAAAATTAAAATGTTTGATGTCACATTTTTTTACATCTAATATTATCAATGGCTGTTAAAACAACCTGGATATATCGCAATCACCGTAAATCCCATGTGTTGATATTGATTATTGACTAAATAAATACACACAATATCAGTTAAAGTATTTTTTTTAAATATCTATACCAATACTAATATTATAAAGCTGAAGAGTTTGTTTGTTTGTTTGAACGCGCTAATCTCAGGGACTACTGGTTGGAATTGGAAAATTCTTTTAGTGTTGGATAGTCCATTTCTTGAGGAAGGCTATAGGCTATATAACATCACGCTACGACCCACAGGTGCTGAGCAGCGTGGGGGAAACCGCGTGGAACACCTAGTCAATTATATAGAACACTCTCAATGGGAACATCAGTTACATTTATTTTGATAAAACTTAATAGTAATGTTATTTTATAAATCAATATAACACGTAGAATACTCTTTCATTTATTTTTCTTTTTACTTAGAATTTTTTTTCGTTTATTTATTGTTTTTTTTTTCAAATATAATTAAATTTTTAAATATTTCTTAAAAACAAAAAAAAACATTTAAAAATATTAAAATAGCAGCCCACCGGTATCGGGAACAGGATCCAAGGAACCGGCCGTCAGGGCTCCAGAGAAAGAAACCTCCTAACAATACGAGCCGTGTCCAAGAGTACCGCTTTCTGTATCAGGCCCTTGATCCAGCTGCCTAACGAGAGCCTTCTCAGGTGTTGGTCGAAGCTCTTAGCAATTAAGCCATTGGCTGTATAGTCCACATCCCACATGTCGACAACCTCGCGAGCCAAGTCAATATACTTGATTTGTTTATCTTTTTCGGCTTTCACAAGGTTCTCGTCATGTGGGTCCGTTATGTCAATAATCATTGCGTGCCGCTCTGATCGATCCACCACCAGTATATCAGGTTTATTTGCAACAATAGTCCTGTCAGTGATAATGGATCCATCCCAGTACAATGTGATATTGTCATGTTCGAGAACTGGGTCGGACACATACCTATAGTAGGGCACTTCCGATTCCACAAGGCTGTATTTTAGATCAAGTTGTTGGTGGATAATCCTGGCTTCAAGGCTGTGTCTATGCAAGTACTCTCCGTTAGCTAGACGAGAACAACCGGACATAATGTGTCGAATTGATTCACCCGGACGGTGGCATGCCCGACATATGTCAACCGTGCCGTCCTTCACAATAAATCTCCGGTAGTTATTCGACATCATAACTTCATCCATAATTGCACAGACAAAACATTCAGTTTCCCCAAAGATTTCCCTGGAACGGACGCTGATTGACCTACATCGGGTCCATGTTGGGCCCGGAAAAAGCGTCCGTGAAGCTTCTTACTCTGCCATACCTCTCTGCGGTTGTTAGTGTCAAGCACTACAGGTTTGCGCCAGTTCTCTTTAGAAAAGGAGAGCGGGGTGAGGCCTTTGTCCACTGCAACCACATCCCGATGCATTCCCACGTCGGTTTCTAGGAAATATTCCCTGAGACTGCATATCTCACGATTGTGATTGTGAGTTTTGGCGTTTAAAAAGCCTCGACCACCACAACTCCGCGGGATATACAGTCTCAGAACCGAAGAACGTGCGAGAAGAAATGCCGTTAACAATTTACGGACCTTCCT
The DNA here is from genome assembly GCA_958449745.1 of Ochropleura leucogaster. Taxonomy (NCBI): domain Eukaryota; kingdom Metazoa; phylum Arthropoda; class Insecta; order Lepidoptera; family Noctuidae; genus Ochropleura; species Ochropleura leucogaster. Next base: position 10,666,037 of record OY288204.1, on the reverse strand, counting down.
ATCCAGGGCGTCCAGTTCTGTTTGAGTCCATTTGAATATGCCGAAAGAGTACATCAAAACCAGCATGACCCAACCGTAAAAGATAAGACTATTAAATACTTTTCTCCAAGCGCTCCTTCAACGATTACTTCATATCAGCAACATTGATGCCCAGCGCTTCCGACATCCCCAAATACTTGTAAGTTTCTGTTGCTGAGAGGGATCTAAGGTTTATGGAATCTGAAAGCTGGGTTCCCACAGATTCCACAATTTCCCCTCGCTTTACATGCATGACCGAGCATTAGTCCACACCAAATTCCATCCTGATGGCACTACTGAAAGTTTCAGTTACCTTCAGTAGCTCCATCAGCTGCAAATCGTTGGGGGCAAAGAGTTTCAGGTCATCCATGTAAAGGTGAGGACTTGACTACCTTAGAATACTCATTATTATGTGACAAACTAAATAAAATAAACACCTCTTCTTCCACACCAAACAAACGTTAGTAAAATTTACATCACGATCTCTCAAATCATCAGGTAAATTTTCGTCGTAATTTTTGTCTGAAATAGGTAAAATGTAATTCTTAATCATTATTTTAGTGTACTTAATAAATGTAATAAAACTACTATTGATTAAAACTACTTGTTATGCTTGTGCATAAGAAATATCAAAATATACCTATGTTTTACATAAACACTGGCGGTGACTACGCGTCACAATACTCCTAGATTCCCTCTGGGAAGTTGTTTGAGTTCGACTCAAGCGCCCGCGCGCGGAAGTCTGCTTGAAGTATCACGATTTTTAACAGCCGGGGGATGAAATAAATATGGTATCATATGACATAAATGAAAAGTATCATATTAAAATTTAATGATTGAAAAACCCACTCGTATTTTTATTAATACTGGAAAAATGTAATTAACGACATGCGTTTAAAAAAATTATAGGACTAAATGTTTTAATGACTAAACAAAATAGCTGAAACAAAACGACTACTTGGTTTAAGTAGCATCCTGCGTGGAAAATAGATGCAGCTGAAAGAGCTTAAGCGACGCTTCATGTCGTATTTGAATGACGGACAAATGGTTTAAGAAACATCACACCGTCAACTGGTGGAAGGCAAAATGATTCAAATTACGTCTTTATAAAAAATTGAAACAGGAAAAACGTTTTAACTCTTATTAAATTATTAATCTGGGAAAGGGTAACTGGTTTATGTCTCGGTTATTAATATGACTGTATGGTTCAAGTACATACTTTAAAAAAAGATGGGAAATCCACGTCGGTTAATACACTGCCACTTTGGAAGCAACCCAAAAATAGTATTGTTTCAAACGCCATAAAAGTGCTCTGATTTTAATGAATCCGGCACCATTCGACGGAGAAAAATTCGCTGATTCCGAATATATATATAACTCAATATCGCCCTAGATGTCGCTTAAACCAAATAGCCTTTCACCCCTCGATATGTTTATCTCTTAGGAATAACCCACAATAACCATTTTTTATCCTTTAATTTGTACGAGAAATAATGGTTTATTTACGAAGCGATTTTAAGCAATACAGTATTAATCCTTATCCAATTAAGTATCTTAAATACATTGTGCATTTAATAAAGATCAATATGGTTTTTTACAGCATGTAAATTAAATAAATATTTTCGAAGATATCACAGATTTAAAATGCAGAGTCATAGCAATTTCGGCGATAAATACTGTTTCGGTGATAAATACCGGCAGCGGTGCCAGGCGAACGGGGCGTGGGGGGAGCGGGGTAGGTGCAGTGGGGAAGAAGTGGCTCATCGCTGAGTGCGCGACCCGAACGACGCAGACGCCGTTGACGGTTGTGTCCGTTTTGCGAATTTTCAAGGCACTAGCGATTTGATAAAAACGTATGGTCGCCTACTTTAAGTAATATAGGCCTAAGGTTAGTTATTGCCAGGTTTCTTTTTGGTTAGGAGTTACACGTACAAAAAGATACTTCATTTTTACGAATTACTTCATTGATAATTCAATTACTATATAGATAGGTTACTTACAGTTAATTATAACAAACTAGCTTCCGCCCGCGACTTTGTCCGCGTGGCATAGTTACTTTAGGCTAACGCTAACTTTAACACCTGTGATGATCGAAAAAAAAAATCCTTCTCTGCCTTTTTCTTCCTTCTTTCTCCCCCTACTCTATTCTCAGTTTTTTTAGCCTATGTCTGTCTTCAGGGTCCCAACTATCTCTGTAACAAAGTTCATCAAAATCGTTTAGGCCATTTGGCGTGAAGACGTAACAAACAAACTAACTAAACTAGAATAGTGCCGAGTTGATGGCAATAGGCTCATCCCTTATTACAACGGACTATAACACAAATGCGCATTTATGTTATAAAAAGCAAGTATTAGTGTGTCAACTTAGACAGAAGTGTATAATATCCTTATCCTTACTATCCTTACTCCTTACTTCCTTACTATAATATAATAATATAATATAATAATAATAATATAATAATAATAATAATAAGCCCCCTAAACAACCACACGTCCTGATTGACCATCTAATCACGTGGGGGGCGGACACACGAATGAGAAATTACTGGCGTGGCTAACGTGGCTCTGGAAACCCACTTAAAAATGGAGACTCGTTCAAAGAGAAAACGTATAGGACCGCTGCCCGGGGGCGATCGCCGGGGCGCACCTGGAGCTGACGCTGGGTGTCACAGCATGCGAACCGTCAGCGGTGAGGAGTTGAACAGGCGGGCTCCCACCGACAAAGATACTACAGCCGAAATCATTGACGATGGTGACAGACTGACGGACAGGACAGACACCCCTGTAGAACCGTATAGCCCAAGCACAGTATCATACACGCCTTCAAGGCCATCATCACCATCCATACCATCGTCACCAACCCTTTTATCACCCCCCATTATTAATTCAAACACAGTTCCACCCATACCGACCTTGAATGTTGCGCGGGGGGTATCTACCTTCTTACCCGCGTCCACCAAGGCTGGAAAAGCAAGAGTTCGCATGAAATGGAGCAAAGAAGTTAACCTATATATCATGCGAACTTACCTATACATCACAAAATTAGAGACAGATATGACCACTTACAGACAACAACTGCATGAACTTTTCACTCGCCAATATCCAGAGATAAATGTCTCAGAGCAACGGATTTCAGATCAAAGAAGAACGATCGTTAGAAATAAACTTTTGTCACTAAGTGAAATAGATCAGTTAAGAGAAGAAGTACGCCTACAATTAGAGTTAGAAAATAACGCTACAACACAAAACATAACCGAAAATATTCAGGAAGTACTGTCACAAACATATTCTCAATTAGAACCTTACACTCAATCTCAACCATGCTATCAATCTCAAGCAAACTCACAAACCACACATACATCCACACAAACCGAAAATAGAACAATAATGTTAGAAAATGATATTCAGATTCTACCAAATACTCATCAAATGCAGCCCTCAGATACGTGTATCCAAGAAATTCACGATAAATTTAAAACAGCTCTCACTCTATACTCTGGTATGGACCCGGCAGCTCGACCAAAACTGCCTAAACTTAGATACTCACCAAAACTTTGTCAGCTTGTTAAAATTTTCAATCTAAATATCCTCAACCAATATATTAGTGAAGAAACACAACTTATAGACGTGCATACTTTAATATACTGCACAGCATTAGTAATATCAGAAGAACTTAATTATAAAATCACAGAATACACAGGCAATACAAGACGAAAAAATATTAATAAACCAGCATGGCAGAAAAGACTTGAACAAGACATAGAAATACTTAGAGCAGACTGCGGTAGACTTACACAATATATTAATAACAATAGATCTAACAAAGTAGTTAAAAGAGTAGAAATCATATTTAAAAACATGGCAACTCACACTAGACACGAAACAGATAATAGTAAACCGGAAGAATTTTTAGATACCCTAAAACAAAAATTAGCAGTAAAGGTACACAGGTTAAGAAGATACAAAAAAGTGCTAGAGCGTAAAAATGATAACTCTTTATTTGCCATGAACGAAAAGAATTTCTATAGAAAATTACAGACTAAACCAGAATCAGACACAACACGCGAAAACAGTATAGTTGAATTACCAACCGCGGAACAGCTTGAATCATTTTGGTCTGGGATATGGGAAGAGCAAGTCCGACATAACGATACATCTGATTGGATAACAGACGAAAATACAAGATGGATTTCATTACAAGAAATGGAATTCGTTGAGTTAACCGAGTCTGATATTACTAGTATCACAGCAAGATTACACAATTGGAAATCCCCTGGCATTGATAAAATCCACAATTACTGGTATAAAAAATTAGAATCACTTCACAAAGTTTTAGCCAAGAATTTAACAGACATTATATTAGGGAAACAACACATACCCGAATTTTTAGCTACAGGAATTACCTACATGTTACCAAAAACTCAATACTGTCCACAGCCTTCTCAATACAGACCTATTACATGCCTACCTACTATATACAAAATTCTTACATCAGCAATCACTACGAAAATTAACAAACATGTCGAACACAACAATATTATAGCAGAGGAACAAAAGGGATGCAGGCGAGGTCACATGGGATGCAAAGAGCAACTAGTCATAGATTCGGTAATACACAAACATGCTTCCACAAAAAATAGAAACTTACACTGCACCTACATAGATTATAAAAAAGCTTTTGATAGCATTCCACACTCTTGGCTTATCCAAATTTTACAGATTTATAAAATTAACCCAATAATTATTGACTTTTTGCAAAATATTATGCCCCGATGGAAAACTACCCTACAGTTAAATTACCACAATAACACAGTCACAACTAGACAGATAGCCATAAAAAAGGGTATTTATCAAGGTGATTCCTTGAGTCCATTATGGTTTTGCCTCGCTCTTAACCCTCTCTCACACTTACTGCAGCGTTGTCAGGCCGGATATTGTCTTAAACACACGACAGCAGAAACCACTATCTCACATCTTATTTACATGGATGACATTAAATTATACGCAAAAACTGAAAAAGAGATGAAAAAATTAGTAGAAATCACGACAGAATTTAGCAAAGATATAAACATGCAGTTTGGATTAGACAAATGTAAAACGGTACATATAATAAGAGGCAAAATTAAACCTGGTGACTATGCAATTAATACAACCGACACAATTACAGCTATGGAACACACTGATATGTATAAATATTTAGGATACAGACAGCTAAAAGGATTAGACCACACAACAATTAAAGAAACACTAAACACAGAATACAAGAAAAGAATGGTCGCAGTTTGTAAAAGTCAACTCTCCGGGAAATATTTAATAAAAGCGTTGAACACATACGCGATCCCAATATTAACATACTCATTTGGAGTGATCAAATGGTCAAAAACTGACATCCAACAAATAGAGAGAACAACACGCACAACACTAACTAAACACAATAACCTACACCCCAAATCTGCAATAGAAAGGCTGACCATCAAACGGCAACACGGAGGGAGAGGCCTAATCGATGTCTATAACCTTTGGCAGAAACAAATAACTAGACTGAAAACATTCTTTTACAGTAAATCTAACACAAGCAACATACATAAAGCCATAGTTATGAACGACACCAACTACACACCACTTCATCTAAACGAACAGATAGATACACACCAAACTAACAATGAAGACCCACAGAAGAAAAAGATGGAAGAGTGGAAAAAGAAAGTGTTGCACGGTCGACATCCCCATGATTTAGAACAGTCTCACATAGATACCAAAGCATCGAATAAATGGCTAATGATAGGTAACCTATTCCCGGAAACCGAAGGATTTCTAATTGCAATACAAGATCAAATCATAAACACAAAAAAATACAGAAAATTTATTATTAAAGATCCCACATTAACAAATGATAAGTGCCGCAAATGCCATAGCCAATCGGAGACCATTCAACATATCACAGGAGCATGCGCAACTCTCACACAAACTGACTACACCCATAGGCACAATCAGGTAGCAAACATCATTCACCAAAATCTAGCTCTCAAACATAAACTGATACAAGACACCAATCCTTACTACAAATACACACCAGAAAAAGTTCTCGAAAACACTACACACAAACTCTATTACGACCGCGCTATTATGACTGATAGGACCATTCACTACAACAGACCAGATGTAATTCTTCAGGATAAAATCAATAAAATCACTTACCTCATTGACATAGCAGTTCCCAATACACATAATTTGCAAAAAACAATAGGTGAGAAAATAAGCAAATATGCAGAATTAAAAGAAGAGGTGACCCGAATATGGAGACAGGAAAAAGTGTACGTAGTGCCCATAGTAGTCTCCACTACGGGTGTTATTCCCAATCACCTCCACCATAGCCTAAAATTAATAGACCTCAAGGACTCAATCTATATTACACTCCAAAAAGCCGCAATTTTAAATACCTGCAGGATAGTGAGGAAGTTCATGCAAATCGAGGAAAACGAAATTTCCTCCCACGACTCACACACACACACGCTACATTAACTTGGCATTCGCCCGTTAATGTAGCTCAAACTAGCCAATGAGCTAAGAAACATTAGATACTGACCAAAAATAATAATAATAATAAAACATAGACACGACCAAGTAGCTAACATAATCCATCAGAAACTAGCTCGTCAGTATAATCTTATAGATACTGTAGTACCATATTATAAATATACCCCTGAAATAGTACTAGAGAACACCACAACAAAGTTGTATTTTGACCGGGCCCTCTTTACCGACCGCACAATTCATTACAATAGACCAGACATAACACTAATTAATAAAATAAACAACACTGGATTTCTGATAGATATAGCCGTGCCAAACACTCACAACTTACAGACTACAATAGCAGAAAAACTTCCCAAATACACCGAGTTAAAAGACGAAATAACCCGCCTCTGGCGTCTACAAAAAGTAATCATTGTCCCCATAGTAATTTCTACAACAGGAGTTGTCCCCAAACAGCTCCATCAGTCCCTTAGTTCCCTAAACTTACCAGCCACCACTTACCACCTACTACAGAAAGCAGTAATCCTTAACACATGCAGGCTGGTAAGAAAGTTTCTGCAGTGTGAGATAGACAATATCACACAGCCTGCACACAACCGTGTGGAATCTATTTCCATACCCGCACCAACTGATGAACACTTGGCTTAGGCCCGTGCCATCAGAACTTCCCGGCTAGCCGGAGAAACAAAAAAATAATAATAATATTAATACACTCTTGACAAAAAATAGAAAACACCACCCTAAATCATGTATACAGCGACTTACACTACCACGCCAAGAAGGGGGAAGGGGATTGGTAGACATACACAATTTGCACAATAAACAGATAGCTTCACTCAGATTTTACTTCCATAACAAATCAGTACATTCATCACTACACAAACATGTTACAGAAGCAGATAAAAAGCTTACACCACTCAACCTACAAAGTAGAAACACTCAAATTAATGAAAGCATTAGAAGCACACAGCAAAAAATCGCAGTTTGGTCCGGAAAAGCTTTACACGGGAGACATCGAGCCTGCCTGAGCCAGCCACACGTCGACAAAGCTAAGTCGAACGAATGGCTCAAACGAGGTGAATTGTTTCCTGAAACTGAAGGTTTCATGCTTGCGATCCAAGATCAGATAATAGCTACTCGCAATTACAGGAAGTACATAATAAAAGATCCAAACCAGCCGACAGACATGTGTAGACACTGCAACAGTGCCTCTGAGACCATCCAACACATAACAGGGGCCTGTAAATCACTCGCTCAGACAGATTATAAACATCGACATGACCAGGTTGCTGCAATTATACACCAACACTTAGCACACAAATATAATCTTATAGGAGAGATGATTCCATATTATAAATACAAGCCGGAAGTCATTTTAGAAAACAATAATCAAAAAATCTATTGGGATCGGACAATAATTACAGACAAAACCATACATTACAACAGACCTGATATCACCGTTCATGATAAAATAAATAAAACAGTTTATTTAATTGATATAGCCATACCCAACTCACACAACATTCAAACAACAATATCAGATAAACTTAGTAAGTACCAAGACCTCGCCATAGAGCTAAAAACCCAATGGAATGCACAAACTGTACACATAGTCCCAATAGTACTCTCATCGACCGGTGTAATACCAAAATCTCTTACACAAAGTCTTACCACTCTACACATGCCATCCCACACACTCTACATGTTACAAAAAGCTACAATCCTGAACACCTGCCGCATCACTCGTAAATTTCTGACTTCTTCCACGTTATCATCCACTTTTTCAATTTAAATTTTTCCTTACATACTTGGCTCCGGCCCGTGTGTAAGGTAACGTTCTCTCTCTAAAGAGAAGAAAAATAAAAAACTCTATAAATAATAATAATAATAATAAGGAATAATAATAATAATAATAATCTGTGGCCCGACTGTCAAAGTGACATGACGTGTTTTCTTCAATACCAATAAATTTTAAACATTTTTACAAATATTTACACCGAAACCGCCTACACCGAAACCACAAATAGATAAAATAAACCAATAAATAACCATAATAAAGAAAATGAAAACAGAACGACAGATGAAAAGAAGAAAATGGATTTTAACAATGAATGTTAATACGTCAATATGCTGACCAGACGCCGGGCCCAGGAACAACAGGCACTCCCACCATCTCCGGGCTCGCCGCTCAGCTCCGCCTCGCAGCCGCCGGGACGCGCTACACGCGTGAGCGCCGTGTCGCCGGTCGCTGCAGTTGCGTCGAGCTCGAGCGACGAGTTTTTCTCCCCGCCATCGTCGCCACCACCACCAACACGACAACGACGAGGAAGAGGACGGCCACCAGCGGGCTTGGGATCTAGGGGCCAACAGGCTCCGATCAGGGTCCCCGCTGCCGGTGGAAATGTGTCGCGCATGCGATGGACTTCGTCAATCAACGCGAATGTCATGCGCGCATATTATGGGTCTACAGAGGGGGGAACTAACCTCACTGCGTACCGTGTTAGGATGCTGTTTCTGTTCCAGGACCTAGAACCGACCATCAACGTTTCGGCCCAACGACTATCGGATCAGGTGCGGGTCATCCAACGCAATCACATGTTGGACGATGCTGCACTTGATAGGCTGCGCTCAGAAGTACTGAGCAATCGTGTCATCTTGACTACGCCACAAACCGCGGTGCAAGCGTCAGCAATTGATGTGACGCAGCCGCGGTCCAATCCCGCTGTCGTAGAGGAGGATGATAGGGTTGCTACGGTAAGTAGCCAGTGCAACGACCGATTGAGGAGCGCACTGGAGGATGCGCTTCGCGACTATCGATCCACTCCAGCCGAACTTAGACCCCGATTACCACGGTTACCCATGCATAAAAAAAATAGGGCGCTGGTGTGTGCCCTGGACTCGTTGCTCAAGAATTTATTCGAAAGTAGCGAGGATCTCGTTGATACGCACTCGATCCTGTACTGTGGGGCTGTTGCGGTATGTCGTTTAGTTAACGTCAAATTTCCAAACTGTGACGTAGCTACTCGACCAAAACCATCCGTACCAGCCTGGCAGTGCAGGATCGAGCGGCGTATCGACGAGGCCAGGGTACTCATCGGTAAACTATACTGCTTCAGGGAGGGCAATACAAGACCACGTGTGATGCGCTTTGTGAGACGGGCATTCTCGGGGACTGGAATCAGGCTTCAAGAATATATGTCTCGTGCCACAGAGCGCATCGACTTCCTGAAGCAGAAAGTTTATGCATGGGCAAACCGTATTCGGCGGTATAAGCGGCGGGTTGATCGGTATTCGCAGAATCGCATGTTCCGGAGCGATGAGAGGCGGGTATACAGAGCTTGGGAGCGATCCGAACAAAGTGTGACTGACGTGTGCCGCCCGGATGATGTAGCCACGAGTTCTTTTTGGCACAGCATCTGGTCGGTGCCTGTCTGTCATACTGAGGCTGACTGGATACGTGATGTTGAGCGTGTGTGTGAAACTATTCCAGAAATGGAGCCAATCTTAATAACATCTTTAGATATAGCCAGTGCAGTTCGTCCGTTACCGAACTGGAAGTCTCCAGGACCGGATGGACTGCACAACTTTTGGCTCAAGTGGCTCACTAGTTCACACACTCGCCTGGCATCACAATTTCAGTCTTGCCTTGAGTCCGGGTCTCTGCCACAGTTTTTAACAACAGGCGTTACCCACCTGCTCTATAAGTCAGGTAGTCCCGCGGAACCCAAGAATTATAGACCGATCACGTGTTTATCGACGGTCTATAAACTTCTTACGTCCATTTTGAGAGCGAAAATTAATTCACACATTGACAAAAATTCAATTATGTCTGCCTCTCAGAATGGATGTAGGAACGGGTCTCGCGGTACTAAAGAGCTACTCCTCATCGACATGGCCATTAGCCAACAGGTTCGTCGATCCCGCAAGGATTTGTCGACATGTTGGATTGATTATAAGAAGGCCTACGACTCAGTGCCACATACATGGCTCAAGAGGGTGCTGGAGTTGTACAAGATAGATGCAACCCTACGCGCCTTTCTTGAGTCGTGTATGGGACAATGGAGGACGGTACTTCGATATCCAGGATGTCGACAAATCCAGGGGAATGATGAGCCTGTTTGGATTAAACGGGGAATATTTCAGGGTGACAGTTTGAGTCCACTTTGGTTCTGTCTAGCCCTGAATCCTCTTAGCACATTGCTGGAGGATTCAGGTCTAGGCTATCGGTTGAGAAGAGGTGGTCAGGTCATATCTCACCTCCTTTACATGGATGATCTGAAACTCTTTGCCCCCAACAAATTGCGACTGATGGAGCTACTGAAAGTAACTGAAACTTTTAGTAACGCCATCAGGATGGAATTTGGTGTGGACAAATGTGCAGTCATGTATGTGAAACGAGGGGAGATTATGGAATCCGAGGGAATTCAACTCTCGGATTCCATACACCTCAGATCCCTTTCCTCATCCGAAAGCTATAAGTATTTGGGTATGTCGGAAGCGTTAGGCATTAACGTGACTGACATGAAGCAACTGTTGAGGGAGCGTTTCTTTGGTCGCCTGAAGAAGGTATTAAAAAGCCTTCTTTCCGGCGGGAACAAGGTGCGCGCCTTCAACAGTTGGGTCATGCCGGTTTTAATGTACTCTTTCGGCATACTCAAATGGACGCAGACTGAACTCGATGCCCTGGATAGGAGAGTCCGTACATTGCTGACTGCAAATCGGATGCATCACCCACGATCATCGGTGATGAGACTGTACATCCCACGGAAGTGTGGGGGTCGAGGCTTTTTAAACGCAAAGACCCTCCACAACCGAGAGGTGTGCAGTCTCAGGGAATATTTCTTAAAAGCCGACGTGGGTATGCACCGAGATGTAGTCGCAGTGGACAAGGGACTCACCCCGTTGTCCATGGCTAAAGAGAATTGGCGCAAACCTGTGGTACTTACTACCGATGACCGCAAGGAAGTATGGCAAGGTAAGGAGCTTCACGGGCGCTTCTACAAGGCTCTTCATGGGCCCGATGTAGATTTTCTGGCGTCCGTGTCCTGGCTACGATTCGGTGACCTATTTGGGGAAACTGAAGGTTTTGTCTGTGCGATTATGGACGAAGTTATGTTGACGAACAACTACCGGAAATATATTATGAAGGATGGGACGGTTGACGTGTGTCGGGCATGCCATCGTCCTGGTGAGTCCATCAGACATATTATTTCTGGTTGTTCTCGTCTAGCTAACAGCGAGTATTTGCATAGACACAACCAAGTAGCCAGGATTATTCATCAGCAACTTGCCTTGAAATATAATCTTGTGGAATCTGAGGTACCGTACTACAAGTATGTGCCCGACCCAGTTCTCGAGAAAGACCATGTCACGCTGTACTGGGATCGGTCTATCATTACTGACAGGACTATTCTCGCCAATAAGCCTGACATAGTGGTGATAGACCGATCAGCGCGCCGCGTAATGATAATCGATGTTACCATCCCACATGACGAAAACCTCGTGAAAGCTGAGAAAGAAAAACAACTAAAATATCTTGACTTGGCACACGAGGTTGTTGACATGTGGAATGTAAACTCGGCTATCATTGTGCCGATTGTCATAACGGCCAATGGCTTAATTGCCAAGAGCTTCGACGAACATCTGTCGAAGCTCTCCTTAGGTGGTTGGATCAAGGGCCTGATCCAGAAGGCAGTACTCCTCGACACGGCCCGCATTGTGAGGAGGTTCCTGTCTCTGGAGCCCTAACCACCGGTAGCTTGGACCCTGCTCCCGCTACCGGCGGAAACCTATTTTTATATTTTTAAATGTTTTTTTTTTTTATTTATTTTCTAAAAAATATTTAAAAATGTAATTTTAAGATGTTGAATGAATAAAGAAATGATAATAATTAATAATATTAATAATTATCAAAATAAATAATTATTATAAATAATCTGGCAACACTTTAAGTGACTACTTCAATTTCTCTTCCTATAATTTTATTCTTATTTTTATTCCAAAATTTTATTTTAAACAATTTTAACAGTTACTAACATAAAAAATTGCAATAGCTGACCCTCATCAATCGTTTTCATTGTGCAAAATGAGATTAAATACTGCAAATAGAAGGAAAAAGAAAAAATGTGACATGAAATGTCATCTATAAAATCAAAAAAACCTAACATGAAATTGAAGACGGAAAATGTTGACTAGATCTCACGCAAGAAGCGCACGCCATCCACCTCCGGGCTCGTCGCTCAGCTCCGCCTCGCCGCCGCCGGAACCCAGCCTCGTCGTGAGCGCTGTGACACCGGCCGTGGCAGTTGCGTCGAGCTCGAGCGACGAGTATTTTTCCCCGCCCACGACGCCACCATCTGCTCGTCGACGGGGAGGACACCGGCCGCCGGACGGTTTTGGACTTCGAGGCCCACCGGCCTCTGATAGGGTCCCAGCTCCCGGCGGAAGTGTGCAGCGCATGCGATGGACTAGTTCCATCAATGAAAACGTCATGCGCTCATACTATGGGGCTACAGAGGGAGGAAACAACCTGACCGCGTACCGTGTTCGGATGCTCTCTCTGTTTCAGGTGCTTGAGCCAGCTGTCAACGTGTCGGCACAACGACTGTCGGATCAGGTGCGGGTAATCCAGCGTAATCGTATGTTGGATGACACCGTACTTGATCGCTTGCGAACCGAAATGCAGAGTAGCCAGGTCATTACATCTTCGTCGCAGGCTGTGGTTCCACCACAGTCCCACCAACTAGTTAGTCACGCTGACGAGGTAAGTAATGACATGGCTACTAATGTAAGTACCCAGTGCAATGAGGAAATGAGGAGTGCTTTGGAGGGTGCGATTCGAGAATATCGGTACATATCGCCCGAACTTAGACCACGCTTACCTCGTTTGCCCATGCATAATAAAAATAGGGCGCTGGTGGCTGTTCTGGATTCGCAGTTGTCAAACTATTTTGACAACTGCGAAAACCTCACTGATGCTCACTCAATCCTGTATTGTGCGGCTGTAGCAGCGTGTCGTGTAGCTCACGTTAAATTTCCTGATGACAGAGCTACACGACCGAAACCAGCTGTTCCATTCTGGCAGTGCAGGATTGAGCGGCGTATTGGTGTGGCCAGAGCACTCATTGGCAAACTAATCAGTTTCAGGGAGGGCAACACTCGACCTCGAGTGATGCGCTTTGTGAGGCGGGCATTTGCAGGGACTGACATAAGTCCTCCAGACTATATGTCCCGCATCACAGAGCGCATCGACTTCCTGAAACAGAAAGTATATGCATGGGCAAACCGTATTCGTAGGTATAAGCGGCGGGTGGAACGATACACTTTGAATCGCACATTCCAAAGTGATGAAAGGTGGGTGTATAGAGCCTGGGAGCGACCGGACCAAGGTGTGTCTGAGACGCACCTACCGGATGATGACGCCATGTGTTTGTTTTGGCGCAACATCTGGTCGGTGCCTGTCAGTCATACCGAAGGTGAATGGACTCGGGAAGTCGAACGAGCGTGTGACCCCATACCAGAAATGGGGGCCTTAACAATCAGCCCCCAAGATGTAGCTTGTGCTGTCCGTCCGCTGCCTAATTGGAAATCTCCAGGGCCGGACGGACTGCACAACTTCTGGATAAAGAACATTCAGAGGTCGCACGCTTGTTTGGCAACCCTATTCCAGACAGCCTTAGAGTCAGGGTCCCTACCCAAGTTTCTGACAACTGGTATAACCCACCTGCTCCATAAATCGGGTAGTACGGCGGAACCCAAAAATTATAGACCAATTACGTGTCTTCCGACACTTTATAAAGTTCTTACATCCATTTTGAGAGCTAAAATCACTAAACACATTGATGACAATTCTATCATGTCTGCTTCTCAAAATGGATGTAGGAACGGGTCCCGCGGTACTAAGGAGCTGCTCCTCATTGATATGGCCATTAGTCAACAGGTTCGCCGTTCTCGAAGACATCTGTCGACATGTTGGATAGACTATAAGAAGGCCTATGACTCCGTGCCACATACGTGGCTCATGAGGGTGCTAGAGTTGTACAAAGTTGATGCAACTCTGCGCACCTTCCTGAGCTCGTGTATGAGGCAATGGAATACGGTCCTTCGCTATCCAGGATGTCGGCAGATTCAGAGGAATAGTGAACCGATAAGGATAGAGCGAGGTATATTCCAGGGCGATAGTTTGAGTCCACTTTGGTTCTGCTTAGCCTTGAATCCTCTAAGCACGTTGCTGGAGAATTCAGGTCTGGGCTATCGATTGAGGAGAGGTGGTCAGGTTATATCTCACCTCCTTTACATGGATGACCTGAAACTCTTTGCCCCCAACGATTTGCAGCTGATGAAGCTACTGAAGGTAACTGAAACTTTCAGTAGCGCCATCAGGATGGAATTTGGTGTGGACAAATGTGCGGTCATGCATGTAAAGCGAGGGGAAATTGTGGAATCTGTGGGAACCCAGCTCTCAGATTCCATAAACCTTAGATCCCTCTCAGCAACCGAAACCTACAAGTATTTGGGGATGTCGGAAGCGCTGGGCATCAATGTTGCTGACATGAAGCAATCGTTGAAGGAACGCTTCTTTGGCCGCCTGAGAAAAGTATTTAATAGTCTTTTATCAGGCGGAAACAAGGTGCGTGCTTTCAACGGTTGGGTCATGCCGGTTTTGATGTACTCTTTCGGCATACTCAAATGGACTCAAACAGAACTGGACGCCCTGGATAGGAAGGTGCGTACATTGTTAACGGCATTTCGTATGCATCACCCACGTTCCTCGGTTATGAGACTGTATATCCCGCGGAGTTGTGGAGGTCGAGGCTTTTTAAACGCCAAGACTCTCCACAATCGCGAGATATGCAGTCTCAGGGAATATTTCCTAGAAACCGACGTGGGAATGCATCGGGATGTAGTTGCAATGGACAAAGGCCTCACCCCGCTCTCCTTGGCTAAAGAGAACTGGCGCAAACCTGTAGTGCTTGACACTAACGACCGCAGGGAGGTATGGCAGAGTAAGGAGCTTCACGGACGCTTTTTTCGGGCCCTACATGGACCCGATGTAGATCAATCAGCGTCCGTAGCCTGGCTACGTTCCGGGGACCTCTTTGGAGAAACCGAAGGTTTTGTCTGTGCAATTATGGATGAAGTTATGATGACAAATAACTACCGGAGATTTATTGTGAAGGACGGTACGGTTGACATATGTCGGGCATGCCACCGTCCGGGAGAATCAATACGACACATTATCTCCGGTTGTTCGCGTCTAGCTAACGGAGAGTACTTGCATAGACACAACCTTGTAGCCAGGATTATCCATCAGCAACTTGCTCTAAAATACAACCTTGTGGAATCGGAAGTGCCGTACTACAGGTATGAGCCCGACCCAGTTCTTGAACATGGCAATATCACATTGTACTGGGATCGCTCCATCATCACTGACAGGACTATTGTTGCCAACAAGCCTGATATAGTGGTGGTGGATCGATCAGAGCGGCGCGCAATGATTGTTGACATAACAGTCCCGCATGATGAGAACCTCGTGAAAGCCGAGAAAGATAAGCAAATCAAGTATATTGACTTGGCTCGCGAGGTTGTCGACATGTGGGATGTGGACTCAGCGATCATTGTGCCGATAGTCGTATCTGCCAATGGCTTAATTGCCAAGAGCCTCGACCAATACCTGAGGAGGCTCTCGTTAGGCAGCTGGATCAAGGGCTTGATACAGAAAGCGGTACTCCTGGACACGGCTCGTATTGTTAGGAGGTTCCTTTCTCTGGAGCCCTGACCGCCGGTAGCTTGGACCCTGTTCCCGATACCGGTGGGCTACTATTTTTATATTTTTAAATGTTTTTTTTTAAATTTTTGTATTTAAGAAATATTTAAAAATGTAATTTTATGTATAGAAATCAATAAATGGTTAATAATTAATAATTTAATACTATGTTCATCGATTATCAAAAGGCCTATGATTCAGTCCCGCACAGCTGGTTGATACATATTTTAAATATCTATAATATCCACCCTACACTCAGAATTTTCTTAGAATCTACCATGCAAAATTGGAAAACTATCCTTAAAATAAATCAAGCCTCTACAACTCTGGCCACCGAGCCAATTCAAATAAAACGCGGAATTTTTCAAGGCGATGCCCTAACCCCTTTGTGGTTCTGCATGGCACTTAATCCACTTTCACATCTATTAGACAAAACAGATGTAGGATTCACATTGACAAACGATAACACACAATTTACCTTAACACACCTCATGTATATGGATGATATAAAATTATATGCAGCAGATAAGAATTCACTCTTTCATTTAGCAGACACCACACAAGAATTTTCCAACGATATAAGCATGCAGTTTGGAGTCGACAAATGCAAAATTTTAGCCGTTTCTGCAGGAAAAATACAAAGTGATAGTTACTCACTCGGATCAGGTGAATCTATTGAACCAATGGATGAACACAGTACATATAAATACCTAGGCTTCAAACAATCCAGACAGATAGAACAAAAGTTGACAAAAGTTGAACTGATGAAAAAATTTACACATAGACTTAACCTAGTCCTGAAAAGTAACCTTAACTCTAGAAACACAATAAAAGCCATTAATACATTCGCAATACCCGTTCTAACATACTTTTTCGGAATCATACGATGGTCAAAAACCGACATCAGAAAACTACAGCGCACTATTAATACACTCTTGACAAAACACAGAAAACACCACCCTAAATCTTGTATACAGCGACTAACACTACCACGCCAAGAAGGGGGAAGGGGATTGGTAGACATACACAATCTGCACAACAAACAGATACTTTCTCTCAGATCTTACTTCCATAACAAATCAGTACATTCATTACTACATAAACATGTAACAGAAGCAGATAAAAAGCTTACACCACTCAACCTACAAAGTAGAAACACTCAAATTAATGAAAGCATTACAAGCACACAACAAAAAATCGCAGTTTGGTCCGGAAAATCTTTACACGGGAGACATCGAGCCTGCCTGAGCCAGCCACACGTCGACAAAGCTAAGTCGAACGAATGGCTCAAACGAGGCGAGTTGTTTCCTGAAACTGAAGGTTTCATGCTTGCGATACAAGATCAAATAATAGCTACTCGCAATTACAGGAAGTATATAATGAAAGATTCTAATCAGCCGACAGATATGTGTAGACACTGCAACAGTGCCTCTGAGACCATCCAACACATAACAGGGGCCTGTAAATCACTCGCTCAGACAGATTATAAACATCGACATGACCAGGTTGCTGCAATTATACACCAACACATAGCACACAAATATAATCTTGTAGGAGAGATGATTCCATATTATAAATACAAGCCGGAAATCATTTTAGAAAACAACAATCAAAAAATCTATTGGGATCGGACAATAATTACAGACAAAACCATACATTACAACAGACCTGATATCACTGTTCATGATAAAATAAATAAAACAGTTTATTTAATTGATATAGCTATACCCAACTCACACAACATTCAAACAACAATATCCGAAAAACTTAGTAAGTACCAAGACCTCGCCATAGAAATAAAAACTCAATGGAATGCACAAACTGTACACATTGTCCCAATAGTACTCTCATCGACCGGTGTAATACCAAAATCCCTTACACAAAGTCTTAGCACTTTAAACATGCCATCCCAGACACTCTACATGTTACAAAAAGCCACAATTCTAAACACCTGCCGCATCACTCGTAAATTTCTGACTTCTTCCACGTTATCATCCACATTTTCAATTTAAATTATCCCTTACATACTTGGCTCCGGCCCGTGTGTAAGGTAACGTTCTCTCTCTCTAAAGAGAAGAAAAATAAAAAACTCTATAAATAATAATAATAATAATATAATAATTAATAATTAATAATTAATAATTTAATAATATTTAATAATTAATAATTAATAATTAATAATTTAATAATTTAATAATTAATAATTAATAATTAATAATTTAATAATATTTAATAATTAATAATAATATAATAATAATAACACCAAACTAACAATGAAGACCCACAATACACACCAAACTAACAATGAAGACCCACAGAAGAAAAAGATGGAAGAGTGGAAAAAGAAAGTGTTGCACGGTCGACATCCCCATGATTTAGAACAGTCTCACATAGATACCAAAGCATCGAATAAATGGCTAATGATAGGTAACCTATTCCCGGAAACCGAAGGATTTCTTATTGCAATACAAGATCAAATCATAAACACAAAAAATTACAGAAAATTTATTATTAAAGATCCCACATTAACAAATGATAAGTGCCGCAAATGCCATAGCCAACCGGAGACCATTCAACATATCACAGGAGCATGCGCAACTCTCACACAGACTGACTACACCCATAGGCACAATCAGGTAGCAAACATCATTCACCAAAATCTAGCTCTCAAACATAAACTGATACAAGACACCAATCCTTACTACAAATACACACCAGAAAAAGTTCTCGAAAACACTACACACAAACTCTATTACGACCGCGCTATTATGACTGATAGGACCATTCACTACAACAGACCAGATGTAATTCTTCAGGATAAAATCAATAAAATCACTTACCTCATTGACATAGCAGTTCCCAATACACATAATTTGCAAAAAACAATAGGTGAGAAAATAAGCAAATATGCAGAATTAAAAGAAGAGGTGACCCGAATATGGAGACAGGAAAAAGTGTACGTAGTGCCCATAGTAGTCTCCACTACGGGTGTTATTCCCAATCACCTCCACCATAGCCTTAAATTAATAGACCTCAAGGACTCAATCTATATTACACTCCAAAAAGCCGCAATTTTAAATACCTGCAGGATAGTGAGGAAGTTCATGCAAATCGAGGAAAACGAAATTTCCTCCCACGACTCACACACACACCCGCTACATTAACTTGGCATTCGCCCGTTAATGTAGCTCAAACTAGCCAATGAGCTAAGAAACATTAGATACTGACCAAAAATAATAATAATATAATAATAATATTATAAAAGCGAAAGTGAGTTTGTTTGTTTGTTTGTTTATTTGTTTGTTTGTTTGTTACCTCTTCACGCTTTAATGGCTAAACCGATTTTGATGAATTTTGGTACAGAGATAGTTGGGAACCGGGAGACGGACATAGGCTAATATTTTTTTGAAAAAAGTGGGATGTGAGGGAGGAAGAGGGAAGAAAAGGGAAAACTTAGCGTTGCTATTACAAATCCAAAAGGCGCAAGGGGAACTGTGTTACCCCAAATTTAACGCGGGCGAAGCCGCGGGCGAAAGCTAGTATTATATAATTTATTAAGAACAACATGTTGATGCAACGAATTTATTATCGTGCATATTTATAAAGTCTAACATAATCGGTAACTTCAATACTGTCAAATTATTGATTAATTGACTTGTTTACAATCTTATCAATTGCGATTTATTTCAAATATTGAATTAAAACACACTGAACCTCCGAAAGTATAATTCTAAGATGTTCAAAAATTGGATCAAGAACCACTTAGTGATAAAAAAGATATACATTTGCCATTTTTCATTGCAGTTCTCGGCTCCAGAACACTCCAGTTCCAAAAGATGTCCCACTTGGATCAAAATGTAATATAACTAAGTATTTAAAGAGTTAATTTCATCATAAAATATTTTTCTGTTAAATACATATGTAATGATCAGAGTAAAAATATGAAACTGTCTCTGCTTTTAGTGGATACCATTAGCCCATAAGCTTATTTAAATTCACTGCTTCAAAAACACAATTTATTTTAATTAGGAAGCGTAAGCGCGCTCTGAACACTTTATTTTTGGGTACTTATCAACATTTTAAGGAGACATTATGTAAACTCTGAATAAGATAAAGTCAGTTAAAATTAAACAGAGTTAAGTAAGCCACAGATAAGTGGCTGTTAGTCACAAAAGCTTCTTTTGATACTTCATTATGCAACATAGTAAGCCGAACCTAATTCACAGTGTGCAGGTAGGTATAACAAGTATTATCTGTATTACACAAGAAGTGGTTACATTTTTTGTGAAGTCCCTAACTCCTGTGCTAGGTGCAGGAGCCAGTGCCTTCTCCCAAGGTAGAAATTTCTAGAAACATGAAAAATACAAAAGTGTTTTTTGGGGAATAACAGTTGCTTTGTGATAAGATCTATTTACTACAACAAAGTTTCCTAAAGAGTTCGTTTTGGATCCCAGATCTTGAGACCGATAGACCTACGTCACTTTATAAAATCTGAATTTTGCGCAACCTTATTATAGGTAAGAACGATTGACTATTATGAAAAGTTGGTCTCGTATCATTTAACAAAAATGTGCTACATAGCTGTAAAGTTACGTAATAAAAGCATGTTTTTTTTTAATATTAAATAAGGACTATGATAATTCACGTTCTCTACTGCCAGACATTTTTTTTGCCAATGAGAAATCATAAAATAACTTCCCGCGCTCTATTCGGATCGGGGGGAGTGTCAGGCTTTTACTGGCTAAAACCCTGGGTGGCTTGTACTGACTAAAACACACTCATGAATCTTCTATGTCCTTTATGTTCCGGGCCGCGGTATTTCTTTCAAACAAACCGCAACCCTGGCATGCCCCTCTGACTGCCAGACACGTGTCATAAAAACGCCCGCAAGACACATTTACAATAGCTAATCGTTTTTACTTGTAGTAAGGTCCATTTTTTAACAACATGATATTGCAGTCAAAAGAGAAGAAAAAGTTGAGTTAAAACACTACATTAAATGGGGCTGACTGTGCTTACTTGAATGTAAATGAGAACAAAATACATCTTGTAGCTAGCAAGTTAGCCTGAGTTCTTTTAAGCACTCATTAATTAAATTGTTGTAAAATAGTATTCTCACCCTGCTCGCTGGTTGGTGCGCTTGACATTTTAGCCTGGATTTTATGATGGAAACAACTTGGAAAAAAATTAATTGAGCTTTCCATGTTACAAAAGTATTCTCTTATAATGAAACGATCTTGTGGTCCTGACCAGCTATTATGTTGAGTACAAAAATGACAATTATTTAGATAACAGACAGATATTTTGAAATCTATAGATAGCTTAGAAGCTTGAAGCAAAAAATAACAGAAATATATTAATTTTCTCATATAAAATAGGGAAAAACTTTTTTTTGTTTTTGAGACGAGTTTTCCACAACTCAACCGAACTCACATGAATTCAGGGGCCCCGGCTAGGGCTATTGTATTGTATAACGGGCTGGTGTCCGCAACTCCACGTCTAAGGCGCGTATTTTGCGTATATGCTGTCGGCTGCTGCCGGCTAGGGCTAACAACTAGTTCATAAACGATGACCGCACGCTGATCGCATCCCCTGCGGGGTACAGGCCTCGGCTCAGAGCGTCATTAAAAAAAAACGGACTAGAAAAGAGCCGGGTATTTACTTATGAAAGAAGTAAAATTTAATTATTTAACGTTCATGTACAATAGTGGTACACGGATTTAATGCCATTAATGGCGTTCCCTACCAGTCAACCTTTATAATATTTTATTTAAACAATATTTGGTATTTAAATCAAACAACGCTATGAAAAGACATACTCTCTATTTGTTTTCGAGAACTAATTTACTTATACAGATACATAAATACAAACTATTAAGGGCTGATTTTTCAATAAATAAATAAATATCTTGGGATAACTCACACACGGCTATCTAATTCCAAGCTAAGCAGAGCTTGTGTTATGGTAACTAGACAACTGATATACATACTTATATTATTTATAAATACATACATATTATAGATAAATCACACCCAGACACAGAACAAACAATCATGCTCATAACACAAAGTTTGTCCTGGGTGGGAATCGAACCCACGACCTCCGGCTCAGCAGTCAGGGCCACTAACCATTAGACCAACAGGCCCGTTAACCAATAGTCAGATAACTTTCATCCGTCAATAGTCAGATAACTTTCATCTGAGGAATAAAAATGGCGGTTTGACAGCTTATCTATAGAAAATATGTCAAATCGCTATTTTTATTCCTCCGATAAAAGTTATCTGACTATTGAAAAATCAGCCCTAAATACATAAATGTCAAAGTCAAACTAGAAACAAATAAAGTCAAATAAATTTGTTTGTATGTGGGAGTAATCTTCGGATCTACTAAACCGATTCTGAAAATCTTTTACTAACGGGAAGATACATTATCTCAGATTGTTGTACGCCACATTTTAAACGTTTCCGTGGCCTAATTTTCCTACCTATATTATGGGAGCTAGCAAAATCTAGTCACAAACAATCTGGTTAAAGTTCAATACAACTTTCCTGTGGTTGAAAGGACTTAAAAGCTAATAACCCTGTAAATCAAACACAATTGTTTTGTTCATAAATAAATAAGTTAATTAATACAAATGATTTCCTCGTTTAATTATTTCGCTACGTAACTAGCCATTGATCTGGGATTAAATTCTACGCTAATAACGATATAATTATCCACTAAATTGTACCTTGCATTATTAACAGCAGTGAGCAGATAATTGAAACATAGTCATTATGTTTGTTTAGGTTGGATTATCCAATCAACCTTGTCGCCATTTTTATAGTTAACTAGCTTTCGCCCGCGGCTTCGCTCGCGTTAAACTTGGTATAACACACCAAGCAGACCTGCAGTTTTTGCTCTTGCGCCTGATTGATTTGTAATAGCAACGCTAAGTTTTTTCTTTTCCTCCCTCGATCCCCTTCATATGCCACTTTTTAAAATATAATATAGCCTATGTCCGTCTCCTGGTTCCCAACTATCTTTGTACCTAAATTAATCAAAATCGGTTAAGCCATTAAAGCGTGAAGAGGTAACAAACAAACAAATAAACTCACTTTCGCTTTTATAATATTAAAGTAAGGATGTCGCTGCATTATAATATTAGTATTAGTTGGATCACGTTGTTGTTCGTCTGTCTGTCTGTCTTTCAAGACCCTTTATCTGGAAAACGCGTGAAGATATGGAGTTGAATTAATTTAATATGTTTGCGTTTGAAAGAAACGTTCGGTGTGCGAGTCCGACTCTTGATGATCCAACGCTTGATTGTATCTCGTTGATAACGTCAGTATCGACATTATCTGAACGCTATAGCAGGGTGGTACAACCCTTGTTGGGGATATAGTTCGTAGATGCATCTCGAACAACAAACTTGAAAGTTGTAACTAACATAGTATCCTTAACAAACCTGTAGATGTTTCTCTTCCGAAATAATACTAATATTTGGACACTTTTATAATGTTTTTGTAAATTACTATAGCACCGTTTCAAAATTCCGTAAGTTCTACAGGAGTTAAGTATAAAATTAAGCCGTGTCGCTAGCGACAATGTGAGTTCACACTCTAACTCTTAATTATAATATCCATTATAAACTTGTTTATGTAACTAAAGTTTATACAACAGTTAACATACAATTAAAATGTATGTCTTCTGTAGTATAATCACAGGCCGTAAGTTATAATATTAACAAAGCTAACGAGCTGGAAATAAAATACGCCTATGTACAGTTAAGGGGCTGTATACGCGGTGATTCAACGAAACTTTTTCTGAAAGAAAAATTATGATACCTGATACTTCCGCAGTTTCTACATACACCTTTGAAAACGATTAAACATTTTATTTGCGGATGTATATCATCTATTATAAATTATTATCCCCGGGCTGGGCGGAACGGCGGTGAGTGTCAGACTTTTACTGACTAAAACCCACAAATGTTTCTTCTTTTGCCATTTATGTTACAGTGCTGCGGTGTCTCCTTCGAACAACCAACCCCGGCATGCCGTAGCCCTGGCAGGCGCATTGCACGTTTAAACATTAAGCTGCTATTTTCCATTCTACGTATACGATACATTGGAACGCACAGGTACTATTTCAGTATCGAAAATGCTTGGATGTATTCTGATTTTAACAAGACCTTAATGTGAATTCAAAAAACATTTGATGTTTAGAAAGCACGCGTCAGCTAATCTTATAAACCGTTGTATGCATAGCCCTTAAGTTAAGCTCGTGAGATCTTATCTTCGCAATTAGAGCTTTGTGAAAATTATATGCTTGATGAAAATCAACGGAGCAGGCGTGAGAACAGCTTAGCGGTTACCAACAGGCCAGTCAGTCATGTATTACGTTAACCTATAGACATAATGATGTATGGCTTGTGAGGCACATCTAGACATTTATTACCGTGCCTTAATCCTGCCGAGATAGATATAGGCTTATGGATGGATTCTGATACACACACACATCACACATAACATCTCGCCTGTAATTCACATAGTGTCCAGTTATGTTTTTTAGTCCCATGTAATAGGGGCGACCCTATTGTGATCAACCGTGGTTGCTGCCGCGAAATTCTTGATAGGAAAATCTAATAACACTTTGACCGACCCGAGGATTAAGATATATATGTATGTAGTTTGTGAAAAAGTAACCGAGGAACATGGTAGATGAATAGATTAATTTATTTGTAAATAATATAGGTAATTCATATAATTAAGTGTTACTATTTTTTTATCCATATACATTCTACCTGCAAAATGTTATCAACTTATCTCGAAACCCGGCAGCGTGTCAAGCCTAGTTCAAGTTAAGTACTACAAATTTATTAATCTATTTAATAAAAGCTACTTAGTTACTTTATATTGCCAAAAAAACATATGTTAAGAGCTTTTTTGCGGATGGGAAATAATTAAATAACTTCCCGCTCATATAATATGTATGTATTTATAAATTATATAAGTATGTATATCAGTTGTCTGGTTACCATAACACAAGCTCTGCTTAGCTTGGGATCAGATAACCGTGTGTGAGTAAAAAAAAAAAAAAAAAATAGTACGGGGAAAAATGACATGTTTGGCGCGCTTTTCTTCCGAGCCGTGTAGCAAACTGGGTCGTATCTAGTAAACCAGTGCTATTCGGTGGCGATCGATGGAGTTGATGAGAACGTGCCATGAAGTCTGGAGGACACTTCTCGGTGAGGCAGTAGAGCGAGTGGATCACTAAACCATCCTGGCGTTCTCCGATACGTGCCTATTTAGCTATCTGTGACTACTCATCTACTGTTTTTTTTTTTAAATTCAAATAGGTTTATTCGTTTCACATAGGTAAAAGTATTTATATATAGATAAGATATAATACATATACATAGTGTTAAAAATAAAAAAAGTGTTTCTCTATGTGCTGCAAGGCGCACGAATACTTTTACATATAAAGTAGTGCAGTTTGTAATCAATACAAGTGTAAAAAAATACTGTTATAACAGCCTACTCACCTCATACTACCAAAAATAAATATTTTTGAACTGTTCGATTGAAATTGTTATCTGATTGAATGCGCTTAGTGTTTGTTTTGGAATTTCAAGTACCTAATTTATTAACTAATTAAAACAGTGTTTTGCACCCAGTCCAGTGTGTTTTCATTGCAAGAAACCTGTATTCTGTCCACATGGAATCTAACGTCGTGTAACGGAATAAATCAAGACTACACGACATATAAATAAAATGGATTAGTCATGTAGGAAATCGGATGCAGAGTAATAATTTTTTTTTAGAATTATTATATTTTTACTAGCTAAGTATGCCCAGCGGTTTCACTCGCTGCTCACTTAGGGTTATGAAAAATAGATGTTGGCCTATTCTCAGACCTACCCGATATGTAAACAAAATTTCGTTTAAATCGGTCCAGCCGTTTCGGAGGAGTATGGGAACGAAAACTGTGACACGAGAATTTTATATATTAGACTAGCTATGCCCAGCGGTTTCACCCGCTTCTCAGTTAGGGGCATGAAAAATAGATGTTAGCCGATTCTCAGACCTACCCGATATGCACACAAAATTTCGTTCAAATCGGTCCAGCCGTTTTGGAGGAGTATGGGAACGAAAATTGTGACACGAGAATCCTTACTAATATTATAAAAGCGAAAGTGAGTTTGTTTGTTTGTTACCTCTTCACGCTTTAATGGCTAAACCGATTGTGATGGATTTTGGTACATAGATAGTTGGGAACCAAGAGACGGACATCGGCTAATTTTAAAAAAAAAGTGGGATGTGAGGGAGAAAGAGGGAAGAAAAGGGAAAAGTTAGCGTTGCTATTACAAATTAATAAGGCGCAAAGGGCAATGTGTTACCTCAAATTTAACGCGGGCGAAGCCGCGGGCGAAAGCTAGTTTTATATATAAGAAGATATGAGTCCAACAGTGCATTGTTATATGGTCATGATGATGTAGGTTATTATCACATCGGTCAAAAACCTCATAATTACGTGATCCTACTCTATATATGTATAATATTATAAATGCGAATGTGTACACGATGTGTATAATGAACTTTTTTTTCGATGTCACGAGAGCGAAGCCGCGGGCGCCAGCTAGTATTAAATTAAAAAGACTGCCCCATTAGTCTCGCAGTCGCGGTCGAGGTTCGATTCTTGGGTCTCGCATAAAATGTTTTTTTCCATTAAGAATTTCACAGCAGCAGCACGGAGTTCCGACGTTGGCGTAAAGATACGTCCGTGCCTCAGAAAGCACGTTAAGCCGTTGCTCCTGCACCTGATCTCTCCCCAGTCGTGGAGGTTTGCCATTCCGTCGGGCTATTACAGTTAGGGACCAGAGGGTGCACCTGCGTCTACGTACAACCTTGTGCATGATAATATCTCTCGCGCAGATAGCTAATCTCCGCTGAAATTGACTGCCGTGGTCAAAAACTGTGAGGACTATATTACAATATATCTTAATCAACATTAGACTGCTTTATTTTTTGAGTTTACACAAATGAAATGAATTGATAATAAAAACTGGTACGAGAAAGAGCGAGGCCACCCAAGTGGAGCGATAGTTTTATCTCTGCGAGGACGGCGATTAAAAACCGATGACTAAAGACTCTAACAATACTCCTGACCCAATAACCTCATGAGAGTTATCTCGGCTAACGTCTGTAACGTCTATTATACCTCGTTAGTGAACCTATTACCTAGGATTGCGGGTGACTCGGTTCACACTAACCCACGCCATTCACCTCCTTATAAAGGCAGAAAATGGCGTAAAATTTAATTTAGGAGATATAAACGGTAAACTTCTAGAGATAAAAGTATAATTATGGACTGTTAGCCTGTCCTCAAACCGCCCGTTATGGTAACGTATCGATAAACAGTCAATTAACAGTAGCAGTTTGTTAGTCATTGATACCGAAGTCTTAGATATTATTATATCAAGTGTTGGTAACAATCAGAAGGCAAATTTTTTTTAAAAAAACTAGACGAATTTTCGAATAGGTACTTGAATTTATTCGTTCAGAGGAACTTCGGATCGCATGATCAATCGCTTTAAACGGATGTCTATAAACACTATAAAGCCTGGCCCTAATACCAAGCTACACTTTGGTACGCACCCTTCCTCCGAAAATCACGTCCCATAAATCTTCAATGTATTTACGTAAAATGGTCGCTTTCTATAGAACCGGTTCAGAGTGAGCCCAGATCTACTGGAACATTAAACATCTAAAGATCGTTACACACACCCACGCAGTCGGCCGGCAGTGTTAGATAATAGTGGCCGAAACTAATAGTCGTGTAACTTTGCTAACTTATTTGTCAGTTGAACATAATATTCTCAATATGTTACAGAGCGATACTCCCGAACAATAAAAATAAATCAAATAAAAGAAAGCAGGAAACTAAGTATTTTCGCTGGCCTCATTTGAACTTACTTCCTTACCAGATTACATATTGATATCTATACACCTATTTTAATTCGTTTTGTACACACGACGCACATCAACCTATCCAAAACCATTTTAACCTGATTAATTAGTTCAGGTTATAATAGTTTAGAATAGGTTGATCTGCCGTCGCGTGTACATTTAAGTTTTGTTATATAAACCACAACATAACAAAGTGTATACTGTCACATCAAGTAGTCGTGAATTCACTTAAGATGAAGCCATTTTCAATTGTGTCTAACGCTGTTAGTACCTATTACTTAGGTAGCTACCTGTCACACCCGAGGCCCTAGCACAAGTGCGTGATGTAAACGTTAAGTGAATTCTTAGATTTTGTAATCGAAAATACAGTTATCCGAATCGAAAGTACTTGATAAATAAATGTGAGACTTAGCGATGAGATTGGTAAATGTGGGTAGCGGGGCAAGTAGTTGAATAAAGCAGTCTTAGCACGGTACGCTTGTTTGATTGACGCACCAACGCCCTACCTTTACATGGCGCAGCCGGTAGGATATATAAGTAACCGAAAATAGAACTCAGTGGTTTATAAAACATTAAAAGTCAAATAGAAACAGTGACTGCAATAAATTACAAGAAACAGAAAGTATCACCTTGAAAATGGAATCAATGCTGCAACCACCACAACCGTTCAATTTTGAAAATGATTTGACAAACGTCACATCAGGAAATTTAAGCAAAGAATGGGAAAGATGGAAAAGTTCCTTTCTAATATATTATGAAGCATGTGAATTGCACATAAAGGACAAGAAAGTGCAGAAAAATATATTATTGCACATCATCGGTGAAAAATGTCGTGAGGTCTACGAGCAGTTAAAAGGAGAATATGAGACGATTGAAGAACTACTTAAGGCATTTGATGAGTATTTTCTGCCAAAAAGGAATATTACAATTGAGAGACATGCATTTTTTACCAGAGAGCAGCGGGAGTTTGAATCAGTAGAACAGTACGTGTTTGAATTAAATAAAATAGCAAGAAAATGTGAATTTAAAGATTTGTGTAGTGACTTAGTGAAAGATAGAATGATATGTGGAATAAGAGATGGAGCCCTTCGGGAACGATTATTGAGAGAAACGGATTTGTCCTTATCGAAGGCTGTGGATATTTGTACTTTAGCGGAAAGATCGCGTGTTCAATCCAATAACATAAAACAAGACAAGCAGGAGCATCATGTTAATGAACTCGTTGCGGCGGAGCAAGAAAAAGAACATAATGTGCATTATGTAAAAGGGACTAAACCACGTTCTTCACTTGGTGCAAAACCAAGTCAGTCAAAATGGCGGACAACTCATCAAAAATATGCTAGCAAAGATGTCCGTTCGTATGATCGCCACCAGCCATCTACAAGTAATAATAACAGCCGATTTAACTATCTTAGGTCCGAGAACAACAGAGCGTGTAGAAAGTGTGGATCTAATCACGGGAAGTTTAATTGTCCGGCATATGGACAACGTTGTAATTCCTGTAAGAGGATGAATCATTATGCTAGAATGTGTCGAGTGTACGAAGTACAGGATAATTCAAGCGATCAGGTAAATAACACAACAGTTAATAATTGTAATTGTGATAATAAGTGGTCAGTAGTATTGGTAATAAATAATGAAAAAATTGAATTTAAGCTGGATACTGGAGCCGATGTCAATATATTGCCAAAATATTATTTAAATAAACTTAATTTATTAGAGAATGATCTTGTTAAAACAACTATAAAATTACAAGGTTATTCAGGGAGCAACATAGACGTTGTGGGCAAATGTTTTCTGAAAGTAACATATAAAAATAATGTGTATATATTGCAATTTGTGGTGGTTAACACGAAGTCAAATCCAATTTTAGGAAGAAACTCTTGTGAGGAATTGAAATTAATAAAAAGAGTAATGGCAGTAACAGAATCACCTAAAAATGGTTCAAGTATTTTAGATGAATTTCCTGACTTGTTTGTTGGTATGGGTTGTTTGCCGGGCACTTACAAAATAGTATTAAATAATGATGTGCAGCCGGTGGTGCACGCCCCGCGAAAATTACCAGTTGCCTTAAAGGAGCAGGTAAAAAATAAATTATTAGAAATGGAAAAAGACGGTATTATAGAAAAGGTTGAAGGGCCGACAGATTGGGTCAATAGTATGACAGTAGTGAAAAAACCAAACGGGGATATTCGTATCTGTTTAGACCCCCGTGATTTAAACAAGTCAATAAAACGAGAATATTTCAAGTTACCCACGCTAGAAGAAATAACAGCAAACCTATCAGGGGCGAAATATTTTAGTACAATTGATGCAAAACAAGGTTTTTGGAATATAAAATTGGATAGTAGTAGTACAGAGCTATGTACTTTCAATACTATATATGGTAGATATAAATTTTTACGTATGCCCTATGGGATTAGTTCGGCATCGGAGATATTTCATAAAAGACTCTGCAGATACTTTGAGAATATAGAGGGTGTAATACAATTTATAGACGATATTTTAATCTATGCTAAGACAAAGGAAAGCCATGATCAAATACTACGTGCTGTACTACAAAAATGTAAAGAAATTAATATCAAGCTAAATAAATCCAAATGTAAGATAGGATTAAGCGAGCTCACTTATTTAGGACATAAAATAACAAAAGATGGTATTTATCCAGACAGTAAACATGTTTTTGCAATAAAAAACATGCCCAGGCCAAAAACTGTAAAGGAAGTAGAACGATTTTTGGGAATTGTAACGTATGTTAGTAACTTTATCCCTAATTTCTCTGATAAAACAGCCCCACTTAGGGGGTTATTAAAAAAGGATGTCGCGTGGCATTGGGATCACACACACGAGAAATGTTTTGAATTAATTAAGGATCAACTAAGTGAACCTCCAATATTAAAATACTATACTTTAGAAAAACCGGTTGTGTTATCAGTAGATGCAAGTAAAAGCGGATTAGGCGCATGCTTAATGCAGGATAACTTGCCCGTTTGTTACGCTTCTAAATCTCTAACAAAAACTGAACAAAACTATGCACAAATAGAGAAGGAGCTGTATGCTTGTGTTTTTGCATGTGAGAAGTTTTACACATACATTTACGGACGCCAAGATGTCATAATAGAAACTGACCATAAACCGTTGGTAAATATAATAAACAAACCATTATCCGATGCTCCGGCGCGATTACAAAGAATGTTAATGAGGCTCCAACCGTATTCATTCACATTAGTGTATAAGCCAGGTAGATACCTATATATAGCTGACGCGCTATCGAGGGCAGTTGCACCGGACACCGATAATAACATAACACCGCGCGACCATCTAGAGGCGCAGGCGCAGGTGTGTGTAATATCAGCTGATAACCCTCTCACCGACTCGCATTTTTTACAGATACAAAAGTACACTAAGGAAGATACAGAAATGCAGGAATTAATTAGGATTATAAAGCGTGGTTGGCCCACGCATAAAAGTGAAATTAGTGAAATCTTGAAGCCATATTGGGACAGTAAAGAGAACTTAACAGTAAATTATGGTCTAGTATGGAAAGGAAATAGGATCGTGATACCCAAGTACATGCGAAACACAATCTTAAAAAACATACATGTAGGACATTTAGGCTTAGAAAAATGTAAGCTTAGGGCTAGAGAAATCATGTTCTGGCCAAATATGAGTTCACAGTTAACAGACTATCTGTCTCACTGTCAGGCTTGTTTGTCTTATAGGAAACAAAATAGAAAGGAACCACTTATGTCACATGTAGTACCAGACAGAGCTTGGCACAAGGTTGGGACTGATATTTTTCACTTCAGTACGAAGTCGTTCTTAATTGTGGTCGATTATTTTAGTAAATTTGTAGAAATAACTGAGTTACGATCGAATACTTCAGCTGAAGTAATAAAGCAACTGAAACACATTTTTAAGCGCCACGGAATACCTCAGATTGTCATGTCAGATAATGGTCCTGAATTCTCCTCTGAATCGTTTAAGGAGTTTTCAATGAGCTGGAAATTCGAACATACAACATCATCCCCTAGGTACCCGCAATCAAATGGTCAAGTAGAACGAATTATTCAAACAATAAAAAATATGATGAGAAAAACTACTTACAATGGGTCAGATTTTGATTTAGCAATATTAGAATATCTTAATACACCCATCAGCAACGAACTAGCATCACCGGCAGAATTATTATATAACAGAAAGTTGCGAAGTATCGTTCCATGCCCGCCTAACTTATTTTTGCCTAAAATACAACAGGAAGTTACAAGTAAATTAAAAGAGCGTCAGGAACTTCAGAAAAAATACTTTGATAGGGGATCAAGAATTTTGAAACCTTTAATACCGAAACAAAAAGTAAAAATAAAACTAAATAGTCGTTGGATCCCAGGAACAATAGAAAAAGTTCTGGGTTGTCGATCATATTTAATTAAACTGAACACAGGGCGTATTTTAAGACGTAATAGAAGACATATCATAAGCGATTCGCAAAGGCGAAATGATGACTTAAATTACGGCGACAATTACTTTCAATACGATGACAGTAATACTAACACAGCGAATGTTGATCATGGCTCCAGTCCTCCTCAAATAATTTCCACACAAACACAGTTACGCAATGATTCTAACTACTACCAAACTCGTTCTGGCAGGACAGTGAGACCTCCTGATCGCTGGGGATACCCTGGACTTCAGACAGCGGCGTCAAGGTACTAAAAATGGGTCATAATCCTAAAATCTCTAGAAACCACATAAGCATCATAATACTTTTGTGTTAATTATATTATTTTTTAAAATACTTATTAATGAATCAATCAATAAAAAGTAATAAACGAAAGGTAGGTATAATATATTATACCACGAAGAATGTTTATTGAAATGGAATTATAATGCATGAATGTTTTTATTAAAAATATGAATCTAAAATTGAATTATGAAATATGTTATTTTATTATTTGAATATCTAATGTTTAAAATCAATCTAATATAGTTATTTAAGGTAAATAATGAATGAAAAAAAAATATGTCAATTGTAAAATGTAAAGGATGCATGCAAGTGTACTTATAATTACTATGAATACTACAGAAGTTGAATATATATTATGTAAAAAAAAAAAAAAAAAATGTAATCTGATAACAATTGGTAGGTGATGTAATTTCCTACTTAAATTATTTTAGAAGGGGATTGTAGGTACTTGATAAATAAATGTGAGACTTAGCGATGAGATTGGTAAATGTGGGTAGCGGGGCAAGTAGTTGAATAAAGCAGTCTTAGCACGGTACGCTTGTTTGATTGACGCACCAACGCCCTACCTTTACAGTCAGCATAACAAACTATTTTTTGCTCGTGTAAAAAGCCTTTGTTTTAATATATGTATATACATACTTCATCCAAATCCGTGAACAACCAGCGCACATTGTATTTTTTTTCCTTAAGTTGCGCACATGCCCGTTTTATTTTTAGGGTTCCGTAGTCAACTAGGAACCCTTATAGTTTCGCCATGTCTGTCTGTCCGTCCGTCCGTCCGTCCGTCCGTCCGTCCTCGCTTAATCTCTGTGACCGTTAGCACTAGAAAGCTGAAATTTGGTACCAATATGTATATCAATCACGCCGACAAAATAAAAATTTGAAAAAAAATGTTTTATTAAGGTAGCCACCCTATATGTAAAGTGGGAAGTGATTTTTTTTTTTAATTTCAACCCTAACGTGTGATATATTGTTGGAAAGGTATTTAAAAATGAATAGGGGTTTACTAAAATCATTTTTTGATAATGTCAATAATTTTGGAAATAATCGCTTCAAAAGTAAAAAATAATGTGCCCCCCCCCCCTCTAACTTTTGAACCATACGTTTTGAAAATATGAAAAAAATCTGAAAAGTAGAACTTTATAAGGACTTTCTATGAAAATTATTTTAAACTTGATTGACACAGCAGTTTTTGTACAAAAAAGATAAAAAGTTTTACAAAATAATTTCTGGACTAAGTTTGTAGTATAATCGTATATGCAAGCATTTTTTTGACTTCGTTTACATATTTTATTATCGTGAACGTATCTTTTTTCAAACAAAAAAAGAATTATTGAAATCGGTTCTCGCAATCCAAAATTATTAAAAAAATATTAATTTGTAACCCAATTTCCCGAGAGATGGCGCTGTAGGTACTTATTATTTGGTATTACCAAATTGTTCCGTTGGTCTCTCCTTGGCATTGGCGGTATCTTATAACTACATTACATTTCTATTAAGAACATGCTAAGGCAATTTAGAACAAAACTAAAATTCATTTTTTGAACACCATCAAAATGTTAAGGTAAAAACCAGTTCATAAATGGTGCGATAGATAGCGTTGTGTAATGACGTCATTTTTTAAAAAGTCGATGTTAAGATTTTCCGTGCTTTCCACCTTTAAACTACATTTACATTTCCCACCCGTCCCTTGCAAGAGCCAGCCCGCGTTGCTGAGCCAGTAAGTCAAAATAGTCCATAAATAATATCACTCAGATCCAGCCTGTCCCTTGCTGTCCCTCAGCGACGCCCTAAGCCGAGGCTCGTACCCCACAGGGGGTGCCCTTAGCATGTAGTCGCTTAGTTTGTAAGTTTTTACCCTGGCTGGAGGTCTTAATTTTTAAGGCACCCACAGGATTCGCCCGGTTAAGCAGACGACAACCTCCTTGGTTGAACTGCGAGATGCCATTCATAAAAAAAAAAAAAAATACATTTATTGTGACGGACAGGAAACTACGGAACCCTACACTGAGCGTGGCCCGACACGCTCTTGGCCGGTTTTTTTTAATATATTTATAGATTAAACCTTAATAAACCATAATAAAAAACACCCGTTTTGATATTTTACGTCATTTTGGAGATACAAATATTTTAGTGAAAACTCGCGGTGCCGGTTTTCTCGATTTTATTTATATCTCTTAAACTACTGTAGTGAGAGCCGGCGGAGTTTCAATAAGAGTTTTGTTTTATTGTTATGTTTTCCAAAAAAAACACTTAAAAATTAGCATGTCCGCAACTAAAGCAAAATAACACACTGTGCAGCGGATACATACACACGTACAAATACAAACTTACGCTTTTATAAATGTATCACACATATACACAGTATCACCCATAGACTTGAAAAATTTCTTTAACTACGAAAATACTACAGGTGAAGGTAGTTTCAATTTCAAAATCGACGCATTAAATTAACGTTTATACCGCGGACTCATGCTGGGGCCTTATGTTGATAAATAATAAACGTCAACATACCTATACGCATTTCTCAGACTTGCCGTCTACCGTAGACATTAAATTATGAAATAGCATTAGCTTGGTTAGTCAAATGGAACAGGTTGCCATTTCAAAAGCAGCAGGCGTACTAGTTATGAGCAGTTATGACTTCACTCATCTACATAAGTATATCAATAGTGCATCTATTTTCTAAGCTTATAATAACTGTAGGTATTATAATTTATCAGGCTCACAAAGAGCATGATTCACCAAAATGGAGTGAGTAGGTACCTACCTGAAACAGTAATATTAGTGCCAATTCTGATGAACCATCGGATTAAACTAGACTAAGATTAAAATAACATGCCTAATCACATGTAATTTTAATACAAACCATTTTAGTCGCGATTGAAATAGTCCGATTTAGTTTGAAAACCACTATTTTTGGTGAAAAACATCAATTTCGGAATAGAGAGCTTGCAATTTTCTCTAAATTGAGTTACTAAACTACAATTAATGTTGTCAAACTAGTATAGTTAAGTTGTGTCACTGCAATCAATTACAAACGAAATTTTATTGATTTTCAAAAAAGAAGTGTTATGTTTTTAGAGATGTTTTAGTAAGTTTGTGACCACCAGAATCGACACCACTGCATAGCTGACGTTAAGATTAGCTAATAGCAAAACATATTCAAGCGTTTCATAGTTGTTAAACTATGCAACGCGTGAACATGGTTTGCTATATACAATGCCGCTGGCGCTTATACTGAAGCGAATGTTTGCCGTAAGTTCGCAATACACTCGCATTATTCCAAACAACTACACATGCTGCCATATTTTAGGTCTATATTAAGTTCCAGAATGATTGAGTGTATAGTTCGTCCATGAGACCGGTTTAGGACGTCGGATTTTTGCCCCGGATAAGCAGGCTTGACCCAGTGATATCTTTGAAAGCCTTTTTATTCAATGTACCTTTTGGCAAGAGAATTTGAAGACGAATTTTATTTATTGGATTAACTAACAGGTAAAGGGTATGAAGTGTGTTTGGAATATTAAAACAGATGATGAAGTTGGAAACATAAAACCACGTAGAGGAATATAAGGTGGGTAGATACATCATTATTACGCACCTAAATAAAATCCGAGTGAATAAGAGTTACAAGAAAACCTGTTTATGTCTTAGGTACTGATAACAGTTTTCTTTGTAATACTTTAAAAGAGACATTAAAATATTATCATAAATAAAATTCACACAAACAAACCAAAAGTACAGAGAAAATGGCACGTTACCTAAAGGAACTGGAAATTTTGATTAATAGTATCTAGGCTTATTAATCAAAATTTCCAGTTCCTTCAGGTTTACCTGCCATTTTCTCCTCAGATGCAATATCGATGTTTAGCATCAAACTAGGCTAGTTTCCTAATATCAAGGCTGATATTTTGACAATTAATCACTGTTGATCAAAATTATATTATTATGTTACTATTTGGATCCTTTATTTACTTTAACCTCAAACATTTAATAATATTTCTTAAAAAAAAAAGGTGGTTCGCCGATATCGGGAGCAGGGTCCAAGCTACCGGTAGTTGGGGCTTCAGAGACTGGAATATCCTCACAATGCGGGTCGTATCGAGGAGTACTACCTTCTGAATCAGGCTCTTGATCCAACCACCTAAGGAGAGCTTCGACAGATGGTGGTCGAAGCTCTATGTTTATTTTTTTTTACGGAAAAATATATAAAACGATAAGCTGACATCAACGTTTTTGGGCAAACGAAATACAAAGGATAGAGCGAAAATATACCTCAAATAAACCAATATGTTACCGATAAGTACCCGTTACTATTATAGTACGAGAGCCAGGTGCAAATTTGGTTAATTATTTCTTCTCGTTAGATAATTGGCGATACGCATCAGACAACAGTATCTTAAAGCCCTATGACCGTCAGCTGCGGCGCAGTGGGGGGGATGAGTAGTTGTAACCTCCCACGCTTGAAGAAAAAAAAATTAATTCACTCATTTCCTCTCGGCTAAAACTTTATCAAGTTATAGCTAACCCAATATCTCAACAAAAAAAATAAGTCAGCTGGCTATAACATAGTGGATTGTACGTCAGCTGATGGCTAGATCTTGGGAAAAAAATCTTCACTTTCAGTGATATCCTCTCGGCTAAAAATTTACCAGATGATAGCTTATATGTAACTACTTATTGATAAATATATACGTCAGCTGGCTGTATCTCGGTGGAAAAATCGTCAGCTGATACTTTGAAGGTCGTTACGTAGAAGTTAGCCAGAAGCATTTACTGACTATTTAAAGGCATCAGCTGACCAGGTTTCCCTCGACTTATTGCTAGCTGATTTTTTTTATTTATCACAGTACTAGCATTCGCCCTCGGCTTCGCCCGCGTTAAATTTGGGGTAACACAGTTTCCCTTGCGCCTTATTGATTTGTAATAGCAACGCTAAGTTTTCCCTTTTCTTCCCTCTTTCTCCCTTACATCCCACTTTTTTAAAATAAAAATTAGCCTATGTCCGTCTCCTGGTTCCCAACTATCTATGTACCAAAATTCATCACAATCGGTTTAACCATTAAAGCGTGAAGAGGTAACAAACAAACAAACAAACAAACTCACTTTCACTTTTATAATATTAGTAAGGATATAATTATAGATATATTCCAATATTTCAATAATCAATTTGCTTAGTATAAATTAACTAGTAACTTGATAAAAAATATTTATTATAAAAAAAATATGACAAATTACAATTCAAATGACAATGTTATTTAATCATTTTCGGCTCCGCTTTGGCTTGAGTCACAAACATATCTCTCTGATTCATTGTCCGAGTCACTGTCAGAGCTGTCTGCTGTTATATTTTCATCGACATCATCTGTAAAAAAAAAAATAGAATGCGTATTTTAGCATAATATCATTAATATGATAATAAAATGTTACCTTTTTCGGGCTGGATAGTTATTTCATCAATCGATGTTGGTAACTGACTTCCAAAGAGCCAGGTAAACTCATATTTATCGATGTTGGTAACTGACTTCCAAAAAACCAGGTAAACTCATATTTATCGATGTTGGTAACTGACTTTCAAAGAACCAGGTAAACTCATGATGCTTATAAAAATCGTAACCTAACAAATAAAAGGAAAAAAAAAATTTTTGGTACATACTGTAATCTTGCAGTAGGTGCGTCTTCTGGTATTATTTTGCGATACTTTGGGAGCAAAGCCGTAAATCGTCTATAACACTCACTGTGATACAGCTGAAAATTGTTTTTTTCCGTAGGAAGTACAGCCTCGTGTCCACTGAGTTTATTAGTTTTTCGAACACTCAATATAGCACTACACTTAACAAGATTTTCTTCACTGTTCGATTTTAAATTAGAAGCAGATTTTGTTTTTTTGCAAAAAACGCAAAAAGGCGTTACATTCGACATTTTGATCGATTTTTCACAGATGCAACAATGTATCCAGAATATTCTTTTCGTCAGACAACGTTTGCTCGTCTATTCTAAACGTATAATAGTCCCCTTCTTTTCTACTTCTAAAAACATGGTCGATGCCCTCAACAAAAGGGTTGTTTAAATCTTTAAAAATAACAAGAATAATTAAAGAGGCGTCATTTCCTCCCACACGAAAATTTGTGAGCTGATTTTAAATATAATACTGTGATAAATAAAAAAAATCAGCTAGCAATAAGTCGAGGGAAACCTGGTCAGCTGATGCCTTTAAATAGTCAGTAAATGCTTCTGGCTAACTTCTACGTAACGACCTTCAAAGTATCAGCTGACGATTTTTCCACCGAGATACAGCCAGCTGACGTATATATTTATCAATAGTTACATATAAGCTATCATCTGGTAAATTTTTAGCCGAGAGGATATCACTGAAAGTGAAGATTTTTTTCCCAAGATCTAGCCATCAGCTGACGTACAATCCACTATGTTATAGCCAGCCGACTTATTTTTTTTGTTGAGGTATTGGGTTAGCTATAACTTGATAAAGTTTTAGCCGAGAGGAAATGAGTGAATTAATTTTTTTTTCTTCAAGCGTGGGAGGTTACAACTGCTCATCCCCCCCACCGAGCCTCAGCTGACATTCACGAGGCTTCATAGTTCGATTATCTGATGCGTTTTACTAATTATCACTTGAGAGGAACTTGGTCATATAAATCTGTTACTGGCTCTCGGACTATTATGGGTTTTCCACATCAAAGCTCTTTTCGATGAAATACATCAAAGGTACAAATCCCTGGTTAATAGTTCAGATATTTTGGTTCTACTAGATACAAAAGTAAGAGTCATTGTCGAACTTACTACCGTTCATTCGAAAACAATTGTAATTACTTTGATGAAATACTTGGTACACCAATGTCTGTTTTCACAAACACTAAACGACAATAATTAATGGGTAAATATTGTTGTTTTGTTAGCATAGCAACACTCGGCACTGAGTCGCGCGGTAGATCAAATAGTGCGCGGTATACAGTAAGACTCGCTTAATACAATCAAGCTTATTAATACGATTCCCACATAATACGCTAAGTGACGTCAATCCCTGTAACTTGGAGGCATGTTTTCATGCATTAAAAATCCTTACTAATATTATAAAAGCGAAAGTGAGTTTGTTTGTTTGTTACGTCTTCACGCCTAAATGGCTAAACCGATTTTGATGAATTTTGGTACAGAGATAGTTAGGACCCTGGAGACGGACATAGGTTTTTTTTAAGTGAGAAAAGGGGGAGAAAGAGGGAAGAAAAGGGGAGAGAACGATACTTTTTTTCGATCATCACACGGTTTAAAGTCATCGTTACGCGGACAAAGTCGCGGTCGCGGAAGCTAGTCACCTCAATCCTCAGCAACCCCCAACAACAACTACATTTTGCTATGTTTTATATCCTTATTGCCATCAACAGGGTTCGTGGCTGTTATAGAAAAATTCCCAAAGCAATAACCCAATAACAATTTGCAGACATAACAAAGCATGACCACAATAAATATATGAATCATGAGGTCCTAGGTTCTACTCCGGGAGTCATGTTCAGTAGTCCACGACCACTCCACCAACAAGTCTTTTCAGACGCTATATTTTTTCTATTTTCCTTTCGTGTAAATCCAATAAATCAAAATCTCTTTGTCAAATCAAAATAAGTGATTACTTGAAGTAATGTAAATATAAATACATAATTACGTAACGTAATTTAAAAATAGAAGAATGTTTTAATTATTTTCCCAATTCAGCACATTTCCGCATAATACGTTTTGACGCATATAAATGCGAAATGAAATGCGAAAGATCATTTAAATAAACTTACCAACATTATCCACACTAACTTATTTTCTTTCAACTTTATTCGTCCCTTTCATCCTTGCGACCAAGAAAACATTCAAAAAATTGTCGCGATTATCCCTAAAATGTTTGCTCATTCACCCGACACTTTCACTTTGGAGAATCCGGTCCGGGTTACTCGAACCAAGGTGGGATATCGCGTTGTCAACGGATGCGTGTGATATAGCAGGTTTTTTGCCGTACCCAGATTTTGTCTCCTGCAGCCCATATAGCATTAGTATATAAAACATGGCGGTGTGTGCATCGATTGTGTTACTTATTCTGAACAAACTATATTCAGTTTTACTATATAATAAAATGATGTTGTACCGTAAAGAATTTTTTTTTCGGATTTTAAATCATCAAATATTTTCTCCCGCGCTGGGCGAAGCGGAAAGTGAATGTCAGAATTTTACTGGCTTCCATGTTCTTTCTTTTACCCTGTGGTTCTGGGGCCGGGTCCTTCTCCTGTGGACATTTCTGTCACTCTGTCATTCTGTCAATCTACCCGTCTGTCAAACTGCAAGTCTGTCATTCTGACAGTCCGTCAGTTTGTCATTCTGCCATTCTGTTCTGTCATTTTGTAGTTCTGTAATTTGACAGAATAGCTCTGTCGGCAAAATAACCATAGGTGAAATACCCTGCAGGGGAAAAGGAAATAAAGGAATCATTCGGTCGACTAACAGTCCAATGACGAATCGGTCTTAGGAGAACGGTTGCTGAATCTTATTTTGCCCTTGCACAACCCTACTGAAATTATAAATTCTACTATATATCCTTCTATAATCCTACTAATATTATTTCGTTATTTTAGTTTGAGTCCTATCTTATATGGGACGAAGCTATAACGAGCAAATAGGCCACTTCCCAGAGCCAGGCTGCCACTTCCTGATGAAAAAACGCAATAACAAGGGCCCATTTAGACAGAATAGGGTTCAAAATTATTTATTCACTGGTTCACCTATTTCCGCGTTCTGAATAATAATTGCGAAAACATTGTGACTACCCACAATGTTTTCTAAATTATTATTCAGAACGTACAAATTATTCTGATCACAATAAACAACTCATAAGGCTCACATTTCATAAGGCGCGCCGATTTTCGTATTAATCAGGGCTTTACCAGGGTGCCTTTTTTGTGGAAGAATCATGTAATTCCGATATGTCAAAAAAAGTGTTGAAATAATTTCTTAACGTTAACTTCAAACAGTTGACAAGTACTAAGTATTAATGTATGTTTATAAAAACTTATTAAATGTTTATATATGTAAGCGAGATTTTAGAACGGTTGTATTTTAAAAAAATATGATGTCGTAGATAAATAATGCCCTGTATTTTATTACAAAAGTATTCCCAGGCACAAATTAAAACCATGATTCAATCTCGAAGTTTAAAACTAGATTATAAAGTGTCCTATGCTGCAAGATTCATGAACTGGTTGAAGCACCCTGAAAATTAATTATCTTTCTTAAAGATTAACGGAACTTTATTTTCTCATCTCACAAAACATGAATATAAATAAATTAGATTAAATAAGTTTTATTCCAGTTTCATGAAAGTTAAAAGCTAGAATTGGTACCTTACACAATCTTCTGGTAACACGTGTATGTAGAGTTTCAGAATTAGTTATCATTGAATTCTTGAATCCCGCAATATACCTAGTAATATTGTGGGCTATACTTTCTTCTGATGCATTATCAGATAATTATTATATAATATTAACCAGCTTTTGCCCGCGGCTTCGCTCGCGTTAAATTCGGGGTAACACCGTTCCCCCTGAGCCTTATTGATTTGTAATAGCAACGCTAAGTTTTCCCTTTTCTTCCCTCTCTCTTTCTCCCTCACATCCCACTTTTTTCAAAAAAATATTAGCCTATGTCCGTCTCCTGGTTCTTAACTATCTCTGTACCAAAATTCATCAAAATCGGTTA
Source organism: Ochropleura leucogaster (assembly GCA_958449745.1). Lineage (NCBI taxonomy): Eukaryota > Metazoa > Arthropoda > Insecta > Lepidoptera > Noctuidae > Ochropleura > Ochropleura leucogaster. The sequence goes on along the minus strand of OY288204.1, from coordinate 10,623,273 downwards.
AGCCATTAAAGCATGAAGAGGTAACAAACAAACAAAATCACTTTCGCTTTTATAATATTAGTTAGGATTAAGTAAGGATAACAAAAAATGAATCGTTTCATTATATTGCACTTTTATAAAAAATCGACCAAGGGTTCCGTACAAACTTGCTACATAAACTTCCATATCTTTTCACGGCGTAAACTATGCGAGTTGTCTTACCACATCTCTAAGGGACCAGAAACATGAGTATATATATAGTTTTAATTTCAACACGATACTGGTGGTCACGACAAAGTGATCCAATAAGGGGACCATTTTTTTTCTTTTGAGGTACGGAACCCTAAAAATTGGCATTTTTGCGACATTAATAATGTACCTGAGTATGTGCTCATGGCTGGATTAATTCAGCAGAAATTTAGGTACCTAATTAATGTAATAACAATGGCCCATATGATATTTAGATATAATTTATAATATAATATCTAAACATGCCAATTACTTGATTTATAAGGTACCCCCGACTGTCACCATCGCGACGTATAACGAGCACTGTTTGTCACGGTACTCTAAATATACATTTATGTATATTAACATATACTTTTGTTGAAACCGTTTTTAAAATTTGAAAAAAAAATACTGAAACTGACGCAATCTGAAACACCACAAGAGATTTTGAGATTTATTTTATACTCGGTCCTGTATATTAAAAAATATTTATTATGTTATAATATTCTATCCATCAATAATATAATAAATGCATGAAAGTTTGTGAGTATGGATGTATGTTTGATCCTCTTTTACGAAAAAACTATTGAATGGATCTTGACGAAATTTTGCCCAGAGGTAATTTATAGTCTGGAACAACACAAAGGATACGTTTTTATCATCACGCGGATGAAGCCGCGGAGCGCAGCTAGTTTATATATAATTAAGGCGCGCGACAGATACGCTTCATTGTAATGATGCCGAATTCAGATCGACGACAGTCAAGCAAGATTAGTTAAGTTATAAGCCAGACTCCAAGTACACCTCAGAGTAATTAAGAATATTAAATCTAATTTCGATTCTACCAGAAACCAATTACCTAACTATGAATGAAGGTTTTTGTAACAGAAATCTGTAACATTTACATCAATGAATCTTTATTCAAGAAACACCACAGAATTTATGAATATAAACGTGAATATTCTGAAAATTCGTTTTCAATTCCCTTTCAAAATATTAACGACTACTGTCATCCGCAGCAACAATTTTTATCAGCGATATTAATCGAGAACATTTTATTCCGGTCTAGTGGGCTTATAGATTTATTACTTAAAGTAAATGAGTGTACTTCTGTTCTTTCTCCTCGGCTGGGAAGTCTTCGAATGACTTCCCATCCGAAAATCTTCCTTCATTTGCCTTTTGTGTTCCGGGGCCGAGGTATCTTAATGAGTGTGCTAAATAAACGCTCAAGATGTTTTATAGAATGGTTGTCTTGAAAAGATCGCTTTTAGCGATAAGACCGCCCATTGTGTCACCTTATTTATAAGTTTGTCTAGTGTTATTCTTGTAACTTGTATGGTGTACATAATAAAGAATATTCTATCTATCTATCTATAGACTGTCTAAACGATTGTTTTAGTCTAGTCGTATGCTTACCATAAAAAGTCCTTTGGGGCTAAAATCTTTTCCCGTTTTAGCAACTAACATTAGAACTGTGTTGTTAGTCCTGTGGTCACAAGCGGGACTAATGAGAATGAGGTTCTGAATTTGATTTTCCGTATTGGCAAAAGGTTATTGGGTGTCTGGATTTGTGCCCGGTTGATAGCATAAGGATTTCTCACTATTACAAATAACTTTTAACTGGCGAAATACTGTTACTACTGTTAAGCTTGTAACAGTAGGGGTATTTTACACTCTCTGTTGCCTTAACCTCTTTCATTGTGGATCAACATTGATTTTTAAATATTCATATTTCGAATTTCATTCTGTCATTTTTTTAGTATACAGTATTTTTTTCGTTGATTACGTTTTTGGATCTCTCTAAGTAGATCTCTGTTAGTTGTACCTATTTGTAAAATCAGTTTGTGAATAAGTTTTTGTTCAGTTTGTGATATTTCACCTAACCAAAAATACACAATAGTGTAGTTTCTTCCTTGTTAAAAGGTATGTGTGTTAAATTATATTGTATTATTCTTCTACCTCTTCACGTTTATTTTGTTGTAAAGGTCCTCCCTCGGGATTAAAGTTATGAAAAACCTGTAGTGGCTATCATTTGTACACCTGTCCAACCTCTAACACCTGAAAACTTCAACCTCGTTTGAAGAGCATCGATCGAGTGTTACAACATCTCTAACCGTTTGGGAATGTTACGTCATGTTATGTTTTACCTACATTCTTGTTTGTGTTGCTGAAGGACTTTGGGGACGCAATCCCTCCGGGTTTGCAACTTTTCAGCCTATGTTTTCAAAGCTTGGCTACTGAGAACCTTAAGCAAAGTTTTTGAAAGGCCTGTCAAAGAGTGTGTAGGTAAGTGCAAAGTTTGAAAGTGACGCCAAGAGGAATCTTGACAACTTAAAGAACTTAGGGCTTATTAGTTGATAGTGTGCCTGTAGTGCCCGTAAAGTTACCTTATGCTTAGAAAACGAATGTCTATTAGTAGTGGTTACAAGTGCTGCTAATGAGCATTAAGTCGTAGTTTTGATTACCAGGTTTTGTTTTTTTTCAGCAGCAGATTAGTGTTACCCTGCTTGGTGGCAGTACGCTCGCTTCCTATAGTATAGGACTTGAGACTAACTGACATAATTATTGTGGATTTTAACATGGGTACCTTCACCTATACCTCTGCATACCCTTAGAGTTACAGGCACGATTGTATGTTACGTTATTTTCTAACAAAAAGACAGCCAAGTTTGGTTCAAATATTATGATTTCATTAACTTTTTAACAAGATCTGGGATCTAGACCTTGTTAGTGTTTCGAGTTAATTTGTTTGCGGCTAATAATTTAATACGTTTACTTGTCAATATATAATATAGATCGGCATCAGTCGTTACAGCACGTTAATGCTTACTAGATCACGCTAACCTCCATTTTAGAGTTTTTTTTTTTACTCTATTAATAGATTTGATATAAAAATAAAGCTCCAACTATCCCTAAAGGCCTGAACTTCAACAATTTTTTAACAATACTTAACTTTTATTATTTACACAGTTTACCTATTTACCTATAGTTTAATTTGTGTTTAAAAACGTTTCTTATCTCTGTCCAACAGAATCTAAAAATACAAATTCATCTAAGAATATCTTCATCAGGCGTTTTTGTTGTACCAAATGAATCATTCCATTTGACGCCCTATGCTGCGTTCCATTACTCTATATCAACTATGATGTAGGCCAAACTTTGCCACTTACTAAACAACAGAAGTCTCACTACATAGTCCCAGTAGCTAATACATAAGCTAAAATTGGAACATTGCCAGCTCATAGGTTCAATATACGAACGGACTCACTCAGGCAGATACTCAATATACGTCAGAAGTAAGACCCACATAACCAGCAAACCTAGTTCCAAAACTTAGTTAATGAACCTGAAAGTGAAAACATTTGAGTCGAGAGTATCCGTGGTTAGCGAACAGCAACTGATTCAACACCCCATAACTTAGAACTTTCTACAATTCATTCAGAACTTTATTAAATTTGTGCTAAACTTTCGAAACTACATGTTTTCGAACTTTCCCGTTTTCAACACATTGTAGAAATAGATTCATTTTCTATTTTGTGGTTATAACCCAGCCAAGCCTAAACAGATCAGCCTAATAAAGTTGGGATGTACCTAATTGACCACAGCATACGTTAGAGAGTCTCTATCGCCAAATTAGCAGTACATTAATACCATCAATCATCGACAATTAGGCTACTCTATCACCCAATATATTACAGCGAAGTGCAATGTAATCAGAACTGCTACATTGTCGCCAACAACAATTAACATTCCTAAATTAATTGCTTAAAGGTACACAATGCCGCACAATATCGCTACAGTTACAAGCGTGTCAAGATAACAGCCATTATAACCGTAATCGAGTATCCGACACCCAAATATCACATTCGAGAGTCTGATACTCGATTCCAATATACGACATTCGGGACCGAATATTTGGTAATTATTGGATTTCATATTTGCTTCCTGTTCGGATTTGTATTAACGTAAATATTTGCTCTTTCAGGGAAATTAAACTTTGCATAAATTCAATTTCGATAACACAGGTCGGCTTGATGTTTAGTTAAGTTAGGTACATTAACATCGTCATTAAATTTTGTACTCAAAAGAGCCGTTTCAGATTTTAAGTGCAAAGTCATCTTTGTTTTTCATTGTCGCTTACACTATAATGTAAACAAGTTGAGAAAATAATGCTTTTAAAGAAAATTGCACTGAAAACTTTATAGTCAAAGAAAATCAACAGAAAAGCAATCAAGCTTTCGTTTGACGACCATTATTTTAACATGTTGTGCGCAATCTACGATTTTAGATGTCAATCATTTGCTGAACATGTTAATGCTGATGAATATTTTGGACACACAATAAAGACACAAAGCAACCTGACTTTCAAAATAAACATGGCAAGCTACAAGTTTAATCATAACCCCAGGTTTATATTTGCAGGACTGTTCGACACTGCCGACCGCTCGCCATGTCCGACCGTTTCCATTCAATTCGAAACGGTCAAAGGGATTCTGCCTCAAATGGATACAGGAGTTCAAATTAGTCTTGACAATTAATACCATTGAAAGCAAATAAACGTAGTTAATGAGGATTTTATGTGAAAAATCGCCATTGCATCCTAACCATTTCCTTGGGATACACACATCCATTTGACTAATTACCCTACAGGCCGTCAGGGTCTCCAAACGAAGTACTACGTTCAGTTAATGATAAATTCGTACATTTATCAATGTCAGATTATTGGGGGCTCACATCGTGGTGATACTCTTAGGGACTTATCTGTTATGGAGTTAATAAAAATAACTCCAACCTTCATGATAGCGGCACACGTTTCATTTTTGGATGATTTACGAACGAGTTTCATATTAATTAATGTTATAGCATCCAATGAAGTCAGCTTAAGACAGTTAAGTACTAGATGTGAAAATCTTAATGTGATTTTCGGGCTTATCTTTTTCTTCAATGTAGGTAGGTGTTATTCTACATCATAAGCGCTTTCCCAATAAGATAAATAGCTATAATAAGAAAGGTCCAAGTGGTGTAACACAATTATTTAGTGCCATGAAAAAAATTCGAGTCTAGAGAAAGACTGAATTCCACATCGTCGTACGGAAATTTAGTCTACATGTGGGCGCCCTCCAGAGACGATATGTTCTAATTTTTGTTCGACAAGATTCAGTAGCCGTTGTAACTCTAGCACGCATAAAAATCTGAAAACTGATATCTGTGCTTGCAGACATAGATACAATTTCGCAATTACGGTTGGTTCGAACGCAGACAGCGTTGCTACAATACACATTGGAAACTCGAATCTCCTGGGAGGCGAGAATCCCGGGACGAGTTTTCGACATAATAAAAACGGGGATTGCTGACTTAAATTCGATTTATTAGTATAGCGGAGGTCACATTAGTTTGTATCTCGTAGCTCGTAGCAATTGCGTAGCAGCTAGCTACGAGGCTACGACTTAGTTAAAGTCGTTTCTAGTTTGCTGTAGTTGTGTGTAAAATGTGATTTATTTGTAGCACGTAGAATGCAGGAAAATATTTTCGTCGCAGAATTCAAGTCAGAAATTGCCCATTTATCGAGAATAGAGAAGCTGTCGTATAGGTTTTTGATGAGAAACCTTTCATGTCATAGTTACAACACACTATCTCATAACAGCTTGCTCGCTGCCATCAAAACCTGTATTATTAGCAGTCTGTTATTAGATACTTAAGTGTCACATGTTGAAGCTATGATTATAACAATACTTCCTAACAGCTGTTATTTGTAGACCTCTACTAAATTGGCAATTTCCAGCAGATAAACCATATTAAAATAGCCTACCCTTGGTTCGCAAAGCTTGTGGCTAATAAATACAAAATACATATTTACAGCAGAGTTTAACTAAATCAAATAATATTTAACCAACAATATGAGATTTTGGGTTGAAAACTAACAGAAACGCTTTCAAAGCTTTATTACAAAAGGTTCTATTGACCTAATATGGTACACCCTGGTTTGTTTAACAATGAGTACAATATGTTAAGTTTTCACACAATAGTCGTCAAAATAATGTTCTGACTACATTATTGGAAGGGGCGATAACCTAGAGCCTGATTTCCAAACTTCTAAGACCCCAAACTGGGCAACCATGAATTGTCTGAAATTAATTAGTAAATACGACCGGTCAAGGCCGTTTTCACAATGACGGATGTGTGGTCGTTGAAGTAGTATGACCATTGTGTGTAGTACCAGACAATGGTCATACTACTTGTTTTTTTTTTTTAATTATGAATGATTTGCCAATCGGATTAAACTTCAGGTTAAGCCACGGTTGGTTTGTGGATGGGATCCTTAGCCATCTTACGTTGGCAGTCGTTTAAGGTTATAGGACCTTCTGACCGTTTTTGGCCGCGACAGCCTATCTGAGCAGAGATTAACCATCAGCGTGCCACATATTATGGTGCACTATTATTTTACAAAAAAAAAAAATTTAAACTTTATGCACAAGTAAAAAACTGTACAAAGGCGGACTTAATGCCTTAGGTATTTTCTACCAGTCTACCTTAGGGTGATGCAGAGACAAAAGGTGCGATAACATTAAAAAGTATATTATTAAATGAATAATAATATAATATATATATAAATATTAATAACTATAAATACTTATATATATACATAAAACAAAATTATATAAAGTAAAGAGATCGTAACAAGACAACAACCACAACTTAATTACAAGACGAATCTACCAACTTCTTCTAAATATATTCACGAACTTTTCTTTTAAAAGTAAATGGACTGGTTACCATCCTGATACTCTGAGGGAGCTCATTCCAAAGGAAGACTGCCTGGACGAAGAAAGAATTTAATGGTATAACTTTGTTTCAAAGATCTCCATATCTTCTGCACTATTCAATGCATCCTTCAGCATAATGTCTTAAGTGCGTTACATAGAGTCCTACCTACCGTTTACCGTGATTTTCACCAAAAAAAAATGTTTCCCAGCAATTATGTTTTGTGTAGCTACTTTTCTGTTGTACAGAATGCTTGAAAAAATAAATAAATGGCTACGTGAAGGACCTGTTTACACCATGTAAGTATCTCATCTACATAAAATGACGAATTTATGCGAAAATAATATTTTATTAACAGTACGATATAGTTACGTATGTAAACTTACCTTTAGTTATTCGTTATTGGTAGCTCCAGTTATTGGTTACGGACTTCGAAATATGACAGCCGCTGATTTACTCCGCCGCTATTAGATGCCAGATTGATTGCATGCCTTTTCTTTTGAGGAATCAATAAATTACTTCTCCCGCTCTGGGCGAAGCGGAAAGGAAAGTCAGACTTGTACTGACTACAATTCATGCATGTTGCTTCTTTTGCCGTTTGTGTTGGTATCTCTTTCGAACAAACCGCAACTCCGGCTGTGGCCCTGACGGGCCCCTCTGCTTTGCTGACATCTCTTTGACGCACGCGTAGAACACGAAAGCGCAGATGACACGGCCTGTCGTGACTGGACGGACGGCCATTGAGCTACTTACTTCCTGACTAATATTATAAAAGCGAAAGTGAGTTTGTTTATTTGTTACGTTGTTGTAAATGGCTGAACCGATTTGATTTTGGTAGAGAGATAGTTAGGACACTGGAGACGGAAATAAGCTATTTTTTTTTAAGTGAGCAATGAGGGAGGAAGAGGATAATCTTAGCTTTGCTATTACAACAAATTAGGCCCAAGGGCAAAAACTACAGGTAGCAGTAGGCAGGTACCTGCAAATCACGAAAGGGGAACTGTGTTACCCCGAATTTAATGCGAGCGAAGCTGCGGGCAAAAGCTTAAATCCAGTACAAATCAAAGTTTACGATAACACGATAGAATACGTATAAAATCTCACACTAAACCTCACGAGGATTGATATCCCTATTTGAAGTGCGTAGATACATTTTGCTTCGTGGAAAACATTATATAAAAATGATTTTAGTTTATCCGACGAGTGAAAACTCAAAAAGGTACGAAAGGTGGATCAGATCCGGTCAAACTTATGGTTTTGATGGAATTGTTTCGTGCAAGTGTTCATTTGTGTACAAAAGGTCTAGAGTTCTAGATTCTTCGATATCAAAATAGGCAACCCACGTCTGTTGTGTATATTTACCGCAATAATTTAATGAAAAGAGTCGCTTGTTCACTCACGCCCTCTCGTTTGTATGACGCCCACGCTCAACTGAAGTCTATTATGACACGAAATTAATGAGGTGTAGAAAAATACAACGAAGAGCGTTTACCGAAATACACAATATTTTTTAGATTTATTGAATCACTACAGCCACGCCGGCCAGCCAGCTTGTCAAGTTGATATGTATTGTTTGTGAATATGGTTATTATCTGCTGTCCACCGATGGGACATTGTCCACATAAAAGTCAGAGGGTGTAGTGCGCGAATGGATGTCACGTCATGTCTTTTACTCTTTGATTTTTTAATGTAGGTTTTATCTCGTTGTTTTCTGTTGTTTATGGTCTGGTGGTTTTAATTGTACAATGTAAAGTGCCTGCTTGGTGACGACACCATGCATCAGCTTAACCTATTAAACGAATTAATAAAGTTCTTAAAGGAAAATCATTTTTATGGTTAACTTATATACCTAATATTACAGAATATTCTATCTATATAATAAACTTGCCTATTTCTTGTTCAAAGAACTACCCAAAACAAGATAAAATAAATATTTCAAACGAATGTAGTCGGAAAGATTAATTTCACGAATGTTTTCCATATTAAGTACCTGTGTACTTCTAATCAACGAGAATTATTATAACATGGGAATACTTTAGTACGTATACACTTTAGTATTCATAATTCACTTATATCTGAGTAATATATATCCCAAAAGGTAAAAAAATATCTCTGCATGAACGACGCTTGGTAAATACTTTCGAAATAATTTATGAGTTATTGCTCTTAAAATTTGAATTTAGTATTTTTCTGAAATGTTCATTATTTTAAAAAGGAGTATATTCTGGTCGGGATTTGGAAAGGAGGTATATCTTGAGATAAGTACATATAGGGCAGTATTTATTACTAGTCGTATATATCCCTTAGCTAAAGAAAGGGCAACCATGGAGTTTGATGGCAGGGACGAGCAACTCGTAATTTTCTTAATATCGTACTTTACTGTCACGGTATACTTGATGATATGAACGCAAAACCTAGATAGCAAATATGATGAATGACGCAATGTGACTGTGAAGGATAACCGCAACATACGAATGTTGCGGGTTGTTCGAAAGAGATACCGCGGCCTTGAAACATAAAAGGCAATAGAAGGAACATGGGTGGGTTTTAGTTAGTACAAGTCTGACGTTCCCGAAATATATCAAATAATTTCCCCCGCTCTGGGCTGAGCGGGGGGAGTTATTTGGTGGTTTCCCATCCGGAAAAAGCACCATTAATACACATAAAAACCGGCCAAGAGCGTGTCGGGCCACGCTCAGTGTAGGGTTCCGTAGTTTCCCGTCCGTCACAATAAGTGTTCCCAGTTATGAGGCCAACCGAACAATTCGGTAATACCCGATCCAATGTAATAAGTACCTACAGCGCCATCTCTCGGGGAATTGGGTTACTAATTAATACAAAGACGTGCAATTTCGGTGGTAATTTTGGATTACGAGAACCGATTTCAATAATTCTTTTTTTGTTTGAAAAAAGATACGTTCAGGATAATAAAATATGTAAACAAAGTTACAAAAAATGCTTGCATATACGATTATACTACAAACTTAGTCCAGAAATTATTTTGTAAAACTTTTTGTCTTTTTTTACAAAAACTGTTGTGTCAATCAAGTTCAAAATAATTTTCATAGAAAGACCTTATAAAGTTCTACTTTTCAGATTTTTTTCATATTTTCTAAACTTATGGTTCAAAAGTTAGAGGGGGGGGGACACATTGTTTTATACTTTTGGAGCGATTATTTCAGAAATTATTGACATTATCAAAAAATGACTTTAGTAAACCCCTATTCATTTTTAAATCCCTTTCCAACAATATATCACACGTTAGGGTTGAAATTAAAAAAAAAAACACTTCCCACTTTACATATAGGGTGGCTACCCTAATAAAACATTTTTTTTTAATTTTTATTTTACCACTTTGTCGGCGTGAGTGATATACATATTGGTACCAAATTTCAGCTTTCTAGTGCTAACGGTCACAGAGATTAAGCGAGGACGGACGGACGGACGGACGGACGGACGGACGGACGGACAGACAGACATGGCGAAACTATAAGGGTTCCTAGTTGACTACGGAACCCTAAAAACTATCTGTTTTGAAAGCTAATTTAAAAAAAATGGTTATGTATATAAAAAAATGTTTTTTTTTATATGACGGTTCTTTATGGCTGAATCCTGAGAATAAACTGAAAGTAGAACTACTTTCAGTAATAAACTGAAAGTAGAACTACTTTCAGTTTCAAAACTGAAAGTAGAACTACTTTCAGTTTTGATTACTAAATAAGTGCACATTATCTATCATGTTGAAAGACATTTATTATTATTGGTTTGTATAATTAATCTTCGAAGCGTTTTTAACACGCTCTTCCTCCGCTGATGCAAAAACAAGTTTGTTGAACAAACATCTTCGCAGACAGTAATGGGGTTTTTTATATAATTCCGGTACTATGGCACAACTTTGACTCAACATCCAGCAAGAAAAATCAAAATCAACTAACATTTCCTTGTTACCAATAAACTATAAATTGTCGGTTATTAATCCACTCCTGAAACGCAACTTCAGTTTGCAAATATAATCCCGTGTAATATTGTCCTGTGCATTATTGAAGTGGTTTAATAAGAAACGGGCGGAGTGGAGAGCGAGAGGTTCCGAGGATATTGCTAAAGCTAGCTTAGCTAACTCGAAACTGTTGTAAAATAACAGGTAATATTGTTATATTGCTTGTTATTTTAGAACAGTTTCGAGTTTAATCGCAAAATACGCAGTACTTACTGCGAATAAGTTTAACTCACGTACTTGGAGTAATAAGTCTTACGGTGATTACTATAATTAACGTACATTTTAGTTGCTTAACTACCTGGCTAGTTTGTAGTTTTTAATCTTTCTTTCTTTTATTCTCTATCAAACTAACGATGTCATCACCGCCTGCCAAGTCTTTTCCGAGCTATCTTGTTGGTAGATTACTGTAACAGAGTGGGTATTTTAGCCTCTCTATTGCCTCAACCTCTTTCCTTTTGGGATAAATATTGATTTTAAAACTTTTAAGTACTTATTCTTATTTAGAATTTCATTCTGTCTATTTCATTTTCAACAGTCACTTTTTCACTGATTATGTCTTTGGTGATAGTTTTGTTCAGTTTGTGATAAAAACTATATGATATTTTACTTAATCAATAATACACAAAGTGTATTTTCTGGGTTCCCTCTATCTGGCAGAAACTTGATGCTCCGAAATTTATTTGGCATAAAACACTTAGCATAATTTTCTTTAAACGAACATTTTAAAGGCATAAAAATTATTTGGTATAATTATCGTTTGGCATAATGTTTAAAACTTCGAATTAACAATGGCATACTTTTAAGATGGCAGAATTACATTTAGTATAATTACGAATCGCAGAGTTCAAATTTCGCATAATATATTATTTGGTATAATTTAACTTGGCATACTATGCGGACGGCAGAAATGGCTAGGTTAGGTTAGGTTAAAACTGTGACCTCCTACGCACGAGCCGAGCGAGCGGAGCGAGCGGTGCCGCGGCAGCGGCCGGCGAGTGCCAGAAACGACTTGCGTTAATAGAAAGAAGAGATTGTTTTATGTAGGTTACCCGGAACTGAACTATTTAGATTAGGATACCTAATTACTTATTGAATGAATTCAATGACATTATCACAAATTCAATTAAACAATAACTAAAATAAATGACATTATTTTAAAGAAATAATTAATCAAAATAAATGACAACTTATAATGACAAAGATGACCCTAACTATAAACTTTCTACGATATGACAATTCTGCCGTTTAATGATCATCGATATAAAATATATTATGCCAAAAGACGATTCTGACTGTGAACTTTCTGCGATATGATGTTTCTACTTTTTAAATATTATGGATATGAAGTTTATGCCTAGAGATGATTCTGACTTACAAAATTATGAGTTTAGAATGTATGATAAATGAGTGTCTGCTAAACTATTTTCTGCGAAGTGAAGTTTATGCCATCCGTTGTTATGCAAAATAAAATTATGACATAAAAAGTTCTGCTATAAAGGGTGGACCCGTATTTTCTCCCCTGATAAAAGGTACCTATGTGTAAAATTATTTAGTTTTTTTTTAAATAATTTTGGCCCACACTAGGATTTTTTCCTGTATCGTGGGCGTGTGGCGTTTACAAACATTTAAATTCACATCTGTACATACAAATATTCGTTCCGTGCGGGGATCGAACCCGCAACACGCAACGCAGCAGTGAATCGCTCAGCAACTACGCTAACCGTGTCGTTATAGTATTAGTTTTCTACCTCTTCTACGTTATTTTTATATGTATAGTGTGTCAATTTTGTTATTTTATTGTTGTTAAGGGTGCTCCCTCGGGAATAAAGTTATTAAAAACCTGTAGTGGCTATCATTTGTACACCTCTAACACCTGAATTCTTCAACCTCGATCGAAGAGCAACGAGCGAGTGTTACATTACGAATCTGACCTGGTGTAGCAGAATACAAGAATATGTCATCGAGCTATCTATCTGACCTGAAGAAGGCAAAACTGGCTGTCAGAATTTCGGGCGTGACTACCGAAACGACAGACAAGGTTCTACTTGTGACAGCTAAAATCAAATTCCTGGAATTTCCAAGTCGCGAAAGAATCTCGGCATGTTATGGATGGTTCGATCCGAGAAAGATTGATTGCTGTCATTGTAGCCCACACAACCCAAACACACTACTACAGTAGGTACCAAACGATATTTATAGGACCATGTATTTATTTACAGATCGGTAAATCGCTCCGGAAAAATATTTTGATATTTTCTCTGTACTTACCATTTATTATTTTGATAGATGAAACTGTAAGCAATTTTCTACCATATAAAGTGACTGATAAATCTGACATGAAATAAATGATGATGAATCTGATGAGTCCTTCTAATATTGGAAATATTACTGACACTTATTAATTCCATCATCAGGTTTTTAGTCTAGTTTTTTTAGGGGGGCTAAGTTGCTCACGTCCGTAGGATTTACCACCTTCTCCTAGGCCCACCCTACACGTGTCCCCCGGGTGGTGCTAAAAGAGCAACAACGCCGAGAAACAGGCGGCGGTGAAATAACCTGTCCACTGGCATACCACGAGCCAAGAAGAACTAAATCTCCTCTAAAAATGTGGCCATGATGCCTTGGGAAAGCAACATGAGTATGTCCCACCTTTTTATATGAAATATGAATATTACGAATGATGATTTGTCATGCGATCCGGCTAACGCCCGGCGCTCGCAGGTACCCGGGCCTGCGAGTGAGAAATATGTCACCGAAGACTGCACGGGGGTAGGCGACCAGGCCCCTATGTTAGTGAATGCTACTGGCAGCGCGAATAAAAAATTAACTCAGCAAGTGTTTCACACAGGTCTTCTCATTACAAGACCGAGATCATCGTCACTGAGTAGTGTAAAGAGTAGTACTCTCAAAGCTACTGCCTCGAAAGATGCACCTACTACGTCTACAGTTACGAATCCCACAGATGTTGCCAACCAAATTTGCCCTCCCACATGGCAAAGAATCCCCTCAGAACGCTATGCAAAAAGAAAGAGACTATCAGATAGCCCTCCAAAACTTGACCAAACACAAAGGGGAATCAGCACTTCCAACAGATACAGTGGACTAACTGTAGATTTAACTGAAGAATCAACAGAAGATCCACCCATCTTTACTAAAAAAAACAATAAACCTCCACCTATAATCCTGTATGGAATAGAAGATCTATCGAAGTTAACCGAACTTCTAAATAAAACTGTACCCACTGATAGCTACTCGTATAAGATCATTAACAGAGACCAGCTCAGAGTAATGACACAGTCTACGGAAACATATAAAGACATAATAGATCTCATCCGAAAAAATGGCCTTATTGGTCACACCTTCACACAAAAGCAAAACAGGTGCTATAGAATTGTGATTAAAAATCTTCACCACACTACCCCTAAATCTGCTATAGTAGAGGAAATTGAAAATACAGGGAACAAGGTTAGAGGTGAAATAATCTGTGCAATATCAAGGAAGAACAAAATGCCACTTAATATGTTCTTTGTAAATATTGAACCCGGACCCAACAACCCCAATGTAAAGAGTATACAATCTATTTATCACACGAGAGTTAAGATCGAAGATCCAAAAAAATCAACTGAGATTCCTCAGTGTACGAGGTGCCAGCAATATGGGCATACCAAAAATAACTGCATGCGCCCATTCAGGTGCGTCAAATGTGCTCAAGGACACAAAACAACGGACTGCCCAAAAAAGGATAAAAATACACCAGCCACGTGTACTCTTTGTCATGGCGACCATCCAGCCAACTACAAAGGTTGTCAAGTGTATAAAGAGATTCGAGCAAGAAAAATAACAAATAAAGAAAGCAGGAAAGCTCCGTTAATCACAAGGCCGTTAGACAAACCGTCACAACAACTCTTTCAAAAAGATGATTTCCCTCCATTAGCACCTAGCATCTATACCAGACAGCAGTCCAAAAATAACCAAGAGCAACCTCAACTCTTACCTGATAACATGTTTTATACTAAGAATACTGGATACTGGAAAAGAAAAACAGAGAACAGAGATTCTCAGCCAACAAACTCATTAGAGCAGATAATAACTCAACAATCAACAAAGATAGATATTCTCATCGAACAAATAGGTACCCTAATGGGTCTCCTAACGACGCTCATAGCTCAGCAGAAAAAATGAAATTTCTGCGTATTGCTACATGGAATATAAACGGCTTATCCCCTAACAAGCAAGAAGTTGAATTGTTTATCAACCATAACAAAATAGATATTCTCTTGATCTCCGAAACACACATGACAGACGAACGAGTGGTTAAAATTGAAGGATTCAATATATGTTATGTTAACCACCCAGACGGGACATCACATGCTGGGGCTGCTATAATTGTGAAGGAAAATATAAAGCATCATATCCTTCCGAGTTTTAAACAGCTACATATACAAGCAGCTGTAGTATCAATAGATGACTGGCAAGGATCCCTAAACTTGGCTGCAGTATATAGTCCTCCACGTCACCGAATTGACGAACAAATGTACAGTGACTTCTTCCAAACACTTGGCAACAGATATATAACAGGCGGTGACTGGAACGCTAAAAACAACTTTTGGGGATCCCGATTGACAACGACAAGAGGCAGAGAGCTGAAAAAGGCTATTGATAGTAACACTCTCACCATACTATCAACGGGAGAACCAACTTATTGGCCAACTGACCCTAACAAGATTCCAGATTTAATAGATTTCTTTGTCACCAAAGGAATCTCAGGATTGTACACCAAAGTAGAATCATGTCTAGATGGCTCCTCTGATCACACACCAGTCATTTGTACAATAAGTACCACAGTGATCTTAAAAGAACCGAATGAGACACTATACAACCGTAAAACGGACTGGGAAGCCTTTCGAGATTACATCGAAGAGAATACTAAATTGTGTATATCTCTTAAAACGGAAGATGAAATAGAAGATGCTGCTCTGTACACTACCAACCTAATCCAAAAAGCGGCCTGGCTATCAACTCCTTGTATAGAACCCAAGCTACAATATCAAGATATCACCCTGGAAATCCAAGCTATGATAGCTGAGAAGCGGAGACTAAGGCGTCAGTGGCACACTAGCAGGATCCGACAGGACAAAAGGGCGTTGAATAGGGCGCAAAAAAAATTGAAAGAACTACTTAAAGAAAATGAAAATAAGACCCTCCAAGATAAACTCAAGACCTTATCTCCCCACAAAGCAGAAGACTATTCACTTTGGAAGATGACTAAATCATTGAAAAGGCCAAAGAAACATATACCTGCACTAAAGCAATCAAACGGAAACTGGTCAAGAACACCCGCTGATAAAGCAGAGTTATTTGCTAAATTTCTAAATGACGTCTTTAAACCCAATGAATCTGATATCACACACTCGGAAGATGAAATTAATAAAATCCTAGACAGCGACCAACAACTCTCATTACCACTAAAGCTGATTACACCAGTAGAAGTCAGGAAAGCCATATCACATCTAAAACAAAAGAAGGCCCCAGGATTTGACCTGATTACAGCGGAAGTGCTGAAACAATTACCAAGAAAGGGAATAGTCCTGATTACGATTCTCTTCAATGCAGTATTGAGACTTCAATATTTTCCTAAGCTGTGGAAAGTGTCCGTCATAAATATGATTCCCAAGCCGGGAAAGCCTGCTACAGAAGCCACATCTTACAGGCCAATAAGTCTTCTCCCCTTACTGTCGAAACTTTTCGAAAAGCTATTCTTGAGACGCCTTCTCCCAGTTCTTGAAGAGCAAAATATAATACCGGACCATCAATTTGGTTTTCGTGGTCATCATGGAACGATAGAGCAAATACATCGAGTAGCTCACAAAATACGGCAGACACTAGAAAGAAAAGAGTATTGCTCAGCAGTCTTCCTCGATATCCAACAGGCTTTCGACCGTGTTTGGCATAAAGGCCTCTTATACAAGATAAAACTTCAGTTGCCAAACACTGTCTACATGCTTGTGAAGTCCTACCTGCAACATCGGACATTCCAGGTTAAATGTGAGGGTTGCCTCTCATCCATCTCCCAAATAGAAGCAGGAGTACCCCAGGGTTCGGTGCTAGGGCCAATTTTATATATAATCTACACTGCTGACTTACCTCTTTCAGAAGAAGTAATGACTGCAACTTATGCAGATGATACCGCAGTCCTCTCCAGTCACAAAAATCCTACTACAGCATCCATCAAATTACAAGAGCATCTGGATAAAATTGGATTGTGGCTGAAGAAATGGAGAATAAAACCTAGCCCTACAAAATCGGTGCACATAACATTTGCATTAAAAAGAGGGGATTGCCCACCTGTGGCACTTGAAGATACTGTTTTGCCCCAAAACTCAACAGTCAGATACCTGGGTATGCATCTAGACAGAAGGCTTACTTGGCGAGAGCATATAAAGGCCAAAAGAGATCAGGCAAACAAAAAGTTTTGTGAATTGTATTGGCTAATAGGTAGACAGTCGTCGCTAAGTCTGGAAAATAAACTTCTCATACACAAAAGTATAATAAAACCAGTGTGGACATACGGCATTCAACTCTGGGGATCAGCAAGCCACTCAAATATAGAAATTCTACAACGCTTCGAGAATAAAGTGTTGAAGAGCTTGACCAACGCGCCATGGTTCATACGGAACACAGAAATACATGAGTACTTGGAAACTCCGACAGTCAAAGAAGAAATAGAAAAGTCCTGTGGGACATACAAACAAAGACTCAGACAACACAGAAATCATCTGGCTACAACACTGTTGAACACCAACAACTGCATGTTCCGTTTGAAAAGAACTAGACTAGCCTCAATCTGATGATTGACTAAAAAAATGGGAGATGGCACATCACTGGATGTGCAAATCGATAAGAGAGATTATTATACAACCAATCTGATTATAGCTCTAGGGCTGATTGCAGATTAAAAAAAAAAAAAAAAAAAAAAAAAAAAAAAAAAAAAAAAGGTTTTTAGTCGTCCGTACCCGACATAATCATACAATATTATAAATACAAATGTTTGTGAGCATGGATGGATTGATGTATATTTGTTACGCTTTCATGTCAAAACGCAGAACGGATCTTGATGAAATTTGGCACAGAGGTATTATAGTCTGGAATAACACACAGGATTTTTTTTCGATATCACGCGGCCGAAGCTGCGGGTGCCAGCTTGTAGGTACTAAATATTTACCGTAAATTAACTAAACTATGTTTAATATATTATATGCTTTTAAAGAAATCATACGGACGGTCAAATTTAATAGTAGTTAGCAAAATCCGCAGAACATAATATAGTGCACAAGTGTGTTGGAATACAGTGTACAAGTGTGTAAGCAATCACAGGTGCAGTCTGTTCCTTTAAAATTTATTGTCCGATGGCCCGGCAGTTCAAAACGACCTGCGAAATCAGTCGCAGCTGCAACAGCTTTTCAAGCAATCCGAACACGAGGGTGTTACTATAACACTGTTACAGTATCAGTCTCCAAGCTCTGGGCTCTGTATATAAAATCCCAATAACACCAACATACTTATTTGTCCGTTTGTCACCCAGATACGATAAGTGGTCTCGGTGCTCCGTCTTCAAAATGAGCAAAAATAGCTAGGTATTTACTGCCCAATCTACCGTAGTCTTGTCGAAGGATTTATTTGGGTCTTGTAAGATTGAGGGACCCCAATTTATTTTGTCCATCAGTTTGTATCGTGTGCACAGACCCCCGAATAAACGATTAGATCACACGAAAAGTAAAATGTATTAGCGTTTGCTTTTAAAGTGGTATGTACCACTCGTGAATAAATCTTTTTACAAGTTTTTTGTTGGGCTATGGTCATGTAAACTTTTTCGTTTCGTAATGATCAATTGAGGATATTATTATAATACTAGTATTTGCCCGCGGCTTCGCTTGCGTTTTATTAGGGGTAATACAGTTCCCCTTTAGTGAGTTGCAGGTACCGGCTACTTGTAGTTTTTGCTCTAGCCCCTTATTTATTGTAATAGCAATGCTAAGATTATCCTTTTCTTCCCTCTTTCTCCTTCATATTTTTTTAAATATAGCCTATGTCCGTCTCCAGGGTCCAAACTATATCTGTACCAGTTCATCAAAATCGGTTTAGCCATTGAGGCGTGAAGACGTAACAAACAAACAAACTCATTTTCGCTTTTATAATATTAGTAAGGATGATCTTTTATGCAATTATTATTATTTAAGCTCATATTTAGTAGTTTTATCAACAAACGGTGCTGATGACTCGTGATTGTGTTGAAGAAAAAACAGCACTTTTAAAAGGAACAAGGAAAATTAAATTGTTGTTACACACAAATTTTCTCAATACCTAACAATGTTTAAGGAAATGTCGCTGTCCGTTCATTCCCTCTAGTATTAATCAATATCAAGTTTGAAAAAATAAGGATCCACTGGTATTTGTCCAAATTGCATAGACATCGCGATCCCTACAACACTGGGATTGCGATTGATGCCCCCTCGTTCAATCATTCAATTTGCAAGCATCCCTTCTGATTTCGTAGCATACCCTTTTGACGGGTGATATTTGCCGTTTTCTCACGATTCCTTTTTTCACTTACTTTTGTCAGAATCCGGAACTATACCGGGACTGCGTTTTACTCCCTGAATATACATCAAAATGCTTTTGGAAATCTAGCGTGTTTTTATAAATAACTAGCTGGCACCCGCGGCTTTGTTATTCCAGACTGCAATCTACCTCTGTGCCAAATTTCATCAAGGTCCGTTCAACCGTTTTGACGTGAAAGAGTAACAAACATCCATATATCCATAATCGATCCTCACGAACATTCGCATTTATAATATTATTAGCTTTTGCCCGCGGCTTCGCTCGCGTTAAATTCGGGGTAACACAGTTCACCTTGCGCCTTATTGATTTGTAATAGCAACGCTAAGTTTTTCATTTCCTTCCCTCTTTCTCCCTCACATCCCACTTTTTTTTAAAATAGCCTATGTCCGTCTCCTGGTTCCCAACTATCTTTGTACCAAAATTCATCTAAATCGGTTGAGCCATTAAAGCGTGAAGAGGTAACAAACAAACAAACAAACTCACTTTCGCTTTTATAATATTAGTAAGGAAGTAAGGATTATAGTAGGAAGTAGGATAATAACAACTGCCTTGTTGGTCGAGTGCGTGAGGTCCTGGGTACCATTCCCAGGTTAGGTAGTGTTATTGGGTTTATCTATCAGGAATTACTCAGTAGCAGTCACGGAGTTTGGATTTGTGTTCGGTTGACAAGAGGGTAAGTAAAGAAATGTTGGGTTTAGATTAGGTACACCTCTGCCTAACCCTTAGGGAATAACAGGCGTAATGTTATATACTATCTAAGCAAAATAAAAATATTTTAATTTTACACAGGCCTACATGGGATATAAAACGCGTTAGGACTTACATATGAGTGGACATAGACATCTCTTTCGAACAAGCAACATTAAGCTGCTATTTTTCCATTCTAAAATATTTAAATTTCGATACGTTGGAACGCACTGGTACTATTTCAGTATCAAAAATGCTTGGATGTATTCAGTTCTTAACAAAACGTTAATATGAAACCAAAAACTGTGCTCTGTAAAACATTTGATATTTAGAAAACACGCGTCAGCGTTTTTATGTATGAGAGAACAGCGCAGGGCCGCAGTCATTGCTTACTTTACAAAACGTAAAATAAGATAAGAAATTAACAAAATTTTACAATCATCTAAGAATTTACAACTAAACATTATTAATTTAAATTTAGTTAGGTACTTTAATTTGGAACTATACTCACTGATATTTGTATTACGTCCCATATCTCACGCTGAATAAATGCCGTACAAAGCATGGTGATACTCGAACATAAAAATCGCGATCTGGTATGCGTCCTTGACTCCCATACTAGCACTATTTACGACTTATTGTAAAACATTCACACATGCAAAACCACACACGTACGCAATTGGATACGGAAAAACCTTAAGTCGCATATCTAAATAGCATGATAAACGCGAACAAGTATGCTACCACATTGGTATTCATAATCACATTATGTCAGTCAAGATATATCAATCAATTCATTCCATAGCAGTCTCAACTTCTTCAAAACAGGGCAAGCCTCCAGGATCTTCCTCATTTTGTATTCATTTTCCATCCAACTGTCATTGGTCCATCATGCATTCCCATAAACCAAGATCTTGTTCTGTAATTGGCCAGAAGATAACCAATACAAGACTGCATATGCATAAGTAACTCTTTCTATAAATGAATGTTGTTTGAATAGACTGGAGCAATGAGCTTAGTAACTTGGCAATTTAAGGGCTAGATACGTTCCTACGTCATCAATAAGGCTATTTTTACTTCGTGTTTTTGTGTGATTAGTAGGTAATCTAGTGCCGGAGTTTTTATTAATCATAGGCCCAAGGTGGTCTCTGACTTGGCTTTACATGCCATTGAGAATAATGTCTCAGGCGTGCATGCTCCTGCCGGGGTTGTGAGTTGTTTGAAAGAGATACCGCGGCCCCGGAACATAAAGGGCACTAGAGAAAACATAGGTGGGTTTTAAGTCTGACACGTCCCCCGCTCCGCTCAGAACGGGGGAAGTTATTTGATGTATTCTCATTCGCAAAATAAAGGTATGCATGCTGGTTTAGTATACTACGGCCTAAAAATATACTGTTTACCTATGTCATAATTTAGGTGCTTTATAAACCTATTAAACCGCTAATGAATTATTTTACATTCCGTGAAGTTACGCACAAGTTCCGTCACTTACCATTCTATACGAAATATATTTTCTGACTTCCACATCCTTGAGAAACACATTATTATTTCACATCAGCATCTCGTGTTTGTTCTTATTGTTAATTTAATCAAGCCTTCACGTTCGACCTTTGGTAAACAATTTGTTTAACGCCTAAGTTAGAGAATTCTAAAATGTCCCTGACAGACGACAGTTACAAATAATAAATGTCTATGCCTTTTAAACGAAGTCCCCAAACTGTGTTCGAAAGTTTCGAAGGGGGCCGAAATTGCGAAGATGTTGTCTGTATTACTTCGTTTAGAAGACATTAACTCCAAAGAAACAACTTACGCCTGATTCTTTTAAAAGGTATCGTACTTTTATGCCGATAGTTCTTTAGGTACTATTCCCTGTCGAGTTCTTTAACAAGAACCAAGAAGGGTATATTACCATTTATAAAAGAATACACAGAAGTTGCTTCTATGCTAATCTATATCGATAATATATATGCAAAAAACGAAGGTTAAGGTTTTAGTCGATTATATCTATTTGTGTGAACTGTGCACCTGGTATAAAAATGTTCCACTTCAAGAAAAAGAATCAAACTATAAAACAATATCAGTACAGTGTATTATCAATTAAGCTTTGTGATATAAAAAGTAATACGTTAAATTATTATTATCTAAAATTAAATTGTTGTCATAAAATATTTAAGCATAACAAAAATTCACAACGTGCGTAGTCATTAGTTTGATGAAAACAAATATTATTCACAATCAACTTCGTTCTCTGTCGACCTAATCTAAGTTCGTCATAGTTGCTCTTCAAAAAAAAATTGAGACCATTACTCGAAATTGACCCAAAAACTTTTTGGTATTCCCGGTTGCCGGAGACACTCGTTCCAACTGTCTGCGTAGGCGGATTTTTCGTCTATCGTCGCTTTCCCCAAGATTTCCTTCTTCGCCATCTTTGTTTTACACCCAAGGCTAATATAAATACTGACTTTATTCAAACTAGCCTTGTAAACTGTCAGTTTCACTGTAGCAGATTTTGGGTCCCATCTGGCAGATATTGCGGGCGCAAATCTATCGCTTTTCCAATAGCACTCAGCTTTGTTCGCCTCTAATATCGTTGCTTTCAGGTACAGTGCGGCTGAAAATAGAAAATTAATAAACGTTTCATTAAGTAATTCAAATATAGATCCACTTGGTGTATTTGCTAAAACTTTATATGTTAAAGTTTATATTAATTTTACACAGAATTCAATCAGTTTATTATAAAAGCTACATGTAAAACAAATTTTAGTCTAGAAAAAAATATTCTATATTTTTTTCGGAACATGTGTTCAAAGACGATAAATGAGGCTTGACAGCGACTGCCTGCCAGGTTTGCGGTGTTTTTCGAAAGAGATACTTCGGCCCTGAACACCAAGAACAAATAAAGAATATGGATGGGTTTTCGTCCTTAAAAGTCAGGCATCAAAGGCTCTTTCTTCCGCTCCACCAAAAGCGGGAGAAGTAAGTGATGATTTGCCATAAGAAAAAAATTGGGCGGAAAATAAGCGATAAACAAGAGATAAGTACTCGAAGGTTTGGAAGTAACATGGGAATTGCGTATAACGTAGAAAAACAATATAATAAAATATAAACGGGCGATAGACATGGAGCAAATACCGTTATAAATATTGTTATTAATTTACTTTATTGGTTAATAAATTGGAACATAATATTCTACGCAAAAAAGGGTCGTAAAACAATACTTTCACTCGGCTTTGATTAACGTCCCATTGTTCACAACTTTTACTTGAATTTTGTTGAGAACATTCCTATCAAAAAGTTACCGACAATCTTTTAATGAGCTTCGTATTTTATAATTCTTTTGTAATCAGACACCGCTGTCTGTCGATGTAATAAAGAGTACCTTTATAACACCTCTTTATTAGGATTCTGTTCATCGTAAGGGTTCGCAAAAATGTTAATCAACCATAATTGGTGACATGTGGATACCTAAAACATTTCACCAAAAATATGTTTCAGCTCCATGTGCGGCTAGTCTCACATGGAGTCGGGCGATGAAGCGGATCTCATGTCACATATGCTTGTTCAAAATCTGTTAGTGCCCAACACACGTACGTATCGAGATATGTAACCAGATTCATTAGATACAGTCGATTTTATTTTTAAATCCCAGAATGTTTTCACTAAGTTAAATTTATTAGATGGATAGATAATTAAATAAATGAAATTTGAGGCGAAAACGTCCATCGGTTTCCGAGAAAACATCATCTATCTCTCACAAACGTGGTTACTTGCCTCTTTAGCTGATTGTGGACCGCCTCTATAGACAAAAACCGCCTCCTTCCGACCGCGCGGACGAGCAGTGACTTCCCGATATCTTTACTAATATTATAAAGAGGATAGATTTATTTGTTTGTATCGAATAGGTTCCAAAACTACTGGACCGATTTTAACAATTTTTCACTAATTATCAAGAAGTAACATAGGTTAGGACTAGAACCTACGGGAGCGGGGATCAAGTAAAGATGCGAGGGAAACCGAACAAGATAGCTAGTCTAGGAATGTAAAAGTACTCTGTGGTACCGTGTGGGAATCACCTAAGGGGTGAAAACCTGTAACACGATCTAATAACTACCTATGTTTTATTCTTATGGTATATCACGTAGGCCACGAGACGTATATATATTGATGGCTGACGAGTAAGCCCTTAAAAAGACGGCCATGAATTGTAATATGGATGCAACTCCATACTAGATGAACAGAAGCAGCATCTCTGGCTGCATACTGATGAGTTCTGTGACCATAAACAACTTTAAATCTTGAGTCGGTCATAGACAAAGAAAGAAACGCAAACCGAGATGGAGTTTGTCAAAACCAAACCTAAAATAAATAAATCACGCCAAGATAAAGATCTAGATTACTAAGGATATCTTACGGACACGCTCCCAATTTATTGTGATTTGATTGAATCTGAACCTACTTGGGAATAAAGAAATTCTGTTTAGTTTGAAAATAAAAAGTGATTTTTTATTCCATTTCTTTTAAATCGACTTCTAAAACAACATATTTTTTTCACCTCTACAGATTAACGTGATTCTACTTCGCGGCCCCGGAACGTAAAGGGCAATAGAAGGAACAGTGGATGGGTTTTAGTCAGTACAAGTCTGACACTGATGATGTCCCATCCGCAAAAAAAGCCACTAGAATATCAAACTTATCAATGACTCAGTAAGGATAAAGGTCTGGTATATTGTATTGCGATTTCATATAGTTAAGGACAAAGACAAGACAAGTTACACCAACTTTTTAATAACTTGTTTTTTTTTAATATTTTTTTTTAACAAGGAATATGTATTTCAAAATTCGAACAACGCGCAGCGTTTAAAACCGCGCGCGCGTGTTTGTTCGCGGTGAACCTATAACAGCTGTATAGCTACGTATCTAACTAAACCTGACATAATAGTCGTATTATTTGCCCATTTTTACACTATTGTTATATCGGAGTACCACACGAATAGTGCCTATTAGGTCACATTAGTCCTCTTATCACATTATCCTTAATTCCATCGATGTTGTAGATTATAGATTATGTCGAGGATCGAACTCAGTTATGTCGTGTTGTAATGTTATTGTCACAACACACGTTAAAGTGACGTGCAAGTAATCCCCTACTTGGCGCAATGAGTACTGTCAGTTAATTGAATAGTCTCATTATACACGTACAGTTTAAAGCCATTCTCAATAATTAGGAATGACGATACGCTAAGAATCTATTTGCAGTCATTAATTTAATGTTTTGATGGATTAATAAGCATTATGTTACTCATTTTGTACATCGACTGTCATCTGTTTATTTATTGACATTTGGACGTGAATGTAGGATTTGTGTATAGAGGGTTGCATCGTTTGGGTACCCCAGTGTTAATTTTCAAGGTCAATACAACAAAACGTATACATGCCATAACATAACTTTTATACTATTAAAACACGTGCACGGTATTGAAGCATGCGGAAGTTATCCAATGTTCAAAGACTGGACGTACTATTATATGGCAGCGCTATAGGATGACACCTACTGGTATCGGTACAAAATCCAATAAGGTTCGGCTTCGTTCAACTGCAAAATGAACCTTATATGAATCAACGGTTACTTGATCATGCGTAGCGAATGTGACCTAAGTACAAAGCGGCGGAAATACTGAAAAAACAGTGTCGAAAATGTAAGATTTTCGAACCTCTCGTAATTGTAAACGTGGCCTTAGTTATTTGAGTTGTGATTCAACGCACATTCGTCTTGAACGTAACTCTCTCCTCTTTAATAAGCAAACAGCATTGCGTGGGCAGCCGCGTCGCCCCGAATGGCTGTCTCTATAGATAAATAATATTATGAATGAAGTTTAGTTACGGACGTGGCCAGTGCCTGCCTGATGAATCTCTAAACAGGTCGAGGTTCAACTGTTGGAATATTCATGAATATACTTATCGAAGTGGGACACCAAAACAAACAATTTGTCTTTATACTACTTAATAGGAGAACTTTATTTTTACTTGTTCTCGCAGGGCACAAAATACTTCATAATAATTACTCATTCTAGTTCTTGCTTGGCTGATAGTTAGTAGATCCAACTTCTCCATATTTGAGGAGCTGCGTCCGAAGTTGACACCTTGGTTACCCAGCAATAAATCAGTCTTACTTAAGACCAATTAATACAAGTGTCCCAAATAATAATATTGCTCGCCAAATAATAATATTATTCGTTGTTCCAGCTATTTGGGTCACCATATTTTCGACAGGACAAACAGTAAATAGTAAACTTTTATAATACTTTGCAAATATTACACCTCTCTCGTGTAAATAATGTGCAAGCGGGTATGTGTCATACGTTGTGGTAAGCAGATCTCCGCATATTTATCTAAGTTATTTTTGTCCAAAAGTGTAACCTTTATTTTTGTACTAAACTTGCTACAAAGAAAAACCACATCTTAACCATTTTTATCGCGACAACTGAGTTTATGGTAGCACTTACATGATATTATTTTGGGGGCATTTCTTTTTGCCTAGGATCTTATCAAACCCGTATATGACCATTTAAAGCCAAGTACACCTACCTACATGTGATATCAACATTATTTACCTGTAATTTTTTTAAACGTTATTCCACACTAGAAATTTCTCCTGTATCGTGGGTCACAAACAGCCAAACCCGAAACAACTATCTGGGGGTCATACAAATATTTGTTCCGTGTGCGGATCGAACCCGCAACACGCAGCGCAGCAGTCGATCGCTCAGCAACTGCGCCAACCGTGTCGTCAAAAGATAATGTATTCAGACCGTAAAGCCTCTCGACTCAAGTACATTGTTTCTCCAAATAGTTGAGGGATGTGGTATAGTATAGCATAACCATATATCTTAAGGACTAACGATAGATCCCTTCCTTCGATATCATTAGGCGAGGGTACAAGATACACGGCATATTAAGGCACTACCACACCCCTACGGAATTGATTGAGTCGAAGAGGCAGTTATTTCGCCCTTTTTCCTGTAGTTACATATAACGCGATAAGGACCACATAATGCCGGTTCACATAAAAGCACTCGTATCGGAACTAACCGAAATGTAACTAATTAGCGACGTGTTATCGAACAATGCGTATCGGTGTAATGTGTAACTGTTATTTAAGAGATCATGTTGTGATAGCGTGTAGCCTCGGGATATTTTCTGTTCCAAAATGAACATAGTCAAAACAACTGCTTTGGTAATGTATGTGTTGTTATTAGTAACTTTAGTGATGTAGCTAGTAGATTGAGACGGCTTTTAAAAAACCGGGCAAGTGCGAGTCGGACTCGCATACCGAGGGTTCTGTACAAACTTGTGATATAAATGGGCATATCTCTTGACTGCTTAGATTTAAAGATATGATTTTATCTACAACTCCAAGGGACCACAGACTTAAGTTTATGGTTTAAATTTCAACTTCAACCTACACATGTTCCCGAGATTAAGGGTCTTGACAGACAGACAGTCGGACCACAAAGTGATCCAACATGTCTTCCGTTTTTTCTTTTAGAAACAGAACCCTAAAAAGCATTACAAAATAATATGCTAGGTTGTTTTACAAGCTAACGTCTAAGTGTCACCTTCGACTTCCTCATAGCGTGTGCAAAAACAGCTTATAAGTAATGGTCCTAATAACACTAAATTAGCAAAAAACTGTTCATAGTCACCTTTATACTGCTCTTGCTGCTGCATTGTCTGCACACTGCACCGTAGCCTGCTGACAGTAAGCTGCACTATATCGTTCAACCCATCTTCGCTCGCTGTGTACAACAGCGTCACCTCCAACTGGCCCTTCTTGTTTTCCCGCTGTAGACACAAATTACACAGTCTTCATGCTAATTGCCACAGATTAGAGGCCCGCATGGGCAATTTGTACACAATCAACCATATCTGAACTGCCTTGGAATGTACCGAGATGTAGCTATAAGATGTATACTAGACCGATGAGGAAGGAAACTGGGCAGAGCTCCAAACAACACAAGCAGAACGAGTATGAATAAATGGAAGTGTTATGTTACTATTAGTAATAACATTAAGGAAATGGATTAAAAAACTACATGACCTCATGTCGCATG
Organism: Ochropleura leucogaster; assembly: GCA_958449745.1. Taxonomy (NCBI): domain Eukaryota; kingdom Metazoa; phylum Arthropoda; class Insecta; order Lepidoptera; family Noctuidae; genus Ochropleura; species Ochropleura leucogaster. The sequence continues at coordinate 10,594,890 of OY288204.1, read as the reverse complement.
TGTTTCAAACAACGAATGTTATCCCATAAAAAATATTACGAAGCTACCTACTATATCGTTTTTCCTCAGTTGTTATTTGAATAAAGCCAAGGCGTTAAGCCGTGAGAGCGTTTATCTAAGAAACCGATTTTCTTCAGTTTTTTCACGCGACAAGATAAGACACTGATAATACTCAGCGTAATGACATTGAATATTTTTATTGCATTTCATGTAAAACAGTTTAGAAATTCAAGGTTACGTAATACCTATGTGAATGATTGTAACGTGTATAGTGGGACGTATCTTAGGCACTTACTCAGGACCAAGGTCTACCAGACGACCATTAAATGGTCCCTCTAAAACGAGGTTGTCTAATGTTTGGTTTACATCGCATAGTTTAACACATGACGAATTAGGAATTAGGACTATTTAGGCACAGAACTTTATCAGTACCTATACTAGCGTATAGTTATGTTGATAGCCTTAAGACAAAGGCACTTCGGTACGTTAATTTCTTTAACAGTTTTATTGTAATTTTTAAGGACTAATTTTACTAAGAAAGTACTTTCTGGATTTTAATCAACGTTAAAGCTCTTAAGTGGAAGAACGCGGTTATGGGCAGCATTACCGCTGGCTATGTAGTATAAGTTTCATGTTTGTAAATTGGTCAAATTAAAACTTCCTAATCATGGTTATAAAACAAACTAGCTAAACAAAGTAGATGTGTATAAGCAATTAGCAAGAGAAATCAAAGATTTATCAGTAGGTATATTAACATCGATAAAACATAATTATACCGAATTTGTGCGCACGAAGATGTGGCATGCTTATAGCCTTACATCATCACAATAAACGTAGGTAGACGATCAGATGGGACCGGCCGAGGTCAAAACTATTCTATTGTACGGTATTAAGATTTTATTCACACGACTACTCTTCGTGTATTTATCGTATATAAATATACATGACTCATACATTAATTGATATCACTTATCTTCAACATAGAAATTTCTATTGCTTCCAATCGAGAGACACTTTTAATAACAAACAACGATGGTTATCCCTTATATTCAACACTAGCTATTTATTAAACTCACGAAGGATGTCATTTGAGCCCATTTTTACGACCACGTCAAGAAAAATTATGGGGTGGTCTTGTTCGTAGCCAAGACTACAACGATAATAGGTAATTAATTAAAAGAAAATGAAGCTCTCTCGTTAAACTATATTTACTGAAGTCTTTGAAGTAGTAATTATTTTATACTTAACTAATACTTAGAAACAGAAATAAATCTTTACGACGAGATAATGATCTCATTTATAGATAGAAAAAATACTTTGCTAGTGCTGAAGTTTAAACTATGTATATTATGTAATCATTCCTCTGGCGGCAATCGGCAGTTATCAAGATCAAGTTATAAACGGAAATAGATTCATCATAAAGCGAGTTTATATTTAACTTGTTCGTTTACGACACTTTTTACCTGATTGGCAAAACTAAAGGAGGATTACGATTTTGACAGACTATGTATGTGTGTTCATTTGTTCCCTCATAGCCCCTAAACTACCTATCGGAACTCTACAAGTAAGGTATAGTGAGAACAGTGTTAATCGTCCGCTGAACACAGGCTGACGAGTCACAAAACTCAATGTGGCACCCTCTACTAGCGGACAAAAAGACATATTGCTAAAAAAAATATTTAAAAATAATATAAAAAATCAGGTCAAGCTAAGTAAACCGTGTTTGATGTCATTTGAAAGGGCTTCCCTTTTCCCTAGAATGTATTGTCTTGTAAATGGCATTGAACATGAAACTATGAATATTATTTTCTTGTATCATACTTTTTTAACGACGTTTTTTTATCCTGTAGTTGATTAGCATCGCTCGTGACAGTGACTTATAATGTTGCTGTTAATTACCCTCCACTTGAATAGTGTGTACGTACCCGTGAGTCAGATGCTGTGATACCACTCGTGATGGCGTTTATCGGTCGCCAAATGTCAGGAGTCCCAGTCAACCCGTTCTTGAGGTCATTTTGAAACAACTTTGAGTCAAAGTTCCAAGTCGCAGCTCCAACTGTTCTCCGTTTCTCCAAAATTGACTTCTGTGCTAAAGCCTCGGATTTCGACGACTTAAAACTACTTAATGTCTTTTCTAAAAACCCAGTCTTCGGTTTCGGCTCTTCCTGTTCTGCCACCTTGGCCGTTTTTTTCGGATCTAACGTTTTGCTATTTTTTCGTTTGTCTGAATCTGGTTTTGGAGGTTCTAATATAGCATAAATGGTAAGCGACAAAAAGTGGCCGGCCAGCAAACTTTGAAGGTCGATTTTTTCTGCTCCCTTCTTCGCATCTTTTTGTTTCAATTGGAATTTAAAATCCTCGTTCCACACGGGCCAAGAACTTTCCTGTAATGATGTCTCAAATCTGCTATCGCCGGGAAATACTTTGACCTGAAAAGATAAAAACGTCGTTATTTCAACCTGAATATAAATGACGTGGGGCAATGTCTGCGACTGGTTTGAGATAGGTGAACGACATCAATTTTATCTTGGATATTTTACATTCAACAGTATTTTAGATACATGTGAAATATTATCTTTCTAAGTAGACAAATGAGTAAAATTACGGCAAATTGTCATAGCCAGCTGCCATATAATAAATAGGCCCGGATCAGTCGGGTAAAAAGTATCCGTGAACGTTGTTAGAGGACGCTAAGCCTCAAACGGTACTACGCATATAACTTTCATCCTCATCGTAAAAAAAGCTATTTGGACGGGATAAAAATATTGGAAAGTCCAGGATTTTAGCCACAAGGCAGCAATTTGTTATAGGTAGGTATTCAAATTATGAAACAATTTTAATGCCTTTTGTTAGAAAAGACCGACAAAATTTACTGCTGTTCTGCGTGTCGCAGGTTCGATCCCCGCACGATATTTTGAAATACTGTTAGTTGTTCCGGGTCTGACCGTGAGTTATTTTTCTTTTCGTAAGCGCCCCCACGATCAAGGAGGAATTTCTAGTGAAAGGAAACTCTATAAAAAAATGTTTTGTTGTAATAAACTCTATGTTCTAGGAGTCTAGATGAGTAAACTAGGAGAGGATGGTAGTAAACACTTCGAACATTCATTGAAACACCCACCCACATCATTGTTTTATTCACCAAAAGGTTTCACACACATCTGAGCGACCGAATCTGTCAGCAGTAAAGAAGAATTATCAATCAAGTCCCAAAACCTGATCGCGGTTCGAATGTTAGTGAAATTACATACCTAGAAACACGCTCCAAACTCTAGCAATACAAATAGAAACCTTTTGATTGCCTTTGGCACACAAGCCATTCAGGAATTCGGAGTCAGACCATTTGACCCCGCTCATTTTACCAGCAAATTGAATTTAAATTAATGTCCCATCTCTATAGTTGTACCAACAATACTCAGCCAGGGAATGGCTTCTATTTGGATAGGATTTTATTTAACGAAATCATGTCGTCTCCTCTCCAAATAAATAATTAACATCTGAATAGAAGGTACATGAAAAGGTACCCGAGGAATACGTTGGCCGTGAATAAAGATTCATGAAATTATGATCTACATGACGTCACGTCTGAATTTTCGGAAGAAATAGGCAGGGTTGTGAGGATGGTATACGAGAGGTGTAGCCTAGTCGAATATAAATTCACTAGGGAAGGAGGAGTCGGATATTTTGCCTTAGTCAGGTGACAAAAGACAAGAAAAATAGACAAGACCCCAGCAGTGTTTTGTCTAATTTTGTGCTTGACGATGTCCCAGTGGAAAAATACTGACCGCCGCCGCCGCTAGAATTTATTCGTCATTTAATAGTCAATCAAATCATTATACGTGTTACTACATCTAGATCAATCAATAAGTAATTCCAGCTCCAATTATTTCTACACGTGAATGTACTGTGATGTTAATTTATTCGTTTAAAAATGAAATATTGTAATATAAGATATTTAATTGTGTAGCAGGTTAACAGATTCAATTAATTTTAATGATGTTAATAAGTTTTACCCAGATTTCCAGCAATCGTTTAGTTTACATGGAAAAATAACATTACTACTATTTACTTAAACGTATTGAATATTACTTTATATATGGTACCTACTATTATCCTCACACCAAATTGGCTCAAATTTGATAAACTCATAGGAAAATTTGAAGCTACTGTCCCGTAAAATCCACAATATTTTTCTATTGCCCTTTAGGGTAATAAAGTATGATATGAAAATTTGGCTGTGATTCAATAAGCTTCATAAAATTGAACAATTTGTCAAAGGTCTTTTACCAGTTTAACTTATTTCTTCGTGGGTGAATTTCAGTTCTATCAGCCATTTAAAAAATATTCTCAAACCGAATCATTTGAACACAGGCAGAGTACCTTTTTCATGTACTTAATACTTTTTGAACTGTTACTTTCAGCAAAAGGCATTTGGTCGAAAACCTAAGTATAATCCGTGACCCTCGATTGAATATGGCTCCTTGAAAGTCAGACATAGAAATAAACTTTGATCAAGTTCAGTGTCGTTATTCACACAAAAAGAAATTCAAATTTATTTAAAGCGAGCATGGTTATCGATATTTATAGATATAACAATGATTTAAGGTGCATAGCAGAATGATAACAGCAACGATAACCATACCATAACAAGAACTGGTGACTTCCATTGATAAAGCCGCAGATAAAACACTCATAAGTACTCATAACGTGCACTCATATTGGTCGCACTTATCGACGATAGCGTAATGAGTGCCATTGTCTTTCCCTAAATATTTAGAGTGATAACGTAAGCTATACCCATTAATATTAGTAGGCTGGCTGAATTGGGCGTCTGAAATGATGGCAGTGTTGCTGATATAATTGCTATAGCCGACGAGGTCTTGCGTATGAACAGACAAGTTCTTGGACAGGCCACTCGAAGGTAGGATAAAAGGATACCTTGCAGAACATCGGGACTCAAGTGAGAGCTATGTCCACTGATTTGCAAAATAACCTGATTACTTTGATAGAGATCCGATTTCAGAATGATGACAGGCTTTATCTTCGTCAGTAATTCCTTTTCCATATCTATACTAATAATATAAAGCTGAAGAGTTTGTTTGTTTGTTTGAACGCGCTAATCTCAGAAACTACTGGTTGGAATTGGAAAATTATTTTAGTGTTGGATAGTCCATTTCTTAAGGAAGGCTATAGGCTATATAACATCACGCTACGACCAACGGGTGCTGAGCAGCGTGGGTGAAACCGCGAGGAACAGCTAGTTTATAATATGCACGTCAACCAGTATTCAGCAGATTATTGATAGTAAATAGTTTCAATCATACTTTTTAAATTGAAGTTTGTTGTATTCCTTTGTATCCGAATGACGACATGTTTATTTGACCCATTTTCTGCATTGTTAAGTCACGGATAGGACAATCGGTCATTGAAATTTAAAAGCACTAAAAAAGCTGACCATTTATTTACAGAGTTAGCAAAACATCCACCACAACCAACAATGTTACAGACATGTACCTATTTATTACAAACAGTACATTGTTGTGGGGTAAAACGGGACTGCGCTGCCGGTCCGTCTGACTGTCTATCACCAGGCTGTATCTCATGTACCGTGATAGTTATACAGTAGACATTTTCACAGATGATGTACTTTTGTTGCCGCTCTAAGAACAAATACTGAAGAAAATAAATATTTAAGGGAGCTACTATACAACAAACATAATATTTTCGCCGTTCTAATAGATAACGGTACGAAATCCATCGTGTGCGAGTCCGACTCGCGCTTGGCCGGTTTCTTTAATGCAGCGGATGTACGTGAAAACCTTAATTAGTTAAGATATTTTTGGACATATTACAAAATTTATGACCGGAATCGAGGCATCGCATCGTCTCACTTTTGCACAAATACCTACTCTCTATGTTGGTTACACAGTGTGCGTTCGCCCAGCAAAAAAAAAAAAAAAGTGTCGCTTTTCAAGAATTAAATGATACAGATAATTAGTGCCCAGTCCCGTGTAAATGTGCCCGAAATTTAAAATTTGTGCCACCAACAGCTTCTGAGTTATTTAAGAAAAACCATCAATTAAAATTCTGCTGCACGAACGTTCGCCCAGCAAAAAAATTTTTAATTAATGGGCCTAGCTGAATATAAAATATGCAGAAATATAGCTTATATTTGTGCCTATTTGTGCCGTAAAAATAAAATTTGTGCGTCATAAGGTTTCAGAGATCTTTCAGTTTTTGCTGGGCGAACGTTCAGGCGATTGCTATATATCGGAAACAGCTGGACGTGAAGTCATGATTTTTTGTATACGGATAGAGCATAATTTGTGCCTATTTGTGCCATATACTACATTAGCATAACTAGCACGGTTCAGGAGTTATTACGTTATTTCCAAAAACTAATTAAACGGCTATATCTCTCGGACGTTGAAAGCTACGATTTTCACGTTTATGTTGGCTGGTACCTGTTATTTAATCACACGATCCTGCAAAGTTTCACCTTCCAAGTACCTAATATTGGAGAGATTTTAATGATTTTCCTCTTATTTTGAGGTTATCTTCAATTAAATTAGTTACAACCCGGAAACACTAGTTTTCTGTAAGCTGGCACATTATACGTTTCAACAATAATTAGTGCCCTTTATTAAGAATACGTATGCATAAAATCAGGTAAATATACCCATTAGTTTAGATGTTATGATTAAAAACCACAATCGACATCTTTTGATAGATTAACCGACCATATTCGGATGGACATTAAAAAGCGACCGCACGATACTTCAAGCTATCCTTTCACACTTGCTTGTATTATAATGAAAATTCAATAGTACAGATGCGTACAGAATTGTCAAGTCGGATAGAATATTTATGTTTGGGATATGAAATAAAATGTCAATTGTTTTATTTTTAGTGATTCATTACATCTTGTTTATATAATATACTAGCGACCCGCCCGGCTTCGCACAGGTGCATATATTATGTATAATAATACATGCACCCGTGCGAAGTAAAGTAAATAAAAGTAATTGTAAGTTATTTTTTTTACAGAAATTTAGACAATTTTTCGTTATGTAATATAACACAGTTTATAATAATAAGTATAGTGCATTAGATAACTAATACATACATTATGAGTTTGTATGTTTTATATAATTGTAATGTTAATTTATATAAATAACATTTTAAGTACAATTGCACCTACATGTTTCAAAAGTACTTAGATAGTACCTACCTAAGTATGTACCTAGACTGTTTATGGCCTACCATCAATAAATCAATATAAAAATTAACAATATTGTTTTTTTTCTCTAAACTGCTTTCCCTAGCAACTGTATAAAAAATAACATATGTGTCTATGTTTATTTTCCCTATACTTATGTACATTTATATTGTTAAATCATTCATTTATTATTACAAATAATTAAGTTTTTTCATGTTAGGGACATGAAAAAACTTAATTTAAATACAAAATATTTCCCAACTTTACAATTCTGTTCGCATCTGTACTACAACTATCATTATAATACCAGTAAGTGTGAAAGGGTAGCTTGAAGTATCGTGGGGCCGCTTTTTAATGTCCATCCGAATATGGTCGGTTAATCTATCAAAAGATGTCGATTGTGGTTTTAAATCATAACATCTAAACTAATGGGTATATTTACCTGATTTTATGCATACGTATTCTTAATAAAGGGCACTAATTATTGTTGAAACGTATAATGTGCCAGCTTACAGAAAACTAGTGTTTCCGGGTTGTAACTAATTTAATTGAAGATAACCTCAAAATAAGAGGAAAATCATTAAAATCTCTCCAATATTAGGTACTTGGAAGGTGAAACTTTGCAGGATCGTGTGATTAAATAACAGGTACCAGCCAACATAAACGTGAAAATCGTAGCTTTCAACGTCCGAGAGATATAGCCGTTTAATTAGTTTTTGGAAATAACGTAATAACTCCTGAACCGTGCTAGTTATGCTAATGTAGTATATGGCACAAATAGGCACAAATTATGCTCTATCCGTATACAAAAAATCATGACTTCACGTCCAGCTGTTTCCGATATATAGCAATCGCCTGAACGTTCGCCCAGCAAAAACTGAAAGATCTCTGAAACCTTATGACGCACAAATTTTATTTTTACGGCACAAATAGGCACAAATATAAGCTATATTTCTGCATATTTTATATTAAATAAAATAAAAATAAAATAAAATTCATTTATTTCGGACAACGGAGATCCATATTTGTTAGTATTACAAAACGGCTTATACTCTAGTGTTAGTATTAAAGATAAATAAAACATAAAAAACAAAGGCTGACAAAGCAGGAACATTGTGTCCTACTTTATCAACCTCTGAACAAAACACCCAATATTTGGAGTATAGCTCTCCGCCACAGCTCTCAAGATATAGCTGCGACTACTCCGTACTCTGCATAGCAGCGACGCAGTTTTTTTGCGCATTATAGCGTGAAAGCCATCGGTGTGGGCCTGGGCAAACATTTCTGAAGCGCTACAGAAACGGGGCAGCCGCAACAATATCCTAAAAGTATTATTATACTGAACGCGTAGGACATCCAGCGACCTTTTGGTGTAGTTGACCCATAGATTGCCCGTGTAAAAACTCTGACAGTACGACTTAAAAAGAGTAATTTTCACAAAGTCAGAGCACCGAGCAAATCTACGGGCCAACATATTACCTCTGACCGCCAGTGCCCTACGCTCCCTTTCAATATCCGTATCATCCTTAAGGTCGTCGGTGATGAAATGTCCAAGGTACTTGAATTTGGATACAATACACATTATATTCAGCTAGGCCCATTAATTAAAAATTTTTTTGCTGGGCGAACGTTCGTGCAGCAGAATTTTAATTGATGGTTTTTCTTAAATAACTCAGAAGCTGTTGGTGGCACAAATTTTAAATTTCGGGCACATTTACACGGGACTGGGCACTAATTATCTGTATCATTTAATTCTTGAAAAGCGACACTTTTTTTTTTTTTTTGCTGGGCGAACGCACACGGTTACACAACCCATTGCAGTGAAGTAACCACTTATATCGTTGTTTATTGTGATTGCTGTGCACAGATCTACTAACAACGGGCAAACTTTTTATCAGGACCCATTTATCATTAAACTAAAATAAACTATGAAACTATTCGGTGCGTGCCAAACATTATCGACGTACCCATAAAAAAGACGGGCAACTGGCTGGCTTACAACGTCAATGTTTATTGACACGGTGTCTATATTGAACTAATTTATTGGTTCCACTAAAGTTAGCATTGAAAAGTAATTATTTTCACATCTGCAGCTCAAGCAGGTTTTGCTACGTAAAAACAGTGAGCAAAGCGCGATTTTACTTTCTGCGAGAGACAAAGTAACTATCTAATTTTTAATCAAGAGAGCCGCATTGTCATTCTAACGTTAGGAAACGCGTAAAATAAAATTTGAAGAGAATAATATTATATATTTTTTTATATATATATAATATAATTTTATATTATTTTTTAATTATTAATTAAATTAAATTATTGAATTTTAAATTGAACGTGAAATACATTCTGTTGCGTGATGGATGACATCAGAGTAATATGACATGTGTTCTCGCAGCTGAAGTGAATTAGAGAATAACTAGCTGCGTCCAGCGGTTTCACCCGCTGCTTGGTTAGGGGCATGAAAAATAGATGTTGGCCGATTCTCAGACCCAACCGATATGTACACAAAATTTCGTTCAAATCGGTCCAGCCGTTTTGGAGGAGTATGGAAACGAAAATTGTGACACGAGAATTTTATATATAATATATTAGACTAGCTGTGCCCAGCGGTTTCACCCGCTGCTCAGTTAGTGGCATGAAAAATAGATGTTAGCCGATTCTCAGACCTACCCGATATGTACACAAAATTTCGTTCAAATCGGTCCAGCCGTTTTGGAGGAGTATGGCAACGAAAACTGTGTCACGAGAATTTTATATATTAGACTAGCTGTGCCCAGCGGTTTCACCCGCTGAGGTTTAGGGGTATGAAAAATAGATGTTAGCCGATTCTCAGACCTACCCAATATGTACACAAAATTTCATAAGAATCGGTCGAGCCGTTTCGGAGGAGTACCTACGGTAACTAACATTGTGACACGGAAATTTTATATTATATTAATCTAATAATATCTTCATATTGTTGAAACTAGACATAATTATTTTCCGGTTAAATATCCGTTTAATCTAAACACTAATAAATTTTATAATTTACATAAAAAAACACAATAAACATAAAATTATCTATTTCTAAATCTATTCCAAAAAAAAACTTGAAATTATCTATTTTACAGTTTTTCGTTTCTGAATGTAATAATGACAAATACTTTGGCTAATCGCGTTTTACTCACTGTTTTCACACAGCAAAACGTGCATGTTTGAGCCACGGGGCAAAAATAACTTATGCTTGTTAATAAAATAGACGAAGTAGTAAAGAGAAAAGGTAGGTTCTGGTAAAGATCGCAACACTAGGCGTAATTTTTTTTTCCTTTCAACCTCATGTGGCATACATATAGTCAAAACGGTCATGTGTGTGCGCATCCATTTGCGTGTTCAAGTAGTATTTCGTAGTTTGGATTTGAAACTAATGCAGAGCAATGTCAAATTGATGGATTACTTTAGATATCACTTGGGCAAGTCCTGAAGACTGCACCTTCGGGGAACGTGGAAGTTGTGCCGTTACCAGTACCTATGTTGATGATTAGATTAGATAGATAAGTAAACAGGTTTCTAATAACCTGTTCAAGTTCAGGTGCAAGGTTGACTATGCCACTTTAAGCTGTGGCCTTCGATAGCCCAGCCCATTCATAGACGACATGCCTTAGTATAATCGGCCTTTGGCCTTCCCACAGCTGGACCACAGGGCTCGTCATAGTGAGGGAGTGGACCGTAAACCACTACGTACGTGTAGTACGTGCAATAGGTGCGACATTTTAAAGTCATCTATTTTTTTGTTCTAGGCCGTTTTCGACAGAAAATAGACGTGTGGAGTTGAAAGATAAAGTGGGAATTAGAGACACCTTTGGTATGGATGTTATACTTAAGTTTGCCTGATTTCCACCTTCACAATCCTGTATGAGGATTACGAATTGTGTCGTGAGGAACCTTAGAAGTTAAACACTAGATAGATACACGTAGGTTCTTTACTTAGCACACCAACTTGTTGCAGTTTTCGCTTCAATATCAATTTAGTGAAGATAAACAAACGAGTTTGTCGCGGTAACGCCGGGTTGGCCTCAATTAGGAAAACAATTAAACGGATGTTAATAGTAGATGTAATGTAGGTAGACGCAGTGTCAGCGACCAGCACGTATGACGCATTGATGAAGATAGTGTTGTTAATTGCAAGATTAACAAAGAATGTACCTTAGGTACCAGCGTTCTCACTTCTTAGTCAATTAACGCAGTCTTGAAACAAAGCAATTTTGTAAGCTGCTGATTCAAACAGCATTTTTTTTAAATAGGCGGGAATATAGTGCGCTTATGCTCGCAACTTTACAGCAGAGTTAAAATGGAAGTACAGCATTTTTAATTTGTGTGTGTTCATCTCAAATTAGATAGAGACGTTGTATATTTCTGATTGGCTGAAACAACATGTTTTCCCTGTTTGTATTTTCAGGTATCAGTGGATTATAAATACTGCATGCAGATTTCAACATTGCTATCATGATTTCAACATTTAAACGTAGCTTTTTTGTGAACCAAGGCTGCCACCAGCTGATGGATAGGTATTTTAATGCTCAAAGTTTTGTTTTGATTTTAGTAAGTAACCAGTAGTTAAGTAAAATAGGAACAGATCAACCCCAATTAACTACCTAGGAGACAGCCTGATGAAGTTATATTGACTGTGCTGTCACCCGTTTGTATCAAACCTGCGAGCGATATTAGCTTAACTTGTCGCGGTTCACCAGCTGCTTATTTGTTTAATAATATTAGCGAATTGACTATAAACCTACGACGACCTATTAATGATGAAGCGAAATATCAAAGGAACCGTACGTAGGTTTTTTTTATTATTATAAGTTTTTTTTTTTCTTTATTATAGTCACAGTAAATTCTAAAACAAAATTCGATAGTTAACAATGAAATCGTCTTTGTCTCGTAAAACAATTTTACAGTAGCGCCTGCCAAATCAGGTATTTTATGTCAAAGCATTTTGTTAGTACATTTTATAATTAAGTGTAAACAATGGTTAAATGTTACCTTAACAAGGTATCCATGGGCGCGACTCAACCCAAACAAGGACGGAAGGTGCCGGGCGCCGATAACGGTCACATATAAACTTTTACTGATTGGATGCAAGGCCAACTTGAATCCTATCTCCGGTTCCAAACTACCACTGCCTGCCAGCTGACTGTCCCGATTCGTATTCAAAATGTTCTTCAATTTATTAAGTGAAAATGCCATTGTAAACAAAGTCTTCTCTCTGCCAACTATCGCGTATCACACTCGCATTAAACCGGTTTTACTGAATAATTAATCACGCAATACGATCGATATCGTACGACCTCATCGTTTCACGATCATAACTACTCTATGTCACAGAAGTTGTCGGAATAAACACAACACAACACCCGTAAGTTTAGGACACCATTGCACGACAATAATAAAACTCACTCAATGAAAACCCGTACAACGCTCTAGCTATGTATGAGTATGACTGACTTACGATGAGCGCATACCCACCGTAGATAGTGTCATTGGTTTCACTATCAAATTGTACTTGCATGAATGAAGCATTCATATATCTTGGCAACAATCGGATCTCTCTTTCTAACACTAGCATTCAGCAGTCACACTAGCGCCACAAAAAAAGATACGTAAACGTGTTAACTCTTCAATGCCATTTGCTATGAGTGCCATCTGTTAGTTGACGTAGTTTTATTACTTTGTTACAACAGATGGCGCAACTAAATCGATTTTATATATCGATGCTTCCGACAACAAAGGTCGTAAACACCAAAATAGCACTTTTGGTAATCAACGAAAAACAAAAAATAATTTCGTTTTTGGCTTATATCTTTTTAACTTTAAAAGTTGTAAAATTGTGTTCTATACAAGAAATACGTAAAATACGATGGTGTTTCACAATATATTATTGCTATTTATGTCAAAGCCTTATTTTAAAAGTTAGCTTGGACATACACCCCAGAAAATTCAAGAAGTTGGTATTTACGACCACTAATAAATCAATGGAAAACGATTTGTCTAACAGAAGTTAGAAGTATGCACTAGTTTTTAAATACAATAGTTCTGGGTTTGGTTTTAAAAACCATATACTGCAATAAAAATTAGTGTAAACACCACGATCTGATGTGATGGTATGTAACAAACATGGAAATATCTGAAGCAAATCAATGAATTTAATAAGACTGTAAGTTGAGTTTTCATTACTTGTAATAAAAACAATAAAATAAAACACAAATTGACATAATTAAAAAAGGTTTTTGATTCATTGACCGTCATCGTTTAATCAAAATAATGGTTAAGCAAGGCACTAATACAGCCCGGGTGTCACCATTGTGACGATCGCCCGGAGGACACGGTGGAGCACACAGTGGCGGTCTGTCCAGCGTGGGGCGGAGCACCGCCGTGCCCTCGTAGAGGCGATCGGCGGCGGCGATCTCTCGCGTCCGGCCCTGGTTCAGGCCATGGTCCGGAGCGAGAGGGAATGGGAAGCGGTCACCACTTTCTGCGAAGCAGTAATGCTAGTAAAGGAGGTGGCCGGGCGTTTGAGGGAAAGAACATCTGCCCAACCCAGAAACCGCGGGAGACGCCCCGGGCGCCGGACGCCGCGAGACGACTCCCGGCCACCGTAGATACAGGCCTGTGCACGGTGAGCAATGGGTAGTTCACCGTCCGTCCGTCGATTGACGACAGGCCGTGTAGACGGCGCGTTCGTGTTTCACGCGCGCCTCAAAGAGAGTCAGCAAAGCAGAGGGGCTTGCCAGAGCCTCCGCCTTCCGGGGTTGTGGGTTGTTCGAAAGAGATACCGCGGCCCCGGAACGTAAAGGGCAATAGAAGGAACATGGGTGGGTTCTAGTCAGTACAAGGGACCTTACCCTATACCTTTAGGACCTGCCAGGTCCTAAAGGTATAGAAATACACTTAAGTAAGTATATTATAGGCATCGTTCCTTATAATTTAATCAAGCGTTTGTTACAAGATGCCTATAGTGTTCTACTTCCAACGGCGTACCTAACCAGCCAGACATAATTCGAAATGCTAAGTAATCATTTTGTTTCATTGATTTCAAGAAGATTTTATAATCACGACATTTTTTAAGACGTATTGATAATGAATTACAAAAAAATATAAGTAAAAATTCTACCAAGCTTACTGCTCTAATAATTTTAATAAACAATGCCCATTTTCACCAACGCCCTTAAAAATTTAGGTAGTTCATCTTTCTAAATCTTGTTTGTTCGGAAAGCTTCTGTACTATGGTCTACCTAACTTTTAGTGTCGTTGGTGAAAATGGGAAAGTGTTATCGGCAAGATAATAAAAAAGTAGATGCAAAACATAATACGACGACGAGTTATAGAAAATCAGGTCTTCCTGATTAATAATCTTCTGTCATTGGATTGGAATTCTCCAAGACCAAGTGACATTACGACAATTGTTTCTCAGCAGAGCTTACGTTTTAAAAATGATTGTGGGGTGTAATTACAATTATATATGTATTCATGTTTTTACGACCGACAGCTGTTTGACCGTTGTATTATACGACCTGCACGGTTATTCGGTTCTAAGCAATATGAGTTATACATACCCTCTTTTCTAAAAAATCTTGATTATACTAGTAAAAATTTTGGGTGTAAAAGTATTTTTTTTAGGCGAATATTTTTTTCACATTTTTAGATCGACGCAGCGCCAAATATTAAGTAGGGCTGCATTCTTAACTCATTTTCGCCAAAATGGCGTTTACGACATTTGTTGCCGGAACCATCGATATTGTTGCTTGAATTTGTTTGTTTTGATAACGTTAAATTTAATAATATATCTGTTCTATTTAAGGAGTGAACTACTGCCTGGAGCAGGTCCTCACCGGACACAGAAGTTTCGGGAGGTTCCTGCAAATAATCGGGCTGGAGGAAACGCCCGGGTGCCACCATTGTGACGATCGCCCGGAGGACACCGTGGAGCACGGTCGAGCATGCGGGTCTGTGGACGCCGAGCAATGGGTACTTTACCGTCCGACAGCCTATTGACGACAGGCCAAGAGATGTCAGCAAATCAGAGGGGCCTCCGCCTGCCGAGTTGCGGATTCTTCGAAAAATATAAAGCGGCCCTGGAACATAAAAGGCAAAAGAAGAACATGGGTGCGTTTTACTCACTAAAAGTATGAAGTTATGTGATGATTTCCCATCCGCAAAAAGGGGCCTTCATGAGTGGCGATATTTACGTATAGTATACGTGGCAAGACGATAATATCGCCACGACTCACTCGCTTATAGAGATGGCTCCTTAGCTAGAAATGTACATGTATAGGCCAGGAACTGGGATGCTGAGATCTCTTATCTTAACTAGCAGCAAAATTTTATTTTCTGCTCTGTAGTCAACCGACTTTGTAACATTTCGTCATAACGTGATATGACGCTTGTTTTCGCCGAAAAGTTGGGCAGACAGAGCAGTATTTTATTATAAATGTTAATACACATTTTCTTAGTCATTTTTTGTTTGTTTGTACAATGTACATACCATGTACAATCCGAAATAATTAAAATTAGTTAGTTAAATAAAACTTGAAATTTAATAAAAATGTTATTTATTAAAATGCCACAGTTCAAATAACACGATGAGTCTGCACCTAGATAAAATAAATGTTAAATAATTGTATCTCATAATAAATCAAAATTATAATCTGTTACGCAAAAGAAATTAAAACATCGAACCTTACACAAGTCATTCACAACAATAATAAGTCTTTCAGCTTTATCGGTTACATTAATAAAATATTTATTATTTCAAACTCGATTTTGAAAAGAATTTACTGAAAACTTCGGCGATGCCGTCGTAGTAGTGAATGATGATGGAAACAGTTAAGACGAACATCGCAAAACAAATGCCTGTGATGTACATAAACTGGCTTGCTTCTTGAGGTGTGGCCAGAAGCTCTTCGCTACTGGTATCCCTGTCTAATGCGTCGAACTCAGATGTATCTGCGAAATAAATAGTACATGGTTGTTAAAATAATTAAAGCACACTACAGAATCACTGTATATCACAACTGACTTTCTTTGGGTTTATAGAAAACTCATTTTAAGATGCTTCAATCCTTAATTAATAATATTATAAAAGCGAAAGTGAGTTTGTTTGTTTGTTACGTTCACGCCTAAATGGCTAAACCGATTTTGAAGAAATTTGGTACAGAGATAGTTGGGATCCTGGAAACGGACATAGACTATTTCTTTTTTTTTAAGTGATAAATGAGGGAGAAAGAGAGAAGATATGGGGAAAACTTAGTTTTGCTATTACGATAAATAAGGAAGCCGCGGGCTTTTGCCCGCGGCTTCCTTATTTATCGTATCTATATAATTAAATTCGCTAGTATCAATATAATTCGACAATAATCAAATACTTAGTATGACAACTAGTTTGGTTAGGTACCCAGTAATTAGGATGTGGAGATCATGTCATTAGTTTCTCAATAAAAAATACTGATATTCAGCTGAATTTCGGTAAACTGACTGACACCAACACACGTGCAAAAAGACTAGTTAGATAATGAATCTGACATTTTACTTTTACAATAAAATCTATAAAGATTTACCAGCTGGTGTTTCCACATCGCAAACTACGTCTGCCTCAGTAATCTGCAGGTCTAGCAACTCTCGCACTGACAGGAGAGCTTCAGCCGGCGCTTCACCAGGGAACAGGTAATCACAAAGGTACAAAGATCCCACGGGGACTAGTACTCGACGCGGTGGCTCGTTGAAACACACCTTTTCTGTAAAAAATAAATAAAGAATAAAGAAACTGAGCTATGAACTCAAATTTTAAGTAAAAGTACAATGACGACGGCACGTTTGGCGCAGTGGCTGAGCGATCGATTGCAGCGCTGCGAGTCGCGGGTTTGATTCTCGCAAGGAAAAAATATTAGTATGACCTACAGGTTGTTGTTCTGGCTGTTTGTGTATGTGAGTTTAAATGTTTGTTAAACGCACCCACGATACAGGAGAAATTCCCATGAAGAAATTGCTCATCAATCGCGCCGCTAAAGACGTGTGTCTTCAATAATTTGACTTGTAGCAATATATATCACGGATAAGTTTTGTAACAATACAGTCATCTTTCAGCCTCATGTAAAAGAGAGTAAGCCTATTGCCATCAAATGAACATTCACACTCAAGGCTTACTAATAGCCAAGGTTCCGGGCTGTCCAACGTTGCGGGTTGTTCGAAAGAGATACTGCGGCCCCGGAACATAAAGGCCAATAGGAGAGAAGGAACATGGGTGGGAAATCATTACAAAGTCTGACAGTCCGCCAAGAGCGGGGGAAGTTATTTGTTTCCCATTCGCAAAAAACAAAGAAGGCTACTACTACTGAGAATTCTCGATAGAATACTCAACACCACTGCATATCCTAGGAATCAAACCTACGTAACTAGAACAAGAAAGCTCTTTAACTTTTCACCGCCATTGACTTAATGATTTGTGCCCTGGAGGTGAAAAGCTTTAATGAAAAACTTAATTATTATTTTCTTACCTTCTGGAAGTAAATTGTCATCAATCAAGGCATCACAATGCATAGTGAACCTTGATGCTAAAGACCTTATTATGTCTTCTTTGACAGCTGCAATAGTTTCACTAACTGTTGCCTTGGGGTACATGAACACACTTGAAGACACTACCCCACTGAAGTGTATGCTGCCATCACATTCCAAGTATTCCACTGTTTCAGGGAGTGAATTTTCCTGAAATATTTAGTTATAAAAGTTTATTTGAGAAAATTAATCATTCACAATCACGTGCAAGATACCTATACCTACCTACTTACCATCACAATGGCTAGGAATACTTTATAAAATATAAATCTATTCATAAAAGCACATTTATCTTACTGTATTCAACGGAATTCCCTGTTTAGCACATTATAAAATCAATGCATGCATGAGAAATGACAGAACAATAAAAAAATAATACTGTATTGTTTTCACTTACAAATGGCACAAATAAAGAAACATTCATTGATTTGGGTAGTTCTTGTTGCTGTAGTTTAGAACTACTTTTGGGTTTCTTCTTCTTTAAGAGTTGTTCTAGAACATCTGAATTATCTTTTAATTCACCATCTATGAACATGATGCTGGATTCAATGGTTTTGTGAGCAGATTCCAGGATTTGCTGAAAATAAAAAAAGTTCATCAGTTGAGATGATTAATTACTGCACAACAGTTCAAATTGAAATTGTTTTAACTTGTTATTTAATTGGCATTTTGAAAAGTTTGGTCTATTTAAATATGAATAGCCTACCTGAAACTGTTGTTTAACAGATATACCACTCTTCTTTACTATCACAGGGTAGGCATCATCAAACTCATAGTAGCAGTCCAACCGCTGCCACTGCTGTGCCTTAGGCAAGAATTTCCATTCAACCGGGCTGATAACAGTGCTCTTGCCTGGAGTACCTACTTCAATACTCTTACAAGTTAACACTTTTGTACTTGTTGACATATGCAAAATAAGTCTTTCTTTTGAATATGAACAGTTTCCGAACATGTACTGATTGGAACTCATCATTTTGTATATGTGATTCACAACAGATTTCACTTTACTGAAACTATTTGGGTCTTCAAATATGTCTTCATCGCTGGTAATGAAAATACCTGAAATGATTGAATGAGGTAACCTTAGTTTTAAAAATAATCATTCTTGTAGTGTAATAAAAATAAATAACCATATCAATATGTGCATGTATATCAGTGATGTGACGAGTGTGTGTGTGTGACAGTAATGTCATAATGTGATGTGTATGTGTGTTCTGATGCATAAAAACAATATTATATTAACTTTGTTCTTATGTTTATTTAAAATAGATCCAAAAATGTGGTCTTACCTTGAACAAACATGCCTCCAGGAAGCATTCTAGTAACATGTTTAGCATGATCCGCAACCCATATTTCAGACACGTTTAATAGTGTCTTTGATTCTAGTTTTTCTGAGTCATAATTTGCTTCTGATGCACTTTCTGAACCTTTGTCGTCGGGTGTGCGAGCCAAGTGGATGACATTCTCCCGAGCACCAGTTGTCTTTAAATTATAAAGGCAGGTTATTGCTTCACTTAGAATTCATTGCTTACATGGTGATAAAAGTGAAAGTTCACTTTGTGCAAGTGCATGGGAAGTTATGTAATAGGCGTGATAAAGTTTAACGTAATACTTAAAAAGCCCTAAATGAAGCAGTGGATTGATACTAAACAATATACTTCTAAGCTTATTTTACATACACAGTAATCAAGTAAACATGACATTCCAAAAAGGAATGTCATGTTTATTATTATTTATTAAAATATACGTCTTACCTGACCGAGAATTAATCCTATTACGAATATTTCCTTAGATGCATATTGCTCTAAATATTCTAAGCAATATTCCGGAGAATAAACTGTCCGGACCATATTTTACAATTTATATTGATCTGGTTGCATATGCTGCCACAAAACGTTTCAGATTTTATGTTTTATTAGCTTAATTTTAATAATAAAAGTAAATTACAAGCTTTGTTTTGTCGTGTCATAGAATTGAGATTTACAACATGTCTTGCTACTGTCTTGTCAATGTCATCTTTCTGGTCTGTCAGTTGTCACTGTCATCCATAATTCCTATATTATTAGTTTCTTTATGGTTTAGTAAAATATTAGAATCTGAGTTTAGAATAGAATCCATAGAGCATAATTCATTCGAAAGTTTTCGCCGTTTCTAATTTTTTTCCTTATTAAGTGTACTTAGTCGTGATGGCCCACAAGGTAAGCGCCTCGCCTCTCATGCCTGAAGTAGTGGGTTTAAATCTGAGTAAGTACCAATGCGCCTTTTTCAATTGATATATTTATTTCCTAAAAAAAATCACAGACATCGGTGATGGGTGGCACATCGTGAGGAAACCTAGTCCAGGTTTCCTCACGATGTTCTTGTTACTTATTAATATAAGTCTGAAATCGACAAACCGTTTTAAGCATGCCTGGTGAGAAGAGGCTTGTGCCCAGCAGTGGCTTTGTTATAGGCTGGTATAATTATTTATGTTTACTCTTTACTCCTACTTACCTACTTAGGCACTTTGCCACCCATCGCCAACGAAGAAGCGACTAGCTTCCGATTATTTTCTTTCTCACGGGAACAATCAATTAACATAAGTAGTTCACGGATCAGTAAAATAAACACGTTGATCGCTGACTGCTCACACGGCCACATGCCGGCGAGCACTGTTTCTACTTACACTTAGTTGTCGCAGTCACATAACTATTGTTAGGGATATAATCGCATGACCCATAGGTATTTCGAAACATATTTTTGTAAACGAGGCGACTGTAGGTAGGTACGGAAAAAACACGCTCTGCGTGTAAAATGAAATCGTGTCATGAGTGCGGGTTGGATACTTATTGCGCGTGTTTTCATTATAGGAGAGCTGCAAAAACACATTTGGTGTGTTTTTATAATTGTTGTTTTTACGCAATGTTCTTTGTATGGAAATTATTAGTTGTTGATTTTTAAGATTCCCGATTCCAGGATTATCATTGGTTTCAGTCGGATAAGCTGACCCCTCCAATAATATAAACGATAGATAGATCAATAAGCGTCACATAACTTAGGTGTAATTTTTACGCAAGGGTCGATTCTAGTCTTTGTTCATGTTCTTTGTTTTGAAGAAGCTTTTTTTGCTTGCCTCTGATTTTCAAACTAGTTCTTCCAACCAATTGAGTTGAAGTTGCACACACACTACGTTAGTATTATATTATCTGTGACACACACTTTATTTTGCACTTACGGTTTTGGTAACGATAGATTTTTATGACAGAAAGAACTCAACTTTTAATAGCGCGGACACGATACTTTATACAACGTGTAAAAAAAAGAGTAATATAATTTAGGTATTTTTGCATGTTCCCAGATTCTCAAATACTATACTTTTAGATAAAAGACATTTAACTTTTTTTCATGAATCAGCTGAGAGCTTTTTATTTCCAAGTTTGTTTAATTATGTAGGTATCTCTACATCCAGTAAGTAATAGGTAAGTTATTCTAGTATGTTAGAACTCTAGGTAAAGTATTTCAAGTAATCAGTGCATTCGTAATTAATATAATTAGTAAGTACCAAGTTGATAGTTAAACCCAATTTTCTTTATTTTCATTTAAATAAAAACTTGTTTTTAGTGGGTAATGCGAAATGAATTTGAACCACAGAAACCTATACAGCGTAGTTAGGATTGCAATGCCTTGTGGAGGGGCGATTAATTACGCACATAAAATTTCACTAACAAGACAAAGCATCGTGTAGTTAAAACATGGCCTCGTTTTTATGGTGCAAACCATAAGTAGTCTACTCTTTGGTGCAAACCCAACAATGCGGAAACATACAAATACGGAAACGTATCGCAGTTGTGGTAACTTGTCAAACCTATGTCGGCCCTTCTTTTAAGTGCAAAGGTTGCAATTCAATTTTTTTGTAAAACTGAAAGCACTTTTTAACCGACGATAAAAGGAGGTTCTCAACTCGACATGTATATTTTTTATGTATGACCACGCATAACTTTTTATTGAGACGTCAGATTTAAAAAAAAACTTTTTTTTTAGGGAGTTTTAAATAACAACGAAGGTAGTTCCAAAATTGTTTATTTATTCAATAAGAATACAATAGTAAATATGCTATTGTACTAAAGTTCGCTTAAACAACAGATAACGCATTAAGCAGACAGGCCGTGACAGGGATGTATTTACCAATCCAATGGAAAAGTACATCCAAAATCACAGAATAGTACTCGGGCGTTTAACTCTTCAAGCTTTAGCAAGAGTCTGCAACCCAGGTATGAGTGACAGTGATGGCACTAGAAATCCCAACTTTTATTCAACAATTTTGTTACTGTTGGCTGAGCACTGTACGTTAAGTAGCCGGCCTAGTTGCTTAAAGCGCCGTCTGTCTTACAGTGCAACATTTACGCACCCTTAAGAATATAATCATACGTGCAGCAACCGCAAGTCTACAATAAGTTGACGTTTAAATACATCATCTACATCACGAACGCGCAATGAAAAAGACTTGTAAAAATAAATTGTTTTGCTGTAAATTAAACTTGACATTAATATCGCAAATATTATTGACGTAAGAATGTAACAGTGGGTATGTGGTTGTCCTATTATGTTTAGTTGAATTTGCACTTCGAGAAATCCATTTCGGGATGTTGTTCCATAAACCTGTAAGTAGAGACAAACAATAATTAATAAAATTTCAGTTGGATATCCGATTACTCGATTAATGAAAGATTGATTCTAGGAAGAATACTAGAATAAAAAAAATACAAAAAATTTATTTCTGTACCAAAAAGTTTTACATAAGTTGGTGATTAGAGCCTCCTTTGAATCAACCTATAATTTCTCCAACAGTTGTAATTGCATATATATCTAAAACTTATCAAATCAATTTGGGATGGGTTCTTAGAATACACTACGATATTTATAAATTGCTAGACTATTTCTGAAAGTCACATAAATTATGGACTAAAATATTTCGGTGGCAAACGACCATTTTGCGGTTACCACATCACTTCCGTATTTGACTTACTTTTTGAGCACGTCTTGTTTTTTCTGTTCATCGCTGGTGGGTAGACCCATTTCCTTCTGTCGCTGATCGTACATCATTTTTTCAACTAGGCCGCGAGTCTCGCCGTCCAAATCAGAAAGTTTCGATGGTTCTGAAATATTTAATTAATTATTAATTTAAAAAAAAAATATTTCCTTCCTTCCTATTGTCACCCCCTTGAAAATAAATTGCTCTTACTTTGGGTTTAAAAATAATGCAAGTTCAAGTAGTAGTTATTCAAGTTCCATTTCCCGACAGTCGAATCTTAAGGTCACAAAATAAAACCCATGTTTATCAAGATAACCGTTAAATTGGCAAATTGGATGCAGTTTCCGGAAATACTCAAAAACAATAAGTACGAAAATAGACTCAATTTATTTAACTACTGTCTATTTTAACAGTTTAACTGGCGTATAAACCACCACGAAGTACCGAGCAAGTTCTGCGTGAGCAATTAATTACCATAAATACATGCTTTAACTTCACCAAAATGCTTACCTGGGTTGATCTTCCTCGTGGATATTTCCGGGTCGGTAGTGACTAGTCTGCCCCACCAATTCATTTTATTGACCTACAAGATATAATAAAAATTTACAACATTATTCAGTAAAGAAACTCATCATTACCTTAAATTGGTTGCTACAAAAAAAACACCGTTTTGAAGTTACATAATGACAACTTCATTAAAATGTTTAAATAATTGTACAAAGCAATTTTAGAAGTGTTACAAGGTTTGTTTATGACATTTTAGAAAAAAAAAACTCACGCATTAGCATTAACAATGTTTGGCTCAATTATTTACTCAGGTATGGATTGAGACGAGCAATACTATGCTTGGTTACCGACAAAGATTCACCTTAATTTTCTCATCTAATTATATGAGGCATCCTGCTAATGGCCATTTAGATTTACAGGGTATGCTTCTTGCTGTCATTACTCTCAACATCCAATGATTACCGATACCAATAATAGTCAATACTGGTCGATGTTAGACTCTACATGTAACCGACAGTAACCATCCATAAGGAAGTCAATGTTCTGCTGTTTATTCTATCAAATCTGATATGATAGCAAATATTGCCAAATATAGATCTTGAAATTAGCAAATGCTTAAGAACGGTAAAATCAACATAATATTGACTTAAAATTACCATTTGCAAGAGCCAGACGATTGTATAAGATAAACTTTTAAGCCTATTACTCATATCTAAAAGTACGCTCACGTACAAAGAGCTAACGCACCTTTTCTATGTTGACAAGTAAGTTGCGTCCATCTTGCAACACCCACGTGGACTCCTCAATCTTTACTTCGGCATCGAGTTCACCGTCGATGATAAGCGGCTGGCCTTTGATGCCGACTTTGAGATGCTTCTTGTTGATGATCACCGTTAAGTCACGTGGCCTGAGAACTTGACGCAGTGGCACTCGGAGCTGGGAATAAATAAAACTTGGTTATTATGTTATCCTCCTTACAGTACCTGCAACAGCTGTTTCAAAATGCAAAGATTTGCAACATTCTAACAGCGTTTAAAAATACTTCTAAATTAATGAGGCAGTCTTAATTTTTAGCAAGTAGGCATTAATAATAATAACTTTAATATTTTTAAATCCATTAACACGGTCTAGAATTATTTATAAATAAAGTCGTTGCTATGATGATCATTCTTTGGCATAAATTACATTATATTCTCCGAAGAAACAAACGGGTATATAAAATTGTGTATTTATGATTCAGTTACTAAGTTCCACGCCAACGGACCTCCAGTCCTACGCGGAAACCTAAAGGAGCCAGTTTAGGGTTAGCTAACGTAAAGTTCTGCTCTGACTAAGCCCTAAACAAGTTATTTGTTACAACAAAACTTGACTGAAAGGTGCAGGATATAGAAGTAGTTCCAATTAATGTAAACGACATACCCCACATCGTCATAATTGTCATTTAATTGGTTATTTGCGTAAACGGATATATACAATATTAAATCAGTTGGGTTTCATTCACTATTCATGCAAAAGTAAAGGTAAAAGGTCAAAATGACACCTTAGCATTTCAACACTTGGAAAATGTAAGTAACACGACAATTTTGTTTCGTTGCGTCATAATTACGAATATTACCTATGTGTGACGTCAAACTCAAAGGTAATAAGGTTTATCAAGAAATAAATTGAATTGCAAGTATTTAACCCAATTAAAATACTTTCACATGATTGTGCGTTTATTTCACCTTGTTTTAAAACTTAACTTTATGGCCTGTTAGATGCAAAACGAGATAATTTAACAACTGCAATGTTGAATGTTTGAGAAACTCGACTGCGAGTGCTTGTTTGAGTTTATAAAACGAAGCATCACAAATATACACAAACTCGCCACTAAGCAAATAAAGTCGTGATTTTCCTATCAGGATCATTCATATTAGAATGAGTCTTTGGTAAGTTCTCATTCTCATTGAAGATCCTGTTGAATTCATAGCCTAATAAACAAAATTGATTATGGAGAATTCAATACTTTATTACTATAAGGAATATGTTTTACACAATATATTGATTAAATTATCATAAAAATGCAAACTCAAGCAATAAAAATAACAAGTTGTTTGCAGATAATACCTACTCAAATAAAATTGTATTGTTCCGGGAACGACACGGTTGGCGCAGTGGCTGTGCGATCGACTGCTGCGTTGCGTGTCGCGGGTTCGATTTCTGCACGGAACAGATATTTGTATAGCCTACAAATAGATGTTCCGGATCTGGCTGTTTGTGTGTGTGAGTTTAAATGTTTGTAAACGCATCCACGATACAGGAGAAACTGGTGGAGGCAACGTTTCTTTTAAAAAAAAAATGCAAGCTAGACTGCTGTATAACCATTTGTACAGCATCCCACAATCAAGTAGGCAAACCGAAAAATTTAACCGAAGAATACCTAATATTTTTCTCTTCTTTGGATATAAATATTAGGTACGTTATGCAATGAAAGTCAAACCCTATACCTAAGTACTATAAATAATGTGGAGGTACGAGTCACGTAGTAAACCGTTTAAGTACAATTATCAAGCTAGGCTGCTAGGCTGAACAGGACAACTCGCTAAGTAACAAGGTGCTGGCCGCCAACTGACAACATAATGACATGCATAGAATACGGAATGAATAAGTCTAAAAACAACAATAATAATGTTTCACAAGAGGACCGCCAAGACAGAACGCGTTCTTCGGCCGAAGGCGTGATGACCTCGCATTCCTGGCAAGGACGATGTGCATGAATATACCAGCGTCTGAGCACAGCCGAACCGGACCGGACAATATACCTACGTTCTTTGTGAATCATTAACGTGACCCCATAATGACCATCAGGCGGTATTAAGATGCCGAAATGATGACCAGCTGCTGCGAAACGTGTTTTAATGAGGATGGCAATTTTACATGTTCCTACTTGAGAACGTCAAACAAGTTTGTATGTCTGTATTTATAATGGCTACGCAACCAATAACATCGTAAAGGCATTTGAGTTTTTTGGTGGGTTTTCTTTAATTTTACCCCAGCAATTACATTGTAATATTGCCCTAAGTGCAACCGTTTTTGGAAGCTTTAATTTTATTGATAACAAAGTACGATTAATAACCTTGGCCTTGACAATTTGAATAATGAAATCTGCGTTGACACAAAATATGTAATTAGTGATCCGGTCTATTAATATCTAAAATAAACAACATAATGTTTAGGTGACCCGTGGCCATGATCATTATTCAGATATGCTAAGAAGATGCATAATAAAATGATTAAGAGTTGTTGATACGACCCAGTTCAATGTTAACTTTATCTAGAAATTCTATGAGCTACAAAATAATTCTCAATATAGAATGTTTTTCCCCAAAAACCATTTACACAATGCCTTTGCCTTATTTCTTGCAAAATATCGCTCTCAGCATCCTCAAGTTAATTTATTAATTTGACTACTCAATCAATATATCAATCGTGTAATGTTAATATTATGATGTAGTACAAGCTTCTTATTTACAGTGACAGAATCAAATCAAATAAAACATATTTTATGCTACCGTTTGGAATGTTATCAACACTTTAGTTATTAAAGTAAACTCAAATTATGTTTAAGATAAAATATTGACATTAGATAACTTAGAACTAATTGGACATAGTATGCGAAACTGTTTCCCTTAATCCTTTGATGTGACAAGAGGTGGGCGTTATCAGAATTATTCATAGCGACTGATAATTGGGCAATGATACAGCTAACTTAATGATATAATTGCATTCCAATTAAGCTGGAGTCGTGCGTGCGACTGAGAAATTAAGCAAGCCTTCAATCCTTTGTTGCTTTAACGAATAACTTCTTATAAGAACCTTGTGGTAACTGCGCTCAATAGCGTAGTGTTATAATACCTTCACACGATTACGCGCCGATTACGGCCCCGTTCTAATGGAAGCCGAAGTCGTCGGAGTCTGCACCAAACACATGATAATAGTATTCAACCAGAACCGTAATTAGGCGCCTCGTTGTCGCCGCACGAAATTCTCACTAGATTAGATATCAACGCGTCTTAATACTCCTACTTGATATTTAAACGACGGTCATCTTAGATATAATATGAAATATGTTTTCATTTCGGTCTGAGTCAATCGATATGATACATATTTGGAATATTTATAGACTTACGTAATAGTTGAAGCAAAACAAATCTTAAATTGTCAGTAATTACGTAGGTGTTTTAGCGTAGCATATCATATTTTAGCTGAAATGTTACATCTTCAGACTAACAGAATAGGATGTTAAGAAAATTGGTTGAAATCATAAAATCTGTTATTTTATGCAAATTAAATCGGAAACAAATATTCTGCATTAGATACAGTTATATCCTAGAATTTATGGACATCAAATACTCTGCATTAGTATTTAGGCATTTAAAATAATCGGATCCATAAATTAAGAAAAGTGGCTCCTCTAATTTACTACCTCCAATAACAAATCGTTCCGTTTGTTTCAGTGTTTTGCAGCGACAGCCAATACTGGTGTGACCGATGCGAATCCAATCTGATTATTGTGTGTAATGATTGTATAATTATCACTTGCTTCGGTGAAGAACAACATCATGAGGAAAGCACGATGCCTGAGAGGTAGGTATATCCCGAAAGTATGTTAAGACAAGCCAGAGGCCAATAGGCGGCATCGAAACTGTCACCAGAAAATAAGCTTTAACCACGCGATAATAAATTGTTTTACTTTGCCAATAATATTATCAACATGGTACAAACCAAACGTTACCAAGCTGCACGTTCAGGGAAAGCAAGCAACGGTACATGGTCAACACTTATGATATGATATACTTCAGCAGTCAATCAAACCCCTCCAGCATTAATATCATTACATTTACGATACACGAGTTACACTAATGACTTGGAATATTAATTGGTAGTTTCGTACATAGTGATAACGATCATTCTACCAAATATGACAATGAAACGCTCGAAGGCACTGAATTCTGTAGCAATAGCTTGTAATATCATTGAACTCTTGATTCCCCGAGCAGATTTATTGCAAATACGTCATGGTCATGGGAGGTCATTACAAAGAAGCGTAAACTTCACACCTAACGTAATTACAAAATCACTACTACACACACGTTTCCGAACGTGTGTGTACTACCAACATAAAATAAATAAGCACTTTATTCTCGTTTGTATGTGCATATTAGTAAAGTATATTTGCTCTTTTCAGATTTGGAAACCTAACTAAACTAAGTCATGGAACGAACCGATTGGAGTTTGCACCTCGATGAAAATATTTCGGAAGAGTTGGACCAAGCTAATAAATGGGCGTCATACTTTAGTACTAAACTAGCTTTTGCCAGACACAAACCATTTTATAGGTTTTTATTTTTTGCGCGGAACCCTATTTTTTCGTAATTATACTCCTTAGAACACCAGCTATCTGCCAGCAGTCACGTCAATATTGTCAAAGATTGGGCGGAACAAACACACAGACAAACAGTCAAAAATTATGTTTATTATTTCACAAGCATTTGGTAAAAACATTTTATTAATAAATAACAACAACCTACACTTCATATTTATTTATTTGTATGTGCGGTACAATATTCTCTTCAGTGTGATTTATAAAAATAAGAAATGCTGACGGTAGCAAGTTTTCATTCATAAATATTTTCTGAAGTCGATAGCGTTAACTTTGTTGTTAGCTGTACAACCTCCCAGCCTTCCGTATAAAATCCCAAAGTTAAGTGTGTACGTATGAAACGTGTATGAGAATAATATTATTCTAATTATCGTATATTTTAAAATAAATATGACTGGATTGCATTTTTATTGTTACTGCTACGCCGCGTAGCTCGTACGTAGCAGCTACGACATTTTTATAGAAATAATCCTATCCTACTAATATTATAAATGCGAATGTTTATGATGATGGATGGATGGATGAATGGATGTTTGTTACTCTTTCACGTCAAAACGGCTGAACGGATCTTGATGAAATTTGGCACAGAGTTACATTATTAGTTACATTTTCGATCACCACGCGGGCGAAGCCGCGGGCCGCGAGCCAGCTAGTATAATATACCAAAACTGCCTCGTTTGTCTAGTGATTACAAACAAGACTACTGAGTATGAGGACCTGGGTTCGATTCTTGGGTCGGGCAAAGTGTATTGGGTTTCTCCATCAGCATTTCGCAATAGTAATCTTGGAGTCTGGCGAACGGTAGGTGCTATTAGGTGGCCGCAGCCTAACCCAGCGAGGATTACAGGACCAATATTATGTTGTATTGTATAACGGGCTGATGTCCCCAACTCCACGTCTGAGGCGCGTATTTGCGTACGAGTGGGAATATCATTCGATCCACCCCAGCTCCACGAGAAACGCCAGCAGCGCCTTGGTGTTGCTGTCGATCTCGCGAAGAGTACCAGTAGTAGTTGAGTAATATTATGTTATGTACAACATACCCGCAGAGGAAAACATGTGTATGAGCAACAAAGATTTGCATAAATTATATTCTTACAATCGCGCGCGACAATGCCAAAAGACCAGGGGCCTAGGTCTGCTATTACAATAGTGTCAGAATGGTCGATCACTGATCGCATAATGGTTGATTTTCACAAGTTTAGTATGTAGTAGATTACCAAACTTGTCAAAATTAACCATTATGCGATCAGTGATCGACCATTCTGACACCATTGTAATAGCAGACTAAGGCCCCAGATGTCTTGACCATAATGCCTTGAAAGTTGGTACAGTCTTTACTGTAGGACGCAACATGTGTCAACACCCTTGCGCCATCCCCTTTTCCTAGCATGGCGGGCTGCTGCAGGTGCTGAAAACCTCAAACAGCGTAAAATGTAATCTTAAAATGTACTTATGTGTTTGAGCCGTTTGAGATTGAAACTCTAGAGTGTAGTTGGGAACCAGGAGACGGACATAGGCTAATTTTTATTAAAAAAAAGTGGGATGTGCGGGAGAAAGAGGGAAGAAAAGGGAAAACTTAGCGTTGCTATTACAAATCAATAAGGCGCAAGGGGAACTGTATTACCCCAAATTTAACGCGGGCGAAGCCGCGGGCGAAAGCTAGTAATAAATATTTTCTTTCTACAATATTGTTAACAGTTTTAAGAGCTTTATGATACCATTTACACAATTTTTTTTTCACTTTTTCTAGAATAACTGAGAGATGGCCTTTTGTACGACACTTATTCGTTGCATTTATAAGACTTGTTTTCTTATACGATTTCTAAAACAAGGTATACAAATTAAATAAAAATCGTATGTCAGCATGTGCATAGATAATCTAAAGCCAATGAGACAATAAAAAAATGGCATTTTCGACATGTCTTTATGTGCGTAGGGACCGTCGAGACGATTTTTTTACTCCCTGCAATTGTTTTCCCTTTTTGTTACTTGTGCATATTTTAGTTACTCACACAAAATTATTATTATAGGTTGTATAGTCTTAGCAATCGTTTATTACGAATCAATAATGAAATTCTACTTTTATCGTACGACTACGACGAGTAGCTCGTAGCTGCTACGGGTGTTTTGTCCAAAGAATAAATAAAAACGTAAACGTTAACTGATGGCCACCAACAGTTGTCCTTCGATAAAATACGACGGCAGCCTATGTAAAGAAAAACAGTCTATTGAAGTATGTTAAGTCTAAATCCTTACCTTAAAGTATTTGTACATAAAAGAGCTTATATCTAATAAATTTCGTTGCGAAAATAATTTTATATTGTTTCATCTTCACAAATAGCAGATATCCTGCTTTATGCATAAATGCCAGAAAATGCTGGTGTCAAGTATAGGCTTAGTAATACATTTAATTTTCTTCCTAGTTACGGAGAATCTAGTTATTCTAGATCGGTTAATCTGGTTATTCGTCGATATCGACATAATAATGCGCAAGTGCATCAGTTTCCTCTATCGTCATTGGTGTCGTCATCTAGAAACTTTATCGCAATGTCATTGCGCCCTTGTTTTTTTCTGCAGTCCTTTATGTTATATTTTTTGTCTAATCTAATCCATTTAATTCGCGCCAAACAAATAGATATTTATCTTATTCTAACCAGATGTGTTCCTGTAATATTAGTGGTAGAGGTTTTGCTCACTTATGTATATTTTCTTGTTTAATTTTTTAACTTTGCGGAAAAAATACCTCTGAAAAATTTTAATCTGAAATAAGGCGTAACTCTAGAAAAGTTAAACGGAGCTCTATATCATAACATTTTATTTCACATAGGCCTTCATGGGCGCGTATCAGTTACATAGAAATAAATTATTTGATAAAATTTATAAAACGAGATAAGGTGGGCGATTCGGGTTGATCGTTTAAAAAAAAACACAAGTGAGAGTCGGATTCGCGCACCGAGGGTTCCTTACAAATTTGCGACATTTGCAACAACAGGGTTGATTTTTTCACACCATAAAAGGAATTTAGTATATTAGGTTTTAATTTCAACTCGATACCTCCACGCGTTCCTAAGACAAAAGGGTTCTTGACGGACAGACATACAGACGGGACTACAAAGTGGTTTCCTTTTGAGGCACGGAACTTTAAAAACGAGGCTCGTACGTACTAAAAGTAGCAGCATTAATCTATACTTCACGGAACAAATATCTAAAAAAAGAAACTAATACAAGAAAAAACCTCATAAAACTTAATGGCTTTGAATAGATACAATAATCGACTACTTTTAAAGTTAATCGAAGGTCAATTTGTCTAAAAATTACACAAATGAAATTGGGAGATCTATCACCATTAGCAGCGGTGTAATCAGTTTTTCAATAAAAAAACTTGTAAGAATTTCAAGTTGCTTAGCGCAATGTCCGGTTGATGTCGTGATCGTGATTGGTTTTTAGCGATCATAATAGTCATCGAAGTCCTGTAATCAAATTCCATGAGCGGAGAGTTCGTCCTCGCGATCGCGAACGATTACGCAACTCCTGGCATCGACAGAGGATACGTCATACGGACTTGACTTGCCACAAACCGATGCACATAACGTGACATCGCCACCGTATTGCTTCTTAACTATTTTCCTGTGGGCTAGAGGCTATCGCCAGTCGTCGCACATGGTCACACGAAAATTGTCCTGATCCTGGCCACTAGTGTAGTGTTTTCTTGTTTATTTTTATTTTATTAATTTGATGTGTTTAAATTAATATAAATATTTATAAAACCGAACATGGCAGTGAAAAGACCTTTACTGGTAAGGACATTGACATAGGCTTGATGATATTGCTATTTTTTTTTATTATTAATTAAATTTTATGTTGTGGTCTGCTATTTGATTGCATTTTTGTTTCATTAAATGATTTTATACATAAATATATTTAAGGAAACTAACTGGACTTACTGTTTTTTCGGTTGGAAACTTATGATTTATTATAACCAAAAAATATTATTACGAAGTAGAATAAAAATGAGAATCACGTAGTGGCTTTTTTAGAAGTAATTGCTTCGTAATAAAGATTTGCCTTCATCTGATAAGCCTTTGAGCACTCACTGCTGGTGAAATTCATTATTGTATGATTACTCCCTTTCATATATACGGGATCAGTACACGTGATAGGTATATCATTGTTTATAAAGGAATAATTTTTTATTTTGCAAATATTGGTGAGATACATCAAAGCTCAGCCAATTTATTACTATTCATCATGCAAACATTTGCATTATTTATAAAACATATCCTTATGTAAAAAAAACAGCCTCATCTATTCTATACCAACAATGTAACACATTATTTGTAAATATAATGCATCTTGTACACTGCAAACATTTGATGACGAATTCACCCACAATTGTACGTCAATATAATAGACGAATAAAACCTTGATTGACGATTTTTAGACAGTCAAGAAAGTAGTGTAAGACAATCACCATATTTTGAAAAAAAAAAAGCAATATTTTTTTAAATACTACGAGAAAAAAATCTGTATACAAGTCGGCAGCGTGCAACCTCATATATAAACCTTGGTGATTGTTGCAACACTCTCAGTACGACTCTAGTCGCTTTGCCGCTTGGAGCAGGCGCGTTACACGACGCCGGCCACACGGAGAGGGCGAGAGAGGTTTAACTCGAAACTACAACTAACGCAATTTTGACAGACATGTGGACCGAGTGAATGCAGTGTTCAGTGACGTAACATTAGTGAACAGCTCTTAAGAGAATAACAATAAAACAGTGGAGGTGGCACAGTAAACAATGGATACCAAAAGCACGGTAAGTGATGCATGCAACTTTTTAAATTTAAACAATGACTTGTCTTGATGATTATCCCATAGAGTCGGTAGATTTTTGTCCGAATAGTAGCTAAAACTAAGCAACCTTCGATAACAATCTTATTCAGTGACGTTTAAAACTTAATCAGCTGATTTGCTCTTTACAGATTAATTTAACTAACTAATGATTTTTTGTTGCATAAATAAGTAACATTAAATATAAGCAGACATAATAATTGTTATAACCACGTTAGTTGCAAGTTGAGCAGTAATTATGAACAGGTTGACTAAAAAGGATGTTGTATTCACATAGGAATAACCCACTATCGCACAAGAATGCCATATAAAATCATATGGTTTTTGGCAATTGAGATCCGCATTCATAACACCATATTAGTTTTTAAGTAGTTCAGTGTGACAATACAGGTTTTGTAATCCATGATTAAAACAAACAAGTGAACTTTAAGCAGTGTTTTTTGATTAATGATTATAATGAGCTTAATTATATTTGCATGAAGGATATAAATAATTAAAGCGTAAGTAATGATCAATTCCCAGAACCACTTCATCTAGGGATATCTAATTCATCATTTGCGGTTGTGAGCTCAAGCAATAACTTTATCGGAAAATGGATTATTATAAGCATCAATAGTATAAATAGACTAGAATCTGACTGGAATAGATATAGTTCGTGATCTTTATTATCATAAAGGAAAGGAAACAAGAAACTTTGATTATTTGACATTTGGTATTGGACTAAGAGCTTTTAAAGAACACACAGTAGCTAGTACGTGTGAACATTTAAACCAAAATTGACATTCAACACTAATGTACGAAAAAAAACTACAAAAAAATTGGAATCCAAAGAAGAACAAACACCAAAAGTTGCATATATTGCTTATTAGAAAAACTAATAGCGTGAATATATGAGGTTTTCCTTAACAATATGGGTGGAGCAACACTTAGCAAAGATGTTACGTGTGCACAAGGTTACCAGGAACCGATTCAGCAGCTCATTGACTTGATAAAAAAGTAGATTGTCGTAAACTTTGGAGCAAATA
Organism: Ochropleura leucogaster; assembly: GCA_958449745.1. NCBI lineage: Eukaryota > Metazoa > Arthropoda > Insecta > Lepidoptera > Noctuidae > Ochropleura > Ochropleura leucogaster. The sequence continues at coordinate 10,560,276 of OY288204.1, read as the reverse complement.
TTTGGAATCTCATTAGGTCCGCGCAATACTTCGATTGCGTGGGCATAGATACTTCATCGTTTCACAAGTTTTTCAAACAAGTCTTTTTACAAAAGGTGCCACCCTCTTCTTAAAAGGCACCTAATGGCATATGTATGTATGTGGCGGCATGGGTAGCGCGTTGCCTAAGCGATCGACTGCTTCGCTGCGCGTCGCAGGTTCGTGCCAGTAGTTGTTTCGGGTCTGGCTGTTTGTGTATGTAATTTTAAATGTTTGTAAACGCATCCACGATTCAGGAGAAATTCCTATTAGGGTAAGGCAACATTTCTAGATATTTGCCTCTGCCCTCATTATTTATATGGGGCTTAAGGGCATCACTGACTACGTCATAAGAAGATGAATTTTACAGTAGACAATCACCAACACATATTGGGTAAGCGTGGTGAGACATCACGTGTCGTCCCTTACTGAAACAGTTCTTTAAAAATGTTGATCAGGTCTACTGCCATGCTGCCCATGTGCAATAAAATTTACGCCGTTATTTGTCCAATGTTATTTATTATGAAACTCATTTTCCTTGATTTAACCTCTAAATTATGTATAATTACGAACCTCTGCAATAAAAGCAGTATCGATGGGAATTGGAGACATCGATTGATTACAAATTGTTTGTTGGTGTTAGAATTTCGTTGAGTTGAGTAAAGGTAATGAATATACTAGATTATCTTATTGGGGAATTACTCTCAGATGCGATAGTATCTATGTTTTTTTTTTATAATTCTATCAATAGATATGTGTACGCAAAACTTCATCTTTACAGAGGATTAATCATATATCGAAGGTATCGTGGACTGCTAGAAGTTTACACGAGCTCCAAGTTAATTGGAATTGGGCAAGATAATCATTATAATTTTTCAAAAGGTTAGGAAAAACTCCTTACATAGAATCGTTTCACAAAAAACTTAAACTTAACCTGCTAAAGCGCTAACACATCATAAGTGCTATTTTATTCAGGGACCTGCCAGGACCACCGTGTTCCTAAGAGATACCGCGGCCCCGCAACATAAAGGGCAAAATAAGTAACATGGGTGGGTTTTAGTCAGTATAAGTCTGACACTCCACCCACCCCCTCTCCGCTCCGCTCAGAACGGAGATGTTATTATTTTGACACTACCACCCGCAAAATATAATGCCATTTTTTTTGTCATATTTCATTTTAAAAAAGCATTAAGAAAATTGAATGTATCTTCAGAATTACGTGGACAACGAAGAAATATTATTCCGATCGCCTAAAAGACAATGAGTGTCAACTTTAATTCCACAGATGGTTAGAAATAAACCAGGAATTTGATTAAAAAAAATACATTGATTTATTTCGACAGTCATTAAAGAATGTAACCTCTAAATCAAGTTGAATTCAAACATGTATACGTATATCTACGAACGCAATTATAATTATAAATAATTATCTAAATTCACCCTCTCAAGCAGTAAATTGTTTAGTTTGTTTGAAAAGGCAATTTTATGAAATAGACACAGGTATGTTTCAGTCCCCACATCCCATGATTACATCTATCAAGATAATAATTTTAGAATGTGATTGACCATTCGTATGGTCGTAATTACGTTTGCAGTGCAACTATTTGATGGTCGTCGTCTGTGCAATTAAAAAAGGTTTTAAACAGAAAACGTAAGCGATTTTCTTTCAAGCGATGGATCTTGGTCCGTGTGTGGAAAGAATGTAATGCCTTTTAGGATTCTAATTAACATCAATTGACTTGCATATCGTATTATACGAGTACCTAAATCAGCAAATCAACTTGGAAATACATAGAACTGACGTATGCTAATGACGTATTAGTGATAAAAAATATGTTGTAGAGCCTGTATCTTCTGAACTATAAAAATGCAATAGCATTTCCTCCTTCGCCATAAAGCGACTAAAAGTTGTTTGGCAAATACATACTTATATGTAAATTACTATTATATAATAACTACTGTGAATCACTTCAATTGAATTGACAACAATATATTCCTACATAGTATATCCTATTATGAAACTGAAGGTTAAAAACCCGGAAGAATAGTCTTCATACATCCCTTCCGCGTGTTAGAATAACTAAGAACTGAAATGTCGTGAAAAGCTTACTGAACATTTATTCAAGAGATTGCTTTCAATATTTTGTACTGGAATATGAATTCAAAATGATAAAAAAACAAAGACCAGTATTGCAATCTAGTAAGTACTTGGGCTTTTCAATATGTACGTCTGTAAAAACCGAAGTCTCGATGGCTACGTGCGCCAGGGCTAGTTCTATTAGTCCGAGGTAAATGGCACAGGGACTGACAACTAAAATTGCCCTCGACGCGCGGCCTTCACATTTCACAACACCCGGACTTAGCGTACATCCAGCCGGTCCGAACGTTTGCGGTGCATTCATTTATACAAAATCTCTCAACAGATTGAAGGATTTCGAAAAGTTCATTGTTTAACATAACTCGAACAATTATGAAGCAAATGAGTTTATATTCTGAGAGTTGATCTGTTAATGCTTTAATGTCTCCGATCGTGCTTTTGCATTACGTTGGTGGTGCATGCCGAACGTGACAGGTGGCGCTTGGGCCGTCGCTTATTAAAATTATGAGCTAACTTTATTACTACTGGCAATCTGGGTAATTTTCTTTGCCGATACTACCATATTTTACGTTTACGTAATTATGTAATTATTACGTTATTATTACGTGTAAAGTAACCACAGTCCACGAGGCACATTTAGATAATTTTCGTTGTTTTTATTCGGGTTCTACCGGAACTACCAAGAAACGTGTCTCTAGATTATTCTTCTTTATTTACACAAATAAATATTAACGATTATACCTTATGGCGGAAATTTCCGTTATGCTAATTTTATAAGCCAGCAGTGTCACAGCGAATTAATGAAATCTTGGCCACACTGTATTATAGTAGTTCATGGTCAAGTGTTTGCACAACAGCTAATGAATAATGTCCCGATAACATTATAATATTTCTAATATTAAATGCCTCCACGAACATCTTTAGCTGTTTTGTTTTATTTTCCGTTTGCATAGTTGTAACGTGGTTCGCAGTGAGTAAATTACTCCTGGAGTCATGAATAATGAAATCCTTAGTGCAAGGGCACTAAGGATTTCATTATTCATATACTTTAAAATCCAATTTGATCAGCTCTTAAGACAAAATAGGACATCAAGTGTCAAATCTTAGTAGAGCAGCCGAAACATTTGGCTCAGCAAGTCAAGTCGACAAACCAGGTCTACGAAAATGGGAGTGTCTCATATGTATAAACATTAAGACTGAGGCCGGATCAAATAAAGCATACAAAATATTACGCTAAAGATAGAGAGGCGTTTTCAATTTTCTGAAATCTCTATGCACGGTTCAAGTCACCTACAGTACCTATCTAATATTAACTAATGATGAAGTCTCATAATGACCTTTTATGATTTGTTAATATTAACTGAACACCACGCCCCCTATGGGAGGAAAGATATCTCTATTACGTCACACGCAATGTATTGCTCAAAACGTCATTGGGCCAGATGTCATAAGTGTATTGTAAGAGTAGGTCAGCTTAGCAACAAGTCACATTAGCCTTTATCCTTCGCGTGATAAAAGAATTTTATGTTTTTTGCATCGAGATGCCTAATATTCATAAAGCAGTAGAATCGTGCGAAAGTCAACGACATTTTATTCAAATAAGATCCTTGTCACAAATGGAATGGGTAATCATGGGTATACTTAGGATTTCCCGCTTACAAGCGGATGTAACAACAAAGTCTTAAATGATGTAATTGATAGCAGGTATTCATGAAGTGAAAATGGTTTAAATAAATACTTCATGGAACTACAGTAAATATTCAAGTACACTAGTAAAATAAATGCTATTTTTATGAAGATATGATGTTTTTATTTTTATCTCTGTACAGCGGTTCGTAAAGTGTAATGACGACATCGTACCGAACAAGTTTCGGATTACGGAATAATTGGTAAACAAAATTTTTCGCGCCGCTGAATGTTCTTCACACAACAAATAATTAAGGTCGTTCGATTTACTTGGTTTGGTTTCCGAAACGTGAAATATTTTGCTAAGTTATCGTGGAGCCGGTAAGCTAATCATAACCAAAGCATTATTAATTACACAAGCGCCTAATCTTTGTCGACGGTAGAATCCTGAAAAATATGCAATACAGTAACATGTAGGAACGTCAACCGGTTGCATTCAAGAGACGGACGAAATGTTGGATTTCTGTTTTATAAGTAACGTTACGAGACCTCATTCCTAATAGCTGTGATTTCGTATTTTCCACTTTTTATATTTATTTTTGTGGCTATATTGGTCATCGTCTCAAAAATAATAACAAGGTTACCATCAATCTGTATGTCTCTATGTGAATAGTAGAATGTTGATGGCAGGAATATTTCAAATAGGAAGCGACCGCTCAAATCAAAGATACACGCGTGTACTGTTTGTGTTTATAAAAATGTTGCTAGTTACCAGATTACGATTGATATTTACCAATACTGACCTTACACTCAATTGACACAAGTAACAGTGAACGATGTTATATTTGTCATACAGTTAACATCATAGTCAGGAAGCGATTTTGTGGCTACCTACTATTTTTTTCAAATCCTATCTGTCAAGGCAAAAAGCTTTGGCATTAAACTGTGCAATTAAATTACCTATTGGATCTTACGTGTGTGATTTGTCTAATCTTAAAAAACTGATATATGTAGGTGGTACATCTGTATTAATCAGAATTGATGCGTAATGATTACGCGTAGGGATGTCCATGTTCAATCACATATAATATAACAGCAAATCACGGACGTCAGCTAATGATGTCATCGTAACGTACTTAAATGATAGGAGAATCCGGCTAAGTAACCCATCTCATGGCCACTTTTTCTATTGAAACATCACTCACGCTATAGACTATACAGGTACCTACAATCTAATAGATAACAATTTAAAGAATGCAGTAATTACTTAACACACACAGGGAAGACTATCATAGTCAATAATTAATTATACATATAATCGTCTTAAATAGACTCCGGAAAATCTATTTCAAGCCAAAGTTCAATCAACCTACTTTGTTTTTTTTAACGACTTATATGTTATTTCGACATCAGTACATCACACAAAGTCTATAATTATAATAAAAGCTGATTGGATTTTTTGTCGATACGTACCAATTGATTTCAAGAAACCGTTAAATTTGGTTTAGACTTGTTTTTGTAAAATATGAAATTAAAAATCCTTTGCGATTTGCATTGACACACATCCCGTTAGCTCCATAAAGCAAGCAATTGAGTTCAAGGACGAGCATAAGCATCATGTCAATGTTTGTGACCAGCGTGAACAATGAGTTATGTTGCGGCGTCCTCATGCAATCGCGTATAAAATATGATAATTGGATGCTCAATAACACGTCTTGCTTTTGTCGACCTAAAGTCATAACTGAGCTTCGCATTGTCAAAGAAGATAAGACGACTCATATTTCGACGCCCTTGCCGTGTTTTAGCATAACTGATGATACTCAGTGATGCATGTTAATGGACTACTTATTTATTTATTGCTACACAAACCTAGACATCTGAATAAGTACATACAGAGGCATTTCAGGAGAAACGAAACACAGTTCGCAAACTGGCCGTATAGCCGGTGGCGTTAATAGAGATCAATATTGCAACGCCATAATTCAGTTACGATAAGTCAGCCTGACCACAGAGAGACGTGAAATTAAAAGTATCGAAATCGTGTACCGCAACCCGTTATCCATTGTGACATTTGCAGCACCGAAAGTATTCTAAGAAGAGCCATGCATCAGGAATGTACGCTTTCTCTTGTAAGGCGAACAGTCTAGTTAGTCTTTAACTGATTATCATAGTAAGTGTAGCGACTATTGTCTGAGATTATGAAAGTTGTCGGGGGCGTTACTTCTCATTTTGAACGAAGTTCATCTTAAAGAAAAACAATTTCGTGAGTTCGTGACTTCAAAATACTTAACGCAAGAAGTTCAGTTATTGAAAAACTTGTTAGCAAAACCAATTATGTTTGTAAGTAATTAAATTGTAATTACCTCCGGCAAAAAATGAAATGTTTAATGATGATATTGGCAGATAACGTACCTACTAAGTTAACTGTCACGATACATATTTTGCTGTGTCCTTAGTGTCGTGAGATCTAAGTGTTACAAGCCTAAGTTGGGTTATGTCTAATGATTTCCGCGATTACAATGAACCGTTATGAGCACGCAGCGTGTGCACGCATTGACTGCTGATTCGTAAAGATTACATGTTGCATAACTAGAGCGTCTCGTCAACGACCGCGACGTACCGAACATGCTCTACGACTATGCACCTGTTGTCATGGCGCTAACTGGTTCGTTACCGTTAATTATTGACAATTAGAGACACAGAACGTTGTGACAAATGTTATGAAAACTTTCAGCCAGAAGAACTCTGACGAAATCGTTTTCAGTAAAGTTCATTTTTAAACTAATGAAGCATACATAATCGTTCTAAAAATGTACCAAATGAAGATAAATAATACGATAAGTCAAGCAGATTACCCAGATAAAAATAATGAGATGAGCCCAAATACGACACAAGTGTACTTGCAGTCAGATTTACCTCCGCGGTTTAATGACATTAACGTCCCAACTGAGCATAACAATCGCTTATATGGACTAAATGTCGTGTCCGAAACGAATTTAGCCATTATTAAGCTTGATGTCTTCATTAAGGCCAGGACTAATGAACAGGTTGACTTGTATAGGTACCGTCATTAAATAGGTTTGATCACAACAATAAAAACTACAAAAAATCGTAATTAATAGTTGAATGTCAAAACAGAGATTAATGATTAGTATGAGACATTGCTAAAGATGAACTAATCCGCCATTGCTGCATCAATACACGTTATTTTGTGATTGGTATGACAAATAATGGTCATAACATGAGACTTGAGTACACTACATGTCAGTAAGCACGTGCTTCTATATGTTATAGATTATCAAAATAACAACATGTGTACAACAAGCCGTATTAGGTGCGATATGGCAATGCTTACTTACAAATATATTTACTCTATGGTAATGTAGAATGACTTGTACTTTTTTGAATTAAAGTCAGTCTTGTCACAGCTATTACCGTGTTTCAATAGGTTATGGGCCCAGACCCGCATTTTCAAAGTTAATAAGTATTCGAAGAAGTTTTATCATACGTTTTTGCAAACCATGTCGTCATCCAGTTATTTATTAAGTGTTCCAAAGTTGAAAGGACGCGAAAATTATGACGACTGGTCTTTCGCCGTAAAAAACTTTATGGTGTTAGAAGGCGTCGATTTGGACAATATTTCACCGGATTTGAGTGATAGTGAGCAAGTGAAGGCCAAAGCAAAGCTGGTTATGACCATTGACCCTTCGTTGTACCCTCATATCAAGACTGAAACAACTGTGAACGCGTTGTGGAAAAAGTTACGGCAGCTATTCGATGACACCGGATTCACTAGGAAGATCAGTCTACTGCGAACATTGATATCCATTCGCTTAGAAAATAGTGAATCCATGACAAGCTACGTGTCTCAAGTGGTCGAAACGGCACAGCGTTTGAAGGGAACAGGGTTTGAAATCAATGAAGAGTGGATTGCATCATTACTCTTAGCCGGGCTTCCAGAAAGGTTTGAGCCAATGATAATGGCGATTGAGCACTCCGGTTTGGCCGTTAGTGCCGACGTCATCAAAACGAAGCTTCTAGATATGTCTTGTGATGTTGGCAGCAGTGGACCAGAGACAGCGTTTTGGACGAATCGTCGAACAAAACATGGCAGCACTAAGCAAAGACAAACGTCAACGTCAAAGTCAAATCTTTCATCAGAAAGTAAACAAATAAAGTGTTACAAATGCAAGAAAATTGGACACTATAAAAACCAATGTCCTGAATTGAAACTTAAGGAAGCAGGTGCCTTCAGTGTAGCATTTCTTAACGGAGAATTCAGTACCGAAGATTGGTATATTGACTCTGGTGCCAGTGTTCACATGACAGCAAACCGCGACAGTTTACGGAATATGCGGAAACACGAGATAAACGAAATAGTTGTGGCGAATAAAACATCTATGCCAGTTATGTGTGCCGGCGATACACTACTAACTACATGTGTAAATAGCGATCAGTTTGACATTCGTGTGAATAATGTGTTGTATATACCCAACCTTACAACTAACCTGCTATCTGTTAGCCAGCTTATAGCAAATGGAAATACAGTTTCATTTAAGAAGAATTGCTGTAATATTCGTAATAAGCAGAATGAGCTGATTGGAGTAGCAAGTTTAAAAAATGGAGTGTATAAACTAAACACAGTGAAGTCAGTGGGGTTAGCAGCTTCGGCAGTACACACATCAGAAGCAAGACTGTGGCATAGGCGACTCGGGCACATCAACAGTAGTGACTTAGAGAAAATGAAGAATGGTGCAGTGGAGGGTGTATCCTATAAAGATAAAGCAAACATCCAGAAATCCAGATGCATTGTGTGTTGTGAGGGTAAGCAGTCTCGCTTGCCTTTCCCATCAGCTAATCATAAGAGTGAAAACCTGTTAGAGGTGGTGCACTCAGATTTATGTGGGCCTATGGAGTAGAAATCTCTTGGTGGGGCCAGATACTTTCTTCTTTTTGTTGATGATGCCAGTCGAATGTCGTTTGTATATTTTCTAAGAGAAAAGAATCAAGCATTGAAGTACTTTAAGGAATACCAAAGTTTGGTGGAGAACCAAACGGGAAATACAATCAAAGTGCTTAGAACAGATAATGGAGGAGAATTTTGTTCCCAAGAGATGGAAAATTATTTAAAATCTAAAGGGATAATTCATCAAAAGACCAACCCGTACACTCCGGAGCAAAATGGCCTCTGTGAGCGCTTCAACAGAACAATAGTTGAACGTGCAAAATGCTTACTCTTTGAGGCTAAATTAGAAAAACAATTTTGGGCAGAGGCAGTGAACTCGGCAGTTTACCTTAAAAATAGGACGCCGGCCTCAGGTCTAGAAAATATTACACCTTTTGAGAAATGGACACACAGAAAACCCAATTTAAGTCACGTCAGAGTGTTTGGTAGTCCTGTGATGGTACATGTACCAAAGAATAAGAGACTTAAATGGGATAGAAAGGCTGTCAAGTATATCTTAGTTGGTTACCCAGACAATGTAAAGGGGTACAGATTATACAACTTAGAAACTAAACAAGTTACTATGAGCAGGGATGTGACTATTATGGAAATAGAAGAAACCCCAGATAATGCTCAGATAATAGTGCAGGAATGTAAGACTGATATACAGGATTCTCAATTAGTGGAGGAAGAAATACAGGAGGAAAGCAGTAATGCTTCAGACTTGAATGATCTCACCTATGTTCCTGAGACCTCCAGTTTGTCCCTAACATCTGAAGACTCATACCATACATTAGGTGAGGAAGAAGATTGTGAGTCAAATGCAGAAGAAGAGTTACCATGCAAACGCACAAGAAAACCAGTAGAGAGGTATGGTTTCTCAAATCTTAGCATAGCTGACAAACAGAAATCTTGGAATGATGTTTTGACATATGAGGAGGCAATGAAAGGACCAGATCAAGAAATGTGGAAACAAGCAATGGAACAGGAACTCAAAGCTTTTGAAGAAAGCCAGGCTTGGGAACTGGTTGATGAAAAAGAGGCAGACAGAGTGGTTCAGTGCAGATGGGTGTTTAAAGTGAAACATGAAAGTGACAACAAAGTGCGATTCAGAGCTCGTTTAGTTGCTAAGGGCTTCACCCAAAAAGAAGGTGTAGACTATAGTGATACTTACTCTCCTGTTCTTAGATACTCAACTCTGAGGTTGTTATTTGCAATAAGTGTTAAGTTAAATTTCAATGTCACCCATCTAGATGTTACAACTGCATTCTTAAATGGCTGTCTAACCGAAAATGTGTACATGCAAGTTCCTCCTAACTTAAAATGTAAAAGTAATACTGTTTTGAAATTGAAACGTGCTATATATGGCTTGAAACAATCTGCCAGAGCCTGGAATCAACGACTTAATGATTGTTTACTAGCATTAGGTTATGTAAAGTCAAAACTAGAACCATGCTTGTATAGTAAAAAGGAAAACAAGGAGCAGATTTATATAACTGTGTTTGTTGATGATTTTTTCATATTTTCAAATAGTAGTACTATGACAGATAAATTAAAAAAAGATTTAATGTTAAATTTTAAAATTAAAGATTTAGGGCAAGTAAAAAATTGTTTGGGTATGAGGGTAAGAATGTATAAAGATGGCAGCATATCATTAGATCAAGAGCAATTTGTAGATAATATACTTAAGAAATTTGATATGTTAGATTGCAATGGTATGGATACCCCAATTGAAACTAACTTGAAGTTAGATAAGGCCATTGTTTTACAGCAGTCCATTGGAGACATGCAAAGCGAATATTAAAATACTTAAAGAAAACAAAATCATATGGTTTAATGTATACTAAAGATAATAAAAATTTGGAAGGCTTTGTAGATGCTGACTGGGGCTCTAATAATATTGATAGAAAGTCTTATACAGGTTTCTGTTTTAAATTTTCTGGAGCTGTAATATCATATGAGTGCAAAAAACAGCAAACTGTGGCACTGTCAAGCACAGAAAGTGAATACATGGCGATATCAGAGGCCTGTAAGGAGGCAATTTATTTAAAAAGGTTAATGTACGAAATTGTTAGTTGTGATTATACAATTATCTTGTACAATGACAATCAAGGTGCTCAGAAATTGACAGAGAACCCTTTGTTCCATAGGAGAACAAAACATATTGACATTCGTCACCATTTTGTTAGAGAGGCTGTTGCTGATAATATTGTTAAAATAGTTTATCTGTCAACTTCTGAAATGCCAGCAGACCTTTTAACCAAAGGTTTAAGTAGCAATAAACACAACCAATTTGTTAAACAATTAGGCATGCAAAACATTTGTTGATGTTTACTTGTTTATTTTTTTTTTTTTTGGGTAGATAGAGTTGTGTCTCTACTTAAGTTAATATAATATAGGAGTTCTGTTTAAATAATTTATACCATGTTTGGATTATTTCGATAAGTGAAGGTGTTATAGATTATCAAAATAACAACATGTGTACAACAAGCCGTATTAGGTGCGATATGGCAATGCTTACTTACAAATATATTTACTCTATGGTAATGTAGAATGACTTGTACTTTTTTGAATTAAAGTCAGTCTTGTCACAGCTATTACCGTGTTTCAATACTATACACGTGGACGAACAGACGTACGCATAATAACATTTTAATATAAACGTTTACTTAATACTTGTTCTCACGGGGTTCTTAACGTGTGCACACCACGTGTTGATAGCAATTAAAAGTTGATTCATGTGGGCATATCCGTAAGTATGCACGTGTTCTTACTGCTGCACAGAACACTAATATATACAAAATGAATTATATTTAAATGAAGTCAGATAAAAAGGCGTCGACAGGAACTAAAGTCATATTACTTTATTTTGTTCACTTATCACTTGGATTAATACGCTTTGAAACAACATGGTACGTAATTCATTATAAGTATGAATATACTTTAATTAATTTAAAATAAAGTTAGCAATTATCATGTTGACTAATACCTGGCAACATTCTAATTAGATACCATTTCCTCATAGGCGCACACAATAGAACTTAAACAAATCGACCGAGTTCCCACTTGCTACATCTTATCATAATCTACTTTATTTTATAGTGCAAAATGAATTCTCACACAAAGAGCGAAAGTGTATGCATTCTGCACGTTGTCAAGACATTGCTGAACATTACAGTGTAACAACATCGACGTAGACCCCGGAACCGGTTCTTTGCATTTGGCGAAACGTTTTGCAACATCGCCCACCGCCTCTATCGTTGACAGACACTTGAGTGAACAATATTGTTTGAAGTTTTAACAATGAAATCTTTGAACTGCACAAAGTAAATACTTTACCAGACACTTCGTAACCCTCAGATAAACAAAAGATTGTTAAAATATCACAATATGACGCGACCTTGCTTTACAACAATAAAAAGTAAAACGAATTAATGATATGACTACCTAAAATGCTTATCCATCATGTTATCAGAGTAACAAAGAGGACCATGAAGCCGAAAGCAAAGCTAAGATTTATTGCATCAGAGGCCGACGAAACGAGACCGCAAATAAAGAGAACATGGACCTTGAAAACCGTATCTGACAAAATCAATCGGACTTCGAACAAAACTTGACCTAAAATGTAATTGATGGAACTGACTAAGATCCTGTACGAGAACAATCACAGGAAGACAATATGTTTTATATCGATTATGTATAAACAGTTTTTCGGATGAACGAAACGAACAGTAAAATCATAAAGCTTTGCGTATATCGTTTCAATAACATTACATAAAGCGACGTATTGAGATTGAAAGACGATCTAAAGATGAAACTAATCTCCAAAGACGCGACAAGGAAGAGAGCCGCAATGATTTCCGTACGCATTCAGTAACACCCAGACAAAGTTGCACAACACAACGACACTACATAATGTGTAGATGTATGCGCCTGTTACTTTTATGTCGACGGCTTTGTTTGATGATCAATAGTAGACTCGACGAAACAAGGCATGAAGTTTTGCAAGAGCCAGAATACGAAAATTATAAAACGTGACAGCTGCAGCTTCGTACTGAAAAGAATTATGATTTTTTCAACAATTAGGTCACCATTGCATAGGCTTTTATGCAATGTCCATTAAGAAACGTAACGGAAGACACTCGTTTTGAATCATTTTCTTGGATTTAGTTAAAAAACAATCGTAAACATATCGATTGAATCATAATATTGTTGTGCTTGGACGTTAAGACTCCAACATACTAATAATAATACATTAATTACAATTTTATAACCTACGTAGATGAAGATTTAACTACAACCAATAGTGATTAAAATACAAAGGCTGCAACTGCTATTCTGTGGAGCAGGGTCATACAATTCTTCTTATTCAGGCAAGCTCAAAAAACCCCTTTTCACATAATGACGAAGTAAATGCCCGTCCATTGTTAGAATGTGTATGTTTATAACATATGCGCTGATGTTGATTTGCTACCAATTAAATATTCATTTGAAGGTATTTGCCAAGATAGAAGGAAAGAGAATGTCCAACATGTAGTCCTTTAACTGCAATATGAATATGTATGCAAGGACCCGGTACAGAAAGTTAAGATTAATTTTAATACTACAGCTAGAATGCTACGTCATTGCTCGTCAACCAGACGAATAGTTAGAAACTCAGATGATATCGATTGGTTTGAATATTTTAAATATACTATGGCACACTTGTGAACACTCGACCTACTTTCTGCTGCTAGTGTTTGAACTGAACGCAACTCATTATAAAAAAAAAAAACATTTCAAGCTATCATGTAGATAAGGAAAGCTTAAAATTGAAAGTACTTTTAAAAATAAATGCTTATAATGAATCCGTGATTGTCCAGAACAAGTCCATTTCTAAGCACTTGCTTCGGTGATATTATTAAATGCATAAATGGAAGTTTAAAAATAATTACGAATTTTACATAATTATATCTAATTATAGCTTTATTTAATTTATGTTTAAAATGAAGAGCTCATGTTTATTAATGTGGACATTTCAGATCTCATCACAAGAGTGGCACATACCGCGGCCATCTCTGTCGGGCAGCAGCGCTGCTGGGAGCCTGAGCGACTCGAGATCTCGAGGTGGCTCCGCCTCCAGCCAAGGCTCAGCCAGCAACCACAGTACCCACGTAAGGCGATCTTGTAACCCATGCGTCACGATTACACACAAAATTTCCGCTTCAATTATTAAGACAATAACCACGCTGTCTATCGATGAAGCGAAGATAATACCATATGAACCTAGATTATTTCAATTAATTTATAACATACAGTTAATTGTCACAAAAATGCACGCTCCACTTTGAGGCAACCAACTAGTAACAATAAAGTAATTTTTAGGGTTCAGTACCTCAAAAGGCGAAAACCGAACTCTTATAGGATCACTTTTTTGTCCGCCTGTCTGTATGTCAAAACCGGTTTAAATATTAACACGATACAAAAACCATATACTCCAAGTCTGTGGTTCCTAAGTGATGAAAAAATAATCAACCCTCTAAGCTAAGTCTGCGCAGTCAAAAGATATAGCCGTATATGCCGCAAGTTTGTGCGGAACCCTCGGTGCACGATTCCGACTCGCCCTTGGCAGGTTTTTTATTTGCAGAATTAATGGTCAATTTAATAGTGTTTTTGTATCCAAATTAGATACACATTTTGATAATTGACGGGGTCAAGAAACTGGTTGATATTGCCGTGTCCGGTACAGGATCCACTATACTTGTACGTTCTCATACAGCATTCCAAAGATTGCTTAATTTGAGCTGGCAACTGTTGCAAGACTCACGAACGAACATATCGTTAAAAATTCTCTAATAATAATACAAGTATTGTTGGATATTGGATACTTATATTTTGTACCTATGCAAACAAAACAAGTTATTAAATATCAGTTTTGTCAAACTGGGATCAAAATTGTATTAGATCACGTTAGAGGCGAGACACAATGCTTTTCTTATTTTGCCGATTATTGGCTAGTTTAAAAACTCAGTAAGATCGTTTTATCACCGCTACGTAATATTACAATAACTTATCCAGAATTCAGGAGCAGTATGTTGGATTTAAGTTTGCAAAAAATGTCTCATGAACTTTTCTTATTATCTGTAAATTCCTGCATTTAACTTGGCTATTAACATAAAATATCAATTAGATTATTAATTATGCGTATTCTGGTAGCGTTCAAGTTATAGCTGTTTTGATAAATGTGTAGGTCGGAAGAATTTGAATTTCATTCCATGGAGCAATACCTATTTCGCGATTGGCGAAACACTTCGTCGTGTCATATGAAGATTTTGAGTCATGTCGTCACAAGTTTGAAATTTTTGAAATAGCTTTTTATTTATAAAAAAAAACACTACTATATCAAATTGAGTAAAGACTATTTTTACGAAGAAGTCTTATGTTTTGCAACGAGAGGTCTCGTCATTTAGCGCGTTCAGCTATTTCATACTCAGAAATCTCACACGTTGGTTGTTAAATTAAGCAAGATTTGTCTCGACTCTATCTAATTAAATGTTAGGTGATATGATGCGCAAAGACCATGAGTTTATACCTACAGTATGGAATTAGTTAACACTAATAACAGCAATTCAAAAAATTATTTCGATTAAAAGCTAATTAAAAATGTAGATTATGATGGTTATCCGACAATATGCATAAACAGCAGATATAAAGTTAGTTAAAATTATTATTAAACGTCTTCTTGTAGAAGTGTGTCTCAAGTTACGAAAGTCATTCTCACCCAAATTATTTCCTTCGAACGAAATGACTCTACTTCAGATCACAAGATAAGTTCAAAGGTCCCATTGAAGAATCGTGACATAACTACACATAGTAACAGCGTCCCACGCAGCAAGCACTTCATAGCACTTAATGTCGACGAGTTCAAATCGTTTAGACAATGAACTTACTTTTACTACGCACGCGCTCGTTACCGCATATAATATTAAGAGTAGTAAGTAAGAAGTTATTGTAAGATTCAAATTAGTTAATAATATCATCATTTTACTTCCAGAGTGTATCATCCGGCTCACTACTACTTAGTGCGGCGCATTTGGCACGCATGAATGGCAGAAATTCAGAGCAAAACGATATTGGCAGCTACCCCACCAAATTAGGAAGCTATGGACGCAAATCTGGATATTCTGAGGCAGTAGTCGCCATTCCTGAAGAGACGCATGACGGTTTGGATTCTGTTTGGAATGGCGTTAAGCGTAATTCGGGGCCCGGGCAGGACACGCAGTCAGTGGCAAGCTCGACCCACTTCACTGTAGTCAACGGATACACGAAGCACCGCACAGGGAAAGAACCAAAATCCTGCTGTTGCGATCATTCGCATCAGATAACAGTTCTGGTTATATCAATGACTATTCTGTTCTCTGCGTGCATACTTGCAGCCATTTGTTTCGTTGAAAGTGAGTATTTATTCATTCATTAAATTTCAGGGTGCCAGTAACAACGCCACGAATTATTAAATAAAAAACTCGCAGCAAATTTATTTTAAAAGTCTCACACAAGGGAGTATTTTTAGGGTTATTTGCCATCTAAGTCTGCACTCAATAATTATATTGTAGGTGTATAATGTCTACTTTCAGTCGAGAACTCGACTAAAGTAAACAAGGACAAGTCACAAAGCGAAAGTAATAATACTGCAGCCAAATTACCTAATTGTACCCAAGTTATATCTGTACTTGCGTAATTTAAAATTCTAAATATTAACTAACTTTTTTTGTTACAGTGCGAATGCGTAAGGAGACCGGGATGTACAAATATTCGTAAATACTAGAAAATCAAAAGATGTGATAAGCGGAATAAGTATTAATGGTTTACAATTAACTAGCTATTTTAATGTTACTTATCAATTATGTTAGAAACAAAACATTAATTTAGCGAGACACAGTTATTTAAATTGTTAGGCAATTTGTTCAACATTCAGTAAGTACCAATAGTTAGACAATAAAATAGTGCAATATCTTTCTTACCCAGTACATTACAATAACTTAGTTTTTTAAGTAACATTTTATTTATTTTTGATAAGTCTTATAAGCTATTAAGCTGTGATGTTCATGTTATTTTATAATAATCTGAAGGCTAAATTCGTTTCCTCTAAATTGTATGAAATATTAATGTCATGAATACCATATTCAAATTATTTAAAACATTTAAAGTGAATTCTGTATAATAATAGTTTAAATTATAATGTAATTAATTTATGAATTAAGTATTATTTAGATATCAGGATGGAATGTGTAAAAGTTGCAAATTTTCGTAGGTCTCATGAAAATATGCATCTTTAGTATTTTGCCTATACATCATTACTTTTGTTATAGGAATATTTTGTAATCAGGCAGTGGCATAATATTATTATTGCGATTAATTTGGTTTTTTAAAAGTAAATTAATTCAATTGTTATCGACAAACTGTGATAATAAAAGAAAAAAAACAACTAGTTGTATTTATTTTCCCTGATTCAGTACAACTTTTCTACTAAAATGTTCGGTTTAACATTAAATGAGACCCTCCTTGAGAAAACCTTCCAAAATTTCTTGGGCAATAAGTCGCACTGCCATCCAGCTGAAGTGCTAAGTAATTGGTTAGGCATGAGAATAAGCAAATTCATATCCCTCGCGCAATGCAGTTAAAAGACCACACAGGAATGATATTAGCAATAGTTATCAATTTCGCTTTATCAACCTAAATCGGTATGTACCTACTAGCATTCTAAGAATACTGAAGTCCTGTAGCTCGAGAGAATCTGCTAGATCGGAGGCTGTTGTGACGCTTAGCGGAGCGGAGAAAAATGTAAAGTCCAGGAAATCAGTTGTAAACCAAATTGAAGAACAGTTAAACTGCCTGTACTTTCAATTTACAACTGTCAATCCATTCACCATTATACATTCCATGGTGCATCAGCAGATATCCTTCAGCTGATATAGATATGTGATAGCTGATATGGGTATAAAACTTACCTCAACTTCTTCTAGGGTCTGGGTCCATCTGTAGTTTTCGAGATCACAACCGTTGCCAGCATTGGGCTTCAGTTTGCCCTTCTCTTTGGGATCATCTTCCTCATCAGGCACTGTATCTGGGTCTCCTGAGGTACCATCTCCACTACCCACTTCAGTTTCTGTTTAGGATTGAAAATAATATTATGATTTATAATAATATGAAGTCTGAAAGTGGGGCCAATGACTGAAAAGTTGTCTGGTAATAGCTTGTCATGGTAAAAAGAAGGAATGTTTTGAAAATGAATGTTGATGGCTATAAGAGTAGAGGAAGATAAATGAAACTATGGATGCATGATAAGGCAAGAAAGGAGGTGTTGGATGAGATAAGTCATAGAGAAGTAGACATGGCAGAACAACCCTAAATAAATTGTGATTAGGGCAGGAATGATGATACCTTAAAGCAATATAAGCTTAAGTATAATTTAATAATATTTTTGACTAATTGGCATGTTGTCTAGTCCAATTCAATAATATTTTCTAGATGTTAGTAAGCAAATTAAATTATTAACTATGTTAGTAATTACTTACTACTACAGAAAGGGTGGTTTAAAAAAAAATGCTACTCTATGGTACTTTCATCAAGCCTTTCAGAAATATGGCCCATAATCTGGCAAGGAAAAGATGCATTTTGTTTGCCCATGACAGTAGAGAAACCGACTAATCTAGCTTGATCAAATAATTGCAGATACACTATAATTTGGTAGCAGTTGCAACAGCACCCTGAAAGCGTTTTTGTATTAAACAAGTAATACATTGTTTGGTAAGATGTTTATTTTAAAGTGGAAAAAAAGAGAACTTCCACAACACAAGAGCAAGCAATCAAATCAATAGAATAAAGCCGGCAAAATATGAAACGGACTAATGCAACCAGGATTCTCTATAGACTGGTAACTAATGAATATGACGAAACTGCTTTAAACAAATTTTTTTTTTTTTGCTCAGGTAATAAAGGACAAACTTAACTTTTTTTGAGGTTTGATTTTACACAGTCTAAAGGACCGCAAAGCTCAGTATTTGGTTACGGGTTCCGTTTTTATAGCTATTGAGGTATAGAACCCCGAAGATCACAAAAGCTTCATTTGGAAAGCTTTATGGGAAAGGAAAATATTAAGTAATGTTACAATATGAAATGCAAAGCAGTTTCATATGATGTTTTCCAATACAATCAATTTCAATGATAAAATTACGTATATTATAATTAGTACCTAAATATTTTTAATAGCAATAACACACTTGTGTACTACTTTGCAAATTAACTTATTCTGTACTTACTATTTTTCTTTTCCTGGTCAATATCTTCTTGTATTTTAGCAGCCTCCTGCTCAGTAAGTTCAGTAACGGAAGCAGGCTCAAAGTCCTGTGCCATTCTTTCCTGATCCTTCTTCTGTTGGATTTCTTTCAGTCTCCTGTCTGCCTCTTCTTTTTCTTTTTTAATTCTATCAGCCTCTTCCTTTGCCTTCTTGGCATGAGCATAAAATGTATCTTTTACTACCTGTAAAATAAACTCAAACTCAAAACATTTATTGCAATTGGACCATTACAGGCACTTTTGAAAAAACAAGAAAGTTGCTGCTATAGTCCCAGTCACAAGACATAATAGCTTGTGAACATACTGAAGTTACCTATTCTAAAGCTTACATCTCTATGGAGAAGAAATAAATATCAATTAACTAGGTACTTGCAGTATTCTTCTTCATTGTGTAAATGAGTTTTTTAGTGTTTGTTAAATAAGCTTTGACCAGAACTCCAATAACTCAATAGCATTAGTAGTGGCCCAGGACCAGTACCTCAAGCTGCATATGGTGTTCCAAAGAGAGCAAGATTAGAGGTTTGTCATAGTTGAGTATTGACAGTATGTTAATGATGAAATAGACAAATGAACTAACAAAATTCATAGACTTGTGAGTATAGTTTGAAGAATAATTTGTATTATTCAACTGCTTCTGGTTAGACTAAAGCCTTGATCGAACATGGTTGGCAGGCAGATGATGGAGAACAAAATTATAGTTGTTACTTACTTGCTCCCATTCTCCACCTTTGCCCCCAGTGAAGAAGTCCGTTTTCCTTGAAAGAAAGCTGACTATTGTAGCCAGCAACTGAAAAAGATATGAAAAATATTATTAATAAAAAAAATACAACTGCAACTTAAATAAGTACTAGGGTAGGTTTTTAGTATTGTATATGAGTATAGGTTTTTAGTATATTTGTTGTTTTTAAAGTCTTTGTGTGAAATATCTCATTCAAGCACACTGAATTGAAGGTTCAAAACCCAAACAAGCACTTGGAATAAATTATTTCATCACCAGTGCCATAAAAACTGAAAATTTGAAGACATCCTATCCCCAACCAATCTGCTCTGCCTTTAAGGAGAGGCAGATTCAATTGGGCAAATGGCTTAGCATAATATAATGATTATAATCACATATCTAAATATGTAGGAATAACTTCTAAAATGTGCCTAGCACCTGGGGATCTTAAACAATAATGATGTTTTTGCTATAATCAATATCATCTACCTACATCTAAACAGAACAATATGTAAACTCTGTGGATATGCTTGTAATTATTTTGTATGGGTTTCAGGTGGATAAATATAGTCCTTAAGAAGTGGTCGCATTATTTTAATTACAAAGATGCTCAGACATTCCTAACTACCCATACCCGTTTTTGAAATTGTAACCGCGCCTTTTGATGTGTTTTTGATTGATTCAATATTGTTCCGGTAACCTAGCAAACCAGACTGTTGAGTCACCATGTGATCAATAATCGAAGAGAACTTGGTAGAACAATCGAGAACAAGAGATTATTTTTTGACCGAGGTGTAGCCTGGGCTAGAATATTGAAATGCAACTGATAAATGAGACCAAACGGATTATAATAAGGTTCAATACTTAATTTCTACCATACTTACATCCTTTACACCGCCTTCGTGCTGTTGAGCCATCGCTAACAGCATTGAATCGAATCTTTCAGGATCGTTAGCCATTGTTAAGCAATATCAAATATTAAGATTTATAAAGGGATTTAACACAGACAAAAGAGCTTCAAGAAAACAAAGATATTGTTGTCTTATTGTCTTCGCTCACACGAGTTATTACAGCGTCACGGACAAACAAAATTTTCGGATGTTTGAGTTTGTCAAAAATATGACATTTAAATTTGACGTTGACATTTGCTGTTGCCAGTTGCCAGTCAGTACACATTCTGTATGGCTATTTTATATTTTTTAATTACTGTGATTACTTGCTAAATATTCTCCAGCGTTTGATAGTTTATTTCCAGTACACGTGTTATTGGCAAAATTGTGGTATCTCTCGTCCACAAAAGCCATTAATGAAGAGTTGAAGTTGTATAGCTATTCACAATCAATGCAATCGTTACCGTAATCGACACTAGTCGATCTTCTCGTGATTCAATCCAATCGTCAAACCAGCAAAACGCTAATCACAGATCCGTGTGGAGTAATTTTTAAACATTGCAAGGTATGCAAATCGTTTAATAGGATACGTTACATAATGGTAGCAAACAGAAATTTGGATCTGTCTGGATGCTTTAAAAGCAGAATAAGCTCTTCGGCAAATCGCTATTGCATTGCAGCTTGAAATTCTTTTACCTCTGGAGAAAGGATAAATGAGGAAAATAAACGATAAAAGCTGTTTTTAAAATCTATTTTTCAAATTGGCCCAAAACTTACTGTTTTTGTGGATGAGTCTATTAGGGGTTGGTTCACCAAGTCAATTTCTTTTATGCACATTTACATATTTTATGCACATATGTTCGTGATGCATCTCTGCCTTTAGTTGAGCCACATTCAACCATTCAAGAATGTGTTGCTTATCAAACACCTAAATCTTTATGTGCCGTTATGTGTACCACGAATCCGGTTATATGGCCCTGTGTTAATGATTAGAGTAAGAATTCATTTCCCTAGAAGTTATCCTGAATCAACTGGAAATATTAAATAGTAATAAACAATTTTCCGTAGCCGGTTCCGTACCTCAAAAGGAAAAAGCGGAACCCTTGCATGATCACTTTGTTGTCCGTCTGACTCTCTGTTTACGACTCTTTATCTTGGAAACGCGCGGAGGTATAGAATTGAAATTAAATCATATACTGAAATCTGTGGTCCTTTGGAGCAGTGGAAAAATCAACCCTCTAAGTTTACGCAGACCAAAGATATGGCTGTTAATATCATAAGTTTTCACGGAACCCTCGCTGCGCGATTCCGACTCGCACTTGCCCGGTTTTTTTACAATAAAGTTTGATACAGTTACTGGCCAATACGTCAGCAAGATGTTTCCGTTAACTAGACCATTCTATACCAGCACAGTCTATTCACAACCAGTCGATTCCAACTGCAGACTCTACACTAGATTTTGAGATAAAGGGATGAGTTCGTAGCATTTCGTTTCGCATACTTTCTTGACCGTGACGTTATTGTGCCGACACATTGCTTTTTAATTAATTTTACTTACTTTCATGGCAATAGGTTTTGCGGCTGATGATTGAACATTTTTCAATAGGGCTATATTACAACAATAAGGCTACGGACCATGTCAGGTGATAGCCTGGACTGGAATCGGGGGTTAATTAATTGGACTAATCACGGCTCTTATTCTCCGATGAAGAAATAATGTCTCCTGCCTCTGTTGTTCTGTGGCTGACAGTCTTATTTCAAAAAATTTGAAATTAAACTCATGAATGAATTTAAACGTATGTAACCACCTAAGGTTGGTAAATCTTTATGCAGTGGTCTAAAAATAGTAAAACTTTCTATGCTAAAATTATATAAGAATGTTTAAAAGTTTATTCGACTTTGCTAACGTCTGCTAATGGGTGTCGGTATGATTGACGTCTTCGTATTTTAACACGATAATGCAGAATTGCAGACATGTCATATTTGGCCAATTACGGATCTGTGAATAGCGTTTGGAGGATTTTTTCGATCACACCAACGGCGCAATTACTATCGAGTGGTTTTGTATAGCTATGGTGGTCTGGTATTTATGACAAGACACTCTTTGCACTACACATATCAAACACTTTTACACTGTAGTGACCTGTATACAGTATATAAATAGTATTGGGATGTGGCTATTGGTGGTTGAACTAGACTTAGCCTAGCAAGGTCATGACCGCACAGACGCATGACTATCCTATGGTGGGTGACATCCAAGGATCAGCTATACTATATTCGCTGTAACATGGTGTGGGTGACATAAGATGAAAAGATATGTTTAGTGCTTCAAATTAATACATCTCATCACTAAACATGTCTGTTGGTAGTCCTATAATGCTATGATAAACAGAGTAACGCCTTAAAGGCATGAATTTTAGCCATGATCAGAAATTGAGGTAACGTTCCAGATTGAAAAGGAATGAAATGCGAAAACAATTTAATCTGTTAGTCGATTTCACTCTGTTACGTCACTAATCCATTAAACAAGTAAACGTTGTCTATGTTTTTCATAGACAACGAAGCATTTTGCAAGAAAGTGAAAGAAAAGACAGTGTCAAGCGTATGGAGGTCATGCCTTGCATTTTTATGCATTTTACGACGTTATTGAATCTTGAAACAACAAAATTTAACTGAAACTAATGTTTTCTTTTACTGTAATGAGCATTTTACCACAGGTTTGTGAAAGTTTTAATATATCGTGTAGTTTGAACTGTTTCATTACACTGTCATTTGTCAAAACTAGCAGTCAGCATATAATTTTGTTTTGCAGATTATTCGACAGAAACCATAGGGATGGCTGATCAATTCTGTTTACGTTGGAACAACTTCCAGTCTAACATAGTGAGTGCCTTGGATTCTTTGAAGTGTTCTGAAGATTTGGTCGACGTTACGCTCACCTGTGAAGGCAGAAATATCAAGGCCCATAAAGTCATTTTGTCAGCGTGCAGCCCGTACTTCAGGAATGTGTTCAAGGTGAATGACTTAGGACATTAATAACCTTCATATTTATACCAATGAACATATAACATGTACACATACTTTTAGTTTTCTATTCTATTTGACCCTATTATTGTCAAGCTGTTGCACTAAATTGCAGCAAATGTTATGTCAACATCATATTAAACATAGATTTGTAGCAGTCAATTTGAAACTGATGTTCTAAATTAACTGGTTCATTAACTTGTCAATATTTATTATTGCACTTTGTTTCTTCAATCAATGGAAATATTTAATTTTTATCAATGAATAGTAGACTTAATAAAAATGTTGTAGTTTATAATTTGAATTGTTTATAATTTCAGGAAAATCCTTGCCAGCATCCAGTAATAATACTAAAAGATGTATCTGCGGATGATATTGTCAGTCTGTTATCATACATGTACCAAGGAGAAGTGTTCATTGAAGAGAGCAAGCTATCTTCATTCTTGCACACAGCAGCACTATTGCAAGTGAAGGGATTGACTGGTGTGACACAGCAGGTTAATAATATTTTGTGATACTTTAGCACATGAATAAAAATAAAAATAGTTAGTAATCACTACAAAGTGTATATATATTTTATAGTTGTATCTATTATTAGTTAAAACTTGAGAGGTGTCAAGGGACACCCCAATGGAACAAAGTTATTATTAATACTGTATACAAAAGTACAAAAAAAATTGTCACATAACCACACTGTTCAATGCGAAATAGAAAGACAAAACTAAAATAACTGACTTGCTTTCTATGAGAGAGAGAAAAAGAGAGAGAGACAGACAGAGAAACACGTGCACCTAGCACGCTTACAACTATAGCAAAAAATATTGTTACAACTTTTGGTCTAAAGCAAAAAGTGTTGTTACAACTTTTGGTCTTAAGCAAAAAGTGTTGTTACAACTTTTGGTCTTAATTTTTCCATCTAGCGCCCTTTCGCGCGATAAGTAGCATTCCAAAAAATTTTTTAGTAACTAAATTGATTGCCTTCCAGAAAGAAAATGTCTCATCTCCTAACACATCAAATAAACTATACACACAGCTGACAATTTCATCAAAACCCCTTTTTGGTGCTGCACATAAGGAGACCAAACTGCCTGCTCTGAAGAAGAGACGTAGCAGCACATCAGATAAACCTATTGATGTGACTATTGGGGAGGCCCCTAAGAAGAGCAAACTTTTAGAAACATGTGATATTTATAATAGAAGTAATATTTCACAAACAACTAAACATGATAACCCAGTGTTCATACCAGAAAATAATATTGACAAAAAATGTGAGGGCAAGATTGAACCAGCAACAATAACAGCTAATGGAAAAAGTTCTGCATCATCACAGGTATTTTTATATTCATATTATAGTTTACTATGTTATTAGTGGACGGAAGATACTATATGACTGCCAGACTTAGTATTTTTTAACCTTTTTTTTAATTTATGTACATGGTCCCATAAATATTACATATTTTTCTTCTTGCATATGATGATGACATGATAAACAGAGCAGGAGTAGGAAAACAATTCAATTTTATGGGAATGGAAATCAAAATGGTACTGAAGGTGGGCTCTTCACAGAACATCACAGGATTATACAATGTGTTGTACCATACATAATATCCGAGTTTTTCTGTGAAGATGGACAGGGAGCCACTTGAGTTCTTTGCGGAAAGAAAAATGTGGTCATATTTCCTTAGATCAAACAGAAAACGAAGGCAAAGGTTTTTTTTTAGCACTCCAACTTATTAAATAGCTTTTCCTAACAATGATAAAATTATATAAGACAAGAATTTGTGCTTCATAGCTCACCTAAAAGATTTAAAATATTTTTACAAAACAAATACTATTTTATTTTCCAAAATATCTGAACTGGAACATGTGAATGCTCCCTTGCAGTGACTACCATAAGATGTGTTACTAGTTATGATGTAATTTTTTTAATAGGTTAGTGTGGCGTGAAAACGAAAATAGATAGTCTATGTTACTAAATTATCAACTAAATACTTATTTGTAAAGACTCTTCTTGAAGCTGATATTTTGAATTGAGTCAACTTTTAGATTTGTCTACATCATTTTTGTTGTTGTTTACACATTTGTGGGACTTATGTAGAAAATCCTGTTTTGGACATAGGGTGTTGTTAATATTGTTCAGTGTAGTAGGTTTTAGAGAAATGTATTATTTTCTATATTTTATAGCTTTACATTCTTTACAAAAAAAAAACAATATAGTAGATGTAGGTCTATGTTCACACAAATCTTTTTGGGGTTTACTGTACATATCCTTTATGTATACCTGCCTATAACTGTCCCATTTCTGTCCAAAGACCTCTTCCAATCTTCAGAGAAAGCACGAGTATTGATCACCATGCTTGCTCAAGATGGTTTGGTTTCCTCACGTTGTTTTCTTGCACCTGTCTATGTCTGATGTCTCTTTCTAAAAATACATATGAATTGAAAAAGTCACATTTGTATGTGCCTGGATTTGAACTGACATCCTCATGTATGAGAGACGAGGCGCTTAACCTCAAAGATATCACAATTATTGACTTACATTTATTACGAAAATCACACTTTATAGTGTGATGTAACTCAGCTGTTTTTAGCACATATTTGTTGCCAGACCTACTTAAGTATTTATAGCTAAATTTTCACAATAGCCAATCGTTGTTACCAGTAGTATGTATTACATACTACTGGTAACAACGAAAACCTTACATACTATGTAAGGTTTTCATAAAATTACATAGGTTTGGCAGTTAAGGGACTAACAAGTTTTATTCATATTTTGTCACTCTGCAAAGTTCATCTAATATTTGTTCTGAGCAACGGACCTGTGATTTTCAATTGAATTCCTATTTAATGTGTTTCTTAACAATTTTCAGGTGAATGCTCAAGGAGATAACATTCCGATAACAATCAAAACTGAACGGACAGACAACAGCTCACCCCCATTATCAATAAATGCCAACTCTGAAAATGATGATAGTCTTCCTGATTACGAAAACAGTATGCTTGCCAGATCCCTGCTTTCAGGTATTACAATTTTACTTAAATTGAGGTCTCATTTATTTGTTTGATTATTTTTTCGAATTATAAAAATATTTGTTATTTTTTTAATTTATTGCTGCATTTTCATTACAGGGATTAATCCATCGAAAAGTGAAGCTAGTGCCAACAATTCAACTCTCAAGAAAGTGTCAAATATCATGGTGGATGTGCATTGTTCAACACGGTCAAAGGATATAAATACAGACACAATTACATTCACTAATGCACCATCTAAAAGTCCTATCAAAACTGTACTAACTGAGGAATTACATTTAAAACCAGAAAAGCACTCACCAAAATCTGATGTGGAGTATGAACCAGAAGTGTTACTATCAGAACATCAAGATGGTACAGATTCAGATAGTACTTATACTCAAGATCAATCTCAAGCTCTATTGATGCTGGCAGGAATGTCTAGCGTGCCCGTGCTGGGTGGCGGCGCTTCAACGTCGCAGGGACTCGCACACCAGCAGTCGAACCACGCTGCCATCTGCGGCGACTGCCCCCACTGCGGCATGAAGTATTCCAACCAGTCAGCCTTAAAATATCATGTCAGATTAATGCACTCTGACTTGACCAACAGGCTGTGTTGCTACCTATGTCCAAGGTCATTCACTATGCGTGAGACATTCAAAGAACATATGTGGACAAGTCATGGTCAAAGGAATTAATTTTCATTTATTATCCTGCAAATATGTGCCTTAGATTTTTTGTCAATTGTGGTAAGACATTGGATAGGTGATGTGGAAAGCTAACGTGCCTTGTTGAACGGAAATCAATGCCTTGCTAAAATATTTTAGGTCAAATTATGCAGTGAAAGAGACTGATAGCTTTTGCTTCTTATTCAAAAGTCGAAATTTTTATAACATTTAAAAGGACTATTTTGGTCCCTTTAGTATCACCCAGTTCAGTATTTTAAGAATTAATCGAACCAGTGCAGCTTACATGAAAGATAATGGGATAAAAATACTATTATGCATTTTAAACATAAATAGTTATCTTGGAACTGTACTGTAAGATGTTGGCAACACTTCAATATCTGTTGTTGTCATTTATCAGCGCATTTTGATGTGCAGATTTTGTTACCATAGGGACAATCCAAATTTGGTTTGAAACTGGCTGACACTTTTTGTTAGGTTCATTGAATTAAGTGATATTATAGATATAATTGGCTGTATTAAGTTTAAGGATACTATACTACGCTAGGTTGTCTAGTACAGCCAGAGCCGGATTATGTAAGGCAGCATTCTCATATCGGTCAACAGAGGCGACAAATTAACGAATGTTCTAGGATTAATTTAAATATTTTAGTTTTTAATATCAGTTAAAATACATTTTTGATGCTGATTTACAAATATGTTAGCATAGGAGATAGGAGGAATTTCTTAGAGTTTATTCATTGTTTGAGAGCTGATACAATTATCAGTGATCTTTATAGTTATTAAGAGAAGGGTTACTGTTGCAATTACAAATTAATAGGTGCTTACCATCAGTTGAGTCTTAGTATGAATTTCATTGGTATAAATGCATTAAACGAAGTATGTAATGCCAAACAAAAAATGCATGTTACAGAATAAATCATGATAGATATTCCTTTACTATTTGTAAGTTGTCCTTTTATTGTTGATAAATGTTTAATTAAGTTATTACTTTCGAATACAAATAAGCCACGGACTGTGGATGTTCTATTGATATGATATGAAAATAAGGTATTATGTATTTTGAAATTTCTTATATATTTTGGTATACTGTGCCAAAATGCTATTTTAATAAGTTATTCAATTAGTAGGATTTTACTTGAAATTTTATTAAGTTACCTGTAATTCTCTGTCGTTTTCATTTATTAGTATTTGTTAGTTTTAATGTTACAGTTAGTAAAGTTCGTAAGTAGCTATGACAAGTCTTTTTTTCTACTTACTTATCTCAAATATCTTTATAGAATGAATTGTTGATTTGAATTACTCCAGCGAATGCCATTAGTGAAAATTGTTAATTATTTTACGGAATATTACCTATAGATTTTAGGTTTACCGAATCTAGATAGCTATAGATATATTTATAGTTAGGTTAAAATAAATATTATATTTGCGTTGATATAACATTGTTGGATATTTTATTCAGATTTTACACGATTTACATGATTTTAAATTATGTTATAAATAAAAAGTATGCTTCATACATAAAATGTATTATTTCTTCTAATTCCTACTTCATTTTCGGCCATGCTACCTACGACGGCGTGACATGATAAATTATATATAGCTAACATCAAGCTACGACACTTACGAGGTGAACAGCGGGTAAATCCGCTGACTATTACTAGCGTACTATATAAGTTGCGCAAAGTGTGGACGTGTTCAGTTCATGGAAGAGGGCTCGTGGCTAAGTAAAAGCTGCGCGGGTCAATCGATAAAGAAATGGGTGACCATCCTTTTCATATCGAGATCCCTTCGTTTATCAGAAAGCACGTTAAGCTCGGAAGATCTTTCGTTACGGTCAGTGGCATTGCGTTTTTCCCGCCCGGGGCCGGCCGGAAATTTACCGCCTCCTCTATTTTCATCATAAGTCATGACATGGTAGCAGCATTTTACTACACATATACAATTTAGATAGAAAAGTTTGTTGTTCACTTATTCATGGATAAAATATTTAGATTTTAGACCTATTAGGATGCAAGAGTGAAACGAGCTCGAAAATTTTAGCACTTCGCCTCGGTTCATGTCGGTTATCAAAGTTCATACAAAGGACGTGTTGCGCCGACCCCAAATAGGACAAGAGCAGGAAGATGTTGAGTTCATACAAATGACTAACTTACTTTTTGACTCATGCATTCATGTTTGGGAATAAGTAAGAGATCTTTGTTGTGGTCGCTTCACTCTCTCTAGTGAAGCGACCTGAAAAAATAGTACCCCGGATAGCTTAGATTTTCACTTTTCCATTAATACATATATAGGGGTGGGCGCGCAACAAGCAAGACTAATAAAGTTCTAAAAAAAACGGGGTTGCAGAGTACAATATATATACGTGAAGTTTGTGTGTAAAGGGAAGCTCATGGCCTTGCTCAGTCTTTCACGCTTTATTTTTACATTGTGGTCTCGATATCAATAGTAGTTATATAATTTTATGATTAG
The DNA here is from genome assembly GCA_958449745.1 of Ochropleura leucogaster. Classification (NCBI taxonomy): domain Eukaryota; kingdom Metazoa; phylum Arthropoda; class Insecta; order Lepidoptera; family Noctuidae; genus Ochropleura; species Ochropleura leucogaster. The sequence continues at coordinate 10,530,455 of OY288204.1, read as the reverse complement.
TTAGCTAGTTGCCTCTACACCCTTCCCATCGCCCAAGCCAGTGGTTACGGATATGCAGAAGCTCTAAAACATTAGTAAGTACCCAAAAGACTATCGTGTTATCCAATAATGCTTCCATAACTGGGTTGTGCAGGTTAAGTACGATGCACTGCCTAGTCATAAAGATCGTATGATCTTAACCATTTTAACTAAATACATAGGTAAATAAGTACCTACCTGTTTGTGATAGTACGAACTCAGCCACCCCATACGTCATAGATTGAGGAAAAATATGTATTTATAGTAGTTTTTCATTTGAAATTCCACGCAAACGAGCCGAGGTTAACCGACGAGTCTGCACAAAATGAATTATGGATGTAGAGATAGACAACTGAACACATAAATACCTACCTACCTACCCGGCATGGGAAACTCAGCCGCTCGATTCTCTGTCTACACCCCAAGAGGCTGAGTTGGCTCGTAAGCAGGGAACTGTTGGACTAAATATATTGGCTTGGAAGATTACCTACGTTATCTATCAAGAACACCAAGGGTTCTAATATGCATAACTAACTAGTTCCCTTATGTAAGTATTATAAACAACGTTAGACATAGAGATATGTACAGGTATTTCTTATCGATTTTTACTGTACCTAATTTTTGAATGATTATTTTTTTTTTCATGAGGATATCTCTAAAAGTTAGTAGGAGTACAGGTTGTAACTACATTGCTGATTCAGAAGTATTGCGGAAGTAGTGTACAAAAAGATGAGTGCACATTATGCCGGCCTATAGAGGGTCGCATTGCGGTTGCGGCAAAGGAATCTGCACGAATCACTTTCTCACGTTTTATGATTTTATTTAAACGAATGCGCATACCATACGAGTCGGATACATTTCATCGAAGCGTGGGATCCTGCCCGCCCCGCCTGTCAACGGCACAATGATTGGGAGGGAGGTAAAATTCGACGCTCAGAAATACAGACAGTCGCTATGATGACATTCCGTAACTGAATAATCCAATGATGCGCCATACGTAGGTAATGTGCACATACCTTAACAGTGTAGTAAGTACTTAGGTATCTATTGACGGATTGCTAGCTCATCGCAACAACCCATTTCCCATAGCTGCTAGTTACAACTTCCGCGGTATGGGATTCTCCTCACACACTCCATGTTTTCATTCCATTGCTATTGATCAGCCTGGGAACTATTGTTTAACTTTGTAAGTACCTACCTAGCTATGCGTAAATTCTAATCAGATTTCTAGATCACGTGTTGTTATCAGCGCTCCAGATTTTGGAATTGCCAAGGACTGGCTTTTTTATCTACTTAAATTTGAAATTAGTAATATGGCGTTCAGTCAGATTTTTTTTTATCGTATGCTAATTGGTGCGTATTAATAATCTTTGATAAAAATATAAAGGCCTATAAACTACTTAGGTACTCTTAAAACTAAGAATAATATGTCCATTAAACTGGGAAATGAACTCGAAATTAAACTTAGTAACTACCGTCCCTCAGATTTCAGCGCGCAAATCCTAAATCATAAAATATAAATGATCGTTGAAATCTATAATATTCACACGCGTTCGACACAAACAGTCGGTACATTGGTCGTATTGTAACACTAAGTTATGTACGAAGTGTAGGTAGACTGTGGGTAGGTGTAAGGGCGTTCGAGGAAGCCCCTTAATGCGGAGACAGCTCCACTGGGACGCTATTGATCGTCATCCGCCGTCAGTGGCCGAGGCGCCCCTATTGATTCGCCGCAATCTGCATGATAACCCGCGCCTGGCTTCTCTACAGTTACTATACACAACATACATTAGAACACAATTACCGAGACACATTTACAGACGACATTAATGATACGTTATCGATGCGAAGCACTTGTACTGTTATGACAAATTTTTGGTTCCTCATAATGTCGCTAACTGAGCACAGTCTGGCTGATCTCAAGGTTTCATTGAAACAAGTTAGGCACATGATAGGTTAAACTTTTGTAAGAAAGGAGATTTTTACTGCAGTCTGTGAATTTATAAGTTTTTCTCATATTTATTACTAACTCATATTTTCGGGAATTACTTGGTATGATTTATATCGAAAAGAAAATAGTAGGGAAACTTGCTGTGTTACCTTCTTACAATGGAGATTTTCAAAATAATTTAGATAATAGGAAATACGACATTAATCAAAATGTTAGACGTAGCAAGACTACGTAGTATTTTTGCTACGAAAATGCTACGCTGCACATATTATTATTTGGTACACAGTTTTATAGAGTAAATTCTTTACTTACTATGGGAAAATCATGTGGCGGGCCTAATAAATTTATAATTATCTATTAATTATGTCTTTTTACTAACATTTAAACAAGTTCTAAACTGCGCCTTTAAAATCTTGAAGAGAATTTTGAATGTTCGCGCCGGCGTAGTTGCTACATGGAGTGAACTCACTCCTGTAAGTAACATGATACATAGTACTATGTATACATAGCTGTAGAAGGATCTATCACACAGGCGACCGGCCTACGTACTATCACGCTTTTTTCAATGTGGAGTTGCGCAGAACTCAAATATGTCGATTCAAACGATTTTTGGTAGTTTCGTCCGGATAATAGTTTATTAGGTATCATTTATTAGTTTTTTGACGCTGACATGTTCCGATTTGCACACTTGACTATTGATTTTCGATCAGTGTAGAACTACTTGATAAAATGTTTACTTTAAGTGTTTTATAAAACGGCATATTTTATACAAAACATCATCTAAGTATCTATTTTTAGTATTCATGATTTATTTAAATATCATTTCCTTTTTTATCTTCATGGCAGCTTACTGACTGGGTTAGCGCAGAAATCTCCCCGCCAACGTAAAGGTTAACGCGTCTACATACTTTCGTAACTTCCTCTCTGTCTATAGATTCACAAGTTTAGTCATCTTCAGCAGACGATTCCTGAGCGAACTTTAAAGTTAATGTTCTAAAGTTAAGTTTATACGTTAAGTTGTTGTAACCTTATGGTTATGCGTAATTAAAATGATTGATTAGTTGTATTATAAAACGTGACCCGCTTGGCGCATGTAGAGCTATTAAATTGATTGAATATAATTACACAGTTCGGTTTTTGCAGAATTTTTCTAAGTTATCGTGCTATATTATTGAAATTTTATTTTTTTCTAAGTAAAAACACTAATGTCCGTTATGGCGCTTAAATCTACTGTTTTTAGTTTATGGCTGACACAATAAATAATGTTTGTTTTTCCATAATGCGCAGTTAGGGATCTTGCAGTGAATGCCTACGGTTTCACTGAAAAGAGTATGATTGCAACGTTAACTAAAGTAAATACATGATTAACGCCTGATTTGTATTGGAAGTTGTCGGTGGTGCCGGCAGAGGCAGTGGCAGGCGAAGGACGAAGGGCGCGGGTGATGCGCCACATGATTGTCGCGATGTGGGTCACTGCCGCCTACGCGCAATTCGATAAAACTTTGCAAGTATCCTCAACCTGACTACAAACAGAGCGCAGCTCTCGCACTATTCGCATTTCAAAGTAAACTAAACTTTTTGCTCGCAAATTCAAAATGTACCGCATGAATCTGCGGATACACCACTTTCAGACATCAATAACTATAGCGAAACCCATGCAAGAAGAACCCTGGAACTTGAATAAAGTGGTTAGAAAGTAGCAACAAAGTGAGTAGATATTTTCCCTCTGGAATATCTAGTGAAAGTCTGTAGGTACTAATTAATAGTGCAAAGTATCGATCAATCGTTTCACCATGGTTCTAAATATAAAATTCCGTCGGGGAAGACAAAGTTCGCGCGCAATACGGGCGCAGGCAGGTAGTGCGGGCGGGCGGCAGGGCGCGAGGCGGGCGCGCGGCGGGCGGCCGCGGGCGGCGGCGGCGTATCGATTCCGCGGCGCCTTCAGTCGGCGTCCGTCGAGCGCCGCGCTGCGCCGAGCCGCCGGCGAGCGGGCGTCGCCCCTCCTCGCGGCCCGCGCCCCGCTACCGCCCTCGTCCATCGAATCTCTCGTCGTCGCCGGCAAACTCGAACGACCTCTTTTCGCTAACTAACGTCGCACCCGCGTCCGATTCCCGCCGCGAAACTGCGCTCGATCTTTACGCGTACTCATCGCACTCGGAAATATTTTACAGAGTTCAGTAAAACTATTGCAGAGAATTTTTCATTCAAAATTTTGATTTAAACGGTCATAGATTTAATGAAATATTTTGTTTGTTTATAAACCCTGGTTTATAGTCATGAACTTGTCGAGTTTAGTTGAATAGTGGTAGGGTTGTTGAGCGTAAGAGTGCGGTGATGTGGCGGTGCGCGGCCAGGCGAGGATGTCGGTCGTGGCCTGCGCGTGCGCCGGCGGGTGCAAACCGCGCGTAGGGCCGGCGCGATGGACTGCTGCAACTACGGCGAGTATCGCGGGGGCGCGGCGTACGGCGCGGGCGCATGGGACGGCTACTATGCGCCGGTGCCCTACGCGCCTTACGCGCACGCCTACTACGCGCCGCACGCGCATGATCCCTATGCGCGCTACTACCGCTATGACTACCCCAGCCACCACATGCACCATGAACATGTCATGCCTATGGGTTGGTATCATAAGTATTCTATGTTTCAGCTAATTATAGGTAGAAAACACTTTTATTCCAATGCACATTTATGTAGGTAATTCCCATGTCTGATTCTCAAAACTCTTAATTTATTAAGTGGCTTTGAACACAATTCAGGTTCTACGATATTGCCGAAAATATAAAAAAAAACGAAAACAATGAAAAGTTAACAATTCGTTAGTAACAAATATAACAATGTTTGAAATATGTGCTGTAAAATTAAATAATTTTAAGATTTAATAAACTTCTGGTTACTTAAATATGATGGGATAAATTGCTCTTAGTAATAATCTTGAATGTCTGCTACAATACTGAGACTATAGCTAATGTTTAATCCCTATTTACCTATTGACTAAATTTGGGAAGGTTTCGAACTAACATTTTCCAACAAATATTTTAAATTATTGATAGTTTATTGTAGGTACTTAATGGCCTCTGTTGTCACAAACTAAAGAAAAAGTATTCAAAAAATCACTAAAATTTAGTTTCGTCCCGTCAAACCCAATCGAAATCTCACTACTCTGAAATTGTGGTTCTGAATCTAAATTGGCATATCTATAACAAATGGTGTGGAATAAAATTGAATTCAATTGATTAGGTATGTCTTTCTAATCTTATTTTAGTTTAATCCACTAGTCCATCAGAATCGGCACTATTGTTTGGCAATGATCATTCAGAGGGACTGTTTTTTTTATTAAATAAATAATTTTTAAATTCGGTTGACGTGACAAGGTAATTATTATTATTTTATCTGATATTAACTGGAGTGGTCTTCAACGTCCCTGGTCATCGAACTACTAATCGTAACTGGGTTGTGGAGGTCTAAAAGGCAGTCGCTCTTTGTAAAATATTGATATTTCGATCCGGTAAGACTGAAAGCCAATGAAGTTCGGAAAAGACTAGACAGATGACCATTATAGAATCTTGAAAAAAGTTAGACCTGTAAGCGATATGATAAGTTGGAAATCCCTTAAATATTTATAAGAGCCACCCAAATTTAAAGAAAATATATATCCCATATGTCAGATGAAAATTATATGTGAATTTGATGACACTAAAGAGTTGTATATTAAAACAGGTATTTCAAATTATTGATCATTTCCGTACATAATTTTTAACTTTCTGATTATCACCAATCAGTTCATCGTTTTAACAATGCTTGACGTCATGATTGCCATGAAGTCAAGATTTGTGCCCGGTTACTAAGAAAGTCTTAACGGAAAAACCCAATAACAATTTGCTCGATCCCGGAATCGAATCCGAATAGCAGCGAGAGAGTCGTCGTAAAAACATAAAAAAAGCTAAAATACTAAATAAAAAATACTATTCTAGTTTGTCCCAATTAATAAGCTTGAAAAATTAATTTCCAACATAGCTTTGAATTTTCTGATTAACTGATCGATTTTAATTTTTTTTTGTGTTTATGTTTGACACATGTGTGTGCCTTTAGAAACAGCCGAAATATCTGTTTTCTCTGTCTTAATAAATACTGCCAGTTAGTTTAAAAGTTTTTACGGCATTTCGTTATTTGAAAAATTATCCTCATAATACTGCGGGCAAACATGTGCTGGAGCAAAATATATGTAACTAATTCCTTGAACGTAATTGAATTACAAGTATTGAACTATTTCACGTATATTATACATAGCAGTGGAGTTAGTAAGTACAATAACATGCCTGACGACTACACGTAGTGTGCGTCGACCTGAATTTGTTTACCAATACGAGAGAGATCGGAATCCGTGCGCGTGGCGCGAAGCGACATTCTGAACAATGAAGAATGAAGTAAGAATTAATGTTTACGTTTGGGCGGATTTCTCGGTGTCTACGTCACGTGTCGATGTCAGAGGCCGCGGGGGTGCGCGGCAGGCAGGGGGAGCGCTACAGGTGGTCGCTCGCCCCCGCCCCCCTCGCGTCGCCCTCGTCCGCCCGCCCCCACGCCGCAACGCGATTGATCGCCTGCACAGCACAGCCACTCTACATATTGACCGGGGTACTAACACCCGTGCCGCTATCCACGCTCAACTCCTTATAAAACCTACGTAAAACATGAAACGACTTTCGCACTGACGCGACGATAGGGGGCGATCATCTATTTTGATATAATTTGCACATAGCCTCCTTATAAGTGTATGCAAGCAGAAATTGTCTTGTTTATTTATTTTAGTTAATACATTCATCATTAAAAAGTCGTCATCGCCAGGTCAGCGATTAATGAATATGCAGATGGAGTTCTTTGCGCAATTTAACCGGATTTGCCAATTTGACAGCTATGCGTAACAGTTATCATTTACAGTAATGTTACGCGTACTCTTTATTCAAACTTATAAAAAGTTACAGTAATTCGTATATTTTCCGGAAATTTAAATGATATCTTATTTTCAATTGCACTTTAACGGATTATTTGCAGAATTTGCTGTATATTTGAAATAATAGCGAGTTTCAGTGATGTTAACGATAACGTAAATTTAAAATGAGTTTTAGTTGTTACTGGTAGGGAGCAAGCTCAGCTAGTGTGTGCACAAAATTATTAATGTGGACATGTATATGACGTACGTGAAGCAATTATCTGATGTTTACAGCCCTGACAGTTTATAACCATTTCAACGATTTGCTATCGCAAACATCAACCCACTTTTGAAGATTTTCTTTACGTAGTTTTCATAGTGCATTGATGGATCAATTTGACGGGCCTGTTGGTCTAGTGGTTAGTGGCCCTGACTGCTGAGCCGGAGGTCGTGGGTTCAATTCCCACCCAGGACAAACTTTGTGTGATGAGCATGATTGTTTGTTCTGTGTCTGGGTGTGATTTATCTATAATATGTATGTATTTATAAATTACATAAGTATGTATATCAGTTGTCTGGTTACCATAACACAAAGCTCTGCTTAGCTTGGGATCAGATAGCCGTGTGTGAGTTGTCCCAAGATATTTATTTATTAATGTATTTTTTCTCTTGTCAGACAAATATTCTTGACGTATATTTGTATTCTAATTTAATTGCAATTATTGCGTTGATTTCTTGATCTTGTGCATCAATTTTTAGGAGGATAACATTTTCCGAGGTAATTTTTATGGTGGAGCACTTCTGTATGGCCCATGTACTCGTACTGTAAGATGCTCTTACAATCTCAATTTTGTCAATCTTTAGTTTGTAGACGTTCACTATTGAATAAGATGTGCTGCCACGTTATGCCGCATCACAACTTCACATTAGGCGAGTTGCGGTCAAATGCAAGCCTATATCATGATTTTTCCTCTGACCTCCACATTCCCAATGGTTACATGCTATATATTAAATGCGGTGACTGAAAAGAAAAAAAACGTTACTCTTGGTAAACTCGCTTAGCAACAAGATTTTGGTGCAGGATACTAAAAATTCTTAATTTCAAATAGTTAAATAGATCTCATTATTTTTGCTCATCATTTTTAAAGATTTTGTTCATGTCAGCGGTATAAGGTTTTCCTGTTACAGATTTACTGCAACAGTTGCATATTTCAAGTTCGACCTGAATTAACAAACTCATAGTAATTATGTAGGACACTCTGAGTCAGCAAATTGAACAAATGTCAAAGCAGCGAAATATCCGTCTTCTACGTTCAGGGTCACGGTTTCGATTGCTATAGCTGCATCGCTACATACATAAAACACCTATGATCGATTTTTAAATGGAATGGCACCTACGATGACGTAGGTGCCGTGAGTGCTACTTCAGCTAAGTCAGTACGAACATTAACTAAGAGTAGGTCTATACGTTACAAGTCCAGTATTTTCTCGACCTTTCTGTGATATTTCTATACAGTGTTTATTTATGTATTTGTGGGACGAAATCATGTGGTGGAGAAAAAGTAATTATACGAACGTCTGTAATAATCGATAAGTGGCGTATATTGCCGAAAATATCAGCACAACCTGTTGACTTTTGTATCGCGTAGAGATGAAAGGAATTTGTCAGTTGATATGAGTAACGATGTTGATCAATATTGACGCATGCTATTATAATGAGTTGGAGAGATAATGATAAACAATGCGTGTTTAGATTACGGCGGGTACGCGTCGAAGGAGACGCGCGTGCGACGGTCGGTGGCGCGGCGCGAGCAGCGCGCGCACACCCCCGCGCAACACCTGCCCCTGGCGCCCACGGTAAGTCACGCCTTTATGTCACTTATATATAAAAAAAAAACATGAAATATATCATACACAACTTGAAAGTGTTGCTAGTCTGGCACTAAAGAATTAGGGTTATAATTTTTTTTAGGGTTCTGTTGCCAAATCAGAACCCTTACAGATTTGCCTTGCCCGCTTGTTTATCTGTCCGTATGAGGGTAAAAAAAATATACGTATCTATCGCCAAGTTTCGAAAAATGAAATGCAGGTTTATTAATTATTTTATACTAGTAAATGGATCATTTAATTATTAATAAATTGAAGTCTCTCTAATTTCTAAAGTATGAAGAGAAAAATTGTAAAAGAAAAAAAGTTCAAGAACGTAATTTGAATCTGACACTTTTGCAAAATGTTCTGCTTTTTCTATTTCTTGAACTGGGACAGAATTTACAGTGTCTCTACACCACGGCACTAGCTGCTAACTGATCAGGCTCTTAAGGAATTTCGAGTCTGCCATTTACCATGTTTAGTCTAAATAAGCCGTATTTTAAGTAATTCTAAATTAGGTGTAGCGACAAAGTCATCAAATAAGTAGGTGTAATGTCTAATCGAAACCGCCATTTTCTTTTAAACCTTATATTAAGTACTCTTCAAATGCATAAAACCAAAACATAACTTCATTAAAAATCATAATGTCTCAAGAGTTGTAACACACTTCCATTTTAAACAAATCTTACAAGTACAACCTGTGGGTGCTACAGCAACCCATGGTTATTAAATCTATCATTAAACGCTGCCCATGACGTTTGAAAAATTATGGTATATGAAAAATTATTGGTATCACATATAAATGAAAACCGGCCAAGAACGAGTCAGACTCGCGCACCGACAGTTGTCTACACAAACATGCGCCATGTTGTTGAGAGTCAGATTTTTTCACAATACAAAGAGACCAGAGTTTAGTATATGGTTTTATTAATAATAATCGTTTATTGGGCTCAGTAGAATATAGTCTAGTACAAAATATGACTACACAAAATTATAATATAAAAGGCTGCTAAAAAATAAATGAGCGTTTGGCTTCCAAACTAGGTAAAGAACCTGTATCTTGGATTTTCACCTCGATACCTCAACGCGTTCCCGAGATAAAGGGGTCTTGACAGACAGGCAGATGGACAAGAAAGTGATCCATTAAGGGTTCCGTTTTTTTCTTTTAAGGTACAGAACCCTAAAAAACGAATCAAAGCTGTATTTTAAATTACTGGCTGGGCCGTAGCACCAACGTTCCTTAATAGAAATATGGTATCTGGAATCAACGAACCACTAATTCAGACATTACTTAGGTCATGCACTGCATAACCAAAACAAACAAAAAATGAATATAATCCTTACTACAATATTATAAAAGCGAAAGTGAGTTTGTTTGTTACCTCTTCACGCTTTAATGGCTAAACCGATTGTGATAAATTTTGGTACATAGATAGTTGGGAACCAGGAGACGGACATAGGCTAATTTTTATTTGAAAAAAGTGGGATGTGAGGGAGAAAGAGGGAAGGAAAGGGAAAACTTAGCATTGCTATTACAAATCAATAAGGCGCAAGGGGAACTGTTTTACCCCAAATTTAACGCGGGCGAAGCCGCGGGCGTAAGCTAGTATTATATAATATCAGTATATAAAAATGCCGTGGACAAATCGTTGGCGTAACGTGATTCTTAGTAAACCACTTCAGAAGTCTTCGGGGACGCGGCGTGACTTTAATGTCACTTAATTCACAAGGATAATGTACTTTGCGGCAATCTTGCGGAAACCTAATAGTTTGTAATTAAAGTATTTGCTCAGAAATCTGCTTATAGTTTATTATGCACCCAGCATTATGAACTTGATATAAATACAAAAATCACTCTTGTCAATGGAATTATAAACATAATATTAGAAATGAACTTCCTCCTAAGTAAGCAACACCAATAAGCTTTGTTGTATTGTGGCGAGGTCGTTTGAAGTAACGCATAGAAATAGAGAATTGAATTTGAATAGAATAGAACATAAGTAGCTGAGGTAGTTGACTTACAAACAACGAATACAATTAAATGCCCTATTCCCCTCCGCTGATCTTTACAATATGCTCAAGAACGTCAAGCAACTGATACATATCTATTATCCAGTGAGTCTAGAGCAGTATGTAAATATTTTGTTACAATGAACCATGGAAATTATGAATGTGAATATTACATGAAATAAATGAGTACTTATGTCGAACAAAAAATATACTTACTGCTTTCACATTGACGGCTTCTATTTATGTATGTTTTATGTATCTAAATAAAAGCAGTCAATGTCAATTTAAATATACAAAACATCCCAAGACTTTATTAATTACTTAAAACAAATTAACATTTAAAAAAAGGAGTTGTCTTGATCAGGGTTAGCCCGCCGCTTATTGAATTACGCCGGAATAGGTCATCGGCATACAAAAAGACTAGTTAAAATTATGTAGGTCAGTGTCAGAGGACAGTTGACATCCTCATTCGCGACTAACGTTCACTCCTCTGTGCTGCTATACATACATTATCAATCGTAAGCAATGCAGATAGAGTTTAAATTCAACCGACACACTATAAAATTCAGTCAGGGAAAGTTTGTTGTGCAAATTCTGAAATGACTGCTCATTGAAAACAAAAGTTTGTTGTCATTTCTACTCAGACGTTACAAATTAGGTAAATGAGGTGTTTTGTTAGTAAATATTTTACGATTGAAACAGTATTACAGTTATATTTAGACCCTTTTAAAGTTAGTTCCAATAGTTTTGTTCTTTTAATAGATCAAGTAGTTTTAAATTAGAAAAATAATTCAAAATTACAGACTAAAAAAAAGGTCATCTATGATTTTGGCAGTCAACTAGTAGGAATGTTAACAAATAATCGAGTAGTAAGTGGTATCATTACGGCGTCATATTACGAGACAAGTGAGCGTCACAAAGGCGCTAATGAGGGCGGGGAGGGGCCGCGCGGCGTGTGCGAGGGGAGGGGGCGGGGTGTGAGGGGGGTGGTTGTGAGTCGAGAGGTGGAGGTGGCCTATGAAAGCTGTCAGCGGTTGATTTTTCCGAGTGTCGTGGGCGCCGCGCTGATCGATAAGTCACGTGGTTCGCGCTCGCCGCCTGCCGCTCGATAGTTAGTTAGCCTCTGCAAATCTCCCGTCACTATTCTACTCGTACTTCCCCACATATGAACAGTTTTCAAGCCGTAACGAGTTTATATAACGTCTGAATGATTGAAATACCAAGCGTAATGATTGTTTTATGATGGTACTTTGTTGTATATTATAAAGGAGAAAACTCATTTTATGAACTTTGTTTACTTTTATAAAACAGTGAGTTACTCGTACATGACCATACTGAATAACAGAACATTATAGAAACATAAAAGGTATAGGCAGAAGTAAACCTAATAGCCATAACCTTTGAGTCATATGTAATTCCCTGCATATGAACTTAAACAAGTGATTCCTGTAAACCAGGCAAAATTCCAAATTCCGCAGCTCCTACTGAGAAATCTATAGTAAAAAATACAAAACAATTTTCTCAATCGGGCATCGAACTCAAAATCCATGCTAAGCAGTTACACTTGCGATCAATTGACCAAAGAGGCATATTGAATAAATTTATAGAAAGAAAAAATATTCCGGCTAACAAAACAAATTCAAGAAGATATAGCCATAGATTTTTACATTATTTGGTTAGGTTATTTAAAAAGTCTCTGATAACATATCAGAGACTTTTTAATTAAAACACTATGAAAGCAAAAAAAAACATCTACATATTTATAAAAAGTTTAACAAATAAATTGCAGAAAACTTTGCAGGATCTGAAATAACTCTTTTGCACAGTCTGTTAATAACCGCGTAGCAGTGCGTAGCGCCGGCGTAGCACCGTAGCAATATTGTATGAAGTATCAAAATTCCCGAATATAATAACGCTATTTACCAATCATTTCTATTTGCTTAGGTTATATTATATTATATTAAATTCATAATTAGCGTTTGAATAATATTACATTTTAGAGTTAGCTAGCAGAACGTAGCATCGGCGTAGCACCGTAGCAGAAATCATTTCAAAGTTTTAAAAACGCCAAGTAATTAAATATTCTATGAAAATGATTATAAGGAACGTTATGATACTAGAATAAGACTTTAAATAATAGCTTTTACCGAGATTTAATGGTTGTAATGTTCATGATTCGTCGAGGTAGGGTGGATTGGTGATGTGTGATGATGAATGCAGTTGGTGCAACGCAACGTTGCACAGGGAGTAACGGACATCGATCGGTGGCGCGACACCCCTCCCCCGCGCCACCCCTCACACCCTCGCACCACTAAGCATTATCTCGTGTACAGGTTGTGCACATATTTCACCACGAAATGTAAATATTTACTAACAAAAACGCCGTAGCGGTAAATCGCACAAGAATTTTGTTATAACTTTTTATTATTTCATGGTCAATAAAGTTATTTCTTTTGTTCGTTATATAATGAATTGTAATAGACGAAATTGGGTAGTTTTATTTTCTTTTGTTATTATTTTTTTATTACTTAATTGTTAAAAAAACGTTTTCGTATGACAAGGTTGCTTTTGTCTGAGTTGTCCAATGAAAACTTTAAGCAAGACAACTTTCTTTGATACAGATGCCGTGGTACTCTAACCATCTGAAGTTGTATCAGACGTTACTGTACCGAATCTGTTTTAAATGTTGTAGACACGGTTTAACTTGTTAGTCGCGTTATGTGGTAGCTTAGGAAACATTGCATACTTTAATGGACGATAAAGTGGGTTATTTATTATATAATTAAAAGACGAAATAATTAGATATACATAAATACGGCTTTTATATCGTATTAAATAATTAAAAGTTGGATCCAGCAACCCCTTTCCGTATCAATATCAACTGCTACGCAACTCTGGGTACTACACGTATTAGTAGTATTTATGTACACAGAGGGGTATTTTTTAAGTTAATCATTTTTTTCAAATAAATATTATAATCAAAAACGGTTTTAAATATAAGGAAAAATTGAAAATTTATTTAATTTTAAAGCTGAATGGTATTCCAAGCTGTTGAGAAGTATTTAAATTTAAAGTCAAAGAACAAGATAAAAAGAAACAAGAAAAAAAATGTAGACTGAATTTGCAGACCGTAAAGCCAGGGTGTATCGGAAGCAATCTTAGCGTCAAATTCGCAGTAAGCTGTCTGTTACGAACCTGTCTGAATCGATAAGTACGCGTGGGACAGACGGTCCCCTGCTCGGTTATCAATGACGCTCAACTCTTTTTTGTTATTTGTAAAATAATAGGCAAACCTTATCAACAGATTATGAAGAAAGTCATAATGTTGAGATGGTTTTGAAAATTACAACGGTGTTACGCGACGTATTCATAGATAGATTGTTAAGCGGTATATCACGAAATTGAAAAAAAAAACTATTCCGTGCACAAAGCACGTCGATACTATATACCTTGGATTTAAATATTTATGTCATTTATATTTTGAAGCACATCTTTATTCCTAAACACTTTCATTGAGTTGCCGATTTTAAATGTTTTTATTAAGTGAACGAGGGTTAATAAAGTTGTTTGTTTTCATTTTCAGCCACCGCTAGAATGTGGAATGAACGGTCGAGGTCCCGCGTACTGCGAACCGCAGATGTGGCCACATTATCAGGTATAATAACGGCATTTTGTGATTAACAAATTTTCGTAGTTCATCTAAACTACATAATATACATACATTGTATAGAGGTGAACTTGGTTGTTTAAAAGGAGGTAATTTCTAGAAGTATTGCTTGGATTACATAAATCATTCACTTTCAGAAAGCTAATCAATGGCCAAGTGTCGTGATTTTTTTTGGTTAAAGCAAGAAATTTTAAGCGGGCCAAGTTATGAGCAGCAAGCTAGTAACTACAGACTTAACTTTCAAGTTAGCTTTTAAGAACTATTTGTTAGCAATTCCGTTAGTGTTTCAAGTTTTTCCCTGATTTTATCTAATTTCGACTCTAGAGTTGATTGATTAACTCTTCTAGCAATAAATTATAAATTTAGATAAACGAATTTGTATTTTTTTTAGCAGATGGGAGCCATGGGCGGCGGCGGATGGAGTAGCGCTAACGCAGGCAACGGCGGGTGGGGTCCGCGCAATGCGTGCTCGCGTGACCACATGCGGTATCCTCCCGAATGCCGACCAATGAAGGTTATTAATGGACATACTATTTAATATTGTTATGTAAATATTTATTCACTGTGAGTGACAAAGACGATGCTCTATAAAGCCTTAAATCAATGTGCGGAGAATTGACGGCCGCTTACTGTAATAGAAACGGTCGTTGTACTGCTGCGAGCCTATATATTATTTTAGTTTACTTTATTAATAATGTTTTACCCCAAGCAGAGGTTAAGCAGGTAATTCGTAACGTATTCCAAGCAATTTTCAAATAATTACATTAAGAAAAAGTGGAATTTATACTGAAATAAAATTTATAAAATACATTTTCTTATGTGCAAAAAAAATGCTTTCACATTAAAAAAGTGTTTTCATACACGAAAAAAATTGCTACATCTGCGACAGTAAACATTTTTTTTTATATATTTTCAGGGTGCTCATTTGCATAGTCAGAACCAGGGTTGTCAACAAGATGGAAGATCGACGCCTTATCCTGTTTATGAAGACTCGCCATTCAACGGGGACGTCGGTTCGAGGCAGAGAAATACACCTGAATTCCCACCGAGCCTGACGCAGAACGATGCAACCCGTGTAGCTCGTGATCGCTTCCCCGTGGTCGAGCCAAGACGTTCCCCACCCGAGGAGAAGACTCCGCCGCGCCCACCTGTCGTCCCGCTGCCCGCTTTCCAACAAGCTTTCGGTTCCACAGAGATCGGCAAGTTCGCTGAGGCGTTCAGTCGGACCGAGATTGCGGTTGACGACACTGCCGCTGATAATTTTATGTACGAGTCTTTTCCCGACTGGGAAGGACAGGCCGAGCCACAGTGGTCCTCCCAGCCTGGCTCTCAGCCCACCTCAAGGGAGATCAAATGCGAAGATAACTTTTAAGTGGTCTTCGCCCTAGTTCTAATTCGTAGGCAAATATGCCTTTTAGTTTAATTAGACAAATTGTAGTTCCACCACCATGTTGCCAAAATGAGTAGAATTGAGATGACGAGTTGAATGTCATAGGACTATTATGATGTGATGTCAAAATTCCTAAAGTGTACGAACATTTAATCGACCGGATAAAATAGTGGTGTGACTTTTAATTCATATATAAAGTAGATTATTAATTAGTTAATCCCTTTAACTAGTTCTAGGCCGACCTCCAAAAAATGAGAAATATTATGATGACGGAGTGGGATGGTTAGGTACTGCATGTAGATAACAAATGAATCATGACTCAATGTGCCTTTATTCGGAGAGCCCGGCCGCTACTCGCGCGGTGTCATCCGCCCCGTTCTGCGTTGCTATGTACGACATAAAATTACAATAGCAATTATAGGGACCAACGTTTAGACAAATATACACGACCCTGTCGCGTGCACGCTCGATACGCAATAAGCTCAACGAAATACTTTATGAATGTTCTGGGATTTTAATGAAGATTATAACAACAATAACTTATAAATTATCAAAAAAAAAAAAAACAATAAAGACAAATTAGTAGCTTGTAATTAGCATAATCTAAATAAAATAAATAAATCTTGATCTTTCAAAACTAACAAACTGGCAGTTCCCTAAAATCGATAGTAACTCTCCTAAGCTCTCCTTTATCATTTTAAAATTGAACATAATTTATGGTTTGACATAACAAAACTATTTCATTATGTTTTTATTTAAAATTCCGTTATATTAATATAACAAATTAAAAGTATTCATAATTATTATAAATATTTGAAGGGGCTTTAAGACGCCGCGCGGACTTATTATAAACATTCGAAAATTTTCAGGAAGTAATGAAACAAGTCATGTGTGTAGGTTAAATAGGTAGTTGAATTTGATAAAAATTTTAAAGAGATTACTTATGAATAATATGGCTTTTTAATTGAATATTTAGGGGTCCAACAACGTTGATGTAAAGTGTTTGTCGTGATTTTAATTTCCCATTTATAATCATAATTACGGCAGTACATACACTGTTACATACTATATTCATCAATGGTCATCGATTACAGAGTACCTACCTGAATTAACGTTTCAGCATAATATCTGTTATTAATTAAATGGTTGATTGGTGCCACAAACCAATGTCGTTTCTTGTTCAGAAACTGAGTATAATTATATAGTTATTATATTGAGTTTTGTAAATGATTAGTGTCTGTGATAGAGTTGTTTGTGTATGTATATCTTTTAATTTAGGTTGCTATGTAAATTTTGTCCTACATAATTAAAATTTGGTATTTTGTTAAAATTCTGTCATTTAAAATTATCCACCTACAAATATACTTTCTTATTATTATCGGTGAAAACTTTCGTGGACCTCTACGAGGATACAAAATTATTGTAAAAATTAGATAAACTTCTTTTTTCGATTCGATTTTTTTATACCAGTTTTTAATCCACAACGAATCCAGCCGTTACACTAACAGTAAATGGGAATATGTGTGTAAAGCGCCTGTCCAATATGTTGTTAGATTTGTTCGATTTAAAGCAGAAGCTGAAATTGATGTTAGTTACTTTGTTTCGAGCTTAATATTTAAATAAATTTATCTTATAATGTGCGGTGCATGGATAACAGTAACTTCCAGTGGTCTTCATTTTTATAGAGGAAACTTGTGTGACAGTATTTTCGGTCTTTTTCGATGAAAAAAAAACAGCAAAATTAAATGGAGTGCCTTACGTATTTAATATGATATGAAATTAGGATGGATGAATTTTATTCTAGCATAATTTGAAGAAACACCATAATAAAAAATAATAGCGTAATAAAACTTCTTTTAAATCGAGTATTTCATTAATTGATAGATATTGTAATGAACTTAATAAGAGTTATTTAAAGATTATCTTTACATGTAATAATATAAATATTTAAAATAATCGTGGTGTGCACTAAATTATTTTATTGCAAAGTATATTCCTTTAAAATATTTTGTTATTATAGTAGAAAGGAACGAAGTTTAATTTTAGCGTCTAGTATTGAATTAAAATTTTATTCTGATTGTATTTATTTATAATACAATCAATTTAGGTATGACTTTGTATAATTAGGGTGTACACCATTTCTTCCGATTCCGAGCGTTATTTAAAAGGTGCGTTATACTTTCATACATAATATTATATTCCTGGAAGGCTTACATTTAAAGAAAGTAAATATGAGTAGGTAAATGTAAAATAGTTCAGTCTTGAAAGCCAACAACAACATTGGATGATTAGTTGATCATCATAACCATGATAAATTCATTACCTACATAATATGTAGCCAGTGCCACATAAATTATGTATTTTATGATATATACATCTCCTTAGATAGTCCTATTGTTATTGTTTAAATATTAGAAAGGAATATAATTTCTAATGTAGAGAGATGTAAAGATCGTAATATAAAATTTGAACGATATACATTATATAGGTGTTCACAAATAGAGCTTCCCGAGTGACTAAATCACAATTTTGTCTACCATGAAAGTTTTTGGGTGTTGCGTAATCTTGAATCTTTTTTCTTGAAACCTTTGAACCTACTGCTTCTCGACGTAATATTCTTTTATGAATGGTTCCATGTGAATTTACGTTTTGCAATTTCCAAATTAGCTGAAAATGGCTCCTTGTCCGTAAGTGTGTATCTATTTTTGTTAATTGCACTAATTTATGGCATTTAAATAGGATTCAGAACTAAATCATTGCTAAAAGTAATAATTTTTTAATCTTACCTACTTGCCACAAATAGATTATAGAGCATTATTCACGTAGAAGTTTTTCAAAAAATATTTCCTTTACTTTTACAATTGAATAGCTGAAATCTTAATACCTAAATAATAAACATGACTGTATTATGAACTTAAATTGTTTCCATATATTGTAGTTATTAGGCCTCCATAGTTTTTTACCTAATGTTGAGGTCAGGTATGAGTGAATTGTTCCTTAAGTTTTCTTAAAGATTCGTTAAAATATTAGGCCAACAAAATTTAGATGCGTAAGTTATATGTAAATTTGTTGAGGCAGTTAAATTTACTGAACAAATATATATAATGAAAAAATATTGTGTACCTATCTAGTTATAATTATTATTAATCATGTAAATACAAAATTAATTATATTTTGAATGTTTCACTCATATCAATTTAGAAAATCTGTTTTATTAGCAAATTGTAAGGTTTTGAATCCGGAAACACTGAAATGTTTGATTTATGAACGTCGATGTACGATTTAATAAACACATTGTACCGATTATATGTGCGCGTTTTATTTACTATCATCAAAACTTTTTGGCCACATTCAGTAGATGGTGCAAGTATTCACTCAACTTAAAATAGATTTAATCACTTCAATTGACGTAAAGAAGTTTCGTTAAATAGTGGGGCTTTTACCACACAATAAGGAAAATAGATATTTTCTCTGTAACTGAACATAGAAACTCCGTATACTGTATAAGATACAGACGGAACTAATTACTCTAACTTACTAAGCAAACAACACGGGGTAAGTAAATGAGTAAAAAGATTATATCATATTTTATGTTTATTCATAAGCAATAAAAAGTAATTTCCATACGTGTCACAAAATTTAACATATCAAATACTTATGAAAACAATAAATAAATACATCATTAAAATTGTAAGTTAGACTAGTTGTTTTGGAAGCCACTAAAGGATACTAGAATTTATACCATTTCCCTTTTAGCAGGCATTGACAAACTACTTCAAAGATTTTAGTATTTTCATCTATGAAACTTAAAACACACGTGCACGTTTTTTTTAATGTGAAGGCACTTTAAATTTAGATAATTGAATTAAAAGGTTACCTAGAAATGTGACACGATTAAGCAAATAGATTCAGTCTAAAAATTGTTTATATCTCATACATAATTTAATAGTGACAACAAAAAAATTGTTTCATTCATTTGAAACTAAACTAAGAATTTAAGAAGATATGATTAGTAAGAATATATTGAGATGATACATAAAGGGAAATGATACTTAACTGTGCACGAAAGTGACTCATTGAGATGCGAAGGTCCACACACAAAATCAGTAAAGTAGTTTGACAAAGGTAATACACACCTAACATTGTATACAGGTGAGATTATTCTCGATAATACACTTACTGAAAGTAATTACAAAACAACGGAATTAGCAAATCATATCAACAACAAATTATAAAAGTTCAATACTTATTATAACATTAGTTACCTTCGTATTTTACTTCAATAAGTCTTTCTAAATATTCATTCATTTTCCTACTTTACTCGCAAATGTCATTGAAGTATGAAATACAATCGCAATTAATGAGTTCATCCTTCATTTAATTTTCACTCATATTTGTTTATTCATTTTATTAATTATAATTTTCTTAGTATAATAATAATCTATAAATTGATTGTATAAGTTCGTAATTATTAA
This sequence comes from Ochropleura leucogaster, assembly GCA_958449745.1. Taxonomy (NCBI): domain Eukaryota; kingdom Metazoa; phylum Arthropoda; class Insecta; order Lepidoptera; family Noctuidae; genus Ochropleura; species Ochropleura leucogaster. Next base: position 10,510,148 of record OY288204.1, on the reverse strand, counting down.
ATTCGAATATTTTAACATATGTATATTAATAAACGGTTTTATTTCAATAAGTCACAAAACAAACACTTAAACAATATTTAAAGTTCAAAATATAATGTGGTCACAATAATATACACATATATATATATATATTACACATGTATTATCTAAACATCATAGTGCATACTGTGTATACATACTCCTGGTAACTGCAAAATACTTAAAACAATAAACAGTTATTAGATCACGAGAAAACTTATAAGCTGAATGAGATAGCTCCACCGCCGTTGATATGTTCCGACATGGAAACTGCCAAAGTAAGACGAGATACTCGACTTCGCGTATCTACATAGAGATGGCGCCAACATCTTAATAATATATTATTACGAGTCGGAATTCTTCATGCAACGCTTATTCTTACCAGTTTAGATCAATAGTTAGTTATTCATACATACATACATTTACAAGGAATTTGAAACTGATGTCCATGAATCAAGTTCCGGTAATAATACATTATTGTACGGCACGACGTAGCGGACTGAATATCACGGTTTCAAAGTATTTTATCGATCCAGTTTACAGTTTTCCGTAACTGCAGTCAACACATTTACAATATTTTACAGCAAACAAACAATCATACATATATTTATTATAATACATTCAATTATATTCAAACTCAATTTGTGGATACATGTTATATCATTCACCTAGCCTATGATAGAACTTTCGAATTTGATCACGAAGAGAAATTATTATCAAAACTACCTAGTGTATATTTCCATTTGGGTTAGTGCATTTTGAACTATAGGGTAGTGAGTTGCCAATGTGACGAAAATCAAACGCAAATACATTACAGCTAACTACTCTCACGATATATTTATTTGTATTCAGGAATATCTTCACGATAAGTATTCAAGCTTAAGGAGGTGTAGAGAGTACCTAATTTGGCACAGAGCAGTCCGTACAAAACGAATCTATAGGATATTCGCATGCTTAAACAAGTATTAAAGGAATGACTTAAATAAAGCTAAAGTAGAAAGTCTTCACGAGGATAGATATCTCTGCATAGTGGTTGCATACTTAGACTACCTTCAGTGTAAAGATATTTTCGATTTCATGATGTTGGAGCTACGACGGGTTTACGTACTAAGCGAAGGTAACAATCAGATTCCATTTATAAAGTAACATGTCCATTAACAATCCATCACTGAAACTAATTATGTAATGTGACTCAATAATTTTCATGATTTTCTATTGATATTGTCATTTATTTGTAGTTATAAAATAGACCTACCTAATTAAATGTGTCATGTAGGTCGATATTAAATAAAACTTATTTTCTATCATTTGAGGCTTATTTTCATACCCAGAGGATATTTATATACTGAAACAACAAATTATATTCAACGTGGAAGTTATAACAGGATGCGACATTTTATTGTAGCGCGTTTTGAGTCAACATGTTGATTTAAACTTCAAACCCCATAACAAATGCTTTGCGATATTTATTTACGTCCTATCAATTACAAATTAATCGTCAGGGCACATCATGTGAGTACCTGGTAGAACCCTCAGGCAATTTCTTATTTTCAGACGACGTGTCTGATTTTATTTAATACAATGCGGTTTTTACATACAGGGATCTCACAAAATAATGAGTTGATTAACGAGGGTATTGTCAAATTATTTAAATATAATTATATAGGTACACTATACCTCACAAAAGAGTCGCTCGCAGTCTTATTCGTTACGGGCACAGGACTATGCACCTAACACAAACATACTTTGAGCTCAATTAATCAAAACAATAATTACCGGTCGACTGATAGAAAGACGGGTTAGGTAATATTTGAGCTTAAAAACGCAAGTTTAGGGGGGTAAGTTATAGGCGAACTAATACAAGACTGAGGGAAACTCGAAAGAAAAACTGGGTACACTTCACATCGCACGGTCAAGTGATTAAGTATTGCGGGGTCTGTAGGCGGCGGGTAACAAAACTCGTGCTGGCCGTCCGACAGGCGGAGCGGCGGCGGAGCGGCGCGGCGGCTAGTGGCGGTGGTCGGGCGCCAGCGACTTGCGGCTGGCCGACAGGTGGTGCGGGCGCGGCGCCGCGCGCGTGGAGCGCGGCAGCGTCGTGGGCGCCGCGCCGCCCGCGCCCGCGCCCCCCGCGCCCGCGCCCCCGACCCCGCCCGCCGAGCTCGACATGTCGCGCGGTTTCCACACGGGCGATCCTACAACACACCAAACACCGAACTCTTTATAAAGCCTACGTCACACCTCACTTGTTCCAAAGACAATTGTATGCGGTGATGCCAAAGTACAGTAACGACCTCTGTCGTAGTACCATTAATGAATATCGATAGTTGAAAAATGATCATAATTCTCTGCTTGTCACCGTGTCCCAATACGTTATTATAAGTAGCAGAGCTTTGAGACGTTAATAAATAAATGTATTTTATGAAATTATTAATGTTCTTAAACAATCATCTACGTAAGAACTATTATTTTTTAGTGTACTGTGGCATCCGCGTATTCAAAATCAAGGAAACAAGTGCCGTGTGATCTAGGCTTCCATCATCTCACGGCAGAGAGCGCGCGGGGCGCCAACGGAATTTGGACGGATGGGACCGATCGCCGGGAAGTCGCGCGCGCGAGCAAAGAGTTGAATGTTTGATGAGTGTGGGGGGGGGGAGGCGGGGGGCGCGCCGCCGCGGTCGCGTGTCATCGAACATTCAAGCGGTTCAAGGGGGCTGCAAGAGCTATGGCGGCGTCCACTATTTTAGATAGAACTTCTACTTACTTTACTTAAGCGGTAGCCTAGATACACACAGTGACGATAGAATCTACGGTGCATCGATCCATTATTTATGCATTGAATATATTAACTTTACTCACTATTGATTAGGTACTTATATACGATGACATTCATTTCTGCTCGTGGGTGCAATCATCTAATTCGACAGAGAATCTGTGCACAGCTACAGAGGTTAGGTAAAGCACTACGTGAACAAAGAGAGTGTATTTGCCTACATTGTTTTTTTTTTGTAAGATTATAATTTGGATACACACCTAGCCTATTTATTAGTAAATTGTATAGCATTATACTTTACCATATATGTCAATATCTTTTATTAATGCATGATACAATATGATGTAGTCCAAAGAATAGGTTAAATGTAGCGGTTTATAATGATTCACTAAACACATTACAACTGAAACACTTTTTGGTTACTTTCACAGTTCCAGAATATTCGGTTCCATTGCCTACTCGTTGTGTGTATCCATAAAAGTAGTTCAGTATTTTTCTAATAGAGTAAGATGAACAATAATAATTGCTGTTAAGTATATTATGCTTCGATTGTACTATGAACAACCACCCTATAAGGGATGAACCTCATCTAGCAGCATGGAATCGCACGTTTCTATGCTCTTATCCTTATTCGTCGCTCAGATCCGCCGAGCGAGAAGCAAAGCCGCAGTACCATCTTACGTGGCAGCATTAACGATGCGCTCGGCAGCATTCTCTGTTTAAAAAGGCTCTAAGATCGTTATCTGAAAAAGACAGGAGCACGGAAAATTGCGATTTCGTATTGCTAGATGTGGAGCAACCCTAATGCTACAAAGCTTTGAGGTTTGGTCACAATAATATTTTTTTAATGTACTAGTGCAAAAATTTGGAAATAACCTATCTATAGATGTATAATTATATAAATATATTATATACCAACGAAATGATCACGCCATAAATAATATTATTAATTATCACGTATAGCGTAACATGGCATGTAAATATTGTTTGGATTGTAAAATATTCACGGAATATAGGTACTTAATAAATTGATAAGTTTAATACTAAATTGAGCAGGTACTGAAGAGATGCGAGAGATAAAATAAATTAATATCAATACTTATACATACTTAGAATTGGAAGACTTAATTAACGATACAAATCCATGGCCATCTACACAATAATACATTAAATCTATCGGGATGTATAATAACAGTATAAATTAACAAGAAGAATACTATGACGAAGGTGTTAAAAGGATTAATATCAGTACGATACCACAGCCATTATTATGTAACACTTAGCACTTGGATTTATCTAGAATTAGGATTTGATTAACTTTAATATGCTATAATATACGGTTGTAATATTATTGTGTCTACTTATATTACGGAGGTACATTTAATTACTACATTGAGAGTCGTGGATTACTCTATGTGTCTAATACAGTTTCCTACTGTGACATTGCATTTACGATGAGTTTAAAATTTGCACGTATACATTTATTTGAACGTTTAATTGATGAAATCTTGTCTTGTGGCGTTTGTGTGATTCATGCCTTATACGTTACAACTTGATTCAACGTTTTGGTAGTCAGATAGTCACAAATTGGTAAAACAGTCTTTTAAAGTGGTGTATATTTTGTCATTACAATAAGTTTGAATTCTGAAAGCATTCAAAGAAAATCTCAGTTCATAAAAGTCTTTTGCAGTTGGTAAGTACAAGTTACCGGAAACCCTGTTAAAACAGGAATGCATGTAAATTGACTGGATTTTTTATTGAATACTTTCAAAGTCAATGTATCATCCGAGGTTGTCATATTCCAGGTGTTATTTGTCGCTTTTCGAATTTGTTTATACATGTATTTGATCAAAATCATTCCTGTCGTGATGGCGAGTGGGCGTGCACCGCGCCCGCTCTTGGGGCATGTCGTCCAAGGTCTCGACGCTGCTCCGGTCTGACGACGTCAGAATCGATTGAGCAGTCATTGACTTGCGTCGAGATTTGGGCGACTTGCCCTTTGCCTTATGTTAGGAGGTTTTACTCTGTTTTTTCCCAGACAGGTAACATTGAACACATGTGGGGTGTTCAATAGCTTTTGCAATCGATTCTGTTGACTTCGACACTACGATACCCATTTTAATTGCTTTATCCTCTGCCTTGGCTAGTTGAGAATAGTGAGTCATTCTATCTAGAGAATTTGTTCCGAGACGCGCTAATTTCTCTCCGCCGGATTTAGAAGATCTTCGGCTAAGATTTGGTGACTTGCAGGGCGATTTATCGAAGCTGGCCTGCGGGGTTCGCATTATTCCTTTTTTTGGTGCAGGTTTCGGTGATCGGGAACGATCGACGCTATTCTCGCGTGATTTCATGATGCTACCGCGCGGCGATCGAGATCCATCAAAGCTCTGCTGCGGAGATCGCGACTTGTCGATAGATCCTCGGGGAGATTTCGTTTGGTCGAAGCTTCCTCTAGGAGACCGGTGCAATGTTTTGGTTTGCTTCAGGCTCGACTTGTTAGGAGACTTGCAAACAATTACTTTTGTAACACGATCGCGATCTGGAGACGTGCGGTCTACGGAGCGATTTGGAGATCTATCTCTATTGATGCTACTGCCGCTGCATGATCGTATAACCTTAATCCTCTTCTCGGGTACGGTGGTAGAAGTACCTTTTCTCTCTGGTGATGATTTGAGAGACTGCGATTCTTGCTTACCTAGTTCCTTGACCATGGTGGGTTGGTACTGGGTTGGCTGATGTGACGACTGGATGAGCCGAGCCTGGCTGCCTGTGCTGCCCGCGCTCAGCGTCGACGTCGTGCTGTGGAAAGCCGAAACATTTTATGTAGAACTTCGCCGAGGACACACAAAAGTAGATTCGTTTTATTTACCGTGTTGCATAATAAGTTTAAAAGGACCCATAACCAAGCCGAAGACCTTACTTGGCCATGTTCTAGATATTGGAAATTAAACACACGATGACACGATGTTAGGTAAATAAATTTATTACAACAGTGCATCCAACAGCAGCAATATTTTTGCGTAAAGTTAGATGTATAGCATGCTTGGTTGACGGCTTCGTGAAGAATCCATTTATACATTGTTTAATGGTCGTTATAAGCCATTTGTATATGTACCTGAGCGTGAGATGGTTGGGCGTCCGGCCGAGGCCGCGCTTGGCGGGCGGCGGCGGTTGCTCGTCCTCGCCCTCGGACTTGCAGCCGGGGTCGCACCTGTCGGGGTCGCGCTCTGGCGGCGGCGGCGGCGGCGCGCGCTTTACCACGGTTTCTGTTAGTCAAGCATTAGTTAGTGCGGACATGCTCTTGTTAGAACTACTACGGTTAAGTTTAGAGGCTAGTTTTGGTTTTATCACAAGAAAATTCGTTCATTATCGATCATAATATATCATATTTATTTGGACTAATCAACACAATTAATTATTTATTTTATGGTTTTCAGCGAATTATTTGAATTCACGAATTCTTCGAACAAAATTAAGCTTTTATAGAAAAGTGCGTTACACAATTGGGTTGCAGGTTAGTGATTCGATTATACACCAAAAAACTATATGTTTTTAACTGATGAAGTTTTAACTTGATCACGATGGTTAAGAGAGTTCATTAAAAAGGATTACAACACCAGGCTAGAAGGTGATTGGAAACTAACCGGTAGCATCGCCGAGTGTCTTGCTGCGGAGCCTGAAGGCAGGCTCTTCGGGTAGAGGATCTGGTGGCGGCTCATCAGCATCCTGCGAGTTCTCGCGTGATAGGTCACCCACCTGCAAGGGTTGTTGAGTATGTTTGAGGTTTTTCAATTAAATTGTTAGCGATCGTTCAACTGAAATACAGGCTTAAATCTATTCTGTGAATATATTTCTTATATATTGACGGTTTAACAAGTGTAACGTACCTCAATATTTCCGGCCGACAGTCGTTGTCCAGTGATTTTAGGCTTCTTAGTTTTTCCGAGGGTTTGCGATCCTTGCATCACTTGCACCTGCGCAAACAAGTACTTCTTTTTATGACCGAAACATTAGCATAAGAAAAATAGACAAGCCATCAGATGGGGCATCTTTAGAATGCCTTGATGTCATTTTTAAACAATGCTCATAACCATCTTCGTTCGTGCACACGGTGCAGTGCAAGGTCATTGATATCATCAGGGAAAGATCGACTTGGTAAAACTTTTTCTCTCAAGTAGGTATACCTATGCAAATAATATCGTTTCGAAAAATCAATGTGCAACGCTAAGTCCAGAGGTTGTAATTAAAGTTTAACATCTAAGCCATGCTTGATGATGACTTTTTTTGCGGATGGGAAATCATATAACTTCCCCCGCTCTTGGTGGAGCGGAGGGTAGTGTCAGACTTGTACTAACTAAAACCTACCCATGTTCCTTCTATTGCCCTTGACGTTCTGGGCTCGCGGTATCTCTACATGATGCATGACTTGCTCATAATTTTGGCCGAAATTGTTTTTTAAAAACTATTGAACTAACAAAACCTGGGCAAATGTTTAAAAATTGAGAATTTCAGAAATACCTGGTGCTTGGGCCTTTCACGTTCAAGCGTGTGTGGGGCCCGCGGGGGTGCGGGCGCGGGGCGGGACGTGGTCGGCAGCGACATGTTGCGCACCGACTCGCGGATGATCTGACGGATCGTCTTTAGGAACGCGTTGCGGAAGTCAGCCGTACTATGGGGAGAAACCAGAGGTAAACATGGAACTACATCTTGATTCACTCTTATACGGTTTTTTTTCGGTTTTTAACTAAGTTTCAAACACTATCACTTAGGAATATATCAATAGGAAATCACATAGTAATATAAGCGACAGAGTATATTTCGACATGATTTTTTGATAACTTTTGATCTTCTTGAAGTCAAAGTATAATTTAACGAGGCAGTAAAGATAAGCTAAGTTGAAGTTGGCGAGATTTTATTACTTGTGTTAATTAGTTGGGTTAACAAAGCTTAAGGTGACTAGCTTTTATAACTTTCGTTCCTTAAGTGCCATTATGGTTAACTATTGAGTAGTTAAATCTGAAAAGAACTGAATACAAGCTCTAACATCAAAAACACGTATCAAAACAACTTTAACTGAAATTGATTATACAACACGACGCCCCAATCCATAATTAACATTTAAATAGTTTCAAAACTAAAGTCCGACTGGAATGGTAATCGAATCAATCATAGTTTCAAACTCGCACCTGTTAGAGAGTACGTAAACTTTCTCGGAGCGACGCTGCAGTTGGCTGCGCAAATGTATGAGCTCCCATAGGAAGTGACTGTCCATGTCTTTGGCTGAGGAGGCCCGAACTTGCACCTCGGTCACTGGTATCAGCACTTGGTACCTAATAATTTCTACCTCGTTGGAACTATTCTTAGATGAAACACCCTAAAAACATAAATACAATTAGTATTTTGGATTAAATTAATTAATGCTGTTGGCTTCTGCATTATGAGTAAAGACTGCATACCATAAGTTTCTTCTTCTGCCTCAGTCTTTCTTTACAGAGGAAGACAACAGCTGATTTAAATACAAAGCACATTGCGTGTAACTCCAATCCCTTTTTTATTTTTCCTAAAAAGTCTGAAATATTTAACCATTCTACTCCACCGTAGTATAACAAATCACCTGAAAAGTAAGAAAAGTTTAGGACAGGTCCAAGTCAACGCGTTTTAAAACGAATTTAACATATTTGGTTTCTGAGATACAAACCAGGACTTAGATCTATAGGTTGCTTGCAAGACTTTTGATGTTGTCTAAACAAGTGATCAAATATAGCACCATATTCCTCATGTATACGTTGCATTTCATTGATGTGCTCTGCAACTTTTTCCATGCCTTTCAGAGCCTCTGAAATTTCCAAAATCGAGTTATATTCGTGTCTTATAAGACCAATTACCATACATAAATCAATCTAAATGTCAAGGTTCTCACCCACTAAATGGAGATGCTCCTCCGAATTTACATCAGTCAAATTTCTCAATTGTTGAAGTAACAACGGATATTTTAATATCCGTTGAATGGGTTTTATTAAGTACGACTCCAACGTTGATGAATGTTGCTGTTTTGGATTTCGAGCCGCAAGAAACTCTTGTAAAGCTTGATTACCTTCATCTATAATACGACGGCAAAACAAATGATTAATTTCGTACACAAACGTCATTCTAAATCATATGAAATATCGAAGACACGAGTACTTACTTGGATGTAATACTTTCTGGGCCTTACTGTGACTAGCACAGAAAGAACTGTATAATTTGAAATGATTCACGTAGTAAAGGAAAGCATTTCCAACTGAGAAGAGTACATTCTGAAAAAAACATAAGCACTATAGAATACTGAAAAAAATATTGCAAGGTTATAACTACAAAGTAAGGTTATTGTGTACCTTAAACTGGTTTGAAAATTCAAAGTGATGGAAGTTAGGTTCAGCCTCAAGCGCTTCCTCTAAGTTTTGCAGGAATTGTCTTTGGAAAGTCACTATCTCCTGTATATTGCCGAACAAAGCGTTGATCTCGGCGTTTGATAAAAAAGTTTCTTTCTTGAGGGGCTCCAGGTAGTTTTCCAGTAAGTTGTTCAGGTGCTGGAAGTAATAACGCTCCGTGTTATATTCTACGCGTGTCTGAATTAACATTTAAACTTTTTGTTTCAAACTCGATTCAACGGAGTATTACAAAGTTATCGTGTTATTTACGTTTAGAGTTGAATTAGTTTACTATTCAATGTTTATCTAGAGCTTAATTGAGACTTAACATTTCACAAAGGATTTCTTGTAATTAGTGCTTTGATATTGGAGAGCCCTGTTGCGCAAATCAATTAGCAAGAAATCTATATGTCCGCAGTGGACTAACATAGTCTAAAATTCTGGACCAGATATAATTATATCACCGCAACTACATTGTTGTGTGATGTTATTGTATACTGTCCAGAATTTTCATATATCTAGAGTAATGAGAGCTTGTTTGACACCTGATACTTCGCAAAGGTTTCCTTGTGATAGTTTAGTACTCTGATATCGCAGAACCTTGTGTTGTAGGTACAACTATCTTAACAGCGTCTTTGTTTATTCTATGAAAATACTTCGTCTTTTATCTAAAACTATTAGGGTAGTAAAATCTATCTCTCAAAAGAAATATTTGATCATAAGAAAACGGCACGCTTCTCTTTATTTAAAGCTGAACTTAGCGCAGATCTTAATAGTAGAGGTTTAATAGCTTTACTTGTTCATTTCCGTCATCCATTATTTTTATAAGCATCTTGGTTGCGGTTAAAAGTTTTTTAGGAACACCGCAAAGTAGCTCTAAATTTTATGTTAACCCCATTTAGGATTTATTTTAAAAGTAACTTTTTAATCGTGAACAGGTAGTTATATAGCAGCAGGTGCGACCAGGTTTACCAAGTTTTAAATACTTTTTATAAATCCATCAAAAGTTTTGGCCGGTGATGAATATTTATATACAGAAGTTGACTTTAACTATTGCTTTATCTTTCATTCTATTTGAATTCGAAGATTGAATTGTGCCGCATAAATGTGATTCAGGAATCGTAACAGCCGTTTATTAAGTTAGGAAGCAGCCTACCCGCAGCTGAAGTTATTTCAGTTCATGAGTTACGAATGAACTACGAGTGACTACTGGTGAATGTGTCTCGAAGTTGTTAGTTCGTAGAAATTATAGGGATAACTAGTTGTGGAGTTAGTCTGAATTGAAACCTGAGGTTACACATCTAAACGTTGCATCGCTGAAATGTTTACGTGATTTACAGGACAATTATCATAATAGTTGAGGTAGAAATGCTGAAAATAACACAGGTATTTAGCACATTTATCTTGATGATTATAGTTGAAGACGATTTTTCTTGATATTACTCAAATTTGTTCCGTAAATAGGTATGCTTTGGATTGATTGGATTGGAGTAGTACCTACTAGAATACAAACCTACCTATCTATCTATTTACTTGTCAATGATTGTGTTACCTTGACATAGGCTCGTTCGGTGTCGACGAGCTCAAGCAGCACCTTGCGCAGCTTGTCGGCGTCGGAGAGGTGGCGCGAGGGCGTGCCGGCCGCGGCGCTGGCCACGCTGCCGGTGGGGCTGCCGCGACGGGTCTCCGCCGGCGACCGGCACCAGCCCGTTACTTGCTCCGCGCTCTATACGTGCACACATTAAAACCGTCTTATGCCAGTAACTTGCACAAAATTTTAGAAGTGGCTTGCAAGTCATCGAACTATAACACTATGATTGTAACTATCAAGTGTATTCCGGGCTTTACTGAATCACGCTACTGTCTTAATTTAAGACTTTGTGCCTTGAGTACGAACAAGAACGTTTGTAGATACATTTACTGTAGCCAGTTAGCCACCCCTAATAATTAAGCCCACCCACAAAATTGAATCACTAATTCCAAAATAATCGTTGTCTGCAAATGAACTTGAAAGATTATGATACTAAACAAAGAGACACTTTCGGCAATGATAAAATCAATAGATATCTATAATTTGAGAGATATAAAGGTAGAGGAAGGGATATAATAGGGGACGTTGGCTGAATCTCTAGAGACGAATATTATTTTCGAGAGAGACATTACCATGCGGGTACGCTAACGAAATAAAACGGGAATATTCTCGGAGAGCTAGATAATTGAATCGGGGATTAAGTCGCAGAGGCGTGCATGTGACGAGCGTAGTAATGTAATTTTTTGTTATTTTGTAAAATACCTTTAGTAGATTTTCGATCTCGAACGAGTTAGTTCGGGAGCTGACTTTGGGCGGGCCTGTGTTGACGGAGTCGCCGCCGTGGGCGTCTGTGTCCGGACTGTACAACTCTTTACCTGTGCCAAATTATATGGTATATGAGTTATGCTAATCAGACATAGGGAAAAAATACAGTAAATAGTTAATTTATAAAGTCTTAAGTAAAAATATGGATATTTTCAGTACGACATCATATTTATAACTTTCACATACCAGCAAATTGCATTTATATAAGTATATATTACTATTACTATAATGATATCGAAACCTTGTGTTAACTTATCTACATTAAACCTAATCATGATAAGAGTGATTTATTTCTTTCCGTAAAAATCTATATTTAAGTAAAAGTAGATTGACAAAAATACAATTTCATTCCGTGAAACTCATTGTTCAAGGTATGTAAATCTCGGCTTGCAGACATCTCTATAACAAACGAAGAAATTGCAAAAGTTTTATGAATATCCATCATTCAAGTAGATGGATAACATCAGGTATACAATGTAGGTAGCATTACTTCGGCATGATAAATACGGAAGACTTTGTGATAGAGACGCTCCGACGAGGTTTTATTATACTCTAAACCGAAATTTTAACGTTTGTAAGAGCTTCCGCCAAATCAAAATTGAATAGCTCGTTTTGTATGTAGGCCTGCCCTTACTTAACCTTTTACGTATATATAAACGTTGCTATATTAAATCATATCCCTTATTTCTTTGATATTTGCACTCACCCGATATAGATCTAAGCTGTAAAAATATGTCCTTTTGGCACACATACTCACACAGCATTATATGTCAGTCAATATAATATTAACGATCTCTCCACAAATCCTCTTTTAATACGAAAAGATTAAGAAATGTGAAATCAAAATGTTCAATAAAACTGGTTTGAAAAGAGATGCTCAGATTTCAATAACATGAGAGGAAATTACACTGTTCGTGATGAAACTTTCATGTAAAGGCCGCTTTATGACAAGAAGTCACACAATGAGTTTTTGGCCGCGGTAAGTCAACATCGGGCACAAGCAAATAGCCCTAGGCGAGGTCGTGGCCTTTATTTAGAGAACCGCTATTTTTGTTGCAGAATTAGCACAACACTGTAAGCTGCTATTTTTATCTGTCATTGTAGATTTAATGAAGACCCCATCACGTTTTAAACCTACTAATGTAGCGAACATTAAGTTTTGTGTGACAAAGTCTGAACAATGTGATTAAAATTCACGTTATTCTACGAATATTAATTACATTGTAACATTTGCTTTTGGTACATGATAGGTGATCGTATAATAATTCAGAAATGGACATAGGTAAATTGTCATGAGCAAATTTTGTAATCTAACTGTCATTAGTAAAGTTTTTTTCTGTTCACCGTTCCATTAAGTGAGAAGAGTAGTTTCATTAGTGGGGAATGACGTAATAAATAATGTGTTTGCGATAGTGAAAGCCTCCCATTGTTACGACCACCCGCGATTCGAAGTCAGGCCGCGTCAAGCCGCACTCCGATACTGCTATAGCCGTCATAAAACAAACAACAGCTACACGTCGAGTCAATATGTCGTCATAATTGCCTCTTGTTCGGTTGGAGCACGAGCCGTGAAATAAATTACTGCAAACCTTTAGAGAGGGCAGCAATTTCGGATCGGTAAGTTTAAATAATGACCAGGCACGACGTAACCGCCTACAGCCAGAAACAAGAATAAAAAAGGGGTGGAAAAAAATTCGTAAGGAAATAATCATTCTCAATTTACTTCTTTCATAAGGAAAATCAGGCTGACTTTCTCGGAATGAATTAAATTTAAATATGACCCAAACAAATTTTAACAGCCTTTTTGGGGATTAAAAATGTTTGTCCTGACTAAAATAGGTCAAGCTCTAAGACTATTTTATATTCTTGCTAAAGTAAAATAAGTGTATCCAGACACCATTCGATATTTGTATATGAAGTAGTTACTGTGAACACGAGCGGAAGACGTTCTATCTATATAAACGTTCTATTGTTACAAAGTTAATAACACACAATCATGACGAGCGAGCGAAACGTTCAATAAGCGTACTGGCATATCTTCCGTTTACTAAAGCTTGTAGAGGTTTATTTGCTCCATCTACATCGCTATCGTATCGCATTCTGATTGTGGCTTTCAGAGCATCTGATGACTGTGTATACGGTAAACAATGCCTTCGCATAACTAGCATAGGTACTCGTATAAATAACGACGATGAGCGGGAACCGGGACTTATAACGATGATCGATAAATAATCCGCATCGTGCGATAGTAGGTAGTTGTTATGCACAAAGCATTACTGGCTGACAGCCACAATTCGAAAATGAAGATTCAGGGTTGTTCCGAAACGATGCCAAGTATTACGTAAAAAGAAATGTTGAAGAGTTGCTTGTTAGGAGCTATGGCACAACAAATAAAGAATAAGTACTCATGTCAATTTATTCCATAATTTCATTATATTATTCGACATACGTAACTACTTGTTATGATAATTGGGTAGCCCAAGCTTTTACCAACATAAACGATTGATGGAGCTGTGCATTTATTTAATTAAATAATTTGATGTTGTAAATAATATGAATGTTTCAGGAACTGGCCCGAATATTATTTTTAAGGTAACAAGCTTTCAAAAGGTTAAATACTGCATTACTCAAATTATCATCATGACGTTGCGGTTACTTTCAATGGCGAGCCACACAGGACGTAAGCTAAAAATATTTCGCTAAACAATTTGCATCGTCATCGAAAGTGAAAAATAGGCAACGGGTCGCATGAAAACATAAGGAGCGTTCATAAATACATGATACTATGTTCCTACCTACTTGTATACAATTTATTAGAACGTTTTACTGAATCATCTTCGATAAACCATTTCGTATATAGGTGATTTATATTAAAAAAATATCGTTTCAAAAGAGTAAATAGAAAAGAATGACGACCTGTGCGGACACAACGTACAATGGCACAAGTAGGTACCGATTTACTGACAGTCTGAAAATAGATGCAGAGGTATGTGGTTGAGTACTCACTCCAGGCGGGTGCGGGCACGATGAGGCCGGATATCATGTCGTCAGAGATGACTGGCGGTTCGCTGGGTGGCGGCGGGCACACGAGGGAATCGATTATGTCGTCGGTGGCCGCGCGCATCACGCCCGTCAGCTCCGGGGGCTCCGTGCGAGACGACCTGGGTACAAATTGCTGCTCAAACCGCTATCTAAATAACAATCTTCTTCCGAACAATAAAACGGATTATTCGATTTACAGAAACAACACGTGATGTGTTTACTCCAGATTTTATACGAGCGTCTCGATACTTGCGAACGAAGGGACATAACGCTGGCACAAAAGATAATATCAAAGTACGAATCACTCGTTTCCAGCGCCGCGATCATCAAAATGAAACGAAAACGATTTATTTTTTCTGACAGAAACATGAAAAACTCAACAATTATCAAGACAGCGGCCGGCATCACAACTCACAAATGAAAACGGGATCGGGAACAGCCTTTTATAGTGATAACCCATTTCGGTGAAATAAGTTAGGTAGAATTCTTATTTTTGATATTTGTTGCAAGTTTTGCCTTGCAATATTTGAAATGAAAATATTTCAGAATAGGATCGTTAGCAACTCGCTTACTTAGGTGTGTATTATATCTTAGGTATTACTTTAATTACTCGCATAAACTACACCAAGTTTAACAAACAATAAAAGCGAGCGCCTTAAAGCCGGAAAGGCTTTATATGAACGGGGAGATGAAACAACTTACAACAATAATAATATCGTGTCGCGAGTGCTTGTTTCGAGATGACATTTGTTGGTGAGCATTATTTCACGCGGCGCGGGTGCGGTAACGTCGAGAGGCTCAATTGCGGTCGTTCACAATGGCTGCGGCACCGTGGCGCGGTGACGCGGTGACGAGGCGACGGGAGAGCTGCGAGCCAGGTGGAGGCCGGCGCAGAGCTGCAGGCGGCCGACTATGTAGGTCGCACCGAGCGCTTCAGTAAACTTGTCGCGGCCGCGAAAGGTCAGGTGTATGAGGGCGGGAAATGCCGATGAACAGACTTTCCACCCTGCCCCGGCTGCGCGCTCTTTAACTTCCGTTTTATTAGGTGCTAGGTGCCCGCTTTCCTGTTTGTCGGTGGTACTTCGAAACTCGCTAAATGGGAACGCTGTTCGACCTTTTTTATATTAAGAAATATTCTCGCTGCTATCTGTTATGAATTATTCTATTTTAACGAGCCCTCGTAGCCGGGGTCGCCAATTAAACACAAACTGTTTCTATTGATGTTGAACAGATTTTCAGAAAGTTAAAACAAAATACTGGATCACAATATTATATTTACGTTGTTACAATAGGGAGAAAATAAATGGGTTGGTTGTTATGAACACACACAGAAGGCCACAAAAGTAAAAATAAACAGTGTCGACGTGTATAAATACCTCATCATCATGACGAGGGACAGTTCTTCTTGCAAAACACTCTCCAGGTACATCATATCTAGGTCAGATACGATCGCTCCGTTGATTACCATTATTTCGTCGCCTTTGATTATACCTGACAGAAAAATGAAAAAGACTGTATTCGGAATGATTGTTCTTATTTTTTTAAGATCAGGGTTTCTAGTACACAACGTAGATTAAAAATGCAATACCCGTTCCACATGATTGTGATCTTTCACATTGCTATGAGATGAGAGCGGACGTCATTTAAAATGCATGGCGCATTTTCTATGTTTAGTTTTATTTGGTAAAAAAGAATTTGAGATTGTGTACGTAGTGGAATGCAGCTAGCGGCTGCGTTGTCTGAAAATATATTATGCAAGCTAGAAATTTTGTAAAACTTTTACCACAAGAAATATTATGACGTATTTTACTTATAAACTTCAGCGAAATGCAAGCGGTAAAGATGGAAATATAACGTTGAACGATGATAAATTACCATTTTGCATGGCGACGCTCTTGTCTTCAACCCGGCTCACGTAGCAGCAAAGCTCGTCCTGCCGCTCCGCGTTCTCAATGAGTTCGGCTTCCACACTGAAGCCCCACATTTGCTCCAACGTTGTGCGTTGTAATTCTACTTGATACAGGATCTTGGCGCACACTTCCACTACTTCGTGGGTATGCAACTATATAACAATTAGATGGTACTTATTAGGTCTATGCTTAATTTAGGTAAATACGTGTTCCGAAATAAGTTTTGATGTTCAAAGATAAAAGGGTAGCTATCTAAGCTGTGTTATGCCATTTTTATTCAAATTACGATTCAAAGGGTTAGCTTTTACGATGGTGGTTTAAAACATGTGTGTCAAACGCGTGCTTATAAATTGCTCCTCTTCGTAGTAGCAGTAGCTCAAAGCGGACTAAACAAATAGCGAGAGTAGTAGTTACAATATTGAGGTTACAGTTGTGTTTATTTTGAAGACAAAGTGACAACCCGTCCACATGGAGCACGGTCCGAAAATTGATGATGGGCTTACACGGCCGTATGTGACATACGAGATAATTAGCCATAGGTATTCCTTTGCAGTATGTGTGGGTATATGCAACAAATATAACTTTGAATACCCACATTGTTTTCGCTCACCAAAAGAAAGAATACATTAATTCATTTGTGAAAATTTACATTTTCCTGCTCTTTAATAACTTTTGCAAAATTTGGTGACATTTGCATTGTTTGTTTGTAGAGCACGTACCTACTTATTGTAATTTATTCGACTGAAAGTATTTAATTGTGGCGTTCTGTTTTCATTACGAGCAGGTAATTAAGTCATTATCTTCTTTATAATATCACCAACCTGTATTGCTTGTAATGAAGGAAACCCGTTTTTTTTATTCTGAGCTTGTAACAGAATTTTTAATGGCTTTTTGTTTTCAAAGTTGATGAGGGAGAGTTACTTTTATGGCAAGTATAATAAATATAATCCTCATACTGTCGGACCTCAATCAGGGCAAAGCCTTTTCCACACAACTAAAACGCTTTGGTTTAAAACATAATTAGCTGGATTTAGCACTAACTTAGTAGATTAAGTATTTTATTAGACATTTTGTCATATTAATAAAAATAAACAGATTTCAGTGTGAAAATGTTGATGTGATATAATAATTCCTGTCTGTACGAATTTTGTTGTGCTCTGTTTCACCTTCCACTCAAAGGATTACGAGATCTTTCCGCAAATGGAATTCGAACAACAAGCAAAATGAGATTTAACTTCGTCATATGCATTCCGCATTTGTTGATCCTAAAGTAACAGTAATATAACTTTTTGATAACCTTTCCACGCTGTGTCGCGCAAAGCCTGTGACGGAATGGGCGCTGTCAGACCCTACTCACGTCAACCTCGGTCACAAAACATTTATACTTTTATTTTCACTTCCATGAATGTGTGGCATATTTGTATAATTTTAAAATAACCACACGTTTATCTTTAACACTATCGCGATTTGAAATAATAACATTAGCTATCTTAAATGTTATCTTGAAAATTTTATGAATACAAATAAGGTTGGCTACGAAATTGCTACGAAATAGCTACGAACATTTAAAGCGGGGGAAAGAAATTGTTTCATAGGGTTTGTTTGAATGTTCATGTAGTTACAAAGTATTGTTATAACTATTTCATGGATTTAACGAGCACATTACTTGTTGTTTCTCTTCTGATCCTTTGAGTGGAAAAGTTTAACGTAAACTTACACAACAAAAACCCCTGACAAAAAATATGAGGCTACAAATAGTGCCCTTTCAAATTAATTTAGCAAACATTTTGAGCATCGTTGTATTTTTATCTGTTTTGAAAGTACGTGTACCGAGTATGTGTATTTTTTCAAATCTTTTCTAATTTTTATGATTTTTCATTGCTGAAACTTGTGGTTACAGAAGTATTAATACCGAACTGATACTTACATAAGTTTCAATCAGATCACTGCGATGAGGAACGAAGTAGTTATGGTCTTCCATATCGCGCCGCTTCTTGACTCTGACGAAGTGTTCGAGAGCGTTGAGCGAGCGGCGTGCGCATGCTGCGGCGAGGAACTCTTCGACGGACATGCCCTCGCGCACGCCCACCGTCGCCGTGGTTCCTTCTGGAAGAGACACGCGTACCGCGGCCTCACCGTCCTCGCGGGACATCTAGTACCATATTGTTATTTTAAGTCTAGATAGCAATTGGCTGGTAGCTGATAACCAGCAATTTGTCATGTCAAAGATTTGTATTAAACCTATTTGCTTGGAATAACAATACACTGCAAACAACAACATTGCGATGTAAAACATCTTAAATAACTATAAATATCGAATTTTCGGCATTCCTCACAGGAATTGAATTGAAAATAGTTTTGGAAAGGAAAATTCGAAGACAACTTAGAACAAACGACATAACTAAACTGAATCAACACTTGGAAGCAAATCCCTATTTCAAATTAAATTATAGCGAGTCAGGGAGAGCAAATCTCGTGCTCTGTTCACTAGTGCCGACACTTCTATTCAAATAGCCCCCGAGCTGGGGTTGGATTGGACCTATAAGAGTTTTGTTTTGATAGGTACGGATATAAATTAGTAGTAAATTATATTATTTTGAGATAAACTTCACTCGACTTAAATATTAAGCAGAATAATTTATATTAACCGAATGTTTTGTGTTAATTTCAGAATACGCATTCTAAACATGATTATACCAAATTTTAAATTTTCGTTCTACATTTCTGATTTTCCGAATGCAATAATCAAAATATTCAATACATTTATATTTACGGTTGAATAATGCAATCAAAACATTGCGATATCATCCATATTGGGAATTCACCCATTTACCCGCAACTGTATAGTATTCTAATAACTGTATAAATAATACTTTAGTTCAATTTATACAGCTGCATTTTATACGAAATAAATATTAAAAACATTCCAAAAACGTATTCATGGACTCAAGTATCGATAAGTCTAGCTTTGGAGAAATAACTAGGAGAATTAAAGTTCATACAATCTGCTCGCAAATAATTAAAATATTACGTTGGAATTGCTGAAACAACAACATCAAGTAATGACAGACTGTAAGCGGCTAGCAGTTTCTCTTTAGTAATAGTCTTTTTTCGTGACGTCCTGTATTACGGCCCCGCTAAGGATTAGGGGACACGCCATATCGGCATTTCCAATTCGGAAGCTTTGTTATGGTTTTTATGCTTTCTCTTTATGAGGCATACAACATAGGCAGGACAACGCTTGGTAACTATGGAACTATCCTCGTAAAATCAAGTTGAGGACTTCGTAAGTATTATTTTAAGTAGTTCCTAAAAGTAGTTAAATAGAACGATTATGATTTTATGTTTATCTCATCAAATATACCCTTGGCATGTTTGACATATTTGAGTAGCTATCAATTATATCCCACAATAAGAAAGCTTCTGTAATGGAAAATTTTCGAGTTAAACAGATAACTTCAACATATAACCTTAGTTTTGAGCATCAAAAACTGGCATTTGATGACAACTTTCTGTTTTACGTATTATACTAATGCGCCGAAGCGACACTCACATT
The DNA here is from genome assembly GCA_958449745.1 of Ochropleura leucogaster. Taxonomy (NCBI): domain Eukaryota; kingdom Metazoa; phylum Arthropoda; class Insecta; order Lepidoptera; family Noctuidae; genus Ochropleura; species Ochropleura leucogaster. The sequence continues at coordinate 10,490,086 of OY288204.1, read as the reverse complement.
CGTTTTTATTCGCTCCGTGCTCTCCTATAGCTATTAAACAGAGTAAATGATTACGAAAGCACATTCATTATACATGTGGCTTTGTACGAGGCACGTTTGTACACTTCCAAATGACTCAGCTACCTGAGGGAAAAGCGCTCACGTATATTACTTACGGCCATATTCAGTAATACAACTGCTTTTATAGCTCTTTACTGAAGGCGGCGCTAAGTTTCTTTCTTGCCACACAAAAAGGTTTTATTACCAAATAAAGTATCTCTAGGTAAGACATTGTACTAAGTATTTAAGGTTAAAAATACATTTACAACTTTTTTTGAAACCGGAAACATGTTTGAAAACCATTGATTTCCTAAAAATAAATACCTTAAAATAAACCAAAAGTAAATTAAATAGAAAATGTTTTCAAAATCCAGCTCATTTATTTTACCGGTCGTTGTTAAAAACTCTCTACGTAGCCGTAGTAACTGGCGTAGCACAGCCTACGAAATAGTTAACTAACTGTTCCGAAATATTATTTCGTGGAAATTTCACATAATTTTATTCTCAACGATCTTTTCTTTGAACTTTAACCTTCTGCAAGTCGAGTGTTTTTGAGAAATACCAACATGTTACATGATAGCCCTTTAAATACGAGCTTCTTGAAGATTTTCAAAGCTCTTGTATTTTAAATGTTATGAATAAACTTTGTTGACTGGTTACATACTCATAGACACGAGTTTGAATGAGATTCATTTAATAGTATTCCAATTTATTTATATCTATTCTTAAAGAAAAAAGAAAGAATTAAATTTCTTTCAATGCACAAATTAAAATTTATGTTAAATATTTATCTTTTTTCTGCCTGTAACATCAAACACTTTTAAGCTTTTTAAGTATAGCTGCGTTTGTATCTAGTTCCTTACGTCCATGCGTAGCAAAAGACTAAGAAATATGTTAGACAAATTTGTCTGCACCTAAAAATTTTGTTTAACCATCCACCCGCATTCTGCAGTCATGACGCAATTAAGGCGTCTGCAACAGCGTCGTTATATCAGGAGGTCACAATAAAAGAAAATCAAAAGATATCCCGTAAGTGAACCATTTAAAAAAACTGACCTGCATAGATCGCCGGCTGGATCCTGAGTTGGATCGCGACAGCTGTGGCGCCCGACGCTTGGTGGCGCCGCGTCCGGCCAGCAAGTTGTTCAGCAGCGACGGGGACCGCGCGCAGATAAACGCATGGAAAGATGACACCGTGAAGACGCCGAGCTTGTTCAGCGTGCTCTTTGTACCACGGGACACGTGTGTCAGCAGAGACTGGGACAAACACCTCTATAAGTGCACTCTTCAAACATTTCGCCATACTCGGTGTGGTATCCGATGTTTAGGGAATGTTAAGAAAATACTCGTAAATACACAAACAGCAACACAACAGCCTATGTAGCAAGTTCTATTATGATTTTGTTTAGTTCTTATCTTTTGCTCATAACGTATTGACAAAGATATTTTTATCCTCAAAAGGATATTGATATATCCGTTAATCAAACCCATTTCTGTTCAAAATTGTAAGCAACTTTTTTTATTCGCATGTTGGGGACCATTATGACGTCCCGTGACATGGGTCGTGGCGTAACAGATTCCAACCCCGTTCCCCCGGTCAACGGAACTGTCAATTTGATAGCGATGCCAACAAATTTCCTTTCTCTGTCACCTCGATGAAATCACTTGACAATTTCAACACCCCTCTCTTGTCTTATTATCGGGTGATAAATTACGACCAGCGCGTTGTGTTCGTTATCATATTTGGAAAACAGGATTATGAACGATTGGTGAGTTAGCATAAATAAAATTCAATAGACGTGATTTATCGAGGTGAGGTTTACTTGAGTAACGTCGAAAGTAATAAATAAAGTCAATTTTGTCAAACTTATCATATTCAATAAAGAATAGTTGAGAATCGCAAGAATGAATCCAAACTACTGCTACAAACAAAGTTGTTGTGGGCCAACACCAAATAAAAAGTTATGGAGATTTTACTACTTCATTAGGTAAGGTCACTTTTGTAGGGAGAAACAGAAAACTCAATTTCGTTGAACATTTACCTTGGGGTTAGGGAGTTCGCCGCTCTGAAGGCTCGCCATGTAACAACGCAATCGGAATTGTTCACAATGTAGACGTTCGAGATTTTCTTCCCACTGGAGCATTTGGACTGCTAGTTGAGCCCGAGTCTCGGGATCAGATACTACTGATTGTTGCAGGTCTGCCATGTGCTTTAGCTTGTGGTCCTGTTATTGTCAAGAGCGTTACTTATGCAAAATATGTTTTACTTACAGACAAGTGGGCTTAGAGTTAAAGTGTGTATGTGACAAATTTTGAATAGTCCGGACGCGGTCCTCGAACTCGCGCCCTAGGATGACGTGTGCTATGAATATTAATGAGCGCGTGCTCTCACCTGTCCGTGATAACTATCACGGTGATAAAATAGATTGTTTTAACTACAAGCATGTGTTCCCGACCTTAATTACGGTATCTATTTTGAATATTTTGCAACACAAGAAGTCATTTGAAATTCATAAAGTCATAAACTTTGTGGCTTCTAATTAAGTTGGCAAATTGCAGCTGGTGCTGGTGGTATTATTTTTAAGATCAGTAAATGTACGCTTCGTCAAGCTGAGTTACGCTGTGAACTAGTTTAATTTAACCACATTGCCCCTTGATTGCATCTTAGCCAATGCATTCACCAACACTGCGACCAGACAGTCGTATTTGCTTCATTTCCGTTACAGTTAATCGAAAACATGTCTGACAGAGCATATTCGCATGTAGCAAATATGTAGTAGAATGTGGTGGCCACAAAGGCTTTGATGCGTGCTGCGGTCACCCGGTGCGGGTCAGAAATTGGCGCGATTTACCCGAGGAACGTTTCGAACCATACGCCGCCGACTCTGCCCGAACCTCACACATATATTCAGCTAATACATACATAGGTAATACGTTCGTACCTAACTGAGTAGGGTTTTGCAAGTGACATACTGTCCGCCGTCTAATATTTTCATTAGAACTATTGTTCTGTAAGGGATTTTGCGTATATGACATAAGAAGTCGGTGGCAAAAAAATCAAACAAAATCACCGACTTCCGGAAATAAATTATTTTCCGTCTTTATAGTATATTTTTTTATCATCCTTTTATTTGTATTGATGTGAGATATTTGAGTATCGTCATTCACATTGGAAGAAAAAAATTAAGACTTAAATGTAAAGGTTGTAAGGTTTTTTTATGGATTTCTTTGTCGGTCGGTTAAAAATTATCCAAGTTTCAGAAAGTCAGATATCTCCACACTCTAAGGAGCAGAATATACTTTTGAAGAAAATGGTGGCTTTTCTTTATTTACTAAACTCAAACTAAGATGTCTGCTACCATATTGATCATTTTTATACATTTAATATTTGTTTTTAATATATTGTGTAAAATGTTTAAGTATGCGGTAAGTGCTATGTTTTCCAACGTGAGCACTAAAATCTCGCTCCAAGTTGATCAGAGTTGTTGCATATGCAGAATTTATGATTAATCTAGGATCCACAACACAAAATCATTGTGAGGCACGTGAAATTGAACTTTATGACTGCGTGTGTTATGGGCCACGCGTAAAATCGCTCAACGAAAGTAGATTCATGGTAGTCAAACAATGGCCTGTTGGTTTAGGTTATGCGATGCGCAGTTTGGGTCGAGCGGTGCATAATTTCTCAGCGCGTTCACTTTGTGCTTCAGCACATTTTCATTTGTTCAGCTTCGAATAATATCAACTTAGCGTTCCTTTACTTGCTCAATTTAGGCCAGAAAAAATGAAGCTTTTAATATTATTATATTTTTGTTGTGTGTTTACGATAAAAGTTGATCTAAGTATATCTATTTAGTTACATCTTAAAAAAAAATATTCGAACAACTTTTGCAATGAGTTTTCATATTATGTTATGAAACCAATAAGTATTTGGATATTATTGAAATGTTCATTTAAATGAATATGCATAGAATTCACTTACAGATTCAATAGCCTTTTCAAGGCGGTATATTTCCTCCTGGAGTAAATGAAGTGTCCCGGTCTTGCCACGGTGACGAGCAAATGCAGCGGCACAAGCACTATGTATGCTGTTTACCCAGTTCTCGAGCTCGATCTAAGATATCATTTATAATTGTCAGCAATTTCATTAAATACAATAAATTTGTTTCGTTCTATACTTTAGAAAATAACGTTAATAGCTTACCTGGCACGGTGCTTGGAACAAGTAAGCATCACCAAATGCAGTGCTCAGACAAAATATGTGGTCACGCTTGGGATGCTCAGGAATCGGCTGCATGATGGCTCCATCGACTATGATCAAATGTTTTGGAGCCGCTTCTACAGAGCGTCCTTCACGAGAATCGCAAGGATAGAAGAGCAGCGTGGTGCCTTTCAGGCACACCCAGTAACCTTTCCAGCCGCGTTTGCGTGCCAATTCAATCTGATGCTTCTTACGGAGTAGCCATTTCTTCACGCTCAAAAACCTAAACATATCAATCTTATTTTAGTCAAACATACGAAAGTTACGATACGTTACAGTTTGCATAACTATAACATAACTGACGTTATAGGGAATCTGTACTATTGAAAAGGAAGCAGGAAAAAAGGACTTCATCGTTTCAATTTAAACTGAATTTCGAGGGTTTAGAAAAAAAATCTTATCCTATTAAACGCGTCTTCAAAATTAATCCAGTGCACAATTAGTTGGGCTTCTTTACCATAACTAAGTCATGGCTTATAACTTGAAAGTTTGTTAATAAGTTTACCAGAAATGGGTGACAACGTAATAACAGGTAACGTGGTAGAGGAAATTGTTTTACATGTTAAGATCTGTCACTTTTTGAGTGAAATACTCAAATTTCCAACATTGAAGACACGTGTTACAGTACGTAGAATAAACTCACTCAATTAAATTAGTGTTACATCAAATAAAGTGATTACGAAAATTTTGCAGGTTGCTATATAAAACAATGAGCCACCCAAAATTCTATGAAATACCTAAATGTAATAGTGTTTTATATAAAATCACTGATTATGTACTATTATCCACACTATGGTATTTATTTTTCTACATTAAATTCCTCACATAGATATAAAAAGGCGAGCATCGTGGTTTTAGTGTACATGAAAACATTCAAATAAAATTAAGCATTTTTATGAATAAGGTTTATTTTACCCTCTAAATGTACGCCGAATTTAACATTTACAATATTGCCACTCATGTTTTTACGTTATTATGACTTGAAATGCTTAAAGATCTATTGAATTCCGGACACTTCAGAAAAAACAAACTTTTACATTTTTCAAGAATACCAAATTCGACTGCTAACATAACTGTCATGTCTATCTTTTTATCAATATCTTTCTTTTTGCAAGGCAGATGAAAGTTCTTTTTAATTATTGTCCGTATTCTATCTATCCGTACACCTTGTGTAGGATTTCCAAGCACTTTCATAGCCCAAATAATTACGTTCACTGGTCGTTGTTGCTTTTTCCGTTTTTGTCCCTTCAGCTTCGCTTTTGACAAAGGCTTACAGTTGCTGTACTGATTCTTGGATCCACATTCAGAGCGTATGCGTAAAACTGTTGAAGTAGGAAAATTCCGTGACTTCATAGCATTCATCTTTAGATAATTTAATCCTGACGTAGGTAATGTTAATTCAGTGGAGTAGATATTTTCAATATCAAGAGTTATATTTTTTTATTGTATCACTTTACAATATTTACTATTTTTATAAAAGTTTTGTGTTTTTTACGAAATCATTGACATCTATACTTTATAATTTGTCAACAGCTTGTCAAATGCAGCATTTGTACCACAGCTTATCACACGTCTAAGGTTTGATATCGCAAGGAGGAGCACATTAAAAAATATGTATAACCTTTAATTATTATTTATTATCTTTTTATTTTTGTGGATTATTCTAATTATAAACTGATGTATCCAACAAAGTATTTCAATCAATTTCTTTAATTACTCACTGCTTCAAAAATAATAAAAGTCTATGTATTAGGTAACGAATCTTTGAATGTTATCCTGGTTCATTTCCGAATAACAAATAAAAAAACCAATCAAGTAAAGCTTCGGAAATTAATCATCATATTTTGATAGGTAGTAGCCGTAGTAGGTAGCCAGGAATTATTGCCTCTAATAAATATTTATATAGACTGAGTTCATATTCATTGCAAATAGATAAAATAAAGCGATGCGAAATAAGCTTAGGTAGTTCATTAAAAGCTAAATGCTGAGCTTGCATTACTGTTATTGCTGCGCGATACTGAATAAATGAATGCTTTTGATAATTAATTACAACTGGATTTAATTTAGTGCGAATGAATTTTGAACATAAATCATAAGTCGAATGAAAGGGAATAGGAACTGAGAACAAAAACCTGTCTCAATGTCCTGGTCGGATTTGTAAGGATGCTTAGTCGGCGGTACACCATCATCGTGTCTGCTCACTATATACACGTTTACGACGTTGAATAGGTCACGGCTAAGATTTCCCTCCGGTCATTTGGAATTCATGGAAGAGGAATTGTAGCCTCAAGGAACATAAAGGACGCCGTAGGCTTTTCCTAATAGAGACTATGACACTCGACAGAAGGCGCACGACACACGACGTCGTCTTCCTTTCGTCCCCTTCACATCTCGCTTACATTTATTAAGGCATCTCGAAAACGACACAAAGGACAGGTATTAATATTAAGTCTTTGTTTTGTTCTGACAGGCGCTACAGTGCACAACACAATGAAGTGTCAATGTAAGCACACGATGTGAACACTGCGCAGTATACAATACATGTCTGTGAATTATGTGCTGTGATGGAAGTAATTTTATCGAGTAAAAGGATATCTTGTTATTTATGTAGTTTTAATTAAAAAAACTCAATTTTTTAGGTAGATAGAAAACAGTTTAAAAGAAGACAGAATTTCTTTTCTCTGTAGATGAAAGTAAATTCCTATAATGAGGATAATGGTCCATTTGAGTAGTGGTCCCGTGGGTATTATTGTTACAGTAGAGTTTTGGGAAATCTTCGTCTTTTGTCTCTCAACGACTTAGAAGTCCCTTTGCAATTGAAATATTTCATACTTTAAATGCATGAATTTTAGTTAACTTCCGCTTATTAAGTCGACACTAATGGTTGGTAAAGACATACACGCTGCACAACTTCAATTAGGCACCAACCAAAACTGTCCGTTATGAAATTGCGGTTTATTTAAATGTAACTACGGTTGCCATGCAATAAATTAAGTCATACATAATATATATCTCGTGTAACATGTTTCTTCACATGTTCCCCATTTATTGGATTATAAATATTCCTAGACTTAACCAAATATCCCAGACACCGTCTTGAAATATTACAGCTCATAAACTATATCTTCGTTCCCATAATATATTATGCAGATTTACATAAATTCTGTACATATAAGTATTTTATTGGACATTATGTATACGGAATTTCCGTTCAACAAAAAGGACCTTGGCAATAGGCCGAAGGAACGTGGAGACGAAGGTTATATTTAAGATGTATAGATTTAGCATGTACGATATTTTAGCTTTCGCTCTTCCGTTCACCGTTATATATCATTTTTATTTTGCCGTACCGTGATTCAATGAAAGAGAGCTTGGTCTTAATTATTATTACAGACAAATAAATGCTACCTTATGTTTATGTAAAGTAAGAATAGTTTAAAAATCTTGTAGTTAAATATCTGAATTTTAAACTCACCAAAATATTTCCTAAATTATAATTTTTTGCATGATTTCCAGATTATCATTATTAGATAAGTTGAGTCTCTGAATATCACGGTGATCATTTACTTTATTAATTTAGGCACGCGAATATGAATGGGATCACAACTCATAATTAATTAATTGCTTTATTCCAAAAGGGACACAGAAATTATGAAAAGTCATAAGTTAGATAATTAAGAATCTCATTAAGTATATAAAAATTAGCTGGGTCACTAGTATTTTTTGTGACAAGAGATATTTTTTACACACATTGATTGAGTTATTTTAATGAAAATGTTTCAAATTGTAGGTAAGTAGGTAGAGATTATAATTTCTCGTTTTTCATTAAAACAGCCCGATTAATTAAGAAAACGAACGTCTAGGTAAGATAACACTATATAGAAAATTCAATTCAGATCTCTGTAATGCTATAGAAGTACTTACCCGGCTTTCCTGACAGCTCCGGTGCAGTTGAAGGATGCGGCTGCAGCGCCCGTCTGCTTTCCTTTGTACGGAGAATTCATTGCGCTCTCGCCGGGGTCCTCTTCGTCAGACACCGCCGTTGTTAACGACATGCGATCATCGTCTGATATCTAAATACGTATTAAACATTTAATTATTTCGAAATATAAGTAATTATTTTATTATTCTCATCTAGATGAGGTTGCAATTTTCGATATTTCTTTTAAATCTTTTTTTGGATTATAATCATCTTGGTTTTTATTGGTTCACTATACGGACCATGGGTGTTCATAATAATTGGTCGTCCTCTATTGAGTATTCAAAAAGTTTTACCGGATTATTCTAAACTGCAGCAACAACGTCGTCGTTCAGTCAGTACTTAAAAATGAAATCCAAGTATAATCTTAAAAGAAGATTGTGAAAACGTCTGCTGTGACGTCATTTAAACGTCGTGCAAACAACATAAGTTCAAGCTTGGACACTTTTAACATTTTACAGTGTAACACAGTTTTCACCCCCAGACCACCCTCGTTTCCACTTTTGAAATTGTTACCTCGCCTCTCAGGTACGAAGCTAGGTGCACAGTGGTGCAAAGCACAAGAGCGAGTGGTAAACGAGACTTTATTGCTTTACCAGGTATATATTTCTTTCGAGATGAAATCTTAATACTTTTTCAAAAAGTAATTAGAAAATATCAAAGTGATGTTATCAAGCTTTGTGAAATTGATTGCTTTTAGGCTGAATTTTATTAAATCACTTACATTTAAAAGCCTTCTGGACCACTTATTTTTTTGTAATTTGTATTTACCTAAACGGACGTGACTCGCTGTAAATAGATTCTACTAAAAATACAGTGTATCGTTGTCACGTAGCGTATAAAGACAGAAACAGTGACTTACTCTTCTGAAATGATGAATTTTAAACAGAATGACCGTTGTTTGCGCAAGAAGTATGGTATGGTGAGAAAAGGTAATAGAATGTTCAAATTGTACCATCATAACTGTATGGGATGTGTAATAAGACGTCTTGCATTTTGCAGACTCCGTATCTTCTGTTTTGAGGATGCGTATAGTGTTTGATGCTTGCGTTACGTAAATCTAAAATGTATATGGTTCATGATAATAGTTTACATTTAAGTTTGTTTATCAAACTTTACAATTTTTTTTGTTCAAACGAGTTGATTCTTCCAAGTTGTGTTATTTTTTGTGAGATGTTTGTGATGTTGTGTCTTGCGCTTTTGATCACAATACAGTATATAAGAAAAGAGTTGCTTTGAGGCGCATGCGGCTTGCGGTAGCGCGCTCTTGGCTCGATGGCTCTTGACGCCGCACAGCGCCCTTGCCACCGCCTTTCACGAAAAAAAAAGAAGGCTATATGCCACTACATATTATAAAGTATACAATAATTGAGTCATGTTCCTTTGAAGCAGACCTACGCTTTGATATGTTATCGCCGTACATTCACAATCTCTGGTCGGTGAAACTCCCTAGAGCAAGGAGTACTTTCGAATCTAGTTCTTCCACCGTTTCACAAGAAAGTAATCGAAATTAAGTTGAAATCCTCTCAAAGTTGATAAATAAACTGGTTTGATTTTGTGAGTCAGACAACCGCTTTAAAGGAAATTGAATTTAATATGAATTCCTTTTTGGCACCTCAAAGCTTACTACCGGGCAACTCCGCTCTACCTAGATATAATACTTAATTGCACCTCGCTTAGTTAACTAGGAATCGCAACTCCGGAACAAACTTTTACTTTGGTGTAATTTAGCGTAATACCCACATAGTTTGATAATACGTCCATTCGTCGTTTTTCGGTAAAGGTAGATATATAATGACACAACAGAGTACAATAACTTTTTCTCATTTGAGATTTTACACTGTCAGAATTTTAAGATGTCTACTACTATCTACAGATATCTTGAAAATCCGATGAAATGAGTACACAACTTTTGATTCATTTCAATAGTTACTGACCTAGATATTTTTGAAAACGAGGTGCATGGTGGAAATGGAAACAAAAGATTAATCACTCCAAGAGGCATCAGGTTCAATACCAATCTGTACACAAGATTGCAGTGTTTTTTTTACTTCGCGATTATTAAAGCAAAACATTACTGTACGCATAAACTGTAGCTTTTGTTGCCAAGCTACATAACTGAATAGCCGTTATTATCTTCTTCGTATGTGTATTTCTCGGAAGATGTTTTACTTGGGGCGATAAAAATCTAACAAAGTATGTAGGTCAATATTATTAGAAGACCCTCCTGGGTGATGTCCGAAGCACATATATTTTTAATTATCTGTATTAATAAAAAATATATTTTGCCAGTATTCAAATTAAAATAAATAGTAGTCATCATAGTGGTGAATCCCACCCGCCTAGAAGAAGTTCCTTGAAATTTTTTTTTCATGTTATTGAACAGTTATTGTTAATTTGTTTGCGTAATCTAAATACATTTATGTGAACAAAGAACAAAAACAGTAATTAATGTTAAAGACAACAATGCCCACAAAGCCTTATTAAAGCTTAAATAGAGTAAAGAAAATAAAAGCCCTCATTAGCAAAAAGGAAATTGCAGTTTCCACTAAGAGGAAACTAAAATAAGGTCAAAATGTTAGGTATCTTCACCGTATTTTCTTCTCAGCCCTATTGTTACGTCTTACTTCCAACGTTGTTATTTATTACAATAAGAACCATATATTATTTAGGTATCTTTATACTAGCACTAATATTGATGTTATAAAAACCCTAATATCTCACCTTCCTGAGAAATGCTTCATTACAGGTTTGTGCCGTTCCTTTCCAATGATAATGACGAAATCTTACATTGCCAAGCAGTCTTGTTCCGCGCAAAATGGATACATCATACGCTATGCGCCTTATGTTGAGCACATCAGTGCGCCTTTTGTACTTGTTCAGTTTACGCCTACGCACCATGCGTTCATCTGGCTCTGAATATTCACCTGTACTCGTGAGACCCTCTTCAGCTGCCCAAGCGCTCAATACGCTCTCTATAAAGCTAAATAACTGTTGCACGTTTGGCTCTAACTTACTAGGTATATAGAGATAAGGCGAAACGGTTTTTTTTGGAACAATGGCCTTTTCATCGGGCTCATCTTCGGGCGGTGGCGCGACGTCGTGATAGGGACAGCTGTGAACTTTATGGTGATGGTGGTGATGATGGTGATGATGTTTGGACTTGCGTTTTGGCTCCTTCGAAACTGAACTGCTGCCACCGCCGTCCCCTTTATCTCCAGTTTCTCCACCGCTCGATTGCGAGTCAACACTGCGCTCTCTGCGTGGTTTCGGCCGATCAGTCGACGTCAACGCTACAAGAGCTCCTGCGGCTAGGCAGCAGTGATGGGCAACACAGCAAAAGCGGGCATCTCCTTTGCCAAGTCCTGTATGTGCTTTGTGGCAAAAAGAAACATCGGGAACCCGCGCTCCAAGCGCAGCTAGATGGGCTCGGTCTGCGCAAACTTGCATCAGCAAGTTTTCGCCAAAGTGAACAGTCTTGTGTCGGCGTCGACGCAGGTGCATGACGGTTCCGCTGCCGGCCAGCGAAGGCGGCGCCGAGGCTGAAGCGGGCTTGGTGCGAGGCTCGAGCGCGCGCGCACATCGAGGCGGCGGCGCGCGGTGCGTCTCCACCATCATTGGCAAGGAGCGGCGTCAGCGGCCGGCGCGCAAGCGTCACCTCATCACGTCTCCACCACACTCTGCTATTCTCGGCTTCCGTCTACTCCTCAATTTTTAATTTTCCTATTATGTTTTTGCGAACATTATTAATGCACTTTGATTCTTTTTAAAGTCATTTTGAGGATTGAGCGTTAACGCAATTCAAACTTTTATTATTTTCACTAAGTACAATGTTCAAAGTTTTATAGAAGAGAAACGCATCATACTATCTTAAATTGTCTTTTTAATATCATCATTTCAGATTAAGTTTGCAATAGAAATAGTATTAATGAGAAGAAGTGTGATATGAAGGGCAGTAATTCTACCGAAATGGTTTGGCTGAAGAATACAGCTAAATGTCTATGTAACATACTAATGCACACTCAAATACAAGATGTTGAGAGGCCTATACTGTTTCATTTTCCGAAAAAAATATATTTAATATACATAGATGAAAGAAAGTTCGGGCTAAAAGCTCAACAAATTCAACAACTTATTTCCACGAAAATTATGTAATCTTCACGATTAGATTGAGTAACAAACATTTAAACTCCCACATTAACATTATTTTAATAAAGTTTTAATGAAAGTCAATGATAGATTTTTAAAAGATTTAGTGTCCTCGTGATTGGTACCAGAGCTTTATGAGAGAATATGGAAAGCACAGAATGATAAGTAAATAGGTAGGCGTTTATAATAGAAATCCGATAAAACGTTCTGCGTTTGAAGTGGCTTGTTCCCGGCAGAGACGTTAACAAGCTGTCAGAATAATTGTTAACCAGATATTTTTATACCATTTTGTTGAATCTTATCGTAGATAGATTTCCTCCAAGATTACTCCAGCGGTACGCCAGGAGCGAAAACAATATATAGGCAGTGTAACAAAAACTTTGTTTTTAATTATTACTTAAGAGTTTTAGTTGCCAAGCAACCAAGACAAAATTTTTCGAGGCAGCAACTCTGTAAAATATTCTCCAAACAAAATATACCTAAGTTAGACGTATTCACGGCATGGTAGTTATGAATCTTTTTGTAGTTTGGTAGCGTTTTAATTACGCTAATAGCTGGCGCGAACTTTTTCAAGTGAAGTAGGGCGTGACACACCACAGCAAAGCGACGTCCCGTTTGGGCGATGGGCTACCGGGCTATTTCATATATTGAATAATAAAAATATGACATTTTATATACAAACTTTCAATTTGACTATTGTGTGAAATCAAATCTTCATTCAAAGTCTAAATTAACATAAATTTAGCCATTCATTTAATAAATGACTACCTTGTTGCTCCAGGGATTGCTGATCAAGAGTGTATGGGTTCCTTAACGGTTATTGCATTTAATCAAATAGCCTTTGCGGCTGTCACAAAGAAGGCTACTTATCTTTGTTCCCCGGCTTGGTATAAGATGTGACTTACAATTTTACATGGGAAAATATACTAAACATTTCTACCGAACCTTGGTTTTACAAGGTTTTAGTTATGTGAGAATTATCGTGGTAGCGTTACGTCAACTGTGATATCCATCCTTATTATTTTGAAACTGAACAAGTTATAGTAACGTAGTAAATTTCTCAATAATAACTATTTGTGCTAGAAATTGAAAAAAAAACTGATATTCATAAACTACAATAAGATCAGTATGATAATTTATAACATATAATACAAGAACTAAGTAAGTTTGTTGTCTTAAGCCTCCATTAGCCTTAAGTTTCCCTAGATATAACTGGGTGGTAAACAATACCTATCTATTTGACTAAAACTTAATGGAAATAAATATGTGGATACTAGAAATATCGTTAAATGATTGAAATAATGTTGACGCAAAACAAAGACAACATACCGGTAGGTATTCATTTATAGATCTAACGGTAAAAGCCATCGCAGCAAATCACTTGAAAATAACGCAAAGCGATAAAGTAATGGAATTTAATCTCCAATAGAATCTGACAAATTGCCCTCGTTAAGCCGTTACTTTCTGTTTTTGTTATTACCGAATACATTAAAGGAAAAAGTTTTTGAATATGTAATTGATAGACAAGGTTCTTGCTGTATAATAATCTTAGAACACAGAAAGACTAATATTTAGTATTTGCTAATGAAGAAGCAAGTACAGTGATAAGATTTCTCTCAAAAATGCTTTATGAATTACTTCAAACCCACTATGTCAACTTAGAATGAATTTTCAAACAATCATCAATTGAATATCGAACAGGTAGCAGACTATGGTTAAATAAAAAAATCACATGAATATAAAATGTCCTTAACAATAGTAGAAGTCCAAATACCGACTTGGCATGACAATACAATACCGCAAATCGTATCTAGCGCTTGCATTGCCTTTCAATCCAACCGCGATATGAAATATCGGAAATTGAAAATGTCATGTTTTATTGAATCTTCTTTGGCTCTTATATTGAGCTCATATAAAACATTATAAGCGGATTTGTTTGTTTCGTATTCAAATACACAAAGTCTTCTTGCAGTTTTTTCCCCGTTCCGACGGAAGTTTCGGTAAACACAAAATCTTAGATAAAAGCTTTTCTATATAACGTTACAAAGGTTTGAAAGGAATTAGATGTCTGCCGAAATAGTCATTAGTTTCGACGCTGACGTGTGTACAATATACGCGTGTGATTGAGATTGCATTGAATGTTGAATCCACTAAGCAATTATGGATTTGGAATGAGTCACCGCAACTCGTGGACGTTTCCATCCAAGCGCCCTGCATTGCGCCAAATTCAGTTTGGTTTGATTCTATTTGTTCTTTTAATTGGTACAACAACGAAAAACGTGACCTGCCATCTACATTTCCACAACCCTGTTCAATTTACTATCAATAAGTTACGCTGTTCCAATATTCACCTGACGTTCGTCATGTTTCATATTTATAATCCTTCAACAACAATATTATTAAATTTAGAACAACTGCCTTAAATATCACACTTCAACTATGTTAACAATGGTTTAAACAATTTTAATATATTCTGTTTAAAACATGTAAGTATGTGCACTTAATGCAATTGAATATTTTTAAGTAAACGATAAACCTGTACAGACTTTCAATCGCTTCGAGGATAGGCGTACACATCACTTTTGCACACAATACATAAATGGAGAGAACGAATATAAGTATTTATTTATTTAACCATTGTTTATCGGCACACCTACAGTGAAGTCACGAGTCGATTTGTTTAAGTTAATAAATAAATAAGTTTTTTGAGTTACATAACCAAGCACTAGACACACACAGAGCCGCTCCTACGCCCTGGCGGCCCTCGCTGCGACTGGATCCAGCACGCGTCAACGGAGGGTGGTCGCGATCGTCGAACTTCGTTACGATTCGGAATGAAACGATCGTAAGTCCTCGGGCGCTTTCGGAGCAAGCGCGCCTGCGGGCGGGCGGCGCCCGTGTGCCCCGCTCTCCCGCCTACCACACGATATAACAACCCACTGTTTAAATTTATTTCTACTAGAATTAACGGATATTTCCAGATAAGTGTCGACATTGATAAAGAGATTAATTAAATTATTGTACAGAATAGCAATATGGCAGGCTACTTCCGTTTTAGACGATTTTGTGTCTCTTTTTGGCTTGAGTTAAGAAAATATGCAAAATAAGAAATAGATAAGAATGATTTAGAAAATTGAATTGTACGCATATTTTTTTTTACAAAAGTTGTAACAGTCGAGTTTATAAACCACGTTTGCTTTCTGGCATTTGTTTTTGATGTAAGGTAACGTATACAAAGTAATATAAAAGCACCCCGTTAAATAGGTAAATTTAAATAAAAATATCACGACTAGGTTACATTGTAAATGCAGATTTCCTTATTTGAATAGAGTAAGATATAGGCTAAGTAAATAGTATAATGCAGACGAAGTTTCGCTCAGTGCCGGCTTAATCTAATTAGAGTACAACATAGCAGAACGTTATCGCGCGCCTGTCACGCTTCGCTACCGAGTTTTCCCACGCGAAAAATATTCTTGCCATCTTCGTGTTACGCTGAAGAAGTAAAAAGACATAAAACGTGCGCTTTACATCTACATGTACTACATGAGGTGAATGCACTTCCAGCGGATATTTATTCTGTATCAGATTAGTAGGGCACGCCATGGGATATTATTGATTGATATCATTTTTTCCGCTTTGATGTCGCCCGTATATTCCGTTAATATCAACAGCGAAGTACGGTCCGTTAGTGATAGATAGTCGTCCATCATTTTTAATATTCGTTAGCGGAGCGTAAAACTAGGAAAATAAGTTACCTCGAGGCAATTTTTACGTTTTGATAGCGGATTGTGTATCGAAGCATAAAATAATGTGTCTGGGGATGGGAACCGCGGGGGCTCTCGGCGCCTTCTTCCTAATTCACAACTTTAAGTATTTATTCATGTTCTTTTGAAACTGTTTACATCTTATATGACTTACGTATGAGGAAGTTTACAGTAACATTTATTTACCGTGCTCCTGTTATGTTGGGAGAACAATGGCAGGGTTTGAATAGGTTTCTACTTTTAACGCCTCGCTAATTAGTAACTTGTGAAATGTTGTATAACATAATAGTATTTGGCGTGTTTACAACTACCATTTATTGAATAGCTGATTATTATAATAATAAATGACTTTCAAATAAATGAATTTAAATATAATAATAATAATAAGATATTAAATGTGGAAGATTACTTTTTGTTGTATTCAACCGGCAAAGTTTTCAAAACCATGCAATACCCAAATTAACATTGCCTTTTTTTTCGGATGGGAAATCATCAAATAACTTCCCCTGCTCTGGGCGGAGCGGGGGGGGGGAGTGTCAGACTTGTACTGACTAAGACCCACCCAAGTTCCTTCTATTGCCCTTTACGTTCCGGGGCCGTGGTATCTCTTTGGAACAACCCGCAACCCCGGCAATATTCATTGTTTTTACTTGGCATTTTGTTTTCAATCAGGATATTCATCAAAAGCTTCCGAGTTGTAAATTAAATCGTTCAAATAAAAACCACGTTATAAAACATCGACTAAATTGTCATCAATAATACGTGTTCGGTAAGCGAGTACTCATTGACTCTACAAACTTCGCCTGAACTCGTAGACTTGCAAAACAAACGACCCCGGGGACGACGGAATGGTTAATGTCATAATCTTGGAGGTAAGGTTTAGTGCTATCACCAAACCGCCTTCCCTGCTCAGATTATGACTGGGCAAGTAGGTATTAGTAAGATGATATTTAAACCACAGGTACAAGTAAGTACAAGGTAAAGTGAAGGAAAGATCTTTCGTACCAAGTAAGGATAGTCATATTCATTGATACTATGTTAACTTTTTTTTGAGTTTTACAGCATTAATTCTTGTGTATTTAAAATTACAATAGATCTGTTAGCTTTTGCCATATTAAAATAATAAAAATGAAACAAAGTATGAACAAGAATTAACAGAAATTTATTATCTGTTAATACTTTTGAGACTTAATATTGACTTCTAAATTGGCAAAGTTAATAAAATTACAAAGATTACCAAGATACTATCGATAGTTTTCACACAAATACTGGACTCTCATGTTGATAACGAATTCTCCCCGTCAATCTTTCAGCAGCTCAACACTTTCATTTAGATTCAAACGGTGGGTCTTCATAAGTAGTAAATGGAATTCGTGCCTACATGAAATCCCATTGAATATATTTTTTGTTTTATTTTAGCGGAGGCATGGAAACGGTCGACCTTTTAATACATATATTCAGAGTCATTGTACCTGTATTGGGTTGAAAAGGGTACTATAATCCTACTGATTAGGTATTCTCCCCGTAATATATTACATTGGTATTGGAGAGCAAGAAAATATCGCGCCTATTTCGAACAAGTAGCTAGTTAATTAATTTGTGAGACATTGGTAAATGCGCGGTAATATAGACGTGCTCGTTTCATTGTAGAACACGTGGTGAGAAACTAATAACATTAGCGGTAAGTGAACGTTATACTGGCATACGACCATCTAGGCGTTACCGAGTCATGAGTATCTCATATATTAACTCTACGTAAGTATTTTATTGAAAAAGCACTGAGTAATATTGTCGTTTTTGTTTTTCTTTATTGTGGTAGATTTACTTTGGGAATTCTTTGTCGATACGAACTTGTTTACAATATAAATATCCTCCATCATACGCACAATTGTCTAGCAATCAATCATCAGCCAACAAAATGTCATCAGAGCTCTCCCACCACTGCTGGACGCCTGGACCTCACACCCTATTATTTTTTATATATTTCAAACGTGCTCACGGGCGAACATATTTCTTACAGATGTAGTGCAAAGCCATTTCAACTAACTAGATTTATCCATTTTCATAATTAAAAGCTCTCGGGTAGTCGAGTAAAAACTTTGTTAAGCTAAAATAATTCATTTCTTTTCCCATTACGCAATGTCTTCAAAACACATTTAAACTTAATCAGTTAGAATAATTGTTAGCTAGCATTTCCATCGTCTATCTGTATTTTCGAGAAAGTTGGGAAATCACGCAATGAACAAGCAAAGTTAATTAATCATAAATTATGATCGCTTCTCTGGCTGAGCATCGCAATCGATTTAATGAACCTCCTACCTTTTCAAAATTTATCGGAAGTTATTATAAATGACTAAGCTTTTATGAACAAATGTGATTAACTATGTAAAAACATACATTTATAGAAGGTAGTATTGCATGCACAAAACTTTGCCTTTCATAAAACTGTAGTTGAATCAAAATTTATTAAAAGCCTGTTACTGTAATACGTTTTTATCCTAGCTTCAATACGTTAAAGATAATTGACCTAGCAAACGAACCAAGAGTATGTTACAAGAGGATAAATGGCGCTGGCAGCAGAGCGCAGGCGTAAGGTTTTACAGTCCCCGCGCGTCATGCGTCCGCCCCGCGCGTCCCGTTGCCACTTCGCTTGCTACGTGCATTGGCCGATGCACGTAGAAGGTGAAGCGAAGCAGAGCTTAATGCCACATCGATGCGACCGGGGTGGCCGAGGGCCGTCGGCCTGCAACAAGACCTGACAGGGCCAGCGTATGACGTGTTCTCAATTTGATTTCCAACGAATTGTCCATTTCGCAAGAATTGAAAGACTGCCCAGGCTATTCAATTACAAAATAATGACGGCCGGTGCGATCGATGCAACAATCTAGTATGTACTTCATTTCTGAATTTCAACTAAGTACATAATATGTAGTTATACCAAGCATTAGGTATGTTTGGTACAACTTTAAAAAGAATTGTGAAGCTACAGTTTTTTACGTTAGATTATAACACTGTTTGTCTAATCGTATCGATATCGTGTTTTATGGTTGAAAGTAGACTCTAAGTTTTTACTACTGATAAGTAAACCTCGTACGTAATAATAGCCATTGTAAACTTCCTAAGTACCTGTATCAGGTCTCAATTGAAATAAGTTAACCCTTACTAATTTAAAGGTCCAAAAATACTTCGTAACTAACAATTTAATGTTAATGATTTCACTCTAAAAAAACTGGATTTGGCCGTACATGAAACTCAAAGGCAAAGAAAAGGGCGTATTTTACAGTAGTTGCCGTAGGGTAGGTATAAAATAAATAGCAACAATATCAGACGGACCACTTTCACGGAATGGCTCTGAAACGTATTTTTATACGGACCGTATTCGGGAAAAGAAAGAGCTACGATTTTTTCTTATATCACTGCAATTACAGTGAGAAAATAACCCTGAATAATGTAGATAGTTACTCGACACGGTAATGTAGAGAAAAAATCCTATACTTAAAGTAGACTCGTATCTAGGACAAACAATGCGTTGATAAACCCTTAAACAGAAAGATGATTTTAAGGATTTGTGGATTATATGATAAATCGGTAGTTTTATGGGATCTTAAGACCTATATCTAAGTATTAGATGATCGTAGGACATACATTTAGATGTAACGCCGTCACAATGAAATACTTATAAAGTTATGAAGTATTTTTACATCATTTACTTTAGTAATGGATGACAACATTCTGATTTTATTTTTAAATTGGTAATTAAATGGTTTTTGCTTTCCAAAGTGTTTTTTTTTTTCTGTATTTTTATTCAATGACTTGATTAAAATGGTGGTATATCAAAAAGAAGAAAAAAGGACTGTTTTTCTACAATTCTAATAAAAGGTTAATGATTTAATTCCAGTCAATTTCTCAAACATTGTACATAATTATGTAACAAAGTATTTGAAACTAAGTTTTCATCTTCTTATTTTACTAAGCAGTGGTGTGAATATTTTATACAAATTTGCAGTGTTTCTTCTTTTTCATCAAGCTATGAAACTCATTTTTTTTATAAGAAACTAAAAATTTCCAAATTAAATAATTATACTTTCCAACCTTCTATTTAGCCTTTAATTGTGTGTGTATTTAAAAATCAAGCTTATTCATATCCATTTTCATAAGTTATGATGTTGATAACAACTTTAACGACTAATAATACTTACCGCATTGTTAAGTACTGAGCATTAAGTACTTAATTATGTCTTACCTGTAACAAGAAAGTTATAATTAATAAATTGTTTTACATTTGCAACCGCCTTTGATGAAATGTCAAACTTAATCTAATTTTATAGAAATAAAAAAAAACCTGTAGTATATGGTTGCCTCTAAAAGCTTTCCCAACAAATGGGGTTTGCTTTACCAACGATATATAACCTGCCTTCAACATATTACATGTTTCCTCCGGATATACATCATGTTGAGCTGTTTTCTCCGCCATTTATTTAGTCACTAGCGAAAAATGTTTCATATTTGCCATAAAGGCACTTATAAATGTTTTTGTTATCATTCATGTAATATTTTTATGGTGCTTGAATAATGAAATCTACTGTTTTATGATTTCACTACAGGAAAATGCAAAAACTACGCTTTTTTATGAGCAACGGATTAGAATCTTGAAAGATTTATTACTGAGTAAATAAGAGGTTTATTTCGGAGGATGAAAAAACAAAATTGACCTATAAAAGAGACTCATTTTGAAGAATTGCCTACTGATACTTATAAGACCATTGGTGAATTACGGCTCAACAACATAATTACTCAGTGTGTTCCGTTTAAAATTAGGCAACACAATACATGGCCAGTTTCAACTTCAATGTTCAAAGGGTCTTGAACACCCTTCATTAAGTACTCCAAAAGTAAGGTCGTTACCTCAGCAGTGACTATTTATTATATTTGGTAAAAGGCCAAAAAAGAAGCTTAAAAGTGCCAAGAATGTTTAATTTATAAAAATAGCAATAACCATAAAATTAATCACCAAGGTAAATCATGAAGTAAGTATTTTTAAACCCCAAACAACTCATACCTATTTTGTTTCTTGAATGCCATTTGTACATTATGAAATATTTGAGGTTTACTTTTTTTATTAAATGTGGTATGAAGAGATTTACCTATGATTGTTCTCAGTGAACAATTGTGGTCCTAATAAATGCTAGGAGGCTCTTTTATATAGGTATAATAAAACAAAAACGACATCAACCAGGCTGTCAAATAAAAGGGAAATAAAAAAGAACTCCAATGAATAACATATAATGAACATTAAGAAGACAAAAAACATCGCATACAATAAAAAATCACTTCCAAGTATCCAACCCCTTTTATTTAATTTGTCCGCTGGGTCTTGAAATAATTATACACATCAGAATGTACAAACCGGAAAACACATGGGACGGGCCGGCTCTCGCTACGAAAGAACGGGATCAATAGAAACTCGACCTTGACACAATTTACAGTGGCCGTACCTTGGCGGCAGCGTTCAAGAATAAACATTAGGCCTTCAGTATCCCATTACAGTGAAATAGAGAGGGTGGCTCAACAAACAGGCTAAAATAAACTTGGCTCTCGCCAAGGAAAGTGTAAAAGCACCCACATTTTTTAATTTCATTTATAGGCAAGGTCGTAGCTATCCACTTACTTATAAAATCATAAAACAAATAAGTAAAATTGTATTCAATTGTTCGCGATAAGTAAACAAAAAAAAATAGAGTAAAGGCGAATCGCACCGAGGGCTCCGTACAAAGTTACTACTAAAACTTATGATTTTTTTACAGATCCAAGGGATAGTTCCTTGGATCTGTAAAAAAATCAAAAGATTTTAGTATATGGTTGTCAACTCAATACCTTCACGCGTTCCCGAGATAAAGGGTCTTCGCAGACAAACAGAGGACAGACACAGACAGAGAGACAGACAGATAAACAGACGGAGAACAAAGTGATCCTATAAGGGCACCATTTTCTCCTTTTGACGTATGGAACCCTAAGAAATAACAATATTGTGCTATTTGACAAAGTTTGATATTTCTAGTTCACAGTTAACTTTGTGCCTGTATTTTTTTTTTCAAGCCAAATTAAATAAAATAGGAGCCTAATGATAGTTTCCATAATAATTGAAAGAGCTAAGCAATCAAAACACTAGCAAGAAAACTTTGTTAGTGTTAAAAGTTTGAAAAGATATTTCTAAAATATTATTTATGATAAAACAATACCTTTAAGAATACAGCATTCTTAGATTTGATGGCCCCCATGCAAGTTATAGTGCAAACATCATTTATTATTCAATGGCGAGTTTGTCTTGAAGTATGTCTAATTCTGTTTGTTTATATTTATATTAGGTACATCTAACAACAGTAAATATTTACGAGTCTCAGTTATTTTATTTAAGTATAAAGTCAATGACTGATTTTTACAATATTAACAAAATAACGTTGAACACTCTATGAGTTACAATAGAACATTTACTTAAAATTGGCAGCTTTAGAAAACACCTACACACAGAGGTTAACATTCATTACGAAGACGAAATATCACAGGTGGATCAAGCGATATACAGGCAGGAACTCTACTTAATTAGTAACATGTAATATATTTAATTATATTAAATATCATATTGTTGTTAATGGAAATGGAACAATTATATATGTCAACAATTCACTCGTACGTAGGCCTTTGAATTGACTTCACTTCAACACGTAGGATATGTTTATAGATAATTTACGTATTTTCACAATAGTTTCATTCGATTTTTGGTTTAACTATAACAACCGTGAGAATTACAACTGAGTTTCACAGCAAAACGGAGCGAGGACGACGCAACTCTTCTTTGTCCGTGCACTTGACAGTAAAAGCTTTGTATTTACACACACAAAACGTCTCAATTTTCGATTCAATGTTCTCTTTCGCGACATTCGACACGCCTATTTTGCGACAAATTTAGGTGTTTGAAACCCACGATTAGCCTCAATTCATTGTAATACAAGAGAGAAGTTAACCTCAAAATAATATTTTTAATACTACGTCCAGGATACGATTGGAGGAGTTGAGTGCGCAGCGCGCCTAGCGCGCAGACTCCGCCGATTGCTCCCGAAAGCGGGCGAACATCCCAGATATCGCTCCTCCGGACCGTCCGTCGACCATCACTATTTTGCATTTTGTTTGGCTTGTGTACTACTTATATGCTATTGATATCTCGCAAATCATACAATTACTTCACATTTTTTTTTATTTAACCATGTTTTTATCAATTCTTCATCAATATTAGACGCATAGCAGAGTAGTTAATTTTTTAATTAGTTGTGTTTTCACACTGTTGAGCTTTAGGAATATTCTTGGCTCTTGGGTTTCAAAATAGTCCTTTGTTGTTTCGTGGTTAAGATTATAACAAAAAAACAGCTTTATTAAGATCGTCAATCAAGGCAGGGCAGCATAGGTAAATGAGATAGTACTGTTTCATTATAAACATAATAGCGCAAAAAACATAAAATTAATTCAAAAACCGGTAGGCCAGGTAGCTACTTTGCATATAGATTGCCCACTGATGTGAGATTATTAAAGCTCGGAAATGTGTTCTGCTACAATTTATAGGATTTGAAGGCATAATGTCGCTATAATCTAAAGTGATTGCAGTTTTTAAGGTACTAGAGATTTTTTTCTTGGCCACTGAAAAAGACAGTCAGATATCAACAGAACCTTAAGAAACACAATTTATAAATAAAGGATATTATTTTATTGATATTTTTTAGGGATCCGTACCTCAAAAGGAGAAAACAGGACCCTCATAGGATCACTATGTTGCCCGTCTGTCAGTCTGTTAAGACCCTCATTCGAGAACGCGTTTTAGTAGTAGTTGAAAACAAAACCATATACTCAAGTCTGTAGTCCTTTGGAGCTGTACAATAATCAAGTCCGAAGATGGCAGTTAATATCGCAAGTTTATACGGAACTCTCGGCCTCGGTTTGCCAATTAGACTCGCATATGACTGGTTTTGAGCCATTGCACCAAAATGAAAGAAAACACGGGAAAATCTGAGGGGATAACTATAAACGAGGAAAACTCTTGGGCGATAATTTAGACGTCGCAAACAGCGGAGAGAAAAACTCGGCGCCTTTAATACGACAAGTAGTAGAAGACTTAGTGAAAGGCCTTTTGTAACAGAGGAGCGATAAGGACTAATTAATAAAGGTAATAATAATTAGGCGTCCTGCTTGATAATGTTAGAGATTCATTTTTATTAATTTTTCTGATGTTTTCCTGTAGTACTTCGAATTGTATTAATAACTGTGCACAGAAGCAATTTCATTACATTGATTTGCTTTTGGGTTCCAAATACGTAAATAGGTTTGGTAAGACGTATATTATATTACCTCATAGAATTCAAAATTAGGTTTGAAACAATTTTGGAACGATTCAGCAATCATATTATTAAACTCAGAACGTTAATTTATTCATTCGCTTAGTTTGACTTAATTAACTACTACCTACGTTAATGATTTTACATGTTTTAATGTATTTAAGTTCGAGGTAGGAATAGTTTTCAAAACCAATGTTTAAATAATTATGTGGTTTATTATTCTATTATTGGAAAAACTATTTGATACAAAAGCTTCCTCTGAGTCTTCCACGTTAGCTCTCCGTATATTGGCAGTTCGGACGATCAAGCCCGTAAGAAACAAATTTTCCTGAAGGAAGTTGTTAAAAGTATTGAATTGGTATCTGGGCCACATACTGCAAAAAGAAGCGGCAGTGGTGAGATCTTGATTATAACATTAATGCTTTAATTTTTTATTTATTACTCAGGTTTTTGCTTTGTAAATGGCCTATTATAATGGAATATGAATGTAGAGAAAACAATCAAGTCTGGTGTCCTTCATAAAATACTCCGAAAATAAACGTATGAGATTTAATAAAACCTTAGGTATGTTCGCAATAAACCAGATACTTACGTGATTCATAAATTCCTCTCTCAAGAAAAGCTTGGCCTGGTAGAGATAGTAAAGACAATAGAATGAAAAGGAAGGCGAAGGCAATACAAGTAACTTACCTCACTCGATGTCAAGTAACAAATCCTGGAGTCAGTGCTGTCAATGGAGGCTTGCTGAACAATCCCATAGCGTGTAGATTCACGATCGCTTGTGTATTCTGAACGAACGCTGTCTTGGCGGTCGAAAACTCCCCTGTAACAGAAGCTAAATATTTACCCTTTCTTAACTTTACTTGATTAACGGATTTGTGTTTAACTTTCGCGCGGGGTTTTAAATTAAAATGGAAAATAAAAGATCAGTTTTTGAACGATGTTGGTACTGTAACCAAACATTTATCTTTTTTTATTTAGTCAGGAGCACGTTGGTTGGCAAGACAACTTTGATATAATGTGAAAAAGTACGTAGTCATGTATCATCAGCGGAAATGAAGGCACATGGGACCGTCGTTACTTAGAAAAAAATCACGAAATACCTTTTGACTTACGCATTGGGCAAACTTTCCAATTTTCATCCTCCCGCGAGGGTTTAGGAAATGTCTTTTGAATGTTGGTCGTGAGAAATGTTTACCTGCCTATTTCAAAGTAAACAAACATTTCGGTACTGTAATCGTGATTTTACATAGAAATAAAAAAGAAAATTTATCATGAAGAGAATTAATCTATAAAGAAAATATACATCCTATGGGAGTAAAGTTAATTTTAATTTTAGGTCAACGTCAAAATCTGGAAAATAATAAATTATTTTGTTGGAATCGTGAGTTGAGATACTTACATTGAGTAATTCTCTGAATTCGTATAAGAATGCTTTTCATTTTATACTAATTCTCAAAAGCTTCAAGAAGCTGATTCAATATTTGATTAGGTTACCTCTTAGTTGTGCTTAAGTCGAATCCCACGCTGCCAATTATGTCATTTGACAAGATGTTTTCTAATAAAGAGTTAACAAATAGCCCTTCACATAATCGAAAAAAACTATACAACTTATCAAATATGTGACTTAAAGAAAAAATGTCGTTGGCACGTAGGTTCTTTATCGATCTTATTAATTTTCTTTCCAGAGCAAATTAAAGTTAGCCGTATTGGAAAGTTTTCGTTTTATCCATTTTAACTAATAAATTAAGTATTAAAAATGAACCTGTCAAGGAGAATCAAAATCCATTCATTCCATTTCGGGCCGGGTTCCGATAGACAGGCAGTAATGAGAACTTCATTTGGGCTCGGATTTCACTGCCAATCTTCTTCAGTGACATAAATTGTTAAAATGAACATTGAGTTTCGGATGAAGTCGTATTTATTACATTTAATTTGAAATAAATAAATAATACGTGAAGGATGCTTGAAGTTACGGTTTTTAATACAATTTATTTTTCAATCAACAAAAAAGAATGAAAACTGGCTCTTATTGCACTACGATTAGAACAGAATTTATCAACAGAATATTACATTTAAACATGAGCGTGTAGAAAATAATTTCTTTTAAAATAACAAATTGGCATTTATTTGAGATCTTTCAATTGATTCAAAAATATTTGATTTTCTTATTTTTGATATGAGGCTATTATGTGGTGTTTCTTCTTCAGTATATGAATTAAAACCCCGGGGAAAAATCAAATTAAATCATAGTTTTATTTTGATTTATGCCAAAACTTTTGACGTATACGTAATTTGCCAAGTAAGGTAACATTCACATCGTTGGTGAAGTCTGTGCTGTAAATAAGATGTACCGTAGAACTATATCATACCTTTGCTCGAAGCTGTCAGCCCTGTTGCTCCTGTAGCCGGAGTCGTTAAGGCTGCCCTCGTGGCGGAGGCTGGGGAGGGAGTCCCAGGGGGAGCGGCGCGGGCCGGGAGGTGGGGCACCGCGCCACCCGTCTGAGTGGCGGTACCACGCCGCTCGGGCTGACTCACCGATGCATGAAGCGCACCGGGATGCGCTCACGAAGCTGTGCATAACGTACATTATAATTGTCATGCTGCCTTTAATACTCGTAGCTTAACGCGGGCGCTATTTCACGTTGAATACAAATTGAAATGATCCTGTAATGGGTTCGTGTTTTCATTTCTAGGTACGGATCTCAGAAACATATAAAAGGTACTCTACCTTTCAAACATAATTTCAACGTTTGAAACTAAAGTTAACTACCTCATCTGTATCTGTATTATCAAGTCTGTTAATCTTTATAAAAAAAAACTCATTAAAATTCACAACTCATTCTAAAATTACTAAGTATATCGATGGGACTCGAAAGTGAAGTACATCGTCTTCCTGTATTATCAGTAAAACTAAAAGTTCTTTAAGCAGTACTTTTGTTCTGGCTAACAA
Organism: Ochropleura leucogaster; assembly: GCA_958449745.1. Taxonomy (NCBI): domain Eukaryota; kingdom Metazoa; phylum Arthropoda; class Insecta; order Lepidoptera; family Noctuidae; genus Ochropleura; species Ochropleura leucogaster. Next base: position 10,462,560 of record OY288204.1, on the reverse strand, counting down.
ATATTGGCACAAAAAATGCATCTGTACGTTAATTCACGTCGAAACAAGAGCTCTTCTGAGTAAAAGCTCCGTTTACAGTGCCTCAGATAAATGAAAAATAAACAGACCGTCCAAAGTTAAACTAATTTGAAATGGACGTATTCTGACTGCGATGGCCAGACCAATGGGATTAGACGCCATTGTTCCATGTCAGATTAACGGCTCCTAGTAGTTGATGTTGTTTTGAATACGCAGTGTTGATACAAAACAGTAGCCAGTCGACTTTTGGCTCGATTTTTTTTATAGTTAATGGTAAAACTCACAGTTTACATAGAAGCTTTGTTTTTTCAAAGGGATGGAAAACATCTAGCCAAGAACTGCGCTTTGCAGGTGTTTATGAAAATAATACTGTATGTAATATAAAAAAAAAACCATATTCAAAAGCAACCAAGTAAATTGAGTGACATACTTTGAAAAATATTTTAGCATGAAGAATATTTCTACGGTAGCCATTTTTTTAAACATATTATTTGAAAGGAAACTAAATCCAGCTATAACAATTTCAAGAGTGACTTGATCATTCTTACATGAAGATATAAGGGTACTCTTTTAAATCAAATTTGGTTTTGTGTCACATACCTATTCACGTATATACATATTTCGAGTTTCTAAAGCTCTGTTCGTAAACCTGATCAAAGAGAGAGTTTCTAACACTAAAACTATTCTGTATTCCTGAAGAATATTCACATATCACAATGTGGGTGTATTTGTTCGTAGTTTGAGCACAACAATGAAACAGCTTTAAAATCTATTTTGTAATAACAGGATGATGAATAACTTTCAATGAAGAAAACAATGTAGTTTTCAAAGCAACGAGCACAGGTCTTTTATTTACCAAATACGTAGGCAAAGAAGGATACTAATACGATATACCTTTTTCACTTACGTCCTCTACACGGGCACGGAGATTCTTTTACCTAATCAATCATTGTGCTCGAGACCAAAGAAAAAAAATCGTAACGAATTTTTGTCAAGCACTTTATTAAACGTCGCTCTCACAACAAAGCAAAATACCTTCATATAATTTGCAAAAGCATCTTCAACGTTTCCATCATTCAATCATCTAATAAGATCCGACTTGCCAGCCTTAATATCCTTACAGACCTCGAGGAACAGGATTATAGATGGCGAAATTGTGTAATATTATCAAAAGCATCATAAATTATTGTCGGCCCTTTAGTATTACAAAAATTGCTTGGTTCGCGAATGGCTAATTCTGTCCCGAGAGTATACCCTGGAGCATACGTGACTCACAGGAAAAACGATAACTACGACAATAACTGAGTCGCTCGATCGATACCTAACCCTACTTACACGACAATGGGTCTTATGGGAGGAAATATAAACATTCCTTTACAAAAATAGCATATGTACCAATAATGTAATTGATGAAAGTGTACGCGGTGACCTTTTGGTCAACCACAGGGGACTAGCGGCTGCTTACTGCATGGAGTATTACTGATTTATAAGTGTTAAGTCTACAGAATTAAAATTATATAAAAAATACGACAATAGTACGAGCTTTACACAAAAAAGAGGCATTCAAGTTACAAACAAGTTACTAGCTTATCAAAAATAATAGTAAACATCCTACATAATATTCCCAAAATTACATTTTCACGAGTAAAAGTCAATACAAATGTCGATGAAACACTGTGACGAATTACTACTCTAGAGTCACAACAAATTCAGAACCTATATTTTAAGGGAGTATTTTTTTTTTACAATTTGTAGATTAAAAATATTAGTATCTATGAACAATGACTGAGCATCGAGTGCGTTCAACTATATTCCCCGGCCAGAAAGACCGAAGGCGTGTCGGTAAATAAATCAATGGCTTAAGAGTACGTCCACTGGCAGATGAACTACTAGAAAGGAAAACTTTCCATTATACAAATATGTAGTTTTTTTTTTACAACGAAATCCTTCCTTTCCTTCTTTGTTACTAATGTTGCAGATACTATTTATAATAATACAAAAACTCAACTGTTAAAGCATCTCTGTTTTTTCCAGTCACTAGAAGCATTATTTTGGGCATCCATTGTTATGTCAAAGACTGAAAGGAATGCCCAACACGCCGAATTTAGTAAGCTGACCACTTTGTAAGAGATATTTTTCCTCGCGCTAACTATTGTTATTTTTCAAGTAAAGCCTTTTACTAAGTGGTTGAGCGAGGGGTGAATCGAAATCGTTATCTCTATAAATGTATCATGAACACGTAGGTACTACTTCGTACACCGATTACAGGAATTCCTTGTATTGTACTGAGCATTATTGTTTTCGGAATGAATCTCCTTAATCCGTTTAGATACCTCAATGCTCATAAGAACGTATTACTAAACCTCTGTGAATAAGCTATATTGTTACTCTACGTTTTCCACATTTCTTGGCGCACTCTCTGGGGAAATATCAGCTACACTACTATGGGTTTGTAGTAGTTTTTTTACGCGAAGAATTTGGTAATGCTGAATATAAATACTAATTTGTTAAGTAATTAGAAACACAATTTTGTGATAGGCCTAGAAATACGCCTAAGGCAAGAAAATGGAAAATGCATTACTTTATATGTTTAAAAAATATGGACGCAAAAAGCTGACCGCTGATATTAGCATAAACGAATGAATATTGATAAAGCCACAAAATTAATATATAGAAATTATGGGTAAATCAGCATTTCATTGAAAGCAATGTTTTACGTTACGGGATCATTATATAACCTATATAATTATTTATGCGTAACTCATTGTATCGCGGCTATATGCATTTAGTTATTCAAGCTTATACTTCGAGTGTGAAGATTAACAGGCATCGACTTTTTATTCATGCGAGTACGTATGCAATACAGATTTATTAAATACTCATCGCATTAAATAAACATACATAAACCCAGCCTGAAAAAGGCGTGGGTCTCCAAGGGGAGAAACCACAGAACGCCAGTTGCTACGATCACACTTTTTATGCTTCGTCCACGTTTATATCTGGTCATTTACGCACGTCGTCGGTTGCGTGTACCACACACCTGACCTTTTTGAAGAACCGCACCAATATAGGGCGTCTCCTCCTGGCGTTGCTACTCACATCTAGCTTTTAAATACCTTTTGTGTTTTTGTTTCTTCGCATTATAAATATAATATTTGAAGATGTAAGAGGAATAATAGTATTTTTTATATGGATTTGTTGAGTAGCTGTACCTACTGTATTCAGGTTGAAAATTAGGTCTTGTTGTTATGAAAAGAACGTAGTGGTATTTCCGTGTTCCCTGAGTTGAAAATTAATCATTTTATCACAAAGTATGTAATGTAAGTATGTATCTCTGCATACGAAAGCTCCCTTGTAAAAGTGCATTGCTAATTAGTCAATATGATTTCGATGAATGATTTAATTCGGTCTTTTTACATTCAAAAGTATTTCCTCTTTACATGAAAAACGTATAAATCCATTGAACATCGTGCTTAACTCTCTCCGTTTTCACGTATTTTACAGCTTTAAATCTCTATAAAAAAAACTACCTGGCAAGGATGATGGCTAATGCAATGGAATTCAGCAAAGCTTTTCAGACTAATGCATACTTGCAACGGAAGGCTGGGTAGATGTACAATGTACATTCCATCTTTGTGCATTAGTACACGTAGATCAAACGTGACATTCGTATCTCTGTTGAAAATCGATTTTATCTTTGTCCGTTTCCAATGAATCCGAGATTCATCCATTCGTATAACATTAATTACCCTATTTAACGAGTAATTCTCAGTACGCGGACGTTTCATGGTTCAACTGAATTGTATTTTATTTATTCGGAATACGTCTGAACGTTTTCATAATAAATTGGCTAATTAATTAATTCGCCGAATACAATATCAAACATTGTTGTCCTCAAAATAAATTGTATATTATTATTAATTAAACTATGCTACTTACATAAATGCAAAGACTTCATTTTTATTTTTGTAATACATTATGCAAGTTTAATTAATAAGAATAAGATACTATTAATTAAGTTTCGAGTGTACCTAAGGTGATATTTGAAATTAGGAAAATATTACGACAACTAGATATGATAACACTAAAGTTACGAACGGACTGACATGTGACTTGATTTAATGCCTAGACATCCGTACCCAAGCCGACTAGCGGTGGCGCCAGGCACGCAGTGCGACCGATTGCATCGATTCTAGAACGTGTAAGTAGTAATTGAAACGAATTTCACTTACTACTTACACGTTACACTTTGCTCTAAATTCGACGTTTTAGGTTTTAAACACTATAGAAGCCACCAGTCAGTCGAGCCACGAGTAGGTATAATTGCAATGTTGAATTACGACTTCGAATAATAGAATGGAAAAAAAGTAATTCACGTAACTTTTTTTTTGCATTGTACCCAATTTTCTTGATCAGAATGAGCTCTGATAAATTGTGGAAGTTAAGAAGTTAAGATGAACAGTGTCTTACACCCAGTTTATAAAAGCTGTCAAAAACCTGATTGTACTTTATTTTTTTACAATACATCAATTTGTATCAATTATAGTTGTAAGAGACGGAGTGACATGCGTGGGTTGTGATTGATAATTTATGAAAAGTTTTGTATTGACATTATGCATAACAAGTTTGGTACAACACTGTTAACTACGCATTCACATAACATCCAGAAATGTATTTTATGTTCTGCAATAAAGCTTTGACTTTAAAACTGCTCATAGTCAGGGACTTCGTTTAATTATTTGCCTACGACTTCCGGATGTAAACTTATTTTCCCTGTTTTGTGTTTTTTTTTTGCAAAAATATTTTTTTTTTTCAGCCTTTATACTATGGTACAATGGTTTTAACACTAATTCTTACCGACTTTTCATTTTCTTTTGCTACTAAAAGAAATACGCATGTAAGTATTACGTACGTAGTAAACAGTAGAGGAAAAAATATATATATCACAAACTATCCAAGCAATATAAACAAAAGTGATATAACAGTAGGTACCAATTCGAGAGTATACCCTTTCCATTATAAAATAATTTAGAGTTCAGCCCTTAATTAACGACGAAATCGCGTTAAAAACATACAAAAAACATGCTGTCGAATTGAATCTCCTTTTATCCATATTTCCTAAAAAAAAGAGCGGTAATTTTTTTATTGATTTCAATTATATAATTCTCTAATTATTATTATTAAGTGTTCGTGTACTTATGAATGTCGAATAATCCAAAAGATGATGCTACAATCCCAGACACATGGCATATTAGCTTGTTAAATTACCGTAGTTGCCCATACCAAAGGGTACATCTTTGTGGAGAAGAATAGACATGAAACTATTATGGACAGTCTTTTAAATCAAAATATTGAAATTCCAAATCTTTTTTAATTTCATACGCACGGGCACTTATAAAACGTCGATAAAAGAAGCACGGTTTGGGTTGGGTTGGAGTAGTACCATTCCCAAACCGAAATCCATTCTTGTAAAATTATTTGCTTTTACAATTAATGTAGTTGTTACAGCGCTAGAACCTAAGTATGAAAGTACGAGGGGATTGCGGGTTGTTCGAAAGAGATACTGCGGCCCCAGAACGTAAAGGGAATAAATAGAAGGAACATGGGTGGGGTTTAGTCAGTACAAGTCTGACACTTTTAGTCAGTACAAGTCTGACACTCCCTCCCGCTCTGCCCAGAGGGGGGGGAAGGTATTTGATGATATCCCATCCGAAAAAAAGTATGAAAGTACAGTAGGCCCGAAAATAAATCATTTAAGTTTAATGGTGTGAAATCAAATTGGAACTTTGTAACGGTGTATATGAATCTTTACTAATATTATAAAAGCGAAAGTGAGTTTGTTTGTTACCGCTGGCTAAACCAATTTTAATGAATGTTGGTACAGAGATAGTTGGGACCCAGGAGACGGACATAGTCTTTATTATAAAAAAAAAGTGGGATATGAGGGAGAAAGACGGAAGACAAGCGAAAAATTTGCGTTGCTATTACAAATCAATAAGGCGCTAGGGCAAAAACTGCAGGTAGCAGGTACTGTGTTATACCGAATTTTAATTTTATTTTAATTACCGAATTACCAAAAGCTAATAAATAGATAAAATAAAACAAGCATCTAGGCACCCATAAGGCCCACAATGTCAATTCATTCACAAAGAATCAGTAAAAAAAAGAATCTAAACAAGGAATATGTAAAATATTATCAAAAAGACATGTATACAAGTGACACAATGCCATCAGTATATATAGTTAATATGTGATTTGATAAATATTGTCAAAAAAGTACTGTCAAAAAGAAAAAAAAAATAACATTGAGAATAGTTACGACATCAACATATTTGTGTCATTTATGAGCTACTTGGAAAGAGAGAGAGAGCTACGTTCACAGAAGGAACTAAAGCCAAACTTCTTTATCTTCAACGTCGTCCTTAATATTGCAAATGCTTTTTTGATAAAGTCACGTGTGATGTAAGTTCTGTAACTGACTTTGTAAAAGTTGTAGGGAATACTTTACATTTTACAACATATTTATAATCTTAAATATATTTGATGTTCACAGTATTTAAAACAAACAGTAATATATTTTCAAACCTACGGAAAAAAACTTTTTTTGAGTTGTGTCAATTTTTATCGGTGTTAATGTCGTTGCCGTTTTTATAGATACTTCTAGCTTCCGCCCGCGAATTTGTCCGCGTGGCATAGTTACTTTGGGATAACGCTAACTTTCCCCTTCAAATTTCGACTCAAGTTCTATTCACTAATGTCCTACTACTAAGAATATCAATGTATGTGAATTTTAAACCTAAGTAACGGTACCTAATAGGCTTGAGTTTTCTTTCAGTGTTTGTTATTTAGCAGGTTTTAGATTCAAAACCTAATTTAACGCAAAAAATACCTACAGGCAAGCATTTTCGTTCTCTATAAAACCAATCCGTTAGCCACGAAAAGGTAATTTATGAATAAATGGTACATACATAGTTTCATTGCAGAAATTGAGAAAAAAGTAGACATGTATTATTGACTCAATGACTGGTAAAGTAACGGACCGGGACACTACTACTATACATTAGTTGCTTGTAATGGTTCGCTTGCCAAATGGCAAAAAGGAACCCTTATAAACTGCTCGTCCTGTTGGAAAACTGGCGAGCGCAAAACTCGCGATACCTTCTGACTTTACCATTTTTTTTGTCGTGTATTCACTTGATTTTGGAAATCTGTTAAAGTCATTTACAATAACGTTTTAAATTCTAAAGTCTGCATCGTCCATACATCTTGTTATTTACCTACCATATTAAGCGAATAAAGTTATCAAAATGACCCAGCACTGCTAAAACGGTTTTACGGCGTGCAGCTAGATAGATGTATGAAAATTATCTTCTAACGTATGTAAATTACAAAATTACTGTACCCTTAAAACATAGGTACATACTTATGTTTTATGCTCAACATTCACCATTGCGAATATACTACCAATTTGAAAGCTCATTTTGATCAACTCAAGCCTAAACATAGAAAAGCTTAGAACTTAGGACATATGTATTTTGTGTATACAATATAATTGTAAATTCATAATTATGTGAAACTAAAACTTAACACGTTAAATGATATTAATATTTGAACTCGAAACATGCATCAGTACCTATGACTGATGCATGTTTTATTGACATAAGCTGTGGGTAAAACCGCAACTAATATAATTATCGGTATCCCTGTGTTCAATATCAAGCTACATTAATTCAAATTGAATTACTTGTTAGTTTAAACAGTTTACCACCAACAAATTGCTTATGTTACAAAAATATGCAACACAAAATGTTGGTTACAAAATTAATTGAATGCATAAATTAATAGATAGGTATGCCTCATTGTAAATGCATTTGTAAAAATTAACCCAGTACCAGATTTAAGGCAAAGCAACATGGGGCACTTGTCCAGAGCACACACAATAAGATTTTTGTTACCAAAGTAAAAAGGGATGTAACCCATTCAAGGTAGGGTGTTAAACTTTTGGAGCTAGCTTCGCCCGTTTTTGGACGAATACATCCGTTTTTTCTCACTCACTCTTCTACAAAGCTGGTGACGCTCTTGACGATGACGATGCAGAGTTCAAAATTTAAATTGAGACACAAAGTGCAATGTTGGACAAACTTTGGACAACTATGGGACTCGATTTTGCTTACTGTAGTGACGAACTATCAGCTATCTACTTGATTTGTAATCTAGGTTACAGGAAGCGTATTTTAGAAATTATATCAAAAGTTGAATATGACTTTTTGTAAAGTCACGCCCTAAAACTAAACTATTACTGTCAGCTAATTTAACTTTATAGTATACTAGCTTTTGCCCGCGGCTTCACTCGCGATAAATTTGGGGTAACACAGTTCCCCTTACGCCTTAGTGATTTGTAATAGCAATGCTAAGTTTTCCTCTTTTTCCCTCTCTCTCCCTCACATCCCACTTTAAAAAAAATTACCTATGTCCGTCACCTCGTTACCAACTATCTCTGTACCAAAATTCATCAAAATCGGTTTAACCATTAAAGCGTGAAGAGGTAACAAACAAACAAACTCACTTTCGCTTTTATAATTTTAGTAAGGATTAGTAAGGATTTTACAGTATTGTATTGTATTCCATAAGGCTGCAGATGGTAAATAATGAATTTTACAAAGGAGCAATTCAATTGTAAAACATTGTATTCTTAATTGTAACTGAAATCAGTACCCGTACTTCTCACAGGTTCTGATTTCAGAGCAAAATGTTTTTCATAGCTCCTTCGTTAAATTCATTATTTACTACTGCTATTTGAATAAAACCTTTTTTGTATAATCGGGTAGCAGAGGGATAACGCCACATGTAAATAAATAAAAAAAATGTATGTTCTATCGAAATCCGGAAAAATCGTAATCAGTTTACCAAAATTCATCTCCTCAACGTGTCGCACATTGAATAATATTGTTAAATGTAAAAATACATGCATTGGGATTTTAAGCATCTTATGCTGATTGCATAAGATACTTAAAATCCCAATGCATGTATTTTCTGCCGATTTCACTGTCGTAATTCTTCCTTAAATGTTTATCATGAAACATACCTTTTTAAAATGCCTGTTTTAATTCGAAAAGTCTTTTTGATTTTAAAACGGACATGCTCACTAACAGCATTAACAAACCGGCGTAGTAAATTTCCCATTGTTATTAAAAATCTTTCAGTTGTAACAGATTGAAGGTGTTATTTTAACACTAGCTGCTCACACTTACTTTATTTATATTTCATTTTAGATTTTGTAAACACTTACCTAGATTGGTGATCACTAAGATATCCTTGATCACGATCTCGCACTCTATCCCTAAAACAAACAAAACGAATTTTCACTAATACATTAACTATTGGACAAATTGGTAGAAGTCGCCAAAACATACATCTTAATTTCTTGAAGCATAAAGTTATCGGAATGTTTACTAAGCCTTGCTACACTATATTTTGATCCTGTCTATACGAGTACTAGCTCAAAGTTTTCTAAAAATGATTGGACGAAGCAGGTCCTAAGCATCTTTTCACAGATAACCTACTCCTGAAACACCGCTATACGATCTACGAGAAGCATTATGACAATGTTGTATCAGCTTCAGTTGAAATTAGCTGGTTCATTTTTGCAAGCATAAGCAACACATACCTACACGATATGGGGTGACACGTTTACCTAAATTGTTGTTCATTTAGGGTTACAAATCACTATTATCATGTACCATACCTAATACAAGAACAGGTACAGCCAATGCACCGTAATCTGCAGGTAAAAATGTAACAGATCTGAGAATACTTACGGGAAGATCAAAATTTCAAAACATACCGTTTTGTTTTTATTTTACCAAATTATTACAGGCAACCAAGGCTTTAACCAAGCAGGTTACAGCCTTAACAAGTTGCTTTTGTATTGTGGATAACATCTTGAAGGTTCAATAGCAAATTAGTACTTCGTCATGCTGACTCAATGGTGTTTACTCTAAAAACCGAAAACAGAAGGCTTGTTTTTGCCATTAACAATTCTTAATTGATGGATCAGAATCAGAAATATTCGTATTTTATGGTTAATACCGTATATTTTTTTGTAACGGCCCGGCCGGTTTTTCCCTCCAACCCCCCTCCCCCTCCAGATAGAAAAGCAATTAAAATACACTACTGGAAAAAAATAAGGGATAAAAAAATACAAATTTCGGGAGATTTTCAACAGGCCGTAACTTTGAGAAATATGTTCGTAAATCTTTTAGAGTTCAATATCCTTACTAATATTATAAAAGCGAAAGAGAGTTTGTTTGTTTGTTACCTCTTCACGCTTTAATGGCTAAACCGATTTTGATGTTTTTTGGTACAGAGATAGTTGGGAACCAGGCTTATATATTTTTTTAAAGCGGGATGTGAGGGAGAAAGAGGGAAGAAAAGGGAAACTTAGCGTTGCTATTACCGATCAATAAGACGAAAGAGGAACTGTGTTACCCTGAAAATAACGCGAGCGAAGCCGCGGGCAAAAGCTAGTATGTTGATAAATTAATCCAGCCAGCCGTTGTTTTGTTATACTCGATCGAATTTCTGAATGAATTAAAGGATCATGTTTTTGTTACTAATGCTCATAATTGTAAATAATGAGAAAAAAATGATTTTATACAAACTTTTTCCACATGTTTGTTCCAGAAAGTGCTTATTTTTTTTTTGTTGCTGGTTTTTCTAAGATTACTCAGAGACCAACGTAGAATTTTAAAGTTCTAATCCAAAAAAACTTGGTACTTGGAGCTTCCTACAATTTTTTTTTAGTTCCCACCTCTTGAAAATTTCCCAAAAATTAGTTTTTTGTTCCCTAATTTTTTCCAGTAGTGTATAATATTGGGCCATAACAAATTATTCTCCACTCAGTACGTATGAGTTTACTTTAGCAATCCCTGTCTTCGAGTTCATCACACTCTTTTTAAATTTAATTGCAGTACCTAAGCAGGTTTTGCAATTTACCTGGGATAAAAATGTGCTCGTTTCTTAGGAAATAATATGAAGGTGTAGTTTAAATTAGGGTAAATAAATAAGGTACGCAAATTTCCTAATTTGCGGTTTAGAAGTTCCGTCTACCTTTACTAATATAAATTCAGCTCAACAAACCTGGAATTATGATCACTCAAGTAACCCCGTTCTCGGTCCCGCTCACGTTCGCGCATCAGCTCGTTACGATCACTAAAAATATAACAACTATTATAATAAACCTTTGCATTTTACGGTTACTAATATAAAACGTGCACATAGTGACAGAAAATGCAGCGGGAAAAAAACTTTTTTCTTTTATAGCAATCGTTCTGAATGGCCAGTAACTTACAATAAAAAAAGAAGTTTAGATTAGTCTAAACTTTTTTTTCCCTAAACACTTTCGTATTTATACACTTTCGTTAATATCACGAGTTGCAAAGTTAATAGAATTTAATAATAATTAGTTTATTGCTACAAGAATGTTTGGACGTTGACAGGGAGGCGCTGGTGGTAAATAATTGGTGTAGTGTTGGCACAACTTATTTAATAAAATAAGTCGGTAATAGAATAAGAAATAGAAACCTGTAGTATCCATCGCGGTCAGACCTCGCGCTGTGCTGTCTTTCGACACCAAGGCGATGTGGCAGCGGTAATGTTGAAGATCGACTGCCTCCTCCCGAGCACTGTGACGCTGCTTCTTTCCGGAACACCAACATTAATTCATTAGTATTATTAATATAAAAAGCTAGTCATTATAACACTTTTAATGTAAAACCTCTTTCTTACTCCAAATTACCTGTTTGTTTCAGTGCACTTCTTTTATGGCATAGACGACTTTGATACGAGTGTTTGTTGATTTTGTAAGTAGTAATTTTTTTTTAATTATTTTGCCACCTGTAGAGATTGAAAATCAATATTTTCAGACTTTTGTATTTAACCACTAAAAGTAGTTGTTTTCTCAATCCTCTCCTTTTTTCCAGCTTATTACAAGTACCAACACACATTAAAATAATGATCAAATTTTTTTTTCATTTACTTGTTTGAAATACAAACATTTTACCAACAGAGGATGATTTTACTCAAATTTTACGTCTTTCGATTTTCAACCAGTAGTTACTCTGAAATATGTTTCTAATATGCTTACTTACAGACAAAAAAACAGTTAGGTATACAAGCAAAAATCGACTACATACTACGCTTACAATATTATTATTTTTTTTAAATACAGGACCTTGCAGGCTTTAAAGGTTCTATATTAATGTTTAATATATAATTGTTAATATTAAATGTAATATGGTTATTAAAAAACACAGGGTAACTACTGGTTTACGTATCTTTTTGAAAATAAATACGTGAATACTTGAACAACTACGTGGATTGAAATAAAATATAACTATGGGTTTAAGATAGTGTGTGTTGTTCAAACAAATATTCCTATGGAGCGAATCAATCAATTAAATTATTTACTACTTGTTATTGTTTTGCTTTAAATTCCCTTAAATTAATCTCCGTTTTACATGGGACTTAAAGCGAACTTAAGTTATGAAACTGTACGTGATAAGCATACCTTAAGTGCGATTATGACCTGGTTGATAATGTCAATATATCATAAAATCATACTGACAGCTCTTGAACGCAGTTTTTATGTGTAGTGTCGATCACGTTCAATTTAATTTGTGAAGTTCTCCTTTTAACACACATAACTGTCAAAACATGGGAGCACGTTGGATCCATCTCTGCCCAACCCTTGAAAGATGCAACCGCGATGATACGTGTGTATGTTAAAAAAACATAATTATAATTGGTTCACTCCATAGCTGGTATATAATATTTATAGGAAGTAAAATATATGTACTTTTGTGAGTAACATGCTTTTCCTTTTACAAGAACAAACTAAAATGTTCATGGTAAAAAGAAAACAAACAAAATAATTAACGGGTTAGGTTAATAGAATACATAATTATTGTCATACCAACATAGTTAGGTACATATTGCATAGATACACATGATAATGCAATGATACCACTCATACAATAAATAATTCAATGTTTATCACCTCTGTCCCTTAATGCTGCCTCCTTAAGGTGTCTCAAAGATTGTAGAATTGATTCTTGGGTCGGTCCTCATCAAAACAAAAACAGGGTTCAAATTAAAACCAAACAAGGTTAAATCGTGTGCAGTTTATGTTGTAAAAATGTATTTTAATATTAAAGTCAGAATTATCGAAGTTGGCTGCATGCTGTTTATTTTTTATAATTTTTAAAAGTGTCAAAAGCCAAAGTTTTTAAAGTTCTTAGTTCGGCACTAGTTAAATACTTACGTCGCCTGGGTGGGTAAGGGCTTCGTTGGTTGGAAGACGACACGTTGTCATTGTATTCTAGGTTAAAATGGAAATAAACGTTAGTATATGTCGTTAAAATGATAAGTAAACGACTGTAAGGGTTAATGAATGGTACACAGTACGCATGCGTACATGGTACGCAAAATTTCCTGAAAACGATCACAAAATATTCTCATGTTTTCTTGTGATTATAAAAGTTTGGTTTTGCGTTGAATTACGCTAAATAATGATTTGTTTTGTGGCAATATACGCATTTTCCGTCAATACACAACAATACCAATTACAAGTGTCATAGCAAACCATAGTAGGTAGGTACTATGTGGAAGTAGAGAATAAAGCAATATGTAATCGTGTAAGACTTTAAGTTACTAACGTGGTTCTATTTTATACAAAACAGTAAAATAGAACCACGTTAAATTACATGGATATCAAAGTCATATAGCGTTCTGAGTGAAGCTGAAAATTAAATCAAGGAAGTCCCATGTTTTAGCTGATTCATAGATGACTCTACTCTGGAGTATTCATGTAGTGTTGCCCCAAATAATAGGACTTGATATTACGTACTTGTTGAAGTATCGGCTGACTAAATTTAGATTGTCATCGATACGCTAAAAACAAGATGTCAATGGTTTTTCGAAACCCGAGTATGAAAACTCGGTATTTCAAGGTTTAATCAGCCTTTATTTTGTAAAGGCTTGTGATATATAAGAATAACCGACCTAAATCTTCCATGCTCTGGCTCAACAAGGCTTCGAAAGTGTGCAGACTGTAGCTTTCAGCGTCCATGCCCTTTGCGAGGGTGTTCCTCAGATGCATCTCGTATTCCAGTAGCAGCCGGGAGGTGGGCGAACCCGGCGCGGGTGTGGCACTCGACTGGGACGCTTGACGAGACAAGCACGGCTTCTGATGCAAAAACAATTGCATTAATGAAATCAAATTAAGGTCCAGTTAAACCACAAATTACTGAAGTCATCTTTAAATGATTGACAGAAATATAACGTTCTTTTAATAACAATAATCTTGGTCTTCGTTTCGCTGGCACGACTATTTTTTATACTTTGTTGGTCCAGTACTTTGTCACTCTCTCCGCGTCATCATTGGCAGAGCGGAATGGAGGCCTCCTCGAGTCACGATTAAAATCGGCAACGTCTAGCGCGACCTGGACTCCTAGTACTCGGTAAGGCAGAGTCTAGAAACCTGATCCTTTCACCATGATGGTGGTAATTTTTTTTATTACCAATCAATAATTGAATGTGGCTAAATGCCTTGATTTGTAGTGCAATTGGGTTCATAGTTTTGTTGTTCTAGCCTAACCTGATGTGACAGTTTTTATACCGCCTATGAGCCTTTGACTTAGCTTAGCATATCACCCAGTTCATGTGAAACAGGCGAACTATGGATTTATATGAGTAGGCACCATGTGCGTCCCCAGGGTAAGGGTGCAAAAAACCCTGAGTCTAAAGAGAGGCTATCCCTCTCCAGACTCAGGATGTTGTTAAAATTATATTATTCACCCCCTGAATAACTACAAACCTACTCATTTTCCGAACCAACGTGTCATTGGCCCATTAACACTGTGTTGTTTAAAAAAACGAGTTCATTGTACTCACTCTAAGAGCCTACTATCTCTTGAATATTGGCTTAGTTTGAAAGTCGATCAAGTAACTTAGGCTGAATCATTTTTCTTGGCATTCTTGCTCCTAACCCCCTCCCCGCCCTTTATTCAAAAGCTATAACCCTCACAAATCTGGCTTGTTCTCAACCTCCTGCCCCTCAAAGCTCATAAGCTGGCGAGGTACGCATTAAAAGTGCTGATGCTACTTTCCGAAAACAACAATGCAATTAGACCTATTTTACGTGAGTTTCGTTAACTATCGATAAAACTAATACAAAGGTTAGTGATAAGATGTGTATTTCTATAGTATTATAAATGTCTAATTTGAGCTTCCTAATAAGGTTTATGTTGATTACTCACCGAATGATGGTGCGGCTGTCTCGAATCGCGGCGTTGACACGGCTCTTGATCTGAGTTGCCGTTAGACGAAGATGGCGTGGTGGCATAGCATTGATTGTCAAACATCACATTGTCAGACGGTGGAGACATGTCGCGTTCTCCTCCACCTAGCTCCAGGTATAGACCACGGCCGGGATAACCGCTGGGTGCAGCGCCGACCCCGACGCCACGACTGTGACATAGAAATATGTAGCTATAGTAATTCAGGTGAATGATTTGGCTCAAGCTATCTAAACAAGTACCTAGTTTGAAGATGCCTAATTAATACTTGTAGGCTTAAATGTTGCGTGGCTGGCGTTCTATATCCCAAAACTGGTAGGTATTATTCGTCGGATATCCCGTACGTACAATTAGCATGACGTGATTTTTATGTGTTTGTGTTTTGTTTAGATGTTTATTTATGGTAGCAGAGGTAACCCAAAAAGTATGGCGACACATTAAACTCACTCTTCCAACCTATTGGCTAAAATAAGTACCGCTGCGAGCTTTGTCGACTGTTGTTTTTGCCAATGTGCTGCGGATGCTGGTGGCCGTGTGATCTGCAGGACGCTAGGCACGGGGACGTTAAAGCTACCAGGCTTTGAACCTAGTGGCCACAATACGTACCGCTGCGAGCTCTGCCGGCTGTTGTTGTTGACGATGTGCGAGTAGTGTCCGTGATGCATGTGTTGCTGTTGGCGGTGGCCGTGCGAGCCGCAGGATGGCGGGCACGGGGGAGCGCCACCGTACCGTCGCCGACCCATCTCCGGCGAGGTTACCGGACTCTCTGTTGACGGCATCGGCTTCAGCATACGTTTCAGAGTGCTGGAATCTGAAAAAAGATGATCATTGTAAAGTGTATTTTTTGTACCTATTTAGGGTAAATCTTTCAAACCACCTCTGCCTGGTTTTATGAATTTTACTGACGATTACTCTTTTACAAAACACATGAGGAATACAGCTTTTATCTAGTTCGCGATAAGAAATGCAAAATAGTGAATAAACACAATTTCTAACGGATGTACAGTGTAGCCTTTTTTTTAATAAGTACTTCTTTATTTAATAATTGAAATACATATTACAATCCTCCGGGAGTAGTACCTATGTATTTTTAACACATATTACAGTAGTTTGGCACCTTTTTATCGACCTAATGAGGTTATTATAGAAGGAGTTCTTATCATAATATTAAACTTCTGCTGAGACGTATCTTTCATTTCAAAATCGAATGCTGTAAGTTAAAGAAAATTCTTGTGCGTCACTCCACCGATTCAGCTGATGTGTCGAAATTCTGTCGAACATAGGGACTTCCGATAAACGTAGACAAAACGATCAGAACTTAGCTAACACTTAGATTCAAGCGATTTATTATTATAAACTTCTATTTACTTTCTTTTGTTAGTTGGTTTATTTAGTAAAACAGTAAAATAATGTGCATGTGTACCCGTAACCCGTAACCTTGTGTCGTTCAATGTTGATGGTTAAAAAAAAGATAGCTTAGCGTAACCTAACCCTTGATCTAAAGGGTTAGGCCCTTTTGGTCAACGTGCCCGTAGGTACCGCAACTACCTAGGCTCACACATAGTACCAACCATACCTACTTATCGAATTAAAAGTTATTTGACTTTTAATTGTTTCCAAATACATATTTCTTGACATTCAAAAGTACCTGTAATTGTCTAATTGAAATAAATGATTCGATTTGATATTTAGCTGTAACTGTAGTGTATATGAAATATTGAAGACATTTAAAAGAGTAGATAACTGTCGAACTTCTTCCCCATTCTACTTCATGCGAAACTTGATTTGCGAATAGGCAACAGGAATAAATTCTATTTTATTGTAAAGTTTGACATTAAAAGTGCCTTTTAATGGCTTATTAAAATTAATGGTTTGACTTTCACTCACCCATATTCATATCTTCTGTGCTTTTGGACTTAGTGCGCCGCGATCCCGAAGTATTATTATTTATCACGTTGTGGTGATGAGCTGCGTGCCTGTCCGACTCTCGGGACTGAAAATTCATACAGTCCTGTTGAGTTTCCAAGGTATTATTTATTTATTCATTTATTACACAGTTACAAAGAAATTAATTGCTCAAAAGGATGCTCCTCAATGTAACTAGCATAACTTATTTAAGAAAAAAAAATTTTTTTTTAAACAATCATAAACTGATAAGAATGAATAAATTTTTTTTTTAAACAATCATAAACTGATAAGAATGTGATATAAACTTACTTATGACATAACTAGTAATTTATTCAATTTAATATGATCAAAGAAAGAAATACAGATTCAAGTTATGAGATTAAGAAGCAATCGTTTTACTCAGATCCTGTTTTACTGTTCCAAAAACTTAATTATGGTAATTTTTCTAGAATACGGGATGCAATACTTTCTAAGTACTCTTGTTAGGTGCAAAGATAATTAAAGCAACTGTTCTGAATACAGCTACACAAAACACTTAAGTTATTATTCAATAAAAAGTAATACGTACTGATTCATTGCCATCTCCGTAATCGACGCTCTTAGGCATGTGTTGCAGATGTTCCTTGCCGGAGCGTGTGGATGTGGCCGAGGATTTGGAAGACGTGAGGGTCCCGCCAGCTTGCACCCCCTCCGACTTTAGGTCTTGAGTGTGCTGTGTTTGGGCCGCTGCACCCGCGCCACCCACCTGAGTTTCTTCGTTAGTCTGATGATGTTAAAGATTATGATTATACGAAATTTTGCCGTTCTCAAAACACAAGTCTGACACCACTTTCCGCTCCGCCCAGAACGGAAAGAGTCATTTGATAATTTCCCATCAGAAAAAAGATTTGGAACGTCTAAATGCAATTTGTATTTATTCAATCAAAATGGCGACTGTGAAATACAAAAGTGAAAGATACAAAAATAAAATGATTATATATATATCCCATCCGAAAAAAAGAGAACACTTTTATACTAAAAACATTGAAGTCGCGAAAGTCCAAATTTGCAAATCCTGTACTACGAAGCAATAACGTTAATCTTACATTGGTGCCGTGTGTTCCCACTGAAGCCGTCACAGTCTTGGGTGCAGTAGAAGTGTTCGTAGTCATGGTAGATGTCTCCTGTGACTTTGGAGGTCTAGTCGGAGGCTGGGAAGCTGCATCAGCTTGTCGTGATGCAGCTGAAATTGAAAAGAAATAAGTACAATTAGTGTCTTGGCGCAGGAGCTTTAATATTTATAGAATAAAAGAAAGGTTTAGCTTATTTCTTGGTCTGGAGTTAACTTTATTACTGTAGAATAAAACGCGGCAGTTTTGTCCTTGCAAACACTGACTGTTAAAGGTTTTCATCAAGTCGCACTGGGACTCTTACAGAGAGAAGACCTAGAAATTGAATCATTATTGGCTGGATTATCAATGTACTGACGTTTTGGTGGCGCCTGGTGGGCGGGCTGTGAGTTGGACACGTTGTCATACAGCGAGGTGGACGACGTGGCGGCAGCAACCTTGTCGGAGCGTCCTGTAGTCCCGCCTGTCGCGCCTCCCTCTGTTTCGATAGCGCGAGCCGTGGTTCGGGGCAGGGTCGATGAACCTACACCAGTTAGTATCATTAAATGGCAAAAAATGGGAAGTATGGCATCGCCGCCAGCGATAACATACTTTATTTGTCGGGAGGAGGTGAGGGATTCATCTTCGGGGTGGGGTTTTATCTATGGGGGTAAAGATCAACGCACCTTATGTTTGGAAATCTTATTGCAATCAACTCCTCAGTTCCTATAATTCGCAAAATGACAGTGCTCATGTTACCCTTTTTTTTTTCGGGTGGGAAATCATCCAATGACTTCCCCCGCTCTGGGCAGAGCGGGGGGGCATGTCAGACTTGTACTGAGTAAAACCCACCCATGTTCCTTCTATTGCCCTTTACGTTCCGAGGCCGCGGTATCTCTTTTGAACAATCCGCAACCCCGGCAGGCCGAGGCTCTGGCAAGCCCCTCAGCTTTGCTGACTCTCTTTGAGGCGCGCACGAAACACGAAGGCGCCGTCGACACGGCCTGTCGTCAATAGACGGACGGACGGTGAGCTACCCATTGCTCAGCCGTCCACAGGCCCGCGTCTACAGTGGCCGGGAGTCGTCTCACGGCGCCCGGCGCCCTGGGCGTCTCACGCGGCGGCTGGGTTGGCCTGATGTTCTCTCCCTCAAACGCCCGGCCTCCTCCTTTGCTAGCATTACTGCTTCGCAGACGGAGGTGACCGCTTCCCATTCCCTCTAGCTATCATAGCCTGAACCAGGGCCGGACGCGAGAGATCGCCCTCATGTTACCCTTACATGAGAATTCACCTTATATCTCTTGTGCTCGCTGTAGGTACGAATTCTCGAATTCTCTCCATTCTCTGAAAAACGCTTATCGTCCTAGATAGAAAATAATGCATTGATATTATTCTCCCTGTATGTTATTTGATAAAAAGATGCTGAGTGTAGTGTTTCTCTGGTTATTTCATGTTAAATAATACTTATACCTAGTAATTGTTGTAAATATACTCACGATAGCGAGGATCCTGTGCCCTCAGTCGTGCATACTGTTCTTGCGACATGCATGTGCACTGTGGTTCTCGGCCGTAGGTCAAACTACAATCACAAAACTTCATTACTCAGAGAACATGGTGAGGGCTAGGTTTGTGCAATAGTAGCGGGCAGCGTTCCATCGTATAGTACAATACAACGCTGCATAACATCAACCCACACACATATATTTGAGCTAAACTACGTAACAAGTTTTTGTTTACATAATATTTTTGCGATCTGTTAAGGTCAACATGTTATTGAATTAAATAAGCACAATTTTGTATGACCAGGGTTCCCTAATAATGCTAAAAACAATTCAGTGATTTTTACGACTCAAATACGGAACAGCAGGAGCAAATATCCCAAACTTCCACCAGTGGCTTAACATTGATTCTCCAAAGAATTGTAAAATATACTTTCGCCGGAAGATGATGATGGTTTAGCTAGCTCGTTGATGGATAAGATGATGTGTGATAATGACAGTTTTCAAACCGTTCATATTTTCTCAAGGCCTGTCTACATTCGTGAAAAATAGTTATGTTCTCCGAGTTTTGTCGGTTTCTGCTCCTCGTCAAAACACAAGACGCGAACTTTTGAAAGACTGGAATAGTTGGCCGATTGTGTCGTCATCTGAGCCATGAATTCACATGACAATGTGGAGAGGCCTTTAGATCTGTAAGTATGTATTAGCTAGTTTACCTAGATCGTCCACTCGTCGTTGGTATAGTAGCTGCAGGCGCTACTGCTGAGTATGTGGTCCCGAGTTCGTATTCCAGGCCGATCATATTGTTATTGAGTTTTTCAAGCAGGGATTTTCCCCTAAGAGCCACGTGGTCTGGATTTGTGGTCGTGTGACGGCAACAGGTTCGCCGCCTATTACATGGGACTAAGACATAACTGGCGAAATGTGGATGAACTAATTAGGTACCTATACCTCTGCCTAGCTCTTCAGCGTGATGTTATGTTATGATGTTAGTTTTAACTGAAATGGTTAGCAGGGAATTTATATTACCAGCCACGAGGTCCGGATTTGGGTTCGATTGATGACAATAGGTTGGCCCCTAATACATGGATCCTAAACATAATCGGTTAAATGTGGTCTCATCCAATAGGTAGCTACACCTCTATCTCTATTGTCTATCCCTTCGGCTGCATGTGTGAAGTTACGTCATGATGTTAGTTCTAAGTAGATTATTTAGTAGGGATTTTACATTACCAGTCACAGGGTCCGGATTTGGAATCGGTTGATGGCAACAGGTTCGCCACATGGGTCTTACTGGCAAAATGTGGATGAACTATCAGGTACCTACATCTTTACCCAACCCTCCAGCTATTACAGGCGTGATTTTATGTTATGATGCTACGTTTACCTAGATCGGTTGGGGCTGGCTGGTGTAGACAGCGGCTTCCTCTTGGCCTTGAACTTTTGCTTGTTGCCCGGCGGGTCCAGCTTCAGGCTGTAGCTCGACGAAGCCTTGCGGGAGAATTTGAATGATGGTGACTATAAGCATAAAAATTGTTAATTGATTACAAGTAAACATGAATCTATTTATGAGTGAATGTTTAACAAGCTTTTCTCTTGTTTTCAAGATGGATAGGTGGCATGAAAATTGATGTTAGGAAAAAGTAATGAATAATATCGTGATGACTGATATGGAAGCAAAACCGTGTTGATGATGATTTGAAGTTTTATTTTGAACTTTTTTAGTTTATGATTTATACTTTGAATGCCGCGTTCCGAAAATTGGTAACGACGCATAAAATTTAAAAATATTCCTATGTTTTTATCAATTTACTAAAGTTACTGAACAAAATGATGAAATATCGTTCTGTGTTGTATAAATTGTTAATTTTGAATCGCAATCATCAATACTGTGATGCTCAATATTTATCTTAAACTAACTGTCCCCAGCGGTTTCACCCGCTGCTCGGTTAGGGGTATGAAAAATAGATGTTGGCCGATTCTCAGACCTACCCGATATGTACACAAAATTTCGTTTCAATCGTTCCAGCCGTTTCGGAGGAGTATGGGAACGAAATCTGTGACACGAGAATTTTATATATTAGATATATGAAAAGGCCACATCAAACCTTTAAAATTCCATTTTGGCCCTAAAGTAACAACTCCTGAAAATATGATATAAAATCAGTGAGAGTTATCAAAACTGTTCTGAAACATAGAACGATTTAACATCAATTTAAGACAGTAATTTGATTTACAAATCCAAATATCCCAACCCAGTTGGGTAAAGGCTAAAAAGATGATGATGACACAGTTATTTTTTTACTTAACAGCTCATTAAATAAAATAAACTTTGTGATTACTTTATTTTTTTACCCACGACAATAATGTTGCTTAAACTCCTGACCAAACCACCATACTTTTTTTCAACTTACACGTTTGATACTTACACAGCATTCCCTGAATTGTTTGGCATCAATGGGAGATGTGAAGTTCAGTCCCCAAGTATCGTTAGTCATGGGGTCTTTCCAGTAAACGAAGCATTCGGACGCTTGCCCAATACGAGTGCCTGAAACCAGAGTTCATTGATATATTCGAAGATAGAAAGCATTTCACAAATAAGTAACGATGGTTCTAATTTTGATATAAGTGTAGCAGTGTCATTGTCGCCTCTTGAAAATAATTATGGAAATTCAACCAGCTTAGTAATAGCCTGATAACTAAATATTTATCTGAAAGATGTAAAATCACTGGGGAATAGAGAACATGTGAAATAGTCGAGAAGCTGAGCGTCATCTGCTAGAAGTTCTAAATTCAGTTGTTGTATTCAAATTACCCCAAATTAAAATGGTTGTTGCTGTTGCATTATGTAAATAAGACTTAGCCTGAACATAAATAAAATAGAAACTGGTTGCAACACCAGAAGTAGAGTAAGCAATAAAGTCAATAGATACGTAGTTGCGAGTTGTTTTCATATTTAACTGCTTACACGTTCAGCAACAATTTCAATGTTGTGAGCTTTTGAAGAAAGTAATATATGGAACGTCCGCGTCAGTACGTGCTAGTGAATTCGGTCGATTACTCGTCTAACTATCCAGTGTAAATTTAAAACTAGGTTAGAGCCGCTGGCGTCGTGTCCGCCGAATTGCCCCAGTAAAATGTAGGTGTTGCACTGTCAGTGATCTCCAAGTTTGTTACAAAAGTGTTTATTTTGGGAACTATTTTTTAACGTCCGTAATGTATGATGTAAGTCCCTCATAAAAATGGCGTTCAAACGTTACTGTACTGCGTGGGTAATTTTGAAACCAAATAAGTAGATTATCTATCTTGAAATGCGCATTTCTCTAAACATTAACTTTGATGGTTATTGAGATCCATTGTGTTTCAACATCTAAAATCCGTAAAGTAAAGAGTTTAAGCCCTAGCATAGCAAATGTTTGAGGCGCTGACCTTCCTAGTGTTATGGATTCATAACTTAGGGCTTTTGACACGGACAGCTGTAACGTCCCACTGCTCACTTTGAAACCACTCAGTAGGCGGCCTGCCCACACTAGGTATTATTTGCAACCCACCATTTGTATTAATAAATCAGTCAGAAGATTTATGTCGATATAACATTAGTATGACCACAAATATGACTATTTTTAGTGAATATTATGGAGAAAAGAACATCAGTGCCTATTATTGGCTATCATAATGATACTTTTTAAAACTTAGCCTTCTTGCCTACACAACAAAACCAAATACTTTCATTTCTCATAGGCCTACATGGGTTCTTATAAAATGTCGAGAGTAGATACACGGTTCGGGTTGGTCAGAAAATATAACACAAAATAACGTATTAAGCGAAGGACTTATTTGCTACAGAAAATAGTCTTATATGGCAGTCCTCGGTCCGCTTGGTTTAACTGCACCATCAACTCAGCCTTATATAAACAGCTGTAGAAGACAGGTTCAAACCAAACCATAACACTAAACCCTCCACCGCCTTCCGCATCTAATCTGACCTAACCAAATTTTTGAGGCTATGACTGATACGCGGTCTCCAGTCCAGTTACGTGTCTAGGTATATTTATTGATCAGTTTATCAGCGTAAGTATGTACTACTAGTGTACAAGAAGTTTAAATAAATAAGCTACGTATAAACATACCGGGTTGTAATAGTCTGACGTCGAGGATCTTGTCGACCTGCGAATTGTAGGCGGTGATGTGAAACACGCACTCGGGCGAGTCCTGGATACAGGTGATGTTGACAGGCACCAGGTCCTCGGACACCTGCTGCCACTTTACCGTGCCTGCGCCGCTGGCAGACACGTGGAACACCTCCGCCCATAGTCTGGAATGGTTCGTACGTTACAAATACAATAATAGAAACACAATCATAATGTTTAGACACATTGACGTACATTTATGTACCAATATTGTTAATGACGTCTAAATAATTACATAATTACAGCGTGGGGACAATGTTGATGAAACAAATGAAAGTAAATGACTGTAGTTTTGTTTCAAAAACTATTTTGTAAAAAATAAAACCGACTTCCTTGCTTTGACTTTTTTGCCCCGACTTCCGGAAGTTACAACAAAAAAAAATTGCAAATTGGTCCAGGCGTCTTTGAGTAATCGGTGAACATACATAAAAAAAGATTCGAAGTCGGTTAAAAATGGTATCATCATAGAAAAGTTATTAGCATAACACATGCTAATTAGTTTTGGTACCTATAAGACATTATAATATGATTATGTAACGATCCTAATGGTTTTATATTAAAATACTGAGACAGCCATAGGAATATCTAAATGCTAAAATATATAAAAATGATGTTACAATTTTCAAAATCTTTCGATTTAACTAAGTCAGTTAGTTGTCAACCTTCAGAATAACAACGGGAGAAAAACATATTTACATGTATCACAACTGCTATCAGTTGAACTTAACATATTTCTTGAGTGCATCGCCAGTTAGATAAAATGAACAAAAAAGGGAACTTAAAGAAAACATAAACATGTAAGTACTGTCGGAACATTCGTATAAAACGTCGTTAAAACTTGTGCCGCTTCGTTGGGTGCATAAAGTTCACTTAGAAACAAGTTAGTAAGTAAAATTAGAACAAGTTGCTTTGATGCAACCAATAAAGTAGGCGTGGTTTGAAATCTTTACTCTGAGTGTATATCGCGTTAACGACATTTAGAGACAGGCGACAGATTTGAATTCAAACGCATTTATAATCAAAACGATTCGGTAAATATAAACATCATTTTCCCAACTATGTTGAGGTCGGCTTCCAGTCTTACCAGAGGCAGCTGAATACCAGTATTTCACATGGAATGACTGCCTATCTGACCTCCACAACCTAATTGGAACTGGGTAATAGGATACCCTTAGGTAAGACTGGTTGTCAGACTTTTGGGACACTGACTACCTGTAACGACTGTCAAAGATCTACAAATGAAAGCCGAGACGAACGGCTTTACATGCTTTCCAAGGCACGGAGGAAACTCGGTATGTAACGGGTGGTCACCTATCCACAGACCAACCTAGGTGCGGTTTTACCCAAAGATCGACTCAAATGGCTACTATTATTTTGCTACGAGCTCCTCAAAAAAGAATCATCGTAGCCTCGGTAAACATAAACATTGAATCTACGTATTTATGTTCTCTTTGTTTACGCCGTTAAAGAAGGTCAATGGCGTTGCAATTATTACAATGCATTCTTTAAATATTTGAACTGATTGCTAACTGCATGGTTACTAATCAACGTAAATACTTTTTGAAGTTAGTGTGTTCATTAAAGTGTTTATTGATTGATTGTAATAAAAAAAGTAAGATAGATTTATGACGTCAATAAATATGCCTCTTCTGTTAAATTAAAAACGAGCTATGTGTAAAAATACGTTATATCTCCTTACCACTTTACCGCATAGACACTAGCTCCTGTAATACAGTGTACAGTAGCGCAGGAGCTAGGGAATTCAATAATATGTTTGTACAATTTATGCCAATTAAAAACAAAGATTTATTTAGTATTATTATTAAAGACTGCATGTCTATGGTGGAGACTCTTATTTGATATGTGTGTCTTATAGAGAGTTATCTACAGATACGTGGTGATATATATGGTGGTGTAGTACAATAGGGTAAACCTCTCTAGAACAACTATTGGTCAATAGTGTTAAAAGTCTTTCAGGTGTCACCTTAGCAAATGTCCGTCTCTTCGTCTGGAGTTCTGCCACGGGCTGTCTTCATAGCGGTACGCCTTACGCAGGATGGGCGCGCACGAGCACGACGAGAGCTTGTTGCCCATCGTGCGCGTGCCACACTCGGCGCACTGCACTATGCTGCCTGCAATCCAACACTCGTTACAATTTTTTACAAGCATTTTCTTTGATGCAGTCAATAGGTCAACTATACACCCATGCAGTTGATGACCTTTTGGCTGCATAGATGAAAGGTGGGCGATAAGAAGTAGTTAGTGAAAGAAAACGCTGTTTTTCTGCCAGTAACCACTCGATTCTTCACATCATATAAACAGCATATCACTGGCTGTCCAAGTGTTGTTGAAAAAATCAGTGTTGTTGAATTTTTAAAGATTATTTTATGATTTAAATTATAAGTTTCCATTATATATACTTCTGGACTATGCACTTATATGGTTAGCAGTATAGTTCTAACAATTCGAATAAATAATTGAGCAAGCAGAAAATTGAAGGAATCAAAGCCATAAATTGCTTCCCACAGCTGCTTGTTCTTAATTAGAAGTGTCGGAAGCATCTAAGCATAAAATGTTGCACAGACACTTCCACCTGACGTCTGCAACCTATTTCCTAGTTGGTATCGATGTTTCCTCTAATTCTAGGCTAATAAATTTATAATTCAGATACTCTGAGCTTTTGTCTGCCGTGGTGAGTGCACATTTTATATAGATAATGTGACTACGGTAGGTACGTAGCTTTCATTTCAAAGAAGTGTTTCTTTTGTGCCCTTACTTATACCACGATTTTAGGTATAGCTTAAATTATATTTGTATGTAAAAGTTTAAAAAAATATAGTCCTGTTTTACCACTCCTGCTTAATTATCTGGCAGATACCTTACTGATTTGTGAATTTGATTTTAGGTAAGTTTCTTTTTTAAAAAATATTTTGGTGTATTATCCCTATCCGGAAACTAAGAAACAGATAGGTCTTTTTCATGTAATCAATGGTACATATAATTTTTTACCAAAGATTAAAAAAGAAACTTGTAGATGCAATGTAATATTTCATCAAACCTGAAAAAAACAGCCTGTCACCCAAGTTTGGCAGAGCGTTCGATATTTATTTCCAAAAAAAAAGCCTAAAGTAAATTCCTTATTGCTTCAGTATCTCATCATCAATATTTAGAATATAACCCAATATAATAATGTATTACGGCTAGATGAGAGATGTTTTGATTACATATATCAAACTGTCGAAAATATTTGGAGTTAGATGATTTAATACAATGTTTCTCTATAATTCACTTTGCAGCCCAAAATACTCTACTGGCCCAGTTTAGATGTTGGTACCCACAAATAGCAAAAGATTCAGCAATTTGTAAGACACGTGCATAAATGTTAGGCACTGAATTCCTTATAGATTCAATTAAACTATCTTACCCTCTTTAATAAGTATAGTCAGAGATGAGGATGTTTTATATACTTTATTTATGTAGTGATCGTTAAAGAAAGTTTAACGCTGCATTTAAAACCGTTTTTGAATGCAGTGGTTGCCTAATTAAGAAAAAATGCCCAGCAAATAGCAATTCTTTTTGTGGACGACTAATAGTCTTGGGAGTTCATTTAAGGTGAGGTAAGGTAATCAAAGATTTTAAAACTCAATAATGTACTTGAAAGGACCTTTTATAATATAATGAAATGTAAAGCATTGCATGGCATGCCATTATAGGTAAACTAACTGCACCCTGCGGGTTCACCCACGTAGACTGGGATATTGTACATATAAACCTTTCTCTTTAATCACTCTATCTATTGCTGAAAACTGCATTAAAATCGGTTGAGTTAAAAGTTCTAAGCGAACAGACAGCGGAAGCGACTTCATTTTATACTATGTAAAGATAAAGTTGACTAAATGGAACTGTAGCTGAATGATATAAGGTGCATTTAACGTCGTACGTGTATATCTTTCAACTAACTCTACCAACGTAAACTATAGACTAGTTTACGAAGGCGTACGCTTTAATAAACAATTATGGATACCTAAGTGCCTGTGTACCTTTGTGAAGAGACAAAATTAAAATATATTGTCTTATTTGGATAAGACTGCACCCGAGTGCGCGTGCACTCACCCGCGGTCCCGTGATGTCACCAGGTGCCATCGGTGCGCGACAGCGAGTGTCCGCGGTTCAGGCTCTGTGACCGCTGCGTGCCGTGGCGGTACGGATGCTTCACAGCGGCGTGCTGCAACCCACAACACAACCTTCTTGCATTCAAACACAACAGACTATATTACTACAAACACAACACACAGGATAGCCTTACCAAATTCTTCTACATTTTTGATATGTTGAACCCAACCCTGAACCCAAAACCATAATTTTCGATGCATACTTACTCAATTGAGAATATTTATCAAAAGTGTGCGAGTATGTTTTAAAATATTTAAAAAGTATTTAATTTAAGGAATATCAGGGAAGTATATTTAAAAGATTGTTTATTTAGATATGAGTTTAGATGATGCACGATAGAAAAGGGATGTGAAGCTATAAATAGAAAAGGCATGCATGAAAAAATATATAAATACAAACTACACAAATATAGTAAAATTTC
Organism: Ochropleura leucogaster; assembly: GCA_958449745.1. Taxonomy (NCBI): domain Eukaryota; kingdom Metazoa; phylum Arthropoda; class Insecta; order Lepidoptera; family Noctuidae; genus Ochropleura; species Ochropleura leucogaster. The sequence continues at coordinate 10,433,907 of OY288204.1, read as the reverse complement.
GCCATAAAATTTTACATACATAGCGTTAATAATTATTTTATAGTTTTGTAATAAAATTGTAGGATAAATTAGCATTTTTTCTTTTATATTTGTACACACCGGAATTGATAAAATGTGAAAATAGACTTACTCTATAGTTTCAACTGCCTATAAATAGTTAACTTCACTTCGGTTGACTATTTCTACTAACGATAAAAATGCTCAGTTTTTTGCACAACGTAGTAATCGAAGTGTCATTGGATCTACACAGAGCGTTGAGATCTGTCGAAGTTGTAAATGGACAAATGTACATATGACTCATGATATTAAGTCACCTACAGCTAAAACGCCTTGAACACTTAGCTAAACATCATTTACATAGATAGCATCATCTTATATCATGCCATTTTATATTAGAATGCCTTTTTTTGTATCCTTCATTAGAAGTGTAAAAATAGAAAAGTAAATAATTAAATATAAACTTTCCTTTACTAAATACAACGTATGAAAAATACAATACAATGTACAATGTATGATGTGTGTATGTATGTGTTGATCATAAGGTAAAAGTTTCTGGGCACTTACTAGAGATCAACACTCTTTTTACTAAGATGCAAGTTTTATGAACCAAGTTTCATTAGATACGGATCAGGTGGTATTACGGGGTCTCTAAAATTCTAGCTGGGGGGATTTCTGAATCATTTTTGTCAATAAAAGCTGGTATAATATTGAAAAAGTCTTTTATAAAAGGTATCTACAAATCTCAATTCTTCATGTTGATGATAAAATATTTTGACAGCTGTTGTGGAAGCCATATGACTCGATATTTACGAGCATCCAAATATATCTATATGTTAAATTTACTTTCTATCAAAAATTTACTGGGGTCTATTTATATTTATTGCAAGTGTATGTTTATTCACTTACAAGTATGCATGAGAGGCATAAACTAGTCCACCAGTAAACTTCTTTCGGGTAAATGTTGCAGTTGTCAAAGCTACAAAATTTGTTTATTTTTTGAATTTCAAATCATAAAACAATTGCTAACTAAAACATTCGTATTCCCTTATGTAACCAATTAATATTAAAGAAATATTCAAACTAAGAATCTGATTATTTAATCTAGTATCTAGGTTATCGACACGACCAAGAGCAACTCTATCCTATGAAAAGGTAATTAAAATTCTAACGCCGCATTTCGATCTCCACGGCAGTGCCTTCAATCATGTTAGATTAGAGCGACTGTATGTGGGTCAGCTTAGTTTGGCTTCTTATTTAAAACTGGCTATATACCACCTACTCATAGAAGACTTGTTCGTGTTCATTAAACATTTCGTCAACTGACTGCCTATTGAAAGACTAATGTCGTATGTTTGTTGACTGATTATTTGTTCACCTTCATAAGTGATAATGTTTGCGTCAACGTTCTATAAATCTATGGACGTCTGTTATTCTTAGAATGATACAAAAAAGGTTAGGTTTTTTTACAAAGTGAACCTTAACAGTCTGGCTATAGCAGTAACCTCACTAGCCAGTATGCGACTAACGTATCACTTGAAGGTGTTAGTTAGCGTTGTACTACTACAACGATGTCAATAAGATCTCGCTTAGTAATTTAATACAATCTATTGCTATCTGTTCACATATCATGTTATCTGAGATAATAAACGTTTGGTTAATTGTATACACGACATCCTGATCTATTTGCGTGACCCCAGCTGGCATATAGGTACACTCCACTGCCGTCAGCGGATAGATTACGTGTTACACATTAATTGAGCATTTAGGATCCTCTAGCAAACTTACAATAAAATAGACATATACTACATATTATATAGCAAACATATAATTGAATACATAAACTCATACACACAATATAATATTTAGGTATACATACTTACTTAATTTATATAGACTTAGCTTGTTATTACGTTTTTAATGTTAGACATATTTTAAACATAATGTGTGAACATGCATATATACTGATTGCTTGATACAAAGTGTGCATGAAATTTTAAATATGATTTCACATAACGTTAGTTTATCATCATTTTAATGGCAAAACGCCCCATAATACAGACATTCACGAGGGAGGTAGGGGAATACAAACACTCCATGTGCAAATCAATTTAAAGGTATTTACGAACCTCGAAATTGTTCCAATTTTGCGAAGAAAATTTAGCAGCCTCCACGCTTTCTTTAGCACCCATATTTACGAAGTTGTGAAATCACTCGTATGAACTATGACAATTCTGTTTCGATGCGAATGCTCTGAGCTCGTGACACTAATGTGCACTACGGCCGGTCTCTCTGCGAGAGTCAGCTTTGATAAGCATTTAAATACCTCTATCTTCGGTCGTTCGCAAAGTTAAAAATTCACAGCGTTGAATAGTAAATGAGGGGTGTTGTATATTGCAGCGGGCAGCGCACGGAGCGCAAGAGCGCACAGAGCACACAACGCGCACGAGCCACCGAAGGCTCGGGGCGCCGGGCGCTGGGCGCTGAGGCTGGGCGCTGGGCGCTGGCGGCGGATGCAGGCGCCGCGTGTAAACACGGCCAGCTGCTGTGCGGCGCGCTCCTGCGACCGGCAGCCCGCACCCTGGCCCCTGGCCGCACCGTCCGCGACCCTACTGCCCTACGCCTAACCTCACTAGCACCGGCAACACCTAACACTTTCGATTATCTCCGGGTATCTCAAAGTGCGCAGAATATAATGTGCGGTGATACGTTTGAGCGAACGGTGCGGCAGGGCGACACCGGCGGCTCGGCTACACGTCAGAGCAGACTGGGTCGCGATACAAGCGTGCGTGGCGGCGCCGAGTGCGCAGCCCGCGCCGCCGCCGCGCACCGCCGCCAGCCGAGACGCAGCGACGCCCAAACCTAGCAAACGATACGGTGGCCAGCGCCCTCCATCTCAGCGAGATGTGTCGCCCCTGTATTTTCCTAACTTTATATCTCGGTTCACTTCCTCAATAAAATCAATCTTTACTGAAAAAATGAGGAGATGTATGCCTTGTACGAGTTTGCATACGAATAGTATTAATAATATGTATCGAGATTAAGAAGATCATCAATGGACGTTCGGAGCGGTGCGGCGTGGGGCGGGAGTTGCGCGCGCACTCTCCCCGAGACAACATTCGATTTTGGTCCATGACTGTTGGATGCTTACTGTGGCCCAACCAAGACTTTAATAGTTCATTCTAGGCTACGACCGAGTACACGACTATTTAATCATTATTGCTTATTACATATAAAATCAGAATTACACCTATCATAAAAAACATGCAATAAGCCTTCCCCCTGTTACTTAAAAATGCACTGTAGCACACGACATGTCCTATTACCATCAAATTACGTAAAGTCAGTAATCACACCAACTGGTTCACCAGCTTTACTGTAAATTCGATATTTCCTGATAATGTTCATTATGTGAATGGTTTAGAGGTCAATGTAATATTGGCGCTCATGATGCGCAGTTAGTCTATATGTTTGTGGGCATTATGCATTATTATCTTATTACAAGATAATAAACACGTATTTTTAGACATATCATTGTCAATGCAATGCTAATGTGAGGTAATTATGGTTATTTTTGAATCACCATAAAGCCGGTAATGTAAAAAAAGAAAACATTAAATTAAATTAACCTTAATGGAAAAATAAGGAACCTAATAACGCCTAGAATTGGTACAGTAAAGTTACAGTATTTCATGCAGAAAACCATCAGATGGCAGTTTTGATAGTCAGCTGTTATTTTAGGTCTTACAAGTACGGAAATCGGGAATGGTTTCGCGAGAACAGCAAAAATTTGCAAAATTAGGTCAGGCTAGTGGTGCATAGCTGGGAACTTTGAAGATGTTCAATTAAACATGGAATTCCTCTATTCAATGATAAGGTTTATACAATCACTCTAACATTTTTTATTTAATTATACTACCTAGATGGGTAGTGATAAAAATAACGTAATATTTTTTCTAAACCACACTTTACAATAGAATTAAAAAATTTGGAAAAATACTTTAATGTCAGCTGTGGTAATAGTCTATCAGAACGGTCACCTTGAAGAATTTGTGTAAACACACAAATTCAATTCACACTTGACAATCTTTCATAGGTTTACCAGTCAAAACAAGACATGCGAACTTGTGTAAGTTTTCAATAAAATTATAGTTGATATCTACTTATTATAATGATCTACAAAGCATACTGTATGTTTGAATATTGTATTTTTTCGTACACAGGTGAAAATTCCGTGTAAAGGAGACATTACATAACGCAATGACAATCATACATATTAACTTTCATTGTGACAGCTTCACAATGTTAAATGTATTACTATGACTATTTAAAATTCAGCTTTCCGATTACTGTTTTATTTAAAAAGCTAAGAAAAATGCCTTTATCATTATAAAGGCATTTCTAATAAGTTGTCCAGCACATTAAATAAGTTGGATTACCAAAGCATAAATTGAGTGGAATTTTCAAATGATATAGAGTACTAATATTTTATTTGACTTGCTGTTAAAACCCCTGTTTTAACTTTTAGCTCGATTCTATTATATTAAAGGCCATGAAAATTAAACGTGAATAAAGCATCCTTATGGCATACTGATAGTGTTTTTATGGTTCCCACATGATCTGACCATGTTTGGTCTTTAAATAAGAGTTTCTTTTTAGAGTGGACAGAAAGTCAACTCCGAACTCATCTGGTTTATAAATGAAAGAAAGAATACATTATGCGTGACAACGTCTATGCATCATTCATCTTGACAAACTTGTTATGCTTTCATTCTTAAGTTTTACTTTGATAGCATGATATGAAAATAATTAAATTTCGATTTTTTAAGATTAATCCCTTGTGCTTTTTCATTATTAAAAGACAATTAGAAATGTTACAAAATCAACGTTCAATCAACTGCTAAAATTACTAATTTACTTTAACTCGTCCTGGAAGTATCGATATAGCAAAGATGAAGCACTCTCAAACACCAAACAACGCCCTTTGTTTTCATGGTATCGTGAGGTAGCATTCAAAGTACTCTCCCCATACACAGACGCGCGACTAGGTCAAACATTAACTATGATAGCTGAAAGCAGTAAGGCAACTTTGTATTATCTTGGCCAAGTAACTCGTGGGTAGCAAATGAGCAGTATGAACGTCATTTGTCTCGCTAGACGGCAGCAGTGGCGGTAAGGCCTGTCAAATATCAAGATACTCGTAACTTCTGCCTCTTTCTTATAGCTTGTGCAAAATGTTGAAATACTGCCCACTTGAATTACTTTTAAGACAGATAATTTTGATTTTGGATTCTTTGGAAATTATTTCTACAAATATCATTATCTTCTTAATTATGATTTAATTCACCAAAATGAAGTTCACTTTGAAAAAAAAAAACAATATCAGACAGTTACCTGTCATGTATTGTTTTTTTTAACACCGACATTATACAATGTTGTTCGGTCTATTCAAAGTACATTAACGTTTCTTTTAAAATAATAGGTTTTGTTATATTCTAGAATGACAATTTATTTTCCTCATCAAATCAGTTCACCTAACACCCAATTAAACCTAGACAATCTTTTATGTGGCTAATCACTTTCTCTATGTAAAGCACAACCTAGTACGCAAATATAAGAACAGAACCGTTTGCTTCTGCTCGGTGATTCTATGAAAATTACGTTGTGATACAGTTAAATCAATTCCTAAAAATTTTCAAGAAGACTGGCAGATTCTGATTGTAACTTGCTTGATTACAAACAAATTAATTAAGTTAATTAAGTTTATTGGTGTTTAGTCTTGTACCATTTGACTCGACGAGTGTTATTGATGATGATTGGGCCTGATGATGGAGCACGAACACAGCTATATGAACTTTACTAAACAAGATCGTCCTATCGCTATGAGACTGATGGGACTCTAAATTTTCAATTTTAATCCTTCGCGCGACAAAGTGTGCAGACGGGTGCAAAGTTTCATACATTGTTACCCTACATTTTTGTAAACAATCGTGCGACGGGTATGCGTTTGTCATTTCCAGCCCTGAGCCGATATTAGACACGTCAGGTCTTTCATGTTAAGTAGAAGAGCTTTCCTGGCCACCTTTCTGGCAGCCTTAAACCACCTTCACGTCTATATTGCACTAATTTGAAAAACATACGATACCTATATAGTTAAACGAACCATATTTTCAAAAACATGGTTTTCTACCGTTGTTTTAAAAAGGTGACGGAAAAAGTCCTTGGTGTCACAGCTACCCTTTTTTTTTTAACCAGCTTACTGCAACGAGTTTTATCGAGCTTACATTTTTTCTTTTCATAAAATTTTAGTAATTTTGGGTGATGATTAGATTAACATTAATTCTCGTAATATAATAAAACGAGGATAGAGTTGTTCCGGAAAGCCTTAAATTTAGAAAATTCATATGACACATTTGTAAAAAAATTAAACCGAATTCCAATTAAAAAAAACTAGAACTGAAAAATAACTTTACTTCCGGAAGTCGGTGACTTTTTATTTTAGCATTTTTTTACCCGACTGCCAAAGAAGGAGGGTAATGTTTTTCGTTTAAAGTATAATGATATATCACATAATTTTTATCGAGTATTCATTTTCCATAGTTACTTAGAGATTAGCAGATCCTCTATACAGACATAGAGAAAAAAAAAATGTACTATAGACGATTACTCATAAACTGCCTAAGCAATATAAATAAAATTGATATGGGACCACCTGGGAAATATACCCATCAAACTAAATTTAGCAAATCAGTCCAGGTGTCTTTAAGTAAGCGATGAACATACATAAAATAACAAAAATAAAAGATTCATACGAATTCCTCGTCCTTTTTTTAAAGTCGGTTAAAAGCAGTGTCAATTTTCCAACCCGTTTTCTAGTTTCAAAGTTTAGTCTTTCCGAACGTTGTTAGGATTAGCTTTAAATCTAACAAAATGCTCCTAAATACCAGTATTTTACATGGTACGACTGCCTCCAAAATCCAGTTGGTACTGGGTAACACGATACATCTTGGTAAGACTGGTTGTCAGACTTTCGGGACACTGACTATCAGTAACGACTGTCAAATATCTACAAATTAAAGCCGGGACCAAGAGTTTTGCGAGCTTTCCGAGGCAAGGAGGCAAGGAGGTATGTACCGGATAACCACCCATTTTTAGACCAACCTGGGCAAGCGTGACGTAACCTATAGTACGACCCGAGCAGTTGTTATTATTTAGACACGAGCTTTTAAAAAACGAGCTCTAAAATTACCATAATCGACGTCAGTTAATTATAAAGATTTTAAGTGACCAGCACGTATAATATCACAACATGCTATTTATAAACAGAATTCGGGTGAGACTGTGCCCAAAATATAGTGAACCAGTATAGATAACTCTTTACTTAGTTTTTGACCGACTTCAGAAAAGGAGGAGGTTCTATGTTCAGCCGTATTTTTTAAATGTATGTTCATCTTAATAACCTAAATATTATTTATTATTAAATATGTTCTTATAATATTATAAAAGCGAATGTCAGTTTGTTTGTTTGTCACCTCTTCACGCTTTAATGGCTAAACCGATTTTGATGAATTTTGGTACAGAGATAGTTGGGAACCAGAAGACGGACATAGGCTAATATTTTTTTTTTCAAAGTGGGATGTAAGGGAGAAAGAGGGAAGAAAAGGGAAAACTTAGCGTTGCTGTGCTACCCCGAATTTAACGCGAGCGAAGCCGCGGACAAAAGCTAGTAGACCATAGTTCTTTTTTTGTCGAAAGGATATACTTCCGAGGTTTGTCCAAAATTTATTTTGTATTTGTATTAAAACTTTGCCCCACTCTAGGAATTTCTCCTGTACTTTTACAAACATTTGAACTCACATACACAAACATCCAGACCCGTAACAACTATCTGTAGGTCATACAAATATTTGTTCCGTGCGGGAATCGAACCGTGACACGCAGCGCAGCAGTCAATCGCTCAGCCACTGCGCCAACCGTGTCGTCAATTATTAATTTTATTTATATTGCTTGGGTAATTAATGAGCTATTGTATATAATATACATATTTTTTTTCATTTATTTCTATATGGATGATCAGTAGGCCTACTATGACATCTTAAAGCAGAACTTATTCCACTGAGTGAAAGCGATGGTGTTAGACACCCTGTATAGCTCTGTCCCTTTCTCTCAGCGGAATAAGTTCTGCTTTAACACGTCATGGTAGGGTAGCTGCTAATCATTTAGTAGCAATGCATAAAAATACTAGATAAAAAATTATGTGATATATCATCGTGCCAAAACTAAAAATGCAGAAATAAAAAACATTTTTGCAAAACAAATAAACTAAAAATGGGAAAAATAACTTTACTTCTGGATGTAAAGTAATTTTCCACTTTTTCTCTGATTTAGAACTAAGACATGTTAAAACTGAAAGGTGAAAGCTGAGCATCTTTCAAATTCTAATGGCAATGCAAATCGCAAGTACTACATAAACATATAGCCCACTGTCCCCGCTGCTAGTGTGCTAAAACCATGAAATAATTGTGATTCATTCTCTAAGGACAATAAAAAAAAACATTACATGAGAATTTTTGGGATGGCAACTATACCAAACAAAAAACGTGTAATTGTTTATGAAAAGATGGGAATGGAGTATTAACTGAATTCAAAGGCGTTTTTGAGGCGAATTTTCCATTTTAATTATATGTTGGTTTCTTCAAATTATTTACATTTATATTTGTTTAGCATCAAATTGATAGGACGTTTAAACTAACGGAACTATTTGCTTAATAAACTAAAACAAAAAAAAATAAGCTCAGCAAAATTTTGTTTCCACAACTTGCACAAATACTAGAAGGTTCTTAAAAAATATATTTTATCAAATCGATTCTGCACTACGCCAAAGCTACTTAGTTTGAGAATGGTTAATATTATGACAGTTTGCAGAAACTGCCTTGGGGTGGTAGCCTAGGGCTCACTTCGAAGCTCTAATAGAATGAAAAGCTAAGTGACGCTGACGGCAGTAACGGTTGTTAAAGGATAACTAGGTTTCCGTCTGAAGTCTACTCCGACGCCACAGTTTCCAGGAATAGCGATCAACTGCAATCTACAGCGAAACACATTGCATAATTATAATGAACAAGAGCAAACCAATAGATCAATTTTTTCATGGTATTAAGAACTTATTGTTGAGGATTAAAAAAAACCTTTTTAACGTTAAAGAAAAACGTACGTTTTAGGAAAAACCATCAAGATTATTATTATAGTGGCATTAAAATTAAGGTATATCTCAAAGAAAACAATACTCGATTCATTCATTCAAAGTTTTAAGGCGATTTTTGACAACATTTTATCGTTATTGGCCATTATTTATTCTAAATTCAATTCGAAGACATGTGATATTTACGACCCTGCTCTGGGCCCACGTATTGTATTACAACCTCACTCTCTTTCACAGAGAAGAGGCCTGTGTCCCAGCTGTGGGAACGTTATAGCCTGATAATAGGCTCTTAATTTGTTAAACTTGAGATGAAAATAAAATGAATTTTACTTTTACTACATATTTTAAAGGAACGTGCTTTTTTGCAAACTCGATATGGCGTTTTCACTTTGCAAACATTATGAAATGGTAACAGTCTACACGGTGTACCAGTAAGGTGTCGTCATATTTATGAGTATGGTACAAACCATAAAACTGAACAACTTTATCTATGGGACAAACATCTAAATCACGAAAAATAATTACCTGCCCCAGTCATATCTTCGGATCGAGTAGGCATTGAATTTTGTATAATTATTCGCGAATACAATGCTCGTTCCATTAAGAAAGTAGTTCAGTTTAATGGTTTGTACCATACGCTATTTATCGTTACTATTAATTTTCAATTACAAATTAAAACGACTGATACAAAACTGTTCAAAAAAATATGCTACTTCAATCGTAGCAAATAATTGACTGATTTTTTCGAAGCAAACTAAAAGCAATAATTATGATGTTAGTATATGTATGATAATCATAAGTTTGAGAGTGTAATAAGTTTTTAATTTGATAATTAAAATCATTTTTTTTCGACATTCACTTTCGACTACGTTTCCGTGCGGTATTTTCACAAACATTTAATTTTGAACTTTTAATAATTAGAACACAAACTTGTAAAGCTATTATTATGCTTGTATTAGTCATGAAAAGTACTTTTGAATTATTTGCGTCTTTTCTCGTCGTTTGAAATATCAAAAATGATACTTGCATAATTAAAGTGTAGTTTATTTAATTATACCCCCTGAAAACTAAACATTTTATTTTGAATTACTATTAAAGTTTTAAAGGGTGGCAACAAAATACAAAAATATTAAAGCCTTTTTTTCTAGAACGGCCAGTACCAAAAGTCCCACTCTAATATTATTTGTTGTATTATTATCGTTACAAAATAAACAAAAACGTTATTATGAAACAAACTCATTTTGGTGTTGCAAAAAAACTTAAAGTATATACTAAGTTTTTCTCAACATTTTAACATAGTAGGTCCTTCGCGGTGAGTAACTGTTTCTCTTTGGATGAACTCGATCTTATCAATTGTTAATTTATCAACTACGTCTACCTGCAGAAATTAATTTACAACTTTTTCATTAACTAACTTTATGCAATGTAGTTTAGTGAAGTTAAAAGTGAACACTGAGGCCGCTTCGACCGTCTAACATATAATTGTATTGTTGTAATTGTAATATGATGTTTCACTTCAGAGAAACAAAATGTTATAACGGATACAACATAGTAAGTATTACTATTAGTGATGGCAGATTTAGATGAAAAAATATAATTACTCGGAGAATGTTTAAAGTAGTAACTATTACTCTTTTTAGACATGATTAAAACGAATTATACTTGTTACGCTAATCAGCTTACACACAAATAGGTGACGTTTCAGTTGACAAGCAAGCTATTTATGTAACGTAAGGGGTGGAATTTTTTGAAAACCCTGCCACACGTTACTTTTTTGTTTGAAGTATCTATACCAAATTCATGTTGATCTGAGCGTTGCAATTCTATCATATAAATTCTTTCTCAAGTTATTTAAAGAAATTGGAAGTTATTTGATGACTTCAAATTTGCAAAAAAATATATATTTAAAATTAATTATACCAAACATTTTTCATTTGTTTAGAAACAAATTTGGGTCAACTTTCATGTTTCAGTGAATGAAATTTTAATTTAATTTTTACTGATGATGATAGTTAGGTCATCTATAAAATGAATATTTTTCTTACTCATTAATAAAGATGAAATACCTAAATGAGACCCAGAGCTAGCACATTTTAAATTGACTCTTTACGACAATCTTATTTGCATTATTTTAGCACTATAAATCGTTTGACTGCAGTATTAAATATATTACACTAATTCGAATAAAAACATATTAGTAAAAGTAATAATATTCTGGAGGATAGCTAGCTGTCAACTTAATACTTCATACTTTTCAATACGTCAACTAAACTCACAACATTTGGCAACGATTGAGTGTCATGTAAAAGAAGTGGGCTGCGTGTAATAAAAGGGAAGATACAGTCATCAAAGGACATAATAAACCTGGGTCTAAATACAGTTGATTTTTATCAATAAAGTTAAGTCTATTTAATAGAAAATTAACGATTTAAATTGAAATGACGATCGCTCTTTAAAAAAAAAAAACAATTATATCTGACGAGTCTGGTTACTTATTTCCTTTACTGACTGTACTACGCTTCAACCAAATTATTTGTGCAGACGGGAAAACACAGAATCAAAACAATTATGCCAAGTTTGACATTTCGATGCATATTTTCTTGACAAGTAGCGCCACCTATAATCTGCGCCACTAAAATTGGCCCAGTAGTGACCAAAATTCTTTACTTTAAGAAATTTTCTTTCACTTTTAGAAACTGTTGCTAACTTAACAAGGTTCTCTTGGTTCCCACGGAGTTTAAAAATACCTTATCATAATCTGGACACTAGGCTACCGGATACCGAAGCCGTCACATGAATTGGATTAGCCCTTCTTATGTGAAGCAACATAAGCAACAAACAAAATTTTCCTCGGGACTTGAGTAGTGTTTTATGGCACACGTAGCGTGAAGGTTTATAACGCAGAATGGAAAAGAAAACGTTTTGCGGCTATCCCGTGTCAACATGGGGCAGCGGCGGGAAGTTGAAGATTAAAAGACAGTGCTGTATATCTGACACGGTTGGCGCAGTGGCTGAGCGATCGACTACTGCGCTGCATGTCGCGGTTTCGATCCCCGCACGGAACAAATATTTGAATGGCCTACAGATAGTTGTTCCGAGTCTGTCTGTTTGTGAATTTAAATGTTTGTGAACGCATCCACGATACCGGAGAAATTTCTAGTAAAGTTGGTAAAACAGAATAAAAATTCAAGAAAAGAAAAGTTCAGTATACTGAACATGTTATGTTTTTTTTTATGAAACAGCGTCCACCGCATTGGATCATCTCTACTTCTCCAGTTCCAGTACTTAATCATAAATTCATAACTCAGTAATGTCAGTCTACATGCATATTTTGTATAACTATTACCCTAATTACATTAGTATGTAAAAGATTTACATATATATTTTTTAATATATTTTTATTACTTTGTACTAATTCTTGATTATTGAAGCATATACTTTTCTCTGGTCTTCAGTTACGATTCTTAGAAAAATCTAAGCAGATTCAACTTTATTGTTTATAGGTACTTTACTAATATTATTTTTAACTCGAAGTGGGATTAATGATTTTCGAATAAAAAACATTAAAATCAGTAAGCATAAGAAATAATGTCGTATGAATTCTCATTGAAAATACGACTACTTTATTTTATTGGCAATACTGCAAAATATGACCGAATATTATGAATTCGTACGTAGACAGAGGTGGATACATTTTACGAGCCAGCCTTTCAAATTTCTTCGCTTATACGAGTAGATATAAATATGTGTGAGTTGCAGGTCTGGCTACTAGTATCGATTTCCGCAAGGCTAAGCCCAAATACCCCTATCATTTCACTCATGTGCTAATCTAAGACTAGGTTCCTACTGCAGTATTTTCTAGAACGTTCTCTCTGTATTGGTTTCATAATTAGATGCCTTCCTTTACAAATCGAATTACTGCATTGAAGACGCAGTAAATGCAACTTCTCTTATTTGATGCTAGAATATTATTGGGTTTTGTAAAGACGTAAGCTTTATCGACATTTAAGACGAATATGACACGCTTTAATTAAAAGGAGATAAATTGTTTGCCTTTGTTATTTGAATTAGAAACTGTTAAAAAGAGCTGGACGTCTGTAATGTGATAGTAAAATGCTAACGAGATACCAATAATTATATATTGTATCATGTTAAACGCCTTTTCCTTGCTTCGCCCAATCATATCCGATTTGCGTCACTAAAAATAAATCATTAACATATTTTTAGTTGATCTTAGACAATCTCATTTGCGATCTAAATTCACGATCCAGATTGACTGTATGAATTTGTAACTACCTACAAGTTACCTTTCACATGATCAAGATTGAATGAGTCAGTGCCTAGTGAATATAAATTTGCTTGGACTAGGTACTATATTTTACTCATAACCAGCTCTTTAACAATTATAACACAACAAAATTAAGTTATGCCTGAAAATAAAACCTTTTTGATATAACATCACACTTCTACAATCATAAAAGGTACATATATATCCATTTCTCTTTCATTTCGTTTCTCTTGATAAATATTTAATAAAATTAAAAAACAAGAAGACAATCAAAACCCCATTTTAAGTCAAGGCAAGCAGGCTTCGCTTTTAAAATTGGGATTCATCAATAACTTGCGATCTTCAATCTCACTTTACTTCAACGAAGTGCAAGTCCGTATTTGATGAAGACTGATTAGTTCTGGTCATCCTCGCCATTTCTTTCATCTAAATTCTAGATGACTTCTAGGTTAACCAGATGTTTTTATCAGTTAAAAGTGGCGACTGTTTATTTTGTAATGCCATCATTATCTACAAATATTGTTTTAAGGAAACGAAGACTTTAAATATTATTTTATAATATTTAAAGTCTTCGTTTTAGTAGCTAAAACAAACATGAATTTCGGAAGCGAATAAAAACGGGCAATTTAAAAAAATATCGTTGGATTTATTCATTTACTGTGTGAAATATGCCAGGAAATAATTAAAGTGATCACTTTGTCTGTAGGAGGAGCAATTTTGATTTTGCAATTTGTATATTTGAAACTAGGATTAAAGTGAGAATGCTACATTACATTTGAAGTAATGAAAATTACAACACACTAACTAGTAACATTATAAAGGCGAGAATTTGTATATGTATACGTTTGTTACTCCTTCACTCTAAAACGGTTAAACGGATTCGGGTGAAATGTGGTATCAAGATAGCGTACATTCTGAATAACACACAGGTTTTATACCGGAAAAATGCCATAGAATGCGACCTTATATAGTTGCGGTATACTATTTACCGCAACTATATTATGTCTAAAAATTATAAAAATCTTCGTAAGTCAATCACAAACTTATTTGACGGTACAGTTGGCGCAGTGTCTAAACGATTGGCTACTGCGCTTCCTGTCACAGGTTCGATCCCCGCACGTAGCAAACATATGTTTGACATACAAGTAGTTGTTCGGGGTCTGATTTGTGTATGTGAATTTAAATGTTTGTAAACACACCCACGATACAGGAGAAATACAGTGTGGGGCAACATTTAAAAAAGTCGCGTGTTGTGCGTTTGAACCAATAAGTCATACTTTTTCGTATAGATGTTGCTTTTTGGGTGTTTAAATTCTAGATAAAAGACTGCCCACGTTTCCCTGCACAGTGGTACATAGTAAATAACGAGTGTTTAAAATTATGATGTTGTGTTTAATTATCAAAAAGTAGTATCTAGCTTTGAAGCTATAAGTATGCTAGCTTTAAACTGCTCCAGTATTACTGTAGTACTTCGGATGTTTGCGCAGCATAAAACAGATACGTTCCTTGCGATCTTTCGAAAAAAAAAATGCATCTCTCGTGGCTAGAACTCAAGTTAGTGGCAACAGCATTCTAAAAACAGTGGTCGAGTGTGTTCTCCCCTTTTCTGAGGCATTTTGTGGAGAGTAAAAACTTGTTCATGTTTTGTACAAAAGCTTCTCAAACTCATATTGTATTTATATACTAACACTAGATAAATGTTATGAGTTACTAACACTATGAATTTTTGTAATTCGAGCTTTGGAAATAGATTCTCTTTAATGTAATAGAGTAAAACATACCTCCGAATTGACGACTTCCTCCTTTTTGGGAAGTCGGTTAAAAATGGAACTCAAATGAAATCTGCAATGGCAGGGAGTGAAGCTTTGACTGAGTGGCGTCCCAGAACTGATAAGAGAAGTGTTGGACTTCCAGTGGCGATCTAGGCAGACAACATTGCTGTCATCGTGAGAATACCCTGAATGACGTTAGCACAAATACGTTGAGCTTGACACAAGCAAAGAGATACCTATATATAAGTATATAGATGTCGGATTTGCGACTGTATCTTTGGACTGCGTAAACTTCTAAGTCTACGCAACGGGTTGGGTTTTTTTTCAAAGCTCCAAGTGACTACAGGTTTGAGTATTTGGTTTTAATTTCAATTCGATACCTTAACGCGTTTTCGAGATAAACGATCTTGGCAGACAGGTAGACGTACAGCAAAGTGATCATTTAAAGGTTCCTTATTTTTCCTTTTGAGGTACCTAAAATCCTAAAAACCTTAAAAAGTAACACTAAGGTAAGACATACCGAATTGTGTTTCGAAAATAGTACACTAGTGCTGTCGAAATTCCCTACCTTACGTCTTGTCTCTTGTAAACTATCTACTGAAATTAGTAAAAACAAAACCTATAGTAGGTACCATATAATATTTAAGTTTTAAAAGTAAAATTCATTTGAATGTATCTAATTGAATTAACATCAATTTTTATCTTTAAATGTATACTGTGAAACTTAACGTTGTTGTAACTGCGTTTTCTTTTTTGAGAATAGAAATTATTAGATTTACTAAACAACACGAGTAAACGTCGATGTGATTTTTTTCTAATGATAATATCCACTACCGAAAGAAACGATTGCTATACTTATTAAAGAACGTTCAGTTTTTTTTTTTCTGTAAGTAAGGTTTTAATACCTATTTGAAAAAATATATTAGTGTATTAACTAATTTACAAAACACTATCTAATGAAGTGAACTGAAAAAATAAGCTTTCATCTAAGCCAAAATAATATTTATAATTGTTTGAAGTGTCAACCTGTGGTTTAAGTAACCATTGCATTATTTATTTGTTAAAGTATATGTTACGACGTTAATTAAGTTTCGTACGACATACAGCTCAGAGCTCTCTAAAAATATTACCTCAATTTTTTTTTAAACTAATAAAAACCAACCTAAATTAAATTTACTATTGAATATCAAATTAAACAAATAAAATAAGACAATTTTGTTTTTTTGTTAAGTTAGTTTTCATTATAAATCTTATCTTACGAACATACACGTACATTTTGGTTATTCCTTTTTATATTGTATTTTTGGTTTCTTCATTGATCCTAAACCACCACAGTGCTTATGGCATGCGATTAAATAATACCATGAATAATAAACAATCATTCATCAGCACAAAGTTTCAAGTATCGCGAAACGTAAAAAAAAATATCATTCGTCTGTGGTTAAGTCTGTAGTAAGTTGATAATTACAAAATAGATTTATCAAACGAAATGCTTATAAAAACACACATAAAGAAAACAACTGTTATTCAGAAGCGAGTTATGAATTAACACAGTCATTGATATATAATAGCTACTAGCGACATCTCACCTCGGAAAACATAAACAAAACGACATTCGTTGCGGTCGTTATTTGGTAGATGGCGCACTATAACAAATGTACTTCTAGGAACGAATCTGAAAACCTAATTACGAATGGTAGTGATTGAAAATAGACTGAAAATTTTAGTCACAAAGACTGTTTTCCTCTTTCAGTTCGCCGCAAAGTGTATTTAACTCTAATTCAAGAGCGAAATGCAGCCAAACCTTCAAAGAGTTCTAGACCTTTGCCAACTAATTCCGTAAGTGGAATACAAGGTATTAAAGAGAAATATTGTCTATTGTACATTGATGAAACAATAAATATGTTTCATCAACAATAATCGGTAGGTTAGGTTTGGCTGAAACTAATTAATTAAAATTTATAAAAAAAAAATACACAGAATTGTCAAAAGAACAACTAAAACCCGAAATCTCAGACAAAACGAATATGTTCTAAGTTTGAAAGTAGTCATAAAAAACCTTTGATCATTTAAAAGTTCGTTCACTAAAGATGATGAACCAGTAACCGAATCACCCAATCAACGTAACATGACAGTCTTCAGTGCAACAAGTCGTGATGTTCTACAAGCCCATTAGTAGCTACCACAAACGATGTTTCTATTCCCCTTTGACTAGTAAATAGATTGTTGGTTTTAATTATATACAGATCGATATTCAACGAGATAGCTAACTATCTCGATGCTCTCAACGTATTCACCACTGCATTTTAACTCGTAATGTTGTTGTAACTATGGCTATATTACAACGTATTCCACTTGAAGTAACAGATCGAGTGGCTGAGTTACTGCTGCATTACATTTGTAAAAATAACGAATACATTCATCTAAATTCAAGGCCATCGATGCTGCTGGAATAAATAAAACTACAATGAAGATGAATGATGGTATGCACGAGGCAGTCGCCAGAGGACTCGTTCTGGGAAGCTCGAAGATATAAAATGCAGTAAATGATGCTTCTAATCACTAAAAAGCTTAATGTTTACACTACATACGCTTGTCAGGATCGATCACATCTAACTTACCGTAAGATCATATCAATGGGAACTATTATCCGACTATCAATACTGTGTATGAGCTGACTGCTGGTCTATGTGATACACATTGCTGCTGACAACACAGTCGATCAGATATTATAATCCGCTTAGTTGTTTAATGTTACACAACTTCGGATATCTTAAGACCTAGAAGGAAATTTCGTGTAGTTATATCTTTTGCTCCTAAAAGTCCGAAATGAAACTGATCGGTTTTCTTAATTTTAATACTTAGCATTTAACGTTTCTGTATTTCTACAATAACTCATGTTTTTAGTTCAATCACGAACAGAATCTCGTTACAAAAAATGATATCAATACTTCTATGCATTTCATTTGCCTACTATGGTTCTGCTGAAACTGAACCTCCTAGTCTATTAAATACACAACGTAAGTTAATTATGATTTAAATAAGGACAAAATTTACTGTAACCCAAGCTACCAACGCCTTAGAAAAATTAAAGAGCCGAGATTTTGCAACGCGATAACTCATTTGAGAATGACACCAATGCATCCGGCCTTTAAGGGCGGTGTCAAGTGTTTACAGCAATAACAAATTAGGGTTAAAGCTAGGAGACGTACATAAGCAATATGCACAACCTCGTCATGCACCTCATTCACTTTTAAAGCTCAGAACCAGAGCGCAAAAACGGGAAACGTCAAGTGATTAGCACTGATGTCGTTTGGGCGCGGCGTGCGTGATGGCCCGGTCGGAGCGCGGCGCGGCACACACTAGGGCGGGCGGCGGACACGGCAGCGTTACGTCAGCGCGGGGCCGCGGCGGCGGGGGGAGAGCCGGAGCCGGGGTCGAGGGGGGAGGGAGCCCCGCACTACTGCATCCTCCGAGCGCCCATCTTCGCCCGGCTTCGCTGAAAAACGTGACATCTCTGCTCCGCGCCGACCGCTCCCCGCGCAGCCCTGCGCCCTGCTCCCCCCGTGCCGCTCCATCTCTCTCCAAGGACCTTACCATCACTCACTCGTGGTCATTTTGTGTAGAAACTCATTACGCAGATGCAATTACGGATATGGTTCCCATTATATTAGTTTATTTACTTATAATGAGGCATGAATTTCTCAATTTATTCGAAAGTGAGTTTAAGAATAAAGTTAACTTTATCCATAAAAAGTTATATGATTGGTAAATCGGAGTTGGAACAAAAATTATATTGTTGTAGCGCATGTCAGTCTTTGCAACTTTGATAATCTTGTTATTCTTATAAGCAAGGTAAGGTATAGGTTATTTAAATAAAGCTTCAAGAATTTTAGGCAGCATTTTGTTGGGATTCACATCAGTACAATTTACTCACATCATTCAAACACAACTTTTCATAATATTGTTTGTCCTGTAATAGTCTCTGGAACTGTAAGGTATTAAAAACAAAACAGCAAAATACTTTTATGATTTATTTTTCTTTGAATAATAATAAAAAACAAAATTTAAACTCTAAGAAAGAAATTCGGCATTCAGCAAAGATATAATTATGGAAAAAAATAATTGCTAGAATTTATAAATGTTAATTAACTTATCAATAAACTCTATTTAACGTAATTAAATTATGAGGTAGATGTTTGCAAATAGTCTTTCATTAAAATCTTATAAATTAAAACTACATTACAACTACTGCTATATAAAATGAAATGCAAAAAGACCCGTAGTTTTTAATATCTCTAAACCGATCTGCCTCTACCGTGATGTCACATGACTAAACTTACTACATAATATTATGGTATACACTTGCTTAGTGTAATATTTCAAGTCAGGATAGATTCGAAAATATTTCAGTTGCTATTGGCAGTAGGTCAAGTTTAACACGCATGCGATTGTTGAAACTCCCTGTACAATTGTATAACCTTCATTTTTATTACGTTTCGTTCTGTACAGCCAACATCAAAAATGTGAGGGGAAAAAGCTTGAAAAGTTCTTGTTGAGTAAAAGATTGACAGTAATTGTTATCTTACAAAAAAATGTTCAACTTTGTTCAAAGAAAATAAGATCAAAAATAAAATTGATTGATTTGATAAAACTACTGACTTTCAAATACATAACTGAAATTTTCAAAATCAATAATTATATTTGTACCAAACATTTGAAAGAGAATGAAATAAGTTTAACACATTAAAATTTTAAGACTGAATTTGGGGCGCCACTGTGAACTGAGCCATTGTCAATTGTGTTATGTTAAACATGACTTTATTAATAATAATTAAAACAACTCTTAATAATTGTTTATACAACGTTGTTTTATGAAACATTTATATTCTTAAAACAAAATCTTAAATTCATTGGTATCTAACGCAGGCGGACGTTATACATTAATTATTCCTTAACTAGATCAATTGTACATTACCTTGTGTGTGTCGTTTAGCTATTTGGTGACTTAATATGTACTTAACTTTACAATCAAAGAAGCTGTGCGCAAAAATGACAGTTTACAATAAAAAAAGAAATCTAAGAGACAGTTCCAGTGGGCCTGCGATCATAATAACTTGTTGGTGATACGACAGTCAGTTTATAACCTAAAAACAAATACAGTAAAATATCTTAACTACAATAACTAAGTCATATTCATAAATATTGAGGTAGATTATTACTCCTTATTATTTGAATCTAAAATACCTTAATAGATTTTGTGTGTAAAAAACAAAGTCTTAAATTAACATCGATGGGTATACATTCTGCAATAGCATTAATAATATATAAGAATTCGGAACATATTCTCATCGTTTGAAATGATCAATTTATGTGAGTTAAGTAATCGGATACCGTTGAATCATGGATGCAGTACCCTGAAAGTCAGCTACCCCTCAATCTGATACACTGTTTCATTTGATTTATTGCTAGGACACTCCTGTTTATCGTTTTTCACAATGTATAACTTTGATAATAGACTTATTTGAATATCTTAACGTGAACATTCACCAATGGTTTGTTATATCTAATCAATACAGCTAAACTAAAACAATTGCCTGCTGCTTATTACTTTTTTAACTTCCTAACGGTACCTGTTGTATTTAACTGTTTGTCATTTACTGACTACCGTGGAGTTGTATCGATCAGTGCCCCAGCATTAAAATGTACTAATTAGGCTAAGTTTGCATTCAATTAGTCCAAATACTAACAACTAAACAACTGTGAAAAATGGTAAACTCCGATAATTACAGGATTGATTAAGTACCCCCACTATACTCAAACTTGTTCTACTAAATTATGATTAGGCTCTTGAGCAAACATAAGTCGCAAATGTTATAACATGGCAAAGTTAATCTAAAATACTCATAGAAACTTCAGATTTGTACTGTCTGTTATTTGTATAAAAGTAAGTATAGCACCTTAGTATGCTACGGCAAGTAAAAGAAATATATTTCGTACTGAATCTACACTTACTTAAAATATTTTTTACAATTATTGCAACAATGTTAATTTGACTTTGGCACATTAACTTCAACGTTTACATTGTATTAAGCATCTGAAAAAATATACAAACATAATTGATATTATTTTCATTCCTACGTTAACCGTCTAATTTTATTTTAGGGCCTTACATTTACTTGTATTTTAGCAACGTACATGCAGGATCTACTTTTACCTTAGAGGTTTTGTACTTTAAGTTACGATATAGGTATTACACATTATTAATTTGTTTTGATCTTTGAAGTATAATGTTACTTTACTTTTCACGTTTATTGGTAAGCGTATATTGTAAAACCCTCTCAATTTTCATTTTGTCTCATAGCCAGTTATAATACTTCTAACTTGTCGTT
Organism: Ochropleura leucogaster; assembly: GCA_958449745.1. Classification (NCBI taxonomy): domain Eukaryota; kingdom Metazoa; phylum Arthropoda; class Insecta; order Lepidoptera; family Noctuidae; genus Ochropleura; species Ochropleura leucogaster. Next base: position 10,412,259 of record OY288204.1, on the reverse strand, counting down.
GATTATGAGCTAAAATTAACATAAAGTTTGTCATATAATATAGCAACAAAATAATAATAATATAAACACACACTTAACTTTGGATAAACACCAATATACGTAAAATAATTAAGGTCACTCGAACACATAAAATTTGTACTTACGTTACGTTTGCAAACTTAGGTTGTAATATTACTAACATTAAAATTATTATGTAAAAAGTATATATTGTATAGTTTGTACTAGAATTATGGATTTGTACCGATCAGTCTTGTACTTATTTGTATAGTTTATCTGTAACTATATTGAGGTAGATGCGTTCTTACAATGTTAAGTTTTTATGATAGCTGGTCGTTGTTAAAATATTTATTTCTTGAAGTTAAAGCAGGTAAATCAATAAAGACGTTTCAATTTGGAATGGAGTATCTAGACGGAAATAAGCTTTGTCTAAACTTATAAAACGTTATACCATAGTAAAGTAAGAGCGAAGAAATGCCGTTAGAAAGTCTACAAGTTTCGTCGGGTTTTGGAATACAGTATGTGTGTTGATGGAGTTACGAGTGCGGCGGACTGTCCTGCTGCCCCCCCTGAGAGCTGCTCGAACTACTCTTGCTTGTATCATCTTTCTTCTTCTCCACCTATAATTTAAATATTTGGTTAAACAATCGTATCAAGGCAAATAATTTGTCGTTATGAGGCAGATAGTCTACCCGGACCAGGCTGATAAAGAGATAAAGGCTGCCGTTTAGGCAGAAGCTAAAATATTTATCTGCTCTATGTTGACCATGTAAGTGGTACCCAAGAGCATGAATAGCTAGCATTAGATACCTCTGTAAAGTAAATATGGCACGCGAATGTGACTGAAAGGTCTGCAGTTAGCTCATAGCTTCCACTAGCTTTCGGTATAATTCAAAAGAGTCCTCGCTTTGGCAGCAACATAACCCTTTAAACAAACTAAAGCTATTAACAATACGCTTGTCTAGTATCTCCTATTCCTCGCAAAGACACTTGAACATCAATTTAGCAGTCAAACCACGAACGATGATGGAAACTTTTCACTTTTTTGCACACCACATTCTATTAAATCACATGCATGGGTTCATGATGTATTATTATAGTGAGTAAGACTGCTGGAATACTCGATAGGAGCTCAAATATAAGAAAATAAACCATGAAATAGTCTATAAACAAATAATGTGGGTCTTCGTAGCTCCTACCGGTCTAGGATTGACCAGATGTCTCTGAGTAGCTTCTCAAAAGAAATTGTTAAAGAATAGAAAACAAGGATCCTTACCTTTATTGGGCAGTCAGCAATAAGGTGATCCTCACTCTTGCAGTTGTGACATCTCTTTGGTTGTGGGCCAATGCTGCACTTAGCCGCTATGTGGTTGGCGAACTCACCGCAATTATAGCAACTGGAACCAACCAAACATTATGTCTTACACAGTTACAGACATCCATTATTCTGTAAGAATAAACACTTCCGTTTCAAAAATCGACATAAATGTTGATGATACTAAAACGTATCAGCAATTTCTTTATCTTTATTATTGAAAATGAAATGTTACATGCAATAAAATCTAGCAAAAAACAAACCAAACCAAATGTAATTGTGTGTATTAGCTACCTTTAATAGCGGTTTTTTGGATAACTAAAAAAAACCCTATTTAATGTGCGTGATGGCCCCAGTAACGTGCATTTTTATGAGCTTATCTTCGAGCCCTTTTATAAAACTTTTAAATTAAATAGCGCCTTGCTCATTTGTTGCAGTCACAGTGTTTTAATTTGCCTGCCTAACTCACCTCTTATTGTCAAATATAACAGTGCCTGAATATTTTTTTCAGATTCACCGATATTTAAAAAATGATATTGAACTAAAACTTTGACATGAGTAAGTTAAACCATCAAAAAGCTTTAGAATTTGTCTCATTCTTTCTGTTATAATCATTAAAGATGATTTATTTATATTTGTATATCATCTTTATACCGTTTTAGAAGAACATACTTTTTTTTAAATAAAACTTACAATAACTCTAGTAGATAAATAGACACACTTCATGTTCTATTACATTTTTAAACCAATTAACACATTACGATTAATCCTTATCTATTAACCACTGCCTAAAATAGAATTTTATCTAGCATCTGCCTATGCCGTGTAGTAAAAAAGATTTCAACTGTATTTCCAAGAAAGTTAAACGGCTTGATAGTTAGCTAGCTTCGTAGGCTCGATAGTTTCCCATGGTTAGATAATGCGATAACCCTCCGATTAAGTGTTTGACTCGGCAACAAGTAAGCAGATAGAATAAATCTAATATGAAATTCATATTTATATGAAATTGACACCAAGTGCACGTTTGAAGTTGATGCAGTTTCATTTTATTATATGTATTACGGTGTTTATTCATATTTCCAATATGGCGGTTGTCAACCAGTAAATAGCGTAAATAAAAACCTACAATATCATTGAAATAGTCAAATCATGGCGTAATCGTTCGATATTAATTTCAATAGGTTATCGTTTGACTATTACTTCATGAAATTGTTTAATAGTTTGATAAATGAATGTTTGCCTTTTAATCATATATATTTATATACGTTTCATATGTACCTAGTCCATTGTAGGATACCGACTAGATATTGAATACAATGCTATAGTTACTCGTAATATTGAAGTAGTCGGCAAAACTTTGCGATCACAAAATTAACACGTGTTCCTTTTTAGCATGATGCAGAACGATATAGCAGAGGGTTTTTTCGGCGCAATGAATTTGCGCCGAAATAGAGTAAGTAGCTTAGTACGGGAGTAGGAATAGAACCGTTATGTGCAGACGTTTTTTCGTATAAAAGTCTTTAGTTGTGTTGATTTGGGAGAGAACCGCCATTTTGCTTGATACATTAAATAACCTATCGACATCATAATGCATCAACATTCGCTCGCGACGTCATGTTTCGTCCTATGGTACTCACAACTTAAAGCAACACTACTACCTATTCTACTGTGTTCTAAGTTCAGCAATGACAAACAGCAAGCTTGGAAGTATCGTCCATACACACAGGCGTTGAGATACTTCCTCCTACGCTACTTAGCGAAGATTACCGTATCTTTCTGAACCGTTTCTTGGAGAGTGGGCGCCGGTGTGAGCCTTGGCAGTCCACAGACGAGGGTCCGGAGACACGTGTCGCCTCCAGTCCCTTGTCTGACTCCTTGCACTCGAACTCCACCTCCTCCTCATCTCCTAGGGACCGGAATCCTGGCATCTGTATGACGCTCTGAAAATAAACGAATAAATGTATCAGTTAACGTTCTTGTGTTTCTTTGGATACAGTTCTGGCAACGAGAACTTCAAACAACAAACCTTTCAAAATTAACGCAACGAACAGTTGAGGAAACGATTGGAATTAGAACGTTACATGGAAAGTCATCGGATTTTAATAAGCGCTTCCTGATTATTCTGGTTCAAAATCTGGTTTCAAGTGTAAAACCAAATTCAAAAAAGTATTGAAAATTGTAAAAGTAAATACTATCGGTGGAGCAGTCACAAAGATGTAATAATATTTGTGCGTACGACAGCGGCGTTGCGAGGCGGCTCGCTAGTTCAGTATAAAAATAACAACTTCATGCTAACTATTATTATTGACTGTGGGTCCCTTCAATGGGCTATAAATTTACTTATCGCTTATGAGAAAAAAATCAACGTTATCGGCATCCAGTAACATAGTCTTGACCTAATATAAGTTTTACCGCTAGCGTCGCTGCAGCCGAACGAAGTACAAGTTTGGTGGCGCAAATGTATAGAAAAAACATCCGGCCTTGATAAGCCGAGCAAACAAATAAGCGCACTATCGGGTCAACCGCTAGATACGCCACAATATTTTTTCTGAATGGATTTATTTTCCTATTTTAACTATTGTAGAGAACGGAGCGATTCAATTAACTACGTAGGTATGCGTCTACAATTTTACGTCAGATCTCATTTAAAATTGTGTTCGTTGCGTGCATGCTTCGTGAAATAAAATGATAACAATCACCTGGTGCACAAAAACATCTTGCCCGCCATCGTCAGGGGTAATGAACCCCCAGCCCTTCGCGACGTTGAACCACTTACATCGTCCGCGCCGCGTCACCCCTGTGGCGCTGCCGCTCGCGCCCGCTGCACCTGCAAAATAATATACAGTTCAGTTAGAGTATCGCCACACCATGCCACCAGCGCCGTGCCCGCCGCCCGCTCGCTCACCCGCTCCCGCCTCTCCTGCGAGTCCCTACGAGCCCATGCGCCCGCGCAACGCTCCCCTTCTTACCTGTTACGGAATCTACAATCTAATTGAGTTTTTTTTACAACTTAGTTCCTTCACAAATAAAGCCTGTGTTTCCGGTTCATACCTAACTTTTACGATGTTAACAGGCTTTTACGTTCATGTTTTAATTAACCCATGCTAACTTTTAGAATACAGTATTTCTTTAGAGAGTGGTCGAAATCCTTACTAATATAATAAAAGCGAAAGTGAGTTTGTTTGTTTATTACGTCTTCACGCCTAAATGGCTAAACCGATTTTGATGAATTTTGGTACAGAGATAATTGAGACTCTGGAGACGGACATACCTAGGCATTTTTTTAAAGTGAGAAATGCAGGAGAAAGTTGTACATAAATAAGGCCCAAGGGCAAAAACTACAACTAGCAGGTACCTGCAAATCAGAAAAGGGGAGCTATGTTACCCCGAATTTAACGCGAGCGAAGCCGCGGGCAAAATCTAGTATTTAATAAAAACGACGAAGTTACAATAGTAATGCCAAATGGACAACCAACGGATAGTATACCTACCATTTATTTAATTTGTCATTTCCTTTATCAGAAAATAAAATAGTAATACCGGCTCCGCATTAACATGTTTTTATTGAATAGAAAGGTCATAAAGAATTCACTAATAGTCAAATTGCATTAAGTGGGTCGTAGTCCCTTGCTTCTAAACGCATGCATAGACATTTTAACGTTCGGAAATCTATTAGCAATAAATAAGGGCCTACAATCGTATACTGGACGAAGAAAGGGTATACTGTTCCCCTTATCGGGCACCGAGACAACAAATAACGTGGGAACGGAATTAAATAAAAGACAACTCCTTTTACACTCTAGCTATTAATTCCACGTGTGTTAAGCATATTAAGTTACATCCAAATTAAAAGAGAGTATAACTTTGAATGGTGGTACATAGTAAATTAGCTATCGACATCAATTGTAGCGATGACTAATGTGAATGTAACGTTACTTCCTTAAAAAAACTACAAGTAGTGACTAACAAGTTTATTAGAAAAATCCGGAAATACTTGAGATGACAAACACCGATTCTCATACTCGCACTGATTAGCACCTACTATTTTTTATTTCTCCGTAATGAATGACTTATCTCCAAATACCAAAGTTGTATTTTTGTTCATAATTAAAACAAGGCTATAATTTCTCTTTATGATAAGTCTTTACATTTTATTTTCATTGAAATAATTCCTTAAATTTATTACCTAGAATTATAATAAACAAAATAGCTAAAACATTTTATAAGCGGCCGTGTTTTATAAATATGTATAATGCGAGTCCAATCTAGACCATAACAAACCCACATTTAAATAAAGCAAGCTGAAAGTTCTCACGACGCGCTCTCTCATCAATCGAGCGTTAGTATCGCGGAGGCTTACTCAAATGTTAGTTATATGAGAATTTATTGGTGGGTTTGCTAATTCGATATACATTTCCATGTGTTGGTATGTAAGCTAAGCATATTATTTCGGGCGGCGGCAGCGGTAAAAGCGTGGTGGTAGCACACGTGGCGAGTGTGGCGACGGCGACGGGCGGCGGGGACTGGAAGAATGTTCGGTATTTAGGTTAAGTTTCTGGTACCTTTTTCATTCATTGCCGTAACACTGCACCTAGCGGCCTCGCCGCCGCACTACCTCACCAAGCTCACCATACTCAATATTTATTATTCCCTATCCCATATTAATGAGAAAGCTTTTAGACTTGTTTCTAAATAACGTGGGATCCATTTGAACATGTTTCATATAACTAAATTCTATCGGACGCTGAGTTAATATGTATACCAAAATCAACTTGTATCTTAACTGTTTGCCGTTACAAAAAATACGTTTTTCTTTGTAGAGACTTGTTTTCTGAGTATTTAAATATTTATTAAAGTTACCTCAGTGTTTACACAAGAAACGGGTAAATTCTTAAAGGCTTTGAGCGATAACCATGGTACTTATTACAGAAAGAATGATTTTCATTAATAACTTGAAAAAATTTTGAAGAGCTAACAAGCAGTGAAAGTAGAGGACGCTTAATACGTGTTGATTTTTCATTCATTCAGATGCAGGTACGGAAGGTAATCTGTTTGTTTTGACTTTAAGGCTTAACTATCAATTCAGTTTTTCTATATTTTCTACTGTCAGTACTCAGTTCGCTTTGCAGCCATGTGATAACGAGTATGAACAGTTATTCGATACATTTTTCGACGTTTCAGTTTGTTATATTTAAATAAGTTAAGTAATGTAAGTGCTCTAAGCTCTATAGCTGACTTTCAAATGATTTTCGTGTTTGAATGGTCATACAATTTATCTTTGCGATTATTTTGTAATTCTACTTTGTAAACAATGCCCAAATACAGATGCCGTGTATTACAATAAAACTGTCAATGTCCATAACCAACAACGTTGATTATGAGCTGTTTCTTAACTGTTCCAGTAGCTTTTCAGAAAACATTTTTAAACTGAAAATGTGGTATGTAGGTGCAGTGGTATGCATTTAGGTTGTATTGATGACAGAAGAAAAAAAACATTCGTGTAGTAGAATTACTGACATGTTATGTAAGTTTCTATATCTAAATCATTGGAGTAAAATACAGATGTTATTATTATGTTAGCTTAAAGAGTAGCTGAGTATTCGCTCATTACAGTACATGGTATTAGTGCGGTAGCAGCACGTTATTTATATACGTATATGTACCGAGTGAGGTAGCACTCCGGCGCATCCGACTGCTGTACTATGTGCCTGTTTTGTAGTTTTGTTTACTCAGCATGGTGCGCGCGAGCCCCCGCCCCCGCCCGTGTCCCTCCGCCCCGCACAACTACGCACATTCCACGCTACACCTCAACATGCGCCGGAATTTCTATGCAACAGATGCATTACACGGTATTCGTCTAATGCAACACTGACGCGCCTCTTCAAATATTTAACCATTACTTTGCCTCTTCTACTTCGTATCAAATTACCACAACTGTTGTGCAACGAACTGTTGTGGTGCAGATTAAAATGTCCCAGTTCTACTAAATATAACAAAAATGTTTAGCTGCTCCGCGTTAATAACAAAACACGAGACAGAAATCGTGACGTTTCTGGTTTATTGTCAGTTCCTAAAGCGATTAGGTGCACTATTTTTAAACTGGAATTTAAATTTAAGCTCGTGGTATTTTAAAAGCAGGAAGGGGAAATTCTACGCATATTTTAAAGGGAACATTTGCTGCTCGCACATACCCCAATGTCTTGTTACGTTAATTTACGAATAGACGGTGGGAGTTAGGCTTACCTGGGACAGGTGCAAGTAGCAGTGTTTTTAATACAGCCTAGATTATCTAGTTGAATTTTCAGCCATGTTGTTTACATTTGCAGCCATCAAAGTTAAAAAAATACCCATTACAACAACCTTCTCATTAATATATCAATCTACGTCACGAAGTAAAGGATCACTTCTATGAATGAAACTAAAGTTTAGTCAATAAACGAACACGTGTTGACCCACGCATCTGTTGTCTCAGTCTCTAATATTGCGTATTTGGCATTCTATTTCTCAATGGTGTTTCTTTATTTGCGGAATCATCTTATAGTTTTTAGATATATTCTCAGAAATGTAGTCAAAGTGGGGTCTAGCTAGAAAGCGCGCACGAAGTTTTGAGAGCTTTTGTAGGGAGCTTGAGGTTTAATATGGAATCGATTTAAAACCCAGTTTTTTTTTCAGTAGCTACTTAATGTTTTTATGCAGTGATGGTGTCTGCGTCGGGATGCGGGCGTTGAATCGTATCACACGCGTAGAGCGACATATGAACACATCGGCGATCAGATGCAGCGCCTGACGCGCGTGGGACGAAGCTGACACTTACGTTTATTTATTATAGGTTAATTTAAACAAATTGTCTTTTTTCAAATAATTCAACACCTATCGATAAAAAAACCATTATATTTTAATTAAAGGGTACTACACTACACACTCACGAACATCAACAAAACAATAATTTATGAATGTAAAGTCTATCTATAAAACTTTACAATGATATATTTTGTTATTTATCTATTTAAAAATCTAATTATAGTATAGTGTCGTCTCATTCACACAAAGTTGATGTAGGTTATACATATTGAGGATATAAAAACATACATATTTATCATAGTTCAAACGCTCATTCATTATTTGAATGGAACGAGTCACACGTGTAGTAAACAAAACGCATACCAATATGATTGTAGAACGCATGTCCAGCAAGCAAATGAAATGACCTAAAACATTTTGCCATTCACCACTTTTTGCTGTTATCAATTGTAGGTATGGAATTTGAACGTGAATCATCGTCAAGTGGCGCTTGTGCTTGGGTATCTTGAACTAGGAGGGAAAGAGACAGCAGAATGTACCACCATTCGGATTTAATTGACTGGTTACGAAGTCGGACCCTGCCGTAGGGACGTCACCTCACTTTACATCGACTTTCTAAAAATTCCGGATGGTACTTCAATAACTCTCTATGATAATTCCTGTTTAGAAGAATGTTCTCGCCGTGTTTGTGTTTATGATTTGTACAAACGAATTAATTTTACAGATCAAGCGAAACTTGGTAACGTTTTTCGAGCTAAAATGATTTCCTGTTTGGAACTACTACGACACACTACGCCGTAGATACAAGCCCAAAGGTATACGCATATTGAGGATGTACTATAAAACCTCGGTCTGTATAATGTTGTTGCGTAAGAATGTAAACAATATTCTAATCAGCATAAAAATATCGATAGTGCGTTCGTCACTACAACTCTGGTATGTCGACGACAAAAACACGTAGTGCATGAGTAGTGGGGAGCGAGATTAAGGTCCTTCTAAAATGCAGTCGGCTTACCTAAACACATTCAAGCTTTTATCACTCACACAGATAAGTATAAATAGAAAGTATTTTCGTAGTATAAAACTTATAAGAGTGTTGTTAAAGTCGAAAACAGCGCAGCAGCGGCGCCAAGTCGCAGGCAACTAAAACGGTATCGTAGGAATAGTAAACAATTAACTGCTCGATGCGTAGACCTTGTTTGATAAAATGTTCACGTCACATGTTTCCAATTCAATACTTGATACTCATGTTATACAAGGACTGCTGGTACGTCCATTCATGAATATACGCACTTTATTTTTAATTCATTTCAAATTGGATTTGTTTGTTATATTTTTATAACCCCGTAGTCCTTAAAATTAAATACATATATTTTTATCACAAGAAAATACAAATTATTGCGTATAACGTGACGTCATGCCGTACAAGACATTCTCTAATTAGGAAGTACGAATTTATAATTAGTATATCTTGTTGTTGATCAACTTTATGCCCAGTAAACATGGCACACATATGTGTGACATCAGTAAAACGAGACTCTATTAACCTCAATTTGAATAATTTCAATGATGAACTGTTTGTGATTGCCTCCCTGGGCACTGCGTACAACACATCCGTTCGATAAGGGCCATGTCAAGTTCCAACACATGAAACAGCTTTTTGACGTGACTTGATTGTGTTCCCGCTGTATTTTTCGTTTCAGCTAAAAACGATGTAAACAACAAAATAAAAGGCTTTTTTTTAAGTCTAAGAAAAAATATCTTAAGTATCTACTTACTTGAAGAGGGAACTGCATTTCCGCCTTCCCTCCCGCTCATGGTAACTAAAAATTATCAACTGGCACCACAAATATCACCTCTCCGTAACATACATCCTCTGATTGAAAAAAGGCACTTTGTTTATAATAAGTTCATTTACCTCTGCACGTTTAAAACTTATTAACTATCAAAATGTGTTAAGTGCATAAAGGCGGACGCGCGTGCGCGCGAAGCGACCAACGACGCGTACGCAGGTCGACTGCATCGAAAATGAGTGACAGTGGTGTAGAGTCGACGCCGCGGTGATGCGGTCGGTCCCTTCCCGGATATCGTCAAGCAAGTAGTTTTTAAAATAGAGAAGCTAACGAAACGTGTACACCGCCCGAAAGCGCCGGCCGCTTTACCCCAACCCAAATTGTGTCACTTGTTGGCGCGGCAGCGGCGCAGCGCGCAGCGTGGTCGCGTGGAGCACTGTGGAGCACGAACGTTCCCAACAGACGCGAGCTCGCTGCAGGGTGAACGGCTTCTACTACCTACCTCACATATTGCTTATAAACACCCAACAACATCTTCAAACCTCACAAAAAATATTCTCAATAGAAGCCGCGTACGACGGACCGCAAAAGGGATCTTTTGAGAATGACCAACTTCCCAAGTCTTTTTGTTTTTATGTCCAGCAACGAAAATGGTTTTTGTTGTGCTATTTCCAGATTTGTACCTAAATAAACCGTGATATGTAAAATGTAACTTGCGATTTCCTGTGTATGTACTAAAAAAGTTCGTGCTGAAACACCATTCAATGAACTTTTGCTGGCTTCTTTACTATTTTAATTTTTTACCTTCCATAATGAAATATAAACGAAATTTAATCAGTATTCACATCAAATATAATGTGTTAATCGTTTTTTCGGTAAAAATTAGATTTTTCTCGTTATTTTCAGCTGAATTTGTAATTACCATAATTTGTAAAATATTTGTTTTCTAATAAGCTTTACATGTAAAATAACAGTAATATGTTGACTAATCATTGTCGTAAATTAAACTAACATTAGAAAGTGAAAATGCATGAAAATTTGTCTCCGCTGTACTTGAAACGGCTATTAATAGATTTTTGCTTCACACGTGAATCAGATCATTTGAATATAATTTACAGTTTAACAGACTAATACACTGTCATTTAAGAAAGTGAATTAAAAGTTTCTGGGTCTTTCTTCTTTCAGTACATAAAGTATTTTGAACCAAATGTAATGATGCGAAAGTACACCAATAAAAGTGCGAGTAGCCGATTAGTTTTGTTGAGTACTTAGGTGTAGGTAGCACATGAAGTTAATGTAATAAATTACATGCAGAGTATTCACAATCATCAAACTATTTGATATTAAAAGAATCCAGTCGCGTATCAAAACGTGTGTGTCACCGTAACTTCTGAGAGACAACTTTGATCGGAATGCAGAGTTCGCGTCCAAGTTTATGGCATGCATTAAATCGAGATACCTCGGCTCTGTCAGAACTGAGACTGAACGGAATTAGTTTTATTGAATGAGCCCTTTAACTATCTCGATATGAGTTCTAATAATTTTGCTCTGTTCAGCATCCTGAAGTTTTGTTGATTGATTTGATTCAATATACAGTAGCGCGCACTGTGCAGCAAAGTTTTGAATCAAACACGCTGGTGCATAAACCAATCATAGTGAAAAAAAATAAGTACTAAATGACAAAGAGTGACGTGTTCAAAAACTCTGTCTGGAAAGATACTTCCAGACAGAGTTTTTGAACGCCTTTTTATGAATCTGTACAATTCAGTTGATTAACAAAGTAATTAATACCCATGCTTAAATTACAAATTATCAACAATTCTCTTGAAAAGGATTCTTGAGAGAGAAGATATTAATGAAAAATCCCAGGCTCGTACAAAAGTCAGAAAGTGAATAAACAGATCAATGAATAACTATTCATTTGATTATTTAAATCCACGATCCCCTCCGAATTCGTATTAAATTCATTACCAAGCTTGATGTCCATTGTTACAAGTGTGACAATTTCACGTTTGCTTTTCTGAATTTCGGTTAAGAACCAGGTATGGCGAAATTTGAAGCGGCTCCTCCCCAACCGTTAGAGGGAGTCCCCTTCGGTCACGTCACATGCTGACGACCTGGCCGACCGGACCCATTGTTACTGATCTAATCCACGTATGATTATGCATCAACAATATTTGACAAAAGTTGCCTCACAAGAAAAACACGTTTTGGAAATAATGAAACTCGACCAATTGTCGCATTCACTTTCTCTGATCTTTTCACCCCAACCAAAAGCTAGTTAAAGTTTTTTTCTTTAATTCTATGACTCGATGCATATTAAAACTGGCTGATTAATCGATTGTTAGTCTTCCCTTCTTCGAAATGTGATTCATATTCTATCGAATATATTAAAAAATCCAGATGAGTAAAGCGTTCATAGATAAGGGTTTCAAGAAATTATTTGATGACCTTGAAATAGTAACTCAGCTACTTCTGATCGTTCTGCCTACAATAAAGGTCAATCAAATACAACGTATAAACTTGGAAATATTAATAATTCAAATGGTACTAGCATTAGGAATACTTTGGCTTTTGAATGATGCTCGAAGTTACGCGTAAACCATACACTGGTGTTACCTTTAAAAAGGTATTTCATTTTTCTTCTCTTACAGTTCTAACATGATCATTTTAGTAACAAAACGTCATAAAAAATCGCTGAAAATATGTCGAGAATTATTATGGCAACGTTCAAATATGCCTAAAAGTGTCCTCTAGTGTTAAACTCTCATACGAAAATTTTTCATGGTGGGCTTCCCAATTTGTTAGTTCGTCAAGTTAACTGCAGATGGCATTGGTATCGTCAATATCGTACTGCCATCTGTATTGGCATCGAGGAACTTTAAAACGTCAGCCAAGCCGAAGGGATCAGCCATCGACCCTAGTGAGTTATGTTAATTTGGCTTTAAAGGCGTGCCCTACGGAGGGGTGGCGCTTATTGGCACCCTAAAATATAAAAATAGGTATGTTCGTTTTTGCGTAAAAAACGTTTTAATAAACAACCTTTTTTAGGTTGTTTTATTTACCGTTTTACTTAACCCTACTGAGAAATAAAGACATCCATTTTAAAAATATTTTTAGTGGAATCACTAGAAATTCTATAACAATCTTTGCAAAGGCAATTTTGCCTAATATTATCTACGTATTTACTTATTCTGTGCGGATAACAAAAATCAAGACAGTAAGTTGAAAAAATGCATCACGACTCGGTAGCTAGTTCAAGGCAAGATCAGTTTTATATTATAAATACTGCCTGCTCTTTTGTAGTTGAATTTTAAGGTAAAAAAAGAACTTTCATGAACTCTTTTACCTAGTTAAAACAATTAAGTTACTTTACTTGTAACTTAATTGTTTTAACTAGGTATCGCATCTCTAAGAATCAAACATCGACAGCTAAAATAATCAAAAATAATCAATAAAAAGCAGTAATTTTCTTGACAAATTTTCGATTAGCTATTTGATTTTGCATTTTGAACAATTTCGACTCTAAAAATACGAAACATAATTCGAATATGCTTAGTGCTATGTCGGGCCTACAGAGCAGCGCTGCTACAAACTGCAAAGCTTTTTGCGTTATTTTAAAAAATACACACTTGCGAAAAGAATGGCTGCTTTTGCGTCACTGTATTGTACTGTCAACCTTTTTGCAAGACATTAAATCCGCATAAGTTTAGTGCTACGCTGGGTCTACGCCGCTGCTACGGAACTGCTACGGGTTGCAAATATTTAGCGTATATTATAAAGTACTTGCGAAATCGTATCAATTTATTTCCCTGGTAAAAGAAACCTTTTAATATTCAGGGAAGATTTTAATGACCAAAAACCTAGTTGCTTCGCAATAAAAGCCACCGTATAAATCAATATCCATTATTATTTAAATGTAATCAATTTGGAAATTAAGGAAATTAGGTGGGTAAAGAAAGTGGTGGTGGTTGTAAAGGACACCTTAGAAACAAAGGATGATGTGACAAAAAAGGAGGTGTCTCTTGATGAATAGTACTAGGGCGTAAGAATGAAGAAGACTTGTTTCACCGACCCCAAATAAATTGGAGAATTAAGGTAATATCTTGTAAGATATATGTTATCAGCTGTACCTATATGTCGTGAGTTCCACATTACATCAGTCAGTCAGCCCAATTAGACAAGTAAATTATTAATTAGAAAAGTAAAAGTTTTATCAAAAATCTTCTAAGCACTTTAAAATATTACCTACACATTTAAAAAACCAATACTTATTCGTTTTATATTAAAACAGATTTACACTTTTTTTTTAAGTATACTATTTTCCTCCCGCGGCTTCACCCACGTTATTTATTTATGTTTACACAACGTCTTTATAAATTATAAGCATTACAAAAAAAAAGCACACACCTCAATGTGCTTTTGTAATGTAGAAACTATACAACTGTTAAGTTTTTTTCAAAATTCATTGAAGAGTAAGAAAATAATAATAAGTTTAAAACAAACATAATTATGTAAAACAAGTAATATTTGTTTCTACTAACCCACTACTGATTAGTGCCAATCTTTCTCTGATTTAACCACTTGTAGTTTTGTATATTGGAAGAGACTCCTCTTCCGGCATTCCAGTTAGGAAACACTAGGTTTAGCTTTTTAACAACTTTCCAATAAGCGCATAACCGTGTGCAATAACGTCTCAGTCTATTGTATACGTGATTACATTGTGATTAGGGTTCCGTGTCTCAAAAGGAAAAACGGAACCCTTGTAGGATCACAATCTATCTGTCTATTTTCTGTCTGTCTGTAAAGAGCCTTTATCTCAGTAACGCGTGAAAGTATCGACTTGACATGTAAACCATTTACTTGACTATATGGTTTAAATTTCACAGAATTAAGACTGTGGTCCTTTGCAGCTATGAAATCAACCCTCAGAGTCTACGCAGTCAAGTTTGTACAGAACTCTTAATGAGCGAGTCCGACTCGCACTTAACCAGTTTTTTTTTGAGAAAATTTCAATCACAATTGCTATCTATCTAAAAATGACATAACGCTTGGTCGACTTGCTTGTAATTTTGTTTGTTGTCTTATTATGAAAAGAAAAATATTTGATAAACTTATATCACATTTATAATGTACTAGCTTTTGCCTGCGGCTTCGCTCGCGTTAAATTCGGGGTAACACAGTTCCCCTTGCACCTATTGATTTGTAAAAGCAACGCTAAGTTTTCCTTTTTCTTCACTTTTTCTCCCTCACATCCCACTTTTTTTATTTTATCTTGGTACCAAAATTCATCAAAATCGGTGTAGCCATTAAAGCGTGAAGAGGTAACAAACAAACTCACTTTCGCTTTTATAATATTAGTAAGGAAGTAAGGATATGGCATTAAGTTAACATATACTCAGTAGTAGGTTGAAATAAAAGCAGGCGGAATATTTATGAATTATTTAAAACTTTCCAAAGATAACTAAAAAGCTATCAATCTATTTGGACAGTAGAGTAGTGACTGTTTCAAACTATCTGTTTTAACCTATTGCAAAATATGATACGATATATATCGTATATATATAGACTTTCAGAAAATGCATAGCTTCTGCATATTTATGGAAAAAGATTTTTTTTTATTTTACTGCAACTCGGTGTATGACATTTTATCCTAAATCTACTCCTGTGCTTATTGAGGCATAGGTTTGCCACACCAGAAGTAATCATCGTTTAAGGGGACCATGTGCTTTAATATCACCGGAATTTGTTCGAGAAAATATAGTAGTTCGATATATATTTGATAGTGACAGCAGTTCAACTTCATGATCTATCTAAAGAAGATGTTTGCGCTTATAGAGACACATGAGTACCATTATTTTACATTACATTGCTCTGCGCTCATACAATGTCGGCCCTGGAGCGAAGAGCATCGGAAAATTATGTATTGTATTCTCCATCCATTAGTTAACTCCTTTATGATCTTATTTTTATAGCGGACTAGTTGCAGAATAGATATATGTATTTATAAAAAAATATTAGATTTTGAGGTTGCAATCGATCCATAACAACGAATATTAGTATGTTCTTTTTTTAGGTCCGAGGGATTTTCAAGAAACTGAAAAATAATCTCATAATACACTGCTATTTTTAATACATTTGTATTTTCTTCTAATTCCATAGTGGATATGATTGCAACTATAAATGCATAGAAACTATTCATATAATTATATATGACATAGGTAGGTATCTGATTTCCTAACATGAACTGTAGATGGCGGTTGGCGAATGTTATGAAGCGCGTAAAATACCATAATATGTAGATTTTGGCAAACAGCTAGTCCGTGTTACTGAAGTATTTGCAACGTACATAATAAAAAGACAATTAGTTACCTATCGTGTTTTCCGATACCCTATTTTGCACTAGGCTACTTTTGACATGGTCCTTTGTAAATGCTTGTAGTGATAATGAAATTTTGTGATCTTACAGTTTCCATTATACTGTGCAGTTCCGTTGAGAGTGCCGTTAGCGAGGATGACGGGTGGCGAGTGCTTGCTGATCTCTGCGGCATGGTTCGCTGCCCACGACGCTGCTGCTGCCGCTGCTGCTGCGGCCGCGGCTGCTGCCGCTGCGCACACGCTGCACTCTGTAACACAACATTAGATATTAGAAGTATCTGCTTTAATCAAGGCGGACAACACTGCTATAATAAATCATTAAGGTAATTAAAAAAACCTTTTGCCGTCAGTTTCGTGGCTCTTGTATTGTATAACGGGCTGGTGTCCGCAACTCCACGTCTGAGGCGCGTAATATGTTTGTTTGTATCTCAATAAAAATTTTAAAGATCGTCATACATTACAATAATATTTTATTTCAATTAAATCTCTACCTAACCTATTGGAAAAATAACCGTCGTTCTATTAGATTATTCAAATTCTAGTTAGAATATGTTTTATTTATGACGCATACCTATATCTAACCTGAGACAACTCAAAAAAGGTAACTTTTAAGGAGACGAAAAACGTATTACTGTTTGTATGAGAAGTTATAAACGCTTAATTATATATACATAAATAGTTCGCAAAACACGTACTCTGTACATAAATTATAATTATGTATTTAATACAAGGATAACCAAAAATTCACGCTTTTTAAATTGTGTCAGCTTAGATCTAGGTGTGTGATGTCATTAGATTAAACAGAGTGTTTATTCGGTTAGACTTATAAACAGAAACCTAAAATCTGGAGCCATTTCTGAAGAGTATCTTATCGATTTTCTTTTGGGTAAAACTGTATAATTATTTCATGAAAGATACTCCAAATTCCAACTTGGTGTTCCCAAAAATAATAGTCGTGTTTTGACATTTTTATTTACAAATAAATACCTCTCTGTCACTATAAAGTCTTTTCGTAGCTGCATTAATGCGACTACTGCTCTTGTTTAGACTTTGAAAGCCAAATACAGTTAAAAACTTTCATGATTTTTTAAAACCACCCTAGCTAGCTATAAAAATCTATGAGAGAGAGATATAAGAAAACCCTAGCTGTGTATATATTAGACACAAAGTAATAATATATTTTTATTCACTTTGTTTTCTATAATGCTATAAACTTCTTTTGCACAAAGTAACAACTCAGTTAAAATTCTGATAGAAAATTCTCACTAATATTATAAAAGCGCAAGTGAGTTTGTTTGTTACTTCTTCTAAATGGTTTAACCAATTTTGATGAATTTAACGGACATAGGCGTTTTTAAAAGGGAAAACTTAGCTTTGCTATTGCAATAAATAAGGCGCAAGAGCAAAAACTACAGGTGGCAGTTACCTATAAATCAGGAAAGAGAAACTGTAATAATAATAAATGGAATAAACTACACAGAAGTCTATAGTGCTAGTTTAATATGCAGTAAATCCTACTTAATAATCATATAGATGGCAATATTTGTGAGGATGGATGGATGTTTGTTACTCTTTCACGTCAAAACGGCTGAACGGATCTTGATGAAATTTGGCACAGATGTAGATTATAGTCTGAAATAACACATAGGATACTTTTATTTCGACATCACGTGGGCCAGCCGCGGGCGCTAGTTGGTCATAAAGAGAGAATTCAAGTGAAAGAATTAGGAGTGAATTTGTTAATATGTTTTAAAAATAACCATTCAAGCGTCTTGTGTTCTTCTATCACGGTACTAATTAGAATCACCCATAGTTATTTTTTGTGTATTAATAAATTGTCATAAAGGCAGAAGAATAATGATCTCCAGACCTACCATAATCAAAATATTCTTATGTTTAATAATAACACAAATGAAATACTTTGAAGGTCATCAGGTATCATAAATTTTGGCACCAATTACATGATGAGTGCCAAACTTTATAAAATGCTGCCTGTTGTGTCAAATAGTGTCTTAAAAAGCGATTTGCTTTATTTTCAGAGCTGATTTGTTAATCAATAAGTAATTGAAATTAAAAAAAAAATTGAAATTGAATTTAATTCTGTTGAATTAAATTCAATTATTAGATACTTTATTGTATTGATAGATAGCTTCTTATATCTCTTTACTTCAAAAACGAAGCATGCATATTCTTATTAGGATTTCATCAATAAAAATTACAAAACGTTAAAAATTTCTAGTACCGATATCGAAAACAAAATAATGTGATGTTTGCATTAAAACACACGTTACTTGAATCATTAAGAATATCTGTAATACCAATTTCATCACTCATAACATGGCTAGTATTATTTATTTTTATATTTTACGTCAAAGTATGGAATGCATTACAATGCATCTTGATAACTTTTTAGGTTAATCGTTTTTATTTGGTTAAGGTTTTTAGGCATCAGAATGCACTCTTTACATGGATAATCGTGTATAATACATAAACGTTCCTATTTTTGTGGTCAAATGAATAAGAACACTGATCTTTAGGAATTAGAATAGGATAACCTTTTACCAGCATTGTTTATTAATTTTCTGTGTGATCGGTATTCGTTCAACTGACATAAACAGAGAGCATTATATTTCAAACAAATTGAGTTCTAGAACTTAACACTAACAATTTTAGATTCTATTAAGTGATCATCCTCAAGCAAGTAGGTATATAAATGTATCTCACCCTTCATGTACGCCGCGAGCCGCCCCTCGAAAAAGAAACCCCAACGAGCGTATCACATACGCACTGCTACTTAAAAATATTGGTACATAGGCCTTTTTATATTGTCAAACATAATTCGATAAAAAACACAATAACACCTCACTTGTTACTTGACGACAAAAGGTGAAAGGGAAGGAGATGAAAATTGCGCGTTGATGTTCTTTAGACCCTATTTATTGATTGTAAGAAATATTTATTAGGTTTTTTATGATGCCGTAATTGTGAAACGAGAGTGGTATACATGCTCGAGCTCTGGCCCGCGTCGCGATTACCGAAAGACTGCGTGGTGCGTTTTGATTTGGGGTGACGCGCATGGACGGGGGATGCTGCCTACATTTACTACAAGTAAATACAATAGTAACAGTTGTTGATACGAGTCAAATTTATTGGTCCAGAATTTGTGGTTTAAAACTGTGGCTCAAATCCAAAAGCTATCTTAGCTGTAATCACTTCACGACCATGCTAAGACAAAGCGAATTGGCGCGTTTCAAATGAGACTTCTTACAAAACTGTTGAAAACGAATTTATAGGTATATAATTATAACCTAGATTCAATGGTTCAATATAGATTCAATGATGGTGAAACAACTTCGATTAATTATTATGATTAAGAACAACTTGTATAAGTGACTCGTGAAAAAAACCAAGTGTGTTGTTCACCAAATAAATTGTGGTGTAAACGCGCCTGTCAATTAGTAAATTTATTCAAAATGGTTAGATATTACATTTGTAAACAATTACAAAAATACTTATACTTGCTTAGATATGTATTTTCGTGATTAGACTTGTTTATCACAACACGCTCTATTTGTTCCACATACTACAAGTATTCACGATAAACTGAACCGAAGAAATACAAGAATACATATTAATACAAATAAATAGCCACGAATTAATAAGTCTATCATTAAGCGAAAACATCATGGAGATTATTAAGCTTTCTTGGTCCTTAAAAATGTTGATACTAAACTATAAACATTGTTTGTTTTGTCAAAGCTTTTTTACTTGACTAACCTAATACGTCGCTCTGTATCTGTGTATGTATGTTTATATCGGTCTCATATCTATAAAAATATTCTAATATAATTTAAGTTGCAATAACAATTTACTCAAATGTAAATAAAAATGATATGTAACATTTTATTGTTCACATTACAATTGCTTCAGATTCCAGCCAATAAATAATTTAATTAATCATTATTTTGAAAACTAAAATGAATGAAATAAGTATTGGTCGGCGGCCATGTTTGCGAAAGTTCGTGGAGGGCACGCATGCGCACAGCGACGAGTGAATACAAACAGCCGGCCGCACATCTGCTGGTCAGCTCGTGGACACAATGCCGACTACAGTCACCATGTTAAAATAAATCAGAGGCACATTTTAAATTATTATTTTTCATACCCCTGTCTAGATCAGATTTTTTTGCACGCGTTTAAGTCTTTTGTACTTGAAATAATTCGTGCGAAATTCTCTATGAAATTTTAAAAAATTCAAATTCAATCTCATCATTAATCCTAATATGGATCATAAACAGACGGCACGGTTGGCGCAGTGGCTGAGCGATCGACTGCTGCGCTACGTGTCGCGGGTTCAATTCTCGCACGGAACAAACATTTGTATGGCCTACAAATAGTTGTTTCGGGTCTGGGTGTTTGTGTATGTGAGTTTAAATGTTTGTTAACGCACCCACGATACAGGAGAAATTCCTAGTGTGGAACAACGTTTTTTTTTAATAAACATTATTTTTAAAACTACGTCAAACAAACCTCGTTTCCTTGCTGTGTGTAAAACTGCGTTAGAATAGAATATAACAATAATGTATTGTTGATGTGGTGTGGTGCGTTGTGTGAAGGTGGCTCACAAATAAAGATGGTTAAAAGAAAACATAGGGTCGAATTGAGAACCTCCTTCTTTTTTTGAAGTCGGTTAAAAATGGAAAAAGGTATCTCAACAACATCCCCTTTTATGGTGTACAATAACAGTAAGTAAACAACACGTAAGTAAGTAATTAACTTTATACTGTAATTGAAACAAGAACTATTTCGTAAGCTGTTCTAACAATAATTAAAGTTAAATACATAAACTTTGCTTTGCTATTCCTACGGCAACTACCAATGTATGCCAATAGAGAAATGTCTCTCATAGTACAACATTTGGGACACACTACAATTACCTGACCCATGCGACGCTAGGCGCGCGTACATCTATGCTCCATATTTTTTTTATCACCAGTTTGCTTAAACCAATGTTATACAATTTGATATGCACATTTCGATCATTTGCACATTTCAACATACTCTACGTCAAGGTGTATTTAAAAATATATGTACTAAATCCAAATCTGCAAAGTTATCTTACTTGTAGAAGATTAGAGTTAAAGTATGTCGAATTGTCGATCCATAGATCATACAATGATCATTGTCTGTTATAGACAAGCCCGGAATATTCAAGACAACCTTACCTTTATAAAGTTTTTAATTCTCTGGTACCTGTTTGTTGACAGAACTTTCATGATAAGCGTTTTCAATTTAATTTGAAAACATTCTAGAATTAAAAGTGCAACCGTGTAGTTTGGTTTATATTTATAAAAAAACGACAAATCCAACTAAGCTTCTAGCTTCTGGTTGTTCTTCGGTACCCATGCCTTGGTACATATCGGTTTATATGAAATAAATCAATTTTAATACGTTGCTGAATGTCATCACTACAACTTGAGATTTTCCACGTAACGCCAATACCAACACGAAGAAGAATGTAGGTAAAAAAAAACAGTAAGATCACTATATTTGGTTGAAAATGACAGGACCACCGCAAGGCCACAGGCACTGCCCGATAAATAGACTTTTAAAATCTCCGTAAAAACGATTTTTTTTTTAATAAAAATGATAATTAAATCACAATCCTAAAACGCCATAAAATACATCACGATAATGTTTCATGAAATATTTACATTTAATAAGCGTTCGGATTAAAGGTCCCCGTTATTTGTAAATAGGGGAGGTTTTTTATCCATTAATGCAAAAATATTAGCTGTGAAAAAGTGAATGTGACAAAAAATAGAGATCGGGCGCGTGTCAACGAGGACAATGGTAACACTGGGCCCGATAATGAGGCCCTATACAATTAATTTGAAATATAAATAAGTAATAAAACCACTTCAATGTGAAACTGGAGAATGAATTCGAGATAGATTGGTTTGTATATCAATAATCTTTTAAAGTGATGATTTACGTGACAAATTCAGAACAAAAGCAAGCAACTGTGCATGTGGATTTTCTATTTCTAAATGCTATGAAAATGATTGCGACAATTAAAGCTATCAATCTGATTTCGTTCATTAATGAAATGCAATCCCTGTATTCCAAAAAAAAGCCCCTTTGCCGATATCACACGGAATTATTTTTATTATTTTGACGGAAATGCAGATGGCAATTTGCGAGTGACCGTTGCCTGTCAATCAATCTCAACGAGGCAGGGGCCCATCTAAAAAACTGACCCCTCATTGACCATACAAAAAAAGCCAGAAAAAAATATCACAATAGTCCCAAAAAACCAAATTGAGGATTTCGAATAAACCCTCACATTAAAGGAAAGGCTATTCTCTAGAATTGAGTCGCGTGCCACCCCTCGTGCCAATAAAAAAGAGATAAATTTTAAAATTAGCAAATGTTGGATTCTACCACTGATTTATGTTAATCATTTTTTTGAGAAATGTAGCAAAAAAGCTTTATAAAGGATATAGTTTATTTATAACTATAGAAATTTGGCTCTGGATTACCCAGTGTGGTTGCAAGCCAATTCATTGTGGCGGTCCCGACGTCCGCAACATTTTAAGTGCAAGCCGACTCCACCTATCGTCTAACCACGGCACTGAAATGTTAGGCAGGAATATGTTTAATCTCTTCTTGATTGATTTGGCAATAATGTGCTTGACCTATGCGGAGGAAGCCTAGAAAGTTGCTTGCCCGGATCGATCCAAGAACCCGCTGTTCCAGAGTCAGTAGGATGACGAATGAGAAAAATGTCTTAAGGGTAATTTTGAGTAAAAATGTGGATGCCTATAAAAGGGGAGGAAGACCAAAGAAACTATGCATGGACTGTGTAAAGGATGATAAGGCAAGAAAGGATGTATGACGAGGAATAAAGAAATATGAAAGAAGAAGACATAATGCACCGACCGACAGCCCATATCAATTGGGATAAGAGCATAACAATGAGTGGGATGATCCGCTCTGCAGGTTGATATGGAATAACCTTATGAATACTGCTGAGCGAGCCCGCTTGCTGGCTGTAGGTAAGTTAGAGTCGGTCCTCTGGATTCCGCCACTACCGTCACCTAACATAACCACTATGCTAAGTGTCACAAGCTACGAGCTCACTACATGTCAGCAATTTGCCTTCTGAAGCACCTCCACATTTGTGTCAACTGCCTAGGCTACCATAGTCTTTTCTGTAGTAAGAATACAACTTAGATTCTGTTGTGCTCTTGCCAACGCGGTGCTAGCGGTGTTAGACATGTTGTGTTAGAATGGCGAGCTTTAGAGGCGTGCGTCGCGTATACTAATAGAGAAAATATATGAAAACTATGTATTACGGAATTATTTCTCTAAAAATATCTATTTCTTTATTCTTAGAAGATAGTCATCGTGTTGGTATAGTTTACATACCAAAACGATGTCTATCTTCTAAGATTACATAGTAATGCAAAAAAGCTATATTGGGGTAATTACTTACGTAACCTCAGTAAGTAAAATTAGAGATGACTAATGTTTAATCAAAAGAGCTTTTAGACAAAACTCGCCTGAATATATATGTTACAAAGTAATAATTGTGAATAAATTTGTTTTACGCCATTATCTTGTAACCAACACCTCCAATTATTTCGTCGTATACTTTGTTTACGATTAAATATTTTCTAACTAGCGATAACCAGTCTTTTTAAGGGGTATCGTATTAGCCAGTAACTGAATAAAAGCGGTTTGTTGAATATTCAACGGGTGCATAAGTGTTTAGAGTTAATTAAACATCTAACAGTGCAATCATGTTTAGGCATTCATTTACGTGTCGTTTAGTGTAAGTGAACTGGTGTGTCATTGATTTTTACTGATTATTTACAAAAATAAGGAGATACAATCCATATTTATGAATCTATAACATTTTAAAAAAATGCATTATTGACATTAATATTTTCACCTACATTTGCATTGTTTAAGGGCCGGGGACAGTCACCCATCAGGCATAAAATTTGCAATTTATATTTTTACATAGAAATGTTGTCAAGTCATCGTCTCGTTGAGTCACACTCGAGCACTTCATCCCTAAGGGCTGCGGGGGTGTGCACACTATGCACCCTCTTTCTAACAACTTTGTGCCCACACACACAATGTCAGTCATTCGCTCCATCATCGTCAGTTCCACAGTTTACATATTCGCGAAACAAACTCCAGCGAACAATGACAGTATCAAAATGTGACATGTTAAAGTCATGGTGAGTTTGTTTATTGGTAGGTTTAGCACTAATATTTGATAATACTTAGGGTGTTTTCATGTTTTCAATTGAGCTGTTTGAGTGGTTGATGGGACAAAATAAAATAGACAGAAAAAATTGAGTCATAGTAAGGTAGCCCATGTGTTTTTTGTAAATACATCAGATTTATTTAAATCTAGATTACAGATTTTTAGATTACATGAAGAATACTGTTTTTAGGTGTATATTACAGAGTTGCTTTTAGGAGTCCGTACCGCAAAGGGAAAAACGGAATCCTTATTGGATCACTTTGTTCTCCGTCTATCTGTCTGTGAAGACTCTGAATCTCAAAAACGCGTGGAGGTATCAAATTGAAATTAAAAATATATACCGAAGTTTGTAGTCCCTTTGTGCCATGAAAAAATCAGCCCTCTAAGTCTACGGAGTCAAAATATCAAAAAATATGGCTGTCTATGCCGCAAGTTTGTACGGAAACCTTAGTGTGGGAGTCTGACTCGCTCTTGGCCGTTTTTTTTTATATTTTGACGAACTTTGAAAAGTTCTTCACCAGCTAGAAGCTTTGGATATATTATTCTCGTGTAAATCCAAACGTATACTTAGTGCAATATAATTAGCTAAATGCATTATTAACTAGAATTAGAATTATGTAAATAATAATTATTCATTTCATTTGTTTATTTTAAATGTGCGAACCATGTGGGTCATTTTATTTTTGTTTTTAACATTATCTGGCAGTTAAAAGTGACCTTCACAAATGTACATTTGTTTGGTATATTATTCGTCGTGTCGTTAAGCTCCTTTAGTTATAAGTCGAACTACACAATAACTGACAATTGCTTGCACTGACTGGACAGGTGCACTTAAATCTACGCGGTTCTTTCTTAAAAAAGATCATCTCAAACACTTAGTCTATATACTTAGTCCTCATGTAAGTTGACCAAGATTTTTGTCAGAACATTAAAAAGGACTGTTTTTTCTCGGAGTAATCGGGTACGAAACACCGGCCACATATAGTTAAAAAAACGCCTTGTAAAATATACATTATTTAAAATAGAATACCTATATTGTACCTTATAAGTAGTCATATTTTAGGAGTAGAGGGAGTTTTAAAAGATATTATAGTATCCATTTAGACGTTCTTGCTCTCTAGATTCGTAAAACGTTTTCATCCATGGATTCTCAGAAACTTCCAACTACTTGATAGTTCCTGAGCCAGGTATTTCTTCGTTACTAAAAATTATAGAAAAGGTTCATCACCCTTATTGTTTTAGAAAGGAGCAGTCACGTTATTGATATCTTACCTAAAACCAGTCAAAGTTAACCTTACAGAGCAAACTAAATAGTATAAAATTGCTACGAAAATATTGATTAATCCTGTCAATTTGCTCCGTTGCCAAAATTTGGCATAGTAGAACAAAATGATTTTTTGTATAATGATAAAGGGCGAGCACCCTCGCGAGGTCCTTTGCTGCCATTGGTCGCTTGGTGGAGGGACGCTGCGCGCGGCGCGAGGTTGCGGCGAGACCCGCGCAGCCAATCAATTCGCTTATTTTTTAAATAAAGCACAAAAATGATAAAAAACTTTCGTGTTTTACGAACCACTCGTTGTATGTGCCCTTATGTAGTATGTGATAGATGATTGTCTGCTACGTACTGACGTTTTTTACTGTATGTGAGGTCAAATATTAATGTGTTATAGATATCATGCGTTTGGGACTTTTTTACTATTGATAAAATGAAATGATAATATTCTATACATAATGAAAGACCCATTTTAATCATTTCGTTTTAGTTGGGACTTTTATCTTTCAAATTCTTTAAATTAATTTAAATAACGTAACACGAAGACTAAGAGTACAGAAAACAATACATGATTAAAAAATATTGATCTCTAGAAATTATAATGTACTAGCTTTTGCCCGCGGCTTCACTCGCATTAAATTCGGTATCGCCTTAATTATTTATTTGTGATAGCAACGCTAAGTTTTCCCGTTTCGTCTCTTTTTCTCCCTCATATCCCACACTTTTTAAAAAAAGCTTATGTCCGTCTCCTTGTTCCCAACTATATCTGTACCAAAATTCATCAAAATCGGTTTAGCCATTAAAGCGTGAAGAGGTAACAAACAAACAAACTCACTTTTGCTTTTATAATAATGCTCGTATAATGGCTGTTAGGTTTATCAATATTTCCAAAGAAAGCCTGCGACTCCAACTGTTTTCAAATCATAGCTATATCTTTGTCATGTTATATTATATAGTAATAACGTGTATGCGTTTTCTAAAACCGAACTGGTTATTGTTATAACTCTAGAAACTCTGTGATAATTCTATCATAAACTTTTAAGTCTGATATGCTTTACCTACCTTTGATTTTAGCAGCTCTGCAATTTGCTGTTAAAGCCGCTTATTCCATGTTGCACTACTTAATCTAGTAGTGCAACATGGCTACAAAGATTAGGGTTTGGGTAGCTTAACGCCAGCTGCTACAATTTGAGGTATTCCTCGTAGCGCTCCCGTTTTGAAGCGCTCCCATCTAAGCGCTCCCATTTTTATTAAAAATATTAAAATTTATTTCCTCGAAGCGCTCCCATGATTAGCTTTCGGATAGAGATGGGACTATACTAACTGAAATTATCGATAATAACTAGGTAATAAGTAGAACACATTGTTATACTATAATATACAACTAGCGGTCCGTCCCGGTTTCGCACGGGTTTGGTTTTTTTTTTGTTTTATTGTAAATCCTTTAGTCCACCAAATCGATGAATATAATCTGCCGACATATTTACCTATTCATATTTTTTTATTGTTTAGCTTATGATTTCTCTCCATTATGTTTACCATTACTACCCCCCTCCCCGCACACCTGGCAATGAGGTGTCTATCGTTTACGCTCATCTTACGGGACTTTCTCAATCTCTTCCCCTCATCCTATTAGGGCCGGTGTCCCTCAGGGTTCCGTCTTATCCCCCCTCGTCTTCACGCTGTTCACTAGCGACATTCCCAAGAGCAAAAAAGCTCAGTTAGCTCTGTTCGCGGATGACACGGCCATTTACTATACTGGCCGCTGTACAAACGCTATCGCTCGTACCCTTCAGACCCCAGCCGATATCCTAGGCGCTTGGTTCAGGAAATGGAGAATCGAGATGAATCCCGGTAAAAGTCAGGCGGTTATCTACTCCAAACCGCGCTTTAATCCCCTGATCCCCAGTTTGATCACTATGTACGGCAAGCCTATCCCCTGGGAGAAGCAAGCCAAATACTTAGGTGTCATTCTCGACAGCCACTTGTCCTTCGCGGCACATATTGCTATGGGTTTAGGTTTCACTTTTTATTTCAGGCAGAAAGCAAATTGTCACTTAAGTGCAAATTGCGTTCATACACCGCGGTCATCCGTCCCATCGTGACATACGCATGTGTCGTGTTCGCCCACGCCAACCCGCGTTTCCTTCATAAGATGTAGACCTTGCAAAACCGATTCCTTCGTAAAATCACGGGAGCCCGTAACGATAGTCTTCACTTCGACTTAAGAATCCCCACCGTCGTTCAATTCATGAAGCGTCTTTCCATGCGCTTCTTTGACTCCGCGTTAAAACATCGCAACCCCCTTATCGCATCGGCCGCTCGATACGATCCCTCGCGAATAAGTAAAATTCATCGTCCTAGACATTTTCTCGTCACTCCTGACGATGCTATAACCCTGCTTCAAGAGAGCAGCAAGGAGACTAGCACTCTGCGCAAATTCAGACGCAAAGCGCCGTCATTCCATCCTCGCCGACGAGGCCCATCGCGACGTCCCGGTAACTGCCCCACCCGTCCTTTGCAAGAGCCAGCCCGCGCTGCTGAGCCAGTAAGTTTAAACCAGTCCATAAATAATATCACTCAGATCCAGCCTGTCCCTTGCTTTCCCTCAGCGTCGCCCTAAGCCGAGGCTCGTACCCCACAGGGGGTGCCCTTAGCGTGTAGTCGCTTAGTTTGTAAGTTTTCACCCTGGCTGGAGGTCTTAATTTTTAAGGCACCCACAGGATTCGCCCGGTTAAGCAGACGATAACCTCCTTGGTTGAACTGCGAGATGCCATTCCTAAAAAAATCTATCGTTTACGTCAATGGTAGAAATGACAATAACATTGGCCCTTGTATACACATAAGAGTGCCGAAAGCAAAAAGATATTATTCTCTCAATTTCGTAATTTGGTTAAGCAACTTCACACATGAGTTTTTAAAAATTATCGATATAATTCATGACGTTTACTTCATGCTTTTCCCTATTTTTAAACGTGGGAGCGCTTCGAGGAAATAAATTTTATTATTTTTAATCGTTCCTCTAAGCGCTCCTTTTGGGAGCGCTTAGAGGAACAAAACGGGAGCGCTTAGATGGGAGCGCTTCAAAACGGGAGCGCAATGAGGAATACCTCTACAATTTGACTTCTTTTAGTCGCTCACAAAGTGTTCCTAACAGCAACAATCCTACTAATATTATAAATGCGAAAGTTTGTGAGTATGGATGTATGTTTGATACTATTTCACGTCAAAACGGCTGAACGGATCTTGATTTTTATTTCGGTGGATTATAGTCTGGAATAACACATGGGGTATTTTTTTTCGATATCACGCATGTGAAACCGCGGGTGCCAGCTAGTATAAAAATAATATTTTAACGCTCATTCATATTACAGTTCACATCAAGTTACTTTAAGTTCAAGTATCAAGTTATTTTAAACTTATTTTTCGTTGACAGTTTTCTTTATCCTTACTAATATTATAAAAGCGAAAATGAGTTTGTTTGTTTATTTGTTTGTTACCTCTTCATGCTTTAATGGCTTAACCCATTTTGATGAATTTTGGTACAGAGATAGTTGGGAACCAGGAGACGGACATAGGCTAATTTATATTAAAAAAAAAGTGGGATATGAGGGCGAACGAAGGAAGAAAAGGGAAAACTTAGCGTTGCTATTAGAAATCCATCAGGCGCAAGAGCAAAAACTGCAGGTCTGCTTTACCGAATTTAACGCGAGCGAAGCCGCGGGCGAAAGCTAGTATTATAATAAAAGTGGTTTTATAGCAGCCCAGTTTTATTCACTTACTTTAAAAATTAGGGGGAACACAATTTTTACGGCTTTAGAAGAAACTTTTCCATCAACGAAAGAATTCCATCAAAGAAGAACAAAAGATTTTATGTCTTAGCCATCGATAGATCCTCAAACCAACCCAGTCAGCCGCCGCGGGAGACGCTCCGGGTGTCGGGCGCCGTAAGACGACTCCCGACAACCGACAGTTGTGGGCCTGTGGACGGTGAGCAATGGGTAGCTCACCGACCGTCCGTCTATTAAAGACAGGCCGTGTCGACGGCGCGTTTGCGTTCCACACGCGCCTCAACGAGATGTCAGCAAAGCAGAGGGGCCTACCAGGGCCACCGCCTGCTGCGGTTGAGGGTTGTTCGAAAGAGATACCGCGGCCCCGGAACACAAAAGGGCAATAAAAGGAATAAGAATGGGTTTTAGTCAGTACAAGTCTGATACTCCCCTCCTGCGCCCAGAGCGCAGTTCTTTAATGATTTCCCATCCAAAAAAAAACCATCTACAGACACACTACACATGGTTATATAAGTTTAAATATTTTATTTTACCTAGTTTTTAGGGTTTCGTAACTAAAAAGGAAATAAAACTTATAGGATGATACAGACAAACAACAAAGCGATCCAATAAGGGTTCCGTGTTTTTCTTTACGAGGTACGGAACTTGAAAAAATAGTCACAAACACCTAATTGCAGTTGATTAACTGCGACCTATATAAATAAATCAATATCTTGGGACAACTCACACACGGCTATCTGATCCCAAGCTAAGCAGAGCTTGTGTTATGGTAACCAGACAACTGATATCATACTTATATAATTTATATAAATCACACCCAGACACAGCACAAACAATCATGCTCATCACACAAAGTTTGTCCTGGGTGGGAATCGAACCCACGACCTCCGGCTCAGCAGTCAGGGCCACTAACCACTAGACCAACAGGCCCGTCAATATCAATGTGTGACAACAGTTTTCCATCGGCAAAGTTAAATTTGTCCTTCAATTTAGTCAAATCTTTTAATCAGAGCAATGTTCGGAACGTTCATTAGTTACCTACAAGTTTGTACGGAATCCTCCGTACGCGAGTCCGCCCCGCGCTTGGCTGGTGTTTTTCATAATTTCATATCACTTTTGTGTGGCGGTTACTACAATTCCCCAACCGTGTGGTCGCAACACTCTCGAAGTAAAATAGTAGTATTGAAGTGACATATGAACAAACGGACAGACAGACAGAAGCAGAACGACAGGACGAATTTATATGAGTTTTATCACCATAAAAAACTGGTCATGTGCAAGTCAGGGTTTTATACCGCCAACCAACATTTAATACGTATTTCGCTCTTATTTTTTACCTTTTTTTAATGTTGATCAAACTGCCACAGTAATTCCACTCTGTCAAAAATTAAGTGACTACTTATTACAATTCAAAAAATATAATCCTGTGACAGAGGGACTGACAGACGAGCATTTGTTGGCCCTTTTGGTTACGGTTAAGGAAAGCTAGAGATCTCGTTCTCTCGAGATCGCGACCTTTTTTTAGCGAGATTGATCTCGGGCAAAAAAAGAGCAAGATCTCGCGAGTTTAACGAAATTTTAAAGCATAAAATTTCTAATAGTCTGACCAATTGGTATTTTTTGTTAATTGACCTGTAATATCCAATTGATATGAATATCTCAGTTTAATAGTCAACTTAACTTAGATAATAAGTATCATTTTTATTTTACTTCTCTACTTCTTCTCTATGAGAATTTTTGTTTAAAATATCAAACAAAAATTCTCCATACATCAATTTTAAACTACCAGTCCTTAATAAAGGACTGGTAGTTTGTTATACTTGTCGTTTACTACTTCGAAGTTTTTTTAAAATTATAGACAGAAACGTCAAATAATGTTTAATTCATCTTAAAAATAAATGTTTATTTAATAATACTTGTAAGTTTTATGATTATTTGAGTAAAAAACACACAAAACTGCCAATCTTGCAAAATCGCGAGATCTCGCAGTATTGATATTCGTAATCTCGCGACATCTTGCTTGAGTCCCAATCTCGCGAGATTTGCATTGCCTAGTTACGGTACCCTAATAAACGATTCCTCGTTCACTAACGATTGCAAAATTTCTAGTTTATGAATAGAACATAAACTTCTAAATTTGTTTAAAACGCAGATGTACATGTGATTTGATATCCTAAAATACTTTTCATGATTAAAAGTAGAAAGCTATCTTTATCAGTTTATTATTTTAAAAACTAAAATACAATAACCAACAAAAGCAGTATATCTACTGCTTTTGTTGGTTATTGTATTTTAGTTTATACAAGTTACATAACAGTTTTGTAAAAGTGGAAGAATATTAGGACATGTTTTCAACATAACAAAATAATAAAATCGATCGCCATACAAATGTCATGAATCATGGTGCAACGGTACAACGGTATAATGTACAGTCACGACCATAAATACCTTCCACTTACGCAAGGTTTAAAAAAAACGGTACTCTCCTAAAGTATTGGTGGGAATTTTATGATTTAAAAAACATAGTATTCTCGAAGTCATATTATGAAATCGATGTTTTCTCAAAGTTGTAGTCTTTATTTCCCGATTAAATACTTTGAATGTTGAGTTAGTGTATTTATGCACGTGACTATATCTGCTTAATATTTTACAGTTGCATTTTCACAACGTATCGTACATGTATTGTTTATAAACAAATTATGTAATGGATACACAATTTTAATAGTGCATAATTTTACGGTAGATGTTATATTAATGTTTTATAAACGGCAGATGACATGATAACATCAAGAATAGGTTGTTTAGTATGGAGACCTATTTTATTAAATTTAATACAAATGATTATGCAAAAGTGAAATCTCAAGTCTCATTTTTACCGTCGAACATTTTGTTATTATTTTATTAGAAATCCTTGATGTGCTGCCATCTAGAGAATATAACAAGAACTACTAAGCCACCGTATATGGTAGAGCAGCTCTACCACTACCAGTAAAGAATACGCGACTCTATTGAAAGGGAGAGTCGAGTAATAGTATTTACAAATGCCGCTAGATGGCGACATAGAGAGTTCCGTCTAGCAACTACGTAGAGTTCACGATTGAAAGTTATGTGAGTTTTTTTTTATGTTTTCAGAATACTTTCTTGTAACATGTTTTAATTGAAGTTGAGTGTACCAATTATGTCAGGTGAATATTATTAACTGTATTGCTACTGTAAATAGATGCGTTGAGGAGGTTTAGAAATGTTCTATTACATGACAATGCATTTCAGGTTCTTTGCAAACTTTCCAAGTAACGGTAAATATAAAATGTTTGTGATCTTATGGGAACGGTTGTAATAATCCTCATCATTATAATCATGATGTACTATCACGTGTACCGTAGCGTGCACCCAGTTTCATAAACAAAATTAAGCAGGTCTAAAACTGATTTCAACTACCTACTTGGCAAAATTACAGCCAACTGCGTAAACTATGCACTAAACCAGTACAGCGGAAATTACGAGCACTAATACGAGGTAACGGCGGATCGTCGGCTGAGAGGCTGTGATTTACCAAGATTATCCCGGCAGGCTCTTAGGGCGAGGGCCGTCTAACGGGACCGCGTGTTTCGATTTCGTAGAGCATTTCTCCGTGAGGTCCCGTTACTCGGCCGAAAGTACTTTTGTTGGTTGCTCGCGCTGCCGCCGCCGCACCGCTTACACGAGCGATCGCTCGAGTTCACTGTATTGAGAACAACGTCGTTGTTTAGTATGAGTTCGCTCAAAACAAAGAGCTTTTCAAAATAAAATGGTTCTGCAAGGAGAATGTTAAGTTCAGTTACACGAACAGTTAT
Source organism: Ochropleura leucogaster (assembly GCA_958449745.1). Lineage (NCBI taxonomy): Eukaryota > Metazoa > Arthropoda > Insecta > Lepidoptera > Noctuidae > Ochropleura > Ochropleura leucogaster. Next base: position 10,378,797 of record OY288204.1, on the reverse strand, counting down.
ATCTTTCAACAGCATTTGCATAATTTATCATCGGACGCTTTAAACACTAGTCGAGTAAACTATCTTACGCAATGCGCATAAAAGTCGATTAGATTGGTTAAGTTAAACAAATTAAAGGGGTCCAAAAGAAGTAAGTCAATAAAAATTTAGTGGCGAGTTGTGTAAGCGAGTGGCCTTGCGAGCGGCTCGGGTCGATGACTGCCGCTGACTGGATGATGTTTACCTTATCGACTGAGTGAGCGTAACCGACGAAAGTTCCAGCGCCAAACTTTGTGCCCAACATTTTTGAGAGTGCTACAGCTTTATTGCCTGAGTTTGAACGACTACGGCGTAGCACGTTCATTATTTTACTACGATTACATTGTCTATCCGAGCTTAATTGAGATCCCCAAAAAAAACGACAAAAAAAAGTTTTATTGATTTATAATAATTTCTAAACGAAAAAAATACATGATAGTTTTAAATCTCTATGGCTAAAAAAATCAACCTTGAATTTGAGCTATCGATTTTGAACTTGGGTCCTTCGGCAAAAAGTTTAACGATCATTTTTTTGGGCAATAGAGAAGTGTAGGAATATTCCATGGCTCGTTCGTCAGTTGGCACTAGGCGTCGCGGCGCGGTGATCAGGCCGGCATGGGGGGGAGGCTTGCGCGGTGACGTAATCCATGCGGTTCGATACTCTCGAAAGGCTGCGGGGTCGACGTCCGCTAGACGCGGAACCGCAGCCTACACGACTGCTCAATTAAACATTCCGCATGCACATTATACCCATACCCACACCATGGAACAGCATCACGGTCAAACAATCATATTGATATAATAATACATCACTGATCACACAATCCTGTTGTTACTGTAACAGATTCATGTGTTAGAATTTGATACCATAAGTTGAAGACCGGCTAATAAATGCAAAATATAATTGTATATAATTATTCATAACATATGCATATTGATCTAAACTCAATATTTACCTCTATTGTAGTGTAAATTTTATAAAAATTTCAACATCTGAAATTATTAAACGAACTTAAGGTCAAGAACCGTACAATTGTGATGTCACTTCCTTATAAGTGGCAAAGACAATTTGACTGTGTATTCTGTAACGTCGTAATAACTGTACATAAATATAATGAATGTTGCAAAATATGAATAATAGCCCGCTATAAAAGAAGGCCTATAATTAAACAAATGGTGACCGAACCTACGCGATTAATCAAACACCCACGTCGCGGGCGGCCTACAGATTGAATTGTTCTGTCACACGTCTCACTCGAGCTACTAATTATATTATTTAACATCGAGATTGGTTCGATCTAACACTTCCAATGATTCAGCGCCACGTTACAGTGAGAAATAGAATAGACATTTCGAGAAAAGTAAATAAGTGCAATAATGAGTCCAAGTGAGAGGTGCGCGAGAAGGGCCGAGAGCGAGTTACACAAGAAGGGTTACAAAACTATGGCAATGAACCCGAGTGAACCTAAACCTTGCGAACCGCTAGCCGCCGATGGCGGCAGGCGTCGCCAACCTGCAGGCTGCGGCACCACGCAATGCACTTTATTGTTATTCCGTCAACCACACGTGTCGTAAAATCGAACGCTATTTATAGGTCTACCGAGAACTAAAACGTTCCTGCGGTTCGCAAACGAGTTTTGAAAATTGACTTTTTTCAATGTGTACCGCTATTTCATAGCCGTTTCAGCTCATTACTGCATTTATTCGTGCTGCATGGAAATACACTATCAGCCGCAATCATTCAGTAATAGTTAGAAATCTGAAATAGTGCGTAGTTCAAATATTAAAACTTAATTATAATTTATAAGCCAGCTGTCTGATTCTACAACACGGTATTGTGCTCAAAACCGAAAAAGTACTGTTTAAAATGTATTTATCCACCGCATCTGCAAAATTTAGCTTTTGCATGCTACAATGATGTCTATTTTGTCCTCTCTTACGCATAACTATGATCATCACCTGCCTTGGCTTTTCCCAAAGACGTTGACCCCAACGTTGACTTCCAGTCTAACCGTATGCATTTGAATACTAGTATTTTACATGGAGCGACTGCTTATTTGACGTCCACAACCCGGTTGGTACTGAGTAAAACGATATCTCTTGGTAAGACTGGTTGTCAGACTTCCGGGCCACTGACTAATTGTAACGACTGTCGAATATCTAAAAATGACAGCCGGGATCAACGGCTTAAAAGGTTTTCCGAAGAACAGAGGAAACCGGAGTTGCGGATTGTTCGAAAGAGATACCGCTGTCTCGGAATACAAAGGGCAAAAGAAACAACACGAATGGGTTTCAGTCAGAAAAAGTCTGACACTCCGCACCGCCCGAGTGGAATAATTTATTTGATAATATCCCATCCAAAAAAAGGCTCAGATGAAACTGGGTATGTAATGAAGGCTCACTCTTCAGCAGACCAACCTAGGCAAGCGTAGCTTAACCAGAAGATCGACTTGAGCGGATATTATTATTTAGCGATAACTCGTAACTATATCATTGTCAATATAATTGGCGACCAAGCATGTTTAATGAAATTTTTCACGAAGTTTCTTATCCTTAGTTTATCATATATGTTCATACATGCACATGATAATGGTATTTGTAACTCAAGCGAAATTTCGAGAGTGTGAGAGGTTCGATACTACTTATCCACATATTATTCAAAATTAGGAACTCCTGATGTTTCCAAAAACTGTTTGAAATAGCCTCTAGAAATTGATTCTTTTTAACCTTTTCAATACACTTCCTCGAAAACTGGATTTTATTGCACTACGATTAGGTTCAACATGCAATGGATTTCACAAACATGTTTTTTCCTCATTTATCACAACAAGGGTTTTAATGTTTTTCTGTTTCATCACCACATTCACGCATAGTCGGCACTATTTTAGACCAAGGAGGCGCATGTTTTTGAGGCCTTCATATTTATTTTAAAAAATTAACAACAAATTTGATATTTATTTGAGTTCTAAACTCAAAAAAATATTAATTTCTTATGTTTCATATTAGGCTGTTAGGCGATATCGTGCTTTTATTTTTTCTTCCGTATGAGAAGACAAAGCGCGGGGAAAAATGAAATTAAATCATAGTTTCATATTGATTAATGATAGAGGTACTTTTATTCTGTTGTTTAATTTCTCCGAAGTGTATAAAAGAACGTCGTTTAACTCACGTAAGGATTTGCGATTGCTTATCTGGGCTCTATAACGCGCTCGTCTGGCGGCTCGTGCGTTTAACCGCTTCGTCCGCAATGACAAAGTTTCCTCACTTGAATCAAAATGTACTATTATTTGTTGTTAACGTTAAGAAAATGTTGAGGTTTCCCTCCACTCGTGTTGCAGGCGGCTCGACAACGGGCGCGGAAATGTTCCCTGCAGGCTGCAGCGAGCGGCGCGGGCGGCGATCTGCGCGCGCAATGCGGAAACTCCGCTTTTTGCTGCGCCGGTGCACACCACCACAGCGACACAAGCTATCAATTAAAATAAAAACTATCTTACGTCGACTTGCATTTCCTAATCACTTTATTATGTGGAAAAGGTTCACAGACCAACTGCAAAGCTTAAAGTTCACAACAAATGAAACTGCAATTTTTCTAGCTATCTAACCAAAATCTAAATCTGAAAACTTGAATAAAATTGAGTATTGACACAACCACCTCTGTAACTTGAGAAGTTTTCAGTAGTCATTAAAACTCTGAAATGCGTTTGTTATTCACGGAGAGAGTTTTCTAAGAAAAGTAACAGTTAGAGGTTAATTCCCTCATGACAAAGACTTCTAGTCAGACGTTTGTTTACCTTAACTTACTGTAACAGGAAATAAAATTGTAGTGTATTGTATAGCTACAGGTTTAAATATCCAACAAAACAAAATATTAAAAAGACCGTCCATAATAAGCAGGCCAATAAATTGCTGGTCACAGTGATATGAAGGCTTCTTTCTTTATGGTGATTTGAGCATGTAGTGAACTTTTTACCATATGGAAAACTAAAATACAGTATATGGTAGTAATATGTTTTTACAGTTTCACCCAAACCATGAAACGACAGGTAATCTATGTAGGTAAGTACACCTATTACTTTATTTAAGAACGAGGTTCGTTGTTCTTATTAACACTATTTAGAATGTAGCTCTATCTGCAAAGTGAAGTGAACTAATATCCGTAATGGATGTTCCTATAAATCTTACAAAGTCACCTGTGGATTTATTTTATTTATGGTTTCATCCCACACCATAGCAAGCTTCTAATGTTTCCAAGAGGATGTATCCAACTAAACACAGTAATTACATACGGTGTTATGTACACTAAGCTTACTGATAAGCTCTTACTGTAGTTAATACCTACCTAGGCTGTTTCTATCCATACTAAGTATGCTTACTTCCGTATTGAAGATTCTATTATGATAAATTATTAACTACTTGTACAGTAGTAATGAATGTTGATTAGAAATAGATAGATTGACCATGATAATTAAAATTTCATTACTTTTGAGTCATCAGCTTGGAACATCTTTTTTTGTAGTTCTTTTTGTAGTGTGAATCTGTTGTTACAGCTATGAGTAACATGAAAAATGGTTTCAGACAAAGACGCCAGTCGCACAATAAGCGCGAAGCAATCGCTAGAACAAACGACATCAACGTGCGCGCAGCACACCGCCCCTGCGCTTGCGCCGGCCGCCGCGCGCCTTATTACCCTAACAGTTAAATGTTGCTATCACTCATAATTAATTAGAGTATTAATATACGCCACTTCCTTGCTCATTCTATGATTTTGCAGTCATTGACTTCAACTCGTTATAAACTGCTATCTACCTACTCAGCTATTTTCTCACACTGTGAATATTTTTATTGTAAGCTTTATGCTATGTTTACTTTTACAAACTTTTATTAACGCGATTAGCGTTAATAAAAGAGATTTACATGTATAATGAATGCGTTGATAATCATTATTTGTTTTGCATCTGCCGTTATAAACTGATTGCCTAGTAAAGTGACTTTTAAAACAATGGTTAACAATTTATTCATCGATTTTATGTATTCTTTAGTTATTTTTTGTTTTACATTTATGTTTAACCGCCTTGGTTGTTTTTCAGTGAAATATAAAAGTTCCTGTGTCAATGAATCATCCGTGAAAAATATCAAGAAGTAAAAACCCAAGTGGTCCTGATTAAAGTCGTCATCAGGCTTCGTCACGTGTCTTGTCAGAAAAGTGCGCGCTCGCGAACAGCGGATTCCCGCCAAACGCGGACACGCGGGGTCGATGACCGCCACTCACATGCTCGATAAAAGTAAAAACTCATACTTTGCGCGCTATTACAAAATGATAAATGTTCATCCAGTGTGAGACGAGATTACAGGATGAATTATGAACAAATTACGCGTATTGGTTTCAGTCTAAACCCGTGTCTTCCTTTTTCCTTCAATTCAAAGAATCCACAAAGTTTTTAAGTTCCCTACCTACCCTACCCGGATTTTTGATGCATTTTATTTTTGGATTATAACTAGAAAATCTAGGCACTTTCTACCAGTGCAACCACATGAATATGACACATTTATCAAGAGCTTGTCTCAGTTTTGCAGTCCGCTGCTGCACATAGCAACTATTCGTTTCTGCCAGAAGGCGGTGACTACTTACTTCTGATTTTCTTAGAAAATATATGTCTTTAGCTACTAAAATAACCTTCTATTGAAACATTTTAAATTTTTCGTACATTGTTTACCATTGTGAATAAACAGGCTCAGAAACTAAACATTATTATTAAGAACTAAGGGTGTAATTTACGCCTAAATATATAAGTAATATATTTAGCTTTAAGCTAAAAGTCGAATTAAGATGTAATAGGTACTATCGTAGATAAGCTCACAAAACCTAGAGAAGAGCAGCCAATACTGTACTTTAAAAAGAGCAAAAGGCAAGAGCTAAAATGTAAAAAGTGAGTTTTCATTATAACCAAAATAAAAAAGTTTACAATATCCATAACAGAGTGAGCGTAGATGAAAAGTGAATCAACCTGACGTTTGGTTGCGCGGCCACTTGCGTTCGTTCACCTCACAAATTTTCGTTTCGTTGGTGTAGTGTGCGTGCCGGCTCCCCCCCCCCCACCCCCTCCGAGAGCGAATCCCCTCATTCCGCCAACTTAGATCACGACTAGCTATACAAGTCATTGTTCAAACAGACACAAAAAATTCAATGCTTCGACAACATGTCAGTTAAACTCATATTTCATAGACATCAATCAGGACGGTATAAAGAAATCCAAATATTTATGAAATTCATGATATAAATTACACCCTTCTCATGTAAAGAACAATACCAAAATTATGATAATAGATGGTATACTTTTGAGTTTTGCAAGAGCCGGATGCAATGCAAAAACCTCAGAAGGATCTCATTAACACGTATTATGTTTCCATTACTCTTCATTAGAAAGAAAACTGATGAAGTGGGAACAGAGCGTTGAATAAGCATTGTTGATTCAAATGGTATAATGGTGGTGCGAGCTAGGCCTTGTCAATGACCTCTATTTCGCCACCGAACATTACAAATGGCGAGAGAGGTCGATGATTCGCGTCACGCCTGCCGCGGCAGCGCGTCCAAACCAACACTTACAACTAAATTATCACGAATTCACGGCCCACGTTCATCACTTTTATAATATTATGCCTTTATTAAACATAGTACTTATTAAATTATTTTCTAAACGTTAACATAGTTTTAAAAAGGTTTTATTTTGTCTGAATGTCGGTAAATAAGCTATATTGTTTTGTAACTAATTTTAATATTCGGCCTTAGCTTTAAAAAATGTACTAAGTATAAACTTGATGGCAAACTTGTCTAGTTCTATATAGTTTGAAATGAATTCATGATGATACATTTTGTAAATGACCATTTTTTGTAGATTAATTCCTGAGATCCATTTAGAAAGAAAAACATGCAAATTGCGTACTCTAAACTTTAATTCTGATGGACATTGACTTTAAGCTTCTTAATTATAATATTTTTATTCGAACATTATATCTAGCTAGACGGTGCTGTAATGAGTGGCATAAGACTAAGCTATACAAACTCAAAACGAAGACATGAAACAGTGCCAGTACATTTGCCAAATCTCATTAGGACAAAGAAGAGTTACGGTGAATGTGACGGGTAATATCGTTCAACGGTAAGAGCACGACACGTCTTGGAGCTCTGCAAATGTACCCTTCAGATGGTGAAGATAAAGTCATGGTGACGGATTGATAGAATGACAATTTGGTGAGTAGGCCAGGTACCGCGGAAGACACCGGTCGCGGTTCACCATGGTTCAACGTGACACTTTCCGACGTCATAAACAACTTTCCTACTAGCAATGCGCTCGCGCAGCGACGCCAGCGCCGCGCGTCGCGCACGCCGCCCACGAGAATTATTGTGCGCCACTTTTCTAGAAAAATAATTAATTTATACTACGTCTATGACTTTTCTTTACATTGCTTCGCACACTATTAATTGTTGATGGCTGAAAATATCTGGCAGGTGAAAGCATTACGCTGATCCATTTCTCGTTTTATTTGGTCAGGCCCCGACCAATAGCGTCGCAACTTATCAGACCTATAAGAATTCAGACTATGAGCCGGTAACCTAGAAATTGTTACCTCACGCTGCGTAAAAACTAGACCTACTCTGTTTGGGTTAAATACATGAACTTCAAGCTCAATGTTAAGATGTTGTCACAGATTTTGTATTTTTTTTTCATCGAAATAGTTTTTATCCATATAAATCGTTATTTATCATTAGTGTTGTAAATTATTATGCGTTTCCCGTCGAATCTTACAAGATTTCATCTCAGCCAGGAACTTTGGTACTAGTTAGCAAAATTTAATTTGAACCTTTTATTAAGAATATACTCCCTGATGTGAATGTGCTGATAAGTCACAATTATTTTAATATCTTACACTACCTGCCACGATGTTCGATGTAAAGGAGATAAATTAGTTGAGAAAATGTCCAAAATATTCCTTGTTAAAACTTATTTGATGATGGACAAATGGGTCTTGTATGAACTGCAATTTTCAGTGTAGAGAGATTTATGCACTAGTTTTAGACGGATATATTACGTATTGATAAACAAATGTGTGATGAAATTAGGATCTACGATTAACTACTACACAAAGACGAAATCAGATTATGAAAATCTTTAATCCGTTTATGGTTCGACGAGGTTTCTTTAAGTATAATCGAAGGTTGTCCAGGAAACGCGTCCGTGGTATCCCACATAAACAGGCCGTTGCCATCCGAGCACTTAGTCCCTCTACTCAAATTGGAATTTAATGAACGTTGTATACTTCAGAATTCCATTTAGGCAGGTACCTTAAGTGCAACTCAAATGTAAGGCCTTTATAATTATGTATTCGTAAAGATGGAACACTGATTATGATTTTGATGTTTACTTAAATCATTAAAATGTTATTATAATTGAACGAATGAATGATGCGGAAGTTATTATATCTATTTATGTGTTGAGTATACAATTAATTCATAAAGACGCTTCATACCTGTATGGATAAAATCACAGTAGAATATAACAGCAATTAAGAAATTGAATATTTACTTGTTAAGACGACAGAACAATGTCTTATGTGTTAGCCACTAAAGGTATTTACAATACTACTACTAGTAGAATCTGAGAGAAAACGAGGGCATTTTTAACACCTTCCACGATATGATATTCAATGCATTTTAGGGCTTGGTTGCCACATGTTAAAAATGGAACGTTTATAGATTTTTCCGTCCGTCTGTCCGTATGTCACAGCTATTTACTCCGAAACCATTTGTTCAAATTTGGAGAGTAGATAATATGCCTTTTATGAACCGCTACACAAATGTGATGCGAAATAAAAAATATGTACATACAAAAGAGGGTCGAAAAAGAAATCCTTCTATATAACTGTATGGGGGCGTTTATCGAAAAGTTTTAGAAAATGATATCGAGGTTTCTAACAATTTTTTTTTTTCAAATAAATGGTGATTATATTTACATCCAAATTCGTAAAAATTTGGTACCCGCTATCATTTATAAAATAAGAGGAGGAAACAATTTTAGTTGGTGTTTTGTTTTATACGTAGGAACGTTTAAAAAAAGCTCCACCTTAAATTGTTTTGAACAAAGTTTGATGTTTCGTTTTTGTGATATGGGTCTTTTCATCAAATTGCAGCCGTACATTTGTTTTTTATTAAGATACTATGAAAAACAACTTTACTTTTGCGGTTCAGTGTAAATTTCAATTTAATTTGAATGAGCGTTGAAAGTATTTTTATGTTATTGTAAGAGTCTGACACACACTTGACTGGTTTTACTTCTTAGTTTATTTACTAGTTAACTTTTTGAAACGAAGACTGACTGAAGAAAGACTGACACCCCAGGGCTATTCTAACTTAGTTAATATTAGGTATACAGTGTATCCCTAAAATATGATGTAAATATAAATTATTTGTCAGTGTACTGTATAAAATGTCACACCCGTTTCATTTTATCGTCATAAATGAAAAAATATGACACTGTTAAAAACATTGAATTTTGAATTACCTACGCTGCGATAAAATCTGCCAAATAAAGTAAACATCTGGTGAAACTTTAGATCAGGGTCGTTTTATAATTGTTAGTTTGATTCATTTCGCTTATAAGGTTATTTTCTTGTGTCACTTTTGTTTTGTAAAGTTTTATCTTATCCTTAGCCAACGACATTTTGCTCGGGCTTGCTTGTTTCCAATTTGTCTCATTGTCATATATTGAGACTTCAGACAGCCGTTGCATAGCTCAATATGATATCTGGCCAAATCAATGATAAAAGGATTTTACCAGTTAAGCCATTAGTGGTTCTAAATAAATTTGAGATACACAAAAAAATGAAATATAAATCGTTATCTCTCGACGTAGGTTACGCGACGCGAAATAACGTTTATTTTTTAACTAAATGCAACATTTCACTACTTCATGATCACATAATGTATCCTATCGACAAAATCTGAGCACGCGTCGACGATGTAACTGTAAATTCCATTACGTAATAGAAGGTAAGGCAACCCATCAGGTAATAACCCGAAGCGCAGCGAGCCTCCGAGCTATCTATCGGTGCATCCACCGCCGCGGGATACCGGCCTCTAACGGGACTCATACCTTCTTTTTACTTTTTTTCAACCTCGGCCCATCGGCATGCGTTCACTTTTAATGACGCCTCTCTGACATTTTTTCGGTTTATTTTAATTATGATTCTTTGTAGCAGGAAAAGCGTATAGTAGTTTACATAGCATACTGGAATCACCTAAAATTGATAATTCTGAAGTACTGTAGTAATCAGGAGACAGTGAGTGTCCTGTCTTGGACACGGGACACACTAACTCAATCTTAACTGTTCATTGTCGCAATCAACTCACAAAACGTTTGTTATTATTGTGAGTTAGCTTGTAAATAATCTACGTAGCTCTTTGACGGCAATACAAACCAATCTGTTACATATGGATGTTAACAAACAAACAAGATTTCCCGTTACCGATTGATTTATAGCTTTACGCTCAAAACAATGAGCAGTGAGCAGCTACTTTGTGGTCAAACTAGAGGTCCTTTGTTTACGAGCCCTTTGTGCGAGTAACGGGAGCTAGCAAGCTCTGCCACCCCGCGCCCGCGTGTGACGTACTCTCTGTGACGTCACAGGCCTGCATTTACAACAAAAATGCACTTTTGCCGTCATGCAGTGCCCGCTACAAAATAACAGTTCCTCTTGTGAACCGGGATCTATAGTAATAGCTGGTTCTCAGAACCAACGGACCCTTAAGTACAAAAGATTAGGAAGATATATGGCCGCTCATTTTTCCTTCGGTCTGTGACCAATTTGAGGTTTAAATACCATATTATCTTCGGACCACGTACACTTTTTGTTTATATTCGACACTCAGGTAGTATTTGTGGTTAAGGAGATATAAAATATTGTTAGTAATTTTTAATAACAAATATTTCACCGTTGTGGTTTTTCCTGTCTATTATTTAAAGGTAATGAAAATCTCAAAGTATTTGTACATGTCCCGAAGTTTGGTTTGTGAGTGACAGTTGAATTAAGAAAGTAAAGCTATGTTTTGTGTCTATCTTTTTACCATTAGGGTTAATATAACGGTGTTCAAATACATCTGCCTCCTATGATTGCAGACAACCAGAATAAGGTATCAAGTAAATATATCAGTTATTTTAACCACTACCGTCAATAAATTTATTTGTGTCTTGAATATCGGTTGTATCGATTTAGCACAACATTGAAACCAAATCCAGTAAAAATAAGTCTGGCGATATAATTAGGTCAACGATTAGTTATTTATAAGCCTGTGTCAGTAGGTATACTCCCTTAGCTTGTTAAATAGCTTTTCGACTATTAACTATTAACTTATTTACACAGATTACTGGCTAATACTAAATGTAAATCCTCTAGATCTCTAACCAATCATTATTTTATTTGCCTAAAATATATAAGTATTTGGGTACAAATGCTGAAACTATCAACATGTGCGAATGTAACCGTTCGTTGGAAGAGTAAATATATAATTAACGAAAAAAAGCATCTGTTGATCTGTAGTGATGAGCAAAAAATGACATTAGCACGGACCAAACTAGGATGGCATCGATTCTAACCGATTCAATTAACATACCGCCCATACGTGCAAACGCCGACTTTTTTTATTAACTGTACTGTTATGGCATTAACAAAAGAAAGGGGTTTAATGGAGAGGATGCAAAAAAAACCCTGTGATTACTTAACCCATATCCGGCACCAGGCCATATGGTCGCGTAACCCTTTGGCCCCGTTATACCACGTTTGTTTAACAGTTGCATAATCATTATAATAGCTGATGTTTTTTTTAAAGTTACCAAAGAAGAATAACAATGTGCGCCAGGTGATGTGTTTTTTACAGAAGACCCACAATGTGTTCTATTTATTTGGCATAGGCATAGATAACGATTACGTAGTTTGATAAGTCATGCGTGGTTAGATAATCTCATATATGAGATAACAATATGAGTTCATGAGACTGCGAAAAAAGTTTATAGTATGTCTTGCCCAGGTGTCGGAGTTTGGTATAATTATTTTCACTTTTCGCGTTATTGTACGCGCGGCGAGAGCGCGAGACGAGCGCGCGACGACGTGTCGACGAGTCGCCGATTCCTGGAAGCGCGCGCTTTCCACGCACGCTGACTGAACTGCATCTTCCCGATGAAATGCACGCGAGTTCGTTGCACTTACAAACTCATAACCCCCTTTCTAAAGCGCCGATCCAATTATGTGCACTTTCGCAAGCCGCTACTGTCACTCGCCTAGATACGGATAGGAAACTCGGCGCACTGCGCTCGCACCCACCTGTCCGTGGAACCCTCAACACCATGATTTACAACACACTGTGAACACAAAAGAAATACTTAAACCTTGTTAAAAAATAATGTAATTTTTATGCTGAAACTTTATCGAGCATTCAACAAAAAGTGGGCTCTGTCCAATTACAACTAAAGAAATGCATAGTTAAAAATAAGTAGGTTAGCGAATTTGAAGACATATTAGATGATTTCAGACAGAGTATTAGTGTTATTCTAGACGCGCCTCACGAAGGCTGATTCGAAGTAGCGCAGGAGAATACCTGGAAGGATATGGGGAGGCCTGTGTCCAGCAGTAGGTATATGGCTAGAAAAACATTTTATCTATACTATATACTATAATATTTATAATATATATTATATATCTATACTATATATAATATTATAAAGCTGAAGAGTTTGTTTGTTTCAAGTTTGTTTGAACGCGCTAATCTCAGGGACTACTGGTTGGAATTGGAAAATTCTTTTAGTGTTGGATAGTCCATTTCTTGAGGAAGGCTATAGGCTATATATATAACATCACGCTACGACCAACAGGTGCTGAGCAGCGCGGGTGAAACCGTGGGGAACAGCTAGTTTACAATATAGAGAGTGCGCTGCATCTGGTGAATTTGATAAAGCTATAAAATACTGCGAATAGTTGATGTCTTCCTAGGAATTTCTAAAGTATTGATCTCATCCCATGTAGGTATTCGGTTGATGGCTGATAAAGACGTGTGCGATGTAACATGAAAGTTTTTCAGTCGTAACCAACGTCCGTGGCGCGGAGACGCACGCTAATGAAAACGAGACAGGCTAACGAACCCGTTTATTGCATCTCCCAATGTCTGACGCCTATCACTTCACTACTTTATTTGCAATACTTCGTTCATTAATTTTCTCTTATTGTTACAGCTTAAGATCATAAATATTTAACACAGAAAACTTGTTTCAGATATGTACTTAGTTTTCCAACTTTCTTCGAAACACTTTAGAAGTTTAAGATTTTTAGGAAAACGGTCGATAGTCTTATTTGCGGCCAAATTAGGCAAGTACTGAGATTATTTTGTTTTATCATTTTCACAGTAGGTTCTGGGCTAGAGAAAAACTTTTGGATTTACAAGTATTTAGACAATGAAGTGTGTATCTCAGTTTCTATGACTTGCATAAATAGTTTTATTCAACTCATATCAAAGGTTCTTGAATTTTAGAACAGTGATTTATTTTTAACTTTAGCCTATTTTGTTAATGATGCATTTGAGAAGACAATAAGAATAGAAAGATGTCTATTATCATTCATTAGTGCATTAATACCTGTGAGTAGCAAGACTTTTTGCGAGGTAAGTTTGTTCCACATAGGGCTCGGTGAGACTAGACGAGTTGAACTTGTCATGAGTGATTGCAGAGAGAAGGATGGGGGGGATTAGAGTGCATTGACACACTTACCTACTGCACACTGCAGCGGCGAAATGCATCGGCGGCGCGTCGTCGCTCGCTTCTGCGGATACGTCTAGACTCACCAGTATCATTGAACCTCCCGCGTCCCCTCGCGCTCCCTCGCTATCACTTAACAAAAGGAAAATCCGCTTCAATGACGGAGTTCAAATAACACCGGTTGCCTTATAAATCACCGACGACGCCTCGGAAAAGTGGAATGACGTCCGCGCGGCCATGCGGTTTTCACTCACCAACACGAACTTAGAGAGAAATGGAAAAACGTGTTAATTTTATATAGTCTTGTAAGAAACAAGGTCAGATTATAAGAAAACAACTACGGCTTGTATTACTCACACAATCAAATTTTATTACATTAGAATGTTTTGGATATGTAAAAGTTGTAAATAAATAAATTATATCATCAAATACAGTTAAAATCTGAATAATTTTAACTATACATACCTAATTACAGGTAGTTTGTTGCCCCATTTCTAACGTTACCCTAAAAGCACCTACAATGTTAATATTAAACCATAAAATAAATTCACAATAGTTACTTACTTCTCCGACCTCTAACAAAAACCTCTACGACTGACACAGTCATCGAGGATAATCCTACAAATATTCATGGCCAAGACATTTGTTCTGAATAAGAAGCATGACTGTGCCAACACTAGCTAAAACAACGTTTCGTTATATCCTAATATTAACAATGAGGAATAGTTAGGACTCTACCTACTTATCATTATTACTAACTGTCTGCCTTTAGTATCAACGTTAAGACGCATTAGCACAGATCTAAGCACCACTTAACAACAAGGTGTTGCCTTACACTTGAATAATGAGTAGAATGCCTCTTAGAATAACATCAGCATTGTAATGAACCCACTGCCTAAGAACACAACTACAACCCATTTCCCACAATCCCCTTCGTTTTTCTTAACTCTCAGATCAATATAGAAACTGAAAAATATTGAGAAAGTGGCATACTTTCGGGGAAAATGCATCACTTGAGGCACGCTTGCAGAGTGCTTTTTTACTGTTTTCTCCTAATAGTAGGTACCACCGCAACAAGACTTAGGAGTTTGTTAAGTCGTAAGGCACTAATAATTCCCGCTTTTCAGACTCCTGAGTTCCTTTAACGTACCGTTGACATTTGTAATTAAATGAATAAAAAAAATCTTTATTTCAGTACATTGCACATTGTTAAAGACATCTTATGCCGTACAGACATTGTGAATGCATATGTTCCCTAGCTCCCAAACTAAGTATTCACCTGTGCCTTGCGAGACAGACCATTAAAAACACATTATACATGTCATATCGTCAAAGGTAACCAAAAATTTAATGAGAAAAGAAAAAATATTAAAAAAAAATTACAAATAAAAAATATTTGTGTAACAGAAATATTTTTTTATACTCGACTAATTTACATGGTACTAGTGAGTGTGCAAAAATAAAAGTTTTGCAAACCAGCAAAGTTAACCAATAGCTGTTCTACGTTGGGTTAGTGTCATTTCAACCATATTGTAACCAAGGGGTATCGTATTACCCAGTAACACCAAGAACCAGTAACTGGGTTGTGGAGTTCAGACAGGCAGTTGCTTCATGAATAATACTATTATACAGCTGCATCCAGTTAGACTGGACGCTGACCCCAATATAGTCGGGGAAAGGCTTAGCAGATTATGATGAATGTCATTTTAAAACACACCATTAATATTTGTGTAAGTCTACTACACAAATTAAAATTTAGTCATCTACAGTCAGCTACAGTTCATATACAGTCAACTAAGGATATAAATAACCAGGCTCGTTCGATACAGTTGACTTTTTTTTAAACCGATGGATAAATTCATTTTAAATTTAATATATTCACAGAACTGTTCTATTTGCCTGTTGCCAACGGGCCTGTTGCTCTAGTGGTTAGTGGCCCTGACTGCTGAGCCGGAGGTCGTGGGTTTGATTTCCACCCAGGACAAACTTTGTGTGATGAGATGATTGTTTGTTCTGTGTCTGGGTGTGATTTATCTATAATATGTATGTATTTATAAATTATACTACAACTATGTATATCAGTTGTCTGGTTACCATAACACAAGCTCTGCTTAGCTTGGGATCAGATAGCCATGTGTGAGTTGTCCCAAAATAATTATTATTATTACTTATTTAAAAAAAAAACGAACATCTTTTTAATTTCAGTTCGACCCTATGGCTGTAAATTGTACAGATTGTTTGACTTTGGCACACGACGGCGGGCTTCTTTCGATTTTTTAAAAAGAAATATAAATGCAGAGGCAATGAAATGATTTTTGACAAGTATAGGAATATAAAACCAAAAATGTAATGTGTGTGCATTGTAAATAAAATGTACAATGCATTATCTAAAGTGGGCCTTCATAATTTAAGCCTTAACAAAAGGAGAAACAACTGAACCCGATAATCGTCACCGAAATGTAAACATCAACACTGACATCGATACACATAATGTAGAGCAGGTCATTATCAACGTAAATCCAATACAGTAGCGACCGTAGCACTATTGCAGATATTTGTAACATTTTGCTCATTTACTTTGTATAATTTATCATATTATTGAGTTTGAATCGTCATGGTGAAATGTTTGGTGAGATAAGACTTTGACTTTTGTTCATAATGACTAGATATTCAAAACGTGCGACGTTTACATCTAGGGATGTTCAGGCATCCCCAGATAGAGATGGCGCCAATGAGGAGCTTCTTCATAAAATGAGCTTTGCCACCTTTCCTTCATATCATTCCTTACACAATCCATTCATCTTTTCTTTGGCCTCCCTCTCACTCTCTGTCTATCAACATTCATATCTATCACTCTTTTAGTCACATGCGCTTCATTCCTTCTCATTACCTATCCATACTAAGACAAACGGCCCCCTTTATTTTTTCTGTACCAGGTGCAACTCTCAAACTTCCTCTAATATACTCATTCCTTACCTTATCCATTCCTGTTACTCCAGACATCTACATCTAACTGAAATCATAGATCTGTCCAGGTGGAGATACTACTGATTAAACGATATATGAGTGAGTTGTCAAACATCTCGACAAGATGAAGTAAATCGCTGTACTTCTGATGCCCTGTAACACATTCATCCCAAGGCTTGTCCCTATGTTTTGCATAGGAAATGAAGGTAATCAAAAAAAATATTATGCCTGTATCCTGTCAATAAAGTACTGCATGCATTTTAAATAACAACAACTACATGACAGCCACGAAAAGAGTAGGTGATGTCCATTATTTATATTTTAGGATTATAATCATCATCATTTTCCTGCCCTTGTCCCATTCTATTTGGGGTCAGCGCAACACGTTTTCTTTTTCCATTCTCCCCTATAAAACGTCACGGCATCATTTACTTCTTTTTCCTTCATATCATTCATTATATACGATTATAATGCGCTTCAATATTCTAATGAAAAACTCATTCATTTTGTAAAATTGAATTCAAGATCAAAGCTGTTATCTGAGCTCGATGCACTTGACACTGAGTGACGTAGCCGCGCGAGTCGCGACTGTTGCGCCATTGTTACCGCCGCCGCCGCCTCGCGCCGAAACGTACTGACAATCGTATACCGTAGCTGACCTCTCCAGACAGATCTCCTGCTCCGATAACATGACTGTTTCGTATGTACCTAACAAATGTATTGCCTATGAGTCAAATCACACCAAAGAAGCAACAGGTTATATCCCAAGGAATTTTAAGAAAGTCGCCTCTCTATGCAGCTAGATGAGAAAATTTTATTTACCAATAATTAACTCATTCATAAAAAAGCGTGGCTACGTCTAGACTGCTTTTAAAATCGCGTAAAATTCTTCGTGACGTTAATTAAATCTTTAACAAGTTTATCTTTTTTTATCAGTGCAACCTTGACTGATAGAGGCTGGTTTAAATGTTGAGTGGCAGTGTGCGTACAGCGAGGTGACAATGAAAGTACACGTCGCGTTTCTCGCTTGCGATAGTTTGCCGGAATAAGGCCAGCGGCGTTCATCGGCCCCGATCGCGCCGTTACAGCGCGAAGCGCGGGCTGCCGGACCGTCCACGACACTCTCCACTGCAAGCCTCATACTAACATCATATAAAAATGTACAACTGGGTACCTAAGTGTGGTACCTGGTTACAGACATATATTGTTATTATGGACAATACTTTTCCTTCCTATAATTTCATTTAGAAGTAAAAATGTTTCAAAACTGTCAGTTGAATTTTTGGAAAAGTCTTGCATCAATTCTGAAAACGATTCGGTAACAATATAAAATAAAATTAATTATTTTCCTGCCCTTGTCCCATTCTATTTGAGGATGGACACGTTTTCTTATAAATTAGAATGACATTTTCAATTAACGACCTAAATATGATTTAAACATGAAAACTATTCTTAACAAAACATGCGGGCATGGTACAGGAAATTAGGAAAATTCATCAGCTTCGTAGAAAGTATTAACGGTGTATGTATAAACGTGTCGTGCGTGAGCGCATGATTCACGAAACTTACCCGCTCGGTGACATAAGACGCTAAATTAACATATTTCTGCTGTGGATTTCTGCTAAAGCCTTTCCTTCACTCTTACTCATACTGTTTACTGCGCGAGTCATTGCTTTATCTAACTTAAGGAAACTTGTTCTAGCGCTGTTCTATTTGCCAAGTGCAAGCTCTTAGTAAAGGTCAATCTTGTAAGCTCATTGTGTAGGCAATAAGCAATCGTACTATAATAATTTTCATACGTAGAGTAATAAACTTCACCGCTGAAATAAAATTTGACGTTTTTCAGATCTTTTTTGTAAATGCAGACAATATATGTCATAGAAGCTATTCTAGAACCCGCTTGGTAAAATTCTGGCAAATTTAACAATGATCTGATAAATAGGTACGAATTCTGTAAAAATAAAGGAAGGATAGCCGACCATGCCAATATTAAAGACTTACATAAATATTATCGAATACAAATATTTTTAAAAGCCGTATTATTTAATAACTTAATTATATTCATTATATGCAGACAAACCAGAATCCGCTTTATCCAACTACGCCTAGCTAACATTGGCCGCGATTTGGTTAACTTCAAAACAGAGTGAAGCCCTATTGTGTGGAGCGGCCGATGCTGCGGGCATGTAGGTGATTGCAACTGCTTTCCGGTAATGTAACCGTCGTGTATGCCTGTAAGAATTCTGCTGGAGGTTCGTTGAACTTTCGCGAGTGCAGAACTGAGCAGCAGGGAGGGGGAGCCGCACTAGGTCATACCCGGCCGTCGGCACACTTACCTTGACTCGACGCACACCGCCGCTGCCGTCGCCACCGCCGGCACCGCCGTGCGTTCAACTTCGACGCATAGAAAACTAGGCAATACCCCGCCCGACATTTTCTTGCAATTATTTTAATACAGCTGTCGCATACATACGCAATGACAGCTGTACTATTTTTTTTTCGGAAGAAACATGTGTACTGGAGCCCTACCATGACATCTTATACCAGTCTTATTTTAACCTTACTTTGTGTTTCGGTACCATCACCCCCTTCAAAACAAGCTTGTTATTATATATATAAATTATATAAGTATGTATATCAGTTGTCTGGTTACCATAACACAAGCTCTGCTTAGCTTGGGATCAGATAGCCGTGTGTGAGTTGGCTCAAGATATTATTATTTATTATTATTATTTAATTATCATTACTTTTAATAATAGAGTCCAAAAAGGAGAACCGTACAACATAATGTGGATTTTGTTAATACTGAAAAATATTTAAGGCTTAAAAGAGCACAATTCCCTATTAAGAAAAATATATATATACATGATATATATATGACTTGGACGACATTAAAACAAATATCAGAATACTCTATTTATAGTAAAAAGGATTCCAGTACCATTCAATTCCTATTTATTAAATGTTTAGTTCTGCCAAAAAACTATTACCAATTATGACCAATATTTTTATAAAAAGTAATAATACAATAACTTTCACCATCACACGATATATTAATCATCATCATTGCATATCTTATCCTTCAATATCGCATGCACTCAATGATTCGACACACTCCACATTTTTTATTGAAAAATATACAAAGGGGGTCGAAGCTTAATAGTATGCGTGAATCGTACGTCCAGTGCGGTATTGTCTAGTTGGTTTGACCAGATTACCGAGAACGATCTATGACATCAGATCTACTTTGTATTGCGAATAGCCTCCATTCTCGTCTGTTGGTCACTTATTGAACATTTCGTTTTAAATATATATAAAAATCATTCAGTCTATAATCATTAGTTCTAAATTTAAATTAGTTGAATGAAAAACTTTATGATGATGACTTAGTCAAAAAATAATTCTGAAGCCAAGCATCATCTGAATTAAATGACGCTTAACAAAAAGTCACAAACCCAAAAGCGACGTGTAATTGATGTGAGACGAAACGACGTGACAACATGTAATTCTCTGTGTTATGTGCTTATGTTTGAAGCAAAGAAAAACAAAAGCAACCTACCTTAGACATGCATCCTCGGACACACGGGTAGCTGAGATTATGGCGCAGTTTGCCTTGAGATCAAATCTGTAACAAAATAAAGAGGTTTAACTTCTAACGCAAACATCCTCAACAACATCATTTTGCAAATGCAACATCATAATAAGACAATTACGTAGCGCTGTTTGATCCACTTTGTTCTTATCAAAACATCAATCTTGAGTCGAAAAGCGTTGACCTCGAGCCTCTACGTGCGCTCGCAATACATAGCCACTAGTCACATAATACTTTCTTCTTATAAACTACATCATCTGAATCATTTCATCTCATATTTTCAACAGGACAAAATCTTGAACCAGGATTCGTGAGAGGCCAAGAGTAACTGTAATAAATGTAAAGGTTTTTGTTTCAGTCGCCGTTTTTTTTGCGGTTGAAAAATTTTCAAATAACTTCTCCCACTATGGGGGGAGCGGGGGGGAGTACAAGACTTGTACTGACTAAACCACCCATGTTCCTTCTATTGCCCTTTACGTTCCGGGGCCGCGATTTCTCTTTCAAACAACCCGCAAACCCGGACAACCCGCATCCCTGGTGAGTCGCCGTTTACAAATCGACGAGTTAATTTTTTCAATCATGTCTAAGTTAGGCAGGGGTTCTTGGCTAAATATTAACAGTCACTCGGACTAATCTTTAGGATAAGCCACGCTTGCGGTCCACCATAGATCACGTGGTTGAGTGATCACCCACAACATACCAACTTTCCTCCGTGTCTCGTAAAGCACGTTAAACCGTTGGTCTATTTTCGACTGTGATTTAAAGATTTTTGATAGTTTTTACAAGTAGTCTATGACCTGAAAGTCTGACAAACAGTCTTGTCAAGAAGAATCGTATTGCGCAGTCTTCTTCTTCTTCACAGCGTATCGATGGCAAAAAAATTAAACGTGATTAGCCCAAAATTCAGACACTCGTACTCCACTGACTGATGCTTAGTGTGATAATTTCGCCCACAGTGATATCTGAACTTTGGAGAGATAGACAGTCGCGCCATGTAAAGTACTGGTATTCAATTATATAAGGTAAGACTGGAAACCAAAAACAACATATTTTTGGTTTCCAGTCTCTCTCTCAGTCAGTCGTTGATGATATCAGAGTTAGCCATGATAGTCCAGGATGAGTGACACGCACCGAGGGTTTAAGCATCTACAGGTTTTTCTCTTTACTGATACTCTATGATATTGCTTCTTACCAAATTTCATGATTCCCTCTGCGAATGTATGAGAAAGACATAAAGGGCCATATCTTTTGAATGCCTAAATTTAGAAGGTTGATCTTTCTTCTCACAGCTTTAAGGGACCGCAGACTTGAGTATATAGGTTTAATTTCTACTCGATACCTTTGCGTGTTCTCGAGATAAAGGGTATTGATAGACAGACAGACGGACAATAAAGTGATCCTATAAGGGTTCCGTTTCATCCTTTTGAGGTAAGTAATCTAAAAAAGAACAAAAAAAGAACTCTATTTTATTTCTTTAATGTGTGTAACAAACCTACCATGTGTTTCATGTCGAAGGAAATAGAAGCACCGAAGCTTAAATATGTTCTACTAGCTGGCGCCTGCGGTTTCGCCCGTGTGATATCGACAAAAAAAATATCCTATGTGTTATTCCAGACTATTCTATCTACCTTTGTGACAAATATCATCAAGATCCATTCAGCCGTTTTGACGTGAAAGAATATCAAACATCTATACATCCTCACAAACATTCTCATTTATATTATTAGTAGGATAGTAGGATAGGATAAGTGGTAGGTATCTACGTTATTACGAATTGCTATTAATTCCAAACGATTGGGTTTATTAATGCTGTATACAATATATATGTTTTAAGTAAACTTGGGTTTTTTTTAAGTATTTAGGGATTTCAATCAAATTAATAGTGCAGGAAATAATAACGTACAGATTAAAAAACTGCGCCATATTTTTCAAACTGTAATCTTCAATCCACTTAGTTCAGTCTTGTTAACTTTGCTATTAACATATCTATATGTAGGCCAAGCAAGCATTGAAGAAGTGTTAAGTCACTTAGATACACGCAAAACAGACTGCAAAAATGGAGACTTCGAAAATTCTAGATTGTTTTGTGTGCTACACGGAAATGTTGTCACGCTCTGTGTTTTAGTACATGAGACATCTTTTGCTTAGAATTAGAAGATCAAAAGTTTAACATATTCATTAGAATAACAAAAAGGGGCTGTGGAGACCTCTTTATCTCAAATCTGCGTAAACACAATATTACGATTGCCAGTAGAATTCCCTATGGCCACCCTTCCCCACGATGGCCAGATGGCATGCCTTTAGTGGAGGCCTTTCTGTGGTTGGAGTTGAATCTCTAAGGCCGCGGGGTCCGTGTGCTCACAGCCTTTTTAAGGAAAATTCTAAACGCTAAGTTCACACTTCCCGTAACTTAAGGTCTGACCATCTGGCATCGTGAAATAATGGTTATAGTTAAATATTGCTAATTCGTTTTAAAGGTTTTTTTTATTATGATTATCTAGACCAGGGAAGACCAACCGGTCAATTGCGATCGACTGGTGGATCGTGGCTAATAGTCCAGTCGATTGTAGTAATGCCAACACAATAAATACGTCTAACACATCGCAACGTAATGACATTAAGGTATTGTGAGATTTTTAATAATAAAAAAATACTATATGCTGTTAGATACTGAACTATACTGTTTCATTTTAAATTTTAAGAAGTTTATCATTGGTAGATAGCGCAGGGTTTCGTACGTCAACATTAGATCTTGGGTCGATTCTAGTTGGCCACCCCTGACCGATTGATAGACTTATGTCCCACCATAGCGAAATCGTGAAAAAAAAAACAAAAACATTAGTAAGCATGAGTACTCATACAAATCATAATCTACATTGAATAACTGACAACAATCAGCCTGAACTACTGGGTTTGTAAAGAATTGTTTTTGGAAGATGTTTTGAAAATCACCCCCTAAATGGAATACATACAGGCTAGACAATTAATTTGTCCGGATAAGTTACCTATGGGAAATCCCATCGGGTATCCCGTTCGTAAATTTTGAAATCACAGTTGCAATGAATTGAATATTAATTTCATAGGTTAATGTATTTATGACGGAGTTACTCATAATTCAAGTTAAAAAAAAACTTGAATTTGGTTATTTGATAATTTTTTTTTATCATATTATTCTCAATAAACCGTCGAACGTAGAACTAAAATAAAACGTTACAATTGGCACTTTTTCGTCTCCGAATTTTTCCTATTTTATGAATTGAAACTGTAACTCAAAACATTTATTTCAATTAGACCATTTCATGCCCTTTTGAATGTTAAGAAACAAAAGTATGATGCTTAGGTAAAAAAAAAACGAATAAAAAACCCAGGGACACTCTTATAAATCATAAAAATTATACAAGAACATAGTTGCAACATTCATGTTGAGATTATACAAATATGTTAGAACGATGTAGAAAAAATTGAGAGCATCCAGAGTAAAAGCAAAAATATCAATTTAACTGACAGGCAGGCGGACAATAGTGATCCTATTAGGGTTCCGATTTTCAACAATAACAATTGAATAAACCGTGGCAGCTAACAGATGACCAGTCCCAACAGACGCTGGTCTGTTCACAGACATGACGTATGGATCAGCCCCATTCAGCTCAACCATTTTAAACTCGACATAATCTAGTTTTACCCTAACATACTCCTGTATCAGAATATGTTGTCGATCTTAGGGTTAAGCAGCGCTTGCCTAGGTTGGTCTGTGGATGGGTGACCACCCGCTACATACCGAGTTTCCTCCGTGCCTCGGAAAGCACGTAAAGCTGTTGGTCCCGGCTGCATTAGTAGACCTTTGACAGTCGTTACAGGTAGTCAGTGTCCCAAAAGTCTGTCAACCAGTGTTACCTAGGGGTATCGTATTACCCAGTTTTAACTGGATTGTGGAGGTCAGATAGGTAGTTGCTCCATGTAAAATATTGGTATTCAGCTGCATCCAGTAATACTGGAAGCCGACCCCAATACAGTTGGGAAATGGCTTGGCTGATGGTGATGACTCTTGTATCAGAAAAGTTATCATTAATTAATTGTTTGCCGAAATTTATTTATCCTTTACTTCGAACTATCCGAAAGCCTTCTTCTGATTATATTATTGGGGGATTACTTCGCTTTTTGATAAATCTTGGAGCTATAAATATCATTTATCAGACCACAAGTGTTTTGGCGTACAAAAACCACCCAAAGTATCATTAACTTGGAATTCCTACTACCGATTATATATTTCAGCATACAATGGGTACTTCCGCTACATTCATACGTACTTGTAACAATACATTTATAAGTATATCTAAGACCACACTATATTAACGATGCATCAGCGCCCGCGCCGCGCGCCGTAAAGATTATCATATTTCATATTTGAAAATATTCACTGCTTTTTAGGGTTCCGTTCCGTGCCTCATTGGATCGCTTTGTGGTGCGTCTGTCTGTCTGTCAAAACTAATCCCCTAAGCTCTAAGACGCGTGGACGTATCGAGTTGGAATTAAAACCTAATATCAAGTCTGTAGTCCCTTTGTGCTATGAAAATCAACCCACTCGCAAGTCTATGCAGTCAAAAGATATGGCTGTTTATGTCGAGGTAGTCGAAGGAAGTTTGTATGGAACCCTCGGTGCACGAGTCTGACTCGCTCTTGGCCGGTTTTTTTTAATGATCTGATAATTGGGATCTTTGGATGATTGTAAAATTGTGGTAACGTGAATAATAGCCAATAATTAGTATTGTAAATGCTAGTTGTTGGCTTGGTTGTAGCTAAAAACAAAGGTCGCCGGGTTGAAATGCTTCCCAACTTTAAATTCAGAAACTGAGTGTTAATCATAATTAGAACCACTATCCATATACTTCAATGGTATGATTTCTTTTAGTTCGATTGGCTTTCATTTCTTATATGATAAAGCTTAATTACACTTTTAGGATACACTTATATTTATTGTAAGTAGTTTCAAGATTTTTTTGTTTTTTTTTTAAGAAAATACCAATAATTCATCTTGACATTTTGTAATAACATATTCCGAAAAAAAGTCACTATTTTTAGTACTCTGTAGTTTCACATGTCTGTTCCAAAGATCAACTATTAGTCATTACATTAGAAGAACAGACGTTTCATAGATCGAACCGTCGAAACAACGTGAAATTGCAGATCGTCATGCTACAAATTTACTCTGAATAGAATTTTGAATAAAATTAGTTACATATTACGATAAATCAACCTGTTAAATTTAAATATTGAAGTATGAATATGTATGAATTTATGGAATGACGCGATATTTAATTCGGAAATCAAATAACGATGAATGAAACTGTTTCTCTTTTACATAACAAAGAGTTCAAAATTGGTTGCTTTTCAGTAGACAATGACACAAGTTCGGCAAATGTGAATGTAACAACTGTGTTTACTGAAAAATCAATAGTAATTTCCGCAGTACATACCTACATAAATAAATGTTATTTGCGTTCAAACATACCATTATTTTTCACGGTCTTTGTCGCAAGTGTCAAAAACCTCTACTTATGCGGGTTACATGCACGTTATCATGAAACAATACATAACAAATTGGCTACAAGTGTGGAAAATAACTCAAACTCTTTGTGCTCCCTTCGAAGAAGTTTGTTTCATGTCAGTACGAGTGGGTTGTCAAAAATATTCGCTCACATTCACTGTAGGATGTTTTGTGAAGTTTGTAAAAGCAATTCAAACGTCGTTAGTTCGTCATATAAATTGGCTAATAGCAGGCATTGACTCTGTTCGGCTCTCAAAAGAGTTCAACGCTCGTGGACTTGAGCTAGCTAGCCTCACGACTCTTTACACAATGGCTTTTTTGTGCATTCTTGCTTTTGGTTATGACATCACCCTGACTAGCGACTTGATGCTACTCTAGGTATATGCTATGAGCATGTGTTATAATATGTAGTTTGTTTATACAGCTTTAAACATTGGATAAGTCGTTGAACGAGGGTTTACAAATTTTCTTTTTAAATTGCGTAATGGATAATAAAACCAAATGTTTATAGAGAACTGTTGTATGAAAATGTAAAATTCAAATTTATACCACAGTAACTAAGTAATAAACTGAGATTAACAGGATTTTATAGTTGAAATACGTAATGATTAAAAGACATTTAAAATTGATAAAACTTTTGTTACGCTTTCCGGAGCTTACTAAGCTTTACACACTTACTTTTTAATACTATTTTTCCAATGTGTTCTGACATTAATCGTTAAAAATAAAGTTTTTGTGCTTGTATATTTATTTTAAAAATATCGACATGTTAAAACTTTGGACTTTGTTAAAATAAATGAGTTATACAAAATTCAGTCTAAACAATCCTGATAAAAATCTTGTTGTTTGAAGTAGAAAACTCGCTTAACTTAAATTAAGCTCCGGTGAACAGGCAAAGAATCAACACAAAAATAAGTAACAATAACAGTAATGAGTGGTTTTTAAACATTTATAATTTTATTACTCATTGCGCATTTACCCTTGGTTATACAATGACAAAGAACGACTGTTAATTATTATTACGGACATAATGTTGGCAATAATTTTAATGTTGGAGAGGAGTACCCAAAATTATTACTTGGAAATGGTTTTTTTAGAGTTACTTTTGTTCAAAACCGTTATAGTACAAACAAAAATTTCAGATAATACACTCATTTATTTAAAAATGAAACACATAGATCTAGAAGTGTGATTGATAACATAATCATAAGTTATTCTACTTTATGGTTGAGTCAATTAGTTTTTGCTGGTTCTTGATTTGAATATTCAATTAACATAAAGTTTGATTAATTAGCGAATAGGCTTCAATAAAGCTTTATATTAACACGGCGAAAAAATTTTTTTTTTCGTTTAGCAACTAGATTCGGTTATTTCATAGATATTTTTAAACATGACACTTCTATAGCAAACAAAAATAATGCAAATATTTTTGTTTTATGACTACACAGACAATAGATAAGTTATTTAAATTCAAAACAAACTTATTCAGTGATTATAACCGCAACCATTTATGTTTAATGGAGGAACGATTACGCCATGCGCCATGGCAACCAAATGAAAACATGCAAGCAGAAAGTCTAGAAACAAAATTACCATTTACTTTTTGAAAAAAGTTATAGTATCTTCCTGATTGTGTGATAAACATAAGGAATACTAATTGACTCTATAGCATGAGCATAATAGGCATATAACGTTCCTTTTACTGGAATATGCAAGATTTCATTGAATCTATGGTTGTCATTAGCTTTTTCTTGTCCTTGTCCCATTCTACTTGGGGTTGGTGCAACCCGTTTTCTTCTTCCATTCTCTCTGTCAGACGTTACGCGTTCTTTTACTTTCTTCTCTTTCATATCAATCCGTACACAATCCATCCATCTATTCTTTGATCTTCCTCTACATACACCTTTGAACACATGCGTTTCATCCCGTCTCATTAAATATTTAAACCATGTTTTCATTACTTTATTTTGTTCAAATAAGACGCCAGTCCATGTTGATAACTAATACACAAAAAATATGCCACGTTGTCTGTTATATTGTAAGGTATGAAGCTGCTGAGCTGAATCTATTTATAAAAACTAATAACACAGTGCAAATGACCATAGATTTACACCAGCTTCCGATAAGCCCAGTGGCTCACGCGGCATAACCACGTGGTTCTCAGCACCAACATAATCGTTGAAGTTGAAATAGCTTGAATTTACATCTCGTTAATAAAATAAAACCTGATACTAGACTATTTCAGATGAAAATGACGCAGCAGATTATCTAGAAAAACACGCAAACAAAAACCTAATGGTGAATGTCTCAGAAAACCCAAAAGCATCGTCCTGAATTAATCGTCAAAGGCAAGATTTACCAAAAACGTAGAGTGCCATTTGTCTGGAAGTTAAGGCATAATAATGGTTTAGGATTGTAAAGTTTTTATGCATAGGTTGTTATAATCTGGCGGGACGTGCAAAAACTCAAGGAATATTTGGTGGAGGAGGCTCCGTGCCCTCGGGCCGCGGCGGTTACATAAGTTCATCTATTTTCAAGGTCGAGGACATTGCTCCCAAATCGCTGATCGCGTCCTGCCGGTCGGTGGAGGGGAGCCTCCAACTGGTCAGTTTGGGCGTTCACTTCTTTTTTTCCTAATACCGTCTATTATACACTATGTTAGGTACTTTGGTCAGGTTTTTACATAACACACAAGGAATCGTATAGTTCGGTGTTCGTTAAAGTTAAATGTGATTCGGAATTTTAATTACGTTCCTAGATATTTATCAAGTTCTTGTCCAGAACAAAGAATAGAAATGCTAATTTTATTCGAGTTTTATACAAAAATCCATTGTGTGAATGACTTCTCTTTACCGATTTCAACACAAAAACTGTAACAATTAGTCGCATTAGAAGAGGAAGGACTTTTGTGTTAAATGGCTACTGTCGTAGCATAATAAATCAATGAGAAAGTCTTCTGACAATTTACAACTACATTCTCCGCCCTCAGGGTGGCCAGTAGCTAAACAATGACACGAATCGAGAGCGCACCCCTTTCTTTTACAATCGGCTACTGCGTAATAAAACTCTTTCTTAACCTTTTTTCATAAACACAACAAGTGAAGATGCGGGTTACAACGTTGCTACTTTTAATTCCACGTTTAATCTGTTTCCTTAAGAGAGCTTAATTTAATCTAAGTCGGAAAAAAGCCGCCAAGGCTAAACCGAACAGTGGCCGCAAGGTTTATTGTAAACTTTAAGCTCTTTAAATAAAACTGAAGATGTTTTAATAGAGCCGCAAGTTTGGCAATTATTAACTGACCTTCACATTTTTTGCAATTGAAAAACGAAGGACACTAAACAATCACTTTCAAAAAGTTTTTGAACAAACAAATAAGCCGTTCCATACTTTTTAAGTAAAACAACATGAATACGAAACACATTTTTTTCCGTTCCTTAAATCGCAAGTATTTTTGTCGCAGGAAACATAAAAGTTTCTATGTCATTGTGTTTTTGTCATTGCAATGTGTGTTTGGGTGGAAAGGGACCGTTAGATTTTTTTGACTCTGCCATTATAACGGCCACCCTTTAAAAAAAACTTAAGGGTTCGGCAGGTAGAGCAAATTTTTTGATCGAAGCCTGCGATTAACGCTGTGATTGAGCATATATAATGTAGAATTTTTTATTGTTCAGATGTCCCAATTTTTTGTAATGGGCCTTACTTAACTGTAAAATCCCATTTTATAAATAAAAACATTTACCTCTTTGTCGTTTCTTTGATTGTGCCTGATAGCTGAGCGGCGGAAGACATATGCAACATTTTATTGTTGATGCAAATGTGCGATACTGTTATTTTATTTTGGATGTTCGGAAATTGAAAAAAGAATTACAGAAATCACGCTATAGCATTTACCGTCCAGCAAACTGGTGAGTTGATAATTTTCCTGCTCAAACTAGAAGTAACAAGGGTGTCTATCTACTGCAAGTATGAGCATAAAACGTCCAGTTCGATTAAAAAACAAAATATCAAAACCTGCGATTAGATGTTTACCAAATTATTTTTTTGATGAAAAGTGAAATAATTAAACTAACCCGCCATTATTACGCATGGCCATATAGATTTAGATAAGTTTTAGTAAAATAATTCTAATTTAGAAAAGTCCAGAACACGAACAGTTTTGTAGTTTGGGATAGAAATTACCGGTGTACCCGCAACTAGGCTACGTATACTATTCTAATCTTTATCCTAGCAGTAACTGCTACACGTGGCTTGGAGCCCTGCCAGCCTGCCAGGCGGTCGCTGTTGCTAACAGCTTTGCTCAGTAAAGGGAAATAAACGACTTGGCTTTTACCAACTCACCACTTGTAAGTGTTTTATCCTCTAGGTACATTAAAGAGCTTTAACAATAAGTTACTTGTATCCTGGACTTAAGACATCAGTAATGTGGGGACTAATAACACTGATAATTAAGATATTTTGTCAGCATTTTTTTTATATTATTATTTTAAATCAGCTTTAAATGTGTGTGAATGCTAAGAAATAGATTGCAAATAATAGTGTCACTTAATACAAAAAATATTTATATAAAATCTATATATATAAAAGAAAGTCGTGTTAGTTACTCCACTTATAACTCAAGAACGGCTGAACCGATTTAGCTGAAAATTGGTGAGGAGGTAGCTTAGAACCAGGAGACGGACATAGGATACTTTTCATCCCGGTAAGAGAAGTAGGGTAGGTAGGGTGGGTAGGTTAGAAGGTAGGTAGGGTAGGTTAATCCTTACTAATAAAAGTGAAAGTACTAGGCTTGCATGAATTCACGGTGAAATTAATCCCAACAGTTTGATCAGTGGATTCAAAGTTCTTGATAGAACCAACTGCGTTGAGATAAAACTACTAGGATCGCATGAAATAATGGCAACCCTTGCCGAGGTTTGGAAATGGATGGGTTACCACACGGACCCAAGTTAAGCAACCCTTGCCGAAATTTGGAAATGGATGAGTTACCACACGGACCCAGGTTAAGCAGCCTTTGACGAGGTTTGGAAATGGATGGGTGACACGGGGACAGGTAAAGCAACCCTTGCTAAGGTTTGGACATGGATGGGCTCCCACAGGGGGCCAGGTTAAGCAACACTTGCCAAGGTTTGGAAATGGATGGGTTACCACAGGGGGGCAGGTTAAGCAACTCTTGCCGAGGTTTGGAAATGGATGGGTTAGCACAGGGGCCAGGTAAAGCAACCCTTGCCAAGGTTTGAAAATGGATGGGTTACCACACGGAGCCTGGTTAAGCAACGCTCACCAAGGTTTGGAAATAGATGGGCTACCACAGGGGGCCAGATTAAGCGACCCTTGCCCAGGTTTGGAAATGGATGGGCTACCACACGGGCCAGGTTAAGCAACCCTCACCAAGGTTTGGAAATGGATGGGCTACCACAGGGGGCCAAGTTAAGCAACCCTTGCCTAGGTTTGGAAAGGGATGGGCTACCACAGGGGGCCAAGTTAAGCAACCCTTGCCTAGGTTTGGAAAGGGATG
The DNA here is from genome assembly GCA_958449745.1 of Ochropleura leucogaster. Lineage (NCBI taxonomy): Eukaryota > Metazoa > Arthropoda > Insecta > Lepidoptera > Noctuidae > Ochropleura > Ochropleura leucogaster. The sequence continues at coordinate 10,347,363 of OY288204.1, read as the reverse complement.
GGTTACCACAAGGGGCCAGGTTAAGCAACCTTTACCAAGGTTTGGAAATGGATGGGTTACCACAGAGGGCCAGGTTAAGCAACCTTTGCTAAGGTTCGGAAATGGATTGGCTTGGAATAAGTTACCACAGGGTCGAAGGCACTTTGAATAAAACTGTATTACTGCTCAGTAAGAGATATTTTAAGTGCCTTCGATCCACGAATTCATAAACGATGATGAACACGAAAACGATGTCCTTTTGGTAAATCCACAATGAAACAGAATAATGATGTTTTCAATGACATATTTAGTTCCTATCACAATCTGTTCTTTTCTGCATATTACTCTTACAAAATAATGTCGATGTTTCACATCTGCGAGGCGACCCGTGACGGCTCACATTTTTATGATTAATTTTATATTTATCGTTAATCACTACAGCACTTGAATTATTTTTTTGTCTATACGCCAAAGAAGTATAACTTCTAACGCATGTACATAAGTACACACACCCCTTTTTTTAAACTTCTTGGATGTGCCTGGCTTACCACCGCACAATTTACGCCTATACTGAAAGGAAAATTCGAAGGTGAGGAAGTCCTCATTCCGAGGATCCCGATGATCCCAACTGATTTGCCGTTTGAATTTAAAAGCCTTCAATATCCGATCTGTCTTGCATTTGCCATGACCATCAACAAATCACAAAGCCAACCCTTAAAAGTTTGTGGTTTGAATCTAGAACATCAATGTTATTCCCATGGTCAATTATATGTGGCATGTTCACGGGTCGGAAGACTATCTGCGTTGTTTGTTTTTGCGCCAGATAAGAAAGCAACATATGTACCTACTGAAATGCAGAAACAATAATAAATGATTAATGTACTTCATTTTTTTTCTAAGAAAAAATTAACTTACTAAATTTGAAAATCGGCTTATTATTTATTGCCTTTAAGGCGGAACAGAGTTCGCCGGGTCAGCTAGTATATTTATATATTCATTTATGGATCAACGAAAAATTACCGGAAACATCCTGTGCTTATTTTGCTGCATTAAATACATTTTAGAATACATTCCACGGAAAGGTGAATTAAAAATTAAAAAAAAAAAACAATAGTTAATCTTAGTATTTAACTCTAGAGTGCTTATAGAGTTACAGTTGAGTTAATTAATTTTGAGCTTTGAACCGCAAATGTTGGGATGTTTATTTCCAGCAATGGCCTGCAATAAATTCATTTGTTGTTTTGTGTATATTATTTAATTATAGCGAATGTAAATTTCATCACTGTTAGTTGCGTAATTAATTACCTAATAAGGTCACAGAACCTGAAGATATAATTCTCGGTAAGACGTGCTCTTACAAAAAGAGGTATGAAATTGTTGAGAACTAGAGAATCCGTGTAGAGATCGTTGCTCTTTACCGCTCGACTACCTCCACCAGCCTCGAACGGTTTGCCGTGAACATCCTTATATACTTGTATTATGTAACATTGTTGCTCACTATCATGACTTTACCTTTTCCATAAATGTATCACATTATAAAACCAAACTTAGATTTTCAGGTTATCGCCATGCAGTTGTTCGAATCTTCACGTGACTAGAGGGTTGGTCTGTTTTTGGCCAAAGGTGCAGCATTGCCATCCAACTTGGCAAAAGCCTTCTGGGTACTTTTCCTGTTGAAAGTGATGAGGATGATTTTATTGATGCCCTGTTTTTATTACAGACTTGTACGTATATTTATGATTTGTAGTTTTATAGTCAATAATGTATTCTCTGATTATTACAATAAATATAGTGATAAATGTAAACTAAGTGTGTAAACAAAGATAAAAAATATAAGCAGCAACGACCATGCTAGTCTATCCATCAAAACATAGGAAAACTGTTTGAACGCAGTGAAAAGGTAGTTTATACTCATATTACCATATTTACGAATCGGTTTAAAAACTTTGTAATTAACTTAATAATATTTCACAGTTTCGTGCAATACATAGAACCTTTCAGTCGCACATTTGTAACGATATGGAATCGTGCTTATTATACCTTATTCATTTTAATTCAGGGTCAAGTGGATCATTAGCTAAATCCTCTGCTGTAACATTTTATTCGTTCAATTGCTATTTTTGTTTCCAACACCAATAAAAAAGGAATGGGCCCATATTTGGCATTGAGCTGAGTTTTGGTGTTATGATGTCATCAGCCAACAGGTGGTAGCGGCCGGGTATTTATCTAATATAACCTCTATCGTGGCAATTGTGAATAAAATAGAAGATAAAAATGAAAGCAAACTCAAAATTATATTATATTTACAAGTAGATTTAAAATGACCCTCTTCGATTAAATTTAGGATTCAGGTTGGAATAAAATTAAATGTGATTAAGTCTATTGCGCATTACAGAGACTGCATGCGCCAGATTTTCTCGTAGATTATATGTATGAATGATATCAATGTGACATGACACGTCATGTCTTGTCACGGCAGTACTCATGGGCGTGAGATGACTGTCACACTAAACACCCTCGGAGGTACCGTGTGTGTCCTGTCGTTGACACTAGATCAGCTTGTGTAACAAACCTGTATCGGATGTGAGTGTTTTACTTCTTAGTTCAGATTGTATACCTGTTTTGTTGCGCCTGAATGTTTTCATATGCTTATATATTACGACACTTCAAGTTTAGACGTTATGCTTGTATTTTGAGGAAATACTCATGAAGGCAATTTTGTGTGTTATGTTGAATGTCTTTTTTGATCACCTGTTGTGGGTATTTGTTGCAAGATATATGTGATGCTGCTATATGTTGGGCACGTGGATATCCCCTTTTACATCGTGAATCGACATTTTACTCTACCTCCACGTCCTTTCGTGCTCGTGTTATTTCCTATGAGTAACATTTGTTTATGCATCATAAATTTCAAATCAGGAAAATATATTGCATTTTGTTTTGTTGTAACTGTATTCGATATTCTAGGTTTCTCTATGCAGTTAACATTAAACGAGAATAGTTGATGATGAAACTACAGAGCTGACTTATTGAATTCTTGCAGGCATATGAGAACCGAACTCAATTAGCACCTTGTTGTGACCAACTGGCTATCTTTGTGTGCGCTTTGAGCTGATTTCAGTTTCAGCGAAATCGAAGTGTAAATTAGGCAAAAAAGCTATTTTGACACTTGTACTAGATTATCTTGTCGATACAGAAGTAAGATTCACTGTCAGCTTCGACCATGGCATTGGAGTGTGCAGGGGGTGGAGGAGTGTGCGGGAGGAGGTGCGGCATGGTGTTCCGTCTCGCTCTTGCGCGCAGCAGTTCATTCACCCGCGCGCGCGGTGAGTGCGGAAGAGCAGCGTTGCGCGGGCGCAGGTACCGAGGCGGGCGGACGCTGGCGCTGTACGCGGGTAGTCGCGCAGGAAGGACGTCTCCGACCATGAACCGAGCTATATTTTATCAGTTATCCGGAGGTGTCGGTGCGCCACGTCGCGTCCACGAACGCTCCAACATGACCCTCTAACATTACGATACTCAGTGACGTTTTGCATTTATAACTAGACTGAAAGCAACTTAGATCTCAAGATAAGACTTATTTTTATAAATTTCTTTATTTTTAAGTGACGGTTTTCTGTGAGGTGTGGATTTATTTTTAAGTGTTAGTGAAAACATAAACAAACATTTCCCATTAGGATTTTACAATTTGGATTTTCTTCTAATTCTTCATCACATCAGGACTGTAAGCCTAATGGTCAGTATACACACATTTAATTATAAGTTAACAATTAACATAGACTTAAGTTTTGTAATCTTTACTAATCACGTTACTAACGAATTTCTTCGCGCTATCAAAAGACATCAACGCGCGTCTTAGTAAATACTTACAATAACAAATTATCTTTTAGAAGGCTTTATAACCTAATTAGTGGTTAATTGTATTGTCATTGTACACTAATACACTCACTGATACACTTACATACAATTTATTTTAATGATGTAACAAAATCAAGGTTATACTAATATTTATAATTATAATTACCACAAAAATTATCGTATCAAGAAAAATTTACTTTAATGATATAATGTTATGTATTACACATTTAACCTCAATACTAATTTTATTTAGAAGGTACATACACATGGCAAACCTAAGTATTAACCATAAATAATTATTAATGAGCACAATATTTGAATCAATGTTAAACTAATTACTTGGTTATGGCGCGAAATTAACTAACACGTTCTTTAACACAATTTGTTCCTCAAGTCATTGTTATAAACATTATGCAACGATGAACAAATTCACGATGGCCGCAGCAATTTTGAAGAGGACTCCATGTTTTTTGGGCGGCAATTACAGAAATCATAAGATGCGCGGGAGCACACACACATGCGCAGGCATTGTTGTTGCGCCGCTGTTGGGTGCGCAAAAACAAAGCCTTGAACTTGCCAGGTTCAAACTCAAGGCGAACATTCGCACACGTGACGTGCTCTACCTCCTACGCCGAAATTACGTAATTCTTGCAGCGATTTATGTAATGCAGCTGATTAATTTATTTGATTATTATATTCTACTTTATGTACCTATCAGGCTAACAGATAATGGCCATTTTAGTGGCAGAATTATCAGAAAATTTAATCTGTTTTCTTTTTTTTAATGAAAAATCTACAAATAATAATAATGTTAAAATATCTCATTAGTTTGATTAGGTACCACAAATGTACTACGCCTCAGTAATTAATGTAAACTCTACATATTGTTCTTATATAAAACACTTATAAAGCCTTGAATCGTATTCTATAAGTTATGTCATAATTATTATATCATGTTCATCTCACTTGACCTTCGAAACCAGAATGCATCGAACTTATTTTATTTTTTGCAAATGTATTGAAAGAAAGAATACATTATAGCAGCCATATATATAAATAAGTACTAAAGTATTACATGAAGCACGCACACTGGTGTAAATGGAAGCGAAAAAATAATAATTTAAACAAGCATAACGACAAGCAAAAGTGGTCCCAATCGCAAGCGCAAAAGTTACAAATTAGCATGCGCGCCACCCGCCGCGGTTTCGGCAATGACAATGACAACGACCGATGATATAACAGAAGGCTGTCAAACCCGTGAAAACTCGGTCATTGAACCGCGCGCTTGCGACTGAGCCCCACTTCTCGACGCTTTCGCTCATGCGATTTTTATGTTTACGCTGCTGAACATAAAGTTAATTTTGATTTGACAAATAATCTAAAGATATGTACAGTTAAGATTTAGGCTGAAAACTCGTGACGGAAGTATATGTTAATAATTTGTTCGTATGATTTAAAGGAGTTGAACCTAATAACATAAACGATGAGGTTTGGACAAATCAACACGCTACGGTGACATATTTTATAAAACCGATAACGCTGTTCTACTTCTGGAAGAAAATGGCTTATCTGGATTTGGAGGATTGTAAAAGTAAATATTAAATTATGATCTTCATTTTACGCAATCCTAATTTTTTTTTTAATATCAAAAGGCAAAATTAACAAAGACAGATCCAACATATTATGTAGTTGAATTAGGAAATATAATTAGAATTTATGAGTGAAAAGGTTGAAAGCCTGAACAGGATAAACAGAAAACTCAAAGCACTCAATGCTTTAGGCTTTCTGTCTCTGGTCACTGCCATCATTTCGACTTAGTTAGTGTTGACATGGACGGGCCAGGAAAGTCCTTGATGGGTAGAAAGTAAATGTGAGTTGAGTGCAGGCACACGCGCGTGAACGGCGGGGAGTGCGCGGGTTCCGGGAGGTCAGGAGAGGGGGGGGGCGCTGTAATGCGTGGAACCTGTTCGGACAACGGTACCTCCGTATCGTGCCCCGGGCGCACACGCACCCATTATGTAATAAGTAATAACCTTTTCCTCGCTCGACTGACTCGTCCCTTCAACATGTGACCTTAACTTTCAATAGCGATTTGTTTGTTTTTATTAAGCTTAGGGGAACTCGATTACGTGAACACAATGCCTATTTTAAAAAGGATTTTTGTCATGAGGTCTTTAGCACTAAATTCCTGATTGATTACGTCACTTTCGTCGATCGTGGCTAGGATTTACATAATTGTTGAATTAAACTTCTATCTCTAAAACAATGTAATCAAACTGTACCACTTTAGCAAGTGCTCATTTAGATAAAATGCACTGTGAAACGCCTGAATACTAGATGAATCACTTGCGCCTAACTACAAAGTAAGCCAATAGAAACGAACAACTTTGACTACCGAGAAAAAGAGATATCAACGTACAAATGTACATGCAAAACAGGCGAGGCATGCATTTATTTAAACTCCACTGCAATGCAAAGCAATGCAAGTGTTCCCAGGCGCTTAACGTAATAAACTATTTATAATTCTGTATAAGTTATGAAAGTAAAGATACAGGAAGTGCAGCAGCACGTGTTTGTAAAAATATCGATGACAGTCTGTCCCACATGCATATGAGTAGCTATAATATGTATGCCAGCAGCCTTCCGGTGACAGCCGACCAACGGTTACCGCACCATAATTCGCGGCAAATTCGTAGCAAATAGACTTACATAGCACACAGTAAATTGTTCATCTATTGTTCGTCATTAATGCGGGCAATAACGTCAAGAGGGTATTCAACAGAGGAATTTTCTTTTTTTTTACTCTACTTTAAACATTAATAAGTTAAGTATTCTAAATGTAATGTAAGAATTACATTATGCGTTTAGTAACAACATCACAAGGCAGCCTTACAGTAACTGCGTCCCACACTAAAAGGCTTTTCTGATACGTACAGGCATCGATTTACACTTCGATAGATTTCCCTGGAGAAACTTTTCAAAAGCAAGACTTTTCCGCACCAACCTGCATTTCATTCGTTACAAAATTACTTTTTCAAAAACCGTTTAACACACTATCATAGCAATTAAAAAAAAAGACTATAACAATCAAGTAGTCAGCATCGAATCAAAAATGGTAACTGAACAACTCAGTCAATATTTTCATCAAGAGATTGTTTTTCTTGCACCTTGACGGAACTAAGCCTGCAGGCGACGGTGCGTCCCGCCGAGCTCTGATTTCACCCTCCTATTTTTATTTTTTATCGACACGACCTAACGGTAGTGGGATGCAATAGGTGCATGCATGAATAAAAGCATGCGTTAAACCTTGTTCTGTGACGGATTGCCACTGCATATCTACATTTATATCGAAGTATGCATATGTTTATATCTAGGCGGCTTGCAACATTACATTAGAGAGTTTCAACTGTTATTAAAAAGATGGCGTATAACAATACAAAAGTAACAGATTGCATTTTCATCATGCCTGTCAATAAATTATTCCTTAAATTAGCTTTTTCCATTTACGTTTAAGATAAACAACTACCCACATAGCTTTTTTTTTTGGGGTGGGAAATCTTCAAATAACTTCCCCCACTCTGGGCAGAGCGGGGGGGCATGTCAGACTTTTACTGACTAAAACCCACCCATGTTCTTTCTATTGCCCTTTACGTTTAGGGGCCGCGGTATCTCTTTCGAACAACCCGCAACCCCGGACTTACATAGCTGGGTTTAATTTTCTTTTCATAACAGTTATCTACTTATTTATCTTATTTCTAAGCAACACAAGCTTTTCTCACACATTACCAACCACTTCATACATTTTACCTCTACATTCTAAGAAACTAGGATAACTCAACTGCATACATATGCAGTTCTGTAATCCGAGTCCTGTAGATCAGCACATTGTTTTTGCTTAGCGGTATATTCCTATGCGTGTTGATTCACAATCTATGAATCACTGTAGCCGTTAACTTTGTTAGTTGAGGTATAACAGGACATCTCTAATATTTTAGCAAACAATTCTGCAGGTGAAGTGAACACAGAGCAAAAATAAATGAATGATCATATTTCATATTCTGTTGATAGTCGTCTCAAACAGATCTAACGGTACTTCCCTATACAAAGGCTCTGCGGTCCCGTCTTATTTTTTTCCGGATGCGGGGCCTACCTGCGATTCAACCATACACTTGACGTCCCTTTAATTTTTTTTCGTAGGTAGCCACCATAGATAATTTAATCCCTTTATAACGTGCCCCTATTAAAAAAATCCCGTTTTAAAAGCATATTAGATTTGTTTCGTATATAAACTTTAGCAAAGTTATTACGAATGTGTGGTTGTCATATACATAACAATTTACCTGACAAAATTAAGCATGTAGATGTGGTAGCCTGCGGAACCCAAAACTAACAAAGGAAAGTAAACCGTCGATGTGGTTTGTTCGATCGATGAAAGTAAAGGCCCGAGTAGACGGTCGAGCAGTCCCGTTAGCTGGCCCGAGCTCGGGCTCACGGAATACTAAACGCTGACATACTGCGCGGCTTTTGACCCTAGCCACATTCTAGTCTAGTACTTCAACACCTCTGTGCACCGATTCATCTAGGTACCTCACTGTTATTCTGTGAATTTCAAGAAATAATTCACACAGGCCTTCGAAAAAAATCACTGCATATTCAAAAGAATAACCATGTTACCGTTCCTTCTACAAACTTGTTTTATGCTTTGAATTATAATAGTTAAACCATAAAATAATATAATTAAGAAGTCTACTGTTGCTGGCAATAATTGTGGGTAAAAATGTAACCATCAAACTAACCTTGGAATATCCATTCGTCAAAACATAAAATACTTAAATAAAAACTCGGCTTTATTTATTACAAATAATTGCCTTCCAACGGTTTTCGTCCTTCCAAGACTTGCATTTTTTTAACGGCACAGACGCATTGTTTTCATTTCGTGTTTTCTTAAAAAACACTATTCAATTTGCTAAAAGCCAGAATGCAATTTGTGCAAATGGCATTTTTTAGTGCGTCCCATTATATTACTGACGTAATTGGCCATAGAACTAGACAATTCATTGTTTCTTGAATACCTTTCCTATCCCAGCAACCTTCGTTGTTTATTGAACAATCGCAAAAATGGGCCGACAAAGGAAATTGCACAGTTTGTCTTAAAAGTGAAAATTATTCACAAATCGTAAAACTTCAAAGAAGAAGAAAGGCGGCAGCGGGTGTCGGGGGATTAGAAATTTAGCCAGACTTATCGGGACATTCAGTTACATATAGCTATCCTAGTAGAGATGTACGAGAGGACAACGACCCTACGCAAAATTCGCTGCATTGGGCTAGGTCTAGTGCATGCGCGTATGTAGCGGTACCAACGCGGAAGCGGTGAGCGGGAGCGCGCTATGCGCCCGCTCCCAGCCAGAGTGGGAAAAACGCATGAATGAGTATTGAAGCCTACCCCAAGAAGGGGGAAATCGAGTTTGCACTGCGGGCACCAACACTTGCACAGATATAGACAAGCCCTATACATTATACTAACTAGGATCAATAGTGCTTTACCATGAAAACTTTTAACCCAACTATGGGACCGATGTGAATGACACTTTTTATCTTCGAAGTAGGTACCTACCTAGATAAATGTAGATAACAAACTTATTGGAGAAGAAGTTGACTTTGTTTCTAAGTTTTATTACAAAAGAACACATGTCAGTACGTAATACCTACACCAAAGTATATACCCATTAAAGAAGATACCAATAAATCAACGAAAATAATACAAACACCTAGCAAATGTAATATCTAACGTGCTAAAACCAGCCATAACAACCAAACAACAATTCAGGATGCACGGGCTCGTTAATCACATAACTTATGGTTAGAGGATGTTATGCTTGTGTTTTATCCACATACACAAACAGAATAATTTACCAATTAGACAAACGTCAACAACGTAACAACTAGGTACTTGTTTGTATTCTTAAAATAGTAGGTAATTCCAATTTCTATGCCGATTTTTTTGCCAAAAACAAGCAAAGAAAAAATTCAAACTCCTTAAAAAAATATTTCCGAGAAAACCAATAAACAAAGCAATCAAAACATTTCCTTATCTCAATCACCCTTCGACAGAGTTCCGTAATAAAAGGCCGTTTAGGTTTCTATTACTAGCCTAAAGAAAATTTGTGATGTGATGTCAACGACCGTGTGCCCAATACTCGTACAGAAAACGCATTTCCCGGCGCACACGAGCGCAGCGTGCGATTTATTCGCGCGGCGGGTGCGGCGGGCGCGCGGCGTGCGGCGAGCGGCGCGCGGCGTCTCGCTCACGCGGGTGGCTTGGAGTGGGACGAGGCGCCGCGGCCGTTCACCCCGGAAGATTCAGTGTTTTGATACCGCTCAAGCCTCCGCCGCCGCTGGAAAACTGCATTTTCTTTGATGCGCTTCGCTTTTCACGCTCTAATTGACCGACAATCGGACAATTTTGTTTTTAAATAAACGATTTGTCTTGTGGTCTCTTCGAGGCCTCGAAAATAAATCATATTTTTTTTTACCCGACTGTCGAAAGGAGAAAGGTTATGTTTTTTAGCTATTGTCGAAGAAACTTAAGAGTTTTATAATTGCGGTAATACTTCGGGGTTACAACTCTGGTCAACAACTTTAGAATTTTAATTCGTAATATAATTTAAAAAAAATATATCATTCTATTATTATCTGATGCTAACTGGTAAATTAATACGTACCATTTTTTATATTTAATAAATAACTAGTGAAAAACAAAAGAAGTTACATGCATAAAACCTATATTTTCACTCCACCCCATACCACCACATCCCGACACTTATTACATGCTAGATTTGTCTAAATCAATAAAGATGTAACGAGTGCGTGCAGGGTGAAGACGCAGACGATCAGTGAGCTAGTGAGCCTGAAAAATGTAACGCTTTGGGGTAGATCACGAACGATCGGAAATTGCCAGACGTTATCGTAGGTCGCGGTTGTATAGGGCGCAAGTACACGTAAATAAAACTGCTGGAGGGGTGCCACTGCAAACACGTAATAAAGAGTGCTTGCAAAATTCGTTTAAAGTGGAACAAAAAATAACTAACAAAGATTTAACGTTGTTGTGCCTCCTTTACTTTTAATTCAACATCCACTTAAAATTAAATTTATGATCTAGCTAGGCACCTGTAACATCAAAATAAAACAGTAGACTCATAGTAATAAAGCTCAAGCTTTCGGCAAAAACATAAACCTAAGTACCCATGTTCTCGGACGCTCACACTGCAAAACAAAGTTAAGCTAAGTAGAAAAATGTACAATGAGCAAAGCGTTTCCATCAAACTAATTGAAAAGGCAGTGTTTAAGTGTCGACAGTCAACCACCTTCTCCTTTATACCGACCGAGCAGTTTGCAGCTGTTAGCAGATTACAGGCTGTAAATACTGAAATCAATATTGGATAATGGTAGGTGGCACGGTGCGGCGTGGTGGAGCCGGAGAGTGAGATACACCCTTACCATGAATTGAATACTCGAAAATATAACGGCTAACTCTCAAATCCAAAAAAGAAAATCAGAACTCTGTTCACACTTCGAAAGTTTGTCGATCAAAAAAGTGGTTGAACTGTAGTTTTACGAAGGGTGCGATCGAGAATCGAAGGTAAGGGTGCGTGTGCAGGCTGTGTCGACGACCCGTGAGAGTGAAAGCGTGTTCCGGGGAGGCGCGCAGGCCGCCGCCCGCCCTGCATGGCTTTCGCTGCCGTTCTCACGACACCCGCGACCACGTTGTTTTCAACTTGGATTAATTAGCGCACTATGAACTGTGATTACGAAATTAACGTATTGATATATTTTAATATAGTAACATTGAGCAGCTATTGCATATTAGTGCGTAAATTGTGTTAAACGTTAATATCAGTAATTTATTTCCTGTATAATGCTAAACTTTTATCGGAGTTGGAAATGATGGTAATTTATATCTATTCTATTATCATTTTACATTTTATTTTGTCACCGTCATATTCTCGCGTTTTTGCTTTAAGGAAATATTAGTAGGATGTTAGTTGGTGGCATACAGTTAGCATATTCCGCGGCTCCGCTCGCAGATCGTCAGCGCTCGTCGGATGGAGAGCACGGTCACGGCGCGCACCGCGGTCGCCACACTACGGAAGTAATGAACTTGAATGCAGTCCGCGGTCGCAGTGCGCTGTGCCGTCCCGCTCTCCTCTAATAAGAGAATAGGAGGCGCGAACGTGACGTACTCACTGCATTTGCTGTCAAATTCGTCCGCATTCTCCGTCACAGGCCGCTTTCGTCGTCGATGCGTTTATCGGAACGAGACGCGAATATGTGTGTCGATTGCATTCTCGGCGTCGTAAAAGTGCATCTAGGTCGGTGGGCATAGCGGCGCGGCCGTCGGGTTAGTGCTCGACGCTCGCCGGCTAGACGTGAGGCAGGTCGGCACAGGCGGCACAGGCGGCCTGCGGGTTGCATAATGCGCGCTGCGCTCCGCCGGCTCGCACGGCAGCTCGCGGCGACCGCGCGTGCCAGCCGCAGCACGACATGAGAGCGACGCGCCGGCTTCGGCCCCTCGTCCCTCTGCTGGCGCTGCGCATCTTGCTCGAGTACCTCAAGTCGCTGCACCTCGCGTTTGCCTTCTAAGCTCTCCATCATCACACTTTAATGCGCCAAAGACTCGTTGTTTATTCGCGGTAGTACTATCATTAAACGCGTAAACTATGAACAGTATCTGAAGAATGTCATGAACGATGAATATTTATGATTGTAAGTATTACTATATTTTAGTCCATTACTGTAACCTCTCCAGTTTAACTCCAAAAAGTTTTAAAGTTATGTGAAGTCAATAATAGTTGGTGGTGTACGATACGTTGACGATGTTGCCGGAAGTTTATTTTGAGTAACTGAGCGCCCACCGAAGATTCTTCAGAAGTCGGTTGATCGCGTTCGCGTTACTACGAATACGTATGTACTAGAGGGTTACTTAAAAAATAACAAATATGTATGCCTAATTCTGTGTGAAATGAAAGTCGTGATTTTAAATAGGCTGATAAATTGTTCATTTAATTCCGCATTTACATAACATAATGCATTACATATTTATCTAGCTTTATCTAGCTGATAGGTACTCGCATCTATATATTGTGGAAATATCTACGTATTAAATGTATTATTAGCGTGCAAGGTTAGTGTTCCCGTTGCACTCTCGCATGGCTATGAATGTGTTGCACTCATCATCGCTATTTTACAACATCACTCGTATTAGTGACACTTTTCAATCCGCGACCTTGCGCTCTTGGCTTGTATAATACCTACGTTTCCTTTCATAGAAATCGAAAACCATCTGTATACAATGTCTGCATTACGTTATTTTATAATTATCTAATCTGTCGGGAAAATTGTTAGAGTCAATAACGTCAAACGTTCTGATTCAATAACTTCCGCGTTCATGAAGTACTTCACTCGCGTACATATCACCGTTACAGACTCAATCGGGAAATGAGAATATAGATAAAGGGACCTTGTAGAGTCCGAATAGATCAAAACAATCGATTCTTCATATCGTTTTAATCAAAGAATTATAACGTTCAGCGTCACCGCGCATCGCCGCCAGTAGGGTTCCACACTCTAAGAATTTTGAGGGAAATTTCAAAAATCCAGATTTATAGGTAAATTATCATACTTTATTGTTAGCTATTATATTCCTATCCCATTATAGCAACGCACATTATTCTTCCTAATTGTTAAGTATGTTTTGTAGCGAATGTAGGTACGGTGTTTGCTAAATCCCCATAATATTAAATACTATTTATTCACGTTCAATTTTTTTTAAATTTAATAGTTAACAAAACATAAGGTGATAAACTTAGCATGTGTATTTGTGTAATGTCCCGAACAGATAAACTGTTTCGTTAATACCGATCTTTAAAAGAGCCGAGAATTTTATGCTTACAATCTAAACATCTATCATGCACATATTTACAAATTATTATTTAAGTTTGTTCATAGCTTGTAAATATATATATAATAACATGATTTTTAATATTTAAAGCAATACTCAATTAGTCAAATCCTAATAAGTGGGAAGCTAAAATAGAGCACCACGTTTAATTATATTGCTTAATTGATTAAATTTAGAAGAGAAAAAATGGTATTCCCACCAACAAAAACAATAAGTGAATATACTATTATATTCAAGTCAAATTACTGAAAAAGTGCCTAAACAAAAGTGTTTAAACGCGTTTTTATAAATAAAAAAAAAATATTTTAAAAAAGTGGACAGCCCTGCGTGTTCGCAACGTGCAAGCGTAAAGGGCAAGTTCAAGAGCGAGCGCATCATGCGCGTGCCCAAGGTTGCTTCCTGGTGCGCGCGCGACGATGCGCCGCGCTCTGCGGGCCGCGGGCGGCGGGCGTGCGCTACCGTGCGATCTGTGCATTGCACTATGCGCTGCGATTGAATGATTTCCATGAGTAACTGATGTTTAACATATCATTATGTAAAAAACCGCGATTAACGTTCATAAATGTTTGCAAACGCCAACGTTCATTTAGTTTAAATTTTTCAGGGAATTAATTATAGAGATCAGAAAATATTTCATGAAATTAAAAAAAAAAACAGTTTTTTTTGTTCAGATTTCGAAAAACAAAATGATGGTAATAGGAAATACAAATTACAACCAAACATAATTACGGAAGTACAAACGTAACTCAATGAGTGAAAACAATAATCACATAATATTTATATAGTACAAAATCGTTAGTGATATCAGGAAAAGTACGAGTACCAAGTAGTAGTTGCCGGGCGCGGTTGCGTGCGATGTGTGACATTGCGCGGACGCATTGCGCAACCTGCACTCACGGTCACGTGCAGCCCTCCCCCCCCTCCCACTCTACTCGCCACTTCTTCACACGATGCCCCCACCACCGCCGACGATGTTACTGAGTAAACATCAGCCCTTGCGCAAGAATTAACTACATACATCATATATTTCGTTCATTAATATTGGCAATTTTCATACTTCAGGCCGTATTAGAGAAAGTGATCGTCAGCAAAAAATATCTCGCATATATACAATTACATTTTAAATAGATAGTTGACTAATATTGTTGATTTTGGCATGCATCGCTTCCTCATATTATTTTTCCTCAAATGTTATTTTATTCACTACATACTATTGACGTATTATTCAATTAAATAGGTGATATATAAACGCCAGTACTTATAAAAAGTACAATAAATACTTAGCAATGCACTACATTGGTTACAAAACTCATACATAAAAGCATTACAAACGCTGTGCATAATGTTTACAATACGGAGCTCGGCCGGCGCTTGCGCAAGTATTTGAATGTCAAATGGGGCCGGTTTGGAAAACAAAATTTTCGTTCTCATCGAGAGGAGTCGTCGGCCGCAAGCCGCCTCGCTTCCGCAATTATGCAATGAAATGTTGAACTTCAATGTTGCTACACTGCACCAACATTCGAATGCATTCTTTTAAGAACCTGCCGTTACTTAAAGCACTTCGCTACGAGTCACATTTGTTTATTTATATCGCTTTTATAATCAAAATTTGTTTTATTAAACCAAATGCTTGTTTTAAGTGTATACTGTGCCTACCGGGGTTGTTCGGAAGCGATACCGCGGCCCCGGAACATAAAGGGCAAAAGAGGGAACATGGGTGGGTTTTGGTCAGTACAAGTCTTTGACACTTCCTTAATGATTTCCCATCCGCAAAACAAATAAGAAGCGTATTCTATACGTGTAATTAATAATACTCAAACTCAAAGCATTACAGACACTTTTAAATGTCAAAAACCAAAAAATAAAATACTACTGTCCCTGCCACAAGGCAAAACAACTTGTAAAAGTACTGAATTTGTCCATTCCGAAAGAATGGACATTCTCCTTCATTCTCTATGAAAGAGAATGAGTAAGGAAACAAAACTAATCTAATGGTAACCAAAGGAAATCGGTGTTTTCTCACAAACTGTTTCATCTAGTACTCTTTCAGTCTAATTTTACCTGAAACATACTTTCAGGTTTATTTTAAACCTAACGATCGTTAAAATTACAAAGAATTTCAATTTCGTGACCAATTCACTGTTCCGTATTCCACATGTGTAGTGCCAACTTGGCAAATATTCAATGTATCTACCGTCAAGAGAGCAAAACGCGATCATTATATACATCCTATATTTAAACCGATTTGTTTTACCGTTGCCATCGTAATTCATAAACACTTATATTAGCAGCATTTCCTTTTACATGATTTGGTATCTATGTTATAAGTTAATACAACGTTAATTACACCTTCATTGTTAATTAAGCTATAATTGATCAATCACTGTTTCTGGATACTCCAATCATTACAACGGTATCGTTTGGTCAGTCAATCAGTATCGTATCATTTGTTAGAAAAAAACCCTTGTCTCGTGTGTTTTTCTACGACTTTTGTCGTAGTCATCTTTGTAAATTTTACAATAAGCCTTATATTATTATCAACGAGAAACCGAGGATAGCACTTTTAAAAATATTTGCATAAAATAGAAGCTGATGGAAATTTTGAGTAAAAAGGTTTTTCCTCAAAATTTTCTTGTAAAAAAATATTTGGGCCTTTCCGGTATAATAAAGCTTCGATTCAAATTCTAATTAAATGTTTAAAATGTACGAATAATAAATGTTTTAATTTTGTTCCAGGTACAATTTACTTCAATACGCAGAAAGTAATTATGAGAACATAAGTTTAAAAGACCCACTGAAATCAATCAATATGAGACTGGTAAGTAAAATTACCTTTTCACCAAATTGAGTAGCATGTTAATGTCATTGAAGCCTGATCCCGCTGAATTAGAATTCAATTGAATGTTGTTAAAAATATAAATAGGCAAAGGGGAAGTGTCGGTGCGCAGTGGAAAGTGCGCACTTATCACAAAACTGGGTCAGTAGTGGCGCCGCCCCTTTATCGAACGTCGTTTCTCGCCTCTCACTTAGGAAACTAAACTCTTTCTCGAGGAAATAATACTCAAAATTAGATGACACGGCGGGAAATGCACACGACTGTAAAGATCGAAAATGCATTTCGTTACGACGTTGTTTGCATATTTTTGGGGTCTGAAAATGACCGACTTGTGGACTAACAGTGCTGAATCTTCACTCTAATGAAAACGTTTTGGCTTTACATTTTTTCTTATAAGTGAATTGATTTTGAAAAGAAACTTGGTTAAGTATTCAGGAATGGGACATAATTTAACCTGGAAATTATTGTCAACAGTCAACAAGCGAGGAAGTTCCAAGCACAACGGTGGTGGGCCGCACCGGGAGTCCCGGCGGTGCAGATGTGAGCGGCGTGTCCAGCGCGGGCGCATACGATGTAACGCGCATGCGCGAGGAGGAGTTCGAGAGACTCACAGTGTACATCGTGCCCGACGTGCCGTGCGAGCGTGGCACGTCCAATCGCGCCGAAAGGACGCTCCCACGCAGCCTGGCACTCCGACCATCTGCAGTATTGTCCACTCCAAATACACCGGTACGTACCCTATCCAACTCCTAAATATACTATCGGAAAACGAGTTGCGAAAGCAATATTAACACATGGAACAGAGTGAATCACATCGTAACATTATTCCAGACTGAAGGCGTATGGAGTACAGGTGTTATACCACGTGGAACACGCTTCGGGCCCTTCGAAGGTACCCGAACTCCGAACAAACCTAATGACAAAGTCTCTTGGAGATATTATTGGAGGGTAAGTGTAACTATAGATCCATTATAATCAAATCATATGATCCAGTAATCGCAACCCGCTTTGCTTTTATTATTTCAATTTGGTTGAGGCTTGTATCTGTACATTCAGCAGCACAACCTTATAGACTGCCAACCAGACTATCCTCAACTAAGCAAACTACTAGACTAATATCTCTGGCGTATTTTATCATGTATCTGTTTACAATGCACTATTATTTTCTTCTTCAATTAACCGAACTCTCTCTTTGGGCCAGGTACAGGAAACTGTGAGACATCACACTTATGGAAATATTAAGGTGAGATTGGGCTTAAATTCAATACCAATGGTGGTGGATCCTAATTATATCGTCTATAAATTGAAACTTTTATCTGAAACACATCGTCGTGCATGTCTCTAATTGCGTGAGAGACAGATTGGAAAAGATCGCTTAACGTCACACTCAACGTAGCTAGTACAAATATTTGAATACAAATTATTAGTAGAAGGCAATGTCATCAACATAATTATCACAATGCATGTTGCTGATATCCCCGTTCATAGCACTAGATGAACCCACAAGTATTGTTCAATCATAAATCATTGTTGAACGAGCGTTATCTTCCGCGTCCTATATTACCTCTCGAGTGACATTGCATCTCGTCCTTGACTCTCCACTACACTACTATAGTGTAAGCGTGTCGCTATCAGTTGCACGCGCACTGTAAATATCCTGCACGTGCCACGTGCTTGAATAACTTGTGTTTAGCTCAATTATATAAGTTTGATTTTAAACATACATAAATAAGCAAATAAACAATTCATTGCATTATAACTTAATTGAGAAAACTCAAATATCGTAATTGGTATTGTAAGCCAATGATTACAAACAATAAGTAATTACTTTTACAAGTGTAACTAACAAACCGTTTATTTAAAGTGACTTACATTCAAATGCATATTCATACAAATCAGTCGCGTTATTAAACTATACATTAATCAAATAAAACTGTTTCTCATACGATTGTGTACTCAATTATGTTTACATGTAAATTGAACGCAAGTTTCATAATTGCTGTTAATTTATTACAGATATTCAAGGACAGTGACTATTATTACCTGGACGGGTCTGACACGAGCGTCGCGAACTGGATGCGATACGTCGCCTCGGCGTACTCTCTCTCCGTGATGAACCTCGTGGCTTGTCAACATCAGGAACACATCTACTTTTACACAATCAGGTAACTTCACTTCACAATAACAACAACACGTACACACATAATCACTTTTTTTAATGTCAACTTAATAATGTTATTGTTTCAACTTTTCAGAGACATTATGCCAAACGAAGAGTTGATGGTATGGTATTGCAAAGATTTTGCAACAAGGTTGGGCTATGATATTGATCCGGAGAGAGCTACTTACTCTATCTGTAAGTATCTCGATGATTTAGCGTCATTTTTATTCAAGCGATATCATGTTACTAAAAGATCAATTTTTATATTCTGAATATTTTTATTACAGGCAAAGAAGAAACAATAAAAAAAGCTTATGGCTTACCACCTGCACCAGTGCACCCTGAAATTGCTTTCAATCACATGAAATATGTGCTTGGATTAACCAATACTAAGGAACTGTTGGAAGCTGAGATCCCAAGCCGACGGCGAAAACGAGAAGCAACTGATAAGCCTTTCCATGAAAATTCAACAACTATAATTCGTGAGGACCCTCGATGTATCAACAAAAGCGACAGGGTGGTAATCAGGGCAGATATTTCTACCAACATCATTCATAACAAAACGGAAAACCCGCTTGTTAGTGATCGGAGATCACTGTCGCCGACCAGCTTAATGCCTTCACCCTCACCGGTAAAAATGCATAGAGAAAACCCCACATTAATAATCCAGCAACACAAAGAGAGCACATCTCAAGTAGTGATACACCAACTAGAGAATCCAAGAATTCAAAGCAATAGATCACCTGCCCAGTGTCAAACCATGAGAGACATGCGTGGACCATCTCCTATGGCACAAAATAATCAAGACAAGTTAGGAAGTAAATCTCCAATACTTACTCATTGTGTAGGGCCACACTACGAACATCAACTGACCCCTAACGATGGATCAGTGCGGTCAGATGAAGGATACCATAGTAACGGTTACCACGATGAGTTTACACCTCCTGAAGATTCGAGTGATTCCGATGTAGAAAATTATGTTCTCGACTGTTCCAACAAAACTAATGAACCTAAGGAGACAGTAATTGTCCAAAAAATTGACCAAGATATGCATCGCAATGAATACAGGAAAGTAAAAATAAAAATGCCAAGAGCATATCAGTATCAAAATCACAAAGATATGGACTGTGAAAGTGAAAAGGAATTAGTAATAGCTGAAGAAGTTCCTAACACTCCGCAAAATTTATCACCACCCAGACGTGATCCGGCTACATCGACTGTTATTGTCTTAGAGTCTTCTCAAAATACTGTGGTGCCTCTTACCAAACCTTACTACGAAGACGGTGCAATTTCGCCTCCGCCACAACTGGCTTATATGAGATACTCTCCACCAGATACTAGAATACTGGAAACTATTTTAACTGGTAACAGAATCGATACAAATAATAATGATCCTAACCGCCGTCAACCAAACGCAACCCCGCCGCCTTCATCTCCAACAGAAATGGCTTATTCATACAAGAAGAGTCATAGGTATGGCAATGCCTGCAGTCCAGACTCCAGTTCTAACCTAACCCCACTACCATCGCTACTGCCACTACCACAGCAGCTACCCACACCCAGCGCTGCCTCAATTTATTCATCATCCCCACCACACACGATCCCACATACAACTGAAATCCGGGAAATCAGAGAAATTAGAGAGATTCGAGAGATGCGATATGAAAGTCACTACCCCAACTACTCATATAACTTATACTCTCCTCCGAACTCTACAATAATCACACAGCTTGGCTCTCCACCGAGTAATTACTCACCGACGGTGACCTCATCTCATCAGTACGAGAGATCACAGAATGTTCACAGTAACCACCACTATCCATCGTCGACTAGTGTGATTACGCTCAAAAATTGTTCACAATTAAGTTTAATACAAAACACGAATATGAACAGTCAAATGGTTCATCAGCACGGCAGCGTCAGCCCTGACGGCTCGTGTGGACTTATGGGGGCACCAATGAGTCCTGGCTCCCAATCCTCAAGGGGATACAGGAGCTTGCCTTACCCACTAAAGAAAAAGGACGGGAAAATGCACTACGAGTGCAACGTTTGCTGTAAAACGTTTGGACAACTTTCGAATCTGAAGGTTCACTTGAGAACGCACTCCGGCGAGCGGCCTTTCAAATGCAATGTATGCAGTAAATCGTTCACGCAACTTGCACATTTACAGAAACATCACTTAGTACATACCGGAGAGAAACCGCACCAATGTGATATTTGTAAAAAACGGTTCTCCTCGACGTCGAACTTAAAAACACATTTACGTCTGCATTCAGGACAAAAGCCATATGCATGTGATTTATGTATGCAGAAATTCACACAATTTGTACATTTAAAACTTCACAAGCGGCTACATACGAATGACAGACCATACGTTTGCCAAGGATGCGACAAGAAGTACATCAGTGCTTCCGGGCTACGCACTCACTGGAAAACTACTAGCTGTAAGCCAAACAACATTGAAGAAGTATTAGCGATAACTAATGCAGCAAACACTGAATGCATTGGTAAGTTACCTATCCGTCGATAAACAATTTTTATACTTTTTGATCACTTGTTTTTTTTTAATAATATTAAAAAATAATTTAAACCAATATCAAATCAAATGAAAGAGAATGAACGCGATCGCAGTCGCGAGAGCAACTGCAGCGCGCTGCACTTTCTCTTCGTAGGTGAACCGCAACTTTCACTTGCGCTCTCGCTGAACGCGGCCGATTTCATTTTCGCGTGCACTTTGCAGGTACCGTCGACAAAGACTGCCACGAAAGAGAGGGGCACGAAGCATACGAGGTGCACTCTCCATCACAAGGAGGGCTAGTGGGAGCCGGTGGGGCGCGAATGGCCATGTCGCACGGTGAGATGCTGGCACAGGCGCACTCCACCACGCCGCACCTAGCACCGCTCGCGCAGCACGCGCCGCATTCGCCGCACGCGCAGCACGCGTACCGCTCGCTGCCCGAGCACGAGACGCACTACGCCGCTCCCGCAGAGCCGCGCGCCTCCGTCATCGAGTCCAGCCAGCCGCTCATCATCGAGTGCACCTGAGCCCTCCTGGCGCAGCACGCCCTCGTCGGACGCGTGTTTCCCCGCCGCACATGTGATTCCAGTCTTGTGATCAAACGAAAGTATTTCGTAAAAACATTTGGACGAGAATTTCGTCCCTTGCAGTGGCTATGAGATTACGATATAAACTTTAAGATGTACATTTGTAAGAATTATTACTTTGTAAATGCGATGCGATATTAATAAGTACTAAGTACTTGAGTAATTTTAGTCCCTTCGGGAATTGTATCGTATTTAGTTAAGAATTTAAATATTACATCCAAGATTTCAGCAGCCTCTGTTTATACTAATGCTCAATTTTATATGTAAAATTAGAATTCTATTGTAAATAGGATTTTGAGACATCGATTTATTTAATTTTTACGCGATTACAGATGTATGTACCTACTTCCAGATATAAAAATCTTCATAACAGTGTTGTCGTGATTGAAGATAATCCTTAATGATTTGTTGTTCAATTATAAGTAGTGTTAATCATCAGCACGTACATAAAAGTGTTACTATATAAAATTTCACCAAAGAATATCTGAACAGCAATAAAGTGCCGAGAGAATACTGTTTTGTGAAATTATTTCAAATCAGTCCGAAACACGTAATTAAACAACTGATTAGCGGTAAGTGCCAAAAGCACGTTTATTTTTAAGTTAAAATTAAAGAGATGAGCGTATAGTATTTTAAATTGTTGTTCCTAATGAATAATCGGAAAGTAAGCGCATGACATGTGCATGAACGTAATTCTAATGATATTTAGACTAAAATTGTCAAATCGTGTACATTATCCCTACGCTAGAACAAATGGTGCTTCACATCGTAGAGTAGTGGTCGCTGGCATCGCACGCGCCGCCTGCGCGCGCGCCGATGGACATGTACTACATCGTAATGTTAATTCACCGAGTCTACTAGTTACTATTTTATATTCCCAAGTAATTATGATTCTCCTATTCGAAAAGGCTGAGATAATTAAATGTAATGTAATGTTTGGCAAATATTAAACGTAAGTAAGTATTGGTTTACATGATGTGTAACTTGTGTAAACGTGGCTTGGAAGTAAAAGCTTGTGTGTAATATTGTGTATTCACAGCTTATACGTGATGTAAAACCAAACGATAGCGTTTTGTATATTTCTATTGTTCATACGAATAAGATTTTTACACGCAATCCTTAGTAGATTTATTAACGGTATATTTTCTACTGTTTACAGAGCAAAAGAATTTGTACTTAAGTCACTATCGTTTATGGCTTCAAATATTGTGTCCACACTTCCAGTCATGTTAAAAATTTCATTGATTTCGACGTTTCTTCTTGCAGTTTAAAGTTACAATTCTTTAACTTGAAAACAAATATTCTATTATATAACTCTCTTCTCACATTTTTATTTTGTTTTAACTAAAATCGTTTACTCTATTAAATAAACTCTTTATTGATACTTAACGTTAAGGACATTATTAAATATAGGAACACTTTGTAAAGTTAAAAGGATTGTAACGAATTTGAACATGGTCGAGTAATATGCATAACATAAGCGTACGGGTGATTTTATAAAGTACATTTAATCCCAAAAGAGTATGTACTAGGTACCTGCCATGTCTTGGAAATTGAACCTTATCTACAAGAGATCACCTGTACACTTACATGTGTATTTTCTCTGATTTAAAGGTTTTTGTATATAATTGTATTCATCCTATATAGTTATATTTATACATTCTTAGAAAAGTTAACGTACAGGGTTAAGAATATTGTGGACCTATCAAATGTCACTTAATAAGTAATCGATTCACAGAACTACATGGAAAATGCAACAAGTATAGTATCATGTCACAAATACCTTTGTTGTAGGTTTTGTTTATTTCTGATTTAACTATTCTTATCTTTTTTTTAAATCTCTTACTAAGTCACTTTCAAACGTCGAAATCATTTTATGTCAATAATCATCTCAACATCTACGCTTTTGTAGAAAAGTTATCATTGGATAAGGAAATTAACTATTGTTGAGTGACTTGGGCACAGCATGTTGACTACGATATTGTTACATATATAAACTCGTTGACTTCTCGCCATTCCTTAAACTTATTGAATATTATAGTTATAGTATTTTGTTAGATTTTTAATTATAGCGTATTTATTTATCTTTCGCGTCGTGTCACAGTTCTGTCAAAGAACTCAACAATCATTAATTTCTTGAAACTACTATTTGGGACACTCATTGTTTTGTATGAAATATACACTTTTGTTTGACAACTGAAAATCATATACAGTAGACATCGAAGTGAGCCCAAAATTTTGTACGGAAATAAGATAGTAAACATCGCACAAATCTCGCACTAAGGCAAAATTAAGAATATTAAGAGTGCTGAACAGTACGTAGGTACAATAAACCATGTTATTTTATTTCATTATTGGATTTTGACTAATTTTGTAAACCGCGAACAGGTACGTAGCAAATAAATACACTGTAAATAATTCCGATGAATTATAAAATAATGTGGTATATTTTTAAATTATTTACATTTAATAATATATCAGTCACTACCTACGTTGTAACTATATTTCAATAATGTATAAAATTGACACCTAAGAGAGATTGACGGTCATAATAAATAATATAAGTACAATACGTTACTTGTGGTACTGCAAGGTAAGCAATATTATTACTGTATGTATTTAATACCTTTTGCTACTATTATGTATAAAATAAATATAATGTACTCGCATACACCTCGTAAGGAGTATAGGTAATATTGGAACCACTTAATGCGCCAGAAACTTACCTACATACTGTAAAGGCCTGTAATTTTGTACACCTTGATCGATAATAATTATTTTACAACACCAAATTCATTAAAACGGGAGTTAAAATATAAATCATGGTTTTATTTAAATTTACCCCATACTCATTTATTTCAGTGACTTGAGTTTACCTGTATACACTCAACAAAACTAATCGTCGCGACATCAC
Organism: Ochropleura leucogaster; assembly: GCA_958449745.1. Taxonomy (NCBI): domain Eukaryota; kingdom Metazoa; phylum Arthropoda; class Insecta; order Lepidoptera; family Noctuidae; genus Ochropleura; species Ochropleura leucogaster. The sequence goes on along the minus strand of OY288204.1, from coordinate 10,322,552 downwards.
ACTGTTCAATGCAAAATAGAAAGATGAAACGAAAATAACTGGCTTGCTTTCTGTGAGAAAGAGAGAGAGAGAGGCAGAGAGACAAGCTCTCTGCCTCTCGGTTACAACTATATCAAAAAGTTTCGCTACAACTTTTGGTCTTAATTTTTTCCGTCTAGCCCCTTTCGCAACTCGTGATAAGGCACTTAATTCCAAAAACATGGCAAGAACATCGTAGTCAGCTGATTTAATCAAAGTAGCAAACATGGCAGTAAAATTACATAAATCGTAATAAATAACATCGATGTCATAAAAGAGTAAGTATCTATATAAAATCGTAAGTATGACTTTCAATTTCTATCACTCTCGTTGATAAAGAAAACTCTCTCGCATTTTACAACGGATGTCGACCTATAACTGCAGATACAATTTCAGTTTCAGTGCATAGCGCTAAAGTTGAAAATCGATTACCATCAACTACATGTAGAGTTAAAAGTTACCTTATTGATAAAATATAATTTATGTCTCGATGAAAATAAGGAGTAGGTCTTTAAAAAGCTTAATTGCTTTGTTGAGTTACGTGAAAGTTAATAGGCATAGCTCTGCTCCCTCTCGCTCTAATCAATGAGTTCATACAATTTTGAGACTGTAAATATATGGTACACTTATGCCCGTGATTTCGCCCGCGTGTAGCTCTGGATTTGCCCAGGAAATCACACTTCCGGGATAAATGATAAGTACTATACTATGTGCAATTGTGCAGCCTATAATATAAAGCAGGCGTTGAGCCTTTTTGGAATAGTAACGACAATGTGTTCAAAAACAAAGTTTATTTACTCTAGTATAGAACAAGTTTCGAAATGTCCAGTCGTACATAATGCAAAAATTGCCTCTAAGAACTGCATGCCTAAAAGCAAAGCGATACGTTGTAGTTTTGCTTTCTTCCTGTTTATGAAGAAATATTTTAAATCAAAAACACACTGCTACACTGAAACTGGAAACATTTTTGAATTGTGAAATAACGACTGATTTTATTATTACTGGAAGGTATCTTCGGTAAAGAAAAAAAGATCAATTCTGTTTTCTTCATTTATTAGAGTAGAATGTTACATAGTGTAAAATAAGGTTAAACAAAACTACTGGCAAGTTACGCTTCAATTTTGTATAAAATTTCGTGACCACTACGTCTGCATTTGCAATGTCGTATCCCCACTGTGTTGGGGAGTCTCGCTGGCCGCTGATTCAGGCGCACGGCATTTTTTGAGGTGCGTCCTCATGTTAGACGACTGGGTAAACGCCAGCTTGCAGCGAGGACACGAGTATGGCTTAGACCCGGTGTGGAAATTCAAGTGTGATTTCAAGTGATGCTTCTTTGTGAAAGACTTCGGGCACAGCGTGCAGGAGAACGGCTTTACACCTGAAACACGAAGAATCATAGTTATTATGCTGTTTACATATTAACCGACATTCAATTACGAATCGGACTGCCCCACCGAGGGTTCCATACAAACTTGCGACATAAACGGCCACATCTTTTGACTATTTATTTTTCACAACTCCAAGGAACCACAGTTTTGAGTATGTGGGTTTTTTTCAACTCTATACTTCAACGCGATTCTGGGATTAAAGGTAGGTAAAGGGGACAGACAGACAGACTGACAGACAGACAGACGGACGGACAACAATGTGATCCTATAATTAAGGTATCCGTTTTTTTCCTTTTGAGGTGCGTAACCCTAAAAACGTGCGTTGTTAAAACAAGCCAATAATCGCATTGTCTTAACTAGGAAGAAGACAGAATTCTGAAAAATATAATTGTCTTTAGTGATAGTAATGAAGCACCGACGAGTAACCGTTTTAGATTTTATAATTATCATTATCATAAATGTCATAAATGAGTTCAACATAATTATCTACATATTCAATAAAAGTCCGTAGACGCACTTTCTATTCGAACTAGTCTAGAACATAATGCACGTGATTGGTCACGTGCATTATGTTCCAATTAATTTCATTTTATCATTGATCTTGAATGACGACATAAGGTCATATCATTAGAAATAATACAGTTTATAGACATTTTCACTTACATAATCAGAAATGTATAAAAGTAAAAGTAGTACTTAGATGGCATTTAGTGTTACTATTTAGTTCTAACGTATATATTTTGATTTAGTGGTTAGCAAGGTAGTCACAGTTGTAATGTTTTATTGCTTTTTTAACAATATTTGTACTTGGGGTACTACAAAGGAGTTATAGATCAATGCGCAAGCTTTTTAGGAATGAAAGCAGACATTCGACGGAATACTCTTATCATAGGTGTTATTTTAGACATAATGTGATCAATATGAGGTTTTTAAGTTAACTTCAGGGAGAGGAGTAGCCCACTCCTCCACTTTATCTGAGAAGGGGTTTGCCGCAAGCAAACCGTCACTGCTGGGGTGATTGTGTAGAATGCGAATGTGTCCCCGCACCCCAGCCAGAAGTGACGAGAAGGAACACCGTGTGGTTTTAGTCAGTAGGAGTCTGACAGACCCCTCCGCAATGGCGGAGGACATCCATTGAGGATTTCCACACGCAAAAAAAAAAGTATCTATAATAAAACTGTTTAATGTCGTATTTTTTTCATTGTTTATTTTAAGTTGAATTTGGTTCAGGATTTTCCTATTTTTTGCAACTAAATCATGTACGAGGATTTTTTTGCTTGAATTGTTAACACATTTGACAGAAACTATGTACTGATGAAAATCAAATAATTGTGTACGTTTTTCACTAAGATAAAGTGGCGGTTTCTATATATTGGTTTTGACCAAAATAAAACAAGCAAGTCGACCAAAGCCAAAATAAAATAATAAGTACGACATGTAGCAAGTCTTGGTTGCCAGTTTTCTTTTTAATTTAACGACACATGTTACACAATTTATTTCAAAACGAAAACCAAATCAACCAAAGATAAATTAGGAATACAACAGACGCTAAATACAGAGAAAAGCGATTGTTCCGAATAATACCAACGAGTAGGGCAACTTGAAGTACAATAACTTGGAAAACAATAATGTCAACGACATATTATCACCTCTCTTTTGTTTAACCGACACTTTGGAGCGGTCTGCAAAGTGCGTGTCGTAGTGCGCGGTTCTTCGGCCCTATGGCCCCGACTGCGTGCGCTGGCGCTTGATTACTAACCTGTATGTAGTCTCAGGTGAAGCGTCATGTTGGAGCGGTCTGCGAAGCGCTTGTCGCAGTGCGGGCAGGCGTAGGGCCGCTCGCCCGAGTGCGTGCGCTGGTGCTGCTTCAGCAACATCTTGCGAGAGAACGCCTTGCCGCACTCCTCACACACGTGAGGTTTCACACCTGAAACATATACATAAGGTTAACCTTAAAATGGTACTGGACTTAATAACAGGTGGTTTAGAACATAATGTAATGTGTAATCTTTTTAACTCGAAGAAGTTTGAGACGTTTAATAGATCTGCGCTACGACCTACGTAAGTTTCAGTTGCATTTACTAGGGATACTGTCATGCTAAACTATATTAATATTTCTAAAACTAACTCGCCGACATCAGGTACACTTACAATGGAAGACATAAAAAGTATATAATCGAATTTGTATGACAACCTTTCTAATAAGAAACTGTCGATCTGTTTGAGGGATCTAGAAATCGTTGCACGTTCGGGAAAGTGCAAACTTAGCACTATGTAACTAATTTAATGTGTACTTAGTTTGTTCTCGACACTAGTGATCAGTATTGTAAATTTGTAAACAAATAGTCACCTGGTGGTTACAGGTGAACACATGTTTGTATTGGGTCATCAAATTAATAAAACATTTTTGTACGAGTGTAGTTGAAAACCAAAATTGACCTCAGCGTAGAGATCCAGTTGAAAACTACCTACTACTACTAATGGACCTATTTGCCGCAGCCGTGAGACTCACAATAATTATGAGGAGAAGAAAAAAAAACATTAAAAAAATTATCTCTTTTTTTGTAAATAAAAGAAAAGAGATAATTATTGTATGTCTCACGGCTTTAAGTTTTTGTTTTAATTTTTTTTTTAATGTTTTATTTATTTTATTTACGTTCTTTGTTTAATGTTGTGTGCACTTGTGGCAAGTGCCAAATAAACTTATATTCTCTTTCTTACTAGAATACTGAAAAAAAAATTATGATCAGAGATCGGAATATGGAGATATTTGCAAGAACTGGAAGGAAATAAGTTTCATGTGGATACTACTTCCCTTTATATCAACAGCATTGTTTTGGAACTTTAAAATACATTCCGGGATTTTATGGGTAGATGTTTTCCACATAATAATATGTTATTTACTTTCTTAAAGTTTGGGCAAATAAACTCTACTAAGATATTCCGAAAATGTTAGATTGATGTTATAGGATTTTTCATCTTGGAATAGGCGTCATCTCTGTTTAATTCTTATTTTTAAATTAAAATTTATAGAGATATATTTATAAGATATTAAACTGTCACCATGTTTTTATCCTATTTATGAATGGTGATAGATCCAGATTGCGATACAAAGACTAAGGATATTAAGAATTAGATAGATAGATATATTTATTTGCTCAATGCTGTTTACATACAGAAAGAAAAATGCATGTATGATGATATAAAATTAATAAAAATGGTTCAGATAATCTATACTAATATTATAAAGCCAAAGACTTTGTTTGTTTGATTGAACGCGCTGATCTCAGGGACTACTGGTTGGAATTGGAAAATTCTCTTAGTGCTGGATAGTCCATTTCTTGAGGAAGGCTATAGGCTATATAGCATCACGCTACGACCAACAGGTGCTGAGCAGCGTGGGTGAAACCGCGAGGTACAGCTAGTTTTATATATAATATCCACAGAAAATGAATTTACCTGTGTGGATCCGCACATGCATGTTGTAAGCAACGCGCTGGTTGAAAGACTTGGGACAGAGAGAGCACTTGTACTCTTTACGATTCCTGAAAACACATAAAACGAAGTATATTCTAATTAGTGAATGCTTAACAAGCTTCTAAAACTTAATGAAACGATTTTTAACAGGTAGGTATGCTTTTACTTGGATAGAAAAGATGGTCGGGAAACTGTTAAAATCCTTACTAATATTATAAACTAGATTGCGCCCGCGGCTTCGCCCGCGTTATATTTTGGGTAACACAGTTCCCCTTGCGCCTTATTGCTTTGTAATAGCAACGCTAAGTTTTCCCTTTTCTTCCCTCTTTCTCCCTCACATCCCACTTTTTTAAAATAAAAATTTCCGTCTCCTGGTTCCCAACTATATCTGTACCAAAATTCATCAAAATCGGTGTAGCCATTCAAGCGTGAAGAGGTAACTAACAAACTCACTTTCGCTTCCTTACTAATATTATAAAAGCGAAAGTGAGTTTGATTGTTTGTTTTTTTTATGGGATGTGAGGAAGAAAGAGGAAAGAAAAGGGAAAACTTAGCGTTGCTATTACAAATCATTAAGGCGCAAGGGGAACTGTATTACCCCAAATTTAACGCGGGCGAAGCCGCGGGTGAAAGCTAGTATTTTATAAAAGCGATAACTAAGCTTCTCTCACCGATGGATCTTCATGTGGCTGCTCAGATATCCTCTGTCGTTGAAGTATTTGCCGCACACTGTGCAGGTGGCTGCAAACTCTCTGGTGCCCCTGTGTATGGACATGTGGTACTTGAAGTTGCGCAGCTGGGAGAACGTCTTGCCGCACTCGCCGCAGGAGTACCGAGCGGTTGTCGAGTGCCGCCTCATGTGCACTGCGAGGGAATCGCCGCTCGTGAACACCTGGAAACGGTACATTGAGAAAGACGATATAGCAAAGAACTGCCATCACACAAAGGAATTTTAAAGATAGTTAAACATAGACCTTTACCCAAACACAAACAAAAAGGTTTATTTCTAAATCTCTTTCCAGAAGAGTGGGCGTGATCACACAAAGTAACATGAATTTATTTGAACAACCAAGTTAGTAATCGAATTAGGTATTTACTTAACAGATTTGAAGAAGCTTGAAACTTGAGTGTCTACATAATTATGTGGTTCTAGTTTTAAAAATTCAATACATACATTTGACGCTGGTAAACTTACAGTTGCAGAGCGGTTAGAAATAAGCGACTTCTATATTTATATTAATTTATGTGTAAGTTATAGTTTATAACTTTGGTTTGTCCAAGTAAACCGTTTACTTTAGAATAATGGGAATTTCAATAATTTATGTGCTTACTAAGAAACATTAGAAGTTAGTTACGTGACTTCACATATAACAAATAACATAAAATGACTATAAAATAGTACATAACATGTAAATATATTGTTTATACAGGCATCTCAATTTCAGGCACTTTACTATAGACCAAGAAATAACAGCTTAGTGGACGTTGCATTTGAACTGCGAATGCAAACGACTACATGAATATAAATGTATTTTAGCGTAAAACATTTCCACTCAGTGTGGTGAAAGCAAACCTAGGCTTAAAGGAAGCGCTGTTGATATTGCTTGTATTTGATTTAAAATACCCTCAATAAAAAGTTTTTGTTTGGTTTGGGTTTTTAATCCAATGCATGCTAGAATCCATACATTCCTAATATGCTTCGACGTTCATACGTGCATCGCACGCAAGTGCTGTTTGGCCTATTGCCAGAATTCAAGGAACCACATGCACCCCAAGGTTGTGAAGAGTCACCGTTCTTTTACCAATTTTAGAGTTTAAATCATTACTGGTTTGTTTTTCAATCATGAAACATTCCAAACACAGGTGAAAACTGTCACCAACTAAGGTAGCTAACTTATTTAAAGAGTACTACGATCTCAGTGTCGTGGAATTAACCAATGCTCTATCTACGGTATAAACATAACATGACGCCTGTAATCCTCAAAGGTGGAAGCAGAGGTGTACCCAATTATAGTACACCCAAATTTAGCCAGCTATATAACCATAAACTATTGCCAGGTGTCTCCAGATGGACGGTGAGCAATGGGTAGCTCACCGTCCGTCTGTCTATTAACGACAGGCTGTGTCGATGGCGCGTTAGTGTTTCACGCGCGCCTCAAAGAGATGTCAGCAAAACAGAAGGGCCCTCCAGGGCCTCCGCCTGCCGGAGTTGTGGGTTGTTTGAAAGAGATACCGCGGCCCCGGAACGTAAAGGGCTATAGAAGGAACATGGGCGAGTTTTAGAACTGACACTCCCCCCCTCCGCCCAGAGCAAGGGAAGTCATTTGTGAATTTCCCATACCAAAAAAAAAAGCTGTCTCCTCAAGATTTCCTCAAGAAGTCTCTATTTATTTTATTGTGTGTCTTATAGTCGATAGGCCAAGGAATACTAAACTTTTTATGGAATAAATAAATACCAACAACTATAATATAAATGTTAAGTTCACCTGATTGCAAATAGTGCATTTGAAGTCAACTCTCCGGTTGTTTGGTAGACATGAAACTGTGGACAATACTGCAATGTCCCCTGTAGGCGCTGTGTCGCTAAGTGCTTCTGCATTTGATAATCGGTTTGGTTTGGGAACATTGTTATTGCTATCGTTAGCTATGCTGCTCGCATTTCCCTGAAAATTAGGTGATTGTTATATTACTTGGGATTGAGGACGATCTTACTTCCATTAAGCACAAAGAAAAAAACTTCTTACCTTTAGTTTGGACGATTGCGGCTGCACAAGATTTTCAGTTTTTCTACGGAATGGTTTATAATTGTTAGGTGTTCGAGGACTCCATGGACTCTCTAAAACTTGATTCAAAATAGTTACTTTAGCAGACGTTGTCACATCCATTTCTTTACTACTTTCATCACTAACATTGTCAGTGACGGATCTATTTATATGAACTGGCATCGGTTGTATTGTATTGAACATTGACGGTGCAATACTAAAGTCCAAAGAAGGAACATAAAATCCTGAAAGAATCTGTTCCTGTATCCCCAACTGAATTAAAGGATTTGCTGACATTGGGACATGGTTCATTAATATATTCATCGGCAAACTATTTCTGTCAGTATCAAAACCATGTGTCTTATTACTTCTTGCAGCCGAACAAACTTTTAGACAAGATTGGTCATAAAATGTTTTGTTAGTTTCACCGTAATCTGGTTCATCTTGAGTGCATCGCTGCTGCTTGTGAAGGTGAAATACTGTAGGCGAATGACTGATGTGCTCTTTCGTTTTTTTATATGGTTCTAAGAGTGAACCGTCGGCGCTGAGATGTTTGCCATTTGCATGCGTCAAGAGCACAGATGCCGGAGCACGATAGCATTCATTTGATATTGCTAGCACGCCTGCCGTCAGACCGTTAACATTACCGTTTCGAGGATATGTCTCGATAAATAAATCACGTAGAAAAGAGTTCCTTTGTCGGTCTCCATACGGCGATTTCAGATTTCCTAAAGAAGACTCATGCTCTCCACTTGGATTCTGACTACGTACCAGCTTATCTTTGCAATCTGGGTTGTTAACTGAATACTGTAATATATCCTGGATATCCTTGCCTTTCTTTATATTTATATATCGTTGATCTCTACAGCCTTCAAATCCTAAAGTAAATATATTCCTTTTTGACAAATCCGTTTCATAGTGAAAACTTAAATTGAAACTGTTATACTCCAAGGTATCAGACATTTGCGGCAAATGTTGAGTGTCAACAAATATTTGCATGGCTTTTATAATGTCTAGAAACATTTCAAGTTTTTCTTTTTGCACAGTGACTTCCCCATTATAAATGTAATATAGCACAGATGACATAGCCTCGAGGTCAAAATCTGGTAAAACTATAAAAGTCGGCGATTCATCTGTGGGACATGAAAGTAGAAGCCGCTGTAAGAAAATGTTGTTAATTAGTCATTGCAAGATTATATATATAAAGCTAATAAAGGCTTTGTAAAATACTATAATTGGAAGTTTTGCTTACTCTGAGAAAAGCGCTGACACTAGCGAGCACGGCGCGGTGTGCGCTGAATGCGCGCCCGCCGCACAGGAGTTTCACATCGCACCACTCGCCGTGTGACAGCCATTCACACATCTGAAATATCAATGAAAGAGAAATCCATTAATGATTAAATTTGATCGCTTTTCAATTTCGTTATTAGATGTTTACTTTTAACTCATTGTGTACAAGTGAAGTAAGTATTCTGATCTAGTTTTAAATAAGTATTTAGATTTCAGACTATTTTCAAATTGAAAGATAAAAAGTAATGTTAAAGAAAGATAATGAACAGTACTTTAAACAATTTATAATAAAACAATCTAATCGCACTCACAACACACTTGATAATAGTCTGTGAAAACACACCGTTACAAAATGGATTAGAGAAATAATTTTAAAATTTCTTTCACGCAATTTTCGAGTAATTTGGATGGAGCTTCAACAGTGATCCGGTGAGCACGGAACCAAACTCGGACGTCTGTAAACACGCTTCATGTTTGTGGCACACTTTTAATTCCTCGCCGATCGTGCAAATAGATGCCTATGCTCGGTATCTGTGCTGTAGCAGTGACATGCACACCCGATGTCTCTCACGCCAGTAAAGGCTAAATTAACCAAACACACCCGACCAGGTCAACGTTTTTAAAGTAGCACCACTTGTGAAAGTGTAGAGCAAATAGGTCTAATCAAACAAGAAGAAAATTGGAAGCATCATCTCACCAACCTATACACTTCCTACTACCTACGTCTTACTTGACAGTTATACTTAACCTAAAACGTCGCCGTTTAAGTGAGCAATTGAAATTGGTATGCAATGTTTTATGTGTAATGAAAGCCTGCTCATTTAATAAATTCATTAATACGCTATGTGCTTACTTTTGGCATAAAAAATAACATTGCCAAAATTACGAAATCAATTAACGTGGACCTACAAAGCTCATTATCCTAATATTCATAGCCAAATTACTTAAGTAGCAAGCTCGCACGCTTGATGATTTATTAGTATTATCACATTGTTGTGGGCACCAACTCCACGGTTTGGTGATAAAATCTGTAGCGCTTTACTACAAACACTAAACACACATGATTTATGCGGTGCTTCTTTATGTTCTAATAGGCGACACGAAAAGAAAGGAGGGGCTAAACCATAAGCAGTAGGTAAGTAGTTCTTGTGAAAACAAATATATCTGCACAGAATAAAAAGCTTTGTAGAAACACCTCTGTAAAATAAAAGAATGGCGTTAAAAAAACACTTTATACAAATAGCTTACCTACTACTAAAAATAGAAAGCTAGGGTCAGATTAGTTTCTAGTACATTATCAATTATCTACAGCATATTCCAGTAACCAGAATATACATGGTATCGATGCTGTCGTATTGTAACGTTAATTATCGATTTGCCGATATCAATTAACTCGTGAAGGTATTTTAAGATTAAGATTAATACCCGTGATCCATGAAACATTACAAGCGTCTTTCTTGTCCTACTTGTCATGATGTCTATTGTGTACCTAGTAGCTATGTATAGCTAACATTACAGGCTTGCTATATGTATAACTGTGTAGTTCTGTGTGAGTACTGCAACTGAACAATACCTACCTATAATTTCTCAAAGAAGAGAAATGCAAGCATGACTAAAGCTTAAGAATTCTACGGCCAGGCTAGTAAAATAGTGCGGCATCCCAAGAAAAGTTAAAAAAAAAAACAACTGTTCTACAATTTTATTATGACTCACTTTTTATCAGCTTTATAGTTACTCAACGGGATTAAATTGATGAGTTTAATTATTCCACTATTAAAATCATGAATTCTGTAAATATGTAGGTACATGTAATGGTCGCGAATCATATTTTGTTCAACATACAGCCTGACACTGGCCATCAATTTAAATGAAAAAAGAACGTAAGAACTTTTGAATTTCGCGGGTCACTCTATCACTTCCGTCTTAAGCAATGTTCTTAGTGAACACTCTTTTTGATCCAATATTTTTCGGCCGTTTTTTTTTTTATTTCAACTGGCTAGCTATTACGGTTCGAAAGAGGTAAGCACAGACAACCCCAGTGATAGGCAGACAGACTGACAGCGGTGCGGCTTATTACCCATAAATTGTTACCCCATGGATGGATATGGTACTGTAAAAGAACGTGGGCTTTGGGTTATTTTGAGTTGCTTTATTAGATACATAACTAGCTTTTGCCTTAAATTCGGGATAACACAGTTCCCCTTTCTTGATTTGCAGGTAACTGCTACCTATAGTTTTTGCCATTGCGACTTACCTATTTATTGTAATAGCAAAGCTAAGTTTTCCCTTTTCTTCCTTCCTTCTCCCTCATTTCTCACTTTAAAAAAAACCACCTGTACCAATATTCATTAAAATCGGATTAGCCATTTATGCATGAAGACGTAACAAACAAACTCACTTTTGTGTTTACGAGCAGATGATGATCCTACTAATCTTAGGTGCTTCGTAAAAGCTCAATTCCGCAAAGCTCAATGAGGCAAACTTAAGCAGGCAGTATATATAAATAAATAAATGGACCGATGACCTGGACAGAGAAGCAGTCAAGAGATGACATGAGAGACACTTGGGTTATGTTTGATTAGAGAGGATATTCGTTACCAATCAAGCTCAAAAAATATTAGGTTTTTCCGAAAGTAAAAGTAGATTTGTATATACATAGGCACTGACCACAGAGTCAGACGGTTTTGTATTTTTTTAGTTTTTGCATTCCATTTCTTACTTCCCACTTGCTTAAACGCAAACACTATAGCAGTTATTGGACTCTTAAGTAAACATTGATTTATTTATGTTTGATCTAAAGTTCAATCTATAGCTTGGCTAAGTGTGAAGGTCTTTCTTTTTAATTAAATGGTTGCAAATAAAATGAAGCAGTATGCGTAGCTTTAAATAAGAAAACTGCGGCATGTTATGGTTTGAACATGTTTAACTAAAACTTAAAATATTATGTTAATGTTTTGGCATAACAAATAAACAAAACAAATGACCAGGTAGTTCTAAAAAAGTTTACTAGTGAAGTTTTTTAGTTTTAACTTCTAATCCTGACTTGGGTGTATTTAACTATTCTAAACCACCTAAGTACTTTCGAAATAGGAACTTGCTCTGCCGGGAAGGTGGAACATCTATTTAGCCATTGTGAATGGTTCAGAAAACATTTTTTCACCTGTTATTTTCTTGACTGCCGCAAAGCCCAAAAGATGAAAACAGCAAAATTAAGCGAGTTCGACGCAATTCTAATACTAACCATATCACGTCGATGGATTTGATAATGTAACAATTTCTACCGTTAAAGATACAGAAAATATTAAAGGTTAACATAGCTGCTTTATGTTTAAAAAGGACTCCCGATGAGTAAAAAATTTGAACTCAGAGAGTAATGAAATACTTAGATATATAGAATGACAAAAAAATAGGTACATGAAGAAAGAATAAAATCCAGGCACCTACTAAATAACTGAAAATATAGCTTTATCATACACGAAGACAGACGCAATTTGCCGGATGTCTTTAAAAATGGAAAATTATCTTTTGTATAAAATCCTACTAATTTTATAAATGCGAATATTTGTGAGTATGGATGTGTGAATATTTGTTACCTACTCTCTCACGTCAAAACGGCTGAACGGATCTTGATGAAATTTGGCACAGAGGTGGTTTATAGTTTTGGATAGGTACTTTTGTTTCGATAATCATGCGGGCGAAGTCGCGGGCGGAAGCTAGTTTCACCATAAATATCAAAGACTAGCTAGCGCCTGAGGTTTCGTCCGCGTGGCATAGTTACTTTGGGCTAACGCTAACATTAACCCGCGTGATGATCGAAAAAAGAATATCTTTCTCTCCATTTTTCTTTCCACGTTCTCCCCCTTATCTCATTTTAAAAAAATGTCTTGTCCGTGTCCAGGGTCCCAACTATCACTGTACCAAAATTCATCAAAATCCGTTTAGCCATTTAGGCGTGAAGACGTAACAAACAAACAAACTCACTTTCGCTGTTATAATATTAGTAAGGATTATATATTATATTATATAGTAAGGATACGCAATTATATACGTTGCCAAGTTTTTAAAAATACGATACATGATTGTCCATATTTAGGCAGCACCCTAACCCTTTTCTTTGAAAAATACAAAATGGTAGTTACTGTAACTATAGATCGTCACCTACGTATGTCTATAAAAAATCGTTAGGTACACAAAAGTAATATACAAAATGAAAAATGTTAGAAACAGATGAAGGAAATGAAAATTTAAAAAATATTCTTAAAATTTCTGCGCAACGATTAAAATAAATAAAGGAAGATCTATTTCACTCACTGTAACAGTTTAAAATCACCAACATGTAACATTTAATTTCCACTTCTGTATATAAATGGTTTCGTCCAAAAGCGCGGGAATTTCACCAACAGGGGACTGAACCAATGTGTGCGCGTGAGTCCTCCACACTGACGGCAACAACACACCGCAACACGCATGCGCAAATGTGTGTTACCGCCGACCATATAGGCACTACTACCATTTTTAATGGCATGCGTTATTCCAAACTTTACGTGTGCCAACAAAACCCGTATATTAAACTTTCAACAAAAATATTCGATTGCCTACTAACTAAATAATACTTACATATGGATTCTTGTTTGTGAATATTTCTAACAAGAGCTTTTCAGTTTTTATTCAAAACTCGTTATGCAAATTCATTGCAAATGTGCGGGACACTCATGGAACATACAGTTATAGGTATTAATCATACAGATTTAGTTGTTACTTTGTCATTTATACTTGCTTCGGTGTTATTAAGTGCATCAATATGTTTCTTTGACATTCATCGAATTAACATTAAAACATAGGTAGGTGCCTTAAGAACTGAGACTACCTTTAATCACACGCTGTTTTAACCATTTATTTGATCATTTCTAATGATTTCTGCATATATAGTTCGGCAAAACATAAAATCACCAGACTCTAGGCTCTAGTGCCCTTAAAATCTAAGAAAGAAAGTTTGGTAAGACACAAACACGGAACCAAAACGAATAAGAAAGATGGTAGTTCGTTTTGTCTGCTCATAAACATCCACCTGCAATAACTTCAGTTCATCCATGATCATGGGATTTGCAACATCGCCGAAATATCAGCAACTCGAAACTAACATGGTAAATATCCCGTTTCAAGTTTTAATAATAAACACGGAACCACCTTAAATTATTTTGACTGCTCTGTTGTTCTCGTGGGCTAAGCACGGGGTCGTGGGTTCGATTAACAGGTCGGGTAAAAAGTGCCCTTAGGTTTTTCTACGTGCCCGTTCGTAAGTACCTAAAATGTTAGAAATAAACACTACTTCCTATTACATTCCTATTCATCAGTTTTGACAACATAACGGGAGTAGGGACAACCTGCCCATCAGGTTATCTAGGTAGGTATCTAGTGCTCTGACCGTTAGTGATACGGAGTAGGAAACGACCTTAATTTCGACCTATACCTACCTACTATGGATTTTGTCCTCAGATTCTCCTGCGTCGTTGGTCTAGTGGTCGTAAGCGTGATTGCTGAGCATAAGGTCCTCGTTTTGATAATTACCGGATCGCGCAGTGTTATCGGATTATTCCATCAGGATTTTTTTTAGTATCAGTCACTAAGTCTGGATTTATGCCCAGTAGCTGGCAATAGGGTCACCTACTACTCCATCAACATGTTCTAAGTGCAGAACTATTTGAGAAGTTATTGCTACTGCGATCTATACATATACTTGAGAAACAAAGAATAAACATCAATTTGGCTTGCACACAACATGCAACGATAGAATAAAGACATCTTTGCTGAGATTAAAAAAAAGACCAAATAGGTACCTACCCTCCAATCCTGCACATGCGCATGCGGCTGCAATGTGAAAGTTTCTCTACTTGTACCAAAATGCATTATTTTAATAAAACTATCCATTACGTGTATGCACACACAATAAAAGACAAATTCCTAATGTGGTCCATAGTCTTAAAACATTTGTACGGATTTAGAGGCAACTAAATATCTCCTATTATATACACTTCAAAAGTAAGTACTGCCCAAAAGTTGTTTAAGTCAGAACTATTTGAGAAGTTATTGCTACTGCGATCTATACATATACTTGAGAAACAAAGAATAAACATCAATTTGGCTTGCACACAACATGCAACGATAGAATAAAGACATCTTTGCTGAGATTAAAAAAAAGACCAAATAGGTACCTACCCTCCAATCCTGCACATGCGCATGCGGCTGCAATGTGAAAGTTTCTCTACTTGTACCAAAATGCATTATTTTAATAAAACTATCCATTACGTGTATGCACACACAATAAAAGACAAATTCCTAATGTGGTCCATAGTCTTAAAACATTTGTACGGATTTAGAGGCAACTAAATATCTCCTATTATATACACTTCAAAAGTAAGTACTGCCCAAAAGTTGTTTAAGTCACGCTCTTCTAATATCTTCGTGCACACTTTATTTTTTTAATAAGCGTAGGTAATTTGTACTAAATGAGCTCTTTAGTAGACGGTTTCCACACTCTACGCTACACGTAGACTTTATAATTGTAACTTAACACAGCAATAAAAGTTCAAAATTACTTACTTACCTACACCACTACGTGGAATTATATTCTCTGATTAAGTACGAATGAGGGATGATAAAATCTAAATTAGAAAGGCTTTTCAGACTAACTGTGACCCACCTGACCCGTTATTCTACGTTACACGGTTATGTACTTAGTTATAATAATTAGTCAATGTGACTAAAAATAAAGAACGAAGGCAATTTAAAAACCACCCATGAATGAGACAGTGAACAGGTTCAAATCCTTGTTATAAAATCGAAAATGAGTTTGTTACTTCGTCAAAAATCAATTTTGATGAATTTTTGTAGAGTTGTGACCCTGGAGACGGACATAGGCTATTTTTTATTAAAAGTGGGAGAAATAAAAAGAAAGAGTGAAGAAAAGGGGAAGAGACAGATATTTTTATTCGATCATCACGCGGGTTAATGTTGGCGTTAGCCCAAAGTTACTATGCCACACGGACGAAGTCGCGGGCGGAAGCTAGTATTTAACTCAAAATATTCAAGTATTTAAAATCTGAAAATAAGGCAGATTTTTAAAAGAAAAATAACGTCGAGTGCAGTGCAAAAAAATTCTTTTAATTCCTATAAGTATCTAATACTCAACAAAATTTGTAACTTCTACTTAGATATGAACAAGTAAGAACATCCAAGCAATTCGAGGTGCTAATAACGTGTCCGTTATGCTAGCGTACCCCAGAGCTAGATCGAGTTGGTTACTATGCCAATAAACTCTGTGTAAATACTGCCTAATTAGTGTAAAAATAAAAAAAACTCTTCCTCTTTAGTCTAGGAGATAAACACCACTTTCAATGGGTACGCTAGCGTCACGATCAAGCTAGCGTACCCATGGCCGTACTCGAAAACGGCTAATTGAAAAGCAACAGAGTTTACACACAAAAACTCTGTACAAATACTGCTCCCGCTATGCAAAATTTCATAACGATTACTCTTGTAGGAACGGAGATATTGCACAAGACTTTTCAATGACCTTCAAAGCGGGCGTTATGGCAGCGTACACATCATAGTTCTTATAGAAACGGAACTTTTTTTAAAATAAATGCTATATGTATAAATAGTGTGTGAAATTCTGACTCTATTAGTGTAAATACTTTATGCGAATTCGCACTGGAATATATAAAAAATCTATGTTAATTTCTGTTCATAGTACAGGTACAGATATGCTCAAAAGTTATTTAACATTTTTTTTTAATACAGTAGTAAAACTCAAACGTGATGAAATACTGAACTAGGAGGATATTCACTTCATTAATTGGTAGATATAGTTCTCACTGAAAATGAAACAATTGGAAAAAATCAAATAAATAGTTGAAAAAAGAAGTTAAAGAAGTGCAAGTGCGAGGGAGAAAGTATTATAGTCTACTTCACAATAGCATTGCACATGTTCCATTCCACACAAACCAACTTTTACAGTCAATTAGTACATAAGAAGGTAATCATTTTAATTAATAACGAAAATATTTATATCAAACCACACCTACCAAACTTATATTAGAAAATAACGCAATATTTATTTATTTATCCAACGCTTTATAATTTCACTACCTACTAATTCATTTTGTTCGCAACTGTACGTCAATACATTTGTTCCTAGAACTTAACATAAATGTTTTGATTATTTCACTGCGAATTCGCATAAAGTATTTACACTAATAGAGTCAGAATTTCACACACTATTTATACATATAGCATTTATTTAAAAAAAAGTTCCGTTTCTATAAGAACTATGATGTGTACGCTGCCATAACGCCCGCTTTGAAGGTCATTGAAAAGTCTTGTGCAATATCTCCGTTCCTACAAGAGTAATCGTTATGAAATTTTGCATAGCGGGAGCAGTATTTGTACAGAGTTTTTGTGTGTAAACTCTGTTGCTTTTCAATTAGCCGTTTTCGAGTACGGCCATGGGTACGCTAGCTTGATCGTGACGCTAGCGTACCCATTGAAAGTGGTGTTTATCTCCTAGACTAAAGAGGAAGAGTTTTTTTTATTTTTACACTAATTAGGCAGTATTTACACAGAGTTTATTGGCATAGTAACCAACTCGATCTAGCTCTGGGGTACGCTAGCATAACGGACACGCTAATAACTCTTTAAGGTAACACCGGCGTGAGATTGTCTATTGATTGTTTTTGGCGTTTTTCTGTTTTTGGCGCCCCGTAACCATCTGGCGCCTAGAACAATCGCTCATCTTGCTCTACCCCAGGGCCGGCGCTGAAGGTAGCTAGCTATGGAATTTTGACCCTGATCCTCAAAAAATCTGGCTTTTGTCTCCACCCAAGCTCAAGACCTGGCGACGCCCTTGGTTTGCTATTATTCATTCCCATCATCATTCCAGTTTGGTACTCTGGTCATTGAATCCCTATACAATCATGAGATTTTGACTACTTATTTGGATTAATTGCTATCCGTAGTCCTAGGAAACGAGTATCATGTTACCCGGTAATTCGGATTGGGAGGTGATAGTCGCTTCATATACGATCTGAATGCAACCAATGAGTCAATTTTTAAAGAAATCTAAGTATTATGCTTGTATAAGGTATGTAGAATGAACTCAATTATCTCTGTGGTAGTAAACTTGACGAGATAACGCCACATTTGGCGCAGTGGCTGAGCGAACGGCTGCTGCGCATCGTAACGCGTGTTTGATCCCCACTCGGAACAAATATTTGTATTGCCTACAGGTAGATGTTCCAGGTATGGCTGTATGTGTATGTGTGTTAAAATGTTAGTAGACACATACACAATACAGGAATATGTGTTTAGGAATTTATTCCATTATTTCTAACTTAACATAGAAAGTAGTTTTATCATCCACAGTAGTTGCCAAATACGTATCTGGTTTTTTTTTTACAAAGTATTTAATAAATAATATATAAATCAAAACACAACTTTTTAACAAGTTTCATCAAATATATTTAAGTCCATGTAATCAAGGGAATCACTATCTTTTACACAAGATACAAAATAATTCCCATCTGCTGTATTGGAATCATATTTGTTACAAATACAATAACACACACTTTTGCTGCAGCCCCTACATTTACTGGAATGTTTAATTGTTATTTCATCAGCAAATTCACAATTAACAAATTCATCTAGGTGATACTGAAACTCTAATCTTTCTTCTACAGAATTGATCAAATATTCATCCAAAAACATGTCAACAGTTTCAAATGTACTCAGATGATTGAACACTAGTTTTTCTTGTTTTGTCAACACTTTCTCTAACATAAAAACTAAATGATGATGATAACACTGAAATGTTATTTTATCACTGTCTTGATCTTTCATATCCATCCACATTTTAACACAACTTAATGGAGTTTTCATTGCTCCACTGAACAGTCCTGGATTTGTAAGAAGCCCACTGGCGGCCATAACACCACTACATTTTACTTGTTTGTGCAAATCATCTGCATCCTCCAACGTTTTGATCCCACCATTTGCAATTATGGGTATTTGTACTGATTCAACTACATCACGTAAAGCTTCTGCATTTACTTTATCACCACTTTTCTGTATTGGAGTCCTTCCATGAACTGTCAAAAAACTAACTCCACATTTTTCTAACTGCTGGCACATCTCAATGGTCTTGTTCAATTCTTTCAAAATCCTTATTTTGACAGACACACTAAAGTTATTAGGCAAACTGTTTCTGATACTTTTTACTAGGTCATATATTATTTCAGGTTTTGATAACAGTGCACAGCCATAACCATCCTTCATAGCCCACTTTTGAGGGCAACCACAGTTTAAATCTACACCATCTGCATATGCGTAAACCAGTTTAGATGCATCTACAAAATCATCTTGATTATTAGCTGCAAATTGCACAATCAAAGGGGTATCATTAACTGTTGTTGCAAACTCACTGAAACGTGCCTTTGAATTTTGACAGAAAGAGTCCGCTAGTATCATTGGAGAGAAGCATAAGTCAACCCCATAGCTGAAACAAACAACATAATTATTAACATATAGTGATTCTTACGAGACCCAACTTTTTTTTCATAATATGCATTGCTGCTATTGCAAACAAATCTGAGTTATATCTTATACTGTAATACTGAAATTATTTTTGCCCTATTGGTGTCTAACCTGGCCCTGAGCTTACCAGCAACAAGTAACTTACTTTTTAACAAGAGTCCTAAATTGCACTTTACTATATCTGACCATGGGAGCGCAAACTTTAACATAACTTTGGTTAAACTCAGCCTCGCGAAACAAGTCTGTAATAATTGTTTTATTCTTCATTATTTGTAGTTTTAAATGGAGTGGTTAAATGAGCGATATAAAAATAACCTGGAAAATTCAAGCCAATTCGAGAGATAAACATTGATGGCATTTGACACTTGTCAGCTTGACAGCACAAGCACAAGTGAATGAACACATGCGGTGCGGTCCGACTGTCAAAAATAGCGATGTTGGCGATCATAGCGATAAAAGGCGATGGGAAACAGATAACGCGTTAATTTCACCAACAGTGATATTTCCCAGTTTCAGTTCTCAGAGCGTTCATATTTTGACAGTTCAAAAAAAGCAGTAGCTACAGGATAGATTTGGTTAAGACGTTGTGTCTAAAATTATTTATAATTTGAATTATTCAGATTCAGACCACCAATCTAAATAATGTCTGTAAAGAACTGGTTGCAATCGAATACATCATTTTACTGCCCTTGTCCCATTTTATTTGGGGTCGGCGCAACACGTTTTCTTCCATTCTCCCCTATCAGACGACATGGCATCATTTACTCCTTTCTCCTTCATATCACTCCTTACACAATCCATCCATCTTTTCTTTGGCCTTCCTCTTGCTCTCCGTCCATCAACATTCAGATCCATCACTCTTTTAGTCACATGTCCTTCATCCCTCCTCATCACATGTCCATACCAAGACAAACGACTCCCTTTCATTTTTTCTGTAACAGGCGCAACTTTCCAACTTCCTCGAATATATTCATTCCTTACTTTATCCATTCTTGTCACTCCACACATCCATCTCAACATTCTCACCTCCGCTACATGCAATCGTTTTTCATCCGCCTTTTTTACAGCCCAGCATTCTGACCCATACAGTACAACAGGTCTAATCACGGACTTATATATTTTCCCCTTTAACTTGAGGGGCATCCGTGGGTCACAAGTTGTTCCAGTGACCTGTCGCCATTTCAGCCATCCTGCGTTGATCCGGTGCGTTACGTCCCGGTCTACTTCACCATCCCCTTGGACAAGCGACCCGAGGTACCGGAAGTTGGAGCAGATCGGTATAGGCGTTCCGGCAAGGGTTATGGGCCCAGGACTGGAAAGACCGCCGAAATCGCAGAACAAGTATTCTGTTTTGGTTTGCTTAATTTTAGGCCAACGTTCTCCAGCCTTTGCCACCACACTTCCAACCTGCTCTGGACCTCTTGGCCGCTCTCGGCAACCAACACAATGTCATCGGCAAACAGCATGCACCAGGGAGCCTCTTCCTGAATATCCGACCTGAGAGCGTCCATTATCACCAGGAAGAGGTAAGGGCTAAGAGCCGACCCTTGGTGCAGACCGACAGCCACATTGAAGGTAGTGCCCGCTGTAGACCGGACTTGGGTACTGCATCGACTGTACATCGCACGGATCAACTGCACATACTTCCTAGGTACACCTTTCTCCTTAAGAGCCCACCACAAAACCGCACGTGGGACCCGGTTGTATGCCTTTTCGAGGTCGATGAACACCATGTGCAAGTTCTTATGTGCATTTCTGTATTTTTCGCCCAACTGGCAGATAGCGAAAATGGCATCCGTAGTTCCCTGACCCGGCATAAAACCGAATTGGCTCTGTGTAATTTCGCTCTCTTCTCTCAGTCGCCTTTCAATAACTGTCTCCCAAACTTTCATACTGTGTGAGATTAGCTTTATTCCTCTATAATTAACGCACTCCAGCACATCACCGTTTTTAAAGATGGGCACCAGCGAACTGTTACACCAGCAACAGTTTATACCACGTCCATCCGTCCATCCGCAATAACTTCCATTTACATACTTCAACCGGTATTCCGTCCGGTCCTAATGCCTTACCATTCTTCATTCCATTCACTGCAATCCTTACTTCATCCATACTTACATTTCTTAATAATCCCTCATTCACTGGTTTATTTTCAAACACACTATTCCAGTCATTCTCTTCATTCATCAGTCTTTCAAAGTAACCTTTCCACCTATCCTTAATTTTCTCATCATCTGTTATAACCATTCCAGCTTCGTCTTTTAAGCATTTAATCCGAATGCATTTAATCCGACAGACATCCTTCGACTTTCTCTCTCTAGCTCTAGCAAGCCGGTAAAGGTGTTTTTGGCCTGCTGGATTATCCAGTGTGTCATAGAGTTTGTTCTGGGCTTTTGCTCTCGCTATGGCCACAGCTCTTTTGGCTTTTTTCTTGAGAGCATCGTACTCACTCTTCCTTACAGCTTTCAAACTAGCACTCTAATTTCCAACACTCTGCCATTCTTTGAACTTCTTCTTTTTTTCCATCAGCACATTCTGTATATCTGTCGACCACCACCACGTATCCCTTTCTATTGAGCCCTTTCCTTTCGTCTCTCCCAAAATAACTTTTGCAATCGAATACGAAAGTAAAAAAAAAAGTGAATGTGGCACTCGGGGTTTCATGCAAGCCTAGTACTTCATTACAGGTCTTGGTAGGACCAACTGCATTTAGATAAACTACTAGGCTTGCATGCATTCACGTACATTCATACAAGCCTAGTACTTCATTACTTCAGATCTTGGTGGAATAAATAAAAAAAAAAAAAAAATGTGTTAGGTTTTTTCGTTACGAAATTTCTGAATTCGGTCTCCACGCTCAAGGCCTGCGATAGAAGCTGTGCAATAGCTTAATGATCGACGAATACAATATAATATATTTAAAACTGATTTTGAAAGAGCATCTATCATAACATAATGCCTGCAGTTCAAGTCGGGTAATTAATATTTTATGTCTTGCACAAGTTAACTTTTAGTTATAGCTGGTAATAGAGGGGCTATTACCAGCCATGGTATATACCCAGCTATGGTCATCAACGAATTAAGTAGGCATTCTTACTAACTTCAACATAAGACATTCTAGAAGTCATATGTATAATTATCTTTTTGGCATTACTAAAGCATGCGACATAGACATACGACTTTCCCAATAAAAGCATTTGTGTATGCGGAGCTGCTACCCTACCATGACATCTTAAAGCAGAACTTATTCCGCTGAGGGAAAGAGACAGAGCTATACAGGGTGTCTAGCACCATCTCTTTCACTCAGTGGAATAAGTTCTGCCTTAAGACGTCATAGTAGGCCTACTGTTCATATTAATTGATAATTTGGCATAAATCATGTGTCTAAACAATACTGAATGTTTTTTTTTACTTTTTAATATTCGAATAGTAATGAGTTTTGGAGAAAAACTCTAACGTAAAAACGAACTTTCTTATTTGATACTAGCTGTCTGGCACGGTTTCACTCGCGTCTTTAGTTGCTGCCCCGCTCGCGTTAGTGTGATGTTGCCTATGTAATTAGTGAAAAAATGGTTAAAATCAGTCCAGTAGTTTTGTAGCCTATTCGATACAAAGAAACAAACAAATCTTCCTCTTTAAAATCTAATACATATATAAAATTCTCGTGTCACAGTTTTCGTTCCCATACTCCTCCGAAACGGCTGGACCGATTTAAACGAAACTTAACATATCGGGTAGGTCTGAGAATCGGCCAACATCTATTTTTCAGACCCCTAAATGAGCAGCGGGTGAAACCGCTGGGCACAGCTAGTATTAGTATAGAAATAAACTTTAGTCACAAAGAGACAGCCTCTCTTTAATATCACTATATCATATATCTTTAACATCATTATACATACGTACTTATTATCACTTTATTGACATCATGATGGTTTACCAGCTGTTAACTTTGACACACGTGACAGTTTGACATTTAATTTGGTTGACATTTCAGTTAGCAATTATTTTGACATTTTGCAGTCAATGACAGATCGCCAGATGGGAATACCAAAAACCGCGCTGAAAAGAAAATTTGTATTAAAATATTATGTAAAGCAATGGATACTGTGGAGAAAGAAGAGCGTCTCCATCGAATAAAAGTTAAGTAAAACTCAACGACAACAACTTTAATTCTAACCTTTCATCCTTCTCACTCACCTACCATTAATATATTATAAACTCTATTCTTCAGAATAGTTACAGTACTAATAGCAGATATAGTCTAGACTGCTAGAGATATTTTCACACTGTTGGGCAAAGATCTCCCTTTTTACTCTTCTTTCCGTATAGTTTTCTCTTGGTAGAAATTCATTTTTACCATTTATTTATGAATTTAGATTTGAAGATTCCTAATAACTTTTTACATTATTGTGCAGTTAGCAAGACTTATCGTCAGGCTTAAACTTTCCTCCCATGCAGAAGTAGTAACACTAACATAATAATATTATTATTGTTAACAAATATTTAAAATAAATAATCATGGAATTTCTAGCTGGTTTTTCTCCGTGGGCGACCAACCTGAACCGTGCATCTATTCTCAACGCTTTTTATGTGCGCCAGTTAATATAGAACATCATAATGCACCATGCATTACCCACTGTACTGTAGATAAAAAAGTACTAAATATTCTTAATATTTGCTTATACATGCAAATGCATAAAACATATTCTTATTAGGGTTCCATATCCAAAGGGTAAAACAGGGCCTTAATACTAGTGTCCGACCAATGTTTTGGTTTAAAAAGCTAGTTTCACCCAAGGTTTGGTGTTAGTAAAAAATCTACCATATAATTCAATGTGTAATCATAGCAGTTTACAAGATGTTGGCAGTTGGCAGATTCATCACAAGATACATTTATTAGTTATTTCTATATTCCGTGAACATATTAAACATTGTATTTATTTCCAGGGCAGGCTAGGTTTGTGTAGTTATTTTTAGTTGATAGAACTTTTACCCTTAATGTAAGAAAAAGGGGTAAATTTAAGTTTTATGATGATTTTATTTTACAGCTGGTGCATTTTTGGCAACGGTTGCTGGGATTTCTGCATTTGTGGGGTTTGGTGCAACACTGTCAACAGCCAAGAAAACGGATCCTAAATACTTCAATAAAGGTAATAATAAAACCTTGTGAAAGCTGAGAAAGAAAAACAACTAAAATATCTCGACTTGTCACACGAGGTTGTCGACATGTGGAATGTAAACTCGGCTACATTGTGCCGATTGTGGTAACGGCCAATCGCTTGATTGCCAAGAGCCTCGACGAAAATCTATCGAAGCTCTCGTTAGGCAGTTGGATCAAGGGCCTGATTCAGAAGGCAGTTCTCCTTGATACGGCTCGTATTGTGAGGAGGTTCCTGTCTCTGGAACCCAAACCACCGTTAGCTTGGACCCTGTTCCCGATACCGGTGGGCTACTATTTTTTGTATTTTTAAATGTTTCTTTTTTTTATTTTCTGTTTTTATTAAGAAATATTTAAAAAAATAATTAATATGTATTTAGCTGAATAAACGAGAAGTAATAATAATCTTTGGTTTCTAACAATCATATTATTGATTTATTATTTCCTATTTAGTTATATTTTAAAAAAGGTACTTCTCAAAAAATTTCAAAAATATTGCTCTGCCCGTATCGGGAGCAGGGTCCAAGCTACCAGTGGTCAGGGCTCCAGAGAAAGAAACCACTTAACAATATGATCCATATCCAGAAGTACTACTTAAATAATTTTTTTTTTTTTTTTTTTTTTCTGTATCTTGCTATTGCAATCTGTCTCGGAGACATTCAGCAATACGTATGTAATGATGTATGGCGTGTGAGGTACAGGTCCAGTGACATGCCCTCTTAAATAGTGTACATTAAATCTTGAGGAGTTCTCTTCTTTAGTCTCCTAGTACTTGAAAGTGTGTCGTCCATAAGGTGGTGTGTCAATATGTTAGGGTGCAGTTGCAGTCTGTCTTTATATTTTGTGACTCTCTCCTTTATTTCTTCTTTTACGGTTATGATGCCAAGCTCTCGGTGAAGTCTTTCGTTAGTGACATACCATGGTGCGTCTACTATCAGCCTTAGCATTTTCGATTGAAACCTTTGTAGAATTTCTAGGTTAGAGTTGGCAGCTGTGCCCCATAGTTGTATTCCGTATGTCCATATTGGCTTTATTATACTCTTATATAACAAAAGTTTATTTTCCATTGAGAGCTGGCTATTTCTGTTTATCAACCAATACATCTTACGCACTTGTTGTCCCATTGCTAGGCGTTTGGTAAAAATGTGCTTTCTCCATGTTAGGCGTCGGTCTAGATACATTCCGAGATATTTTGCTTCGTCAGATTGTGGAAGCTGGACGGCATTCAAGGTAACTGGGGGACAAGTCTGTCGTCGGGTTGTAAATGTTACCTGAAGTGATTTTGTTTCATTAGCTTTGATGCGCCAGTCTTTTAGCCATGTTGTGATCTTATCCAGGCTGTTCTGTAGTTTGTGAGAAGCTTGAATTGGTGAGTCATCTGATGCCATGATAGCTGTATCGTCAGCAAAAGTGCCCATGACAACATCGTCAGATATCGGCAAGTCCGCGGTGTAAAGAAGATACAGAGTAGGTCCCATTACACTACCCTGCGGCACTCCAGCTTGAATTTCTTTAAGTTCTGTATTTGCTTCACCGTGACTGACGAAGAAGTGTCTGCCAAGTAGGTAGGATCTTATTAGACTGTAAAAGTTGGTAGGCAGTGTCTTTTTAATTTTGTACAGAAGTCCATCGTGCCAGACTCTGTCAAAAGCTTGTGATATGTCAAGGAAGGAAGCTGTGCAGTATTCTTTCTGTTCAAATGATTTTGCTATACCATTAACGAGTCTATGAATTTGCTCGATTGTACCGTGCTTTTCCCTGAATCCAAACTGGTGGTCGGGTATTAGGTTGTTTTCCTTGATGATTGGATTTAACCTTACGAGGATCAATGTCTCCATAACTTTGGACGCAATTGGGAGTAGGCTAATTGGCCGATAGGATTTGGCATCTTCTGGGCTTTTGCCTGGTTTCGGGATCATAATGATTTTAGCTACTTTCCATTGTGGAGGTACATATTCCTTTCGAAGGATAGCATTATATAATTGCGTCAAGAATGTTACGCCCTGCTCTGGTAGCTCTTTAAGAATGGTTGATGTAATTAGATCGTATCCAGGGGCTTTACCTACATTCAATTTTCTAATTGCAGATTTGATTTCTGCTTTGCTAAGTTTTTGAATGGGCAACTCTAGTTGGTGCGTCTGGTTCAGCAGTTCTACAACCATTTCCGCCTTTGTAGAGCCAATATTGGGGTTTGGTTGGAAGACTTCTTGCAGATGTTCCATGAACACATTGGCTTTCTCCACATCATTCCTAGCCCATGAATTATCTGCTTTGAGCAGAGGTGGTTGGTAAGTTATTGGGCGTTTGAAGGCTTTTGTCGCTTTCCACAATGAGTAGTCAGTAGACGGTTTGGCGTCCAGATTTTGCAGGTATGTTGCGATATTCTGGTTTCTATCATCGCTCAATAGTTGCTTGAGTTGTGCAGCTAGTCTATTGAATGTTGTTTTGTCCCCTGGGTATCGAGTGGTTTGCCATCTCTTTCTAGCTTTACGCTTTTCAACTAGTAGCTTTCTGATAGATGGTGAGCTTTGGAGTCCATCTCTATTTATGGGCTTTGGTGGAGGCGTGGCTTTCCATGCAGCTTGTTGGACTGTGTTGTTAAAATGTTCAACTGCGCTTATAATATCGTCATCCTTTTGTAATGGCATTTTGACATCAAGAGATTTAGTTATTAACTCGCGAAAGTATTCCCAGTTAGTTCTACGGGTATGTAGTCGGCAAGGTCTTTCTTTTTGCAGAATTCTTCGACTCAATAATACTTCCACAGGAGAATGGTCAGAGGACAGGTCGGTACTAGAGTTGCAACTGAAGTCTGTGTTGCTAATACCTTTGATGACGCAAAAGTCAATAAGATCTGGCTTCCTATTTCGATCAGTGGGCCAGTATGTCGGTTCACCTGTTGAGATAACGCCCAGTTGGAGTTTATTTATCGCTAAGATTAGCTGTCGGCCTTTTGAATTTATAGTCCGAGAACCCCAGAATGTGTGCTTGGCATTAAAGTCACCGCCAGACACAAACCGCCGTCCCAAGGTTTTAAGATATTTTTCGTATTCCTCTTGCTTTATGACATGCTTGGGAGGGCTATATATAGCTAATACTGTGACATGTCCCAACCAGTCCTCTATCACAATGTTTGTAGCCTGAATTTTTTCAGAACAATAGCTGTGAGCTAACTGATGTCTTATGTTGTTCTTAATCAGAACTGCACTTCCTCCGTGGCCTTTTCCGTCAGGGTGCGTGGTGTGATAGAATTTGTATCCTGGTATGTTAAAATAGCTTTTACTTGTAAAATGTGTTTCCGAGATTAACATAATGTCAATGTTGTTTAAAGTCATATATTTATTAACCTCGAGGGTATGTTGTGACAGCCCATTGGCGTTCCTGAGCACCATTTTTATGGAGTCCAGTGTGCAGTTAATTTGGTCGTGAGATTCAGGATTAGGTTAGTGATTGCTGTTAATTGTTCCATCATTTGTCTCATCGTTATCATTAATTCTTTTATGTCAGAGTTCTGGTCACTATTAGTTTTATTGTCAGGTTCATTGGCTCGCGGTGGTATTTTGTTTTGCACTATTTCGGCATACGTTGTTCCAGTTGTTGATGGGCCATGTAATTGTTTTGACCTATCATAATATGATTGTCTGTATGTCTGAACCTTTGCGGGTGCTGGTGGGAATTTTATTTTTTGTAGTTCTCTGTATACTTTGCAGCCTTTATAATTTGCTGGATGGTTGCCTTCGCACAGCACGCACTTAACGCTTTCGGATCTAGTTTTTCGTAGGCAGTTCGCTGTCAAATGATCGCCAGCGCACTTAATGCATTTTGGGCTTCTCCTACAGTAAGTTTTTGTATGTCCGTATTGATACTTACTGTACTTACCGTACTTTAATAATTAAGCCAGAAATAATATCAGCCTGTAACTGTTACACTTTTGGGTATGGGCCTCTTCTCATACAAAACAGGCATTGATCACTGCTTTTGCTTATTTTTAATTAATTATCTTTTTTATTTTTTCAAGGTTTACATGGCAGTCCTGAGTTAGCAGATGCAGGTGCTATCCTTGCTTTAAGAGCTCTAGGCTGGGGCACTGTTTATGCTATTACAGGCACTACATGTTTGTGCTACGGGATATGGAAACTATCAGGTGCTAAAAATGTAAGAAAAAATTACATATAATTCCTTGTAGGTTTAGTGTTATTTGAATATGAGCATGTAAATGTATGGTATAATTTGGACTGGGCAGAGAAAGGGCTAGGGTGGGGCAGCTGCTCTAGGGTACGTAATAAATGGTAACAATATCATTAAGAAGGTTGCGAAACCTATATCTTATGCTACGATGCTCCTAGTTCCTGGGGTGGATTCACACATTGAGTAGTGATCACCTATACCTAACCCTCCGAGAGTTACAGGCGAAGTGATAAGTTAAAAAAAGAAATAATACTTGCCTTAAATAAACTAACTACCTACATACCGTGGGTATGCCTACTTACTTAATAAATCATTTTAATTACAGCTTAAGGAGTTCAGAATAAAAATGGGTAACATGTTACCTGTTTTACCAAAGAGTAACCCACCTACATCAAGGACAGAGTTCACAGGACTAAATGATCTAATGACTTACTTATCAGAAGACTATGGGAAAGCACCAGTGAAAGAAAAATAATCCATCTGTAGACTTAATTTTATTTAATAGTAATTATTAATGCTTAGCTTGATAAATCTTGTTTTATAATGACTTCGTTTTTGTATGCTGGTCCTTGATCACAACTTGATTTACAAGTGTAAACTACAAGTACTCCCCAGTCAATGCTATTGAGTTCGATACCAACATCAATAAAGTTGAGAAGTTGTGGCATTATCTGAAATTTAAATTTCAAATTATTACTAAGACATTACTATAGGCTAATTTATAAAGTCGTATTTTACCTATCAAGTACTAGGAGACGAAAGAAGAGAACTCAAGATTTAATTTAAAACACTATTTAAGAGGGCATGCCACTGGACCTGTACCTCACACACCATACATCATTACATACGTATTGCTGAATGTCTCTGAGACAGATTGCAATAGCAAGATAATTTAAAAAAAAAACCTATGAAATCGAGCAGCTGACACATTTTGCGCGAAAGGAACAAATCGAATTTACGTTAAACTTAATTGTCCCACTTGCACTTACATACTTTGTATTAGGTAAAAAATTAAAACAAATGGAATAAAACTGCTGCTCGATTTTTAAGATCCACTTTACACTAAAATAGATTTTGCTAACGACCTACTCACGTAATGACCGAAAATGATACCACAGGAATGTTAAAAATAAATTTATAGTGAACGAATTTTTGGAATCTAAATCAGCAGTTCTAAAGACTTTCCCTACGTCCAAACACAAAATACAAACTTGCCTCTATCATATAATTATAATCTGAATAATCTATGGGGTGTCCCACTTTAATGACATTTTTACTCTAACATCAGAAACTCATGTTTGGAGTGCAGGTTGTTCGTTATACGATAAATATATCGACAGTAAACCGCCAAGACCTCCTAACAGACATATTTTTACAATATGCTTTCACATACTAAAAACATACAAATCATGTATGCTTATACCACACAATACGAAAACCTCATAATGAGAATCGCAATATTATTATTTCTTACCAGTATGAAAAAACTAGTTCAGATTAAACTCCTCCCATAGTATAAACTGAAAACTGAGCTGTCAAAACTAGACCATCATTAATTTGGACCCCTAAAATCAAACCCCCTGGTGATACATTGTGAGGTTTTACGCTCTGTATTTTATTAAGGAATGATCAGATAGAAAATCGAACTGAGATAAAAAAGCTAGCTTTTCTGGGTTTTTGAAACAAAAGCGGTAGCTCAGGTATTTCATAGCAAAAATATTATACTTTTGGATTATACACACTCACATACAGTAACACCACACGTCTCATCAAATTGCATCATCATTTGTTTTCTAATCCATTATTTCAAATCACGTGAATAACAAACAACTCCTAGGTACTAAGCTTACTGTTCTTTCATTATAAATGTAAAACTTACTTGGAATTCGAATTGCCTTTTCCCATTACAGTACTGACAGTTTGGTATATTCACAATGCTGTTGCCAGAATTACCAGTAATCCAGAGTGGTTGACCTCCTCTATCATACCTCAACACTTGGTCTGGGTGTCTAGCCACCCTTTTGTTGAATTTATTAAAGACTTTGTCGTCAGGCATTTTGTTACTATACTGTTCCAATTCATCTTCACTAACATTGGTTAATGTACCAGCTCTTTTCTCTTCCATCAATTTTCTTAACTTTTCCATTTCTTCATCAACATTTACGTCTTTGGGATCCTCCTGAAAAATCATAATTATGACATTTATTAACCACCATAGAATCATTCATCATCAATTTACTAGTTTCATGGATACATTTTAAGTACCTACCTCATCTTCTTCATCTACTATGAGATCCCACTCCTTAAAAAGAACCGATTTCCCCGCTTCTGTCACTATGAAATTGTTAGGTTTTGTGTCAGCTGTCTGCAAAAGATGGATACACATATTATTGAATACACATTCATGTCCAATTCATTACTGAAAAATATGAATAGAGATATATAGATCTGAAGATGATCTCACCTGCAACTCTGCACAAATTTGTTTGTGACCTTTTTGCCAGTCTAAGATTTGATGTTTACGACTGCAATAATAAGTTTTTTTGCATTTGGAACAATGCGAAGGGCCTTTACTACCACACAGATTGCATAAATTTGGCCACTCATTCATTGGGAAATCCTGCAAGAATACTTTAATAGAATAGTAGGTAAGTACAAATATTAAATAATATGTCACAGTTTAGGACCTGTTTCACACTACCTGACATAGCAAATAGGATTATAGGATTGGACAGAATTTAAATCAATTGTCTACTATGACAGCTCAGTTATCTCCTAACCACTTGGTAGCTGTAAAACAGGCCTTTTCTATTGCAAATCATACTTCAGTTTCTATTTCTTCATATGGTTCAAAAGAATAAAAATCATTCTTCCTTGGGAGTTGGCAGCGCAACACAACTAAATTATCTGAACTGTTTGTTTGACAACAAGCTCCATTTCGGCAAATAAATAAAAATATTGTCCTATGGAAAGCTGTGCTGGAGTCTTCGTATGGCGCATAAATCTGAAATGTAAAAAATAACGAATAACCCTTTTTTATAACCTATGTTTATATTTTATTGCCATATCAGCGAAACATTGTCAGCACACTTTGCTTCATCATAATAAAATATACCTGACAGAGAAACACCATTGGGTCGCTGCATTTCTTGCAATGTAATTCATTTGAGCTTGGCAAATCTTTCAGATCTAACCATGCTGGTTTCCCTCCTACTTTGCTTGGAAAGAACTTTGGATGTAATAGCCAACTGTTCTTTTCCTCTAAGAACCCGATATCCACTTTGTTATTGGAAGCCATGAGGAATATCTTTTGTTTTTAAATAATTAGAATAGAATAATTGCCAAATAGGAGCAATAAGTAATATTGTTCTGTTAAGTCACTCTCTATGCATGCATGCGTCTGTCAGTCTTGTCGTTGTCAAATGTCAATGTCATTTGTCAAAATATTGAATGTATTTTTTTAGTCTTGTTACAATATCTGTAGTTTTTCTCCACAGAGTACTTTTATTATGTTTTTCTCGAAAAGTCAAGAAATTGAGCATCGATAAAGACAGTAAGAAAGGCACTTCAAAGTATGAAAAAAGGAATAGCTGATAGGGAAAAGATTACGAAAGGAGAGTAAAGGTCGCTGCACACAGCGGGCGCGGCGCGGCGGGACGGGACGGCGACGCGACACTGAGCAGTTGTAATGTACTAGATATTACGGACGACGCCACACAGACCCGTCCCGCTCGACGCGACGGTAACCGTCGCGCCACGCCGCCGCCGCGCCGAGCGGGAATACAAGTCAGAAGCGGCGGGACGCGAGCGGCATAGGCAGTATAAAAACAATATACGTTCGGCGTGAATGGGCACGACGGGACGGGACGTTATCGCGCCCGCAGTGTGACCGATGCCGCCGCGCCAGCGCACCTTTACACCGGTATTCATGAATATTACTATGAGGTCTCACAGGGCGCGTGAACGCATAGGGTCATAAAAACCTATTCATAAAGGACACTTGAGGGACGAACGACACAAGCTAACTCAAATCAGTATAGTTTTATGTCAGGTTGAGAATCGTCTTGAGACAAAAGTGCAGACGGCTACACATGGTGTCCATTGATCAAGAGAAAGTGTATGATAGTGCACCTCAGGATGTGTTATGATGTGATTTGAACGAAAAAGGTATGCTTGTGAAGTCTGTAAAGTTAATTCGTGCTATGTGTATAGTCAATCTTGTACCTACATCTGATCAGCCGCTGGCAACACCGCTGAGTTCAGTGTGGCTGTAAGCTTGCATCAAGGGTCGGCGTTGAGTCCTTACCTCTTCAGTTGCATGCAGTTTGCCGACGACTTTGTTCATTTCGGTAAAGATAGACTTGAAATCCAGAGCACATTAAAGAAATGACTATAGATGCTGAAGAATAATGATTTAAAAAGTAGTATAACTAAAACAGGATACACGTCGGCGGTCTATGACGCCCTCGCACACAAAGGTGCCTCGCAAAACTGTTTCGAATAGGGTCATAAAGGGGATAATGGGTCTTGATATACAGACAGACGGACAACAAAGTGATCCTATAAGGGTTCCGATTTTTTCTGATGAGGTACAAAACCGTAAAGACTGAAAAGAATGGGGAAACAGCGGTGGGTGTTAGCCATATGACATAATCTGGAACTGAAAGGGGCCCCCGCAAAGCTGATATCGCCAACGACCGCATTTACATAATCGAAAAAGTCTTCCAAACGCTTTGTTCACAGATCCGTCGTCAGCCGGCCAATTTTCGTTTATTCCCATCTGCCCCCTTTGAGCTTGCCACTGGGGTGGTGGTTGGCACTAAGAGGTGGCGTTTACCACCCCGGTGGTCAATGGTACCTATTTAGTTTCGTCTGCCCCCTTCGTTGTTATAGTACAGGGGTTTATTTGCATTATCAATAAAAATTAAATATGAACAATGAAAATGTATAATAATGTATAATATTTTTTTTATAAATGATAAATAAATAAATAAAATGAATGTTTTTATAATTACTAGCAATTATTATTGCTACTTACCTACTTATTATACACAAAGTTGGTAAAACATAACACCAATATTGTTAGAAGAAAAACAATTTTAAAAAGCCTATAATTATTGTAACATTAACACACAACTTGTTAAAAATAGATCTACAAAATATTGATAAATGTTTTTGTTTTGTGATGCGCTCAACTATTGTCATCAAGAACGAAAGTACTTCGTGCTTTGCAGTATTTTTCCATAGTTTACCCACTCACTTAAAATAGTAGCCGACAAGACACGGAACAATGCATTGTTTTACGACTCCACTCCTTTGTGCGAGTGAGATCATAGGATTCATCCCTTTGCGCGAGGGAGAAAGCAGCAGATTTTTTCTATATCATAAGTTTTTGCTGATTATTCCATTTTGTGAAAATATTTTACATCCATCACTTGCGTTTTGGTGTAAAAATAACTGTGACTATACCCAATAAAGAAACATAGAGGTTTAAAATTATTGCTTAAATAGTGTATAAATAATGTACCTAAGTAATGATTTTACAGCCATCTTAGATTGTTGTAAGAGTACTGTTATACCAATATTGATTCTATAAATAATTTATCTATACATCGTGTAAATTGTTTTTATAATTATAAAAGAGTTCCAAAATTATTTGCCATTATTAAACTTATTTTTAATTGCTTATGATATCCAGTGATGTTTTATTTAAATTTCTATTGATAATGCGAATAAACCCCTGTACTATAACTACGAAGGGGGCAGGCGAAACTAAATAGGTACCATTGACCACCGGGGTGGTAAACGCCACCTCTTAGTGCCAACCACCACCCCGGTGGCAAGCTCAAAGGCGACAGATGGGAATAAACGCCAATTTTGATATGCCTGCACAACCGGGTTACGATTGCGATATGAAGACGTCATTCATACCGACAAAAAACAATAACCTGGTTTTTTTAAAAAAAAAACGTTGCCCTGCTCTACGAATTTCTCCTGTATCGTGGGTGTGTTCAAACATTTAAACTCACATACACAAACAGCCAGACCCGAAACAACTATCTGTGCAGGTCATACAAATTATTTGTTCGGTGCGGGAATCGAACCGGCGACACGCAGCGTAGCAGCTGATCGTTCAGCCACTGCGCCAACCGTGCCGTCTAAATAATTATTAGGTACTAAAATGTATTTATTTTAGTAATAATTTATTTATTTTTAATATATTTATCACTTTAAACTAGCACTAGCGTTTCGTCGGTTTGACCAATCGTCTAAGGCTACGTCCTAACTGGTTAAAGTCGTTCGACGACAAAATCGGTCGCTCGCACTGCCGACAACAAAATTAATTAAGTTGGTCGTACGACAATGTGTATGTGTCCAAACTGAACTGTCGTCGTCACGTCATTCGTCAAGCTGGCGTTGTCAAAGGGCACTGTGCTTTACTTATGTGAAAACTGTTATTTAAAATATTTATTAACGATGAAACAAAAATACGAACGTGAACGAGTACAAAAGATATATAGATAGGATGAAATTTGGCGATTTCACCATCTGTACTGTCAACTACGAGAAAACAATCATTCATTTTACATTTACTCCACAATATAGGTCTTCCTTGTATTTATGTTATTAAAGAATCATTGGAATTATTCATTTTTGTAAATAAACAACACGTGGTTTTCAAGCGAACGACACGACCGACACGACAAAATAGAACAGGTTTGAAATTCAAACGCGTGCGACCAACAAATGCGATGTCGCACGTCCGTGCAAGTTGCCACTTAGGACAGATCCATTCAAAGCGCTTTGTTAATTTTTTTTTGCGCTGGTTGGTCGGTTGGACAACAGATGTTGTGTCGTATTGCGACAGCTAATTAGGACATAGCGTAACCGTCTGGGAGTCGTAGCTGTATTCCTGTCTGCTCCGATTTCTTTCGGTATCTCGGTTTAATAGTGCAAAGTGAAGGCGATACAAATCGTAGTGTATAACACAGAAATAACACTGGATGGATGAAATGGAGGCAGATCACGGAAACAATCAGTGAAACACGCATGCCCTTTAGGCCCGGGGCCCATTATCGGCATCGGCAAGGAAAAGGATCCTTCGGCATCCTACATGCGCGCACACTGTCGGAAATTTAAATGCTTGGGCGTTCTTAGGAATGACGAGGCGTCCTTAAGCATGCCGCACCGTCCTGTAGCTTGCTTTAATTAGTATTACCTCGATTGTGTTGTGTGTGAGTCAAATGATTCAAATGTCGGATGCCTCCGCTCGCCCCGCAGGGAAAACTATCCCCGTGTGATGCCTTGCCGCTGGCGGCGTACCGAAGGATGCCGAAGCATTCTCAATCGCGCCAGGATAACCCGCGAATTCTTTCCACACCATGAGTTTTTCATGAAATAGTCACTATTGATTGATTTTACCGATTATAAGAATTCTGGAAAACCATATTTATTAAAATCGCGAATCATATTTTAGTGAACAAACCATCTTTCACTGACCTGCAAATAACTTAAGAATATTTGAATTTCCTTTGTAATGCATTGATAGTTCTCCTTCGTGTTGTGACAGCTTTACAAAAGTAAACCTAAGGCCTAGCCATTATGTTAATTTTTGTGAGATAGACACCTTTTGGATGACTGTCCTGTTTGAATATTACGTCCATGGTTTGAGAGATGAGTTCTTACTGGAAGTGAACCTGACATGTTATGATGACAACACAGTGGTCACAATTCAGGGGTTTTTATAGTGACCCGGTGTTACTGGCCACGACTGCGACCTCACATGTGGTGAGTCTTGTATCACATGGACCTGAAGTTACAAACCATAAGCTATGGATTTCCATGATCACGCACAGTTGCAGTTTTGCGCAAACTACTAAAACCGTTGGCCACCAGAGGGACAAGGGCTTAATGCACGATCTCCTACAAGGCGATTTGTGTAGTGGTCGCATCCCCACCCTGGGACCTGCAAGCGAAAAGATGTGCCGCCTGGCTCAGGAAGAAGCGCTCCTCAGTTTCGAACGATTCAAATACATTTCTTGTGGCGTTTCATTTATCCCATACCTAGCTTTTTGTATTTTAACCGACTTCAAAAAAAAGAAAGGTTCTATGTTCGACCGTATTTGTATGTTCACCGATTACTACGCAAACTGTGGACCGATTTTCATATTTTTTTTATTAGAAAGTAGCTTTGGTGGTCCCATTGTCACATTAATTGAAACTGGCGTTTCATTTATCCCATGGCTAGCTTTTTGTATTTTAACCGACTTCAAAAAAAAGAAAGGTTCTATGTTCGACCGTATTTGTATGTTCACCGATTACTACGCAAACTTTTCATATTTTTTTTTATTAGAAAGTAGCTTTGGGACCACCCATTGTCACATTAATTGAAACTCAATCATTATCGAGGCTAACCCTCAAATTTTGTATGCACGTATAATATGTTTTGCGTCTGGTAGTCAACATCTTATACAGCTAAGCTGATGATGGAAGAATCAACTCCGAAGATAGTATCTTTAAGTTAATTTGTTGCAAGTCTTTCAGAGGATTAAGTACAACAGTTTACTTTAAATGCTGTTTTTTTTTTAAGTTTAAGTCTTCTAAAAACAAAAAGACTCTTCCAGAAGCAAAGTTAATTCCCGCATTTTAGCTTTTTTTGGAGGTTATTTTTTTTCTCCATGTTTTTTTGGTGTTGACTGCTGTAATTTGGGACCTTGAGGAATGGTTGGATCTCTATAAGAGGAAATACTAATAAACATAGCAACATTTAATTCTTTTTGTTTAATTTTTTCGTCTAAGAGCTTATTAGATAACTTTATTTAAATTTTTGAAAAAATCACAAAACGAAAGATAGTCGTCACATTTTAATTTTCTTTCAGTTTTGTATTTCGTGGAAGCTATTATGATACACAAGTAAAATTTAAATCTTTACAGTTACCTTTATAAAATAGGTATTAAATACATATTGTTAATAGTATTAATTACTAATATTTACAAGTCCATAAAACAACTATACACTTTATTAAATTAATAATAATTTAATAGACATGGTATATGGACAGGCAACAAGTTTTAACATTCATTTTTTTTGAATTTTTTACTTGTTTCATTCATTACATCATCGAGTTTGTTTACCCTTCTCGATTTCAGGAATGAATGATGGCTGTCACTTTCACCAATGTTTTGTCGAATACAGTTCACATTGGATACATTCTGATTATGTACACCATGTTTTTTATCACCCAAAGTTTTATTATTCTTATTAACTATTAAAGTATTTTGAATGTCTTTAACCAAGTCACTTGTATGTGTATGTAACTTTATAGGAATCAAGATTTGATTTTCGCTATCACCTTTCTTGATAAGTTCTTGCTTTATTTGGACCATAGATCTATTTTCTGCATCACTTGAAAGTCTTATAGTTTTCCGCAAATGAATAGTATCGGAAGAGTCTGCATAGTTTCGCTTCACTACTATGTCACCTGTTGGCATTTGTTTTAAAATTGTGAGTGTTGCTGTTTCCTCTTTTCCTTCGGATTTTTGTGATTTGCTTGAATTGCCTTTGTCGCCATCAGAACCTTCTTCTTGTTGATCCTCAGTTTCAATTAATTTACCTAAAAAATATAGGTCGGAATTAACACAAGCTCTGGTAGTAAAAAAATGTTTTAGGTTTAATGTACTTGATGTTGTAGCTGGTGGATTAGAGAAGTGTTTATCTAGTTTCCTTGATCTTTTTATTGGATATATTTGCCTAGGCCATAGGCTTTTGCGCAGCAGTGGGTAAACTTGACAGGATATTATATGTGTATATCTGCTAAGCATTGAACAAGCTTAATACAAAGTAGGCTAGGAACTATCTGCTACCAATACCAATCCACTGGTGCAACTTGTAATGGTGAGATCAATATCCATTTAGAGTACAAAATTTAAAAAAAAATGCTCATTCTGTACTATTTTATACCAGTAAAAATTTAAATATTTTATTTGTAATAAAATATTTAATATCATATATACTAATACATACCATTTAAAGTAGGGAATGTAATATCAGGCAAAGCCAAATGCGAATCTGGGTTATATTTGTGCATCAAAGTTTTTAACAAGATTGAGATCTCTTCACGTTTTCGAGTTACGACTATTTCGTCGAACCAACTGGCTAGTTGTTTTATAGGCAATGAGTAGTCCAATATAGGATCCTGAAAAAAGAAAAAACAATATTTAGTTTGACAATCATATCAATTGAATTTGTATGACTTGCAATTATATAGCTTTATTCATGTTTAAATACTCACTTTGAAAAATTGTTCAACATACTGCAACAGGTACAACCCACAATCTGTAAAATTGTTTTGTTGAGGTATTTTAGGACAACTTCCTTTTATGTTATCTTTATTGAAAATTTTATTTTGTGAGACCTGCAACACAAAGAAATTCTTAAGCAGATGTTAAAAAAAATACTTTTTTGTGTAAGTCGCCAGACAAATAAATATACGTACTTTAGCTTGATATTCACATGTAAGGTAATCTCGTAAAGTGGCTACAACTCTTGATCTAGATGCCCCAGCTAACGAATCAAATATAAGTATACATGGCCTGAAATGAAAAATATTTTTTAGCATTTTCAGTATATAATGGTTAAAAACTAGACAATTCAAGTATAATTGTTTTGTTAGGTGTTGAAACACACCTAATAATAGAATCTTTTCCATGCTGATTTACTGATGTTTCCAATGCTGATCTGAGAATGAAAGAAATATTGTTATATATTTTTTAATAATTAATTTATGGTATAATTACATAATGTTTACCTAACAAATCCAGAATAAATTAATTGATCAGCAATATTAACTATTATATTAGTCATAGATATATACTATTGTACATACTGTTTAATAGGTTCAGTTTTTCTATTGAGTTGTATTTCAACTTTCTTTTCAACAGGACTTTTTTCTCCTTCTTCCTCATCTGAATCACACTGCATGTCTAAATCACTTTCCTGTAATGGCAAATTATGTAAAGAATTGGCATTTGTAAGTTTTAATAAGAATGAAAAAAAAAAATAGATTATGGCTACCTCAGCTTCAGCCTCATCTCTTTCACTAAGATTGTCAGAGTCACAACTTAATGTAAGTTGTTCTTGTTTATTTAATGGAGTGATAGTTGTGCTTCCTATTTGCATAGACGATCTACGTTCTGAAATTGGAATAAGGTGTTTAGTTATCAGTCAGATTCCTATAGATAAATAGTCTTATTACATAGAAATATCTTGCATCTTACCTTTCCTTTTAATCTCCTGGGGAGTAACAAGTCTGTTATCTATCGTACTCCGGCAGCCGTCTAAGCTTGGGTAGCAAATAATAGCAACAAACCAGTGACAATTTTCATTAATAGGAACTACTATAAAATCTTTCTCAAAAATGTTTACATTTTTTGTCCACGTCTTGACCCTCGCATGTCGCTTCTGCGCCGGAGTCAAATTACTATCCCATTCATGGGGATTTGAACTTCTGTTTACTTTGCTTGGTTTAGTAGTAAGCCTTTTGTAGAAAAATGTGCTAAAAATATGAGTCTTTTCTCTCTGTCGCGGCGTTAAAACATCATGAACTAAATGTTTCAAATAAAAATCAATGATGACATCGTTTAAAAACTGATCTTGGGCTAGGCACATGTAGTCTTCCGTGTTTATAGGTATACCACCTTTCCCAGGTGGATAAATTAAAATTTGCCTAATTTCTGCAGGGTTGGAACTGGAAACATAAAATACATGTTATAATATACCTAACATAAATCAGAAAAAGGGAACTCAAAGAATAACTAGCTCTCATACCTTTTAGCTCCAGATGCAACAGAGGCACTTGACAATCTAGTTGCCATTCTTGCAACATTGTTGCTTTCTTTAGGACAGGTTCTCACTAATATATCATTGGCTTCCCGAGCACTCAAATCATCCATCACTTTACCAAATAAAACTTGTAAGGTTCTCTTTGCTTCTTCTGTTATAGTTTCTGGTAGCAATGTTATCCTTTTGAAAGGATCTATCTTTGACATTGGATTATAATAAGGACCTGTAAATAACATTTTAAAAATTACAAATTTACAAAATTTACATAAATGGTAACAAAAGCTTAAAATTGTTTGTGTATGGGATTACCTGAATCCTCTGTCATATCCAATGCTTTCCTAATATAGCCACCACATTTGCTCATAGTGTATAAAAAAATGACAGGTAACCCTTTACCAAAATGTACCAATATTCTGACAACTTCCTTGAGTTGTATTTGTAGAGCTACATCTCTAGATTCATTTTTAAGTGATGGTGCAACAATTTTTATGCCTTTTGCTGATATGTAAACCTGCAGAAAATAAACATTATACATTCTGATTAGTTCAATATTTATTTACACTCTTTATTTTGTTAAGATATTATAATAATGCAATTGTTTAACAAAATATTCTTGTTCACCCAATAGTAAATCTATTTATTTATTATCTACATTATTACTATTTAAAGTAATCATTTAAAAATAAGTGGAGGTACATTTTTTTATGCAACTTTTTTAAAATATAATACCTTTTCCTTTGGTGTGTATCTGTATGACCCAATTCTAATGGTACGACAACTGATTGATGTTACTTGTACAGAACTTTGACTGATTTCTTCTCTGCTGCCATCTGTTAAAAGAATATTAATTTTAAATTAAAGGGCAAGACCCGTTCCATATTAATATTATTGATAAACCTTTTCTGGGTTTATGACATACAGAACAATTTTTAAATACTACATAGACCTTGATTCTAGATTCAACCAATTAAATGGCTTTAATTATATACTCATCATGTGAAAACTGCAAACTTAATGTAGTACATTTAACATTCCGATCTTGGATTTTTAACAAAATATCATATTTTGGGTTCTTTCCCAAAATATAATAATATGTTGTCGTTTTGTAAAATTTAAAATACTGCATTGACCTTGGTTCTGTTCATGATTGATGATTTTTTTTTTCATAATTTTTCACTAACTTTTGCTTACAGTTTAGCTTGGGTTATGGTCTTGTAATAATGTAACTTCACATTATTGTAAGAATCAGATCAGTAGTTTCAAAAATTATGCCCTAGATGCAAATTATACCCCTTATTTTAGTATAGATAAAATTAACCTTTATTTTAGCTCTTTAGTGTACTATTAAAAATTTCAAAGCAATTCATTAATTTATGCGACTTTGAAAACACTGCTAAATATGAAGTTGTTGAGATAACCATAATTGCAACTGAATCATAGAGTGCACCACTCACAATTAGTAACAGTATCTGCGTAAATTTGTCTTAGTAGTTTATACAAGCTTCTTAAGGTTTGGTCAAACTAATAAGGTTTCATTTCAGACAGCAGTGCTACTCAAGTACATTAAGTACTGGTGTCTCTAGAGCCAAAATCCTTACTTTTTGGTACCAATTCTGCAGTCGAATTGGTACCAAAAAGTAAGGATTTTGGCTTTGCTGAAATATATTTAACCCCATAATTTATTTCAAACAATGAGTTAAGATAAATAAAATCAGCTAATTGTACAATATGTGTGCTGATTTATAACATTTTATAAAATACAATGTTTTTTTTTATGGTTTAACATCACTATAAATACATACAATCCTTGATCAAGTCCACCAATAGGTATCACTGTAGTTTTGTCTCACATGTTAATGTCTTTAAGTTTCGCTGTTTATTAAATAGCTAGAAGTACACCATACGTATTATAACTTTACTAGGAGCGATGCGCAATCGGAGACTAAGGATTTATTATGTAGAATTACAAAATGTTCATCAGATTAACGTCAGTATTAACAAGTATTGATTAAAATCACTGTTATGGCAGATATGGATGTTATGTCTAGTTCTCATGATCGCGTTTACCGTACGAGGCGACGCCTGCTTTACTAAAAATAACCTTGAAAGTCGAATACAAAGATATTTACCTGAATCACGATTGAAGTTATCCCTGAACATTTTAGTACATTCAGTGAAAATAAATCACAAAGATTATAATTTAGACGCTAAACAAGACGCATTGCGACCCATCCACGTCTTCCACAGATACAAAATAATTTGACCCGCACGATGAGCTTGTGACAGTTGTAAATGACATGTCTTTTTGCGCAGAATTTGTTCTGAATTCTCGACGGTTGACTAGGCAATGTTGCCAGAGTAAAAAAATGTTAAATAAGATGGCGGTTTAAATTAGTTTACGGTTTTTATCTTAAAAAAAACAGGATACTAATTTAATATTGGTCAACATTGGTTATTTAGTACTGCATAGTTGTGGCCATGTTCGAAATGAACGCGGCTATTTTGATTTATTGGTATTTTAAACTATTAATGCCCTAATATTGCAAATAAAAAAGAAATTTTAGAGCGTGGGCAACATTGGAAAAGGCGGTTTTATTGAATTTGACATAGCTAATTTCCATAAAAAAATTAACATATTAGTTGCCTTATTTATTTATTCACAATCGAGGATTTTCCCAGATCGATTGCTCCCTAAACCGCCACATTACAACTTTCATGGTAATCGTTAAGAACCGTTTTTAAAATAATTATATGTTTTTAATCTATTATACTAATGCTTAGTGTAAGATATATGATTAAGTTAATGCAAATGACGATAATTTCCATGAGTTATGTGTTTACAATCGAGTCGCCCGAGTTGGAGGATACCCCGTGCAAATTTAGCGGCCGGAGCTGTGTCGAAGCAATTTAAAGTAATACCTGCAAATATTGATATATCACTTACAACCATGGAAATGTTTTAACATGAGCATCTGTTAAAATGAGTAGGTATGGTCGAAAATAAAAATAATATAAAAATAGTAGTCAACCGGTATCAGGGTCAAAGCTACTGGTGGTTTGAGTTACAGAAACAGGAATCTCCTCACAATGCGGGCCGTATCGACGAGTCAGGATCAAGGGCTTGATTCAGAAGGCAGTTTCTGAAGCAAACTCTTGATCCAACCGCCTAAGGAGAGTTTCCACACACAACAAAACTTTCAGTTTCCCCAAAAAGGTCACCGAATCTAAGCCAGAAATACGGATGCTTAGCGCTTGAGACATACCCAAATACTTATAGCGTTCGGATGAGGTAAGAGATTTAAGGTGTATGGATTCCGAGAGAGTATTCCCTCGGATAATCTCCCCTCGCTTTACATAAATAACAGCACATTTGTCCACACCAAATTTTATCCTGATGGCGTTACTAAAAGTTTCAGTTACTTTTAGTAGCGCCATCAGAAAAAAGAGTTCATCCATGTAAAGGAGGTGAAATACTCGATTGCAATCGTGCCGAAACAAGATTTTTTAAGTTTTCCAGGAAAATATGGTGCTAATAGTGAATTTCTATTACACTTTAAAATATTCTGTGTAAAAATAAAATCCAAAAACGAGATTGTTTCTATGGTTTTTAAAGGGTTTTCTCGATTTTTTTTCATTTCTCTTAAACTGCAGTGGTGAGCAGGGCTTCCATTATGTAATTACACAAATTACGTAATTACGATCTCATTTTTAAGTATTTTCCAATTCCGTACTTACGTAATTATTGGTATCATAAATCAATCAACATAGTCAACCAATAAAAAAGCAATATAATGTACAATTTATAATGTGGCAACACTATACGTTATATCTACATAGAAACTCTGCAAACAGGGACTTCCCCGCAGTTTATTTTACCGTTTATTGAATCTTGCAAAAAATTGTTCTAAGGTGTACACCTTAGAGAGGCGACTTCACTATTGTGGCATGCCCTATTCTTCTGTACAGAAGAATAGGGCATGCCACAATAGTGAAGTCGCCTCTTTGAGGAGTGGCTAGAGAGGCGTAATGGCGTCCTCACCTACCGCCTGACGCAGGTCCTCATCGGTCACGGAAGATTCGGGTGGTTCCTGCACATGATCGGGCGGGAGGAAACGCCGGGGGTCACCATTGTTACGATCGCCCGGAGGACACGGTGGAGCTCACAGTGGCGGTCTGCCCAGCTTAGGCGGAGCACCGCCGTGCGCTCGTAGAGGCGATTG
The DNA here is from genome assembly GCA_958449745.1 of Ochropleura leucogaster. Taxonomy (NCBI): domain Eukaryota; kingdom Metazoa; phylum Arthropoda; class Insecta; order Lepidoptera; family Noctuidae; genus Ochropleura; species Ochropleura leucogaster. Next base: position 10,277,622 of record OY288204.1, on the reverse strand, counting down.
GCAGCGGCGATCTCTCGCGTCCGTATCTGGTTCAGTCCATGGTCCGGAGCGAGAGGGAATGGGAAGCGGTCACCTCCTGCGAAGCAGTCATGCTAGCGCAGGAGGTGGCCGGGCGTTTGAAGGAGAGAACCTCAAACCAACCCAGCCGCCGCGGGAGACCCCCCGGGCGCCGGTCGCCGCGAGACTACTCCCGGCCACCGTAGATGCGGGCCTGTGAACGGTGAGCAATGGGTAGCTTACCGTCTGTTCGTCTATTGACGACAGGGCGAAGAGCTGTCAGCAACGCAGAGGGGCGCTACAGCCTCCGCCTGCCGGGGTTGCGAGTTGTTCGAAAGAGTTACCGCGGCCCCGGAACATAAAGGGCAAAAGAAGGAACATGGGTGGGTTTTAGTCAGTAAAAGTCTGACACTCCCCCCCCCCCGCTCCGACCAGAGCGGTGGAAGTTATTTGATGATTTCCCACCCCAAAAAAAAAGAAGTACAGAATAGAGTTCAAATAAGTCAGTTTGGCGAGTCGGTAGGACCGGGGAGTCCCTGGCGAAAAGTCCCTACGACTACAGGGAACTACTATGCTCTTTATTTTCTTAGCTAAATTAAAGGGTAGTTTCATTGAACAATCGACTTCGGTTTAAATCTGCAAGACGACATTATTGGTTTCACAACAGATGGACTCATTTTTCAAAATGGGTAGAAATTTTGGCGGTCACCACCAATTGTGTTTGGCTCATGGGATACAACTAGCAGTTCCGGAAGTTTTATATAAAACACAGATATTTCCAGAACCTGAAGTGCAGAAGGATGTCTCAAATACTGGGGGCCTACTCTCTTTCTCCGAAACGTAACTTCGTTAACGAACGAAAGTCAAAAGTAGTTACGTTTGTAACCCTACTCTATATCATTTTGCGCGAATTAGAGTAGGTTTAGAAAATTTTAATGTCAAATAAACTTCGGACGTCCGAAAATTTCGAAATGAATGAAATGAAATGAAACTAACTAACTACTTTTGACTTTCGTTCGTTAACGAAGTTACGTTTCGGAGAAAGAGAGTAGGCCCCCTGGTGCGGAAGAAGCAGAAGAAATTGAAGAAGATGAGCATCCGTTTATTTTAGAATCAACCAGAGTTCCAGAATCTAATAAAATAAGAGATAAGATATCTAATAAAATCTCGAAGAACATGGTAAAAATATTGACCTAACACTAGACTGTAAAACGAGGTGGAACAGCTTGTCGGATATGGTAGGCCGATTTCTCAAATTAAAATCATGCGTTTTTAAGGCGTTATTAGATTTGAAATCAAATGTAAGTAAAATTTACAGACGAAGAGATCCAAGACCTTCACGACATTCATTACAGCTTGGATGTAATAAAAATCACAGTTTTGTCATTGTGTTGCTGTGATTCAATCTTACTGTCTAATTGTACAGGCCATCCGGTCCTGGACACTTCCAGTTCGGTAACGGATGGATTGTTTTGGCTATATCTAATGGCGTATTTAAAATTCCATTTATCCAGCCACCCTCAGTTTGGCAAATGGGCACTGACCAGATGATGTGACAAAAAAATTACACAAATTGCAATAATAAAGCTAACGTACAAAGACGAGCTTAACCCAGAATTGTGTCTGTTAAAGCAAACTTTACTTTGTACGACATACACATATATAGACATGCAAACTTACCATCCATGTTGTCAGCACCGATGCCACTGTCTGAAGTAAGACCTTCTATTTCGCTTAGTGATGGTTCTTTCATACTGATTGACTGTTCATGCTAAAAACAAAACAATGGTTAAGAACTGTTTGATAGTTTTTAAGTTGTCATTATGGGATGGAGTGATTTTAAAATTTATTACCAGTATCATCATGTTCATGTAAGGAGGCATCAACCAACATCATGATGGTCGAGGTCTATTACCTATTAAGCCATTGGCCGACACGACTATCGGCACAATGACTGCTGTCTTCACAGGCCACCTATCTACCATCTCGCGAGCCAGATCTAGATACTTGAATTGCTTATGTTGCTCTGCTTTCACGCGTTTCTCGGCACGCCGGACCGTTACATCAACAATCATTGCGCGACGCTCCTATCGATCTATCGCCACAATATTAGGCACATACTTATATTATGGCACTTCTGATTCCACAAAATTGTACTTCAAAGTAAGTTGCTGGTGGATAATCTTGGTGATTGAACGATGTTGTGTATATGCAAGAACTCGTGGAGAGTTCTTGCATATACACAACATCGTAGCCAGAGGAGAACACCCACAAATTAATGTGGCGGATCGATTCTCCCCGACGGTGGCATGCCCGACATAATGTCAATCGTGCCATTCTTCACAATGTATTTCCGGTAGTTATTCATCAGTCATTTTAATAACTTCATTATTCATTATTGCACAGAAAAAAGAAACCTTCGGTTTCCCCCGAAAAATCAACAAAACGTAGCCAGAATACGAATGGTAAGAAATCTTGATCGGGCCCATGTAGCGCCCGGTAATGGCGACCATGAAGCTCCTTATTTTCTTCCTTGAGATAATTGGTGTCTTAAACTTTAGACTTGCACCAGTTCTCGTTAGCCAAGGCGAGCGTGGTAAGGTTATTACTATATTTTTGGCTTTTGAGCAAATATTACATAAATAAATATATTTCTATTCAGTAAACTTTCGAGTTTATCATGAAGAAAAATTTTGGAATCAAGAGCCAGAATCATTTTAGCTTGCTTATTACATTAGTAAGCAAGCGAAGGTGGTTGCTTGCTTAGCGTTTTTTTTGTTTTCTATTGCATTTTAAATTCCTCTAAACTACTAATATTAAAGCTAATTACCTGACTCAACATAGAACTATTTGAATCTTCTTCATCTGAACTTAAAGTTAATATGACGGGTTCGGGATCTGGTTGTTTACCCCGCGGCTTTCTTACTCTAGGCGGCTTCTTTTCTTGTAAAGGCTGCAGAAAAAACAATGATTGAACCAAAATGCTTAATGAGTGCATAAAATGGTATTTTTGACCAATATTTCCATACAAGATCATACTTACTGTTTTATTATTTAGCGTCTTCATTGTTGTTTTTAATAAATTTAACTTAATTCCTTCCCCACACATGCTGGAACAAGATCAAATACATAAAATGCTATTTTATAAGTCTTTATGAATAAATCATTACCGTCAACAACAGTAATTGTACTACACTCACAGTAATTTAATGCTGTGTAATGAAACCCTTTTTTTAACTTAGATTTATTATTAATTTGAATATTTTAGGTGCCTTGTTTGATTTGTCTTATTGTAAGTAACTATTTGAAATATATTACAATCCTATTCATATTTTAGAAGTTTTAAAATCTGTCCTATGTGTATGATTTTTGTCGCAAACCAAAAGCGGCTATTAGAATATAAATACATGAAAATAATCCTGAAAAATCTGTAAAGAACTTACTTCTGTTTTTCTATAACTGATGCTGCTTTTTCTGGTTCTTTCTTTTTTTGCTCTACTTTTTTACTTGGTACACCTTTAGGCTCTTCAGTGAATACTCGTTTGCATCTACGAAATAATAAACAAATACAATACAAATCCATGTATGCAATTTCCCGAGTGCGGATCGCGAATTGATATCCGTAGCTTAGGGCGCCTCACAGCTAGATGGCACGGAGGCCTTAAACAGATGCCTGAGACAGGCTGAATGCGGAATATGAGACGTTGCGTCGAAACTCGATCTAGGCCAGTAGTGATTGCCATTCACATAGTTGATGGATTTATAAAATGTGTTATTCATACCTTTCACAACGACTAAAGTCGTATCCCGTGTATCCACATGATTTACAAACAGCTAGCATGCCATCCACTAGTCGTGGCGGCGGAGATCGCGGTCCTGGAGATTCTGGACTGTTGTTTACTACAAGAAAAAAATTATATACAAAAAATTACAGGGGAAGCTATAACAACTACGAAGTTAATAATAATATGTCGTTATTACGAGTACCAAGCAGTTTTCACTTTCATTTACAGCTCTTTTTATAGGAAACTAGCTTTTGCCTGCGGCTTCCCTCGCGTTAAATTCGGGGTACCACAGATCCCCTGGCGCCTTATTGATTTGTAATAGTAACGTTTTCCCTTTTCTTCCCTCTTCCTCATTCACATCCCACTTTAAAAAAAACTGTCAAGTCTCTTGGTTCCCGATTATCTCTGTACCAAAATTCATCAAAATCGGTGTAGCCATTAAAGCGTGAAGAGGTAACAAACAAACAAACTCACTTTAGCTTTTATAATATTAGTAAGTATTATGTAAATTGCACTCTGACTAAATTCCAAGGGCCAAGGGGAATGGAGCAGCGACATCGTGCGTAAAAACTACGTCATACGTCAGAATAATAAATAAATTTTTGTATTTCAATTTGTGTTTTGTAATTTTATTTTCATTCTGACATAATATTATTGAAATTGCAATTTTATTGAATGTATTTAAATTCTCTTGATATTTTAATCCTTAATAATACCATGATTGTATAATTGTAGCATGTATTCCTTTTATTAAATAATCTGTATTTATAGCATGTTTACCTACTCAATATGTGTAAGCCTGTAATTGAGTGTGCATTGCAGGATATTATATTGTGCAATTTTAATTTTGTAAAAGATGTTTGTAATGTTACTCGTTGGTAATCCTAAATAAATAAATAATATTTATATTTCAAAAATGTTTAAAAAAGAAAATGATTTACATTTTTATATGAAATGGGCTGCCGTTGTAAGACGACCAAAATTATACTGTGTTTATTGCAATCTGTTTATTTGTCATGTTAGCAGTGATTCAAAAAACTTACCATTATCTGGACACTGGGATTTTTCGGGTGTAGACATTTCACTACTTTGAGGTTGTGACATGACTGTGGGGGAATTTCTACCGCTCATATCTCCTCCTACCAACATCTGAAACATTAATGTTATACAATTTGTTAAAAAAGCTGTTGAAGATTCACGTATGACAGATGGTGTAGTGTACAACATCTTGTATCTATGTATAAATGTGTCGCGTTAAGGAAAGGTACATACCGGGTGGTTTTCTAACATGTCTTCTATTCTAGTCGATGAGCCCACAGAAACAAAGTAGTCTATCTCACTGCTTGTGTTTTGCATACATTGTATATGGGTCTCCCGTGTAAAAGGAATATTAACCTAAAACAAAAAAAAGAAATCAAACCTCTTATTGGAACAAAATTTTCCACTCTTTTCAGCAATGAATACCAAAACATTGGTGGTTTACCAGGAACAAAGGAATTCATTCAGGGATTCAATCACAAAAGCTGCTCAAAATTACTGTTTACTTTTGTTATTGTAGTTGTATATGAAAGCAAGAAAGTGTGCTGTCTTTATGGCAAAATAGGAAAAGATACGTCACGCCTTTCAACACACGAATCCGAATGAAAAAGAAAACTTTAGGCAGAGGTGTACCTAATAGTACTCACATAATGAACCTAAATAATATAATAGTTCAACTGTGACAGTAATTTTATGTAATGCATACCTGTTCAAGAACCTCTTGAAGTGTACAGCTTTCTTTAGGTAGCGTGAAAGTGATCAATCTCTGTTCACCATTTTGGAGGAATATTAACATTTTTGCAGATTGCGTTTCCGACAGCAGCTCCGAGTATCCAGACATTTCGTTGTTTTCTAAAAAGATGGCTAGTTTAAATCAGGAAACGGCACCTCAAATGTTAAATTTAGAATATAAATAAGTACATTTAATTTAGAGTTAGTGAAAAATTTGAAAAACAATATATTTGATATAATTTTCGTGATCGCTATACTACAAATAAAATCAAAATCATCCGGACAGTACTCGGTTATCTTTGTTGACATGGTCCACGAGGACACACCACTATAAAACAATACTGAGTGCTACTTAATCTATATACAGATATCAACAGAGTCTAGGTATACCTTAGTCCTAATTTTTTTAGTACTTAATAGATTCAGAACATAACAATTAATATGGCACTCTCAAAAAAGTTCATAGTCAGGCTTTTTAACAGCGTATCATAGACTGGTTGTCATATCAGCAGAGTAGGAAAAATGTAACTCAGAATATTTTTGTGGTGAATAGCCCATTTATCGAAGAAGGCTAAATAACGTGTCGCTACGACACTAAGTAGTTGAGCAGCGGATGAAACCGGTGTTGTAAGCTCGTATAATTACCATGTTGAGGTGCTACTATAGAGGTGAGTTGTTGAGCTTGCATCGGCGGTACTCTTTGTACAGGTCTCTGCAATTCTTTACTTCTCACTAAGGTTTGTCTTCCAGCATCTCTGTAAATCATAAAAAGAATGCTTTGCTATATTATGAAATAGTTGACGCCCGCGGCTTCACCCGTGTGATATCGAAAAAAAAAACGTATCCTATGTTTTATTACAGACCATAATCTACCTCTGTGCCAAATTTCATCAAGATCCGTTCAGCTGTTTTGACGTGAAAGAGTAACAAACATCCATACATCCATCCTCACAAACATTCGCATTTATAATATTAGTAGGATTTGGTGATTCAATAAAATGGATTTAATCTCACTCATATAATTGAATTGCATCTCACAGGTTGAAAATAATACATACCTTGGTTGCTGTTGTTGTTGTTGTTGTGTAGGCGTACGCGGTGGTTGTTGCATCCGTTTATAGTCGGCGAGAGTTATTTTCTGACCATTAATTAGGGTTAATACTTGTCGATCCTGTTCCATGTCAGGATCCATCAATAGCTGAGTGAGTGTTTGAGGATGTTGTTGCACGTGGGGTTGTTCATATGATAGTTGTTGTGGCTGGAAGCCGTGCTGCGAGTTGAAGTTCAGTTGCTGGTGTTGTTGCGCGACGGTGCCGGCAACATGGTTGGGCCGAATCGCCGGTGGAGGTGTGTGGAACTGCTGCGGTGAGGGAGTCATATTTTCATTGACCGAGTGTTTGGTAAGTATGGCGGCTGTAATACTCTCTTCGAGATCGTCCATGTCGTTGGCGTTGTTAGGTTGAACTACGACCTTTTTAACTTGCTGTTGCACTTGTTGTGGATGGGGTGAAGATCTTTGCGGTGCGTTCGTGAGTGTGTTCTGTTGAGGTAGAGGTCCATTGTTCTGATTCGCAGAAACTACTGAGTGTTGGGGTATTTGTGTAGGTATATTTTGCGTTACTATTGTCCCCTGTGGTGTTATTATTCGAGTAGTCTGTGGTGCATGCGCCTGGTTTTGTTGATTGAGAAGCTGTAAAAGATAACAAATATTATGCAAAATGAACTTAGTGTAGTACTTTCAAGCTTTGGGTCGATTTGAACACGAGATCACTCGATAAAATAAATGGAAAAAGGACTATTAACTAAGAATTAAATGTGAAGATCTCGAAAGATGAGACGAATTCCACCCTTCTGAAAAGTATCTGTTGACACAAAATAACAAAACTCGGTACTACATATTGACTGGTCATATAAAGAGATAAACTTGTCTCACTTGATGAGTTGAGAGCTTGAGTTGATTCAGTTGTTGTTGCTGTTGATGAGCCTGTTGTCCTAAGACGTGTTGTGCGAGTTGATGCTGCTGGTGTTGTTGGGCGTGTTGGTGCTGCTAAAACGACACACAAATAAGGAATAAGCTTCGGAACATCGAAGGAATATTGAGGGCGCGTACAAATATAGGTTTTGCATGCACTAACTACCAGAATAGAACCAGAGCAGTCCGCGGCACTGAAATATAAACAGTTAGGCCTGTTGTTGTTTATGGATTTATTGTGTGAGCATGCAGGCACCTGTAGCGAGTGGTGCAGTGGGGTTCGCGGGCGGGGCGGGCGGTGCTGCGCGTGCGACGCCTGCGGGTTGAGCACGCGCGGCGTAGGCACGCGAACCGGGCCCGGCGACCCCGCCCCCGCGCCCACTGCGCTGCCGCTGCTGGCCGCACCCGGAACGCCCGGCGACGACGCCTGGCCCTGTCGGTGCGCGTGTTGGATTGTGTGGATCACTCACATGGGTAATAATGTGGTTTATCGACTTTGACTTTTATAGCGTTAACACACCGCATATCAGTAAGACGTCGTGCACAAAATTAACTCGTTAGACTTTGGACAAATTAATTGTGATGATATGTTAAAAGTGGTCAGCCATTGTTATTTAGTTACTGGTTTGACCGTTGGTAGAGTAGAGTTGTATCACCGCAGGTACTTGTTCACCAAAGTTCTGGATATGTGACAGAGACAATACGTATCTGTTATATCCGGGTCGAAGGACCGCTTTTACGTATGGTTCATAGGTAGCCGTTTAGTTAGTTGAGTGGTTGGATGTGAGTTGACGAAAAACCACAGACTTCACGATATTTTATTTTTCTTTGTAAAAAGTTACTGAAGGTTCCGTTGGATGGTAATCCGCGTTTATAGTTTTAGCGCTACAGCAGCTATTGGTCAACCGAATAAATCTATACTATCTATTCTAATATTATAAAGCTGAAGAGTTTGTTTGAACGCGCTAATCTCAGGGACTACTGGTTGGAATTGGAAAATTCTTTTAGTGTTGGATAGTCCATTTCTTGAGGAAGGCTATAGGCTATATAACATCACGCTACGACCAACAGGTGCTGAGCAGCGTGGGTGAAACCACGGGGAACAGCTAGTATTGACATAAAAGTAACTAAAACGCGTAGCAATAAGGAGGTCGCAGCGTTAGCACTTTCCTTGTACGTGAACCGTACAGTTTTGATTCCCTTTGCAAATGTATGGGAAATGCGACAAAAACATAATTATCTTGATTGCGTAAACTTATAGGGTTGATTTTTTGACAATACTAAGGGACCGCAGAATTCAGTATTTCGTGTTAATTTTAAGTCGATATCTCCAGCGTTACTGAGATAAAGGGTCTTGACAGTGCGACAACCAAGTAACCCCATAAGGGTACCGTCCTTTTATTTTTTAGCTACGGAACCCTAAAAATGGAAACATCACTCGTCTTTTTTTTTTTTTTTTTTTTTATTAAGAATGAACTCACTCTTGACCTCGATCTCGCCTGATGGTAAGCGATAGATGAGGTCTACGATGGAACGAGCGAGCCCAGAAGATGCCTATTGACTCTTGTTTTAAAGGCAGACGGGTCGTATGTGGTAGGGAACACAGAAGCCGGCAGAGAGTTCCACACCTTGGCCGTGCGCACAATAAAGGTTAAAGAAAAGCGCTTAGTACGACAAGACGGTATATCGACCAAGTGTGGGTGGTACCCTGCCGTGCGTCTGGTAGCCCGGTAGTAAAACGGAGATGGTGGGATCAGGTCATGGAGCTCCAGCGCACACTCTCCGAAGTACAATCTGTAGAAAACCGACAAGCTGGCAACGTTACGCCTGTGCGCCAGGCTATGAAGCTTGGACACAAGCATCTCATCGCCTATGAGCCTTTTGGCTCTGCGTTCCACCGAGTCGAGTGCAGCGAGCTGGTATTTAGCTGGTATTTTTTCTTAATTTTGAGGTAGAAGGGAAGTTTTAACTGACTGTGACCCGCATCCAGACAGCCACCGTTAATTGTGCATGTGCAATCTACATTTAGTTGTAATCTTTTTTTTTACTAACATCTTAGGTAAGTACTAATTTGCGTGAGTGTGGTAAATATTGTTCAGACAGACTGGATACGTAACTTCTCCGCGAGAAACAATCTCGGACGCACTGACACAAAGATTGAGTTTCGCCTTTTCTCGGAAGTCTCAGCAGGTTGCCGTGGTTTTGAGGACACGCGGCGGGCGCACGGGCCATGCAGTATTAGTGTGTAACTTACCGGCTGCATGGTGTTGAGCATGCGCGGCATGGCGTGCGAGGCAGGCGCGGCGCGTTGCGCGGGGCGGCGCGGGCGCACGGGCCGCACGGGCGCTCGCACTAGCGCCACACCGGCGCCACTCAGCCCCGGATTCAACAGCCGCGGTCGTGCAGCGCCCTGAATAATACCACCACGCTGTACACTGGCTTCATTGTGACTCACGCTCACGCTGTAACGATTCGCGGGTTAGCCCGACTAGTTCTACGAACATCATCAATGAGACTCTAATCTTCTGGTATTCAACCGTAAATATGGCATAACAAGTTTTCGAATCGGCTTTGACAACGACGTCTTGTTCAAATCTGTGTGAAGGTCTGTTTCTAAAAATCGATGTGCCATATTTACAACCAGGTTCTAGTTCTGAGTAGAACAAGTCGGAATAACCCAAATTCACCGCCCACGACTAAAAGGAACATCAAACTTACAGCTTGATTTATGTATGCTGCATGCATAACAACCTGCTGATGTGGTATTTGTTGTGACTGCAAGTGTTGCTGATGTTGCGCCTGCTGCTGCTGTTGTTGCAGCTGGTGCTGCAACTGTTGTTGCTGTAGCTGCTGCAGATGAATCTGTTGTTGGTGCTGTTGTTGGAAGTGCTGTATAAGTTGTGGTGACGCGCGAGACAGCTGTTGCTGTTGTTGCGTTTGCTAGAATACATAATTTTTTTTATAAATTGTTTGTACAAATATATTGAAAAAGTACAGCAAATAGTCGACTTGTACCATACCGTGGGTTGCGGAGCATGTTGCGTAGAGGGAGGCGGGGGCGGGGGCTGCGGCGGCGGCGGCTGCGCGGGGTGTATCACAGTTGGTTGCGACAGCACGTGGGCCGGGCTTACTAGCTGCTGACGTCAACGACAAGGTTTAGATCATACTAACATGTAAAACCAAAGATAAAGGTTTATTAAGGGTGGAATCGCCTGGGTAGCCCGCGAAATTATTTTTTTTAGAATTCAATGTCAGGTGGTATGTTGATTAAAATATAAATTGCGACCTTATCAAATATGAGTATACACAAATATAAAAAAGAAAAACCCTGTGCAGGTTTCATGATTTTTATTATATTATTTTTACCCCAATAAATGGCGATTTCATGAAAAACTAACGTAATGGTTGTATTCATGATTTCATTGATTATAATTCAGTAAAGCCATGTTTTAAGCGGACGCAATTCATATTTCCATGTTTTATTCAACATAATACTTGACACTGACCTGCAATATAAGTCGAAAAAAATAATTACGTGAGCGACCCTGTCACTTTAACCTTAACACCTGTTTTTAAACCGCCATCCAAGTCTCTGTTTCATTTGTTTAATTTCCTGTAGAAATTGTTGATTGGAAGTTTTATCCAATCGAATTACTTCAGTTTGAATTGAACAAGCATTCAAAAACCAGGGGTAAGTAAGTCATGCTTTAGTATCTACAGAAATATGGACCGTTAGCACAAGCATGGACCAGTCCAGTTCAGAGTAACTGTAACTACATTCACGCCCTGTAGATTGCGCCAGCAACTGTGCAAGCCCAGTTTCGCAATTACAGGTTATTTTTATTTACACAGTGAATTATACATTTGTTTTAGTGCTCCCATTCCTGTTTGTGGTATGAGTTTTGTAAATTGTTCTGCTTGAAACCCTTTCAGATTTGTTAATGTTTTTAATCGAATGGGAATTTTTGAATTAAAATAACTATTTATTTTATATTTCAAAAGTAGAGATATTAAAGAGAATTATAGTACTCTTTCAAATTGCTTCAGGCACAGAATCTTGAAATAGGATGATGATGCTGATAAGACAATTATTATAGAGGCAATAGATCTGAAGCTTTTCAAATTATATTATCAATTATATAACAAAAAAATCCATGAACAAATGGTAAGACCTACTTAGTTGCTATTTCTTAAACAAATTCACCATGGAAGAAAATTTCAGATGCACCATTCATTATCAAGAAGCACAGCATTTACTGTTTACAGTCATGAATAGAAATTAATAATTATTTACATTTAAAAAACCACATCCACAATAGAAATATAATTTCTAGATTAACAGAAAATAAAGTTAAACATGATTCTATAAAGCTGCTAGGTACCTAGTTTTAAATGCACAGTGGAATGACAGTGTCAATTTATTATATAGTAGTTGAAATCCCATGTTTCCCACCTTCCTATCTGTTTTGTTTCTCTGAGAAGCTTTAATGAAAATTGCTGTTAATGTGTTACATAAATGCATTAGGAATGTTAGACCCTTGCCCCATAACTTAATGTAATGGCAAATAGCTGAAGGTGTTTAGTGGGTTCAAATAATGATTTGCTCTGTCTCTGCATCTACTAACTGGTAGATAGAGCAGAAATGTTCTTCATTCATATTCATTTTTTAAAGGTTTTTAAACCACAAACTTGGAGCTCTGTCATATTGACAATTAGCTGTCTTCACACACAACCTAAATTTTGACTGGTTGCCATGAAACATGCCTATTGTATTTTTTTTTACGATTTACCCCTAAACTAGAAACCCAATAATCATTGAACTCATTTAATAACTCAATATAGTGACTAACCAAAAAGAAATAAAGTAATATTTTAACCAAATGAAAAAGTAACATGCTAAGCATATTAGACCAAGGAGTTCTAAAACCATAATGCAATAGTTTGTTTTTAGTGCATAAATGTAATACGCAATGATCTAGTCAGAAGACATACATGTTGAGGTCGTTGTGGAGATGCCTGTTGCATCAAAGATGCATCAATGATCTGTTGGGCCTGTTGTAACACAACCTGAGCATCCACAGGTAAATCAGATGTGTAGTAAACCTACAAATAAATTAAATTACACATCATAACTTATGCCAAACTTGTTATGAACTTAACATATTTCCATCAAATTTACTTTATCTTGGACATCACATCTATCAGTAAAAGAAAGCATATTGATGAAAGCTGGATTTATAATTAATGCAAGTTTGGAATTGTCAACCAGCTTTAAGCAAGTGTGGTGATCAATTCTTGTGCTTTCTTTGTATGGATCAGAAGAGGCCTTTGACAAAAAATAGGCTGATAATATTATTTATAAATATTTTCAGTACGTCTATTTTAGTGGCATCTTTGAGTAAACATTGTGTTCCCAAAATTGAATGGATGTCTAGTTTTTTAGTTGGATTCCTTAAATCTGCATATAGTTTAGTGCTTGTAGCTTGAATAGTAAAAATACCCACTTGGTGCCTATGTAGAGCCTGCTGCTGCTGCTGTTGTTGCTGTTGTTGTTGCTGCTGTTGTTGTTGTTGTTGAAAGTCAGTACGAGGTGGTGGTGGGGGTGGAGGTGCTTCATGTCGGATAATATACTGGGGTTGGTACTGCAAGCCATCACTCACAACCAGCTGAGACTGTACACCTTCGCTTACTATAATATCATTTTGTGGATCTGCTTGCTGTACAACCACCTGAAAAAGAATTAAATTACTGCTCTATTAACATAATAAAAAATAAAAAAAAATTAAAAAAGAACTATAGAACTTTATTCTGAATAGATCATATCTAGTTAGCTTTCCCTTACTTGCTGTTGTGCATATTGCTGTTCATCTTGGTTCACTATTATTCTATCCAAGCATATGTTTGGACAATATCTTTGTAGATCTTCAAGAGTCAATTGTTGTCCTTGTCCAACTATTTGGTAATATTGTGCCATTGCAAGTGCTTAGCCTAGAAGAATACATAAGATACATATAACTACTAATTGTAAAACAATTTTGAACAGTGTGGAGTGCACACTAAAAACAAAATTATTTTCTCAGGATACAAGAAGAAACAAGAAGACAAAACTTAAAAAAAATAACTACAGGAGGCATTGAAGATGTCTGCCTGATCTGAGCCACAACTCTAATTTAAATATGTCATTTTTAAAGTTATCTGTGACTGTGACTCACTGAAGCACTTATTAAGTTACTTATTCAGGTTTCTAGAAATCTGCATAGCAAAGGACTTTTAAAATTGTCAGAGCAGTACATAGATCAATTTTAAGTCAATGCCAGATGTTATTCACTATCTCCAAATTGTTGTGGACAATATAAATATTATATGATTTGATAGTGGAGAACAACTCTTTCTAACTTCACCAAGATATTTTTATGACCGCTAAAACACTTAAGTTTATCCTTTAAAGAGTAAATATCAATCAAGTCTTAATTTCAATTTAAAATTATATAAGAAAATATGAGTCTGGGTCAAAACTGTACCATATTATATACACTGATACAATTATTACTTATGTGATTTTTATATTAGTAAGCAATTGAATATCTATTTTAAAGCTGCTATTTTTTGTTTGTATTTTGTGGGTAATGTTAATAAATGTCACATTTGATTATGCTGTTTTTTTTTAAATCTTAATGTGACACTGATTGTTTTCCCCAATAAATAGAATAAGCTGTCATACACTTATGAATGAATTAACCTATTCTGCAACATCTTGTTTTTATGAATAGACACCTACATATGACATGGTCCTCATCTTTGGTCAGAATACTCAAGCTTTATAAGTTGACTTGATTAATACTATGAATATATACAGCTTGGCCCAACAGTGCCATGCTGTGTGTATTCCTTTTATTACATTTCTTAAGTAGAACTATTTTCGTGGTTAGACTGATAGCAGACCCCAACATTGATAGGAAAAGGCAATGCAAATGATGATATTCATGAAGTTGTATGAGAAAAAAGTCACTTGATGATGTATTTTTTTAGAATGTTTTCATTATTGTATACATTGACTATAGCAAAAATAGAAATAAAAAATTGGTTCTAAAAGACTTTTTGACATCACTTTCTATTCAATTCAACAGTACTTTTTTAATTTTCATATCTGATTAAAATTCTAATCATATGAAGATTGCCTGTCAAAATTTTGCCTGAGTTATTTCAAAACTATAATTTATTCCATAATTCAAAATTTCAGTTCCAAAAGAAAAGGGTGGAATGTAATAAATATTTTTTGAATAAATACTGCCTAAGAATTCAACAATTCTATACTTAATCACTTAGGTAGCATATTTATCAACAATTGTGTCATAGATTAACATTTTTTTAACCAATAACAACAAAAAGTGTGTAGCACACTTGAAACTGACCAAAATATCAATAGTTATACATATCACCCTGTAGTTTAAGGTTTTTTCAGAAAGAAAGAGATTCATCAGTTTCTCAAGACATTACAACATGCACTGAAGGATTTGTTTACAAGTATACCTGGTAATAAAAAAACTCCCGAGGCTAGTTTATATCTGCAGTATCAACTATAATGCACTCGTATTTTTCATGATTAACACTTTATAAAGAAGTAAAATATATAACATTGCGATAGACACCTATTTCTCGATGACAGTTATTATGCCATACTCCCTGAACACTACATACGGTGCAATAACAGCAGCAATGACTTCTGAAATCGTACCAACGCCTCAACTATGGCGACGACTCAGCCATCACCTTTTTAATTAAACTTTTTGCCTGTATTATAAACATCACCACTTGCGATTTTAACATAAGGAACAATAAGAAATTTAACTTCAATACCGTTTACACGAAAAGAACGAAATGGCTTCGATTCCTTTGATCCAACCTAAATACTTTGAAAAGAGAGTGTTTAACACAGATTATATCTAAGCTGTAGATTTACTTCTTACCAATATTTACTAAGGACATTTTAAATGTCTTATTTATACATTATAAACGAATTTTTAACATCAAAATGTAATTTTTTAACTCAAACGCCAAATCGAGAAGCAATTTACATTATGGCGTGTGTGTCACTTTTTTACAAATATTTTTTTTTGACTGGGGTTACTACCCTTCAATAAATTTTGTGAAATGTGATGTGTATTCTCGATAGTAATAATAACTTTCCCAAAATACCATGACCTGGAGTAAACTGTATTAATTAACGAAAAGTCTCCCTTCCACCATTCTCTACAGTTTATTTTTGGGACAGTTTCTATAAAAAAATATGATAATCTTTTCTAAAGAGGTGTATTTTTTTTAATTTACAACCAAAAATCGTAACTTAGCGAAAAATTTATTATCTATATTTTAAAACAAAATAGTCCACGCACATCTCTAGTTGAGCCTGCAACAACGAGACGGTTTTCGTGTGTTTTAATTTATTATATTGCACTTTAATTCGTTTTCCTTTGGTTTTTACTTTAATTATTTGGTGGAAATCATTTCAAAATATTTTCTTCGTGTAAAATTAATAGCACGTAATAAATTTCAACTTATATGACATTTTGTTGCCGTCCTCATCACTCGTGCAAATGGATGATACAGTGATTTCGCCAGGTACACTGCAGATAAAATACTTTAAAAAGTTTATCTACTTGATATTTACTTTCCTTTAATGAACCTTATTCATTGTAGGTAATAAGATGGGAGATTCGGCGTCTGAAAGCGACTCCAGCTCATTGGATGGCGGAGCTATGTTACCTCCTAGCACAGTTTCTCGTGATCAGCTACAGAAAAGAATTGAATCTCTGCAGCAACAAAATAGGTATTATTTTGTCGTAAATATATTAGATTCTCATAAGATTCTGATAAATTTAACTTCACACATCTTTATGTTTTGTGCTTCACCTAAATGTGTCGTTTGTGCTTTTAATATGTTTAGTTAGTATTTATATCATATTTATAGTGTATATAATAAACTTTGCACTAATCACATCAAGTTATCACATCTCACTCAATGCCATTTTATGTTTTTTAATCTACTACATAAAACCTTGCCAAGGAATAAATATAAAAAACCTTTTTGCTTAGTAGACAATTATGGTTTATTCCAGGGTTCTCAAAGTTGAACTGGATACTTACAAGCTACGGGTGAAGGCTCTTCAAGAAGAGAATCGTGCATTGAGACAAGCATCTGTATCAATTGTAAGTTACTGTACCTGTTCTGTATGTAATTCAAATTATTTAATTTATTTAGACTACTAAATAGATTTTTATAGGATTTTCTTCAATGGACAAAGTGATTCATGGGGAATGTTTGTGTGTATAATTCATTAATGTGTTCTGTAAATTGGATGAAATATAATGATCGTTGTTGAAAATCAAGCTGACTGGGCAACATTCCTGAGATTCCCTTTGAGATATATCACAACAATCTGTTTGATGAAGGATGTTTGATAGATGATGAGCTACAGAAAATTCTGCTGTGCCATCAGTCGGTCCTTTTGAACACCAGAGCATAAACTTACACACCCTCCATACCCAAGTGCTAAGTTTACCTCATTTTTTGTCACATATTTGTGTAGTTGCTATCCACAGCATGCTGTTGTTTGTCACATACATGTGACAATGGAGTTCAAAAGGTTAAAGATAGCCTACTGTACATTTTGATGTAAAAAATAAGAGGTTACTAGTAAAATTAAAACTCGCTCATAAAAAAATAAATAAAGGGTTCATGCTCAAACAAAAATAAAATTTTAAATAAGAGAGAAATAAAAGAAAATGTCATGTTGTAGTCCTTTATCTCTCAAAATTATGACTAACATTGTATCATTGTCTGTTCACAGCAAGCTAAGGCTGAGCAAGAAGAGGAATATATTTCTAACACATTATTGAAAAAAATTCAAGCTCTCAAAAAAGAAAAAGAAACACTGGCACACCATTATGAGCGTGAAGAAGAATGTCTTACTAATGATCTCTCCAGGAAACTAAATCAGGTATGTTAAATTAAAACAGAATAAATAATAAATTAATCCTTTTGACTACCAAGGACTTCAGTATCACTTAAAATAACTGCTATTGAAGTCTATGGAGGTGAAAAGATGGAAAGTGATGAGATGTGCATGGTATAAGTTATAGACCATTTGTTTATTTGGATACCTGTGTTTTTGACTACAACTGCATTTGTCAATGCACATCTTCAGATAGAGCTTGTTAATTAACTTTTGGTAACAACACATGCTAAAATAAATTTATTGTTAAACTGTTACATTAATAATGATATAATGTCTTTTTGTGCTTAACAATTTAATAACTTAGAAATTATGACTAGAATGGGCATTAATACCCATTTTAGTCATAATTTCTAAGTTATTAAATCATACAAATGTTTAAGAATTGGTGTATCACATAGAACTTAAACACAATTGGCGAAATGTGGCTGCACTATTAATATGGGTGAATTACAGGCTTTATTTATTTTTATTAATTATATTTCAGTTACGCCAAGAGAAATGCCGGTTAGAGCAAACTCTAGAGCAGGAACAAGAATGCCTGGTGAACAAATTGATGAGAAAAATTGAAAAACTTGAAGCTGAGACACTTGCCAAGCAAATGAATTTAGAGAGGCTTCGCAGAGAAAAGGTAATGCTTGTTTTATTTTTGTTTTGTCTAAATATTAATTCTGCAGTCTTGTTTCTCTGTGTACTAAGATCTTCTATACCATGGAATACTGTAGAAATGGTCAGTGCATGTTTGGGTGCAGGTCTCTAGTTTAGGTATGATAAGCATATAAGTAGGTATAGAAATTAAACACTGGTAAGCAGTTATTTCAGAAAAACATTACATCAAATCTCTTAGTATCAAATATCTCATCTAATAAATGATTCCATGATTTCATTGATGTGTTAAAGAAGTAAATTGTTACTTGACATAGGTATTATTGGAATTTTGAAAGAAGACTACAAAAAAAAATATTGTAGGCAGATAAGTACTTAAAATTTATTTAATTTAACTAGCTTTAGCTAGCGGCTTTCGCCCGCGTTAAATTCGAGGTAACACAGTTCCCCTTTTCTGATTTACAGGTACCTGTAGTTTTTGCCAGGTGCACGGGCAAAAACTACAGAAGAAAATTAATTGTAATAGCAATGTTAAGTTTTCCCTTTTCTTCCCTCATTTCTCACATTTTTGCTTATGTTCGTCCCCAGGGTCCCAACTATCTCCATACCAAAATTCATCATCATTAGCCATTAAGGCGTGAAGGCGTTACAAACAAAGTCACTTTCGCTTTTATAATATTAGTAAGGATGTCCTGCGTGGTTTCACCCGCGTTTTTCGTTACTGCCCCGCTCCCTAGGGTAGTAGCGTGATGTTATATAGCCTAACAGCATAATTATGTTAGTATAGCAGTTTTTGAGTCAAATTGTTGCAAACAAACAATAAATTTTACCTCTTTATTATATTAGTTTAGATTAAGATGTTACTCAAGATGTAGCTTTCTAATAGTGCAAGAATGTTTTCTAATGGGTTAAGTAGTTTTGAAGTTAAATTGTTGCAAATAAAATTACCTCTTTGTATACTTGTTCAGATTTAGAAGACCAAAAATTCAATTTTCAGGTGGAACTCGAAAACACGTTGGAACAGGAGCAGGAAGCTCTAGTGAACAGGCTGTGGAAGAGAATGGACAAGTTGGAGGCTGAGAAGAGATCTCTGCAGATCAGGCTTGACCAGCCAGTGTCCGACCCAGCTAGTCCTAGGTGAAAATCTTATAATTTATCATCTCTATATTGTGTTGTTTTAAACATTTACTTATTCTTCTGTTTTGTTACTATTTTGGGGTGTAATCCATAACACAGTTTGCTAAATTTTACTCAGGGGCATAGTAATTTGAAACTCCTTTAGTAAAATAACTAATTTCAGGATAACTATTCACAAACTACGAACCCAGTCCTGAAATTATGTATTCATTCTTGATATAAACGCATGGTAATTTTAAGGCATGGTACTCACTTATTTTTTATAATAATTCTTCATGCATCTTGCTGTATTTTCATTGTTTTATTATTAATGGAGTTTTTTCTTGCTAGGGACATTAGTAATGGTGATACAGCATCCAATTTAAGCAATCACATTCAGACCCTGCGTTCTGAAGTTGTAAAGTTAAGGTGAGTCAATAACACAATTTTAATTTATTTTAAATACATGATTTTTACATACTCTAGGGCAGGCATGTGTTGAATGTGCATTAAGTTTCGGGCCCACTAACGAAGCAATGAACATCCATTCTACGAATTTGAGTAATACCTTTTCTGGACTCAGTTGTTGATAAAACTAGACTGAGTAAGTCATTTGTCCATTATTATGTCTACGAGGCTTTTACACACTAACTGTGCTTTAGCTAAACAATGGTGTTGTGTGTTTTTCAGATTCATTTTGTAAAAACTTAAGAAATGGTTCTAGATCTGTATTTAGCACACTGCTCAATAAAAAAAATGCCATGCCGTCATTATCTCATCATTACTGTAGTACAAATATGTAGGTAAAGAATGTGTATTAAGAAACTATAAGTATTGTGCTTTAAAATAACCTGTAGTACATATTTACAAAAAAATTATAACTGTAAACCATAATATACGAAACAATTTGTAACAGAAATCAGCTGGCCGTCTCTCAAAACGAGAACAAGGAGAAGATGCATCGCTTCGCGCTCGAAGAGAAGCATATCAGGGAGGAGAACGTTCGTTTGCAGCGGAAACTGCAGCAAGAAGTGGAGCGGCGCGAGGCCCTGTGCAGACATCTGTCCGAGAGCGAGTCCTCGCTTGAAATGGAGGAAGAGAGGCAGTTCAATGAAGCTTTGAGTGTAAGTTGCTCTATATTGATATTTCATGATGAATAAATGTGTAAATACTGCTGAAAACAAGGTACATAGACATTACGACATGGTTGCGCGAGTTGCGATTGAGTGATTGGAAAATAATTTGTTAAAAGTAAGATAAACAAACAGTTACCCAGCGCTACCAATTGCGTAAGATAGTACCTAAACGATAAAAATGATTTGTAATGGTCAATTCGCAGGCACGATCGCGGAGCGTTTCGTCGCCAGGCGGGTCACGGCCTCTCTCACCATACGCGTCACCGTTGTTGCCTAACGCCGCCGGGATGCCGATGTCTCGGCCTTCACTGCATCTCAATTCTCAGGTAATTATTGGAATTTCGTATCTATAAACATAAATATTTTCTGAAATCTTTATAAAATAATGATCTTTTATGATTTTGCACGTTATATATTTTTTAAAGCGTTGCGTTATACAATACATGATTTTTTTTTTGTCACCAGACGCGTCGCACAAGCGACAGGTTCGTGAAGCCGGCGATCCCGGGTAGCGTGGGCCTGGCGGCGCGGCCGGGCCCGCTGGAGCCGCCAGCCCCGCCGGCCCCGCTGGCCCCGCTGGCCCCGCCGGCCCCGCTGCCCAACCCCGCGCTCATGCAGCCCGCCAGCCCTATGGACACGTCCTCCAAGGACTAAGTTCGGCCGCCGTCCCTCGAACACACCGCGACGTAAGAGCAGTTCGTCGGCTCGCGTAGGCTCGGTATCGACGCGAACCCTCGTTTCAGTTGATGTATGTTTTTTGAAAATACTAATGAT
Source organism: Ochropleura leucogaster (assembly GCA_958449745.1). Lineage (NCBI taxonomy): Eukaryota > Metazoa > Arthropoda > Insecta > Lepidoptera > Noctuidae > Ochropleura > Ochropleura leucogaster. The sequence continues at coordinate 10,256,453 of OY288204.1, read as the reverse complement.
TAGGGTGCAGTGGCATATACGACGGCTGCACGGTATAGTGTTGTAGCCGTATCATCGAATTAAATTATAAATTATACTGGGATTTCGTGAATTTGCCCTTACGTCGGTGTGCATTCAAAGCTGTAAGATTCAATAATAACTGTCGGGCGCAGTCGTGAAGTACGGCAGGCTACCCATCGTTTGATCTGTATTGAAAAGCAGATATATTGAATCGCGACTGATTCTGGCAATACTATTGTTAAATCTTATGTAAACCTACTGTGCACTCTGCTCACTGCCCTGTCGACTCGGCACGCTCCTAGAATTTCATTCTTATTTCTGCTCGGTCGTGATTCATTTACTGATAAAATTGGTAATGAACGAGATTATGGGATACGATTGTATTCAGATGTATATCGAAAATGTTAGAGAGTGGTGATGTGATGACGACGTCGTAATTTTCGGTTAGGATAGTAATAGCTAGTTCTGATTAAAAATCAATTTTGGAAATATATCCGGGCTTAAATTTTGCGGCAGTGGGTTTTATTTATCATAAGGCTGTGTATAAAATTCACTTGTGAGTAAAGTTAGGAAAGGAGAAGGAGATAAAGATTGTAAGCTATTTGATATATCACACTCGGGGTCTAGCAATACTACTCCTACGCAATGTTTTGTGAAGGAATGTAAAATATGTTACGAATGTTGTGTTGTGCCCGCAGGGCAAATTGTTGTGTTCGAATTATGCTCGTAGGAGTAGTGAGTTATTGTCCTCGGACTCAATTCAATTATGCAAATTGTCACATAATTTTTTTTTCATGTTATAATAAAACAAAATATATGCATTACTATTACGAAGCCTTTTATTTGATCAGTGCAGTATGGTTCTTTTGGTGAGTCCATGGTGTGAACTAAAGTTGCCACCGTATTTTTCAATATAATTTAAGTAACCAAAAGCTTAATATTATGATAATTCAAAGAAATTGTGGCTTGGTTCTTCAACAAAAGGCAGAAGTTGAAAATTCAATGTAAAATGACCAAACATGCCTCTTAACCCATTAGAGGTCAAATGAAAAGTAAAAATATTTTTTTGCCACCCTTATTTATGTATTCAAATAAAAACAAAGAAAAATTCCAAAAAGTTAGTTTTCAGCAATTTACAGGGATGTACTCAATTGAGTACACTGACCCTCTAAGTACGAAAAATTTCGAAACATTGTTCCTCGACACAAAAGGTTTTTAGACACTTCTTACATTGCCAGCGCACTTGAATGGCAAAGAACACATCGCAACTTTTTTCCCATTTTGGAGGGAAAAACCCATCCGCAAAAAAAGGCAGGCCGGGAACCACTGATGCAGACTGACGCGATTTTCTTTGATCACCTTGGAGTAGATAATATCGTGCGATATGACGGCGGAACATGCGTTGATCCATGGGAGCATCATTACTCATTACATGCCATGCGCCAGGAATTAGCAATAACCATATACAACATTATTTGAATAACACCCACCACTTTTTACCATGAAAGACGACGTCGCGAGATCACTTTGTTGTCCGTCTGTCTATCAAGACCTTTTATCTCGGAAACGCGTGAAGGTATATTGTATCAAGTTGATAAAACCATATACTCAAGACTGCAATCCCATGCAGCTGTGTAAAAGTTAACCCTCTAAGTCTAGGCAGTCAAAATAAATGGCCGTTTATACCGCAAGTTTGTACGGAACCCTCGGTGCGCGAGACCGACTCGCACTTTTTTATTTAGTGGCATACGTCGTGGTTATCAATTACAGTTTAGTTTGATGATCAGCCAATGCTTTCTGATTACCCGCAGTATTCAAAAATATATAGTAGTTAATTCAAAAATCTGTATTATTGATGATGATTCATTAAGATTCCGGTAACTCAAATACTGGTCAAAGTTATACGTATCTATTATGACAGTAGTATGATATTTTTTTAAGCGAGCCCGAAAAGTTTTGCCTTACGTCGGAGATGTGTAACGTTTTCTTTCGCGATGGATACCGCTCGCACCGACTAAAGCTGTCTGCATGTAGGGCGTGTTAAACATGGTACCAATCTTAAATTTCGCGCCACATCCAATTTAATGTGATTTAAATAACCAGCGGGCGATTAAGACGTATCTAACCATAGACTAGATTGCTTCTAACTATACTCATGTGTTTTATGTAGTTCAAAGGTATAAAGTTTATACGATTGGTATATTATAAGATTGGTACCACGTTTAACACGCCCTACATGCAGACAGCTTTAGTCGGTGCGAGCGGTGTCCATCGCGAAAGAAAATGTTACACATCTCCGACGCAAGGCAAAACAAAAGTCAACACATGTTTATACTATAAACAGAAGAAGACAGAAAAAAAAACATGGTCGTCAGATACCTACCAACAGTTAAAAACTTCTTAAAAATCATGAATGGTGTCGAATAGACAACTTTATTTGAAAGATAACACAGTTAATAAATCTTAGTTAACCTCTCTCGGTTTCAAAGAAAAAAACAACTTTTGGCGACGAGCCTGGTTACCAATCTTTTTGCTGATTGTATGTACATTCTTCTTCTTCGTCGTTCTCTCACTGCCGATGACACATATGATCCGTCTTCAAGCCGTGCGGTCTCTTGCAGTGTCTCCTACAATCTTGTTGATTGCGTCTGACCTTGCCTATGCCTTGCCTTGCGCGCGTTTGCTTTCTATCCGGCCCAGTATTATACCAAAGTTTTTCCAGACAATACCTAGGCGAACGCCTAATGTGTTCGGAAAAGCTGAGGCTACGATTCAGGCAGATTGTAGAAATCCAATTGGCGTTGTTGACTGAAAATTAAAACCTTTCTTGTTGCTTCGTCGTAGTCGGTAAAAATTGTAGGGCACTGCACAAGTCGAACAAAGAAATAGAGAGACTCTTTATTTAAGTACATATAAGACACTAGGAATGGACTTTGCGTAGATGATATGGCCAGGAAAGGAGAGGCTTGTAAGATAGGTAATAGAAATGGAATACTTAGGAATAGTTATGATACGTAGGTACGTGAACCCCAAATAACACGCAATATGTCGAAATTAAGGAGTTCCTTAATTCGACAGATGCGTTGTTATGGTTTAGCTATGTTGGGCTGAGACTTAGCCCTGACTGAGCTATTCACCCAATAACTTAGCCGTTAAATTATTGGGTAAATACCTCAGTCGTAGCTTTTCGACAAGATCCTGTAACAAGATCATACTAGGTGATTGAGATTACCGTTTCCGTACTTTATAAATAAGAGCGGCTTAAGAAAATGTCTTGAAGGTAAAAACTTGAGATGACATAGACCTCAAATTCTGAAAATGTTCTAACATTTTCAACAATAAGAACTATTAACCCTTGAAATATTTTAGGTAGTTTTAGTTTGGTATGGTACCTTAGTGAATTAAAAAAAGAAGTTTATTCTTAAATATCTCGGTATGTTTCTGACTAATTGACTTTATGTATCACTTGTGACATACTTACCTATGTACAGATGCGTTGCATAATCATTCACTAATTATCACAATCGTTTGCAATGTTCCTTTGTTAATACCTGTGTCTTTTTTATATTAATTTTATATTAGTTTTGGCTGTGTTGTTGGTATCGCAGCCGCCGCGCCGTCAAAGCCGTTACCGCCGCCGCCGCCGCCCGCCGGGCTGTCGCTCTTTTTCTATGCCGTCAGTAGGTACAGACATACTATAAGTTAGAACTTAAGTTACTTAGTTCTGCATACAACTTCCCATTTTTATTTATTTTCTTCTAATTAATCAAATATATTACTAACTATGACTAGCTAATTATCTAAATAGGTCTGGCTCTCAACTCAAAATCCATTCTAGTTTAAAACATCCAGCAAGCCACAGGCAGGTGATTATTTAATTCGTAATTATTTAAACAAAGCGTCGGCATTTTGTAGCTAGACTCTTCGGTCATTCGGCAAAGAATGGTCAAAGAAATGATCGTGTTTTACACACGCATCATAAACCTAAGTAAACCAGGATAAGGCATATTTCTATTTGCCTTGGATGCTGCTAGGGTTACAGGTAAAATAATTTGCATAATACCTCCCACGGCGATTTTTTGCTTGAATAAAATTATGTTTTGGCTCGCACGGTACCTAAGTAGTAAAGGGCAAGCGGTTCTGAACTATTTTGAACGTCCAAGAAAGATTACAAAAAGTTTTTAAAATCGCACATAGACTGCGATAAAAAGAAGAACGGTCACCTATGTATGCTATAATGTTGAATGAGAAATCCAGTTGGATCCAGTAAGTTCTAGGTTTTTAAGGTAAACGTTTTTTTGTTTTGATAATAGGTTTATAAAATAACCTGACAATGGCGCCCTCCGCCCAGAGCGGAGGAAGTTATTTGATGTTTTACCAACCGCAAAAAAAGGCTTCCAGCCTACCACCTACATGCACATAATTTTGGCCACGAGGACTAGGCAGGGCATTTTATGTATAACGGTGTATAGCTAGTAGGTTTTTTCAGTCTGTTCAGTTAATTTAGTTTGCAACTTGAGATTCTTAAAAACGTTTTTGATGGAACGAAGATAGTTAAAAAAAAAACAAAAATCGACTTTACTTTTACAATTACCCGATAACTTTTACGTTCCCTCACGTCAGTATTATTGAGTTAGTTAAAATAAACCGAGTTTGAAATTAACATTCAAATAGAAACGTAGGTCCAGCGTCGGACGCTGCTCATAAAACATGTTGACAGAGAGACGAATAGTTGGCGTAGCGTTATTGATCCTTCCAATAATTATCGAACACGTTTCATGTCACCATAGACAAACACTAAAGTGGACGAGTATGGCGGATACTTGCCGCGACGTTGTTTGTAAGTTTACGCACGGAATCGTAAAGTAGAGGCAGGCAGTAGGTAGAGCTAACAGAAAATCTGAGACAGTGAGAACGACGTGTTTGGTTCAATAAACTTGGCGAATGGTATTTTCTTGGGAGGGCCTGTACGTTTTCCAACTGACTCGATAATAAGTTATCACTAACAAGTTTTAGTATTATGACTAACTAAATAAGTACATAAGCTGTTATTTGTTGTAGGTACTTGTACCTACATAACGATAATGTTTTGTAAACATTTCAAATTGATAAAATTATACAATATTTATACATGTCAGTTTAAACATTTCGTTGCTTTTATAAATATAAAAACTCTTAAGACTTCATTGTCTCTGTACAAATCACGTGGAGGTCTTGAAGGCATTACCTGCGGAACCCTAAGTATTGACTGCATGTATCTATGTATGTATTGTATGTAGACACATCTGGGAAGTTGAGAATTCAAAATGGAGGTATGTAAATGTTGATTTTCTATCATGACAGTCCGAAACTGCTATCTTTAGCGTTTTGTTAACGCTTTAAATGACATTAAAATATTAGGTGTTTCCAGAGTTAAACGAGCAAATATAAAAAATATTTTATATGTTTTCAGATCGTATTATTCGTATTTATATAACCGGACAGACTTAATACATATTTACTATAACGGACCGATATGTCGGAGGTTCATTTTAGGTATCGGCTTATCCTTGGTTCCGCATATTGCTTGAAAAGATCTGAAAACAATGCGGTTAGAACAATATTATAGTAACTGAAAACACGAAGTTCCAGTTAGTATCTGAAATAATGAAAGTCTTACCAGGCAGAGAATAATAGCTTCCTCATAAACCTTCCGCTTAAACTACAGAAATACAATTTCATGTCTGTGGGAAGGCTCTCGGTTAGTTAATTTAACACTATTTAAATAAACCACAATATTACCCACACACATAACTATTTGTTTTATAATCGTAACAAAACACAATCACTCACTTTACTCAATCCAATTAAAATACAGCAAGTCAATTCTATTAAGTAATTAACTTAAAAACCGATAACGATACAGAACGATAACAAAATAATAAAGTAGCTCGCGCGGTCACAGCTACGCTTGTCGAATAGGTGTCTAATTGGTCTCATACGTATTTGCTGGCAATTAAACACGACCGCCAACGTAATCTCGTGAACCATAAACGACAAGACCATTCAACAATCCACAGAAGACAACATGGCCTTACTCGGCTAAAGATGACGAGACTAAATACTATTTACGCCAAGGTGTTAATTTCAGGAGGTTAGAGTAGCGTGAATTTTATTTATATGAAAAGTTAATTCATGCCCTGCTAGCACGTAGTGTTTAAACGGCGGAGTTAGCATGGGGATCCGAGTAAACACTGCGCCTGAGTTTACGTGCAGCCGAGTGCGATGTGCGCGTGCGATGTCCACGCTACTCCCACAGATCTCGCGTATCCTTCGTAATCTTGTTTGTTTACTATTTATTACAGCTTAAAATATTTATGGTCATTATAGTCTGGTAATATTTCCGCGAAGTAATATTCATGTCCTAGAATTTTTACTAATAGTTAAGTTTTTTCTAATACGGATGTGTCTGGTGGACATACATAATATAGCGTTCATTAATATTCATCAGATGAAAAATAAGTTATATACACACATTGAATGCTTTAATTTAAAAAAAATCCTAGCACAGAAAAAAATATTTCATATTCACTTATATTATATTATTTTCATTTCGAATATAATTATTTATATTAAAAATCTACTGCAGTTTTAGAATCTTAGATTGATTTTGAACTAATCAGCGTGTTCCTTAAACAAAAATTACAGGACAACAATCGCAGCTATATTTTTGTTAAAACTGCCACGAAATTGTCCACTTTGTAGCGATCGCTGTGTAAACAAACGGACTAGAGAATTTCGGTTCAGTAGTTTCTAAGAAGGGACAACAGGGATAAAACTAACCAGCCGTGGCAACTATTTGAGACGAGTTTTTCTAGTAAGCATTAGCTTAGATGTAGAAAGTCGTGAAATACCCTTTGTTATCATTTTAAATCTTAAAAATCAAAAGTTAGCTGCTTTAGATATGATACATTCAAGTAATTCATCGATAATTTGAGTTTTAGGCACAAAAATCGAACTATTTTTAATGGACTTAAAACAAACTGAATCATCATCTTCAGACTTAGGTGATATTTTATGGAGCAGTTGACTAAGAACACAAGTTCGTGTTTCTGCCCATTATAACCTAGATCTCATACATGATCATTGGTCAACGACCAGCCACCTCTGAGCAGTGCAATGAATGTACCTATGTATCGGTTATAACACTTATAACGGTCACTGAGATGTTTAAAAATGAAACATTTCTGTGGAGAGCATTGAGCTGGCTCGTTGTTTGAGGTTTCCTTTTCCAATTAGCACTTGGTCGGCCGGCAGACCGTAACTGGGTGAGGCGGGCCCGATGCATTGGAATGCTGACTAGGTGTCTACAGCAGTTCCTCGCCGGAGGTACATTTTACTTCGTACATATGACGTGCAACTATTGTGTAGCTTGTGTAAGCTGTTTTACATTTCATTTATTGGTATTTTAGGGTTATAGGTAAAATATCTGATCGATCAATTGTACATACACAAGCTTTTCCATCAGTTCGTGTATTTCACTAATCTCAAAACAGTATTATAATTGTAGTATAATTTCTAGTTGCATAGAATATGAAAGCTAAAAACTAGATCAAAAGTTATTTTGCAACTGAAGAGGCGAAAGTTTTCACAACTAAGTACAAAAGCAGGCATTCTACTTTACGCATGAGCTAGTCAGACGGTGCAAAAATTGCAGATCTTCCTAAATGTAGGCTTACGAGTCTACGTTTACAGTACTACCATCATGCAAGATCAAAAAGTAAATTAAAATGACTTTCCGAATCTCCTGCCTACAATTACAACGATGATGACTCATGGGTTTCATGACTTTTGTTTGGAATGGAACATTTTATTAAACAACCATCTCATTTTTTGAGTAAAATATTTTATTACTAAAACACCGCACAATAGTTTTATTGTTTGATTTAGCGATTAAATGCAAAATCTTGTGGTATTTTTATTAGGAAGTGATATAATAAATCAAATATTGATAGTATTAATTTTACAAGACAAATCATAAAAACAAATAGTTATAATATCAAAATTATTAGTTTTCCTCTTGCACGTAATCAACTGTCTGGTCTTTTTGTCAGTACATAGGGGAAATATCGCTTAAGTACATAATAGGACTTATGGTCGTGGGAATATAGGTACAGGTTCCGCACAATTTATAGACCTGTAACGAATACTTATTATAATAAATCTAGATCCGGTTCTTAACAAGTAAAGCTGTGAAATCCTACAAGGTATTACCACATTCATCTGGAAATCTCCTTTTTAAATAAATAATAAATTATTTATTCATATTAAAATTATTGCATTTACAAACTGCGTAGCAGGTTGTCGGCGGGATGAGCTCTTGTTGCTCTTGGATCATCTCATCCAATCTAAATAAACAAAATAAAATCCTTACTAATATTATAAAAGCGAAAGTGAGTTTGTTTGCTTGTTACCTCTTCACGCTTTAACGGCTAAACCGATTATGATGAATTTTGGTACAGAGATAGTTGGGAACCAGGAGACAGACATAGGCTAATTTTTATTTAAAAACTGTGGGATATGAAGAAAAGGGAAATCTTAGCGTTGCTATTACAAATCAATAAGGCGCAAGGGGAAATGTGTTACCTCAAATTTAACGCGTGCGAAGCCGCGGGCAAAGGCTAGTCTAATAAATAGAGCAACATTTCGCAATACGCATGTTATACTTTCTGTTTAACAGAACAGAAAAAAACAATAACCGCCGATTTGTCCTCCTTGGTCATTACTTTGGCTGAGCACCAGAAGGTTTGCATAGGTCACTTTACCGCAATCCTAATAGGATAATAATATGAATCATGTTACAGTTTGTAAAATGGTCGTAGATGCAGTTAATACTTATGAATTGTCACTCTGTGACCTTTTAATAGATTGTAAAGTTGTTCAAAATAATTATGATCCTAATATAGTATTACAAAACCGGCCTGTTAAAGCCGCAAATACGCAGGTAGTATGATGGACGGACGGTGAGCTACCCATTGCTTACCGTCCACAGAGCCGCGTCTCCGGTGGCCTGGAGTGGCGCGGTGGCTGCAACCAATCAAGCATCTCCCCCTCAGACGCCCTCCTTCACAAGCATAACTTCTTCGTAGAAGGAGGTGGCCGCTTCTCATTCCCTCTCGCTTTATCCTTACTTCGAATTATCTTATTGTGTTTAATTATAAACCAAACGTCCCAAGAGTCCGAAAACCAGTCTTACCTAGATGTATTGTACTATCTAGTGTAGTGACTGACTTGTGAAGGTCAGATAATCAGTAATTTCATGTAAAATACTGTTTATTAGTAGACAAAAAGGAGTTGAGGAAACCACTTAGCACGAATCTTATGATAATATATAATGAACATGCGACCTAACGAATTATTTGAACATTTATTTGTTCATTGTCTCCCTGGTGTCTACCTATGTTACAGTTGTTTAATAGTAACATATTAGTACTAATAAGTAACACTATCAATAAGCTGCTAGTCGTCAGTCGGATCGGATAAAGTTATTTTTAATAATATTCGGATTTATTTCATTGTAATCTCATTGTTGTCAAGATCAAGATGGACTTTATGATTTAATAAAAATATAATTTTGTTATTTCAGACATTAAATGTGTGATTTTAATTGAATATGTGTACTTTGGGGTTAATAGTACCTATACATATTGAATTAAAATCATACTTTAAATAGATACAAAAGATTTAGATACAATTTTTATTAAATCAAATCAAAATTATTACATTAATTTAAAGAACACGAATGTAAGTACCATTTTGGAAAGTATAGTACTATTTTCCCTGTATGAGTTTGTCTTGCTTCCCAAAATCCACTCACGATACACGATTTATTGTAAATGTGCTCGGCCCATTTTCGAGAGGTTGACTGTTGGGTAGCGCTTAGAGATTTATCTCTAAAATACCATATGGTATAGGATACCTTTTTCCAGGCTGAATAATCACTAAAAGATGCATTGTGATCTAATAAACCTCGAATTTGAAACTACGGAATTTTTCTTCGCATTCACTTAGGTACAACTAATAGTCCTCCTTACCCATTCTTCTCCATAGAGATCTAAGTTTTGGAATGAGCAGCTACGGTAATTTCACATGTTATTATGCCTTGTGACTGGGACTGTAGATTCATATTTTTGTTTTTGACATTCAAAAGAAATGATTTGACATTGAGTTTACCATTTCTAGTCACGGCCGCCAATATCAGGTTATCCCTCGGCGTGGAATATAATGCACAAGCTTATACGCACGCAAAGATGTTCCTTTACTCTCATAGTTCAATGGGCAATCCGATACGACGAAAGAAATCAGGAGCAGGATCATCGACTAAATTTCCAAACTAGTGCTGCTGGGAAATTTGTAATGGGAAAACCCAACCACAACACCAACGGGGAAAGATTTTGAGGATGTATGGATGGATGGATGTTTGTTACTCTTTCACGCAAAAACTATTGAATTTACGAGTGTAACCTGAAAACTATAAATTGGAAAAAGTATCCTATGTATTAAATATAGGATGCTTTTTGTCTTGCTAGCATGATCCCGTGATGATACTAAAATAAAAATACCTGTAAAAATTATTGAGGGATCGTTTTAGATATATTATGACTTGGAATGTGTGTGGTGTGTATGTAGTGGCCGTTTTAGGTGTTGTAATTGGTTATTGGTTTCTAGCTTAATGAGGATTGTATTTTTCTTGCTTAATGCTCTTAATGAATTTTTGCGTATAATTCAATACAACCTGAAATGAAACATTTTACGAGAATGGTTGAATGGTATTTACGGGTTTTAAAAAAATGAATCCCTACTAATATTATAAAAGCGAAAATGAGTTTGTTACGTCTTCATGCCTAAATGGCCCAGGCGATATTAGTGAATTTTGTTACAGAGATAGTTGGGACCCTGAACACGGACATAGGCTATTTTTTTTAAAGTGAGATAAGGTGTAGAAAGAGGAAATAAAAAGGGGAGAGAAAAATATTTTTTTTTCGGTCATCACGCCGGTTAAAGTTAGCGTTAGCCCAAAGTAACTATGCCACCCGGACGAGTGAAGAGAGTCGCGAGGAGTGGAAGCTAGTATAGCTAGGATATGTAAGACAAATAAATAAAGAATACAAACGAAATTGAATATAATAATATTTTTATCCTTTAAGAATTGTGTACTGAATATAGAGACATAGAGACACACAGTGAGTTTAAGGTCTAAGTTAAAAGATGGCACATATACTTGATAACACAATTCCAATAACTCAAGATATTTCATAAAATGTAATTGGAGGTAAAATTTATGGAAATATAAGTGTTATCTAAGTGAACGCCTCAATGTTGCGCAGGATTGCCTCGCTAGCGCGCTCGTCTCGCCGCCAATCGCTTTGTTTGTCAATACGTCAGGGGCGGGGCTTCGCGCAGAAAGCCTGTTGGCGTCATCTTGGCCAGCACAAGGTGATTCCAAACTCTATAGTTATGTATGTAAAGTGTTTTCTTGTTTGTCATATGGCAGCAGAAGATCTAAATATTTTACAGGAAAATAGGTTCTATTGTAAGGCTTTATGAAATATTATTGTGTGCTGCGTCCAAATTGTAGTGGGTATGTTGTGCTGTATACGCGCTAATGAAGTGTAGTGCGGTCGAGTTTGCGGTAGTTGCTCATGCAGTTGGCACGCCATCCACCACTGATTTGTGATTTGTGACAAATATAGGAACATATTTTCAGTATTTTCAGAATACTGAAAAATCGGGTTAATTAACTGTCGTAGCTTCTATATTATTTTGTGTCGAAAATAGAGCTATGAATACAATGTATGTTTTATGAGTTAATGTGAAAAACACTGTGGACTGTGAACTGGAGTGGTATAGAACTTTTTATTTGTTTTAAATGTGTTTTAAGAACCGTCGAAATTGAGGAAAAAGTAGCAGGAGACGACAGGTAAGAGAAAATATATATCTATACTAAATACACAAAAGAGAAAATCACTGACTCACTCATCACGAAATCTCAGAGACTAAAAATGTTGGATTGGGGATCCTTTAGGACGTAAGTGCTCACAAACGCGGGATTTAGTAAAATTCGTTTTTTTTATTTTGTGGTTGACAATCATCAAATAACTTCCTCCGCTCTGGGTGGAACTGGGGGGAGTCTGTGTCTGGCTTCTACTGACTAAAACCCACCCATTTTCCTTCTATTGCCCTTTACGTTCCGGGGCCGCGGTATCTCTTTTGAACACCCCGCAACCCCGGCAGGAAATTCGATCCCTAAAGTGGTGAAACAGGGTGGCAAAGTTTGTATGGGAGAACGCGATTCTTTAGCCGTATTAGCTAGAAATTTTGCATATACATAATAGACATCACGCTAAGACACTAAAGAGTTGAGCAGTGGGTGAAACCGCTGGGCACAGCTAGTATTTTATAAAGTTCAAGTTAGACAATAATGTTTACAGGATGGAGGAAAAGCCTTTGCTATAGGCGGATCATATTTTCTCTGAAAGGAAAATTGAGGATTTTTGAAATCAAAAATGATTTTTATGAGTTGAACGTTTGGTCGACTAGATGGTTTGTCCAATAACCAATCTTCTGATTTTTGTTGATATCTCTTTCTCTTTTTTTTTAAGTAAACGTTGCCCCACACTAGGAATTTCTCCTGTATCGTAGGTACGTTTACAAATATTTAAACTCACATACACAAACAGCCAGACCCGGAACAACTACCTGTGGGTCATACAAATTTTTGTTCCGTGCGGGCATCGAACCCACGACACGCAGCGCAGCAGTAGATCGCTCAGCCACTGCGCCAACCGTGTCCTCAAATGAGTCACGTATAAGCTAATATGATTCTATGGCGTAGATTCTGATGAGTAACAGCATCATATTGATTAAACACTCATGAAATCTGCGTGTATGGCATGTAGGTATATCAATACGGGCCTGTTGGTCCAGTGGTTAGTGGCCCTGACTGCTGAGCCGGAGGTCGTGGGTTCGATTCCCACCCAGGACAAACTTTGTGTGATGAGCATGATTGTTTGTTCTGTGTCTGGGTGTGATTTATCTATAATATGTATGTATTTATAAATTATATAAGTATGTATATCAGTTGTCTGGTTACCATAACACAAGCTCTGCTTAGCTTGGCATCAGATAGCCGTGTGTGAGTTGTCCCAAGATATTTATTTATTTATTTAATATACCAAACATGTAGATTTCATTACTTAATTACCCCTAGGTATCTTGCTGTTTCAAAAGTAAATTATGGCGCAGAAAAAAATACAGTCTTCTGATCAACAACTAGGACCGTAATGTTAAGTACCTACATTAAACAAGCAAGTTTAAGGTGCAGCAATTATTGGAACTAGAAGAAAAAAGAAAATTTTCCGCCTTCCATAATTATCTTCTCGAATTTCCACATGCTATATCTGTTTCTTGCAATTTTTTGGTTCTCCGTTGGTCCATACTTATCGTAAGTTGTTTAAGGCTCCCTTGCATCATATATCGTGAGTTGCGTCTAGCGCTAAACTTATTTAAAACGTCGTTCTATTGAAAACTTCAGGTGACGTAATTACAATAACTTAATTGGAGGTTATGTATGTGAGCCGTTTGGGGTTGAAACTCTAAGACGATGGGGTTTGAGCTCCCACATATTCATTAGGGATATCGCCAACTGGTTGGTCTACTCTCTACCTGACTAAGACGCCGTTTCTTGGCCAACGGTTCAGTACTACAATCCAATTTGATAATTCTGTCAAGCTCCTGGGCACTTTGACACCATTTGATAGCAATGCTGACAAATGTTTTGTCGCTCTATATTTCTTTTTCCCTTTTGATTCTTGAGCATAAATAAAATAAAAAATAAAATGCACAAATATAGTTTGTGAATAATTTTATAAACAGCTGTCTGTGACGTAATTTTATAAAAAAGGTTGTTTAGTTTAAGATGCAAGGCCTCTTAAATCCGGGGTTGCGGGTTGTTCGAAAGAGATACCGCGGCCCCGGAACATAACGGGCAATAGAAGAAATATGGGTGGGTTTAGTCAGTAAGTACAAGTCTGACAACCCCCGGGAAACTTATATTTGATGATTTCCCATACGCAAAAAAAAATATGGCCTCTTCTATCGCACGCCACTGAATAAGATTTTCGGCAACTCTCATCCAGTGGCTAAAAGCCAGCTTGCGAAGATCGTCGCTTCACCGAGCCTGGGGTCGTTGTAAGGTGGGATTACGATTGCTGGTCTGTTTCTACCCCAGAACACGTCTACACACCATACAAACACCGGCTAAAATGGTGAGCTCGCTGCCAATTCTGCTCCCTATGGTTTAGTGTGTTGGGTCTGTGGACGGTGAGCAATCAAATGGGTAGCTCACCGTCCGTTCGTCGTCGACGGCGCTTGTGTTCTACGGCGCCTCAAAGAGATGTCAGCAAAGCAGAGGGACCTACCAAGGCCACTGCCTGCCGGGGTTGCGGATTGTTCCAACGACATACCACGGCCCCGGAACACAAAGGACAAAATAAAGTACTTGGATGTTTAGTCAGTAAAAGTCTGTTACTCCGAGAAGTTATTTGATGATTTCTCGTCCGCAAAAAAAAGACTGACCGGTCTAATTTTGGATAAACGGCATTTCCATATCTATTTTTAGATTTTACTTTATTTTAAAATCAGACTTATCTAAGTAGAAGACTAATCTAATAAGAAGGTAAGCGTTTAGCCTTCATTCGTTCGTTTGTTTCCTCTCAAATGTAGAGCTGTCTTATGTAAATTGCTATGTACTGAAACTGGTCTCTCGACGTCTAGAGTTAGTATTGCTTAGCTAATGGAAAGAATTTAGTAGTGCAGTAATGGCCGTCAAATCAACATGCTGTTGACTACTTGGCCCAAACAACAAGGAACCTGGCCTAGACTTGCCAGTTTGGTTCCACTTGGTCATCATTCTAGTCTTTTGAAATATTTGGGAAGTATTTTAACACAGGTATGTATCCGACCATCTCCTCACAGTTGCGGTGTAGCGTTAACGAAGTCTGTAGACTTGGTGAATCTTTCGGGCTTTGGTTGCTTCTGGCTACCCTTAATCCACCAGCCAATAAGTGTCCCACTTCTAGACTTAATCCTATTTATTATCATATATTCTACTACTTAATATTATATCCGCGTAAATGTGTTACTCCTTCATGTTCAAACTGCTTAACAGATTTGGATGAAATTTGGTATGTAGATACCATTTCTAATTCAAATTCAAATAGGTTTATTCGCTTCACATAGGTAGGTAAAATTATGTTAAACACACGTGTTTTACAAGGTTTTAAATAAGAATACAGTTCACATGGGTACCCTGAATGTAGGATTCACTTTTTATCCCGGTCAAAATGCGAAATTTTGTGAGTAAATATAGATGTTTGCTACTCCTTGTCCTTTGCGGGGCAGGTCGATCCTCATATACAACTATCGTTAATTGTCAGTGCATGACTGCTTTTCAAAACATTGGCGGATGCTCTTGTTCGTGAAATATTCTAACTTGGCTTGTCATGCACAGAATCCATATCTACTCAAACAACAGTAACCAATGAACAAATTCTACTTAATTTATTGTAAAAACAAGTTAAGACTCATATTGATTTGTAACAATGTATGCGTCGAGATTCCCGTTTACAAATTTCCGTTGAAGATAAAGACGTAAGGTAGATGCTATTGTCTGCTGTTTGCTGTAATGGTCCATTAATCGGATGCTGTCTCACTACTAAACTGTAAGCGTGTTCACTGGAAGGATTCTTAAGGGAAATCATTTTCATATTTATTGCCTCGGTTTTTTTGTTACTTTGACTAGAAATTGCATTTATGTAATAAGTAATTTAGTTAGTTTAACTAATAGTGGCTCCATATAAATATTAACAATGCAGTAGATTCTGGTTTAATTTATTCGCTAAGTCATATTTATTTATGATACCAGATTCGGATTACCAGATCTATAAAACTCTACATTAGCAAAGCGCAAAGTGATATAGAGGGTGTTGGCGCGTATAATAAAGTTTTGTAATAAGACGCATCTTTTTATATTACCTAGGCAATTTCTTCCTCTCTTATTTTATGGTAGAGGTTCGCAACTTAATTACATCACCGCCATCTTGTCGGTGCGCGGTGCAGTACCCGTCTCCGGCTTTGGGTTTTAGTTGCAGCAATAAAAGGTTCACTATGCGGCGTTAGGTAGCACCTGATGTCGGGATTTATAGAGTGAAGTCGCGTGCGGTATTGTAGCCTGCTCGGCGCGGGCGCAGGCACAAAGGCGGCGCGGCGCAGGTCGCGGCTGGCGGCGGCGCAGGTTCCGTCATCGACGCGAGGCCTATCGGCGCGTCCGGCTCGCCACAAAGCCCTACAATAAACTTTTACAACGCGCATAAAACCCTGACTTTTTAACCCGAGTTATTTGAATTAATATCAATTCGGAGTTCCTCAATGGGCTTTACTCGTCAAACTTTAAAGTTTTATGACAACCACAGAATTGAGGAATAAAATTTAATTGAAATGTAGCCCGAAAAAAAGTTTGATTGTGGTTATCAGCTTCCGAATTTGAATATTTACACTGAATACAAATAAAAGACAACAAAGTAAGTAAATTGTCTATGAGTTGAAGTCGTTGCGTATTTACAGAGAACATACAGGGTTTAACATAGTAACGTTAATACTCGGTATATAATTTGTACATCAGTCAAATGTTTTTAGGTTAATTTTGTTATACACGCATTTTATAGATATAAATAAACAGTTCTGTATAAACTGGTTCTGACACAAAATGATGGCCTTAAACAAATACAATTTTAATGAAATGGCAAATTTAATAAACGAAATAAATCAAAAGGTTATAAAACTAGCTTTCATTAGCAAATCAAACGGTGTGTATGTTTAACGTTAAATTCCTGTTTGAACATTTCTGTTTTTGTTCTAAATATTTCATTTTGCCAGTAAACACATCTTTGATTTCAAACTTTTCTATACAGTATATTCCCTTTTCCTACGTATGAGGGATGATATTCACTTTTTACAATGGACATAGAATTGTGTACGCTCATAAACAAGTTATTTAAATTTAGTTTTTCAAAAAGCGAATTGTTTTTAATTCTTGATGAGGCATAATAAAGTTCATAAACCAATATTGTGAGTCATGTTTTGTATATTTTACCTAACCTTAATCTTAGAGATAGTGAATTCATTCTATTTATTTCTATTTTACCCTCACAGAGTGAAATTATTAAATTTCTGGGTAAACACATAAAACACAGGCTTTCAGAGAAAGCTCAATTCCCAATTTCCATTTATTTTACTTCAGATATTATATATTTAAAATAATAATATATTTTCATGTAAACCTGCATCCCCTATTTCAACCCCTTGTAGTTCAAATTCCAAAGGCTAATTAAAGGAACCTATTGTCATAATTCTATGTTTTCAACTTCTATGGTAAGACGAATCAGTCGATCGGGACATCTCTCTTTATTAAACTACTCATACTTTTATACAAGCTGTTGCCCACGGCTTTGCCCGCGTTAACGTTGAAATAAACTGTTAGAATGAATACCACAGTCAATTTATTTACTCCCTTAGTGGTTGAATTTAGCAAAATCTTGTCATATAGAGCATCTAAGTTCTAAAAGGATCCATCCCCAATACAAAATTTGAGTTTCTTAACACTGTTTAAGTTAGTGATTTATTTATTTAAACTTCATGTACAATAGTGGTATATCGGGAGATTTAATGCCATAAGGCATTCTCTATGAGATCAATATCTCGACCAATTAATACAGATATTTTATACCTTCGAAAGAAGGATGAAGGTAGACTAGGAACGTTTAAAATTAGAACAATCTGAAACTTAAAAAAGGATCATGACCATCAACGGCACTAGTTTTTCTCATGCTTCAAGATAAAAATTTGATTCCAAAAAAGCAATTGTAGATGGTTATTTGGTTAATTTATAAACCATCTAAAACAACTTTGTAATTGATGCAACTCTGAACCGTGGTCCATATTGTCGTGGTCATTCTCCTTTGAATGAAGCTCATGTAAATAAACATTTAACTTGTTGCAAGGTTTATTCTGTTGATGACAATATCTAGATAGTTAAAGCAGATCATGTAGATACGAGCGATTCTTTATTTGAATAATGTAGAGTTAAGTGGTTTTTGTTAATTCCAGTTTTTGATTACAAAATTGCAATACGAGGTGATATAATAATATTTGTTTTGTAACTCCCAAGTGTCGATCCAAAATGTTAACAATAAGGAAAATACCAGTACGCACATACCTATTACATTAGACTGTGTACATATATAATCACAAATGTAGTTACTTTATCATGTATGTAGGTATGTATTTATGTACATAGATATATGTCTGCGCGCATCAGGTAGGTCCGTCTACAAACTAATCGAATATTGTGTCAACAGTTGGTCAACAGTAGAAAAATATATTTTATTTGTAAGGTCGAATCTTATTGATCGTGTGTTGCGGGTATTTGATTTTAGTCTATTGTTTGATTAACATATCAAGGCTGGTGGTAGTAGGTATACACGTAAAGTGATAATGAAAATTCAAGTTTGAAACACGGATGACGCAAGACCATTAAAATACTTACTTGAGTTTTCGGCATCGTTTCGTTTGCATAGCCTTCTCGGCCTTCATTACACAGCCATTCTGCAAACTTTGAAATTGGAAAAGAAAACACGAGATGTATTGTTTCAATGGTTTCAATATCGGTTTGGTCGGTCTTGCATTTGATAATTAGCACCTCTGCAGAGTTCGGGCGAGGTGCGCGGTCGGCGGCGCGGGACAATTGCGCCTCGACATCTCGCCCGCACACATAATACGTACATTTATCGAAGCGAACGCCATAAACGTCCAATCACTGGTCCCTGGTTCCTTTCGAAACAGCCTTCAAACCCACTCGTTGTTATCTTTGATATTTTATAGGATCTGTAAAACGTCGGCGCTGCGACGCGATTAAGCGACATTCCATGCGCCCGCGCCGCGCTCGCTGTCCGAGGCGCGAGGGATGATGCGACGCACGCAGATAAAAACGTTATTACACGTAATTAAAAGGCGATAACTATTCACATTGTCCGGCACGCTCCGAGCAGGCAAGCGCACAGTTTGTTGCGGCTCTATGGCGCTCGGAACTGAAACCGGGGCCGACATTCGCATCGCGCATCATATTATTTAACCTCGCCATTAAAAAGAAAATGTTCGCAGTACATCTATACGACTAAGTTTAATATTTATAACTCATGGAGTCGTAAAACGATGAATAATGACGCTGCAGTCGAGTTGGCTAACGCTGTAATTACTTCGCCTTTATACATACCCGTTGGTTGCTTTCTTGTTGTTTAATGCTTAAATGTTGTGGCATACGATCCGGACCTTCGGATCTATTCTCTGATGTGGACGTAAAAACAAATTACGAGTTCTTTCTCCTTCGCCGAGCTTTTATGATGATAAATATATAATTTTCAATAAAGTTTTGCGCCTCGGCAAACAAGAAAAGGTCTTTCAATATTCGCAATACTATTTTGTAGCTTACTGTAAGTACCTGTGTACCTAACCTACCTTTTAAGTAAAGCAGTAAAATATATCTATGTATAAATATGCGGTTAGTGTAGTGGCTGAGCGATCGACTGCGTGTGGCGGGTTCGATCCCCTCACGGAACAAATATTTGTATGGCCTGCAGATAGTTGTCTGGCTGTTTCTATATGTGAGTTCAAATGTTTGTAAATGCACCCACGACACAGGCAAAATCCTAGTGTGAGGCAACGTTTTTTTAAAAGTTTAAGTCGGATAGCTATAATTTTGGAGAAAAACGTTTTAACATTATATGAAAACAAGTGAAAATAAATAAAAGCTAGCAGAACTACCACAGAACGGAATTCAGTTTCGAATATTTGCGCCTAGTAATAGATAATAGTATCGTCTGTAAACACAAGGTTCTTATTATTATTACTATCTTGAGTTTGGTACCTACTAGTGGGTTATCTATTACTACTATGGGATGATTTAAAAAAAAAACGGGTAAATCCGTGCGATCAACGGCAAGTCTGAGCGATCAACGGCCGAGTCAGCCTCGCACCCCGATGGTTCCGTGCAATCTTGTGACATAAATGGCCAAATCTTGTGATTGCATAATCGACCACCGAAATCTATATGTAGATGGTTGATTTTTACACACTTTCAAGGGATCACAGACTTGAGTATTTGGTTTTAATTCCAACTCGATGCCTTCACACGTTCCCGAGATAAAGGGTCTTTACAGACATACAAACAACAACAAAGTGATCCTATAAGGGTTCCATTTTTCTTTTTGAGGTATGGCACCATAAAAATGAGAATTTTTAAGGAGCATTTTGATTCTGTATGACAATAACCTGCGACTAAAATGTTATTCCGTAAATATTCCACGCAAAATATGCACATGCAGAGGCTAAGTTTGTAGAATAAAAACTAAATATTCTTGTACAACAAACACATTTCATTTGTAGATGGCAATAAAATGTATATAAGGATCAAAGTAACGCCGCAATCCATTACATAATATTCTAGGACATTGGATAGAAACAGGTAACTTTACCCAACAAGGGCGGTTGTCTCAGCCTCTGAGGAAAACTATAGTACATTCATCATCTAAAATAATAGTATTTCAAATTAAAAAGAAATCCCAGTATCATAGTCTGGCGCTTAATTAACACTTTAAGTCGTTAATTGATTAACGCATTTCAGCTGATAGGTATAGTCCTGGGTGCTAAACTGAAGTAGATAATACAATTACAAAAAAGAAATTTCCAGGTTCACTTAATTCCCTTCAAAATGGTTGAGTTGAATGGGGCTGGTTTACCGTATAATTCTGGCGCGCGTTGATGTCTTTTGTAGCGGGGTTTGATGTGGGGATTTGGTCTAACTCGAAACGTGAGATTGGTAATTTTCTCGCAAAATGTTAGTTCATGAATTACAAGACTTTTAGTAAATTACCTTTATTGACAGTTCTATGTGAGTGTTAATGGGCCTATTCCGAAATAATTATACTTTTACAAGAACCTCGCGGTTATTGCGGTAGGCTTTAGCGGGTCAGTACAAAAACAAGGGATATAATTTTAACGACTATCTGTGGTGCAGTTTTGAAGCTAAGCACTTCGCTTATAAAATGTATTTATGAAAATTATAAATGTTTTAAAATGTTATAAATTAAGTAATAAGTTAAATAAAGAATGTAAACTCGGCGAACTGTTGTCTAAAATAACACCAAATAATAAAATTATATTCTATTACAATCTAATCCACCAATAGGTTAACAGCACTTTGAATGTTTTCAGTCAAAACTGTTGTTCATCCTTATTAAACCTTATAACCCCATGTGATTTTTCGTAACGCCTTTGAACAAACTAATTAAATATATAGTAGACAACAATATTTTAAAAAGGCCACATAAAATCTAGTGTTTGAGCAAATGCAGCAATAAAAAACATAGTTTAACTAACCTAAAGTAGTTTTGACTGCTCTTTGCGATAAAAATTGAATGATTCTATATGTGAGTGTAAACGTTTGTAAACGAAAAACAAAATTAAAAAGTCACAGTCACTAAGTTTTTGACTGTGACCTTCGGATAAAATAAATCCCATAATAAATTCAATGTGGATGCAAAGGTTATTCTAATAACAGACTCTTGTAAGACTAGTTCAAAGATATTCCAGTGGGATTACTCCAACCGCTTTACAGCGAACGTAAACTTTGATGTTTGTTGAAATACCAATGAATATTTAGGATTACCACAAAGTCTTTACATAAAATAGTCATGAAACACTCTGTGTGTATGTGTAATGAAGGCATCAAACATTATCTGTGAACAAGATAACATTGTTCGGTGTTACAGGACAATTGATAAGATCGTTAAGAGTTCTGCTGGTTAGGTTAGGGAGCAGTTTGCAACTTATTTACCTACTAGCTTTTGTCCACGGCTTCACTCGCGTTAAATTCGCTCGTGATTTACAGGTGCCTGCTACCTGTAGCTTTTGCCCTTGCGCCTTGTTTATTGTAATAGCAATGCTAAGTTTTCTCTTTTCTTCCCTCATACCTCAATCTTTTTTTTTTAATAGCCGTCCGTTTCCAGGGTCTCAACTATCTCTGTACCAAAATTCATCAAATTCGGTTTAGCCATTTAGGCGTGAAGACGTAACAAACAAACAAACTCACTTTCGTTTTTTAAAATATGAGTAAGGATTTAATGACTGAAAATCTGTTCAGTTTTAAGTGATGGATTAGTATCATTGGTGCTGTCATTTCAAAGTCCTTGTCCACAATGATTTAAAACAGTACGATCTACCATTTAGTGTTGCAGAAGATGCGATCCGTTCATATCACGAACCTTGTTTTGCGACTCATCATGAAAATTGACACATTCATACGTGTGACAATTCAACTAACAAACTCAGTCTCATTAAATTCAACACCACTTTCTCAAACTCCAATTTAGAAATCGAAACTCTCGTTAAGAGAAATAAAGGCGTGTTAAAATAGCCAAACGATTAACAAGTAATATGGCGTTTTAAGCATAAAAGTGTAAGATTTAAAATAAGAACCTGAATTTGTCAAAAAATACCGTGTCAGAAGGATTGGGACGTTGAACCAACGCTACGTAGCCGGTGATAATAGGTACAATAAACATTGGACGGAGATCGTGCTCGAGACAAACTTACAATAAAATATCGGCTTATTTGCCAC
The DNA here is from genome assembly GCA_958449745.1 of Ochropleura leucogaster. Lineage (NCBI taxonomy): Eukaryota > Metazoa > Arthropoda > Insecta > Lepidoptera > Noctuidae > Ochropleura > Ochropleura leucogaster. The sequence goes on along the minus strand of OY288204.1, from coordinate 10,233,682 downwards.
TGACGATGGATTCCGTGATGCCTTCCGTTCGGCGACGAGTTTCAAGAATTGAACAATGTTAAAGTGTATTTTTCTTTTTTAGTGAACAAATATCGCTTTAGTAGGTAGGCACGCAATCAAGCTATACAAAACCTGTTAATGCGGATCTATTTTTGTAAGGGAAAACTATACAATGCCAGGCCCTGTTATAATGGAAATGAGAAGCGTCATGTGTCGCCGTTTATACTATTGAGGTTTTGATGCTGAGCCAATTTAAGATATTCATTTAAATTATTTTAAAACAGTTTTTTTATGAAATTCAAATAAGCAATACAGTCTTTAATAAAACTTCAAGCTAAAACTTATGATTTTTAAATTGCAACGTCTTAGAAAACCGCTACTAAATAATCTTCTGTATACAAAATAACTGCCCTTTTGGTCTCACGTTCGCAAGCACTAGTTTTGTTTGAGCCTGGTGTCCTGGCCAAGACTACCAACCACAAGTACAGTACACAGGGTCGGGCACACTGTTATTTAGATTTTCTACTAGTAGTAATAGCAGTAGTAGCAGTAGTAGTAGCAGTAGTCGCTGATATGTTACCCGTGCCACGGGCAGCACGTAAAGCCGTTGCTACAGTGCCTATATTCTACCCGATTATGTTGGTTTTCCGTCCCATTAAACTATGAGAGTAAAAGGACAGAGAGAGCACCTGTGTGTGCGCATTCACTTGTAGCCTGTATTATTGTCTGTGATTGGCTCAATTTTGGAACAATATGGTCACAGATTAGTCGCCGTAACCGAAATTCTGTCGGGAGGATATTATTATTACACACAATGTTTGTACTTCTTAATCGGCTGAAAAGTTGTAGGATCAACATTTTACAATCAGATATAGGAAATTTCTTGATGTCTAGCTGAATTAATGGCATTTTGCTTAAACCATAGGTATCCAAATGTTAGATTTTAAATTCCAAAATACATATAAGTAAGTTAATAAATGTCGTCATAATAGCTAGTTTTACAATAAAAGACGTTATAAAATTACCAATCATCTCGTTTAAATTTGGAAGGTTATAAAACAAATACATACTTTCACTGTCTGACTATCAAGACCCTTTGTCTCAGGAACACGCGGAATTATCGAGTTGAAATTAAAACCTTAAGAAGAAACTCAACTCTGTGGTCCCTTTATGCTATAAAAAAAATCTTCCAAGTAAAATCTTCCTTTTCATGTCAAAAGGTATGACAGTTTATCTCGCAAGTTTTTACGGAACCCTCAGTGCGCGAGTCTGACTCGCTCTTGGCGTTTTTTTTTTAGTGGGTTGTGATGATCTAGAGAATATTTGAAGGAACCATCTCTATAGATACCATCACGATAGAATCAGTGTAGATGGCTTGCAGTACCGTTAAATTATAATCAAACTAGCTTTTGCCCGCGGCTTCACTCGCGTTAAATTCGGGGTAACACAGTTCCTGTACCTGCTACCTTTAGTTTTTGCCCTTGCGCCTTATTTATTGTAATAGCAATGCTAAGTTTACCCTTTTCTCCCTCATTTCGCACGTTTTTATAGTTAGCCTATGTCCGTCTCCAGGGTCCCAACTATCTCTGTACCAAAATTCATCAAAATCGATTTAGCCATTTAGGCGAGTAGACGTAACAAATAAACTCACTTTCGCTTTATAATATTAGCACAGATAATATAATACTAGCGGATTAAACTAAAACTATGCATCTATAAGAGATGCTCAGGCGCAAGACGAGTTTGGAGGAAATATATATTAGACTCAAATAGGAGTACAATGCTGAAGTATAATTTATGAAATCAGTCAATATACAATCGTTTTTCACACTTCAGCATTCTCCTAAATCAAGAAATTTATTTTGTTAGTTACAATTGCTTACATAAAACCTGTATTGCCAATTTGTTTGCCTGCAGATAACATTGATTTCGTAATAGAGTAGCTTGGTAATGTTTGGTTCGTAATTGAATTGAAACAATGTTTGTTTTGTGACAATGTTTGAGTCGCGTTGGGTGGGATAATACTTTAAGGCAAAGTTTGGTTTTACAAATTCCAATCAAAGCTGTTGTTTTATTTTCTTCGTATTTGGGAGAACATGGAGTGTATTTTGGAAACTATATGTAATCTTATAATTGTGTATTTTGGGTAATGACAGCCTAATGACTAAAACAAAAATTGGTCAAGCACCATTCCGTACCTTTTTTTTTTTAAAGTTGCGCCTCACTATAAATTGCTCCTGTATCGTGGTTACGTTTACAAACATTTAAACTCACATAAACAAATAGCCAGACCCGGAACAACCATCTGTAGGTCATACAAATATTTGTTCCGGGCGGGGGTCGAACCCGCGACACGTAGCGCAGCAGTCAAACGCTCAGCCACTGCGCCAAACGTGTCGTCAAACAAAATGAAAGCCCCTTACATATTCGTTTTATTCCTCTTTTAGTATTTGTTCTTAAGGCGACATCAGAAATACATTATCTGTGAAAATTTAAACTGTTAAACTATCACGGTTCATGAGACACAGCCTAGTGATAGACGGGCAGACAGACGGACAGAGGAGTCTTAATAATAGGGTCCCGTTTCACCCTTTGGGTACGGAACCCCAAATAGGTAGGTAAAGACATTAGAAAAGAAAAGAAAAATCAATTTATAAAGCAATTCTGGTCATCATCAGATGAGCCAAACGATTCATAATTTATGCGATGATGGATGTAGTGACTACATCGTTGAAGATTTTGACATTTTTATGATTTCTGATGAATCTGTAAAATCAGCCGATTCAGAGAGAAAATCAGACCTATTGCTGATGGACACACTTAATTTTCTGGAAGTGATTCCACCGCAGTTCCTTTTGGGATTTTGGTTTAAGACAATTATTGTTATTGTTTTTGAGAATATACATAAAACTAACATGATTTATTTTTTTAAACTTAATGATGCACTATTAAAAACTGTACAAAGACGGACTTAAGGTTTTTTTGCGGATGGGAAATCATCAAATAACTTTCCCCGCTCTGGGCGAAGAAGGGGAGGAGTAGGCGGGAGTGTCAGAGTTGTACTGACTAAAACTCACCCATGTTTCTATTATTGCCCTTAATGTTCCGGGGCCGTGGTATCTCTTTCGAATAACCCGCAACCCCGGCAGGCGGGGGCCCTGGTTGGCCCCTCTACTTTGCTGATATCTCTTTGAGGCGCGCGTGGAGCACTACCGCGCTGTCGACACAGCCTGTCGTCAATAGCTAGATGGACGGTGACCTACCCACTGATCACGGTCCACAGGCCCGCATCTACGGTGGCCGGGAGTCGACCTGCGGTGCCGACGGCGGCGGCTGGGTTGATTTGAGGTTCTCTCCCTCAAACGCCCAGCCAGCTCCTTCGTCGAAAGAGGTGACCGCTTCCCATTTCCTCTCGCTCCGGACCAGGAACTGAACCAGGGTCAGACGCGAGAGATCGCCGCCGCCGATCGCCTCTACGAGGGCACGGTGGTGCTCCGCCCAAGCTGGGCAAACCGCCACAGGGACTGGGCGCAAATGCAACTTCATTCATTTTAATTGAGTGCAATGTAATCTTTGTTTGTTTTTTTTTTTATAAATCAGGTGTAGTTATCAGGTGTACCTGATAAGTTAAACTACAGCCAAAACTATATAACATAGATTATTGTAAGAAGTTATTGGTGTTCTGTATCTTTCTTTGAACTGGTTCCCTAAAATTAGTACGCTACTCCAACGGTAAAACATTTTAATAATTGTTATTAAATTTTATTTTTATCATCTTTGTCCATTGTTTACAAACTAGAAATTTAGAAACTAGAAACGGGTGGACGGATTTGTGTGAAATATCTTGTATGTTTGTGTGCATATCGGATAGGTCTGGGAATCGGCAAACATCTATTTTACATAACCCTAAGTGATAAGAGTGGCCTGAGCAGCAGGTGAAACCGCTGGGCACAGCTAGTAAAATAAATAATATTATACAGAGGAAAGACTCGTTTTTTTGTATGTTTGTAACTAATAAACTCAGAAACGATTGGACCGATTTCAAAAATTCTTTCACCATTACCATCACGCCACGATATTTAAGAGCTGAACAGCGGATGAAACCGCTGAGCACAGTTATCAGAAGGTTGCGTGTTCATATCACGTCGGGATCACCAATGTAGTGATTGTGGGCGCGTGATTAGGGAATACAAGTGAAACGCTCGAGTGCTTATTACCAAAAATTTTTTTTTATGAATGGCATCTCTCAGATCAATCAAGGAGGTTGTCGTCTGCTTAACCGGGCGAATCCTGTGGGTGCCGTAAAATTAAGACCTCTTGCCAGGGTATAAACTTACAAACTAAGCGACTACACGCTAAGGGCACCCCCTGTGGGGTACGAACCTCGGCTTAGGGCGTCGCTGAGGGACAGCAAGGGACAGGCTGGATCTGAATGATATTAGTTGTGGACTGGTTTAAACTTACTGGCACAGCAGCGCGGGCTGGCTCTTGCAAGGGATGGGTTGTTTTTTTGTATAGCTCTACGATGTTTATATAGACATGCTTCCGACAGCGTTATGTAATAAACAATCATGTTTGATCACCAGGATGGCAGCATCGCACATCCTGAGCGCTGTCGAGCCGACGGTGGGTGGCGGCAGTTCGCGCAGCGGCCGCGAGAGAGAGGTGAACGTGGCGCTCGATGACAGGGAGCTTTGGGTACGCTTCCAGACGCTCACCAACGAAATGATCGTCACTAAGAATGGAAGGTAACAATCGATACAACTAGGACTCCTTATACATATATTTATTATATTATCTTATGTGCCTTGTTAGTATAGTGTGCCTAAACAGAAGATTTTGTTTTATCTCTTAGCTTTCTCTTATTTTCTATTACCTGTGCTTGGCAATCCTATGGAGGAAATAAACTACGTCTCATAGAACGTATGTTAAAATACTACTATCCGTAAGCAAAACGACTCGTTTTTTTGTTTATTGAAAGTTGGAACCGGGCGTTAGACGATTAAAATCAACACCACTGCATGCATGATCCATAAAGGTCGATCGGTCGAGTACCAACAATCAGCTGGATGGTGATCATTTATTTCCTCCATAGGATTACCAAGCAAAGATAACAGAAAATAAAAGAAAGCTAGCTACGTCTCATAGAACGTTTGCCAAAATACTACTACCCGTAAGCAAAACGAATCGTTTTCTGTTTATTGGAACCGGGCGTTAGAGTCCACATATTTATTTCTATTTCACTGAGAACTGAAAAATAAATAATAGTGCGATTTGCAACGCATTAGCAGTATGGTGTTATACAAACAACAATTCAAGAAGTAAACAACGCTTTCGTTATAATTGTATTAGAGCAATGTAGTGGAAGGCTCGTGGCCAACTCTGGATATGGCTATTGCAATTTCGAAGCTATCTTTCTTGGTCTATTCAAAATTCCCTCGTATGTTAGAGAGATGGTAATGGGACTTTTAGGTACATTTATATTAGGATCTTAACCCTGCTAAAACCTGAAAACAGATAACGCATAGAATATCAGGGCAACCTTTTAGATATTGGATTATAAAGCTCAAGGCTTATCAGCCGTTTTTTATTTTTCGGGTGGGAAATGATCAAATAAATTTTCTCCCTCTGGGCGGAGCTCGAGGGAGTCTCTGGTTTTTAGTTTTCCATATTCCTTTTTTAACCTTTGTGTTTTGGGCCGCGGTATGTCTTTCGAACAACCCACAACCCGCACTGGCGGGCTTATTTGAGCTGAACAATCTTAGGATTGTCTTACGTTTCTTCACTTTTACTATTTTTTTACTTAGGTCTACTTATAGAGTTGCAGACATGGCATCTGATCTTAGTGTTGACTTACTTACTTACTGACGAGACCATTTAATCTAATGCTTTCATTACCGTAATTTAAACTCTGATGAACTTTTTGCGTTTTTATCTGTTTAAAATAAAAACTTACCGACAAACATAACTGCGAGCTAACGTCGAGAACAATGATGGTGTACTTACACGGTCACATTTTGCCAGTGCTAACCGCTCGCCGGCCGGCGGCTAGTTTTCAGCTATTAACGCAGTAGGTCTTACTCATTAACGCTGGGTGGCTAAATGATACTGCCCGATGCCGATGAGCAATGACGGAACCCTTACCCTTGACGAGTGACGTTCTACGGTAACGTGGTTATAAGTACTGTTGTGTTATACATTTGCTTTGTTGTTACCTTTTAAGATATAGAAACATATATTTATGGTCCTCCTACCGTTAAGAGTCACGACCGGCAATGTCAGCGGAGATTAGCCTTCGGCGTGGGAGATAAGTGCACAAGTGTGTGCGCAGGCACAGGTGCACGGGTAGACGGCTATGTGATACGACCGGAGAAATGTTAGGTGCAGGACCAGCGGCTTAGCGTGCTTTCCGAGTCACGGGAGAGCCATAGTGCCAACTTCCAAACTCCGTGATGCTACTGATAAATTCTTAATGGAAAACCCAATAACACTAACCAATAAGTAAAACTAATAAGCTAATATAGCTTATATGGAAACATAGAGCTGTTTGGGATACAAAAAATAATGTATCGTGAAGCAAAACATTTGATTTTTCAAAAAGGTTCTTCATTGTTTTTACCTGACGCGTGATTAGTTTATACCTATAAGGTCTTAGATACAGTTGATTCAGCTTTCATAATGTTGCAAATCAAATGCTCTCGGAAATGTGGCAAATTAAAGTTTAAAACTTTGGGTATTATATTCCAAGACTGCAACGTCTCGGTTTCTGTAATTTTAAAAGGCTATCGTTGAAGGATAAACAGTTTTCCGTCGTTCCGTGTAAGCCGTTGGACCAGCTGTTTTACCTACCGCCAACAATATTTGACCACTACCTGTTCGCAGTAGTATCCGGCCGAAGATAACAACAAAAAAGTTATTTTCAATGTTATCTCACTGATATCACTTATCTATGTCCGAAACTTTGGAACCTTCCTTTGTGTCTGAAGTAAGGGACGCAATAAATTCATTAAAGCTTGTATGTATATTCATTGTTTTATTTGTTGTTTTGTTCCAGACGAATGTTTCCCGTAGTCAAAGTAACTGCCAGTGGCTTGGACCCGACGGCAATGTACACTGTGCTCTTAGAATTTGTGCAAGTTGATTCGCATCGTTGGAAATATGTAAATGGAGAATGGGTATGTTAAAGAAAATGTATAATTAAATATTTAGACATATTGGCAACTACTTGTGTGATTTTTTAACAAGCTTTAAAAAAGGAGCAGTTTTTAAGTTCGGCAGTACCTATGCATTTTTTTAAGTGTATTGTCACCGATTTCTCGCTTGGAAGAATGATTTTTAGGGTTCCGTAGTCAACTAGGAACCCTTATAGTTTCGCCATGTCTGTCTGTCCGTCCGTCCGTCCGTCCGTCCTCGCTTAATCTCTGTGACCGTTAGCACTAGAAAGCTGAAATTTGGTACCAATATGTATATCAATCACGCCAACAAAGTGGTAAAATAAAAATTTGAAAAAAATGTTTTATTAGGGTAGCCACCCTATATGTAAAGTGGGAAGTGTTTTTTTTTTTATTTCAACCCTAACGTGTGATATATTGTTGGAAAGGTATTTAAAAATGAATAGGGGTTTACTAAGATCATTTTTTGACAATGTCAATAATTTCGGAAATAATCGCTCCAAAAGTAAAAAACAATGTGTCCCCCCCCCTCTAACTTTTGAACCATAAGTCTAAAAAATATGAAAAAAATCTGAAAAGTAGAACTTTATGAGGACTTTCTATGAAAATTATTTTGAACTTGATTGACACAACAGTTTTTGTACAAAAAAGACAAAAAGTTGTACAAAATAATTTCTGGACTAAGTTTGTAGTATAATCGTATATGCAAGCTTTTTTTGTAACTTTGTTTACATATTTTATTATCCTGAACGTATCTTATTTCAAACAAAAAAAGAATTATTGAAATCGGTTCTCGCAATCCAAAATTACCAGCAAAATTGCACGTCTTTGTATTAATTAGTAACCCAATTCCTGGAGAGATGGCGCTGTAGGTACTTATTACATTGGATCGGGTTTTACCGAATTGTTCGGTTGGCCTCATAACTGGGAACACTTATTGTGACGGACGGGAAACTACGGAACCCTACACTGAGCGTGGCCCGACACGCTCTTGGCCGGTTTTTAAAATTGATAAAGATCCGATGCTGGTTATTGGAGATGTACAAAGGAACTCATAGTTTAAGACATATTGTTTACACAATTCCATAAATTTTGACTTTTTGGTGTTTTTAAGTAGTATTTTTGTCCGTATAATTTTCTTACGTGAAAAATACTTAGTTTTAAAACGTTGTTATGGCATCTTGCAAATATTCACTCTTTGAAGCATGTAGTTTAATCTAATTTAAAGTGAAATTAGCCAGTCTTATACATTATTGATTATATCTGTTCACAGGTTCCCGGCGGTAAGGCGGAAGTCCCACCATCCAACGCAATTTACATTCACCCCGAAAGCCCGAACTTTGGAGCACATTGGATGAAAGAGCCAATCTCTTTCGCTAAAGTTAAACTTACGAATAAAACGAATGGAAATGGACAGGTATCTACAGTTTACAATACTTTTCTTGTGTATATTATGGTGAAAATATATATTTGAGAAATGAGTTACAACAATTAATAGCTCAATAACATGGCTGCTGCATAAATAAAAACACATTTGCGAATCAGACGTCTGTTTATGAGATACTTTGTGGAGTTTACTGCGAGCATTTACATTGTTTCTCATGAACATAAATGAGTTTCGAGCAGGATAAACACAAATTACAGATTCAATATTTATAGCGGGATCCACGCCAGATTATGTGCCTGACCGAGCATAATAATTAGTTCACAGTATTGTCAGAATACTAATTTTATAACAGAAAGCTCTCGATGGCAAGGTGCGAGTGCTACAGTTTCGTAGCTACCGCTCCCGCTATTTCGGAGAAGCCAGTTCTCACGGTTGGATGTGGTGCGAATGAATATGAAAGCAAACATCTGATACATCTAGATCCATACGTTGACGGCTCGGTGTGAAATCTGTAGCTTTACCAACTGTTTAGCGGCTGTCTGTACGAACTATCATTTGTAATAATTATTGTCTCTGCGCTATGTTTACATTACACATATCTTAAAAAGAAGCTGATGCCCCTGTGGTCGTTATGCTAACAGTAATGATGTACACGAATCATTATAATGCATTTATAACAATGTAAGACACGTGGCAAAACTCTTTTTCAGAACTTAGGTACTTATAATATTATATGATAATATTTTAAATTACTATCCGTGGAATTAGCTAAGGAAAACTCAACTTAAATTTTATGATTGTTTCAGATAATGTTAAACAGTTTGCACAAATATGAGCCCCGGGTCCACCTGGTAAAAGTTGGTACAGACCTTCGTCGAATTATGACGTACCCATTCCCGGAGACGCAGTTCATAGCTGTCACCGCTTACCAGAACGAGGAGGTGACTTCGCTGAAGATCAAATACAATCCGTTCGCTAAAGCCTTCTTAGACGCAAAGGAAAGACCAGAGGGTTATTATCAGAGAGATTTCGTGGGCACGCATTATCCTCAACAAAGTTCTTCGCCACATCAGTATCCCCAATGTAAGTTATTAACAAAAGCAGTTAATTAAATAGATGAGGTTTAAATCGATCCAATTGCGCACGTAGCGCATCTGCGGTATCGGACGATTCCGATACGAAAATCTTATTTCGTATCCGAATATATAAGTAACGTGAAATGTACAATCATGAGCAGAAATTCCTTTTAAAATAAAATAGATCGTATCTCAAAGTTATAATCGTTATTCCTCGCTTAAAAACAGCTTTTAAATTAAGGAAAGAAAAATATATTAATCTTCGTGACTGTAAATACGTTACTTAAAAATCCGGATAAGATAAAAAGGTTTTCGTTAAAAAATAATTACGCGTATATACCTACTGCGAAATTGTCCGCTTTTACTAACATTAAGCGGCACCAAAATGAACGCAATACGGTATTACACCCATTTTTAAAAAGTATCTCATTTTGATCCTAGGGTCCTAGTAAACCACCAAAAAAAACAAAAAAAAAATATTCAATCGATAAGTGCCATAAAACTGCATTTCAATTTTACAATTTCTATTTTCGCGCGTAAAATCACAAAAACGCTTGACATCATGTTACTCTGTGGTCATGACGTCAGTTTTAGTCTTCGTCAGTTCAGTATTAGTCTTTCTGTTTAGTTGTATTTTTCACTATAGTTTATGGTATTATTATAATGGTGGTATTTATTTCTTCCATGGTATTATTACTACTATTTTAATAAAAAATAAAATGTAAAGTTTTATAATACAAAAATAGTAATAGTTGCTCAGTTGACAGTTGACAGTTTTTTGTTTCCATGACCATATGACGTAATAATCATGGCGGACACTGTTTCGCTTTAAAACAACAGACTAAAAAAAGTGAAAACTTTGAAATCAATTTTAAAATTTATTCAGTTGTTTTATTAATTAAATTTAACATTTTCTGATTGCTTGTTGCCTAAGCTATCTGAATTGTATATTTTTAGAATTTCTTTCATATAGAGTAAAATACCCTATTACGCATATTGAGGTAAATTTACGCTGGGCAGAGCAAAGTTCAAAGTAGCGCTTTTACAAGTTTATGTATTTTTCTATTTTGGCATTTATGTAGTGTCGCTAGTATACTTAAGTGAAAACGGAAACCAAAAAATTAAAACAAATCACAGATATATGACTGATCAAGATAATTTGACTTTGCAGTCGGTGGATGGTTTGTGACGTCCCAGTCGTTGTATGGAGGTAGTAACGCTGCTTCCAGAAGACCAGCGCCGTATCCTCCGCGACCACCGTCGCGTCCACGAACCTTATCTCCACCTTGTAAGTAAACCTTTGACTGACTGAAACAAAAACTAATATTTACCTATTGTTAATACGAAGATGGCAAACGCTTATCCTGTTGAAGTACCTACTTGTCATCATAAACAAGCTTTTATAGATCATGATTATTGCACTAGTGCATTCAATCCTTGGTTTGTATGAAGGTGGTGAACAATATGCTGCGTGTCCGCGCTATGTGGCCTTAAACATAAAGTAATTATATTATTTTTACATTTCATTTTTATAACCGACTAGCTTCCGCCCGCGGCTTCGCCCGCGTTAAATTTGGGGTAACACAGGTCCCCTTGCGCCTTATTGATTTGTAATAGCAACGCTAAGTTTTCCCTTTTCTTCCCTCTTTCTCCCTCATATCCCACTTTTTTTTAAATAAAACTTAGTCTATGTCCGTCTCCTGGTTCCCAACTATCTATGTACCAAAATTCATCACAATCGGTTTAGCCATTAAAGCGTGAAGAGGTAACAAACAAACAAACTCCCTTTCGCTTTTATAATATTAGTAAGGATATACTGCAGGATTTAATTATGTTACTCTCATAGTTCAACATTTGAAATTCTCAAATAGACCTAATATATAAAATTCCAAAGTGGGTCGATTTAGATCTCTGGGAGTATACATCCATTATAATTTCTACCTTTATCCCACAGCCTCCTACAGCAATCCAGAACGTACGACTACAGCGACGAATGGCAGCGGCAGTTACACTTGGGTGAGCAGCAGTGGCTACTGGAACTCTACGCAAGGCGGCAGCTCCCCGCAGCCGAACACCTCCCCTGCCCCTTACCGGACCCCTCCACATGCATACCCAGCACCCTTGGAGTATGCGCCCGCGCCGCCGACCAGCACCTCTGCGCCATCCTCGGCTCCAGCGACGCTTTATCCGCTACAGTATGAAACTCCGGCACAACATCACTCGCCATACTACCAACATGCATACGCACCGTATGCCCATCATGCGATTGAGGACATATCATATTGGCCAAACAGGTAAGAAGTCCCTATATTTTTATTTAAATACGAGCTTTTGCACGCGGCTTCGCTCGCGTTAAATTCGGGGTAACACAGTTTCCCCATTCCTGATTTGCAGGTACCTGCTACCTGTAGTTTTTGCCCTTGCGCCTTATTTATTGTAATAGCAATGATAAGTTTCCCCTTGTCTTCTTTCATTCTCCCTCATTTCTCACTCTTTTTTTATAAAAATAACCTTTGACCGTCTCCAGGGTCCCAACTATCTCTATACCAAAATTAATCAAAATCGGTTTGGCCATTTGGGCGTGAAGACGTAACAGACGAACTCACTTTCGCTTTTATAATATGAGTAAGGATTTTTGAAACATATATTTAAACCTCATATTCGTACGTAGAACAAAATAACAACAAAACTTAACTTTTTCCAGTCTGAATAGTTACGGCTACCAGCCTTCCGAGTACGTCGGAACGGGAGAAGTAGCGTACGGCGCAGAAAGTATGTCTTTCGGGCCGACTGGGCCCACGCTTGAAGCCGCAACAGCTGGCGAAGGCAGAGCCTCGCCCCCCGGGCAGGAACACCCACAAAGCGAGCGAGAGTACAAGTTCAGCACTGAAGAAGATCGCCATTCGCCGGGTGAGGACTCCGCGTTGCCACCGCGCTCACCAACCCAGTGATCCTGTAGTTTAAAATATAGTCGCAAACAAAATAAATAATAAGCATGGCCGAGGCCTTCTGATATATATTTTCTTATTCTACAAAGATAGGGTTGAAATTTTAAATATTTTAGAGTGGTGTATGCTTTCAGGAGATATTTTAGTGTAAATACGAGTATATTTAATAATGTATTACTAAATAAGATAAATATGAATCTACGAAAGTGGATACCTACATATTATAATAATAGTTCCAATTTATTTTAAGTATTTTGCACTCAGTTTTATTAACTTAGATTCATACAAGTTTCCTTTGCATTGAAATTGATTCAATAAGTCAATGTCTAGATATTTACTCAGACAGTAAGCATTTATCAAAGCATCATGGAATTTAATACAAATATGTTAAGCAGGTACCTCTACATGGAATATAAAATTAGCGAATTACCGGTAAATTTTCACGTTCATTGCAACAGCCCTCTCGAATATGCCTTTAGGCTTCAGTCAATATAGTCCCAACATTACTCGTTCTTTACTGAAGAATCGTTCAAAATGCTGAAATTGAGTAGGATAGGTCCTTAATTGGGTTTAAAAATACACGATGGTCTTTCGGGCTACCGATGTTGTTTTTCATAATTTATTCAAACGCTGCTGTAGCGAGTAATCAATCTAGTACTTACTTAACTAAGTAGAGAAAATTAGTGATTTTGTATCATGCTTGAAAGCTTGGGAGGAGCCACAGAGTACACAACACTAAAAACGACAGTAGCAAATCACAAAACATTTTTCCTTTGCTATTCATGCTTGCTTACCTGTACATTTGTGTTTTAGCAGCCTGCATTTGTACTTAGAATCGATTTCAGCAAATTGGAACAAGGAGCAAAAGTTCGGTGTTGACAATAAATACATGTTTCTGTTACAAAACCTACATTTATTTTCCCTCGTGTACCCATAATAAGTAGTATCATAGAGCTCTTACACACGAGCGGCATGTTCCCAACGGCAGAGGTAACTGCAGCCGTCGACGCGCGTCGGCGGCAACCGTCGGCCGGTCGACGGCTGCCGCCGACACACGTCGACGGCTGCAGTTGTAGTGTGCCGCGTCCGCCATTTTGTCAGTCGACTGCAAATAGTTCAAGAGTGCGCACGCGTCGCAAATTTGTAAAATGAGTTCTACTGACGAAATTGATAGTGAATTGCTAATTATGGCGGTAAAGAAAAATGCTTAAATTACTTATATATATTTTTATTTTATTAAAAAAAATTACTTACCTCAATGTCATAGCGAGCCTTTGCTCAGCTGAAATGCTGTTCCGCATTATGGTATCTTGGCGAGAAATTGAACTTGTCAAAATAGCCGTTAGTTCATCAAAAGAAGCAATGGACATTCGAAAATAATTGAAAAACTTTTGCTCGTTTCTTCGTAACAGTGGATAGAGAGTAAAAAAATGCCCGTCTTGATCTCTATTGATTAATATTTCTTGAACCCACAATGAACGTGTTTTTATTTTTCGTTTCCGTCGGCGTCGACGAAGTAAAAGCAATAACAGTGTTTCTTCTTCGGAATCCATTTTGCAACTGACTCCTGTACTAGAGAGCAGACGACGGCTGCCGTTGATCTTCGAAATTGAAATGTCGACGGCTGCCGTCGACGCGTCAACGGAAGCCGTCAACACGTCGACGGTTGCCGCCGACGCGCGTCGACGGCTGCAGTTACATCTGCCGTTGGGAACATGCCGCTCGTGTGTAAGAGCTCTAACCGAAGGTCGATTTCTGGCCGAAACTATGAATATAATGATCATCGTCATCAAGAATAATGAACAAGAAAACAGACAACAGGGGGTCTAAAATTGCCTTTTTAGGGTTCCGTATTCAACTAGGAACCCTTATAGTTTCGCCATGTCTGTCTGTCCGTCCGTCCGTCCGTCCGTCCGTCCGTCCGTCCGTCCTCGCTTAATCTCTGTAACCGTTAGCACTAGAAAGCTGAAATTTGGTACCAATATGTATATCAATCACGCCGACAAAGTGGTAAAATAAAAATTGGAAAAATATGTTTTATTAGGGTAGCCACCCTATATGTGAAGTGGGAAGTGATTTTTTTTTTAATTTCAACCCTAATGTGTGATATATTGTTGGAAAGGTATTTAAAAATGAATAGGGGTTTACTAAAATCATTTTTTGATAATGTCAATAATTTCGGAAATAATCGCTCCAAAAGTAAAAAACAATGTGTCCCCCCCCCTCTAACTTTTGAACCATAAGTTTAGAAAATATGAAAAAAATCTGAAAAGTAGAACTTTATAAGGACTTTCTATGAAAATTATTTTGAACTTGATTGACATAACAGTTTTTGTACAAAAAAAAAAGTTGTACAAAATAATTTGTGGACTAAGTTTGTAGTATAATCGTTTATGCAAGCATTTTTTTAACTTCGTTTACATATTTTATTATCCTGAACGTATCTTTTTTCAAATTAAAAAAGAATTATTGAAATCGGTTCTCCCAATCCAAAATTACCACCAAAACTACGGAACCCTACACTGAGCGTGGCCCGACACGCTCTTGGCCGGTTTTTTAAAAATCAAGTAGGCCAGTTACAGGCACTTTCGAAACAATGCTAACAATAAAATGAAGCTACAGTCCCAGTCCAAGGGCATAATAACTGTGAAAGCACTGTAGTTGTCGATTCCAAATCGTAGATTTCTATGGAGATGCATGGGCCAGAAACTCCATGGACACTCATTTTAAATCAGGATATTGTTACAAAACATTGGTTACATCAGTCATGTCGAGATGGTACAGTCAGCATCAAAAGTTGATGACCACATTTAGATTTACAAAATGACTGTACACCGTATTACACCTAAATTGATCAACATAATAAACACCAGAAATGAATGACTATCACAAAAGGGCATAAGTAGGTGACCACCACTTTTCAAAAGTCACTAAACAAAGTTATAGTAAAAAAAGCATACCATTGTTTGTCTCTAAAGTCCCTGAACAAAATATAATACAATTTTGGGTTTTATGTGTGTGTATTTCGGTACGTATATGTGTTTGGTATCTATATTAAGTAGACAATGCAAATGTAAATCACCATCCTTTTACTTATTATTAATAAAATTAAATGGTTCGATAAATCAATACAGTTAATTTATATTTTTTTAAAATTTAGAAATAAAAATATCTCTCCAGCACATGTGACAGCTATCAATCCTATTTCAAACTCGACGTAATACCAGAATGAAAATTAAATATCATTTTTTTTTTGGGATGTTTGGAAACTTCCGTGTCCGGTAAGGACCTGCGTCTGCCGGTAGGTGAAGACGCCATGGCGCCTCTCCAGCCACTCCTCAAGAGGGGACTTACCGCCACTATTGTGGCGTGCCCCGCACGGGGTTGCGACAGTCGCTCTCCCCATGCCACCATGAGATCGCACCGGAGGTCTGTCCTCTGGGCGGCAATTTGCCGCGGCAGCAGAGATTATTAAATGGCATTATAATGTTTATTTGTCAGTAAAGCGCAATTGATAATGGACACCATATTCTTCTGTCGTCTTTTGTTTTTAAATCAAAAAAAGAAAAAGAGGTGTTGACATCTGCCTGCCATGCTTTTTATGCATTTTCACTCGGTCCAAGAAGGTTGGTAGCGAGAGATCTATAAATAAATAAATATTTTTTTTTATTTACAGACTACATTGGCCCACATTGTGTTAGTATTATCATTAAAACCTATGTTGGTAATTATAGAAAAAAAAAACCGGCCAAGAGCGTGTCGGGCTACGCTCAGTGTAGGGTTCCGTAGTTTCCCGTCCGTCACAATAAGTGTTCCCAGTTATGAGGCCAACCGAACAATTCGGTAATACCCGATCCAATGTAATAAGTACCTACAGCGCCATCTCTCGGGGAATTGGGTTACTAATTAATACAAAGACGTGCAATTTTGGTGGTAATTTTGGATTGCGAGAACCGATTTCAATAATTCTTTTTTTGTTTGAAAAAAGATACGTTCAGGATAATAAAATATGTAAACAAAGTTACAAAAAATGCTTGCATATTATATTAAAACTACGATTAAAATTACGATTATACTACAAACTTAGTCCAGAAATTATTTTGTACAACTTTTTGTCTTTTTTGTACAAAAACTATTGTGTCAATCAAGTTCAAAATAATTTTCATAGAAAGTCCTTATAAAGTTCTACTTTTCAGATTTTTTTCATATTTTCTAAACTAATGGTTCAAAAGTTAGAGGGGGGGGGGGACACATTGTTTTTTACTTTTGGAGCGATTATTTCCGAAATTATTGACATTATCAAAAAATTATCTTAGTAAACCCCTATTCATTTTTAAATACCTTTTCAACAATATAACACACGTTAGGGTTGAAATTAAAAAAAAAAACACTTCCCACTTTACATATAGGGTGGCTACCCTAATACGTGACTTTTGTAACACTGAATGTTAAGATGTTTACGGATATTATAACGATCGGCAATTTTTGACAAAATGGTGTTCAGTGACCTTTGACGAGTAGTGTTCAGTTAATTTTGAACTCTAATGATGTTCATTCAATACTGGCGCTCTATCTTGTTGAGCGATTTATGGGTGATATAATGCCCAGGGATTTTGAAAATCTGAATGTGGTCATCGACTTTTGATGCTGACTGTACCTATGTACATTATGTGAGAATGATGTAGCAAGACGTGCAGGAACTTTTTAGAAAACGTTCACAAATAGAAAATTTATAATTACTATTAACTTCGTACAATTAATTACGCGCATAGCCCAAAATTATCTCTATGACAGTTTTGTATGGATATTTGGAAAATGGTCCATAAATTATGTAAAAAGGCAGAATCATACAGTGATATAAGTATAGTGAAATGCCTGACCAAAAAATAGAATATTTTTTGTCATAAACTCTCCTCATACACTTTCCTCTTTTTATATAGCCAAGCACTGCGGACTATTGTCGTCGTCCCTCGCCGCGTCAGGTACGAGACGTCGTACCTGACGCGGCGAGAGACTCTCGATCCCAAGGTCCCGCTGGATGACGATCCAGCGGGACCTTGGGATCGAGAGTCTATATGACTTAATCCTGGACCTCGCAACTAGATTGGTCGTACACGTCAAGCACATAGCATACTGACAGGCGCGCCCCCCAATGTAAATTCATTACCGCGCGACCCTGGTAGCAGACAATAAACGGAAAATGTAATGTGTTTTCAGTGCAGAATATATACCTATTTCCATAAACATGAACAAAACGGATTTAAACAAAACAATTTCACTTCTTTGGCAGCATTTAACTTATAAAAAAACACGGAATTTCTTGACGAAAGTTGCAGTAGTATTTTATGAAGTTATCACACTAATATTGTAAAGGGTTGTATGTTACTCCTTCACACTCAAACATCTGGCCCGAAAATAAATTTTGGTAAGTTGATAGCTTAAACTTCGGATTAACATATAGGCTGTATATCCCAGTCTACGCGAGTGAAACCGAGGGGCTCTGGTAGTTTGATACCCTAACTAGAATGTTTGGTCACCCTATTAGAAAGAGGCAAATAGTTACTATTATCTCTCTTGGCATATTTTTCTAGTGGAGTATTCAGTCCGGTTTGTATATAAAGTCCATGGACTGTGCACTGTGCTCTGTGGTTCTGTCAGTGTCAGTGTCAGATGTCCACTGACATTTGAATAGCTTTGTTTGGCGGCTTTGGCGCGCGTAAATGAAGAATGGAGTCGACTGTGTCGGTTTCGAAGGTAAATTATTATTTACATACGACTAATGCTTACCTAGACAGTTCTATTTCATGAACAAACTTTGTTTTACACGTAAATTGTGAATGAATGAATTTTAATACTCTCAACGGTTGTACTTAACCATAACGATGAGGCTCTTGCGCATACCATAATAAACAAATGAGTATTCAATAGATTAAGTTAACTTATACGTAGAATCATCGTTTTGCCGATGCTTTAAAATGCTAACATAAGAATTTGCTTTCTATTTAGCAAATCAATCATTTTCATGTTTTCACGAGCTATCCTCAAGACAAAACAACAGCATCTTGCAACCTTAACTTATTTTTTAAGAAACACGACACCAATCGTGTAATCATGTAAGGCGATCATGTCAAAGTGAATTCAAACTTGCAACTTGTACAGTTGCAAGTGTATTGAATGTAGTATAGTAAATCCTTAATAATATTATAAAAGCGAAAGTGAGTTTGTTTGTTTTTAATGAATTTTGATACAGATATAGTTGGGACCCTGGAAACGTATATGGCATTCTTTTTAAAGTGAGAAATGAGGGGGAATGAGGGTTAAAAATGGAAAACTTAGCTTTGCTATTACAAGGGCAAGGACATAAACTACAGGTAGCAGGTACCTGAAAATAGAGGGGTACTGTGTTACCCCAAATTTAACACGAGCGAAGCTGCTGGCAATATAGGACTTATATAATACTCAGATTATTAAACTGACTGCTTTCATTTTATATCTTAGAATGTATGTTAAATGTCTGCTAAAACAGAGCTTTATAAAATTAGCATACAAAATTGAAATTCCCAATTTCAAATTAACTAAATCCAGCAAAGAAAGATTATAAATCAAATAAAAAATGTTGAAGATAAAGAAGTCTGGCCCGGTCCTTTCTGTACATGCGGCTTTCCTGGTAGCTCATAAACAGCACAAATATAAATATGTCTTAAATTATTTTTAATCTCATGTTTTGTTTTCTCTTTTATTTGTTGAAATTTTACGATAGTTATCAAATAAATTAATTTGTACCATTTGTTTAATGAATATTTTTTCCTATTCCTTGCATAGATTCCTTGTGAATAAGTAGACATTGTGGGCCTTGTCCAAGATGCTTGTAATTATTTTTTTTGTAGATTTTAAATGTGTAACTGTGAGGTTTCTTGCCAGTCTCCACAGGAAAAGCCAACCTGCTCCTATTCTATTTTATAACTGACCATGACTATTTGTAGGCCTGTACAAAATAATATTCCCCCAAACAATATTCTGTCCTTCCTGATAGCTAGCATACTATTGTAGCCTTTGGTTTTGTCAGTTTAAATGTTAATTTGGTAGTAAGTATAGGCTTTACATATATTGTTTTTCATAAAATAACTTAAACTATATTAAAAATTAAATTGACAGAGCATAGACGAATAATATATTTCCCACATACTTAAAAAAAAACCCTAAATGATTACAAGTACTTGGCTTTTTCTGATGTTAAAACACTTTATTTTCAGGGAGTTTTCTTATTCACAAATGGATTTAAAAAAGGAAAAGCCAAAAAGAATAAAACTGGAAAGGTGTTGTTTGAAAAGATGTTTATGAAAGAACTTTGGTATGAAACATATAAACAGAATTGGAACTACATAGAAAATGAACTGCGAGTAAGTCCATTTATAACCCACTAATCCACCTGTAGTGTGTTCTAGGAAATGTTGAATTTGTTTAAAGTTTCATGTGTGCATGTGCTAACTGGGCTATTTACCAATTTGTCTTAAAATGTTTCTTATCACAAAAATTTAATGTTAGTTGTTTACTCCTCTGTTTGATATTAAATACTTACTATGTTTTATCTCAAAGTATAAATAACATAACCCTTAAACACTCACCCTATCTTTTTTGGATGGTAAATGATTTCTAATGTTCACTTACAAATAAAAGTCTATTAGAAAATAAACTTAAAGAGACTTCACAACTGGCTTTTTTACAAAAAAAAAAACCAGTAAGCTGTGTATAAAACCTCGAAAAAAAAAACACAATTTATTTACAGCATAATATTTTAAGTTTCCTGTTTGTAAATTGCTGTTTCACCATTGTTTCTAGGAACTTCATCAAAAGACATACAGTCTTCTGTTGAATGACATTGTGAACTATATAAAGAATCATGATATCAGTGAATCATCTACGTTGGAAGGGATCATTCCGAGTGCCACTCTGTTGACTGGTGTCAGTCAGCCGGACCATGTGTCCCAGTTCACTTCCCTCATTAATCTTATCAGGTAATTCATATACTGAACCATTTATTTATTTGAAAAGTAATTAAATAAGTTAGTTTTATTAGTAGTTAGGTAGTTAGTATGTTGTGAAAACATTATACAAAAAAAAAGATTCTCTTAAATGCTATTATTTATCATAATTAAGGTTTGAATATTTTACACTCACAGCCAAGATGACTTCTATATCCAGGCAATGCATGCTAGTAATAAAAAAAATTAAAAAGATGTTTTGAATATTTCAGAAATGAAGTGACTCCACATGTGGCCTTAGTAAATTCTCAAGATGCACCCACTGTTAAGCACTTAGTGGAAAATGCTGTTTGGCAGTTAATCCATGGAAATCAAATGTTGGTGAGTCCCATACATGTACTATACCTGTATTCCTGATTTAAACATCAGTTTAATTATGTCGAGTTTAACTTAAGTTTAAATTGGCGTAAAACGAGATCGATAAAGTAATGCAGCCATGCCAGATCTTGCGCGGTTTACATATTTTTTTAATAAAAAAAAATGTATTTTCCAGGATAGTGTGGATGACTCAGAAGACAGCATCAGTCTAACGCAGAAATTAAAAAAGAATCAGTGCACAATGAAGACCCTCAAAAATTGGTATCAATCAAAGTGCATGACATCACCTATTAAGAAAAAGTCAAACACATACAAAAGAACATTAGTTATTATAATTCCAGATTTTGAGAGCTTTAACTGTAATGTTTTACAAGACTTTGTAATGATTGTGAGGTAATTTGTCAAGTATATAAAATTTATTTGTAGGTGGTGGTGTGCAGAAGGTGTGCAAATCAATTTGTATAAAATTATAACATTTTTGTCATAATGTTCAGCAGAAATGTTTTTTAATCCACTTCAAAAAAAGGAGGGATTTTCAAAATTATTTTTATAATTGAGTCGGGTGTACTTCAGAAGGGCTCCCATATAAATTTTATCTATATTGCAAAAAAAGTTTTTAACATAATGCATGTTACCAGCAAGTTATATTGCTGGCATGAATTTGACGGGCCTGTTGGTCTAGTGGTTAGTGGCCCTGACTGCTGAGCCGGAGGTCGTGGGTTCGATTCCCACCCAGGACAAACTTTGTGTGATGAGCATGATTGTTTGTTCTGTGTCTGGGTGTGATTTATCTAAAATATGTATGTATTTATAAATTATATAAGTATGTATATCAGTTGTCTGGTTACCATAACACAAGCTCTGCTTAGCTTGGGATCAGATAGCCGCGTGTGAGTTGTCCCAAGATATTATTATTATTATATTATAAATAAAAAGCCTTCTTTTAAAATTTTACAGTTCGTATGTATCAACAATGCCGATAGTGTTCGTGTTTGGAGTGGCGACGTCGGTGTCCGCACTTCATAAGTCGTTCCCTTACCATGTGTCGTCCAAACTGTTGATCAAAGTTTTCCATTCACATGCATCACCTGTTTATATGAATCAAGTAAGTTATTATTATAAATAGTAAAAGGGTTTTTATAGTAAAAGAGCCTTTAGAGTAATTAATGTTACCTTTACTCTATGAAAGTGAAACTAAAACTTAACCATTTTTTTGTTGTTTTTAATTTATATTGAAACCAGGTCACTCCATTGGGCAGGCAGCATCGTTTTCTCGAATTACGTTACATTTAAAATGAAAACAATAAAATCACCTAAGCTTACAATAACTAAAATATTGCATCAAACAACTCCTTAACACTCAACCGACAACTGGCAATGTGCTCGAGAGACTGGCGGCATTACCACGTTGTATAGCAATGCTTACCTCTCCTATGGCCAAATAAAAACCAGCCCCTGCGTCACGGGAGGCAACAACTGAGTATTTGCAGATCTCCTTATAAAAATACTAGCTTTTGCCCGCGGCTTCGCTCGCGTTAAATTCGGGGTAACAGTTCCCATTTCCTGATTTGCAGGTACCTGCTACCTCTAGTTTTTGCCCTTGCGCCTAATTTATTGCAATAGCATAGCATAGTTTTCCTTTTCTTCCCTCTTTCTATTTCGTATCTCACTTTAAAAAAACATTGACTATTTCCGTCTCTAGGGTTCCAACTATCTCTGTACCAAAATTCATCACAATCAAACTGATTGTGATGAATTTTGGTAAAGGTAAAGCCATTGGCGTGAAGACGTAACGAATAGTCACTTTCGCTCTTTATAATTAAATTAGTAAGGATTTGAACAACCCAGGCTCCATGACCCGGGCCCCATGTCCAAAGCCGCATGACAACTGCACAATATTAATATACTTACGCCGCTGAGGTCCTCTGTAGCCGCTGCCGCAGCGCTACTACAATACGCTGAGCTAAGTAGATCACCAAAGGCCTATCCGTCTTCCATAGCAACGTCTGGTCTTTTGCCATCGTCGCGTGCCAAGCTAATATTTTCTTTTTCCATATTTCAGGTATTGGAAGATATTTTCTTAACACACACAAGTCCGTTTCATTTGTCAGGCAAGGCATTTGAACTGCTCACAGATGTCTTCCTTTTCTACGATTTTTCTGTTACTGGTCTTATTCAAAGCATAAAGGTAGTTAATTCAATTATATTTCTTTTCTTAGGTTAAAGTACAGAAATGACAGTTAATATTTTAACTATAACTAACAAGGTATAAAAATTTATTGTTTGAATCTTCCAAAGGACAAGAGTTTTCTCAAGTAATAAAATCCCTCACTTAAGGGCAATAATATAATACTTAATTAAGGTACATTAAAATAGGTGTAATAGTTTATTAGATTAGAGTATGATGACATGTAAGCATCTAATTAAATAAAGAAAAAAAGTAATACAATGATGTAAGTAAGAAAAGTATTTCATAACTGTCTATCTATGTTTTCAGTATTGCATGATGGATCATTTCTATGGAGACAATACAAAGTCGTTATGTTGTGCCCAGGACAAACTTGAAGAAGTCATAATGGAGCTAAGTGCAGAAGATCTCGAAAGCATACGGCAGTTGATATCATTCAGGCCATTTTTAGAAAGACAAGATTGTAGGACTAAAATCAGTCTGTTTGAAGACGACAATTTCTTCAGAGAGGCTCTTTACAAACAGATGAACAAACTTCACGATTATTTTTACAGCTTTTATATGTGTTTGAGATTGCTTTGTGTGTTTGTGAAAGACTTGCCAAAGAATATGCTCGGGAAATCTGTGAGTATCTATATATTCTATTTTTTTAATATGTTGTTACTTTCAAACAACACATGCAAAAACAAAAGCGCCTGTCTCAAATCGAGGTGACAAAGCCGCATGCGTGCGCTGGCTTGGTTTAAAAAAAGTTATTACAAAAGTATAATCATTGTAATCAAACAAGTTTTTAAGTTAGATATTAATCTATGTTGTAAATATGTTTACTTCACTGCAACTTTGTGATCTGTAACTTGTGCTTATTTAAGAACAACTAAGAACTTGCTAAAATTAAAAATCATCTAATAAAATGAGAAAACTTTATTAATCTGGATTGTTAAAAGATCTTTTTCTGTTACTTAAACCAATAATATTACACAATATTTTTCGTGCTTATCATCTTAGGTATTTCTATTCTCTTTAGTCTGTTACCCGGACGACGATTTTTGATACTAACCATTGCTTTGTATTTATTTTACGTATAGTTTTTAAGCACTAAACTGGCGGGTGGATTTTTGTTCATTGGTTTTTATTTTATTTTTGTTTTAAAATATTTTTTCGTATTCTTATTGTTTATTTTAATAATCAGTTTTAAATTGTGTCGATGTCAGACGGCAGTGACGTCAGTGACACCGAAGGTTCCTTGTCCACTAATAGTACACACAGTTTTGGTAGTTGCCCATCCCTTTCTGACACGCTCGACTATCAGTTTTCTGATGTACCTAAGAATTTTAATGTAGTCCATTTAAATGCCCAAAGTATTCCAGCACATTATTCTGACATGCTAGCTAACCTTGACTGTAAGAACATCCATGCTATCCTTGTCTCGGAGTCTTGGCTTAAGCCATGTCTCCCTTCGATTTCCTACTCCTTGCCAGGTTTCCAACTAATAAGGAATGATCGTGCGCGTGGCGGTGGAGGCGGTGTTGCTATATATCTCCGTCCACACATTCCTTTTACAATTGTCAATATATCTGCACAGCCTCCGCCTCAGAACGCGGGCGAGCATCTCTTCTTGGAAGTAAACCTAAATCATGTGAAAGTCCTTTTAGGTGTTTACTATAGCCCTTCATCGCGTGTTAATTTCATTTCTTCCTTTGAAAAGATCCTTGAAAACCTTACACCCTCTTACAGTCATACAATAATCATGGGGGATTTTAATACCTGCTTATTGAAACTCGATTCCCGTTCTTCATCTTTTCAGTCAATGGTGAAGTCATTAAATTTATCAATTCTCCCGTTAAGTGCCACACATCATTTTCCAAACTGTAATCCCTCCCTTTTGGACCTAACCATTGTTTCCTCTACTCAACATGTCAGCAAGCATGGTCAATGCACAGCTGACATGTTTTCGTATCATGACCTAATATTCCTCTCCTACAAAATTCGACCACCTAAAGCGAAACCTAAGATTCTTCTGCAACGCAATTTTAGTGGTATGAACACAGACGACCTGCGAAGAGATGCCAACAGCATTGACTGGGGTCCTTTAGTAAGTGACGAGTCCATGGATGCTAAAGTGAACCTGCTGACGGAAAACCTTGTGCAGTTGTACAATGTTCACGCTCCTATTCGTGCGATTAAACTGAAGCATCTTCCGGCACCATGGCTTACTGATGATATCCGAGCGTTTATGCACAAGAAGGCGGTTACTAAAACCAAATTTAAATGTCGACCCTCAGCATTGAACCGTGAGATCCTTGTTGATGCTCGAAATCGTTGCAATAAGGTGTGTAGAGATGCCCAACGCCGCCATATCCACACCTCAGTTGAAAACGGAGATCCAGCCAAAGTATGGAAATTTCTAAAATCCATGGGAGTCGGAAAGTCACGCCAAGAATCGATTCCAAAAAACTTAAACATTAACTTACTTAATCAACACTTCTCTTCTTCATCCCAGATCAATGGGACCGTGAAGGCAGCTACGGTAAACGATCTTTCAAACCTTCCAACTCCGGATCATCCCCCATTTACTTTTAGTCAATTCTCTGATTGTGATGTTAAGAAGAGTGTACTTTCGATTACATCTAATGCGGTTGGTAGTGACTGTGTCAGTCGTAATATGATTCTTCCTGTCCTTGACGAAATCCTTCCTATCCTGTGTCATATCCTTAATTACTCTATATCCTTTGGTGTCTTTCCGTCGATGTGGAAAGAGGCCAAGATCATTCCTTTGCCCAAAAAATCAAATCCAACTTCTTTTTCAGAATACCGCCCAATCTCCATATTACCTTTTCTCTCCAAAGTCCTTGAACGCCTTGTCCATGATCAGCTAAGTATTTTTCTTTGTAAAAATAGTTTGCTGAACCCTTTCCAGTCCGGTTTTCGTCCTGGTCACAGCACTGCAACTGCACTAATTAACGTCACTGATGACATACGGTTAGGCATGGAAAAGGGAAGTCTAACGGTGCTTTGCTTACTGGATTTTAGTAACGCTTTCAATACCGTCGACTTCGATATCCTGCTGGCCATGTTTCGCTCTCTTAACATATCTCCAACGGCGATTGACTGGTTTCGTAGTTACCTGTATGGCCGCCGGCAACGTGTATGTTTAGAAGAATCGTACTCTTCGTGGTGCGATACCTCTGCCGGTGTGCCTCAGGGCGGCGTCCTATCTCCTTTACTCTTTGCGATATTCATTAATTCAATTTCAACGAAACTTCTTTCTTCCTACCACCTTTATGCTGACGATCTACAAATTTATAAGCAAGCTACTTACTCGAACCTAGACTGTGCAATAAATATCATCAACAAGGATCTGGTTTCGATTAGCGAATGGAGTGGGGCCCATGGGTTGCAGGTAAATCCTGCAAAGACTCAGGTCATTGTTGTTGGCAGCTCAAGGATGTTCCCCAAGATAAATTGGACGCAGCTTCCCCAGGTTCAGTTTAATGGAACTACAATACCAATAAGTGACAAAGTTAAGAACCTTGGAGTTTGGATCGACCGGCATCTTTCTTGGGGTCCTCAGCTGCAGGACGTATGTCGCAAAATTTTTGCATCGGCTAAATCCCTGAGACGATTGCGAAACTTTCTTCCAACTGCTACTAAAATTGCGCTTGCTCAATCCCTATTACTTCCCATCCTTGATTACGCCGATGTCAGTTATCTCGATCTCACTGAGGCACAACTAGATAAACTTGAGCGACTTCAGAATGTCTGCATAAGATTTATATTTGGCTTGCGCAAATATGATCATGTCTCTGATTTTCGTATAAAGCTCAAGTGGCTTCCCATAAGACTTCGCCGGAATACTCATATCCTGTTTCAGCTATACAATATTTTGTTTAATCCTAGAACCCCCCCTTATCTTAAAGAACGTTTTAAGTTCCTTCATGACACACATAATAGATATCTGAGGTCATCGGAAAACCTGAGACTTGAGATGCCGCTGCATTCTACTAGCTTTTATGATAAATCCTTTACAGTTCAAGCTGTACGGCTATGGAATGCCCTGCCCGTGTCTGTAAGGAGCGCTCAAACCGTGTCTATTTTTAAAACTATGGTCAAAAAGCACTACCTCTCTCCTTAAACAACAACATGAAATATTTCTTTGCTCTTCATGATTATTATTTTATATGTATATATTATATGTATTTATATATAAGTATTTGATCTTGTAAAGTTTTTAAAAATGTTTGAAAATTAAGTTTGAAAATGTTACGCCACAGACTACCTACAGTACTGTTTCTCCTCTTCTTAAGTCCATCCAAAGGTTGTCTTGAAAAGATCGCTTTTAGCGATAAGACCGCCCATTGTGTCACCTTATTTATAAGTTTGTCTATTGTTATTCTTGTAACTTGTATGGTGTACATAATAAAGAATATTCTATCTATCTATCTATCTTTTCTATTCTAGGTCAGAGAAATCTATACAAAGTGTGCTTTAGAATGTGTAGCAGATACAGCAGCATTCAAAGACTGCATGCAGCTACTTAAATTTCAGTCACAAACAAAGTTGGTTGAAAGTATTAAAAGTGCCCTGAAGATAGTGAACTCATACTTACAATTTGTGTCACCTGTCAAACCTTTGAGGGCATCTCCAACGAAGAATAATCTCAATAATATATGTCTCAATGATGATCTCGGCGAAAGCTTCGCCAAGTCTTTGAGAGTGCATTTATTAACATTTTTGAGACAAATAGAGCGTGCCAGTACTGACACAACTGTCACAACAAACGTTTTACCAGAGGCTGAAAATGTTGATGAAAATGTACCTGGGAATAGATACAAGTTGAAGGAGGTAAGACAGCTTTTATATGATCGCTTATGAGTTCCATGTTAATGACATCTGCATATTACTATTGACGGGCCTGTTGGTCTAGCTAGTGGTTAGTGGCCCTGACTGACGAGCCGGAGGTCGTGGGTTCAATTCCCACCCAGGACAAACTTTGTGTGATGAGCATGATTGTTTGTTCTGTATCTGGGTGTGATTTATCTATAATATGTATGTATTTATAAATTATATAAGTATGTATATCAGTTGTCTGGTTACCATAACACAAGCTCTGCTTAGCTTGGGATCAGATAGCCGTGTGTGAGTTGTCCCAAGATATTTATTTATTACGGGGCCGCCTTCTCTTTTGTATCGCAAACGAGAAGTTTCCAATGAATGCATCAATTAAGTAGAGAGATGAAGAACTTGCAAAACCCTATTAACAATAAATTACTGTTTGTTAGTCTAGTCTTGTAAAAAAAAAAAACGGTTTGAGCGATTTTTGTTTGCTCTAATATAAAGAAGATTAAAAAAGAAAAATATCCCTAAAAATAAAGCATAATGGGTATTTTTTATGCCATGGCGTCCTCACTTACTGCCCGACGCAGGTCCTCACCGTACGGAAGTTTTGGGAGGTGCACATAATCGGGCGGAAGGAAACGTCCGGGTGTCGCCATTGTGGAGATCGTCCGGAGGACACGGTGGAATGCACAGTGGCAGTCTGCCCAGCTTGGGCGGAGCACTGCCGTGTCCTCGTAGAGGCGATCTCTCGCGTCCGGCCCTGGTTCAGTCCATGGTCCGGAGCGAGAGGGAATGGGAAGCGGTCACCTCCTTCAACGAAGCAGTCATGCTAGCGAAGGAGGTGGCCGGGCATTTGAGGGAGAGAACTTCAAACCAACCCAGCCGCCGCGGGAGACGCCCCGGGCGTCGGGCGCCGCGAAACGACTCCCGGCCACCGTAAATGTGGGCCTGTGGACGGTGAGCAATGGGTAGCTCACCGTCCGTCCGTCTGTTCCACGCCTCGATGAGATGTCAGCAAAAGCAGAGAGTTGTTCGAAACAAATACCCCGGCCCCGGAACGTAAAGGGCAATAAAAGGAACATGGGTGGGTTTTAGTCAGTACAAGTCTGACACTTCAGTTCTGGGCAGAACGGGGGTAGTTATTTGATGATTTCCCATCCGCAAAAAAGGGCTTGTACACACAAAACTGCGAATCGGCGCCATTAGAATTCGCAACAGCATGCAAAGAGTATTTAAAAACTGCCTGCCACACACGTCTATTCGGTCTATTAAAAGTTATATAGTGGTATATGGTATAAAAAAAGTGTTCAAAATGACCACTATAATTCTAACTATAACCACACTAACAAACGGATGTTTGTTTTAGAAATTACTAAAAGCAACAAGAGTGGACCGCGTGCAATCTGAGTTCGAGATGGTTCGGTCTCGCTTCGTCAGTTACCTGGAGGACGTGTTGCACAAGGCGCTGCAGCCGGCGCAGGCGCAGGCGCTGCACGAGCTGTGGCAGTGCGGCCACGTGGCGCGCGTGCGCCGCACCGTCGTGGGCGCGCCGCGCGGGGCCGTGCATACTGCGCTTAGCAATCCCGCGCATTACTTACAGGTCTTGTTGCTAAGCTGTTATTTATGTTAGTAGGAACAAAAAAAATGACTCAACATATTATTATGCTTTTTTCCTGTAGAAAGCACTAACTACTAAGTTAAAAGCGATGATTCGTTAGTATATTTATCGTTTACTTCGTTTACAGTGTTCCTGCTGTCACCTGCCCTCATCGGATAGCGTCATAGACACTCTGCCTGATGTTTGCCTGGCGTACAAGCTACATCGCGAGTGCGGTAAACACATCAACTTGTACGACTGGCTGCAGGCGTTCGCCGCGGTACTGCGACCCGATGAAGACGATGAGCAACGACATCAGGATCCTAATACACAGTTAGAATACTTATTATTTTATTCTTGCCCGCGTTTTTGGAACCATAATATTTCAATCTCAGACCAATCTGTCAAGGAAAGGTTTTAGTGTGAAAGTGGCACTATGGCGCTCCACCCACTGCACCGCGCCCCGTCGCGTAGCGGTGGTCTAAGATTGAAATATTATGCAGGTGCCTTAACTGTTATAACTACAAGGAAACGGTATTAAGAGCCTTATCATACTTTTTGAAACATTTCGATCTGCATTCGCATGTTTTGAATAAGAGTATAAATATTCCCAATCCTTACTTACCCGTAGTAAGTACCCTTGGTAATTTATTATAATAACTAATGTTAAAAGCGAAATGACTTTGTTACGTCTTCACGCCTAAATGGCCAAACCGATTTTGATGAATTTTGGTACAGAGATAGTTGGGACAAAGGCTAATTTTTTTTTTAAAGTGGGAAATGAGGGAGAAAGAGAGAAGAAAAGGGAAAACTTTGTTATTAAAATAAATAAGGCGCAAGGGCAAAAACTACAGGTAGCAGGTACCTGCAAATCAGAAGGGAACTGTGTTACCCCGAATTTAACGCGAGCGAAGCCAAAGGCAAAAGCTAGTACTTTATAATTTGGTCATCTACAACCACATGAAAAAATCAACCTATAAATCGGTTCAGCGTTGGAGAATCATTCTAAGCACAGGCATACCAAAACTGTATATAATAGTAGCTATGCTCAGCGGTTTCACCCATTGCTCAGGTCCCCATCTTAAAAGGGCTACCCTTATCACCTAGGGCCATGAATTATAGAAGACGACCGGTTCTTAGACCTACTGAGTATGATAAAAT
This sequence comes from Ochropleura leucogaster, assembly GCA_958449745.1. Lineage (NCBI taxonomy): Eukaryota > Metazoa > Arthropoda > Insecta > Lepidoptera > Noctuidae > Ochropleura > Ochropleura leucogaster. The sequence goes on along the minus strand of OY288204.1, from coordinate 10,202,957 downwards.
TTGTAGTGTGGCAACTAAAACTGATATAGCTTATCTTTGTTTCAGGTTAAGATTCACCCGTGCAGTGGCGGAACTACAGTTTCTTGGCTTTATCAAGTCTTCTAAAAGAAAAACAGATCATGTAATGCGATTGACTTGGTGATTGTACGTTTGCCGTTCCTTTAACTTATTAAACACATTTTTGAAAATTACGCAGTTTTTTATGTTGTAAAAAAAGTTAAGCCTCTCTCACGAGACGATTTAGACAAACCCAATAGTAAACCCAATAATAAAAGAAAATGTTGAGATGTTTATAAACATCTCAACATTTTCTTTCTCACAAATTCTGCGATCTGAACAAAAACCTACATAAGTTCTTATGTACATGGTACGGGGTATTCAGAGTTCCGGGGCCCAGTGTCAAAAAGAACCCTCCGTCTGTCTGTCCGTCGGTGTGTTAAAAAATGTTTTTTTCAAATTTTATGTTTAACATTTTAACACACAAAAGCTTATTGCTTTTGTGTGTTAATGTTTCAAAGCTTGTTCGACAGTCAAAATTTTAATAAAATAAACAATTCGTTTTTAATTAAATTCATTGACGCTCTATTTCTCTCTAAAGGTTGAAAATAAAGTATTTCCACATAATTTATTTGTATGCAAAAGCATATATACCAAAAATAAGTAGGATAAGTTATTCTAAGTATGGTTGGCAACCCTACTTGCACACTAATGTAGGTATCTTTTAAGATATTTATATTTTGCAGATGATCTAAGTAAAAGCCCACTTCAAGTTCAAAGTTCAGGCGTTGCGTGACTTGCGTGGGTTGGCTTAAATGTTGCAATGATATATACACATTACACATACATTCATATGTACGAACATATGAATACTGTACATAGAGAATTGTTATTCTGTGATAGAAGTCAGTCCGACGCGACGGTTGGTCGGTTGTAGGTATTATAGAGAGCACATAATTGACTAGTATCTATCCATTAATGAATGATTATCTATGGTGCAATACTTATCTACATAATTCAAGCCAAAGCAATATACTGATACCCCTATTTGAAATCAGAAGGTTGAGTCTGTGCTACGCTAGCGCTGTACGCGGTCGCTAAATACAATTCGTAACTTAAATACGATTATTATCAAATAATTAAATCCTTCACGTGATTTAACTAATATAATTTCGTTTAATATTTTTTATACCTACATATATTTTGTATTTCTTACAAAACAATATATATATATAAAAAAGTAGTCCACCAGCATCAGGAACCGAGCTACCGGTGGTCAGGGCTCTTGAGAGAGGAACTTCCGTTCCTAACAATACGCGCCGTGCTCAGGAGTACTTTCTAAATCAAACCCTTGATCCAGCTGCCAAGTGATAGCCTCCTCAGATCTTGGTCAAGGCTATTGGCTATTAAGCTATTGGCCGACACGACTATCGGCACAATGGCTGCTGTCTCTGCGGGCCAGATGACGACCACCTCGCGAGATAGATCTAAATATGTAGGTACTTGAATTGCTTATCTTTCTCTGCTTTCACGAGGTTCTCGTCATGTGGGACCGTTATATCAACAATCATTGCGCGACGCTGCAATCGATCGATCACCACAATGTTAGGCTTATTGGCAACAATAGTTCTGTCAGCGATGATAGTTCGATCCCAATACAACGAGATATTACCATCTTCTTCCATACTAGGTCGCCCGACCTAGTATGGAAGAAGATGGTAATATCTATATACTTATAATACGGCACTTCTGATTCCACGAGGTTGTACATCGACGCTTGCTGTTGCTGGTGGATAATACTATTATTATTAGGTACTATTCTTATTAAGTATTTTACACTTTGGTATTCATTAATATTTTTTATCACCTCTTATAATACATAAATAACCGGTTGTAAGTAGCTAATCTTCGTCAAATTCGAGTGATCGTCCAAACCTGACGACATTGTAGTACTAAGGCGCGTCTACATTTGTGTCATATTTTTTTACAAGAATGGAACCTAATGATCAGACCCGATTGTTTCTAGTGATTCAAAAAAAGAAGAAATCACTCACTATTTTAATTATCTAAGTGAGAGGATAGTAATCGAGACAATTTTTTTAGTAAAAGGGTACAAATCATACCTTAAAACTAGGGTCTTCAGCTAGCTTCCTGAGCTAAATACGATACAAGATTCGGACAGAGTTGGTTCACAAATTCGAGGTCCAGCGTGGCGGTGGCGTATTTACCTTAAGGTCAAGAGCAAGACAATGGGCCAGGGTGGTAATGAGAAGGGCGGCTTACGTGCTTACTGTCTGACACTCCTTATTTATTTGAAACAAGCATGTTTTAAGCCTGCCGGGGTTGTGGGTTGTTCGAAAGACATACCGCGGCCTCTGAACACAAAGGACAAAAAGGAACATGGATGGGCTTTAGTTAGTAAAAGTCTGACACTTCTCTCGCTCCGCCCAGAGCAGGGGAAGTTATTTGATGATTTATCCAAAAAAAAAAAACCTCCAGCCCTGTAGCTTCCCTATCTGTATTAAATTATTATAAGTCAATATTTACCCGTGTGTTCGTACCATATAAACCATGGAAACTACTGAAGCGATTTCGATAAAATTTGACACATTTGTTCAACATACGCGTGATAAAAAAGACTAGAAATTAATAATAAATAATGGTGGCACCTGTCCTATCTTTGCACCACTACTTTGTATTTCTATTTCTACTTTCCATACTACCCGGGTATGGAAAAGTAGTAGAAAAAAATACAAAGTAGTGGTGCAAAGATAGGACAGGTGCATTGCAGTACATGCGGGGCTAACTAGTGTTCAAATGAAAATGTGACATCTCCGACCACGGCACCGAGTGTTAAAAAATTACGAGGTCGCTCGCTCGGTCTTGTAGCATAGGTATGCATAATTTGGCAATGCTACATCAATGACATTTGTTAGAATAATACTTAGAAACTTTAATATATCCGATACGGCACTATTATGTTTTAATATATATTTTTTTAATTTTATGGTTTACATTCGATAGTTTTTATACCATTTATTTTTAAATTATTAAACAGCACGATCTGATAAAATGCCTAGGCCCAGTGGCGTATTTAAACATTTGTCGCCAGTAGGCTTTTAATTTATTTTTATTTTTTTGGGCCAGAATTGCTGCCCTCTGAAATCTGCCGCCCCAGGCTCCAGCCTGCTGGTAAGTTCACCAATGCCCTAGACAGGGTATACCTAAATAATACGATAAACAAAATAATATAAACATTCCTAAACTAGCTCGGTATTGTATGCCTAGCCATTTACATCTATCTACACGTTACTGGCAGTGTGGAAAAATAAGTCGAACCCAAGAGTGAAACTACCAATCCTCCTCCTTAGGCGGCTGGATCATGGGCACTCCTAGATATGGCCCGCATTGTGAGGAGGTTCCTGTCTCTGAGGCCCTAACCACCGGTAGCTTGGCTTGGGAAGTTTGATTGAATTGAATATTTTATTTGTTTTTATATGTATGTTTTTTTTTTTAAGAAATATTAAAGAATGTAATAATGAGAGAGAAAACAAAATAAAGTAGAAAAGTATAATGAAATAGCGAGTGTTTTGTTTTTTTAATCTTTGAATACAGTTTTGTTTTATTTTTAAAATAAAGTAATGTCTATTTTAAGTAAAATGACTTGAATGAACTTAAGGAATTAACGTAAGTAGTTTATCTCCAGGGTCCGACTTATTCTTCCACACTGTATACTTAGCAAAATTTCGAAGTGATGTAAGTACACAACTTTAAGTAACGTCTCAAAGATAAGGTACTTTGTTTTTCGGATGGGAAATCATCAAATAGTTCCTCTCACTCTGGGTAGAGCGGAAGGGAGTAGTAGGGAGTAGCGTAGCTCCTTCGAACCAACCCACAGGTCCGACAGGAAGAGAAGACAATTTTTTATTGAATTTCATTGCTCGTGACCTTTTCTATGACCTAAAACTTAAAAATACACAACACAGTTGATAAGATTACATATTTTGTGAGTAATGTTCATAATTTGATAATTAGTAACTTTCGCATTTATAATATTAGTAGGATATTCTATCACCACGCGAGTGAATCCGCGGGGCGCAGCTAGTATATGCGAATGTTTGTGAGGGTGGATGTATGTCACTTTTTCACGTCAAAACGGCTGAACAGATCTTGATGAAATTTGACACAGAGGTAGATTATAGTCTGGAATATAACATATAAAATACTTTTTGCCGATCATCACACAGGCGAAGCCCAGCTAGTATTCCATAGTTATGGTGTTTTGAGTATGAAATAGTATCATATTTGTCTATTACGTGGGTACCAAAGATACTGCTGATGGCACATCGAGGCCTTGTTGTTTAATTAGTGGTTAATAAAACAGCCGCAATATACACATCCTCCTACCTACCTGTTGTAAAAAACAAACCGACCTTGAATTATAATTTCACGATATAAAGTATGGATCCGACCTCTGGAAAGGTTAAGAGCACATCACTTTTATTCGTGTCGCGCATACCGCCAGACAAGTTTTAGCCTATTTACACCTGTTTTATTTTCAGACTAATAATACGTTTCTAGACTCCAGCCATTTTTTATTGCTTGACCTTTTAAATATTAATTCGTTAGAAACATCTCGGGTTCTTTTGTTTTTTATTCCTATTTGCATATATTTTTGGTTGATTAGAATTTTGCTTTTGATAGTTAGGTACCGATTTCTCATAAGCAGTAGGGCTTTTCTCTAAGAATACAGCGTCGAGCGCAGTGCCGACCCCAGACGACTAGTAATGCAAATCTATGAAACTTGACGCTGCGATAGCGCTTAGTTCGACGCTGTGTTCTTAGAGAATAACCTATTGTACCTGTTTTACGTATGGGTAATCATCAAATAACTTCCCAGCTCTGGGCCGAGCAGAGAGGGGGGTCAGACTTTCTTAAGCCCTTGATGTCCCGGGGCCGTGGTATCTCTTTCGAACAACCCGCAACCCAGACAGGCGATGGCCCTGGCAGGCCCCTCTGCTTTGCTGACATCTCTTTTAGGCGCGTGTGGATCACGAACGCGCCGTCGCCGTCAGCTAGCCCTATTCTACCTGTTTATACCTAGTGCTGGAAAAAAATATATACCTACCTAGATGCAACGAGGCAGTAAATTAATTATTACTGAACAATTAACATAAAATGGTTTGATTTCCGATACACATATTTATAATAATGTCCCTAAAACGAAGTAGAACATTTAAAATCATCCACCATCCTTCCTCGAAGTACGAACTACTACAATTTGGATAATAACTTGCTATTTAAAAATCTTCAAGTCATAATTAATCAGGAATGGCTCAATTTTGAATTATTCTTGAACATAATGTTGAATATTAATAAATAGTTTTAAGAAATACGAACACTATGCTTGACATCTGACATTTTTGAGGACTTTACACGAACGCCTCTAGCGGTTAATGCGCGATAGCTCTCATTGTGTACCAATATTATCTGCTACTAAATATAATATATATAAATATTATACATTTATACACATATATATTAATGCAAATACATAACCAACTAACCTAACTTTAACCGAATTACAGATAAAAATTAGTGTAGAATAATAATTATGAAGTGAATTTTGCTTTATTCTCTTTTCTTCTTTAAATTACATTTTTAAATATTTCTAAAAAAATAATAATAAAACTATTAAACAAGAAGTGATTTTTATTAGAGGTGGTTTGATTCATCATTGAACACTTCGCCGTTACTTTTGCCTACTCCTAAACTGAACGTTTCGTAAAAAACGTCGATATCTACGAAGGCGGATACTCGGCGCATCCTATGGTTGCTTGAAACCAAACTACTTGGCATAGGCATTATGTAAGGTTTGGTTACCTTACATAATGCCTCTGCCAATAACGACAAAATATTTTATCAAATCACTAGCCTTCATGGAAATTTCCTTGGCCCAGACGAATAAGTGTAGGCATGTGTGCATCTATCTACTGTATTTAAAGTTCAAAGTTTAAACTAATTTGTTATTCAAAAGGATTTTGTGCATGAATTAATATTGAAGAAATAATAAAAATGTATATACAGGTAATGTGCGCTTGCGCTTTGTGGTTGCGGTAATACTGAAGTGAACACGTTATGTGTTACAACTGTATGGCACGCTTGTGAGATCCTTCTGCCACTGCTAGAGCTTCACAGAAGACATTTACAGATTTTTTATACCAACATCATTAACTATGTTTCTAGAAACTTTACATTTGCAAATTCAGTTGTGATATATATTTGTATCTATTGTGTTTGTTCGGGCCTCAAAGAATATTTACAAATAAAGTACTTCTTTATTTATTTACTAGCTTTTGCCCGCGGCTTCGCTCGCGTCAATATCGGGGTAACACAGTTTCCCCTTGCGCCTTACTAATTTGTAATAGCAACGCTAAGTTTTCCCTTTTCTTCCCCCTTTCTCCCTCACATCACAATTTAAAAAAAAAAGCCCATAGAAATTTAGCCTATGTCCGTCTCCTGGTTCCCAACTATATCTGTATCAAAATTCATCAAGATCGGTTTAGCCATTAAAGCGTGAAGAGGTAACAAATAAACAAACTCACTTTCGCTTTTATAATATTAGTAAGGATTTTCTTTTCCCGACAAGAAAATACTTTCTTATACGGGTGGATCACCGACCAACTTCTGACCCAAATATTCAAAGCTTTAAGTATTTGAGCGAGCTGCAGCACAAATATCTTATTTATTTTAAAAATGTCATCAGTCTCGGCATACTACTTTTCACAATCCTTGTCATGTTTACTAAGCATGACGCGTGAGGTACACACTAATATAATGTGGTCAAACATACTGCATGTGTGTGTACTCAAGCGCATGTGCCTGTGAGCATTGATGAGTGAATCCGAAATATCGACATCGAATGTTTGTAGTCATTTGACATTACGGTAGATGCCAGAAAAATGTATAAAAGATCATGAAGTGTCTGCCGATGCATCAGTCGCACATCAAGCACCGAACCAAACCAAAATTATCAATATGAAATCGGTACGTAGAAAAACATAAGTACTTCGAAAAAAAATTGCAAGTTTTTGTAATATATTTTTACTTGTTAGACATAACAAGGATTATTGCAAGCTAATGAAATCGACCAACTTTTTAAAAGTTTTCGTTGCAGTATATTTATTTTGAAGAGATATTTTAATGTCGAAACTGGGATCATCTTTGCCAGTGGATTAAAATGATGTTTGGGATTTATGATGCCTGTTTTGTTTGGTTTTCTTTATGGTGTACTCGTAAGTAATAAGCAATAAATCATGTTTTTGTTTGCAGATGATCCTTGTCGCCCTCGCCCTCGTGGCTGTCGTTGCCGCAGCTCCCGTCGACGAGCCGGTCCCGATTGTCCGGTCCAATTTCGATCAAAAACCCGAGGGTGGATACCAATTTGGGTAAGACATTTACTTAATACTAAATAAATATCTGTTCTTTACAAGTTAAAACGTTATTACATACACAATATTTTTTTTTGCAAACTTATTAATTAATTGTAGATAATATGTTAAAAACAAATGCATGTTAAACACCAACACAATTTTTTTTACAAAATGTTTATTTGTGTGTAAAACTTAAGTAAACAATGACTTTAGGCTGCAAAACATAGCAACATGATTAAATCTGTTTTCTTTTACATCTGTATATTTTAACAGTTACGAAACCGGCGATGGCATAAAACGTGAAGAAGTTGGTGATCTGAAACCCGTTCTGGATGAAGAGAACAAGACTCACGACGTCGTCGTTGTCCGTGGCTCCTACAGCTACACCGCACCCGACGGCTCCGTTGTCACCATCGACTACATCGCTGACGAGAATGGCTTCCATCCAGAGGGTGACTCCATCCCCAAGGTCGCCAGGAGATAAGCTAACAACAACGATTCGCAGATGAATATTCAATTGATATAAATTAATTGACTGTTCATCAGCTACTATAACTCAGAACGGTTACTACGACGCATAAGTGTAGTGCGGGGTATAAGCCGCACTAACTTCTTGTTGCTCATTGTTTTTGACGCTCACTGCCATATTTTTGTACGTTTTTATAATTATTAAAGTTCAATTGAAGTTATTTTTGCTCTTTTTATTCCAATTAGATTCTATATACGAGTTTTCCCGCATGAATATACAATCTGTGGCGCTCAGGAAGTTGCTTTACATCTGTGAAAGAATTTCTTAAATCGGATGATTACTTTTAGTTATTACTTCTTACATCCAAACATACAATACTACAAAAAAATGAATACCAAACTTAATTCACTTTTCTGTAGTGTTGTCATCCTACTAATATTATTAATGCGAAAGTTTGTGAGTACGGATGTATGTTTGATCCACTTTCACGAAAAAACTACTGAACGGATCTTGATGAAATTTGGCACAGAGATAGATTGTAGTCTCGAATAACACATAGGATAATTTTTTCGATATCACGTGGGCGCAGCCGCGGGCGCCAGCTAGTCAATTATAATTATAAAGGGAAACGTTTGTGAGGATGGATGGATTGATCCCAAATAGTTTTTTTCTCTTTAATAGTTTACATTTAGCACATTGGTGATCTCTTACTAGAAACGTTGGCTACTTGCAGTTCATTAGCAATATGAAATACAAAAAAAAACTACTTAAACCTGTATAAGACATGTATAGTAGTGAAAGATTAGCTCAGTAAGTAACTATTGGAGCTATAATAAGATGACATCACTCTTCAGTCAGCTTCAAATTTAAGAGATGAGCATTTAAAGATTTAAAAAAATTCGGCATTAGTTATCCACATGTGCTCTGTTACATTGCTGGCATTTTAATACAAAATGAATGTGAATAAAATTTGAAACTTAAAGCAGCCAAAACCACTGTATAGTTATTTTTGTGGAGTGGTCGTCTTTTAGACTTTACGAGATAATCATGATATACCTGTGAAACTTTTAAAGAGTTTTCAACAATAATTTGAAGCTACACTGGTTTTTTATCGTCCACCATCTTGTTTACTCATAACCTAAAATATTTCTTAATTTATTTTTATTTTTCCGTACTTTTATTAGCATGAAGATTAATCACAAAGATTAATTTTGAGACCTACTAATGTTGATGCCACAAAGATAGATAGCCAGATAGATAAATAGGTAATTTATTTGATGCAGCAAATGACGTAATACAGGAATTAATACAAGAAATGATGTGATGAGGCATTCTTGTGGCATGTGAAAATTTTTGTTCTAAATAATAAAAAACAATTATTTAAATAGTTTTTAATTTATTTTTACTAATGGATGAGAAATCATCAAATAACTTTCCCCGCTCATGATGGAGAGGCAAATAATGCCAGACTTATGACCAAAAATGTCGTGAAAGCTCACAGGTTAAGACTCTATATATGAGGTTGTAGGTTCAAGTAAAAAGTATTTTTTTCAATTTAATTATAAAATGTTTGCAGTGGTGGCCTTGTGGCAACTACCCTGACTTACGTGTTGTGGTGGGTTCGAATCTGGGTTCAAAAATGATAACATCTGAAGGAGAAAATACCGAAGCAACCAAGGCAGGCTAGGGGCTGGCTTGGTTGGTTTCAACACGGTGGAGGTAAAAATAGTAAAGAAACCAGTATCGTTCTATGTTTAGGCAAAACGAATATGGAAATGTTTTAATACTTACTTGACCACAACATTTTTGACATTTACTTTAAGTAAAGTCTGTAAAGAAGATTAACAAATCTTAAACTTGTATAATTTCAATCTTATTAGTTACTTACGAAACAAATAGATCCCTTATTGATTGTTAAACTTGTTAAAATATAAACTTCTTTCACGGCACGTTTGGGGCATTGTTGCGATGCGTGTCGCGGGTTTCATCTGTGCACAGTACACTACAGGTAGTTGTTCCTTGTCTGTACGTTGTGTATGTGAGCTTAAATGTTTGCAAATGCACCTAAAGTACAGGAGAAATCCCTTCTCAAAAATAACTGAGTGTTAGAAAGTTTGCCCATTACACCGCAACATACATACCTTACCTTTAACTGCTAGAGAAAACTACGCATGACTTTGTAGCAAAAAATAATAACCTGACTGTTAAAATGGATGATGTCAGCGCTTAGGTCGCGGATCATGTCTATTTTGATCAGGACTTAAGTCACACAATGCGTGAAGCTCATTTGTGTCTGAAGGAAAACCGCCAGTGAAGCTTATACGACCATTAATTAATAATAATATTTATGTAGAATTAATGGATTATCTCCATTACCTACATTCGTCTACTGAATTCAAACACGCGCCTAAAATATCATAAGTTTAATCCTTACTAATATTATAAAAGCGAAAGCAAGTTTGTTTGTTTGTTACGTCTTCACGCCTAAATGGCTAAACCGATTTTGATGAATTTTGGTACAGAGATAGTTGAAACCCTGGAGACGGACAAAGGCTAAAAAAGTGAGAAAAGGTAGAAAGGGGGAAGAAAAGGGGAGAGAAAGAAAATTATTTTTCGATCATCACGCGGGTTAAAGTTAGCGTTAGCCAAAAGTAACTATCCCACGCGGACGCTAGTATATTATAAGTAAGTACTAGGTAAGTATATCAAAAGTAAAAATGGTTAAATAATACCAAAAGAAGTCCAAACTCCAAAGCTTGTTAGCAATAAAAAAAATATAGAAGCATACGTTATGTGCTAGAATGGGCGCTAGCCGGTTGGCGGTCAAGGTCGCGGCACTGTCTGCATGGCAAGCGACTGATCTCCTACGTGTATGCATGTCGCCGAATCACTAGCCGAATTAGGCACTTCGCACATCATCATACTTTTTACCGACCGATTTACTTCTACTAGAAATATCACAGTTTACATCTATAAATACTAATATATAAATCCTTACTAATATTATAAAAGTGAGTTTGTTTGTTACGTCTTCACGCCTACATGGCTAAACCGATTTTGATGAATTTTGGTACAAAGATAGTTGGGACCCTGGAGACGGGCATAGACTTAGTTTTAAAAAAAGTGAGATTTCATTTCTCAGGTTTTGAGGGAGAAAGAGGGAAGAAAAGGGAAAACTTAGCATGTATTGCTAATACAATAAATAAGGCACTAGGGCAAAATATACAAGTAGCAGGTACCTGCAAATCAGGAAAGGGGAACTGTGTTACCCTGAATGAAACGCGAACGAAGCCGCGGCCAAAAGCTAGTAATATTATAAAGAGGAAAGATTTGTTTGTATCGAAAACAACTAGACCGATTTTAACAATTTTTTCCACTAATAGGAAGCCACATTATCAGGAAGTAACGTAATGAAAATAAATAAATAATTATTTATGATAAAATACCCGTTTTATGTATTGAATGCTTTAATATCATTTTACTGCTGGAATTTTAACCCTTATTGAAAGCCTATTTTTTACTTACGGGTATATTTTGTCCATCTCTTTTAATAATAATGTGTTCATTCAATTTAGGGTTTATGAAATACATACATAATGTATAGGTTACTTTGCTACGACAAATTGCTACGCCGTAGCTTCGTAGTCGGCAAGCGTAGCGGCAGTCCTGTCGTACCCGTGACGTGCTAAATTGCTGTTGCTTATGCGTATGGGACAGGTACTGTTTTAGACCGTACTGTATCTGTACCTAGGTGTGTACTGTAGTACACACCTAGGTACAGATATGTATATCTGTAGGCAATAGTATGTAGTTTATTAAATGAAAACTGGGATCAAGCTAGAGGCTGTCATATCAGGTTCGCTGCGAACAGAATTGCGGGTTGAATAAAAAGTTTGGCTGTTACTCAACATTATTTTTAGGCATTACTTTAATAGTAGGCATCATGTTTGAAAATGTATGTGGCTGCGTTCATTGGTCGTCTGGAAAGGCTTTTAATTGATTTAAGCAAATTGAGCGAATGCCTAAGATTCATGTCAGAATACCGCGGAAAGTAGATGTATAACCGGTTTTTTCTTTAAAAGACATTTTGATTTGAGAGTAAATTAGTTACTAAGACAGTTACATATATATACAAATTATTACCGATATTGCTTAATGAATATTAATTAAATAAAATAAAAATAAATATCTTGCAACAACTCACACACGGCTATCTGATCCCAAGCTAAGCAGAGCTTGTGTTATGGTAACCAGACAACTGATATACATACATAAATAATTTATTAATACATACATATTATAGATAAATCACACCCAGATACAGAACAAACAATCATGCTCATCACACAAAGTTTGTCCTGGGTGGGAATCGAACCCACGACCTCCGGCTCAGCAGTCAGGGCCACTAACCACTAGACCAACAGGCCCGTCAAATTCAATTCAAGTCAATTATGTTTGTATCAGGTACAAGAAGTTAAGCTATAATTATCTAGCAGAGAAATCCATATGAAAGGGTAGTGTGATGGCTGGAAGGGATGTAGCACCGGTGCAATAATTGGCTCTCAGCATGTCGTGACTAGTTTATCGGAACTTTTGGTTCATTCTTTTTAGGGTATACGTACCTAAAAAGGAAAAGGCGGAACCCTGATGAGCTGACTTTGTTATCCTTCTGTCTGTCTGTCTATATCTTTTTCCGGAAACGCAAAGAGCACGATGTAGCGTTCTGTTATAATTTACTCAAAAATGTCTGCGCCAAAAAAAATGCTCGGTATAAATGTCCTGCCCCTTTTTTCTTGAAATCTGTGAATTGACAACTTATATACATGATGATGGTGAATGATGGACGTTGACTTCGAATGATATCTTATTCTAATGTTAAACAAATATTGAAAAAACTTATTAAATATTGTACACCTTAAAGGTATGTTACAGCGAGCTAATTTTTAATTATAAGAACTATTTTTTCACCTGTTTCAAACAACAAATGGCTTTGAATTTTTCTTTCCAAACCATTCAGTAACCCATTGAAACATACACTCAAAATGTGTTCCAAATCGGTCAAACCGGTTAGGAGGAGTTATGGGACAAAAACGTACAGAAGAAATTTATGAAGTAAAGAAGATTTAAAAAGGTAAAAAAAGGTTATTTACAGAGAATCTTGAAATATATAACTACGAGGTCAGAATGAATTGCAATATTTACTATTTTGTTTTTTTTTTCTTAACTATGCTGCATTCTTTTTGTCATTTAGATGAACCGAGGAGATAAAAGTGGTTGGTTCAGACTGTATTCGGACAGCGGTGGGCACGATGAGAAGTGCAGTAATTGATGCTCAACTCGTGAAAATAGCCAACTCCTTAGATTGATTTGTCTGTTGTTAATTCTGGCAAATGCAAGGCAACTGTTAGGAAAAGATTGAGTTTTACTAAAAAAATTAGAATAGTAAAGTCTACTCTATAGGCCACATTTAAAATAAACAGTACATAAATATAATATAAATACTGCAATATATGATATTTATGTAAAAATAGTACACAGCCGTGTGCTATTTTTACATAACTATCATTGAATATTCATGATCTTTTTTGTATGTTTCCTCATCTACGATAGTTTGCTATTATAATTATTATTGTCAACTTTAATATCAAAATATTACGCATATTATGCTATCGATTAACGATCCGGATTGGTGACATTGTACATTAGATGTCAGAGAAATGTATATAAGCTCATTTTAGGATGGGTCTAGCATCAGTCGCACAGCAGCCACCGAACAAGAACTATCAAAATGAAATCGGTACGTGTATTCGTGATACATTAAATCTAAATTTATAATAATGTAACATAATTTACAAATTGTGTCCGCGTAGTCTTCAAAAACTTAATTTGGGTATTTCAAATGTATTGAAAATATGGTTTTTGCTTTGTTTGGTATATCCTAATTCCTACTATAAATACTATTATAAATACGAATGTTTGTGAGGATATTTGGATGGATGTATGAAAACTCTTCCACGTTAAAACAGCTGAACGGATCTTCATGAAATTTGGCACAGAGGTAGATTTATGGACTGGAATAACACAAAGAATACTTTTTTTCCATATCACGCTAGCGAAATCGCGGGCGCCAGCTAGTCAATCAATAAAATGTTGATAAATAAAATTGTGCATTGTTTGGTCTGCAGATGATCCTTGTAGCACTCGCCCTCGTGGCCACCATCGCCGCCGCCCCCGTCGACGAGCCTGTTGAGATCGTCAACTCCCATAACGAACAGGAGCCTGGTGGTGGATACAATTTTGGGTAATTTTTGTTTATTTTATTTCTACATAAATAGTTATCTACTTTACAAGTAAATCTAGTCCTCCTGACTCGGTCTGGTCGGTCTGTTTTCGGTCACAACGGCCAATCATAGCAGCCATCGGCGCGGGAGATATTTTAGTGCGCAGGCACAGATTCACTCTGTTCGCTCACTGTAAAAGATACAACAAATAGCTGTACAAGTCGCAAAATTTGTACGGAACCCTTGGTATGCGATCTGACTCCTCTTGGCCGGTTTGTTTTTTATCTTATCTTTACATAATTATCCATAACATGGTTCACTCTCTAGTAATTAAAGTTCTATTTCTGTTTTGGCAAAGATAGCAATTTTTTTGGAAGATATTTTTTAGGCAACATTAAATGTAGCAATAGGACTGTGTTACGGAATTTCTCCGTAATTTTTTTATAATCCTAAGGTTGCATCTCAAGAAGTGGTCCCATATCAATTTGATTTAAATATTGCTTTGATAGTTTATGCGTAATCTTATACAGACTTAGTATACTTTGAGCTGTGAAACAGCAAAACGTTTGTATCTGTCTCACATTCTTATATTTTTAACAGTTACCAGTCCGCCGATGGTAGCGCTCGCCAAGAAACTGGTCAAGTGAAGCAAGTTACGGATGAAGAGAACAATGTCCACGACGTCGTCGTCGTTCGCGGCACCTACGAGTACATCGGAGACGACGGCACGCCCGTGTTAGTCTCGTACAAGGCTGACGAAAACGGCTATGAAGCGGAAGGATCAATCATCCCCAAGGTCGAGAGGCGATAAGCTACCCAACGACCAATCGCTTATTAACAATTGATTGAACCATTACGATGTGAATGAATCGGTTGTTTATCAGCTGCTATACCTAGTGACTCTGATAATGTTTAAGGCATAAACAGGAGCAGGTAGTGGAACGTCAGACACCCTCCTCTTATCGCTCTTTGTTATTTGATACTAATTGCCATATTTTTGTTACCTGTTGAGTTTTAATAATGTGATTCATACTGTAAATAAAGTGAAATTGAAATTATGTATTTTTTTCATCATTGCAATGAAGTTAACCCTGGAAACAAAAATACAAAAACATTGAGGCGCGAGTCGGACTCACACACATAGGAAATACTTGAATGTCTCTAACCATTCGTAATCTTATTTTGTCACTTCATTTTTAATCAGTTTCTTTTTATTTAATTATCAAATCACATAATGTACACTTTTTGTTCAGAATAGTAACAGTACTCATGGCAACAATTGTGTTAGTAATTATTGTCTCTCTTAAAACATTTTTCCAAATCCTTGTATAGATTCTTTTTTACTTTAGATTAGAGGCGGATTAAATGCCCACATCGTCATAATATGATGCATGCACCTCACCAGCGCTTCTCTATTTAACAAACTTCAATAAAAGGAAGTGGTACTCAATTCGACTTTATAATTATTTTGTATGTTTGTTACGCGATTTCTCCGTCAAATATGGGCCGGATTTTTATATTCTTTTATAATGGAATGGGTATATATGGTAGTATATATATACTGTATTGCTTAGATACAGTCGTATGTTTCGTTTATGAGTTGTTACTTTATGTGGATGATATGCTTACCTTTTAGTGGCAATAGAAAATGAATAGTTTGTGGTCTCACCTGAGAATACATTTCGATTCGAGTGAGAATCTTTGTCATTGCGACCGAGGCGGAATATACACACGAACCAACAGGCGAGGGTTTATGTGTGAAATACTTTACGAGTGTACCTAATTGTAGTGCAATAAGAGCCCGTTTTCGAGTAAGAGTTTTGATAAAGTACTTGCTTTCAACGCTTGGGTCATGCCACTCACATGGCATACTCAAAGAGAACTTGATGCCCTGGAGAGTCCAAACATTGTTGACGGCATACCAATTGCTTCACCTATCTTTGAAATTTCAACTTACACTTTCAGAAATTTATTCAGTCTCTGAGCGTTTACTTCTGGATAGTCAGTGCAGTCTTGAGCTGCCTGCAAATGGCGACTCCCCGCAACTTTCACCACGTTATCTGTCCACCTGGTGTAGGGCAGTCTCACGCTGCGTTTTCAGGTACACAGCCGTCACTTGAGAAACTTTTTCCCCATAGGCCATCCGTTTATCGCGCTATTTGCCTTACCTATTGCCACTTCAGCTTTGCTATTTGGTGAATTATGTTGGCAACTTTAATTCTCTTACGGATCTCTTGATTTATGTTTCGATCACATAGTTAAACTCCAAGCATAGCTCCTTCATCGCACCATGAGCGACTTTTTTTTCAGGATGGGAAATCATAAAATGACTTCTCCCGCTTTAGGCGAAGCGGAAGGGAGTGTTGAAGTTCTCCTTCGAAATTCCCGCAATTGCCCAGCAGGCCTTGACCATGGACTAAACCAGGGCCGGATTCGAGAGGTCGCCGCCAACGATCACCTCAGGACACAGCGGTGCCCCACCGAAATAAGGCAGACCGCCACAGTGTGTTTCCTCTCGCCCAACTATGTGTAGAAACCTCGCGAAATTGCCATGTCCAGTGAGGACCTGCGTCAGGTGGTAGATGAAGACGCTTACTTATCGCCACCATTGTAGCGTGCCCTGCAGCGTGTCCTCTTCGTGCCACTATGAGGCCGCATCGGATGTCTCTCCGCTGAGCGGCGGTTTGCTGAGCAAGGCAGTCTCAGAGAATAATTTCTTAGAAATCGACTTGGGAATGCATCGAAATGTGGTTGCGATGGATTCTGGCTTCAGCTCAGCGTCAGCAGCGCTAACCTGTAATGACTACAACTTAACTTAACAACTTAATGAATGCATAAATATAAAGCCAAAAAAAGATAATTTATAAAATAACCAAGCTACACTAATTTATGCGCCTACTTCAAGATCATGCCATCCACTCAATGGCGACATATTTGCAAACTCACTGATGAAAATTGTGCATTGTCCGATTTTATGGCATTATTAGTTAAGATTTGATGTAAGTACTGTAGAGGCTCTTTATGCCTTAACCAAACCCGAGTGCAGGCTGGTTTTGCTATGACGTTTGAATACTCAGGTCGTTGATTATTAAAAATGAGATATGAGAATGGCGTAGGAAGTGAGTGACATGTATCGGTGAAATATGATTAAAAATATAATCTTGTTAAGTTCGGCACTCGACAACTTCCCGAGGACTGATATTAAATAAAACAATCTGTTTGCAAAGCAAGTACAAAAATTTAATTTTATTCAATCACTATGTAATCTGAGCGGAGAATCTCGACACCGCGATTCAGAACTATGACCAAATTGTACAACGCCATCTATCGAGTTTAGGGGAAAACTCACGATCGAACATGATATCAGTTCTTTTTATTGCGGATAGAGCGAAGCGAACTCGATAATATCTGCAATCTGGCTTGGATATGGTAGGCTTTTAATGTATTAGGCTTTTTTTGTATTTAATCTATGTTGCAACACTTATGTTTAGAGTTATATTTAGTTCAGGTTTATAAATAATTTGCAGACATGCATAATATAATGTGAATGCGGAATGTGCCCTTGTTTTATTTTGTTCAACTTGATTTATTCCTACCTACTTACAAAATACATAGTTTTTTAATCATGGAGGCCTATTATTTGAACCACAGTATACACCTGTTTTATGACTACAGTATTACAGCATAATCTTGGCTACTTTTAGTGCATAAAAATAAAAATAGGTATAGAAGAGGTTTAATCTTATCCTTCTATCTTACTTCCTACTCCCACTTAATAATCTAATTGTATAAAGTTCTCGTGTCACAATTTTCGTTCCCATACTTTTCCAAAACGGCTAAACCGATTTGAACGAAATTTTGTGTGCATATCGGGTAGGTCTGAGAATCAGCTAACATCTATTTTTCTTGCCCCTAACTGAGCAGCGGGTGAAACCGCTGGGCACAGCTAGTTATGATATATAATCCTTACTAATATTATAAAAGCGAAGGTGAGTGTGTTTGTTTGTTTGTTACGTCTTCACGCATGAATGGCTTAACCGATTTTGTTGAATTTTGGTACAGTGATAGTTGGGACCCTGGAGACGGACATAGGCTATTTAAAAAAAAATAGTTTTGAGGGAGAAAGAGGGAAGAAAAGGGAAAACTTAGCATTGTTATTACAGTAAATAAGGCGCAAGGGCTAAGACTACAGGTAGCAGGTATCTGTAAATCAGGAAAGGGCCAACTGTGTTACAAAACTGTGGAAAAGCTAGTTCGATCAAAAGCTAGTAATATTATAAATGCGAATGTTTGTGAGGATGTATGGATGACTGTTACTCTTTCAAGGCAAAACGGCTGAACGGATTTTCAGGATTCACGGATCAGGTAGATTATGGTCTGGAATAACACACACACTTTTTTATATCACGTGGGTGAAGCCGAGGTCACCAGCTAGTTCAATAATAACACCTCAGTAATTATTGTTCCTGCTGGGGTTGCGGGTTGATCGAAAGAGATACAGCGGCCCCGGAACGTAAAGGACAAGAAGGATGTTCCTTCTTGTCCTTTGCCACTTGGGTTTTATTTATTTAACACTTCAAGTACAAAGTACAGAGGCGGACTTAATGCCATAGGCATTTTCTACCAGTCAACCTTTGGGTGATGCAGAGACAAACAGTGGTAGGTGTAAACTAAAAAAAAATATCCTAGATAGATATATAAAATACTATACATATAAAACAAAATACTATAAATATATATCAAATAATAGATACTCTACATAAAAATACAAACAATGGGGAAAACATTAACGCTGTGACGATACTGCCCTCTTTCTGCGAAGAAACTCACGAACTTTATGCTTAAAACTTAAACGGTTGGTTGATCACCAAGCCGTTAGACGCCTTAAACGCCCCCCCTCACCTATCTCTCTTTGTTTGTTGACCCTACCTCCCATGTGGATTCAGACCGACATCTTCAGTAGGGTTGCTCAATTTAACAGGGTCCGCCACGAGAAGGTGAGGGTTGGACTCTTGTATTACGTAAGACACTCCCTTAGACCCCATATTTCGTTTATTTATTTTAAAACATACATTTTTAAATATTTCTTACTTCTCTATATATATATATATATATTTAATAAAAATAGTAGCCCACCAGTATCGGGAACAGGGTCCAAGCTACCGGCGGTCAGGGCTCCAGAGAAAGGAACCTCGTAACACAACAAGCCGTATCCAAGATGAAGCTGCCTAACGAGAGCCTCCTGAGGTAGTTGTAGCTCTTGGCAATTAAGCCATTGGCTATAAGGACTATCGCCACAATGATCGCTGAGTCCACGTCAATTAAAGTCAATATAAAGTATTTTATTATCTATTATTAAATGAAATACCGCAATAAAAACATTTGTGGATCCCGGGCTAAACTGGGTCTCGATCCGACCGATTATAATATTAATATTTGATTAAGAGTGCTAGAAATTAAAATTAGTTTCCATTTCAAGTTTATAATATATATGCTTCTATACCTACTCGTAATTATTTTTTTCTTGATATTTCTCGTTTCTGAGATTACATGGTAGGTTATATGGAAAGATTTACACATGTGTGTTAAATCATATTAGGTATTATACAATAAAACACACATATATTTATACCTATATATTTATTGGAATAGAAATGTATAAAAGGTTACAGTAAGACTAAAAAAGCATCAGTTGTTCATCAAGTAGCCTACAATCATATTCAAAATGAATTCGGTAAGTACCTACACCATTTTCCAATTTTGTACATGCAGTGCCTCGTAAGTAAGTACTACATACGAGCTGCATGCTGCATGCAATGTTATTCAATTAATTAGCAGGGCTTAATGTCTATAAAGTATTAACATTTGTGAGCGATTTGAGAACGTGTGCTTAAAGCATCATCAAAAAAAATGTGGGACTCGTTTCTTTGTTTAAACGAAAAATCACTTTTTGCTACAACTTGTTGACATGTCGTTTTATTTTAGTTCATCTTTGTCGCCCTCGCTCTGGTGGCTATCGCCTCATCTGCACCGACTGAGAAGAAGCCAGCCGTTGAAATCCTCAGCTACACCTCAGAGACGAACCCAGATGGTTCCTACTATTACAGGTATTGTTAAATGGCATGTAATATATGCCATGTGCATTGTTTTTGTCCATTTATCTTTTCCCATCATGGTCTGCGAAGCCATTTTGATAGGGCCATTACCGCAAAACTGTAGGGTTTTGCAGTAAAATATTTTAAATTATTATTTTATTTTAAATCATTACTAAGTCGTACATGAAAAGTTTTATGTAGAACTAACTTAAACAAAATCAACAGCTACCAGGCTACAGACGGCAGCTCCAGGCAGGAAAAAGGTGTTCTCAAGCAAATTCTGAATGAAGACAACCAGCTTCAAAACGTCATCGTTGTCACCGGATCCTACACTTACCTGAATAACGAAGGCCAACCAGACACAATCACCTACTCCGCTGATGAGTATGGCTATCACGCTGATGGGAAAGCCATCCCCAAGGTCGTTTGAAGGAGATAAACTTCCAAGAACCACTAACTGTTGAATAAGAAAGGACTGATAACATAAATTGTGTTTAACATCATTACGCTTTAACGATTAGCAGCATTTAAATATAGTAGGTAAACATTTAAAAAATAATAAACTTGATTTATAAACTGTAATTATTATTATTTCCATTCTTTAAAAATAATTGCCCACTGGTGTCAGGGTCCAAGCTAACTGTGGTTATTACTCCAAAGACATTAGAAATCCAGAACATCGTGCCAAGCCGAGATTTGTCAAAACTTTTTTGTCCAAAGCAATTGTATTAAAATTTAAACGTTATTAAGAATGAAGCGTCTTGTTGAACTCATTTGTGAGTTTTGGTCAGGATATTAAACTATTCTCAGAAGATAAAGGTCTCAACGCGACGTGACATCGCCTTCAGTGTCCGACGAGCGGTGTCGGACACGGAAGGAATCACAGAAAGGCCCTCTTTGTTTTCATGAACCCTGTGAAAGATAAACCTGTCAGGACACAAACAATCTCTTCATGACATGGATGGATTAGAGAAATTTTTAAGAGAAATTATAGAGAGAATTAGAAATATTTTATTGCCTATTCCTAACATTACTAGAAGACATGCGACTATCGACTCTATCAATACGCGGTTTTTAATAGTCGCAGTACTTCATTACATTTTTTTTTTCGTATTACAAATCGTCACATAGCTCTGGGCGAAAATAAAGAGACAAAACAAAGGAAATTCCATTACGATGCTATAAGTCGTTTAGTAGTGAAAATGTTGTTACCATTTCATGACCAAACAAATAAACCTACAAACAAAATGTTTCACATTTATTATCATTATCGTTTCCTTACTAATATTATAAAAGCGAAAGTGAGTTTGTTTGTTACGTCTTCACTCCTAAATGGTCAAACCGATTTTGATAAATTTTGTTACAGAGATAGTTGGGACCCTGGAGACGGACATAGGCTAAAAAAGGTAGAAAGAGGGAAGAAAAGGGGATTTAAAGTTAGTGTTAACCTAAAGTGACTATGCCACGCGGGCGGAAGCTAGTCTATTAATAAAATCACCCATACAATCGATGCAACTTTGCCAGCACAAAAGCAGTTTATCCAGGCAACATCAAAGGTATTTTGTGCTGCCTTTCGGGTATTGTTTTTTTTTGCCGTCAAGAAGTTATCCAAATTCTAAAAAACCAGGAAGTCTGTAGGCTCAAAGTCTGCTGAGTGCGGCGGATGACGGAGAGCTTCCAACTCCAGATCTTGTAACTTGGAGACCGTCTGTTCTGTCGTATGAAGTCAGTTCAGGAGCAGCCGAGACAAGCGATTGACCAAAGCTGATTGGAGACAAACGAGCTTAAACTATGATGAATCATACCGGGGCTAGACCAAACACTGACCATCACTTTTTTAGGGGTAGTTTCGTTTAGGTTATTGTGTAGGTGCTGATCCAGGATCCATCCAGTTTCTTGAACGCTTGCGTTTGTCGCTATGAATCCAGTTTTCGTAGCATGTAACAATGGAGTTCAAAATTTCTTCGTTTGTGTACCTGTTATGCAGTGCAAGGCAAGTCTCGACACGAACTTCGCGCAGACGATCATTGATTGAGTTCGTGGGGCAACCACTTGTCAAGCTATCTAAAAAATGGCAAGGGCCATTTTTTAAATTAAAAACCTACCTTAAAGTGGATCTATTTGCGACTCCGGGTTAATTTGGAACTTTTGAAATAAAAGATTTGTTTGATTATATTTTATCTTTTAAAAACAGTACATTATTTATTTTTAACAATACGAAGAAAAAAACCTTTTTTTTTTAATAAAACCAGCTTACAAAAATTAAACTAAAATGTGGAAAATATATTTACTTTCGGAAGTCGGTGGCTAAAAAGTCAACGAAACCAATAGAAGTCACCAAATTCCGGAAATAAAGTAATTTTCCACTTATAATTTTAAAAAGGTTTTTTATTTCAGCATTTTAGTTATGGTTTAATGATAATATATCACATATTTTTTTATCAAGTATTCATTTTCCATTGTTGCTAAAAGATCATCCATAAAGACAGAAAAAAATCGTATTATTGACGATAACTCAAAACATAAACTACCTAAACTATTGAGATGAGGCAATATTTCAATAAAATAACGTGTTAGAATTCTTCAACAAAATAAAATATTTATGCTTTGCACCGAACACAAGTTACATGGTTGTCGCCATAAATCAGAAAGAACATAGATCCATAGATTAAACAAGAGACTACATACTAGACTACTAGCGCCATTGTTGCATAAACTAAAGCTTAAACTATTACAAACTACTTTATAAATTTAATTATTCAACATAAACAATATAAATAAAATTGCTATGAGACCTATGAAGTATACCCTATCAAACAAAAAAAGAATTTTGCAAATCGGTCCAGTCGTCTTTGAGTAATCGGTGAATTTACATAAAAAGGATTCCGACGAATTGAGAACTTCCTCCTTATTTTGAAGTCGGTTAAAAAACGATATAAAAATACTACAACTAATTTCCGTGTCGGTGGCGAAATTTAGGATTTAATAAAGTTGAGTAACGATGTTATAATTTCTTGAAAAAAAAAGATTGAAGGAGACGTTTAATAAAGGTGGGGTTTGGGCCTAAAATATTTTTTATTTGAACAATATTGAATTATATATTATAAACACGTTTCCATTCTTATTTTCTCCCGGTGACTTGTAGATAACAAATAAAAATACGAATCACTTTGCTCAAACATTAAAAAAAAATTGTTTATGTAGACATGTTTTCTTGGGTTTAAAAGGTGTTTTCTTTTGTATTGTAACCTATTTTAGATGCGATATTTTTGTGTTCTAGCAGATGAGCTTTTGGGATCTTGTTGCAAATAACCCCTGACTTGGTGTGTTTTAGTTTTACTAAATTTAATATGACTATCTCAAATAGCCCCAAATATATATTTACTTACGTAAAAATAAGGGAAAGCTTCCCTTATTCTCTCTCTCCTTTCCCGAACTCACTTCAGAAAATATGGTATGTACTAACCAAAGAAAGTGTGAGTATTGTTGTGTTTAAAGTGCTGTGCTTCATTTTTGTGTTTTAAAATCTTAATTCCTTTCTACTTAATGTGTACACTAGCCGTGATCAAACAATGTTGAGCAAAAACTAGGGTATGCTAGGATTCTGATAAAGCAGCTATTTTCGACCCCCTGGTATAAACCTAAAATAATGCGAGAAAATAGGAACCAGAAAATCTTTTTGGGATTTTGTAATAGGCTTGCATTTGTTGCAACTCGCCTAATGTGAACCGATGATCCGGCCTAGGGTGAAGCGCGGTTGCTAAGAAGAAACCGATTCATCTTTCACCGGACAACGCACCGCAACACGGCTGGGCCATTTAGTGGGCGGCTTTGTTTTTGAAAATTATTGAGAAAACCAAGAATTTTTCATATTTTTTGAACCGTAAAAAGTTGCAAGGATATTCTCAGGACTAAAAAGATTGGAAATGACCGCGCACGCTTTCGGGGACAAACTTACTGGACCTGTTTAACTGTTACCTACCTGGTACCTGTTTTTTGTGTAACTGTTGTATTACAATACAACAGTTAACTAACTGATATAGCTATTCCTAAACTACAATAACTAAAGAGCTAAGTAAATAACTAGACCTCGCCATGTAAATAAAAATCCAGTGGGAAGCACAAACAATCCACATCGTTAAAATACTGGTAAAGTGCTAAAATGTCCTCTCATTTCCACTGGTAAAGTGCTAAAATATCTTAAGATAAGCCTAAAGAACTTACCGTTTGGTCTGCTCCAGAAAACTGTAATTCTTAAGATCTGACGCATCACCCGGGAAATCCTAACTTCTTTTACAATATCATCAACGTAATTTCACAGCTGCTCTTTTATTCATTGATAATCTAAATAACGTTACAATTTATAATGTAGAATATTACCGATATAAACTATTTATGCCCTAATTTAATCGTATCCAATAAAATTATGAACGTAACTTGTTTTTGATTGTCAAATGTTAACGTATATAATTAGCATTTTCTACAGAAAATTAATTATTTACAAAGGCTTTTAAAGGTTAATGTCAACTTAAAAATAACTATCACGCACATATGCCTATCAAAAGACCAAATCCGGATTAGCGATGTCGTACCTAAGAAATTACGTTAGAGCTACCGAAAAGATGTATAAAAGCTCATTTTACCATCGACTTACCATCAGTCGCACAGCAGCCACCGAACACAATCAAAATGAAATCCGTACGTGTTTTAATATTTTATTTTTGGTAACGATTTACACCTCCCTCTAATTTAACAAACAATTCGGATTTTTATAGTTGAACATGTCACACTCGTCTCGTTTTGACATGGTAAAATTTTTATTTACAATGTGTAACGTACAGGTGCCCTTCTTTTCCTTTTTTTTAGGATATTAAGTAATTTTTTTGCATAGTTACGATTTAATTTAATTTTAATTTGTGTATTGTTTGGTTTGCAGATAATCCTTGTCGCTCTCGCCCTCGTGGCCATCACTGCCGCCGCCCCCGTGGATGAGCCACCCAAGACCGTCAAGATCGTCCGGTCTGACTTCGAACAGCAGCCAAATGGGGCATACGTATATGCGTAAGAAATAATTATTTATAATCTACGTATTTTATAAGATATACAATTTTCTATTACATAATGGATACACTTTCAATTAATTAACGTTATTTTTCTTTTTTTGCTAAAGTACCAATTTATTGTGAAATATTAATTTAAAAAAATATTGTTTGTACATATTTATAGGACTCACACGAAATACGTTATAACATTGACTTTTAACCGATTGGTAGAAAAAGAAGGAGGGTATCAATTCGATAGATTTTTTAAAGATTTTAGGATTTCTTCTTAATTATTTTTGTAATCAAAATGCTATACTTCCGAGGTGGTTCTGTATCAATTGTATTTTTTTGCTTGGGTAGTTGACTTTTCAATTATAATACATATTTTTTCTTCTATGTTTATGTGGATGATTTAGTTTACTTTTAGCTGCGAAACATAGAAACATATTTGTATCTGACTTACACTCATATATTTTTAACAGTGCCGAGGGCGAGGATGGTAACGTTCACGAAGAAACTGGTGAAGTGAAGGAAGTTACGGATGAGGAGAACAAGGTCCACAGCGTCGTCGTCGTTCGCGGCACCTACCAGTATTTCAATCAAGACGGCACCCTCGTGAAAACCGATTACTACGCTGACGAAACCGGTTTCCACGCGGTGGGAGACCACATCCCCAAAGCCGAAAGGAGATAAGCTAACAAAAACGACCCGCAGACGAATTGTTGATTGATGCAAAGTATTGTCATTAATCGATAATTCATCAGCAAATGTTCTCGGCCACTGTGATGACGATAAGCAAATAACATGACGTTTACTATGACACAGGAGGGTGCGGAGGAGTGTCGGCCGCACTTTTAACTCCTTGTTACTTGATGCTCACTGCCATATTTTGTTGTATAAGCTGTTGTGTTTCAGTAGCGTTATTAGTATAAATAAAAATATTTTAACAATCAAAGCTTACGTTTTATTTCTTTTTTTTTTATTCTCAAAACTACAACTATCTCTTGCTTAATATGGAATTTGATGCATTTTATGTCCCATATTAAATATCCAAACTATGGAATCTGAGAGGCATTCTTCAGATTAATTTAAAAAAAAATGAGAGGTGTCAGGGGACACCCGGATGCAACGATGTTATTATTTATTATGTACAAAAAACCTGTTTACACTCAACAAGAATAATCGTCGCGACACCACACACTTCAATGCGAAATAGAAAGACGAAACGAAAATAACTGGTTTACTTTCTATGAGGGAGAGAGAGAGAGAGAGAGAGAGAGAGAGACAGACAGACAGGGAAACACGCGCACACCGCATGGCTTACAACTATAGCAAAAAGTGTCGTCACTATTTTTGGTCTTAATTTTTTCCGTCTAGCCCCCTTTCGCAACGCGCGTTAAGGAACTCTATTGCTGAAAACTGCATCAAAATCCGTTAGCGATTTAATTTTTATTATGTAAAGAAGTAAAACGACGTTAGCATTGTTATATAATATTCTTTCTTCTCAATTTGATGCTAATTGAAAATTGCTCATTTTGATGCTGATGACCCACGTATATGAAAAAGCATTTTCCATCATCATTATTCATCAAACTTTCACACCTGAAAGATTTCAAATGAATTCAAAGCCAGTTAGCATTGTCAAGCTGTTGTTCGTTTAGTTAGGTATCTACTTAGATAAATGGCGACATCGACCTTTACCTTTACCCGTGCCTCATTCAAAGTAGTCGGATTACTTAAACAGTGAAGTGACGACAGGTTATATTTTACTAACAGGAGTGCAAAACTATGAATTAGTATAAGTTAGCGCACCAAACCAAAATAGAAGGGTATATATGCGCTTTCACATCTTATAAAGGTCAACTAAAGATGTATTTTGCGACATTATACGGCCTTGTTGCTATTGCCTTCTGTGTTAAAACAATTCTATAGGTGTTAATCATGAATACAATACTACTGAGTGTTATTACAGAAATAGTACAATAGTACATTTTTATTTAAGTGAGGATACTTTTTCATTGCGTTTGAGGCGGAATTAACACAGTAGCCGTAGGGCGAGGGTAGAAAATAGCGGTAACACGTAAATCAAACGATGATTTTCAATTTCACTTACGGAGAAATCACAAAAAGAGACCAGTATTTTTGTCATTAATCGTTTTGAAACTATGATTTGATTTGTTTCTTTTTTCCGAAGTTTTTCTCTTCAGGTTGAAGGAGAACCAATCACGTCGGACACACAGGAAGAGGCTCGGGTGCATGCTGTTTGCCGGTGACATTGTGTTGGTTGCCGAGAGCGGCCAAGAGGTCCAGAGCAGATAGGAGGTGTGGTGGCAAAGACTGGAGAACGTAAATGAAGTAGAACTAAAACAGAATACTTGTTCTGCAATTTCGGCGGCCTCTCTAGTCCTGTGCCCATAACTCTTGTCGGAACGACCATACCGATCTGCTCCAACTTCCGGTACCTAGGTTCACTTGTCCAAGGGGATGGCGAGGTAGGCTGGGATGCATCGGATCAACGCAGGATGGATTAAATGGAGACAGGACACTGGAACAACTTGTGACCCACGGATGCCCCTCAATTTAAAGGAAAAAATATACAAATCCATGATTAGACCACTTACTGCATGGGTGCATAAAAAATGATTGCATGTAGCGGAGACACTGTCGTATTGAGAGGGATGTGTGAAGTGACAAGAATGGACAAAGTAAGGATTGAGTATATTAGAGGAAATTTGTAAGTTGCGCCTCTTACAGAAAAAAATAAAGGGAGTCGTTTGTCTTGGTATGGACATGTAATGAAGAAGGATGAAGCACATGTAACTAAAAGAGTGATGGATCTGAATGTTGATGGACGCAGAGCGAGAGGAAGGCCAAAGAAAAGATGGATGGATTGTGTGAGGAATGTTATGAAGGAGAAAGGTGTATTTGATGCCGTGGCGTCTGATAGGGGAGAATATAAGAAGACAACGCTTTGCACCGACCCCAAATAGAATGGGACAAGGGTAGGAAAATGATGATGATGAAGAAAAATCAAAAGTATGACGGACTAAACACCCTACTATCAAAATTAAGAAATTCAAATATATTTGAATTAAGAACTCAAATAAATGTCAATTTGATGTTATATCAAACTAAATTAGAAAAACAACTCGTTCGAATATAGGAGCAGTTGATCATTGTTTTATAGGTGGTAAAATCAAGAAATCAGAAGAATGAAAGCCATTCTTTCGGAAAGCACGTGTGTGAAATACATTGCGTGTTGAACCCAAACGAAGTGTAATAAATACCAGTTTTCGAGGAAATGTATTGAAAAATACATAAAATATGAATCAACACATAAATACCTATACCTTCATAAAAAAAAAGAAAATGTTTGTGTGTTGATAAAATACGACGCTTTTTTTTAGGGTTCCGTACGTCCGAGTATCACAACGGAACCCACTAAGGATCAGTTTGTTGTCTGGCCATCTGTGTGTCTGTCACTATTCTTTTTCTCAGGAATGCGTTTAGATAGCTAGCTGAAATTAACGTAAGATATATCATTTAAACAAATACTCGCTCTAAATACATAAACACAATCAAAGGATAGGGCCATTTATAGACCGTTTATTCTGTATATTTGATACTCTTAAGGGTATCAAAACCTATAGAGTACTTCCTGTTGACGCCATAGAGAACGAGTAAAAGAAAATAATCCGGAAACCGTAGACAACATCAGGTTGTGAATAAATTGTACCCAAAAATTATATTGTTCGCCAGAAGAAAAATGATAGATTTTCTTATATATAAAACCACTAGCTTTTGCCCGCGGATTCGCTCGCGTTAAATTCGGGCTAACACAGTTCCTCTTTCCTGATTTGCAGATACCTGCTACCTGTAGTTTTTGCCCTTGCGCCTTGTTGATTGTAAAAGCAAAGCTAAGTTTTCCCTTTTCTTCCCTTTTTCTCCCTCAATTCTCGCTTTTTTTAAAACAAAAGTTAGCCTATGTCTATCTCCAGGGTACCAACTATCTCTGTACCAAAATTCATGACAATCGGTTTAGCAATTAAGGCGAGAAGACGTAACAAACAAACAAACTCACTTTCGCTTTTATAATATTATAAGTAAGGATACCCTCACCATTTGTTTAGTCCTTAACATGTAATCATCGTCTGCCCAGCCTTTTCCAAACTATGTTGGGGACATCTTTAAGTCTCAGTAGATTTACATATATCGACTGCCTATTTGATCTACACAACCCAGTTAGTACTGAGTACTATGATACCCCTTGGTAAAATTTGTAGTCGGACATTCAGGTCACCGGCTTGTAATGACTGTCAAAGATCTACAAATGACAACCGGGATCAACGGCTTAACGTGCTTTTCGAGGTACGAAGGATCTCGGTATGTAAAGGTCATTCATCCCCAGATCAACCTTATCAAGTGCCGCAAGTAACTATGGAAAATACAATGATACGGTTCCTGGATATAGGACATTACTTCCAGTATTTGCTGCCGTGGCATGGCAATCACAAGTCTCGTGGGCAGACTGTGTACACATAAAATTTCACTCTCAAATTGAATTATGTAGGTGTATGTGTCACATTAAGATAGTGTTCGACGTTATATAGCTAGCTCGCCGTTCGTAACACAGGCCCGTGTCGACGCGTCTTTAGTTTTCCACGCGCGCCTCATAAATATGTTAGCATTCGTAGACGCGGGCGTCCTCAACGAAGAGCAACAGGCAGCTCACAGTCCATCCGTCTAGTGACGACAGACCGCGTTGACCGAAGTAGATCTTACATATGCAAACAATTCGGCTCTACCATATTTCTTATCACCTATCTAGTCTGAAATCTCGTAACAAAAATGGAGCGCCCAAAATTCAAGCTAACTGTTTAGTTTGTTCGTAAACTTGTTTTAGATAATAATTGTGATAAAACACATAGATCATTTTAAATTTTTTTCGACAAGAAAATGTCAACTACAGATTGAAGCTAGAAAAATACTACTGTATCATGTGGCGTTAGAAGAATATCCTTTTCATACATTTTGTATTGGAAACACAAAATTATAGTGCGTCGTCGTGGCGTGACGTGTCGTTCCGCCGAAGGCTCGGTGTGCCAGATCGGTGGTTCTGAGGGTTCCAGCACGTTACAACACTCACACCCAAACACATAATAATGATTTTTTTTTTAACATTATATCCTTGACTAACTTTTGCCCACGGCTCGCGTGAAATTCGGGGTAACACAGTTCACCTTTCCTGATTTGCAGGTATCTGCTACCTGTAGTTTTTGCCCTTGCGCCTTATTTATTGTAATAGTAAATTCTTACTTAAAAAAATAGCCTATGCTCGTCTCCAGGGTTCCAACTATCTCTGTACCAAAATTCATCAAAATCGGTTTTGCTAATTTTTATTTTAAAAAAGTGGGATGTGCGGGAGAAAGAGGGAAAACTTAGCGTTGTTATTACAAATCAATAAGGCGCAAGGGGAACTGTATTACCCCAAATTTAACGCGGGCGAAGCCGCGGGCGAAAGCTAGTTTAAAATATTTGCTATAATCCATTCGCTACCGGAAAAGGTAGTAATTCAAATGTTTAATTATACTTGCTAGAGTGTGGGTACGGCTTCGGAACATAAAAGGAAAAATAAGGAACATGGGTAGGTTTTAGCCAGTACAAGTCTGACACTCTCCTTCGTTATGCCCTGAGCGGGGAAAATTATTCGCAAAAAAAGAGGAGGGCACCCAAATTTTGCAGCCCACTACCTACAAATATAATTTTCTCACTTCGAAAGTTTGAGATCCCAAAGTTTTCTGATGAGTTCGTGTTGTCATCAGACTGCCTGATTTAAAATCCAATGCAATACATACACGGAGGTATGAAAATTTTTGAAGAGAAACTCGGAGGTCATCGACCAAAGAAGTCAATTATTTAGTTTTTTTGGTTAGTCTGTCAGTTGACCTACTTTTAGTGTTACGATTAGGTACAGGACTAAATATGGGTAACTACTATTTTAGAAAATAGTATAATAAATAAATAAATCTAAAATATAATGAGAAGCTAGTGAGCTTAAGCCAGCAGCCTTCTTTCATGACCGTTCTTTTATAGTCCTGATCTTCTAGAGGTAGCAGTTCGACATTTCAAAAACAATTTTATTTACTTCAGGATTCATTGTCTGCTAGGAATAACAAAACGGCTCAGAGTCCGAACACGTCTATCTTTACTAATATTATAAAAGCGAAAGTGAGTTTGTTTGTTACCTTTTCACGCTTTAATGGCTAAACCGATTTTGATGAATTTTGGTACAGAGATAGTTGGGAACCAGGAGACGGACATAGGCTAATTTTTATTAAAAAAAAGTGGGATATGAGTTACAATGAGGGAAGAAAAGGGAAAACTTTGTGTTGCTATTACAAATCAATAAGGCACAAGAGCAAAAACTGCACGTAGCAGGTACTGTGTTATACCGAATGTAACGCGAGCGAAACCGCGGGCGAAAGCTAGTTAAGTATAAATACCACATTATTCCAACCCATCTACACAAAACACTTAAGGCGCTTTGATACTATTATGTTATAAAACCGAAAGTGAGTTTGTTTGTTACGTCTTCAACGCCTAAATGGCTTAACCGATTTTGATGAATTTTGGTAAAGACATATGTTGAGACCCTGGAGACGGATAAAGGATTTTTTTTTAAAAGTTGAATATGAGGGAGAAAGACAAAAGAAAAGGGAATTAGCAAAATTTTTAAGAGAAACAAGGGAGAACGAGGGAAGAAAAGGGAAAACTTAGCTTTGCTATAACAATAAATAAGGCACAAGAGCAATGAACTACAGGTAGCAGGTACCTGCAAATCAGGAAAGGGGAACTGTGATACCCCGAGTTTAACGCGAGCGAGGCCGCAGGCAAGAGCTAGTATTTCATATGATTCGTTGTACATCTATTTGCCGAACAGTATCATAGCACTCAAGCCGCTATGCAAGACCTGGAATATTCTCATTGAAGATAAGCTAAAATTATACTGAGCTGGTGATACAGTGACACCCAATGTACCCATCAATTACTGTTTTTTTAACCTAAAATAATATTGGTGGTGTCTCAATATTTTCCAAATCGATCATTTAAATATGACATCGAGTAATGAGACCATGACCGTAAGTAAGCAAACAAAGCTGTGTAATTCTGAACTTACAATAGCACGGAATCAACGACTTGAGTAATACCAATTAATTAAGAGCAACCTGATCGTGAGAAATAAACACGGATTTAATTAAAATCTAGTGAAAATGTTGTCTTAATATTATGCATCTGTTCCATTGACTTAAATTACGTTATGCTATTTCATCTCAACAATGTTGTCTTTTAAATATGGCTTGTTTGAGATTCGTGCACTAAATGAAGTCTATGTTTAGTAGTTATATTATGTACCAATCTTTCTCAGATGCCTATAGTCACAGTACAGTCAGACTTGTTTAATGAGACAATCGAGATGCTATATTTTATTCAACTGACCGTTGTTTGACATCGAGTAATGACATAGCACACGTGAGTGTTGCAAGAAAATAAATATAAAAAAAATGTTGGGGATGCCAACAGATACTTAGTAGTCATGTATTGTTGCAAATCTATGATAAAGACCGTTCTATCGCTGTGGAGGACCACTTTTCTATATTCCTTTTTCAACTCAATGCGTATGAAAACTGAATCCTAATTAAGCTA
This sequence comes from Ochropleura leucogaster, assembly GCA_958449745.1. Taxonomy (NCBI): domain Eukaryota; kingdom Metazoa; phylum Arthropoda; class Insecta; order Lepidoptera; family Noctuidae; genus Ochropleura; species Ochropleura leucogaster. Next base: position 10,169,936 of record OY288204.1, on the reverse strand, counting down.
ATTCGTTACTAAAGTGTATTTAGTAATAGTGGTAGTGTAATTAATGTCTTACTTTGTACTTATTTGCGTAATAGACCGATTCGACGAAGGCTCAAGCAATTAATGAAAGATGCTTTAGTTTGGCAAAGACACAACAACAATTTTATTTTAATATGCTTTTATAGCAAATTTGCTATTCAATTTAAAAATCAGGCGATTAGCGTATTGTACTCATAATCAAATATTTTTAGTTTATTTTTCTACCCATTGCTCACCGTCTACTGCGGCACCCGACGTCCAGTGATCGCAGAAGGACCTCCTTTTTTTTTTTTTCGGGTGGGAAATCATCCAATGACTTCCCCCGCTCTGGGTGGAGCGGGGGGGCATGTCAGACTTGTACTGACTAAAACCCACCCATGTTTCTTCTATTGCCCTTTACGTTCCGAGGCCGCGGTATCTCTTTCGAACAACCCGCAACCCCGGCAGGCGGAGGCTCTGGCAAGCCCCTCTGCTTTGCTGACTCTCTTTGAGGCGCGCGTGAAACACGAACGCGCCGTCGACACGGCCTGTCGTCAATCGACGGACGGACGGTGAACTACCCATTGCTCACCGCCCACAGGCCCGCATCTACGGTGGCCGGAAGTCGTCTCGCGGCGCCCGGCGCCATGGGCGTCTCCCGCGGCGGCTGGGTTGGGCAGATGTTCTCTCCCTCAAACGCCCGGCCACCTCCTTCGCTAGCATTACTGCTTCGCAGAAGGTGGTGACCGCCTCCCATTCCCTCTCGCTCCGGACCATGGCCTGAACCAGGGCCGGACGCGAGAGATCGCCGCCGCCGATCGCCTCTACGAGGGCACGGCGGTGCTCCGCCCACGCTGGGCAGATCGCCACTGTGTGCTCCACCGTGTCCTCCGGGCGATCGTCACAATGGTGACACCCGGGCGCTTCCTCCCGCCCGATGATGTGCAGGAACCTCCCGAAACTTCCGTGTCCGGTGAGGACCTGCGTCAGGCGGTAGGTGAGGACGCCATGACGCCTCTCCAGCCACTCCTCAAGGGGACTTACCGCCACTATTGTGGCGTGCCCTGCACGGGGTTGTGACAGTCGCTCTCTCCATGCCACCATGAGAGAAGGACCTCCTGCGATCAAGTTATGCTAGCGAAGAAGAAGAAGAGGCTATTGCCTCTTGGTCCGGACCATGGACTAAACCAAGGCCGGACCGCCTCTACGAGGACACAGCGATGCTTCTTCCAACTTTCGTGTCCGGTGAGGACCTGCGTAAGGTGGTAGATGAGACCGCCGTGGCGTTTTTCCAGCCACTCCTCAAAGAAGGGACTTACATTCTACTACATAAAATCTCATAAAATGTGATGTGCAGATTGTTTATATTCGCAGTCAGATGTTGAACATTATAAAAAGGCGAGACAACCAGATTAAAGGAAAATAGCATAACTCTTAAATTTACCATGACTTGTGAAAAAATAGACATCATCAAAAGTTCCTCCAAGATTGGTTGTTCGAAAGAGATGCCTCGGCCCCGGAACATACAGGGCAATAGAAGGAACATGGGTACGTTTTAGTCAATACAATTCTGACACTCCCCGCCACTCCGCCCAAAATTGGGACCAGAAAAAATATAATAATATTATATTAAAAAAATGTGGAAAAAACACTTATTTGATTTTGCGTAAAAACTGTTATTCCAACTGAAATACTTGACTAAATAAAAAATGTTACTGGTAAATAAAAAAGTTATAGTTTAAACGCTTATTTTCCAAACTTTAGACTTGCGTTACAATTATTTAAGTAAAAATTTAATGAAATTATGCGAAGAATTTTTTGGGAATTGAAAATTGACAAATTCCTTTCGGTCAAACAAGGGCGACCCAATCTAGACATTTTAGTTTACCAAGTTCCCTAGTTTATGTGTTTTTGTAAACCAGGTAGACAAAAATAATGTATATTAAACATACACATTAGAACAGACACCATACACATTATCTTGTTCCAAAAAGTTAATTTAGAGATCCGCAATAATGAACCAAAAAAAAAACTACTGGCTTAATTAGTTGGTTAACGTTGATGTTATCATGTAAATTAATTGACACTAAGATGAGTATCTTTTTGTAAAGCGTAATGAAAACCAGATTTTTGGCCTTCTAAATAACTTAAGTAATTAGTGCAAATGTGATATACATATTACATAGGAAGGTAAATAAGCTGCTGCGCATCTGAGCTACGTTTGCACGCGTAACAAAATAATGCAGGTTATGGGAAAATGTCTAAAAATAATTTAATTAATATTATAACGTTCCTACTGTCTTGGTTTCATAACAATTGTAATGAATGTGGAATGGTAAAAATAGACATCTGGTAATGCAACTAGTTTTTAGGGTTCCGCATTAATAATACCTTTTTAAAATCATTTAATAACTTCCCTGAACTTTCCCTTTAACTATTCTGGGCGCACTGGGGGGAGTGTCAGACTTTTACTGACTAAAACCCACCCATATTCCTTCTTTTGCTCTTTATGTTCCGGGGGTAGCAGTATCTCTTTCGAATAACTAGCAACCCCGGCAGGCGGTGGCCCTGGCAGGCCCCTCACGTGATGTTAATCAAAACGCATACGACCAGGTACCCCGTGGGGTTTTGTGGTCGGCTCTTAAGGAGAAGCGTGTGCCTGGGAAGTATGTGCAGTTGATTCGTGAACAGCGGTCACTGCCAGCACCTTCAATGTGACTGTCAGCTTGCACGACAGATTGACTCTTAGCCCTTATTTCTACCTGGTGATAATGTACGCTCTTACGTCGAACATCCACGAAAAAGCTCCCTGGTGCATGCTGTTTGCCAGTGACATTATGGTGGTAGCCAAGAGGTCCAGAGCAGATTGAAGATGTGGAGGCAAAGACTGAAGATGATAGGCTTAAAATTGAGTAAAACCAAAACAGAGTACTTGTTCTGCGATTTTGGCGGTCTTTCCAGTCCTGTGCTCATAATTCTTGCCGGAACGTCCATACTGATCTGTTCCTACTTCCGATACCTCGGGACGCTTATCCAAGAGGACGGCGATGTAGACAGGGACGTAACGCACCGGATTAACGCAGGATGGCAAGGTTTGATGGTGGTATTAACATCATGACAGTACCTTGTCAATATATCTATGACACATCAAGTACGTCAAAAAAAAATCTGCTTCTATTTGGTAAATAAGGTGATACACTTAAGTATAATACTAGAAATAGGGACCAATTAGTTCAGTCTAGTTTCAGGTTAGCTAAAGTGAACTCATCTTTCGTGGGGTACTGTTTGAAATGCTACAATAAAATACCTGTCCACATTCTTCAACTGAATGAGACGAATTTTAAATCTTGTATTAAACTTACACTATGTAGGCTAGCATATTATTAGTTGGGGGATTATATTGATGATAAAAATGTTTGGCTCAATACTGTTCCTGCTCCACAGCCATAGGGGTAAACTAATTGATTAGTATACAAAGTTATAATAAAACCTGCAGGAGATTGTAAGGCTATCTTTGCATTGTATAGACTCAATTTCCTAGTTTTGTGTAACTGGGGGCCCATGAGTGAGTACCATATATACGACGATGCCCTGGTGGTTGATAGAATGTCATGCTCACTTAGATGTCTCGCTGATGGTGACGGGTGTGTCGGGTCATTTAGTTCCCTTCAAAATGGTTAAAAATGGGGCTGATCCAATGGCGCTGTCAATTGGGACTGGCTGCTGCAGGTGTTGAATACCTCAAACGGCGCAAATATTACATTTTGATTGGTAGTAATGTATTTGAACCGTTTGGGGTTAAAACACTAGGGCCTTTGGATCCGAGTCACCACGTAGTATTTCTAGAAATATTAGTTTCAGAAACTCATAAATCCAAGAGATTGGGAAATATATTACTAACAGTATTCGACAATATCTTGAAATTGTTATTCAAAATAATTGTTTTTAAACTAATACGTAGTACTAAACGGATAAGTAGTTTGCTGTTCCAGGAGATTTGTTCGTGGCAGCCGCTGTGTCTAATAGACCATCCGGCCGTTATTCTGCAATAACCTAATTGAGTAGATGTCTAAAAGTAACTGCGCCCTGTAGCATTTACCATAATTTTGGCTTAAAATTGCTAAATGATTACAGCCATCGTGTTCGTGTTGAGCTTTGGTGGGTACAGGCAACTATAACGCGGCTAATAACAGCTGATGGGCTAAAGAGACGTGTGTAACACTCACGTTTGAGTGATGGCACAACAAAAAATATCAGCTCAGAGCAACCCTGCCGCTTATAAATGGAATATTCGGATCTCACGCTAACAGTAGCACTTTGAGTACAACGAGCGCAGTCCATTTGAGCATTGTTGAGGTAAATGAACGAGTTGTAAATTAAGTTACTTTGAAATCATATTTTATACAAGTAAACTTAACTTTTGACTTCGGCGATAGGCATATACAGGATTGGTTATAAACTACAAGATTAAAAAAAACATATGAAGACTGGATTGTGAATCCTACATGCCATAGAATATTATCGCCCGGTCAGCGTGTATATTTAATAACTTCCGGTAGATTGCCTGTCGTGCTTTGTTCCGAATTTAAACATATTAACGAGTTATCAATGCATAAAAAATCATTAGTATTCTCTTTGGGAATATTATTTTGAATATTATGTAGTGTCTTGCATTTCTATATATTCCAAATCTAGCAAAAATGTTGTTGTCTGAGTATCATGCAAAATTTTTGTCGCCTGAACCAAAAACATCACTTTTTCTATTCATCTACCACGTCTATTGTTGCAGAATGTTTCACCTCATCAGCTGTGTATTGCTGTACAGCACTCTGACCGCGGGATATCCGTTCCCATTCCCTGCAGCGCCGGTTGTCGCGCCAACTTCTGTGGTACCGACGCCGTTCCCATACGTACCGGGGACCACGCCTATAGTGCCGACTGCCGGTCCTTATGCCCCGGGAGTTAGCCCAGTAGTGCCAACTGCCATTCCCTTTGCCCCGGGGGTCAGGCCGCTAGTGCCCACTGCACTTCCCTTCGCTCCTGCAGCCGCACCGATTGTGCCAGGTGTTAATAACCCTTACTACAACTACGCAGGAGCCCCTGCTATTCCCATCGTGTCGTACTCTAGCGAGCACGGCTTAGATGGAACTTATGCTTTTAGGTAAGTGACTTTTGGGATGGTATTTTGTATTATAAACTTGAGTAACTTAGAATAATATGGCAAAATAAGTTTCCCATTCTTAATCTTTTCCTACTTAGCGGAGCTTCTCCTATTAAAAATAGATACGTAACCTTATTTTGTGAAATAATGTTTGCAGTTTTTCAACTGCAGACGGCAAACAAGCTCAAGAAAGTGGATACTTGAAAGATGCCTTTATTGACAATACTGGAAATCCTCAAGGGACTCAGGTACATATTTTTTTTACATTGTCGTTATCATTATTCATAACAATTCCCTTTACATAATCCCAGTTTGTTTATCAGAAAGGTGTACGTCACTGTAGTTTTACAAGAATTTTTTCATAATTTGATATTTTGCAGGTGGTCCAGGGAAGTTATGCTTACATCTCGCCTGACGGCACACCAATTCAAGTTAATTACGTCGCCGATGAGAATGGTAATTATTTTTTAATACACTTCACACTTTATGTTTTTTCTCATTTATGGCAGCAGTTGATTACTGACAGAAACAATGAAGGCCCTCATTGTTTCTATCACTAAACAACTGCTTAAATCTCTATTGCTGGCAGTATTTTTTTTTAGAGCAAAGAGGCACTTGTTTATGAGGCCATCATATTTATACAAAAAATGTGTTTATCAACAGAATAAAATGAATATACATCAAATTTATAAAATAATTTGCTTGTAACAACAAATTGACTATTTTTAAATTTTAAATTCCAAAATATTTGAATTTCTTATTTTTTTTGTTAGGCTATTTAGCGGCGTCATAATTTTGCCTTTTCTTCAGACTGAGCAGAAAAAGCGTGAAAAAAACACAAATAAATAATAGTTTTATTGTGATTAAAGGCAAAAATACTTTCAGTTCTGTTATTTAGTTTATCCGTAAGTGTATTGAAAAACGTCGTTTGATTCATGTGGGAATTTGTCACAGCTATTTTCGGCTACGACAAAGTTTCCTCACTCAAACTCAAAATCAAAGTATTTATTTTAATTAGACCATTACAGGCACTTTTGAATGTCATGATAACAAACAAAAGATGCTGCTACAGTCCCAGTCACAAGACATAATAACTTGTGAAAGTACTGTAGATGCACTTGAACTAAAATGTACTATTATCAATGACGCTTTGCATAATCTAACCCATACACAAGAAAATAACGATTTTCCGTAGCACCATACAATATATACGCTTCTTCAAATTTCAAATAGATTTACTTGACTTACTTTGATTTTTCATGGTATCAAAACAAAATTCATGCTGTAATTTGATGAAAAATTTTCATATAGAAATCAAATCCTGTTCAGGTCAATTTTTGTTGATAGTTTTTTAAGCGTTTGTGCCGCCATATTTTTCATGGCTTTAGAAGTAAATAATGCACCCAGTTATATGTATGAGAGGCCAACCCTATTTTTTATATTATATAATTTCGCATCCTTTTTGTATAGCGGTTTATAGAAGGCACATACACTCCAAATATCAACTACGCTTTCGTCGTAATCTAGTAATATAGATGTAACATACGCACAGAAAGACGGCCAGGGCTACATGGATTTCGTTTTGGCTACTTTGCAACGGAGAAACGAAAAATAAAAAAAAAACGTTGCTTTCCACTAGGATTTCCTTTGTATCGTGGCTGCGTTTACAAATACTTAAAGTCACATACACAAATAGCCAGACCCGTAACAACCATCTGTAGGCCGTACAATTATTTGTTCCGTGCAGGGAACGAACCCGCAACACGCAGCGCAGCAGTCGATCGCTCAGCCACTGAGCCAACCGTGACGATGACGATTTAATAATACCAATTGTCTATCTTTAACATATTATCCCTCATTTATAATTCAATTCCATTTTCCAGGTTTCAGACCATCAGGCGTGCACATTCCTGCTGACGGAAAAGCAGTTGCTCCCATTGTGCCTGTAGTGGACCGCGTCAACAAGCAAGTTTTCGACCCAACATACAACCGCTACGATCCTTTCCCTAACCGTAACCGATACAATAGCTTTGGCCAATACAATAACCGACCTTATGATCCGAGATACCCTTACGACCCATCCAAAGTCAATCCCTATTTAAACAACAATAACTATTACCCGTACCAAGTCGGGGGCCAAAACATAAATTCTAACCAAGATGCTAATAAAAAGAATTCTGTTTAGACTTTCGATAATCCTGAATCAAAATCATTACGAAAATCGGACAGTATTACTAAGTCTTGAAATGTTTAATTTTCATGGTATATAAATAAAACCTGTGATATATTTGTTGGTTTTTTATTAGACATCACAATTGCTGAAAATTTTATTTCTTACTAGCGGTGTGCCCAGCGGTTTCACCCACCACTCAGCTCCCAACTATTGTAGCGTGACGTTATACAGCGGATAGCTGTGTATACAGACCGAACTGTTAGAAAGAATACCACTGTGAATTTCATGGAATCTTAGTAGTTTTATCTCAACGCAGATGGTTCTACCAAGAACTTGAATCCACACATCAAACTGTTAGAATTAATATCACCGTTAATTCATGCAAGCCACTTGCTTGAAAAACGAATGTTTCAATCTTAGACTGCAACTAAACGATTGGATCAATTTGAATGAATTATGATTCAAGTACTAGTAACTTGAATCATACCTAATTCATTCAAATTGATTGATGAGTCGTTTAGTTGCAGTCTAAGATTGAAACATTCTTAATTGGTGCTCCGCTCCTATCGGTCTTAGCGTGATAAAATATAGCTTATAGCCTTCCTCGATAAATGAGCTATCTAACACTGAAAGAATTTTTCAAATCAGACCAGTACTCCCTGAGATTAGCGCGTTAAAGCAAAGAAACAAACAAACTCTTTAGCTTTACATATAATACTAGCTGTTCCCCACGGTTTCACCCGCGCAGCTCAGCACCTGTTGGTCGTAGCGTGATGTTATATAGCCTATAGCCTCAAGAAATGGACTATCCAACACTAAAATAATTTTTCAATTCCAACCAATAGTTCCTGAGATTAGCGCGTAAAAACAAACACACTCTTCAGCTTTATAATATTAGTATAGATTAGTGATAGATATAATTATAGTGATTATAACTGCAATGGAAATTAGTTGGACGTGAACTTGTGCGTGTTAATTAGGTCGGTTTAGACTTAAAAACGTTTTACAATACCCATCTTGTTTTCGAAGCTCAGTATTACATCGTTACAGTGTTCTTCGTATCCTTTGCAAGTGCTCACTCCGGCGAGTATCTACATTAAGCGGCTTTTAAAGATATTGCAAGTTGCGGGTTGCTTAACAGTTATTCTGATGCCACGCACTTTATATTAATCAGTATAGCGTTGGAGATAAATAGTCGAAACGTTAATACAATGCGTCATACGAACTACATCGTTAAAATAACTTAGGTTCGTGGGTACTCATATGTTATGGTATATAACATAAACATTTGCTTTCTCATTTCAGTCGTTGTGTTGGTAAATTAAGAGTCAAAATTACAGGAAACGGATCTGACCTTTTACTGGAAAGAAAGTATTGTACTTAAACCATTCCAACTATATCATGTTTCCAATTAGGAACTACTTTAGTAATGATCAGTGTAAGAAACTATATACTCCTGTTTATTCAAATTTTTAAGTACCTAATAGCCACATTTGATTTTACTTATTGTTTGATTGGATCGTATGTCCCACTGCTGGGAACAGCCCCATATCCATTCAGGTATGCTTCTCCTAAGCCACCTTGAAACGGACTCGTGATACGCGCATGTCCGGATTCTCTTGCTACTTATTTCTAGACCTGCCTCGCCATTGCCGTCTAGAACCTACATTATTTTTTTAATTTTTTTTAAAAAACCTTGCCCTACACTAAGAATTTCTTCTGTATCGTGGGTGCGTTTACAAACATTATACTCACATACATAAACAGCCAGACCCTAAACAACTATGTGTAGGCCATACAAATCCTTGTTCCTTGCGGGGATTGAACCCGCGACACGCAGCGCAGAAGTGAATCGCTCAGCCACTGCACCAACCGTGTCGTCAATTTATGTACAGAACCATAACGTACCTACCGCAGCTGATTAAATTAGTCAGGACAAGAGACATCAAGATTTCACCAGAATACCTACACGTATATTTTCAGGTCGTGTATATCCATAAGAATTTTTATACTCGTGTTACAAGTCATAACTTAACAGAAGCATGAATGTAACGAGGCGTGGGGTTCCGATCAATTCTGTGTTTTATGTACTGGTTATTTAAATCATTCATTTCGCGGTAACCTTATATAAAAGCTAGCTAGCTATTGCCCGCGGTTGCGCTCGCGTTAAATTCGGGGTAACCCAGTTCCCCTTTTTTGATTTGCAGGTACCTGCTACCTGTAGTTTTTGCCCTTGCGCCTTATTGATTGTAATAGCAAAGCTAAGTTTTCCCTTTTCTTGCCTCTTTCTCCCCCCTTCCCCACTTTAAAAAATAATTGCGTCCATCTCCAAGTTCCCAACTATCTCTGTACCAAAATTCATCAAAATTGGTTTAGCCATTTAGGGGTGAAGACGTAACAAACAAACCCACTTTCGCTTTTATAATATTAGTAAGGATAGTACCTAACTGTTGCTGGTGAGTGGTAAATGAGGGATCATTTACCACTTAAAAAAAATTGCGTCCGTCTCCAGGGTCCCAACTATCTCCTCAATAGTCATTAAGGCGTGAAGACGTAACAAACAAACAAACTCACTTTCGCTTTTATAATATTAGTAAGGATTAAAACCACATGAAATTTATAATATCATGCGTGTCTGGCAACACTTGTGTCAAAATGTTCTTAGTTCTGCGACGCGAACCACAGTTAAATAAGATTGATAACGTGACTTTTAAACAATATTGAATTCTGATGCACTTTCTTTATCACAGCCGTTATGACAATGTTCTATTGTTTATCTTGTTTATTTTTTCAAAGGATACGATATGAGCGCGATGTGGGGCGTATAGGTTACGATAAAAGTGTGAAGATAAAATTAGGATTAGCTGACTAAACTTAGGTTTAGCCGCCGTATATAATATCAACATTAACGCACGTAACAACACAACTGCAACTGAATAGGAAAAATAAAAGCTTTTGACCTGCAGTAGAATAATTAAATATGTTATCTAAGAGGTATCTTTGTCTATTCATACAGAGAGTTTGTCAATTCGAGTTGCTCCAACTAGCACTTAAATTGTTTTCAAGCCTTGTTTTCACTGGGGTTGCGAGTTGTTCGAAAGAGATGCTGACCCCGGAACATAAAGAGCAATAGAAAGAATATGGGTGAGTTTTAGTAAGTAGAAGCCTGACACTCGCCCCGCTCAGCCCAGTGCTGGGAAGTTATGCGTTGATTTCCCATCCGCAAAAAAAACCTTGTTTTCAAGTACATATTTAATTTTTCTGCATGACTTGACTAGTAAGTATACAGTGATTCCCCCAAGTTATGGTACTTGGCCGGTTTTTTTCTTTGAACCTTGTTGAAGTGTGTCACAAGCGTGAGTTGCGACTCGTTTCTGAGATCCGCCTCCACTGATGTGCCTAAGATTTAAGGTTAACTTTACTGCGACAAGTTTTATCACAATACTATATTCTTTAAATTGTTTTGTTTATTTTATGGGTTCCGTGAGAAATTGGGAAGTTATAGGAGTTATTTTAAAACTTTTGCTTTTTTATGTTAAATAAGAACGGCTAAGTACAATTTATTTATAACAAATTCAATTTGTTTGTCTAAATAGGGATGGGGGAGACCAGCAATGCTGGTAATGTACAATAGACTGCTACAATCAGGTACAATAGACTGCTGCTAAAAATAGTTACTTCTTAACTTAACTTTATTTGACCATCAGCTTAAAATTGATCCATTCACAAAAGCTAGATAAACCTATATTTTGATTCTCACGAGCCCGGTAAATAGTGCGAGGTTGTAGAAGTGTGAATATGTATTTTACACTATAAGTACCTAGTTATTCTTTAATGAGAGGTGTAATACCTCATTCTATAATGAAGACCAAAAAATCCGTCGGGTATTAATTAGCACGTTTATTACAGTTCAACTTGAACATTACAAAAAACTATAGCAATAAAATTTAAATTAATGTATTAAAATTTCACGCAAAAGCTATAATTTCCAATTTCATCTGCAGCTTACGGTGTATCATTTAAGTCTTATCAGCAAGAGAATTAAGTTCTTATTCAATTGTTGCTTGCGATGTTTCGATACCATAAGGGACGTCCCAACTGTCCTTCGTTGTTCAGATGATCATAAAATATATACAGAATCCGCCGCGATGTGTAATTGCGACAAAAGTTTTCGGTATAAATACTGGGGGTGAATCCAAAATGCATCATTACATTGCTTTTGTTTCATACGCATCCATCTTGCAACTGTTTTGTACTTGGTTCAACATGAAGTGTGTTGTAAGTTTTAAAATTGTATTTCTTTCGTCTAGTTTAATTTTCATATAAGCGGCTAAAACTTTCTTCCACTATATCCTTACTTTGGTGTTAAAGTTCTTATCATTTCCTTATTTTTTTGTATCAGTTTCTCAAATTATGATGTCCTGAAAAGATTTTAAATATGTTAAGTTGTTTTTAGAACAATTTCTAAGTACTGGGTAAGGTAGTTACGTATACTTAAATAAGTATACACTCCAAAATACACTTTATATAATCTAATACTTGCTTTGTCATTCATTTAGATCCTACTAGCTTTCCTAGTTGGCGCAGCTTTAGCTGACGTCAGCAGCTTCCAGCAGTTCCAACAACAGCCCCCTTATCAGCAGCAGCAGCAACAACAACAACCACAGTACACCACGGAACCCATCCCCATCATAAGACAAGAACAAGTGCAAAATCCAGATGGGTCTTATAAATGGAGGTTAGTTATCATCATCAGGCTTGTCCCACCCACCCTTGAGTAGGCTGTGGGTGGGCATTCTCTCTTCTGTCCCCTGCTTCCGTGGCCACAACTAGGCATCACGACCGTCTGAATGTTACTCTGCCAACGCCTCGGTTTTAAAGCGTGAGGTTCGATTCCATGCCTTGTGATTGTATTCACGTAGAGTGAAAAAACATATAGTAGCCAAAAGTTTTCGGGAATTAGAGTATACTATTAATAAACCCAAACCAAGTTGCAAGTTTACACACTACTTGACCTCTTTATAATATCAGTTTGAGTTAAAACAGTTCAAGTTTAAGTGGATAGGTCAAATAAATTAATGTCATACCGTGATTTAATTGATCGGCTGATCTTTGTCCGATCAATTTATGCATCTAATTACCCATCAAGTAGATGGGTTACTCTCAAGGTACACAAGTCTAATTATTTGCGTAATAAATTATCAATATTTTGTTTGGTGAGTCCTTTTATATTATAACTACCTATTTGTTGTTTTGATGAGTTATGACTTTGAAAATGGTCAGTTCCACGAGAATCAATTTCTTTTCTTTTTATGTTATCCAAAGTTAAGTATCGCCAAGTTCTCTATGATTATTTATTGTAGGTTTTGAGTTGAATGTCAATGTCATGTTTTTGTTTTTGAATAAAAAAAACCATGGATGACGACCTTTGACATTTTCAACTTTAAATTTATTTTTCAACCAAACGCATTCAAATAGTATGAGCGATAGACGGGACAGGATGAAGAAATTGTCATCCAATACTTGTATTATACCTCGTTAGTAACAAATCGTCCCATCTAGTGTCATACGACGCTTGTCAGGTAGCATTCAAATATCTAATTCGAAAACGTTCGCTATGAAAATGTTTGTATAGAAACATTCACAATGAAAATTCATAAAAAAATTGTTAATCTTTTTACCATCGTATGTCTATATAGTTTACTTGTAATCTGCATAAAATGTCCATGGTTTTAGCTACGAGACTGGAAATGGCATTTCGGCTGAAGAGCAAGGATACGTGAAGAACCAAGGCATACCGGAGCAAGAAGCTCAGGTCGCCCAAGGACAGTACCAGTACACCGCGCCCGATGGACAGGTAAAACATTATGTAATACTAGCATGTGCACGCGATTCCACCTTGTTTAAAGCCACAAGTTAAATGTCGTAGTTAGGATGAACGTTTACTATGATAAAAAAATTGTTAGCGTTTTAACTCAGGCGATGTTTTATCTGTGTGCTGATTCTATTAAAATCAATTCAGCCTCTTAAATACATTTATCATATTAGTTAAGATGCTGCTTTGAAAAGAAGAATAATATCTTTAGACTACTACTAATGAGAAATCACGAATTTCCTGTTCTAGCAGGTAAATCATAAAAAGCTGATGTGTGGTCTTATATTTTTTCTAAATGTCCAATATTCAATTCTAATAAAGAATGCATCATACATATCATATCGTAAAAAATGAATCTCTTTATTAAAATAACCAAATTATGTATGTGCATTTATTTGGCAATTTTTCATCATTTTCATATTCATATTGGTACTTACTGAAATGGTTGATGATTGTTTGACTTAATCTTTTATAAATCAAAACGGCATTAGTTATCTCGCAGATTGTTAACATGTAAGATTTTACAAGGGTATATGTAAAGTTGCGCCTACGCAAACAGGTAGAGCAGCATTTACTGTGATAAGTTATGCGAGAAGTTTTGTAGGCTTAGTAAAACTCTATAATATGCTTTCTATGTCCACGCTATAAAGTTATCTATAGAATGTATTTAATTTCTTTTAAACAGAGTTAAGACATCGTTAAACAAGTTTGAATATTCGTTTTACTTCCTAGCCAACTAATGACAAACGTCTAAAAATATCAAATATTTGAATAGTGGTTACCGAATCATACTAATCATTAATTTTAAGATGATGTCGTCATGTGTATGTCTTCCGTCTGTCTTACTATTAATCAAATTATAAATATCTATTCATTTGCCGGATTGCTAAACATAATTATTTGGATTGACAACATTCGGTAGTGTTGAGTCACTGCAGATATTTTCTCTCTGTAGCTACTTGTGTTCTATTTGCAAATCGTAGTGGAGACAAAAGTATTAAAAATCCAGAATCCTTAAAAAGGCGATAATCAAAATATCCTTGTCAAGTCTAAGAAGTGGCATGACCGGACACAATTTGAATAAACAAATAATGTTAAGGTCTCAAAGATTTTAAGCAAATGCATAGGTACACATATAAACTTATAGCATACCTGTCCATTGTTTGCTAAAATAGTCAATAGTCTGAAAAAAATGTTATTTGACTGTCTCGTAGTTGCCACCGTGACCGGTGAACAAATTGGACAAAGTGTTATTGGATGTTTTGTCAGGAATCCTTACTTCCTTACTAAAATTATAAACGCAAAAGTGAGTTTGTTTGTTACCTCTTGACACCTTAATGGCTAAACTGATTTTGATGAATTTTGGTACAGAGATAATTGGGACCCAGGAGACGGACATAGGCTATTTTTTATTTAAAGTGGTATATGAGGGAGAAGGAGGGAAGTAAAGCGAAAACTTAGCTTTGCTATTACAAATCAATAAGGTGCAAGAGCAAAAACTGCAGGTAGAGGGTACCTGCTAATCAGAAAAGGGGGAACTGTGTTACCGTGTGGGATTAAGTTTTTCCAATAAAGATTATTAATTAATCATTTAATAAGCGTGGTGATATGTAATTGGAGTTTATACTGATGACTGAATCTTTAATGACATTGAATAAAAAATACTATGGACGCATTAATACCGTTCGTAGAAGGTAATTCAACTATTTATAATATAATTATCCTTATTATTTATCAAAACGAAAGTGAGTTTGTTTGTTTGTTTCATCTTCACGCCTAAATGGCTTAACCGATTTTGATGAATTTCGGTACAGAAATAGTTGAGACCCTGGAGACGAAAAAAGGCTATTTTTTTAAGTGAGATATAAGGGAGAAAGAGGGAGAAAGAGGGAAAAAAGGGAAAACCTAGCTTTGCTATTACAATAAATAAGGCGCAAGAGCAAAAACTACAGGTAGCAAGTACCTGTAAATCATTAAAGGAGAACTGTGTTACCCCGAATCTAACGCGAGCGAAGCCGTGGGCAAAAGCCAATTTATTATACATAAATCCTATTAATATTGTAAATGCGAATGTTGGTGCGGATGGATGTTTATTACTCTTTAATTTGGCCAGAGATAGATTATAGTCTGTAATAACACATACGATACTTTTTTTTCGATCATCACGCGGGCGAAGCCGCGGGCGCCAGCTAAGTAGTACATAATTTTGACCCACGCGCCGTGATGACACATTATTACCTCCATACTACTTATTACTTTTCAAGGCAATCGTTATTAAAAATAGATTCCTTCTATAAAATATTGGCCGTGAAACAGTAATTATGTGATACTCCAACTTCTTCCAAGTCAAGATATTTAAAACAATAATTTATATATAGAATTAAAATTCACTGTTTCTATTAGCTTTTAAAGTAAGATTTTTTTATAAAAGACTAGCTTTTGCCCGCGGCTTCGCTCGCGTTAAATTCGTGGTTACACAGTTTTCCTTGCGCCTTATCGATTTGTAATAGCAACGCTAAGTTTTCCCTTTTCTCCCCTTTTTCTCCCTCACATCCCACTTTTTTAAAGTAAAAAATGCCTATGTCCGTCTCCTGATTCCCAACTATCTCTTTACCAAAATTCATCAAAATCGGTGCAGCCATTAAAGCGTGAAGAGGTAACAAACAAATAAACAAACATACTCACTTTCGCTTTTATAATATTAGTAAGAATTTTTACATTAGAGATTTGCTTTTTTCGGCTTTAAATCACTAGTCCCTATCTAGTTTATCAAATGTTAACCTTTTATAATAATTTGAAAAGTTCCTTGCAAAATAATTAATACATACAATTTATCAAATTATCGTGTTTAACAACAAGTAATTTGGCTAGCTCGTTCGTCGAGTCGCAAGTCCTAAATTCGATTCCCGGGTCGAGTTATTGGGTTTTGCATCAGGAATCTCTTGTAGCAGCCATATTTGTGTCCGGTTTATGGTAATAGGCTCACCCTCTATAACAAGGGACTTAAAACCAAATCATTAAAATGTGGGTGTATTAGGCAACTCTACCTTAACCTTTGGTGATAAAAGGCGTCATAATATACTATTTTAAAAACCTATAAGAATGTTAAATTTTTCTTAAACAAAATTGTATTTGTTTCTAGGTGATCCAATTGCAGTACTTAGCCGACGAAAACGGATTCCAGCCCCAAGGTTCTCACATCCCAACTCCCCCTCCAACTCCACCAGAAATCCTGAGCGCTCTGGAATACCTCGCGACGCTTCCGCCTCAGAACCCAGAAAATAGAGAATATGCCAGGAACTAGACCCCTGCTGTAGCAAAAGGAACTGTTCACCCATAGTAATAAAACACCGAATTAAGTTAGCCTGAAACTTTATTCCAGGTTTGTTGACATAGAACTAGGATCAAACAACCAAAACCGTCTGTCAAATGTTAACTTGATCACTTTTGTGATACCTAACAATGTCTTGACATGTCTTTAAAAATACAAAAAAATAGGATGTTATGTAATGTATAATATCTGCTGATAAGTAGTTAAGATAGTTATATTTTTTGTAAATTTTGCATAATATATTATGGTTTTATGTTAAGCTTATCTCGTTTTATTGGAATTTCTATGAAAACCAGTTTTCGATTTACGATTTGCGTTAAGAACTTGATTTTTATTTTTAACGTAATTTTAATTTGGATGAAAATTATTAATTGCTTTAAGACACATTGGCAAAAATGTACCTAATCTATGAGTTCAGTCACAAAACTGTTTCAAAAATAGAACAACGAATTGTTTGAGGCTTGCGCAAACAAGTGCTTAATAGGTTGCCTGTTAAAGCCTCAATTAAAAACCGTTTATTTTGATCTAATAATTTCATTTCGCAACTCAAGACGATTGTTTACACTAAACGATTTACAAGGTTAGAGTGTATAATAGCAGTTTGTGGTGATTATCGGCTCATGGGCTGTCAATGATAATTACACCCTGCGCTTGTGCTGCGATGGACACGTGTTCAGCGAGAACCGTCAACTGTCATGACAAGGTTCTTCCAAGCATATGCCATGTTTAACATAGTATATGCTTAGAAGTTCAATTTCAAAGCTCTTTTGTCCCAGACAGCATACTAAACTTCCGGGGTTGCGGGCCCTGCCGGGGTTACCGGTACTGCCGGGGTTGCGGGTTGTTCGGAAGAGAAACTCCGGAACATTATGGGCAAAAGAAGGAAGATAGGTGTTTAGTCAGTACAAGTCTGACACTCCCCTCCGCTCCGTTCAGGGCGGGGGAAGTTATTTGAAAATAAACCAGCCGCAAAAAAAGAAAAAATACACTCATATACCCTTTGTCATACCATCCCAGTAACTAACTGTTAATAAACTGTTTTGTAGTAATAATCTTCCGTTCTTTTAAGTTGAAAGTCTTACTAATGGCATTTTTATACACATGGTTATGGTTTGGCCCTCGAAGACTATGTAAAACATCAAGCTGTCAAAATAAATGGTGTGAAGATTTCGAGGGTTATTCAGCACTAGAAATTATCAATAATTTTGTTTCCTACGAGGTAAGAAAACTACTAGAAATAAAAGTTATTTACTTATCTACAGATCATAAGAAATAATTACCCTTTACAAAAATGCAAGACTATTACCTTTTTGAAACTTTCATCATTCCAATACACAGAGGTCCGTAATACGAAACGCATCACATGTGTTCTCGTCCTAAGCGGTTGAAGTTCGTTCGGCGCGACCCCTTACTCAACAACCGGTCGGTTCACTTTCCCCGCACCGGCGTGTCAAGGTCGGCCGACCATATAGTCGCCATGCTCCACACAGGTAGTCAAACATCGGAGAATACTCAAACTATGGCTGATTTGTGTTTCATGCTTAATTGTGAAGGTTAGGCTTGAACTTTGCGCAACCCGTTTAATTGCATTAGCTTAGCATAATCTAGCTTATCACATTTCTATTGCTAGGACACACATGTCTTCGAATTTCTAATTCTGATTTTGCCAGACCGGATTTCTCACAAAACTCGTATTAAAATATATATTGTTTTCCTATTAACTTGTTTTGTCATTAACTTCGTATCCGTGTTGGACATTTTTATTATTTATTGTGTCTCCAATAGCTTAAATATAAAAATAAACATGAAACGTCTTATCCGACCAGTGACCCGCGGTGAGCATAAAAATAATGATCATCTAAGTTTTCGTTCTGACTTCTTTATGTTGGAGGTATGCCTTGATGTTGACGACGTCCTGATTATGATAAAAATACTTTATCATGGTGTCTATTGTAGAACTGAAGTACTTTTGATTTGCACTCGTAAAGTTAGTAGCAATCGTATCTCAACTACACAGCGTTATCTTTGTGAAACTTCTAGCGTCTTGTAGAAATAGTTTCAAAACCGATAATTTATCTTTTGACCTTTAAATGAATCTTTGTGTAAAATTGTTATCTTCAGCCATGTATCAAATTTTAATTTACATCGATTTAGTAATTCTTGAGCCTAATTTAATCGATGATATCAAACAAGCCGCTGTGTGTCATGGACATTACTTTGAACGTTCATAATTGTTGTACCAGCTTATTAATGTCCCACTGCTGGGCAAAGGCCTCTTCTCAAACAGAAAGCACGAGCATTGATTACCACAATTGTTCAAGACGGGTTGGCGATTTCAGAACTACATTAGCTATAACTCCAGGTTTCCACACGATGTTTCCCGATGTCTGTGACGTCTAAGATAAATTTTGAAGGTACATATAAATTGAAAAAAAAAATGATAATTAATAATTACTTAAGTTATAATAATCTTACCAAAACCTGGATTAGGTCATATCAGGTTTAACTACCTACCACCTTAATCAATCACTTTATAAGTCCCCTAATTAAGACTTCCAGTTTGACTCGATGCAGCTATAGCTTATTGACCTTCATAACCCAGTCATTGGTTTATAACGATACCTTTTGGTCGTGAGACTTTCGAGTTTTCGACTTCTTCGATTTTTCATAGACCACCAGGACTTTAAGATGACGACTGCAACTACTTTACAACTTAACAAGTAAAATAGATTATTTTACATAGTACATTTAGATGCCAATCAATCGACCACATCACCGTGTTTTGACTCTACGAATTATAGAGCTTATAATTTCCACGAAATGCGGCGAGACGCTTAGAGCTGCGAAAAAAAAACATTATCATAAAAAATCTTTGCCGAACAAATATGTACTGGAGCTTTAAATGTCAAATGACTTCATCAAATTATCATAGCCATACATAAGTCACCTGTGGGCCACTCCCAACAAATAGATGTTAATGCAGCAATATCAGAATTTGCCTGAAGACATTCTATTCACTAAAGTGTGTATAATACGATTTACATAAGAGATATGAGTGAAATCTTTTGTTGTCTGAATACCTATTCATAAAGACTACCATGGATGGTATCACTTGCATAATAGCGTAGGTTGATGGTTATTGATCCGTTACCATCGATTTTAAACCGTCAGCATGATTGAGCACTTAATTTTGGAACGTTGTAACGTCTGTGGAGCGTCTTACGTTTATTAATAAAGTACTAATTTATAATTTAAGCCATGTTTCATCGTACCCTAGCTTTATGTTAATTATTTTAATAAACCAATTAATGTAATAATGTAAATCTCTACCAAAGGACATTGATATCTTCATGATTTAGTCTAGAACCATGCATGTTTCTCTCATATTTATTAGAAAATCGACCTTCTATTTAAATTAAAAATGAGGAATAAAACATTTTCTTGGGTATACTCACCGAAACAACCGTTGCTGGTGAAGGCAGATGATCAAATCAGTTCCTTGGTGTTAAAAAAGAAAACATTGAAAGTTCATACTTAGTGAAATTAGAATGTAACATCTTAACTTCTGTAGATTTATAAAATAGACAGCACTTACGATACCGATAAGTTTACTTTATCAATTTACACTTTTAGTCCTGTGGATGGATTTATTGTGTCACTGTTATATTTTTTCCAAAAATACTATTTACGATCGATCATTGCATTTTATTGACGAACTTTAACGAGACAACCGAGTCTCCTAAATTAATTCTAGGAAAGAACATTATTTTTGGGGCTGATATACTAAGGCGCTTATAATTAATGCTTAGCTTATTTTCTATAAAGTTTGTCTGCCTGTATGCTACTTAGCTGAAAACACGTGTAGTGATGCTACTCGTGTCTTAAGTATACGAATACTTAAAGTTATATTTCAGCGTTCTCTACAAAACAGGACTTTACAGACTAACTTTTGGAAAAGCTTGCCAGAAACTGCCTTCTCGTTACTCTAGAAATAGTGTAAAGAACTAGACGGTGTATCCCTTTCAAATACACAAATCTATTTCAGTAACACATCATAGCTATAAGTACGTAATGAATAGGTAGAGAGGTTAATAACCACGTTCATTATTTGCGCACAAACGATGGCGAAACTATAGACTTGTTTGGATCGGTGTGTCATGGTTCCCCTCGAGTGCTTTACGTAATTGGCGTAGTACGGAGCTTGCTAGGTACTTGAATCTCGCTACGAGTCATTGAGGAAATTCTGCTATCACGCACCCGCATCGTGAACTTCACCTCGAAAACAGTCGGATGGCGTGTACGTATGATAATTATACTAGTTTATTGCCTATTCAACATGATACGGCTGTTTATAAAAAAAACATAATCTTATTAATTCGATTTGGAAATGTCAGGTTTTAAAAAGAATTCTAGAAAAATTATAATGGAAACGGATAGTTTATGAGAATTTGGGCAACTGTGACAAAGTCGGCCGTGGGTAATTGCCAATTTGTATGAATGTAAATCTTTTGTGCAAACAGCACGATGCTTGCGCTGCTAAGGCCGCACAAATGGAAGATCCGTTATGTTTGTTGTTTACCATTACGTCGCTAGCCAAGTTGACATACGAGGCGAGGTAATGCATCCAGTGTTTACTTATCTCATAGATTTTGCGACACCACAATGAATTGTGAAATTAGAATTGCAGGGAGGTGGGTAAATGTGATAACTATAAAAACTCAAATTTTCAGGACTGAAAGCATCAGTCGACAACAGTTATCATCACTGCTTGTTTCACCATCACCAAACACTACAAAATGAAATCTATTGTAAGTGAATGAAAAATCAGTGTTTAAAAAGTTTCCTTTTTGTTTCCATCAAATCATTGTGTTCCCCTTACTTAACTTATTTGAAGCTTAGTGACGTTGGCACAAAGCCAGGTCTAGTGTTGTGCTTTATCATAAAATTGTTCAAACAAACGATTACTTTGGGTTGGACAAAACGTTATACAAATTCGAATGAGTTTTGATCTATAAATTATTTAAATACCACATCAATTAACGCAGCTCATTAGATTAAAGCTGTTGGTAATATTGCTTATGTTTATTTATTTGCAATGTCTAACTATCATTTTTGTAACAGGTGTTGGCTTGCATGCTGTTAGCGGTGGCGTTCGCTGCTCCTCAAGGCGGCCCGGCCGAGCCAATCCCCATCGTGAAAGATGACAGCCAGATCAATGGCGATGGATCTTACCAGTACGCCTACGAGACAGGCAATGGTATATCTGCTGATCAGAAGGGAGAGCTGAAGAAGGTCGGAGAAGTTGACGCTTTAGAGGTGCAGGGAGAGTTCTCTTACCCCAGCGAGAACGGTGACCCCATCCACCTTACCTACACCGCTGACGAGAACGGCTTCCACCCGTCGGGCGCTCACCTGCCCACCGCGCCCCCAGTGCCCGAGGCCATCCAGCGCGCCCTCGCCTACATCGCCACCGCTGCGCCCCCTCAGGGAGCTGTTGCTCCACAATAGATTCCATGTTGGCTGATGCAACAATACTCAAAATCACATATTGTGATGTGTATTTTATAAGTTTTTTACTACGAATAAAGCTAAAGTAACAGTTTAATTCTTAGTTTCATTTTGTGAAGTGAACTGAATCGAATTTTAATAATATCTCAAGACGAGATAATAATAATTGAATCCATAGAACTAGTCTAACCACCAAGTAGCTAAATCTTATTTAAAATTCATTTTACTCTCTTTTCTTGCTTTGCCTAAGTTGAAATGTGAAGGTCAGATAATTTGAATAAGAACAATTTGACCGACGAACCGGACAAACTGGCAGCAGCTATCTTATTAATTTATACACATAGAAACACAACACACATTTGCAAAATTACTAGAAAGAATATAAATTAGGAGAATTATTTGATCATATCTTCTTGATTATTTGAGTGCCTTTAACGTTTTTATTCTTAATCTTGCCGGTTTAATCCTCTAGGTAACTTTTAATTATTTAATTGATTACTTGGTTAACCAACTCCAGGATTCTTTATAGCAAGATACTTAGGTAACCAATTTATCTTAGAAAATATAGCAGATAGCTAGCTGGCGCCCGCGGCTTCGCCCAAGTGATTATAAAAAAGTATTCTATGTGTTATTCCAGACTATAATCTACCTCTATGCCAAATTTCATGAAGATCCGTTCAGCCGTTTTAACGTGAAAGAGTAACAAACATCCATGCATCAATTCTTACAAACATTCGCATTTATAATATTAGTTGGATTGCAGTGTGACCGATTACCCATGACATTATCCCAGCAATAACAGTTAATTGGTTTAATAACCACACCCAGTGTTTATGGATATAATTTAGTTTTACGTTAACAATCTACATATGTTGGTTAATCCGATCAACAAGCATTTAATGAGAAGCGAAATACACTTTACTGACTAGTCGCTTGTAGTCTAAAGTATAAATCTATAAAGGATTTGATTACATTCATTTTACAAAGGTGAAACAAATGTACATAAGTATAAACATTATTTTATATGAATAATAAGTTTTTAGTAGTTTAGTCTATAACTTTATAACCGTTCAAATTCTATCCGTTTAATTTAAACTGGTCAATTAATCGATTCTTTTAAAGACTGTCTATCTAATAAAATTTCAATAATGCTGGTTACAGATTCTTTTATTCATTTAGATTGAATGGTAAAACATTTATGAACATCGGCGCAAACGCACATCTTAAGTGTCGAAAGGTCATTTTGCAAGGTGAACAAAGCATTGAATATAGTTTAGACAAACAGTTTTAGGCTACGTAGGCAAATTAGAAATTAATACATTTTCGCGAGTAAATTTAAAAAAAAAGTAGTTGTACAACAATGTGATGATAAATCGCTGTAATTTGGAAGAATTTGATTTTGATGAATATAATTCTCGTATTTTTTTTACAGTATAAAAAGTGTTTGATTTATTCTGTATGCAAGGCTGCAAGGTAAGCTGTGTCGTCGTCGCGATAGTGTTCCATGCGAGCCTCAAAGAGATGTCAGCAAAGCAGAGGGGCCTACCTGGGCCACCGCCTGCCAGGGTTGCGATTCCCGCACGGAACAAATATTTGTATGACCTACAGATTGTTGTTTCGGGTCTGGCTGTTTGTGTATGTGAGTTTAAATGTTTGTGAACGCATCCACGATACAGGAGAAAATCCTAGTGTGGGGCAAAGTTAAAAAAAAAAAAAAACAAGTCTGCACAACAGTGAAGCCGCGGGCATAAGTTAGTTAAACATTAAAACACACATTTAGTGCCGGAGCAGTAAAACGAATTGAGTAGTCGTTTGGAACAGTGATGTTCTAACAACACTAAACTAACATAAAAATAATGAAATTTAAAGGCGGAATAAATTTATGAATATTGATATTATTTTATTTTTGTTACTAGTAGTTTTCGTTTGGACGGAAAAGAGCAGGATTACTGGGAGTATGCTATCTTATAGGCATTAAAACGAGTTACTTGTTAATTAACTGCTTCACTGGTCTCGTGACCGCAAGCGCGACTGTTGAACACTGGGTCCTGGGGTCCAATCCCGGGTCGAACAAAAAATATTATTGGGTTTTTCCATTAGGAATTTCACAGTAGTATCCCGGAGTATGGAAGTTTGCGGTAAGATACCCCTGTGAGGGTCGCAGGTTGTTGGGGTTGCCGGTTGTTCAAAAGAGATACTGCGGCTCCGGAGCACAAAGGGCAAAAGCAGGAAAATGGATGAGTTTTATTTAATGAAAGAGTGACACTCTCCTCTGCTCCACAAAGTGCAGGGAAAGTTATTTTATGAACTCCCATCCAAAAAACAGATATACAGCTTAACGATCTTGCGCCTGAATTCGTGTCCGATTGGCGTCCCATCGGACTATGAGAATGAAAGAACATAGGGTGCATCTATCACACTTGTGCACTATAATGTCTCCCGCGCAGATTGGTAATTCCAACTCAGATTAGTCTCCGTGGCCAAAAACGGTCAGGAAAACTGTATATTATTGTACTAGACCATAGCTGAGAGCTTTCAGGTTTGGAAAACATTCCAAAGTTCCTCGCCTTAGCCTACGGATGGGAATAAAACTCGATCCACCCTCGCTCTCCGACGCAGGTCAGTAATGAAGATCTCACGAAGAGTAACTACGTCTCCAAAGTACTGTACTCAGCATGTGCAAGTATAGAACAACGTGAGGCGCTGTCTCATCTACCTCCATGAAGGCTCGACACCGTGTGCTGTCTGTGACTCCTATGACAAAGGTTAATTATTGTAATAGCATAGTTAAGTTTACCTCTTATTCCCTCATTTCTTATTTTAAAAAAAAATAGTCTATGTACGTCTCTAGGTTCCCAACTATCTCTGTACCAAAATTTATCAAAATCGGTTTTGCCATTTATGCGTGAAGACGTAACAAACAAACTCACTTTCGCTTTTATAATATTATTAGTAAGGAATATATATTTTTAATCAAAAGTTAGCTAAGCCAGTATAAATCGCCTTTCAAACTTTAGCGGTAACATTGGCGCAGTATTTCTCACGAGTATACAGAATCGTTTCGCTAACCTTTTTTTTCTAAGTTTCAGTAATTTCAATTTTAAGCCTTAAAGTCGGACAAGGTCTTCAATTATACGTTCTTTTTATTATTTATTGAATGGATGAAGCTTATTTGGGTGAACCACAAAACATACACGTCGGTGTATGTTCCAAACAGTTCACTTTCGATAGAAAATACCACAACGCTAATATTTGTCTTGTGGTATTCTCAGTTTGCTTTGTATGTTCTTACTATAAATATACATACACATTTATAAAATAAATATTAGCATCAGCATTATCTTCCCATATAAAACGTAATAATAATAGTAGAATGAATAACATTGAAATACGAAGATCTTCATCTTTGGCCCACATGAGGATATCTATAGAATAATCGTATCGGTATCTAGAGATTAGGATAGCCTGTTTTTTTAAATAAAAAAAGTGTTTATCATAATATTTAACGACAAAAAAAAGATGACTATTTTAAACATGAAATATAGAACGGAAACAACATGTTGCCGTCGTTTTAATTTCAAATCAATACAAAATAAGTATTTTATGAGTTTTTAACGATCTATTTATCAATAAAATTATGGTGTTATTCAATATTTTACAAATATTACATAGTGTTATATAACGTTTTATTGAAATTATTATATTTTGAACCTATAATCCCTATTACATAAATTCTTTGAAGAAAATATTTTATAGTTTGTTATTTCAGCCACTTTAGTCGTGATATGATAATATTTCACACAAATTCTAGTCGAGTATTCATTTTTAGAGTTCCGTACCTCAAAAGAAAAATACAGAACCCTTATTGGATCATTGACTTTGTTGTCCGTCTGTCTGTTTGTCTGTCAACACCCTTTATCTCGGGAACTCGTGGAGGTATCGAATTGAAATTAAAACCATATACTCAACTCGGCGGCCTCTTTGTGCTGTTAAAAAATCAACTCACTAGTTCAGACAGAAATGCTAATAATTGTTATGTTATCTATATCGCAACTGATCACAGTATTCTCCTAAAAAATATCGTATTTTACTTCATAGTACATTCGGGCCCAAAATCTGATATTGACCTTTTGATTAGGCACAGTGCGCAGTGTTGGTTAATGTAACTATTGAAATAAAATTCCATGGAAATTAATCTGGGTTCTTGTTAACTTATTTAAGAACTAGTTTTTGCCCGTGGCTTCGCTTGTGTTAAAGTCGGTTAACACAGTTCCCCTTTCCTGATTTTTAGGTACCTGCTACCTGGTTTTTGCCCTTGCGCCTTATTTATTGTTATAGTAAAGCTAAGTTTTCACTTTCCTCACTTTAAAAAAAATAAAAGGTTCTTTAAAAATTGCCTATTCCCGTCTCCAGGGTCTCAACTATCTCTGTACCA
The DNA here is from genome assembly GCA_958449745.1 of Ochropleura leucogaster. Classification (NCBI taxonomy): domain Eukaryota; kingdom Metazoa; phylum Arthropoda; class Insecta; order Lepidoptera; family Noctuidae; genus Ochropleura; species Ochropleura leucogaster. The sequence goes on along the minus strand of OY288204.1, from coordinate 10,143,456 downwards.
AAATTCATCAAGACGTATCAAACAAACAGTCTCACTTTAACTTTTATAATATTATGTAAGGATTTTATTTATTTATGCACACTCAAAACAATATGAAAAATACATACAGACAAAAGAGAACAAAGGTACTGCTTATTTCATAAATAAATCTCTTCCAGCAGACCTGCGATAGGACAGATGGAAAAAAGACACGTAGACACAGTTTGTAAAAATATCACCTTAAGCACTAACTTAAATAAACAAAACTTTATCAATATAGAAAAACATACATACTAATAAAAATAATAAATATATGTTTAGATATATACAATCTTAAATAATACATATCTAAAATATTTACAAATATCAAAGTAGTCTCCTCTAGGAGAGGAAAATCTTTATCTTTGCGACCATTATTATTACCTCATCATCGTAATCGCTTATCATCCTGTGATTCTGTTACAGGGTAAAACAGGTTACAAGGTATTACTAGGACTCCGTTGTCCGTCCGTCTGTCTGTCTGTCACCAGGCTGTATCTCATGAACGGTGATAGCTAGACAGTTGAAATTTTCATAGATGTTGTATTTCTGTTGCTGCTATAACTATTAATATTTTAAAAAAAAATTAAGGGTGCTCCCATACAACAAACATTTTTTTTTATAGAAAATAGTTCCGAACCACTATTATAAAACTCTTCGAGTCAGACTCCCGCTTGGCCAGGTTTTTTAGTCATTTCTCAAAATCTTCGCAATAAATTGAAGACACATACTTGATTAGTTATATATACTTGTGTACCTAATGAAACGGCCTTGTATAACCGGTTTCGTAAAACTGGTAAAACTATTGTGTTTTAATGCTTTTAAAACATCTTTTTATTGGAATTATTGAATAAAATTATCTTTGTACAAACATGTTATAGAGTTTACCTAATCACCCAGAAATAGATAAACGAGATTCGTTGTGAACAGAAAGGTTTTTGTGAGTTCTGGTATAGTAAGAAATTAAAATCAGCTACCAGTAGACATCGAAAGTTCTTTAACAGGTTATTTCATTAAAAAAGTAAATGAATCAATGTGCCACTTGGTTATTAGGGCGAATAATAAATAAATAAATTATTTTTTCTTTTGACTGTACAAACTTCTACTATCAGCTAATATTATAAACGCGATAGTTTGTATGGATTTATGAAAATTTTTTAGTCTTTCACTCAAAAACTACTGAATGTTTTTAATGAAACTTAACTAGATAGGCTACAATTCTATACATTGTATATTCTATCACTACGTGAGTGAAACCACGGGGAGCGGCTAGTCCTTACTAATATTATAAAAGCGAAAGTAAGTTTGTTTGTTACCTCTTCACGCTTTAATGACTTAACCGATTTTTATGAATTTTGTTACGGTGATAGTTGGGAACCAGGAGACGGACATAGGCTATTTTTTTAAAAAGAGTGGGATATGAGGGAGAAAGAGGGACGAACGGGAAAACTTAGCGTTGCTATTACAAATCAGTGAGGCGCTATCGAATTTAACGCGAGCGAAGCCGCGGGCAAAAGCTAGTATTTATATAAAAGAGAAAATCACTGAAACCAAAAGTGTTAAGAGTTTCAAATTTCTCTCTCCTTTTAAGACGAAGCTGTTCTCTATGACGGGATTTTGTTAAATTCAACCTTTAAGCGGGTTAAACACCACGGCCTTGGAACCCAAAGGCAAAAGAAGGAACATGGGTGGAAATTAATGATTTCTCATTCAAAAAAAATATAACATAACGCTATGACACTAAAGAGCCGAGCAGCGGGGAAACCGGCACAGTATTTTATATTCTTACAGAAGAAGCCTCTTTTTAGTATTAAAGGAGCAAGGAGCTTTTCTAAAGTTAGAATCTGTGGTAACTAACTAGTACAGTAACCTCTTTAAATTAAATTATCTTAGTTGAAACAAGTAATTCGATACATTGTTGATGAAGTAAAAGAGATAGTTTTGAAACAAAAATGGCACCTTATTTTCTGATAACTTAGCATTCATAGAACAGTTCCCCGTTAGATATTATTCAAAATGTATCCTTAGGTATGAATGTGAAAATTATTGTACAAAAAGAAAGCACAATTTGAATTTGAAGGTACGTAATAATAATAGCACTTTTTCTTGATAGGAAACTAAGAATTTATAATTTTAAGTAGTTTTGATGCTGAACGTTCCATCACATCCGAAGGTAAAGAATCAACTGAGGGCCGATTAAAACATGATGCTGCAAATATCACGTAAGCGCATTGACTACAGAAGGTACGCACATATTTTGTCGAATTTATTCCGACGTGCTAGATGGTGCAATACCATCCAGAGGTGGTAGGCGGCATACAGACCCGTCCGTATATATACCGATAACACTGTTAGATCAACATTGTCTAGTGCCTTCACCGCCAAACAAACACAAACATGAAAACCATTGTAAGTGTTGTGATAGTGCATTGATTCATTGGATACCTATAAGAAAGTGCCATGTGATAACAGAGTGTGGAAAAAGCTTCATAAAAACACCCTTTCATTGTAAAAGTTAAGTGTAGTCACACATGTATAATGTATTGTTTTTTTCAGGTCTTCCTCGGTTTCTTGGCTGTCGCCCTCGCCGCGCCTCAGGCCCCAACTGAACCAATCCCCATCCTGAAACAAGAGAGCGAAATCAACCCCGATGGCTCGTACTCGTGGGCATATGAAACCGGCAACGGTATTAGTGCTGACGAGAAGGGAGCCCTGAAGAACATCGGTGCCGAAGAACCTGCCATCCAGGTTCAAGGGCAGTTCTCATACCCCAGTGAAGATGGTGGCAACATCCAGGTCTCATACATCGCCGACGAAAATGGATTCCAGCCCCAGGGTGCCCACATCCCTACTCCTCCCCCTATCCCAGAGGCCATCCAGCGCGCCCTGGCATACCTCGCCACCGCACCTCCCCAGCCTGAAAACTAATTCATGTTTGATCTTTAGGTTAAGCACTATTCAATGTATTATAATTTAAGTATTCCTTAATTTCTCAATAAATCTATACGGAATACTTAAACGCCTATTAGAAATTCAGTATTTTATATCTTTTTTTATTTTGTACATAAACTGTTTTATATGATGTAAATATAAAATCTAAAAGTTATGTTTTGCATTTTCTCTCAATCTTTACCAACTATTTAACTTCTGCGGAAAAAAGGGGATTAAATTTGAAAGTCTGTGTCCTAGCAGCATAAACATTAAAGGACGAGTACACTTCGCAGAAGCAACAGCATCATTTAGCGGATTCTACATTTAATTTGTTTAGTCTTCAGTCGACTTGGATCTAGCATTAATTTTATCAAACGACGTACGGACGAGATTACGAATAATAAAGAAACATGTATTGAAGGTAAAGAATGCTGGGCCGATCCCAAATGAATTAGGAAGAGGCCAAGAGAATGATGATGGCACACTTTAGCACTTTGGTCTAAACATTAGCTACTATTGACCACTTAATGTTATTGACCACTTATATTCGTACGCCAAAGGAAATGTCATCATCATCCTAAGCCATTAGCATTCTACAGCTGCACATTGGCTATCACATTACAAGCTAGAAAGAGAAGTATTTACCACAATAGTCTAGTCCTAGACTTTTTTAGCACTAGCCTGAGATGCCTAACAATATTAGGCTTTACTCTTTACAACGTCATTGAAAATTAAAATAATCGCCATTTTTCTGAGTTTAATATGTAACTGTTGTTGAAGATATTGCTAGTTTTAAATTGGAAATGGCAGTAGTATTAACTGTAGTATCAATTTCATCACATAAGTGACTAACATTATTATAAACTTTGAAAACAAAAAAATGTTAAAACACGTTTTGACCTAAAAGGTAAAGGAGTTATCACATTAAATAAGTTAACCGCTATGTGCCGGTAACCCTGAGGGTTTTCACATCACGTTGTATCAATAAACCTATAATTAAGTTTTAAAGGCAACTAACACGTTGTGAAACGTTATTAGGCAATATTACAGCAGATAAAACATACTAAATACTAGCTGTCCTGCGCGGTTTCACCCGCCTCTTTAATTGCTGCCCCGCTCCTGAGGGTAGAAGCATGATGTTTTAGTCTATGTTATTTCCTGGTAATATAGCTTCCTATTAGTGAAAAAGTGGCTAAAACCGGTCCAGTAGTTTTGAAGCCAATTCGATACAAACAAACAAATAAATCTTTCCTCTTTATAATGTTGGTATAGATGTGTCTGTGATAAGCGTACTTAATTCTTACTTTAACAGGTGCGCTCGTTTAGACCGTTAATTTTTGCGTTACATCAGAATTTTTCACTTGCATATGAAAAAACCTAAATTAAAATGACAGGAGCAAATTAACTTTCACTCCTATGATGTAATTTAATCAGTGTCACGTGGACATCGAAAGAAACTAAAATAAACTGTCACCGGGTATAACATATCACGAGTGAAGCATCTGATGACGGCATTATCAAACAAGTATGATGTGCAATATACTCGCGCCGGATTACAAAGAAACGACTGAAACATCGTAAAGAAAGAAGACTATGCGTTTTTTATTTAAATTTATTCGGATGGGACGATGATGAAATTCAACAGATATGCAAAGTTTTCATAATCGGAAATTACTTGATAACAAATGTAAATATGCGTTGAGGAATGGGTAGTCAAGGATGCGGCCTTTATTTATTCATGGTTTTATCATTGGTTATTATTGAAGAAAGTTATGAATGGCCTTAAATATGTGTGTTGAAAACCTAGAACTTAATTGACGAAATATTATATCTGAATGTACGATTAATGCAGCTTCGCTATATTTTGACAGAGATATATACCTGTTCCAGGGTTAATAAGATCCGGGGTTGCGGGTTGTTCGAAAGAGATACTGCAGCCCAAGAACATAAAGGGCAATAGAAGGAACATGGGTGGGTTTTAGTCAGTACAAGTCTGACACTCCCCGCCGCTCCGCTCAGAGCGGGGAAAGTATTAGATGATTTCTCATAAGCAAAAAAGGGTTAATAAGATTTGGGTATTACGATGATTTCAGAATATTTAATGATTTGCGAAAGATGGATGTTGACTAAGGTACACGAGTTATTTTGCCGATGTTCCTGAAGTAATTTCTTAGATTTGTCTCCTCGATACGCTGGTCCTCACTAAAAACCCACGAAGATAGCGTATCCTTAGAAATTGCCTGATAGCCCAGGTACATACATGAAGTGGCTACAAAAGAGCAGATGTATGGCTAGGAGAGGGTCCATTCAAACATTGCTCCGGGGAGTGAATAAGTTTATGTTTCTGCAATATTGTGCTCGGAAATCACATTTGTGCAATTTATGCCCAAAAAATTATAGGCATTACACAGGAGCTGTTAAATACCAAGTGTTGTGGAAATATGGTGGTAAATAATTATATCTTCTAAGATATCATTTACTACAAAAAGGTCTACCTTTTTGTAGTAAATGAGAAAAAAAACACAACAGAAAAACATATATTAGTATACTTGATACCAGTAATATCAGTTAAACATATATTTTTAACCTCCATCTGGCGACAGATGCGAGAACAACTAAGTATTTGAATTAATTTGAATATCAAAGATCGGTTTGATCTCATCTTTGGCATTTTAGACAAGAAGCTGGGTTTTCATTCAGATATTTCTCGTTTAAATATGAAGATGGCGCTGTTCCTTATATTGCCAAACATTACGTTATTATGTGGCATTGGGTTTATGAAATACCTACTGCGAATTATGGTTCGTTGGTACACCACCTGGTATCGGTTTCTTTAGAATAAAAAAAGAATGACTATATGATTTCAATGACACCAATCATCAAAATGATTGATTGTTTGACTGGACAAGTGACAATCAAATGATTTCTATTATTTTGCAACATGTCTATCGTTTGTGCTACACGTGATTTAAAAATCAATACTGTTATGTAAAATCTTCAATTGGGTATCTATGCTGTTTAGCACAGTTAAAAAACTATCTATACCTGTAGTCTAAAATAATGTGAGCACAAAATGTTGTTGTATAACAAACAATAGGTCAGCAACAATTTAATACTTAGTAACTAAGTCGTGTTCTAAAAAGTTTTTAAGAAAACCTAGCGTGAACTAGGCCAGGATTGCGATTTAATATTGCAATCCTGGCCTGGTTCACGCTCGGTGGTAATAAGCAGTCTATAGTGTAGATATGCATACGTATACGCTAACCTACCATGATATCCTTACTAATATTATAAAAGCGAAAGTGAGTTTGTTTGTTTGTTACGTCTTCACGCCTAAATAGCCAAACCGATTTTGATGGAGACAGGCTTCCATCTTGTTTCATATTTATCAAACAGGGAGTAATGAGTAAACTGCAATGGAGCGCGCACATTAGAACTTTTTGGAAATAAGTGAGAAAAGGGGGAGAAAGAGGGAAGAAAAGGAGGAAGAAAGATTTTTTTTTGCAAATTGAGTTAAAGTTAGCGTTAGCCCAAAGTAACTATGCCAGCTAGTCTTCCATAACATGACGTCTTTCACTGAGGGAAAGAGACAGACTTATTAAGGATGTTCAGCGCCTTCTATTTTTCACACTGGAATAAGTACTGCTTTGTTATTTTGCACGGTAACCCTACTGTTACCACTAACGGTAATGACAGACCGTTCGATCGCAGTAGACTGTTATGACAATTAGCCAAATAACTACAAGTCATAATCAAACCAAAGCACGTGAGCCTCTTACAAAACTGAAACACCAAGGCTTCCAAAGAACATAATAACTTAATAGCCTCTCTTAGTGATAGGGATAATTGAAAATGGGTAGACTACTATAACAGCGTTTTTTTTAATCGTAATCACACGCCGATAAGTCGCTTGGAACATTGTTCCAAAGTACCCGATTCGTAGTTCACCTACAAAGGTAAAAGGTTAAGTTAGGTAAGCGTCTATTTATAATCATCATAGCGGCCAGGAGGGAGGTATTACCACGTCTGCTACCTTTCAGGTCAAGGTGCCGTTTAAGTAGTTACTGCATTCTTGCATTTCCGTTACGTTTCCTAGAAGTTGGGAGAACTTTCTCGACGGTGACTAATCTGGTCTGGTCTATTTATGTGGCACATCTGTAAAAAAATTGCAAGAGAATAAAATAACTAGTTTCGCAACCATTTTACTTCACAAAATTGCTGGCTTTCTGGTCCAGTTTTTCTGGAAATAATAGATTTATGTTATTCTTATGAAACTGGTTTAAATTATTCAGAATAAGTACCTATTAAAATTCGTTAACATATTAAAAACGTATTTTTGGAAGTTTTTGGATAAACGTGTCTTATCTAATGAGTATGTTAACCCCTGAAAAATTTGGAATATTAAAATGAAAGATACCTACTTTGGCTCGAAATAATGTGATTATTTATTTTTCAATAGTGACTTCGACATCACATGCAATAGAGTGAATGTTGATGGATGGAGAGGGAGAGGAAGGCCTAATAGAAAAGATGGATTATGTAAGAAATGATATGAAGAAGAAATGAGTAAATGATGCCGTGAAGTCTGACAGGGGAGAAAGGAATCTGTTGCGCCGACCCCATAGAATAGGACAAGGGCAGGAAGATAATGATGACTACGACATTTAATGTATAATCATTTAATTTTGTTCAAAGTGAACAACTTTAGGTACTTATCAAAGTCACCTTTTAATACAATTTTAGTGGCTTCCAATATAACTATGTAAAGAAATCTTAACAACCCAATTCTGACCTAACTTGATCTCTCTACTACGGTGTGCGATCCGTAGTAGAAAGATCAGGTTATAATAGTTTAGAATAGGTTTGCCTGCCGTCGTGTGTACATACGTGTGTAAATTGTAGTATTGCAATTTGTTAATATAATTTTTTTAATAAGCAATAATGTATAAGAATAAATCTTAGATGATAAATTTGACTCTTTTTGCGGTTTTCGATTGTTTTTAGATCACGCCATTCTAATGTTCCAATAATTAAAAAAGGTACCTATTTGATCTCTTTGCGTTCACAAAATGTGATGTGAATCACCATTAATTTGTATCAATCATACTGACATCCTTACTTCCTTACTATAATCCTTACTAATATTATAAAAGCGAAAGTGAGTTTGTTTGTTTGTTTGTTTGTTACCTCTTCACGCTTTAATGGCTTAACCGATTTTGATGAATTTTGGTACAGACATAGTTGGGAACCAGGAGACGGACATAGGTTATTTTTTTTATATTTTATTTTTAACAAAAAATGGGATGTGAGGGAGAAAGAGGGAAGAAAAGGAAAAACTTAGCGTTGCTATAACAAATTAATAATGTAATTTATGTCTAACAATATTATATTAGTATTCTATGGGTCTATGCCACCCGAAATAAAGTTTATTCATTCATTCAATAAGGCGCAAGGAGAACTGTGTTACCCTGAATTTAACGCGAGCGAAGCCACGGGCAAAACCTCAACTAGGTTTTAACAATAACATAAGGTTACCAGCATAGTAACAATTAATACCCTTACTGAAAGGCAATTTTTTTTAATAAACTATAATATTTAACCACTAAGTCGGCACAAGTTCAATAACCAAGACAAAATCAATTAAAGACTTGATCTCAAAGAAAAATAAAAATATACCAATAACGAAGGTGTGAATAGATAGAATTTATACCGTGTAAACATATTTACATATTCTATCTGTCATAAAAGTACCTATTGCGTGATTTGTGAGCTGCAGATGGGTTGGGTCAGCCCCTGGTGACCCGCAGAGGTGGTAATAATAGTCGTTGACATTTAGAACATGGAAACTAGTTTTGTAGAGGCCCTCGTTCGATTCGTGGTGCGTTCAGTTACGTAGATGTCACGTTTCCAGAGTGTGGTGTTATCACCAAGGTTAACTAGGATATCTTTAATTTATAGTTTATCTAAGATGACTATGAGTGGGCGTTGAATTCTCTTCCCACGCCTCGAAAAAAAATAGTATTCCGTGTACGCATGGTATCATTTGGAAATTTTCCTGCTATATATTTTTTTTCAGTTTGAGACACAAGAAGTGAATCGATTGTGCTATAATTATATAAAATAGTTCAGGGCCATAAGGTATTGAATTAAAAAGACAGTTAAATTTGTAGGTATATAAACTTTGTTTAAATATGGAATGTTTCGTAAATAAACTTGTTAACACAGCGATTTATTTGCCTGTTTTATTTTAGTCTAGGCAGTCGTTCATTAGAATTCAAGATTAATGCTAAGGTACATTTTTGATGAAATACATAGGTACACATATTTATCGGCAGACTACTTCAATAAATCATTTCGTGTTCTTCTTTTTTTTACGAGACAAGTCGGGAAATAAATTTGTTGATTAGAATTGGTGTTGACCTTTGTGTTTAAATAGATACAAGCTCTTCCGTTGACTTTGTCCACATGGTATTCGAAAAATAACCAAGTATAGTATGGCTACTCTATGTCCGCAGTTTAAGGTAGCGCTGTCAAGAAAAAATGCGCCGAAATGTCAAACTTTTGATGTTAATTTTGTTCCGTGCTTTGCACAGATTCGTTAGCTGATGTGTAGCTGGCTTGTTGTCATAATATTTTTACAGTTCCGGTATAAAAACTCCAATGTCTTTTTTTCAACTGGGAAATTATCAAATGACTTCTCCCGATATGGTTTATAGGAGATAAATCATGTCCATCGTTTAACATTATAATGATATGTTTTCTGTATTTTCCTTGCCATAATGGCAGGTATACCAAGGTAGACCATTATCTGCTTTGCCTTTTGCCAACTATGTTGAGGTTGGCTTCCATTCCAACCGAATTTAACTAAATACCAGTGTTTTATATGGAGCGCTTGCCTATCTGACCTCCACAACCCAGTTAGTACTGAGTAATAGGACTTTGGAGCCACTGACTGTCTGTAACGAATGTCAATATCCAGAAATGATAGCGGGGACCAACAGCTTCACGCTCCTCCAATTCACGGAGGATCGGGGTTGCGGGTTGTTCCAAAGAGATACCGCGGCCCCGGAACGTAAAGGGTACAAGTTTATACTCCCCCCGCTCCGCCCAGTGCGGGAGAAGTTATTTCATGATGTCCCACCCCAAAAATACTCGGTATGGAACTGGTCAACCATCCATAGATCAACTAAAGCGAGCGCGGCTTAACTTCAGGATTGAACAGAATGGTAAGAACAGAAAGGCAAATAAGCAAAGGTCATGATCTGGTGTAGGACGTTGGATGGTTTATACCCAATGATTCCTTTACTTTAAGATAAGATTTGATCTCCACACGATAAACCGTACAAAATATAACACGTGACTCACACCCCAAAGGCTCCGTACAAACTTGCGACATAAACAGAGGGTCGATTTTTTACAGCACAAAGGGACCACAGAGTTGAGTATATGGTTTTACTTTTAATTTCAACTTGTTACTTTTAAGCGTTATCGAGATAAAGGGTCTTGACGGACAGACAGATAGACAGACAGCAAAGTGATCCAATAAGGGATCTGTTTTTCATTTTGAGATATAGAACCCTCAAAAGACAAATATATGGACAAATACAACATCTGTAAATTTCAATAAGTTTAGATTTGCCACGCAAACAGTTATTTTAAATGTCTGCTACACTGTTTTTGCAAAAAAATATCGAATACGTATATGTTTATTTAATTGAATTCTCATTTTTTTTCCTTTTTTCAATCATTTTCATTGCGATTAAACTTATAAAGTGCACCTATAAAGTGTGACACATGTGCTGAGAAGCTAGTATTTAATAATATATACAAAAAATGTGCAATTCTCCTTTTTCGAAGTTGGTTAAAAATAAAAGCTTTTTGAAAACAAGAAATTAAGCCTTGTCACCTAATATATAAAATTCTCGTGTCACAGTTTTCGTTGCCATACTCCTCCGAAACGGCTGGACCGATTTAAACGAAATTTTGTGTGCATATCGGGTAGGTCTGAGAATCGGCTAACATCTATTTTTCATGCCCCTAACTGAGCAGCGGGTGAAACCGCTGGGCACAGCTAGTATTCCATACAATTATAAAATGTACACGAAAAGAGAAGTCACTAAATTAACTGATCGTTTCCTAATTAAAATGAAAAGCTACGGAACCACCACGATGAATTAGAAAACGAAAGAATTGTTTGGATATTATAAAATGGTTTCCTATATTTAAACGATGTGATAATAGATCCAGTCCTAATGATATTCTGCTTGACATCGAGAAATTAATGTTTAATCCAAGGTCACTATTTCGTGTCAATACCCCTAAAATGCTAGGCGCTGTTTTTTGTCAACTTCTATTTTAATATAAAAGGATAAAAATTCATTGGGATGGTACCTGTTTGTTTCTGACATCCGTACAGATCTCAGCAAAGATGAAATTCTTGGTGAGATCATCTGTATTAAATATCATGAAATTAAAGAAATCCAACTTTTATAAAACATGGATAATTATAACTTTCTTTTAACAGCTTTTAATGACACCAAAGTGTAATAAGGCGCTTCTTTAAACTAACCAATAATTGTTTTCGCAGGTTCTTGCTCTGTGCGTGTGCGCTGCCAGCGCGGCGAGCTTTGGCTCAAGTCCCTTCGGATCGGGTGGTTACAAGAACTTCAAGGGTTTCCCTAAAACCACTGCCAATGCTGCCGCCACCGCCGCTAACGTCGCCGCTAACGTCGTCGTAGCACCCGCCGTCCTCGCCGCTAAGACCGCCGCTGTGGTCGCAAGCCCCGTAGTCGCCCCCGTCGTCACCGCCGCCGCTGCCACCTACGAGGCTGGTTCCGCCACCTACCAGGCCGCCAAGAGCGTCGTCAACAAGGGTTACTCTGACGAAAGCCAGGCCACCGTTCTCCGCTCTGACAGTGAAGTCAACGCTGACGGTTACAACTACATGTAAGTGTTCCTTTTTACTTTCTTTTTTGAAACTTTGACTATTTTGAGTCTAGATTAGTAGAAGAAAATTTAATTTAGATTTGTGGTCTCTATATATAAATCTGAACTTTTAATTTTGGATCTCTTTCCATAATTTTGGCGGAATTTTAATATTTCGTTCTTCTTCCAGCTTCGAAACCAACAACGGCATCAGCGGCCAGGCTAGCGGTGTACTCAAGCAGGTCGGAGAATCCGGAGCTGTCGTGAGTATCTTCCTCATTATAAACTATTTTTACACCAATAAATACATTTTTATTCATTTATAAGTTTAATGATCTGTATCCGTAACAGCTTCGGTTCTTATTTTTTTCGCCGTTTTACACTATTGTGGCTTTCATCGTTATATTTTTTATCGTTATTAGATTACATTACTTGTTTATTATTAACATTGACTGATATCTATGCGTGAATGCATATTATAAATATCTAGTTTGGGAACGCCCAGACCAAAAGGTTATGTCTTAGTTGATACTTTATAAATATTAACGTCTTAGACAGGAAATGAATGATAAAATTTATTGAAATGTGACTTTTTTGAGTGCTTATCACCACAGTATTAATAATGTTTTGTGTTATGTTACAGGTCTCTTCGGGTAGTTACAGATACATCTCCCCCGAAGGTATCCCCGTGGAAGTCACCTACATCGCTGACGAGAACGGATTCCAGCCCCAGGTAAAAAACTTTTCTTCTGAAGCCAAGTACAATTTAAAAAGAAATTACGTTTACAATCTATACAAAATAAAAGGTTAGGTTAGGTCTACGTTTAGAGAACATGCCTTCATTCTAATCTTTCAACATTGCTTTCGTAATAACCTATTTGTTTGCAAATTGCATTTTTAACATATTATGGCGATGAGAATATGGAAAAATAACACTGACTTCATATTGGCCCATTATTAAATGAAATACCTACCTATATACCTACCTTTTCTGCATACGCCTGTATTAAGCCAGATTCCTCAAGAAACCAACAAGGAATTGTGACTACTACTGCGACAAACAGATATTGATTGTACTTGTTTCTTTTCAGAGCGACCTTCTCCCCGTTGGCCCCCCCATTCCTGAAGCGATTGCCCGTTCCCTCGCATACATCGCCGCCAGGACCCAGAGCGTCGACGCCAAGAAATACTAAACATTGATTTGACCAACAACAGAGACCGCTGAACAAGCCAGCGCTCTTACTACGGACACTGCCTAAATATGAATATGTTGAATTGCAGCAGATTATTTTTGTGTTAATAAAGGAACTGTGCCAACATTTTGTGCTTTCATTGCATTTACGTTATAATATACTAGTCTCTTCCTTTTTCTTCTTTGTAGTGAGTGTGGTTAGCGCCTATCAAGGTGTGAGAGTTTATATGTCGCCCATGAAAGAGCGTCTGAGTAACCGTCAAAAGTTAAAAAAAAAATACTAAATAACCTAAAAGATATCGATATATCTTTCAGGCGTTTTAGTTTCCTCGAGATGTTTTCCATCACTAAGCCAAGTGTTAAAATTTATACTATACGGATATAAATCCAAAAAAAACAGAGGTGGGTTCGAACTCGAGACTATGACTTGGCAGTCCGACGGTCATACCATTACTTAACAGAATAGACACTACAGATTTACATCTGATTGATTTAAATAACGATATTGTTTAGTGTGAAATGAAAACTTATTTATTTAACACATTATGTACACAGCGAATACTGAAAAATAAATGACAGGAACACAAAATAGGTACAAAGATAATGCTTATTTCTAAAGAAATCTTTTTCAGCAGCAAAAAAAAAGCTTTCTCAGAATATGGCGTGGCACGTATTAATACAATGTTGCAGTTTGTAGATTTTATTTAAATAATGTAACCTATTTAAATTCTCTAAAGTAGTACTGATTTTCTTAAAACTGAGTACTAATTAATTCATGTGATTAGTTAAAATATATTTGTGTGCCAAAAGCTATTTAAGCCCTTAAGATCAGAGGGGCTTTGCGAAAGAGATACTGCGGCCCCGGAACGTAAAGGGCAACAGAAGGAACATGGGTGGGTTTTAGTCAGTAAAAGTCTGACACGCCCCCCCGCTCCGCTCAGAGCGGGGGAAGTTATATGATCATTTACCATCCCCAAAAAAAAAACTTAAGATGGTAAAAAAAAATGTAATGGTGTACAAACATGAGGAGCTCATGGCGAAATAATCGCAGCCGCTCAGGTCAATCTATAGGTTAAGCCGCGCTTGCCTAGGTTGGTCTGTGGTTGGGTAACCACCCGATACATAGATATTTGACAGTTGTTACAGATAGTCAGTCCCCCCCCCAGAAAGTCTGACAACCAGTCTTACCAAGAGGCATCGTATTACCCAGTACTAACTAGGTTATGGAAGTCAGATAGGCAGTCGCTCCATGCAAAATACTGGTCTTCAGCTGCATCCTATGTCGAATATCCTGTACCTATATCGAACATTAAGCTGGGCTAGATTAAAATCAGAATGGGTGCTAAGAAGAGAACTTGAATAGGGTGCTGTCAAGTTACCCTCATCCGTCGTTTTTTGTTTCGCCAAGATAGCGAAACTAGTTAAGGGTGGACTACAGCAGCGGAGAGTCGCAAGAAATGATGAACAGTGGAAGGAGGCCATTCAACGCTGCCCCACACCAGGAACTTCTCCTGTATCGTGGGTCCGTTTATAAACATTTAAACTCACTTATAGAAACAGCCAGAATTTTATGTGCATTATGAATAAAAAGATTCCTTTGATAATAATTTTAATTGAGTCAGTCCAAATTCTTAAATTAATAATTATCTTCCATTGATATTCTCGCCTATCCGCTTCCTATCCATTGAGTATTTAACATTAAATTAATGAGCAAAGTATTTCAAGATAATTTTGTTGGTGTGGATGTATTTAATCATTATGGGATGATTCATAGGTAACCTTTTCACACTATTCATTAATTAATTAGTGCCTTGTTCGTGAATGTTTTCGAATAAATCAAAAAGAGTTCGAGGGAGGTTCAAATGGAGTAAAAATAAGAGTACCTATCTTTCAACTGCCTAGCCTTTTTTCAATTATGTTGGGGTTGGCTTCCAGTCTTGCCAGATTCATAAATACTGGTATTCACAATATTTTACACGGAGCTGGGCAATACGATACCTTGGTAAGACTGGTTGTCAGACTTTCGAGCGCTGGCTCGCCCTTTCGGATGGCAGTCAAAACCAACAGCTTAATGTGCTTCCCAAGGTACAGAGGAAACTACCTTAGGTGTTCTGTACTTTAGAAAGCACGCTAATGCAAGGACCAACTTAGGCAAGCATGGCTAACCTACAGATGGACCCGACTGCCCCCTTAAAAGAAAATAATTTGTGTTTTATTTTAGGCATAATACCTGTAATCAAGAATTATTTAAAAAATGTAGTGTATGGTAAGTCCTATGTGCTAGTTTAAAATACCATAGGGAATAAAATAGAAATTCACCTTTACTAAAAATATTACATTTCAGCGTGATTTGTGAATTACGATTTTTTTTAAATTGAGGTATTTAATTATTTAGGGTTTTCACAATTTAATACAATTATTATTTTTTACTTAGGACAAAAATTGTTGACCTTTGAAATAAATGGTTTTAGATATTTAATTTCATTATGAGAGACGTTTTACCTTTTTGAGCTTAATTTAGTGTTTTTTTTTAGTTCTTCTATTAAATATATAAATACACAAAATCACGCGAGTAATCCTCAAGGGGTTAAGCACAGGTGTTGTACAAATTACTCACTAAAATATACCTTACTAACTTTCACCCGCGGCTACGCCCGCGTTAAATTCGGTATAAGACAGCCCCTTTCCTGATTTGCAGGTACCTGCCATCTATAGTTTTTGCCCTAGTGCCTCATTTATTGTAATAGCAATGCTAAGTTTTCCTTTTTTTCCCTCTTTCTCACTCACTTTTCACCCTTTTTTTAAAAAAAATCTCTGTACCAAAGTTCATTCAAATCGGTTGGTTTAGCCATTTATGCGTGAAAAGGTAACAAACAAACTTTTGCTTTTATAATATTAGTAAGGATTACTAAGCAATTTTAGACAGTGAAATATGACCGGCATCGCTGTCTATAAACTCATCCCGACATGCTCTATTAAAATAACCTGATTTCTTTCGGAAGCCATAATTCGCATCTAAACTAAAAGAATGACGTCAACGCACGAAATACGATATATCTTCTAATTAGACATGCTAAAATATGTTAAACTGTTTATTATTATTTCTGTTTTTATTTGCAACACCGGACTGTAAGAAAAATAAGAAGATAGTGGTAACAGTGCCAGCAGAACAATTATAATTTGTAATTTATTTTAGCAGGATGTTTATATTATTATTTATTGTTTATTTACTTTTCATCTTAAAATTACATTTTTAAATATTTCTTGATAATAAATTAAAAAAAAACATTTAGGAATATAAGTTATAATATTTACTTATAATATTAAAAAAGGGGGAGGGGGACACTACTGATTCAATTCAGAAAATTATTTTAAACTACCGACCAAGAAGTAAGTCTTATGTTCTGGGTAACTCCAAAAATAAATATTATTTTAGCATTAATAAGTGTTTATTAATTTTCATTATTATTGTTTACATTGTTAAATATTTTAAACACAAATATATTTTTATAAAAATAGTGATCCCCCGGCATCGGAAGTAGAGTACAAGCTAGTAATGATTAGGGATCCAAAGTTAGGAACTTTAATAATATTATTATAAAATGGCAACCCCAAGTGTCGCGTACGTTGTGATTTGTTCCTCCGAAGAAAAAAATATAAAATAGTGTTCTTGGCCTCAACAAAATATAAATTAATTACCTAAACAAAATCAATAAGCAAAACCTAAAAACATCAACAATAGAAACTTCCGAAACCCTGCCGAAATGAATTATATTTTAAAATTTTTAATGACTGACAGACAATGGCAAGTTGACATTGTCACCTCTCAAAAATGTGAAAAATGGATAATTACAATGTAAAATGATAACACGATTAGCGGCTCGCCGACTTGCACGCCTTCCACCTCCGGACTCGCCGCTCAGCTCCGCCTCGCCGCCGCCGGAACCCAGCCTCATCGTGAGCGCTGTGACACCGGCCGTGGCAGTTGCGTCGAGCTCGAGCGACGAGTATTTTTCCCCGCCCACGACGCCACCACCTGCTCGTCGACGGGGAGGACGCCGGCCACCGGACGGCTTAGGACTTCGAGGCCCACCGGCCTCTGATAGGGTCCCAGCTCCCGGTGGAAGTGTGCAGCGCATGCGATGGACTAGTTCCATTAACGAAAATGTCATGCGCTCATATTATGGGGCTACAGAGGGGGGAAACAACCTGACTGCGTACCGGGTTCGGATGCTCTCTCTGTTTCAGGTGCTTGAGCCAGCTGTCAACGTGTCGGCACAACGACTATCGGATCAGGTGCGGGTAATCCAGCGTAATCGTATGTTGGATGACACCGTACTTGATCGCTTGCGAACCGAAATGCAGAGTAGCCAGGTCATTGCCTCTTCGTCGCAGGCTGTGGTTCCACCACAGTCCCACCAACTAGTTAGTCACGCTGACGAGGTAAGTAATGACATGGCTACTAATGTAAGTACCCAGTGCAATGAGGAAATGAGGAGTGCTTTGGAGGGTGCGTTTCGAGAATATCGGTACATATCGCCCGAACTTATGCATGCATGCATAATAAAAATAGGGCGCTGGTGGCTGGTCTGGATTCGCAGTTGTCAAACTATTTTGACAACTGCGAAAACCTCACTGATGCTCACTCAATACTGTATTGTGCGGCTGTAGCGGCGTGTCGTGTAGCTCATGTAAACTTTCCTGATGACAGAGCTACACGACCGAAACCAGCTGTACCAGTCTGGCAGTACAGGATTGAGCGACGTATTGGTGTGGTCAGAACACTCATTGGCAAACTTATCTGTTTCAGGGGGGGTAACACTCGACCTCGAGTGATGCGCTTTGTGAGGCGGGCATTTGCAGGGACTGATATTAGTCCTTCAGATTACATGTCCCACATCACAGAGCGCATCGACTTCCTGAAGCAGAAAATGTATGCATGGGCAAACCGTATTCGTAGGTATAAGCGGCGGGTGGAACGATACACTTTGAATCGTACATTCCAAAGCGATGAAAGGTGGGTGTATAGAGCATGGGAGCGACCGGACCAAGGTGTGTCTGACACGCACCTACCAGATGATGACGCCATGTGCTCGTTTTGAAGTAGCATTTGGTCGGTGCCTGTTAGTCATACCGAGGGTGAATGGACTCGGGAAGTCGAGCAAGCGTGCGATCCAATGTCAGAAATGGGGGCAATAACAATCAGCCCCCAAGATGTAGCTTGTGCGGTCCGTCCGTTGCCTAATTGGAAATCCCCAGGGCCGGACGGACTGCACAACTTTTGGTTAAAAATGATCCAAAGGTCGCACGCTCGTTTGGCGACCCTTTTCCAGACAACCTTAGAGTCAGGATCGCTACCCAAGTACTTGACAACTGGAATAACCCACCTGCTCCATAAATCGGGTAGTACGGCGGAACCCAAAAACTATAGACCAATAACGTGTCTTCCTACAATGTATAAAGTTCTTACATCCATTTTGAGGGCTAAAATCTCTAAACACATTGATGACAATTCTATCATGTCTGTTTCTCAAAATGGATGTAGGAACGGGTCCCGTGGTACTAAGGAGCTGCTCCTCATTGATATGGCCATTAGCCAACAGGTTCGCCGTTCCCGAAGGCATCTATCGACATGTTGGATAGACTATAAGAAGGCCTATGACTCCGTGCCACATACATGGCTCATGAGGGTGCTAGAATTGTATAAAGTTGATGCAACTCTGCGCACCTTCCTGAACTCGTGTATGAGGCAATGGAATACGGTCCTTCGCTATCCAGGATCTCGGCAGATCCAGAGGAATAGTGAGCCGATAAGGATAGAGCGAGGTATATTCCAGGGAGATAGTTTGAGTCCACTTTGGTTCTGCTTAGCCTTGAATCCTCTAAGCACGTTGCTGGAGGGTTCAGGTCTGGGCTATCGATTGAGGAGAGGTGGTCAGGTTATATCTCACCTCCTTTACATGGATGACCTGAAACTCTTTGCCCCCAACGATTCGCAACTGATGGAACTACTGAAGGTAACTGAAACCTTTAGTAGTGCCATCAGTATGGAATTTGGTGTGGACAAATGTGCGGTCATGCATGTAAAGCGAGGGGAAATTGTGGAATCTGTGGGAACCCAACTCTCGGATTCCATACACCTTAGATCCCTCTCAGCAAACGAAACCTACAAGTATTTGGGTATGTCGGAAGCGTTGGGTATCAATGTTGCTGACATGAAGCTATCGTTGAAGGAGCGCTTCTTTGGCCGCCTGATAAAAGTATTTAATAGTCTTTTATCAGGTGGAAACAAGGTGCGTGCTTTCAACGGTTGGGTCATGTCGGTTTTGATGTACTCTTTCGGCATACTCAAATGGACTCAAACAGAACTGGACGCCCTGGATAGGAAGGTCCGTACATTGTTAACGGCATTTCGTATGCATCACCCACGTTCTTCGGTTATGAGACTGTATATCCCGCGGAGTTGTGGAGGTCGAGGTTTTTTAAACGCCAAGACTCTCCACAATCGCGAGATATGCAGTCTCAGGGAATATTTCCTAGAAACCGACGTGGGAATGCATCGGGATGTGGTTGCAGTGGACAAAGGCCTCACCCCGCTATCCTTGGCTAAAGAGAACTGGTGCAAACCTGTAGTGCTTGACACTAACGACCGCAGGGAGGTATGGCAGAGTAAGGAGCTTCACGGACGCTTTTTCCGGGCCCTACATGGACCCGATGTAGATCATTCAGCGTCCGTAGCCTGGCTACGTTCCGGGGATCTCTTTGGAGAAACTGAAGGTTTTGTCTGTGCAATTATGGATGAAGTTATGATGACAAATAACTACCGGAGATTTATTGTGAAGGACGGCACGGTTGACATATGTCGGGCATGCCACCGTCCGGGTGAATCAATTCGACACATTATCTCCGGTTGTTCTCGTCTAGCTAACGGAGAGTACTTGCATAGACACAACCTTGTAGCCAGGATTATCCATCAGCAACTTGCTCTAAAATACAATCTTGTGGAATCGGAAGTGCCGTACTACAGGTATGAGCCCGACCCAGTTCTTGAACATGGCAATATCACATTGTACTGGGATCGATCCATCATCACTGACAGGACTATTGTTGCTAACAAGCCTGATATAGTGGTGGTGGATCGATCAGAGCGGCGCGCAATGATTGTTGACATAACAGTCCCGCATGATGAGAACCTCGTGAAAGCCGAGAAAGATAAGCAAATTAAGTATATTGACTTGGCTCGCGAGGTTGCCGACATGTGGGATGTGGACTCAGCGATCATTGTGCCGATAGTCGTATCTGCCAATGGCTTAATTGCCAAGAGCCTCGACCAATACCTGAGGAGGCTCTCGTTAGGCAGCTGGATCAAGGGCTTGATACAGAAAGCGGTACTCCTGGACACGGCTCGTATTGTTAGGAGGTTCCTTTCTCTGGAGCCCTGACCGCCGGTAGCTTGGACCCTGTTCCCGATACCGGTGGGCTACTATTTTTATATTTTTAAATGTTTTTTTTTATGATTTTTAGAAATATTTAAAAATGTAATTATGTCTATGTAAAAATAAATAAATGTACGATAATAATTATTATAAATTAGCAAAGATAAAAAAAATACAGATACCTTTACATATAGCATGATAATACTAATCCATTGAACACCACGTCTATCTTCACGTCACATAAAATGATGAAAAAAACTTAATCAAAACTCATTTATTCAGACTAGGATGTAAATCTGTACTACACAAACAGTTCCCTAAAACACCTACCCTTCATCAATTTTTAGTACCTTAGCTGGGATAAAGATGTAGCAAAATAGACTCTGTTGCAATACTCGAAAAACACACGTTGAAACAGGTACTATTCATTATTTCTGATTGCCTTATTTTTTGCGGATGGAAAATAATCAAATAACTTCCCTCGCTCTAGGCGGAACGGCGGGGAGTGTCAGACTTGTACTAAAACCCACCCATATTCCTTCTTTAGCCCTTTATGATCCGGGGCCGCGGTATCTCTTTTGAACAACCCGCAATCCCGGCGATCTGATTGCCTACCATTTGTTTGGTTCTGTATCTTCTAAAATAGCAATGCTAATAAGATTGTATCAGGCGTCACGAATTTGTTGCTAAATCATCATTTTTCTGCCCTTGTCCTATTCTATTTGGGGTCGGCGTAACATGTTTTATTCTCCTATTCTCCCCTATCAGACGTCACGGCATCATTTACTCCTTTCTCCATAATATCATTCCTTTCATAATCCATCCATCTTTTTTTTGGCTTTCCTCTCGTTTTTTTTTAATTGTTGCCAACTATGCCTGTATATAGCCCCCTATAACATAGGACTTATTTATAACTGGCGAAATATGGGTATACTATAAGGTGTATCTATGCTTAGGGATTACAGGCGCGAAGTAATGTCATGTTTATGTTTTGCCCGTCAATGACATGACGTGCTTAATATTTATTTAAGATTAAATACTGAGTACGGTTCGCCGGCTTCTATGAAGAGTATTTTATTTACACTTTCTAAACTAAACCTATTCACTACGCGATAAGAAATGTTTTTATAAAATATTCTTTAATTTTTTATTGGTTTTAAGGAAATTTACAGGCTTACACATTTTAATAGAGTATAGTGTCCACATGTAGGGTAGGACTAGACCAATTACAAGTTCCCTGTATATCATCGACTGCCTAACCTTTTTCCAACTTATTGGGTACTACTTCCAGTATAATCAAATGTAGCTGGATACCTGGAAATCACAGTATAAATTTTCACGTAAATAACACACATACATATATTAAATAAGTGGTATGGATGGATTGTCACCGCCTGTGACTACTTGTTTAGCAATCATTCTGTTAGTTACTCCGTGCTCATCTCAAAAACTTTTAAGGTTTTTGTAGTTGCTAAAACATTGCAACTATAATTAGTTTCATTTTGTTCTATAAAATAACGTATCATTTTTTTATTATCTGGCCACATCGACAAAAAATATATGTCAGTAAATAGTAGTTTAATACTATCTTGGTAACACTTATATTCCTTGGTGACCAAAATAGGAAGCCACTGTATTACGGAGACCAAGTCGATTTCTTTCTATTAAAAAGCTCCCAGAAGTTTCCTCCCAAATTAGACGTGGCTGGTTTGGTGGTTGGAGACCACGAAAGGCAATTAAAGATATTGTAAGCCTGTGTAATAATTTAAATAAGATATCATAACGTACTTTTTTCATTACAGCACTCATTCATCACAGCATAAACTATCATAAGTTTGAGAATTAAGAATCAAATAGCTTTGTTTTATTTTAACTATTTATTTCTTTTACACCATATTTTCATAATCTTTCCTAAAACTTCATCTTTAGTTTTATTGTAAACATTTCACTTTTGTAAAAACTAACTTTAAACCCTCTAATTTTCAATTACATTATATTCACGTAACATACTCAGCTGTTTTTGTCCCATTTCAGGAGTGCTTGAGGAGATCATTTAATATTGTCAAACTGAAAGCAGGGCTGAGGGAACTGAATTCATCTAGAAATGTGTGCCGCAAGCTGCTGCGGGAACGAGAAGAAAGTGAAGTTGAAATTAAGTTTAAAGTAAACAAAAACAATCAACTGAAGAGCCAGATTACAGAGCTTCACACCCAGCACATCGATATACAGGATACTAGACCAGCATCACGATTTCCGTCAACTAATGTCAGATTTCCAGCAATGCTCATAACCAGGCACTGAAACGGATATTGGATCTAGAAGCGGAATTATGCAAGGCCCTGAACACTATTTTCTCCTTCAACTCTTTGAAAGCCAGCGAAGAGGTTAGTAACACTAAATGGTCAACAAAGATATAAAAATATCAGAAACTTCAAAAAAATCTAGGTGTTTATCAATATAATGTCAACCTCGGAAGAGATTAAACCACTTAAAAACAAAAAAAAGTTAAATATATGTTATGATCTGTTAGAAACTAGTTAAGTATTGCGTGATGTTGATATACAGAACCTTCAAATGACTGAATAGAGAAAATACACTGAAGATATTTTTTTGTAAGTTTGAATGTAGTCAACAGATGTTGAGTGAGGGTATGCAGGAGGCCCTTGTGGAGCTGGTAAAGTAACGCTCAGAGAGGTATGAGTCACTATTTAACAATCTCACCTGATACGTAGTTGTGCTGCTACTCCTCCACTTCTCATGTCAAAGGATGTTGTTCCTGCCGCCCTACGCATTTCAAATCAAACTTAGGCAACTTTGATCCCCATCCAAAGTATTATCTTATTGTATTCTGGTAGATTAGGAACGGGTTTTGGATCATTGTTAAATAACCGTTCCAAACGTGTAATAGTTGACAATTTGTCACCACAGCCTTGCATTCTCTAATGAGGTTATTCATAAAATTAAACATACATACACACAATCGAATGAGCAGCCAACTGTACTACTTATAATTATAAAATAGTCTTAGTATACCAAAAAGGGACTTAGTTAATTTAATTATTTTATTTATATGCTGGCAATTAAAAAAAAATTGTTATAGTGCAAGTTTAGATTAGATGCATTTTTATCATGTCGTCATAGTGACCATTAATTGTTTTTTTTATACTAAAAGTTTTGTTAGAGTTATTGTTTTGATTTGGGAGCACATGTATATTCCCATTAAAGTGAACATTTGTAAGCTACCTTATTAGTCTACAACATACACGCAGTTTTTGATTATTTAACTGAGACTGGGTTAAGTGATGAAACATCTTGTATTTATTTCATTTTGTAAATGGCACTGTCACACTTAGTGAATGGGCCACTCCAGGATTAAGCAAAAGCAGATATGTTTTATATAATTTATATCACGAAAATTATCGACCAAGGTGACTCTTATGTTCGAAACAATAAAAAATATTAAAAAAAATCTGCGTTCAAGAAAAGTCTCAAATAGTAACAAAATTAGCATTTAAATAAAAAAAAAAGGTATTAAAATGAAAACTATTTGGAGGTTATAAACAGAAAAACTGGAAATACAACGAGATAAGAACGAATGGTGTTTGAGAATATGTAATAAAACCATTTCTGATAAGCTAGAAGTCGCTGAGACGCTAGAAATGTATTTATCAACATTAGCGCTTACAAAATTAGGAGATTTTTCTTAACGTCTAATGCTCTAAATTAGCTGAAAAATCTAAATTAACTGAAACTATTTTTAAAGAAAACGTTGCTTGGGTTAAACCTAACTTTAAAAAACAATATGTTTTGCTACAATTAAAATGCATTCATTAAGTCTTAACATAAAAGTACTGAAGACTTATAGGGAATATCCGTCAGGGTTCTTGCAGATATTATTGACTCAATTGCTTCTGTTCTACTAGGTATATTCAACCAATCTCTGAACAGCGGCAAGTTTTATGACTCAATAAAACACAGTAAAGTAGTACCAATTTTATTATTGGGTTGTAAGACTGATCCCTCTATTAAGAACCTTAATCTGCGCTTCCAGCATTAAGTACAGTCTATAGAAAAATCACGTTGGACCAGAAATTGCCTTCACTTAAAATTAAACGGGTTTCTGCAGAGTCAACAGTTTAAATTCAAGAAGAGCATTTCGACATAGAATGCGGGAGTAAAACTCATCAATCACATTTTGGAATCCCGGGAGAAATTCCAGGATACCATTTAAATTGTTCATCATCATCGTTCGACTAATATTATAAAAGCGAAAGTGAGTTTGTTTGTTACGACTTCATACCTAAATGGTTAAACCGATGTTGATGAAATTTAGTACAGATATAGTTGGAGCCCTGAAGACGGACATAAGCTATTTAAAAAAAAACAAAATCGGTTTAGCCATTTAGGCGTGAAGACGTAACAAACAAACAAACTCACTTTCGCATTTATAAGTATCTCCCATAAGTTCTTTGAAATGTAAATTTCGAATAAAATCCAAATGGCGCACAGGAATAGTGCGTGGGGTGCGGGGGAAGCACCAATGGTCTTTCAAAATTCGGTCGCCATGGAGCGTTTCACCGGAGCGGACCGTGCTTTTTGTGTGCGTGAGTTTTATTGCAACAATGATTCGGCCACCAATTTGCGGTGTAAATTTAGAGAGTATCGCAATTCACTCACGTTTAATGACTGTCCTAGTCTTCAAACGATTAAGAATTTTATTGGGTTCAAAAGTTTGAGGAGAGTGGCTCTACGATGAATAAACAATGATCGGGCCAACCCAGGTCATCACGGACGGAAGAAAAAATCGACCAAGTGCGTAAAAGTCAGTTTGTGAAAATCTTACTCAATCCATTCGTAAGCGTTTCAGTGCATTAAATGTAGCCAGGTCGACGGTACAGCGGATTTTAAAGAATGACAAGAAACTTGATCAATACAAAATTCAGTTAGTAAAGGAATTAAAAGATACTGATCCTACCAATAGACTTAATTTCGTGTGTGATTGAAATTTTTAGACGTCGTTTACAGGAGTGCCAAGAACGAAATGGAGCACATTTAGAAGAAGTGATTTTTGAAAACTTATTGCCTTTTAATGTAAATTACTAAACAATAATAAAAAAAAATATATTGTATATAGTTATTTCTTATATATTTTTTTCAGTTCAAAGGACTTATGTGACAGCCTGTATTATATAGTATAGTAAGGATATATATTTCTGTGGCGGTTTATAGAAGACATCTAATCTCGACTATGTGGTGTCTGGTGGTACATAGTCTTGCAGTAAAATGGTTGTGACATACGGACAGACAGACGGTTAGGGCAAATCTACAAGGGTTCCATTTTAGCCAATTGGCTATAGAATCGAGTTATTTTGAATGAAGGAGGAATATTAAATAACTTCAAAGCAGGTATAATGAAATATTGCAGAAGGTAATAAAATATAGTTCATTGTTTTAAATAAATATGATAACAGATGTAGCTGCTTCTCTCTTTTAGGGTTGCGTAGTCAAATGGCTATAATAGAACTCTTTTAAATTGGCTCTGTCTTCCTAGCTGTTTGTTCATATGTCACTTTCATTTAACTCCTAGACCATTGGTACCACAAAGTTGAAATCTGGAGACTAGATGCCTTCTATGAACCACAAGTCTATATTCCCTTGAAGTTGTGAAAAATTTACTTTCGGCACAAACGGTCATACGTTGGTCGGTATTTTTTACTTCCGTTCCAAATGTCGTTTATGTATTTATTTAAATATATTTAAATCCCAATAATGGGATGTAAGTTAGTGCAATAACTAAAAGGCACACCTACGTTAGTCCTAGAAGCTAGATATTACATTCAGTGCTAAGCTGTTTATGAAGTAGATACCCAGGTATATGATTATGACTATGCGCCGAGGATGTCTATGCCATAAACGATAAAAACAACTTATTAATATGTTATCAACTGAAAATTTGCATGCTACAAATGGAGGCTGTGTCAATTAAGTTAATAATTTATATTCAATTAATAATTTAGTCATTATGAAGGTGACAAGATTCTCAATTACGCATCAGTGAACTGCTAAATGTGTTCGTACTTTACAATGTTACTCTGATCTTGTGAATAATATGAGGTAATCACAATCACAAAATGATACGGATCCGTCCAAGTGAATACCATACATATTTATAAATAAAATAAGATAAGTGACATTTTAGACATTATTGGTTTTACAAGGATACTCGTATTATTAATAAAAAGTGCAAAACTTTGACCTATGACATCATTCTTGCTTGCCTATCCTAGCACCTATAACAAAAAATCACCCTGTTTATTTGTCCGCAAAAACTTATAAAGAATTCCAAAAAAAAGTATTCTTTCTACGAAAGATTTCTCTGTACATTTTGCAGCAAAACCGTGGTTTCCGCGACATCGACATAAATAATAGTGGGTGCAATTTGGCGCCTTAAATTTTACAGCCGCACGGTTGATATTTAAGGTTAAGCTGCGACAGCCAAGGTCGGTCTGTGGATGAATGACCATCCATAGTATACCGAGTTTTCTCCGTTCTTCAATGAGCAGTTGTATCGGTATAAGTAGTTGGTATCGGCTATCATCTGAAGATCTTTGGCAGTCGCTACAAGAGGCCCAAAAGTCTGCGACCAGTTTTTTCAACTTTTCAACGGGTACTAAATGGGTTGTGGAAGTCAGATAGGCAGTCGCTCCATGTGTGTCCATACTAGTGTTTAGCTGCATTCGGTAAGACGACAAGCCGACCTCAGTAAAGTTGGGAGAAGGTTAGGCAGATGATGCTAAGTTTTATTAATTACAACCGAGACCGTAAAACAGAAAATAACTATTATTTAAATTGCCCCAATTCATGAAATTTAAATTAGTCTTAACTGCAGTGGTTCTTAACCTTTATAGCTGGCGAACCAAAAATTATAAATATTATTGAAACCAGCGACTTTTTTTTCCGGATGCGAAGTCAAATAACATCTCCCGCTCTGGGCGAATCGGAAAGGAGTGCCAGACTTTTACTGACTAAAAACAATAAATGTTCCTTCTTTTGCCCTTTTTATTCCGGGACCACGGTATCTCTTACTAACAATTCACCGCCCCGGCAGGCAAAGGCCCTAGTAAGCGTCTCTGCTTTACTGATATTTCTTTTAGGCACTCGTGGAACAGCCGTCGTGACGACTCACCAGATGAATGGACGTTAAGCTACACATTGCTCACCATTTACTGTGGCTGGGAGTCGTCTCGCGATCCCGGGAATATAATGCTTAATTTATCTTTCAGTGATGTAAAATAAAAAGATTATTTAAAATCCTATGTTCTATATCTAATGACTTTTATTCCAAAGCTATCTTTTCCATTAAGCACTATAGGCAAGTGCCCAGAACCCCACGATCTGAGGCGGGAAGGGTAATATAATTGTCGTAACTAGAAGTTGTTTAAATTTTCACTTATATAAGCTCTCTTCGATCGCTTTTGTACTCCACAATTAGGTATGTAAAGAATTCTCTAGCTTTAGAAACCCTAAAAACACCTATGCTTGTATAAACTTTCACAAGAAACAATCGCAGGCGGGGGGCAAAAAATCTTTTGCATCCTACGGGGGCCCTAATATTTTCAGTTAGTGGTCTCCATTGGGGCCCTCATTAAATCCATGTGTTTTTTTTATGGTATCGTTTAAAATTAGCTCCATTTTCTCTCCAATCTTACAAAATCTTTTCGCTATGAATTTTTAAAAAGCAGCCATTTTCTAAAGTCTTATAATTTTTCACTTTGTCAAAAACTTCATTTGGAGAATTTAGCGACCCATCCTAATACCACCGGACCCGATGTTAAGAAACGCTGTTTTACTGGTTGGTTACGCAACTTTGCCGACGGCAATAAACATAAAATTTTTGATGTCAATAAATTCACGAGGGCATTTTAGTCAAATCTAAGCGGATCTTCAAACTATTTATATTTTTTATTATTTTTATTATGACCGTCAGATTACAAAGTCATAGGTCTCGGGTTCGAACGCAAGACCGAAGAAGCTTTCTGTGAAGGAAATCATCGTGAGAGATATTTCGCGACGGCATATTAGCCTAGTCAAAGCCCCATGGGCGAGGGCCACCACCTGCCGGGGTTGCGGGTTGTTCGAAAGAGATACCACGGCCACGGAGCATTAATGGCAAAAGAAAGAACATGCGTGGGTTTTAGTCAGTACAAGTCTGATACTTCCCCCCGCTCCACCTCAAAAGTATAAAGTTATTTGATGATTTCCCATCCGCAAAAACAAAAAACAATATCCTCACGGGCGGTATAGAAACTATTAGGTAGGTTTCGGTTAGGCACTAACCATACGGTAAAGAAGATTTATTTTTATAAAAAAATAATTAAATGCTGTTATATTATTTAATCCATTAAAGCAAATAGTAATAAAAATGGTGCTCATGTTACATTTGGGAATTACAAATTCACTACCAATAATTCGGGTAGTGGGAGAATTTTTACGGATCTAGGGTATAAGATAATTTTATCACAATAATTATTGCGGTTGTTTGGTAAGCTAGCAAAATTTTCAGTTGTAATATTGCCGGAACCAAGTACTTAACAATTTTAGGCCGATTTTCCAAATAATTTTTGTAATCTGACTACTCGTAAAATTTGTTTGGGTGTATTTTTGTTGCTTGTTTAGTTAATGAGTTTTTAAATTTTAGTAGCAATAGAAAACGAATAAAGATGATTAGATTTTGCGTGGAAGGCTGATAAAAAAAATATTACCGGAAGTCGGAAGCAAAAAAATCGATGACAAAAACATAAGTCACCGACTTTCGGAAGTACAGCAATTTCCCAATTTTTGTGTTTATTTGAAAGTCGTTTTTTATGCAAACACAGTTTTATTAGACCAATACAAATTTTATAACCTCAACAAGCCGTTAATCACTTGAAATAAGTACAGCAACTTCATTAATAAACGATGAGAAACTTATTTAAACTTGTTAAAATTGGTTCATCATTCCAGTAAAAACACTTTGATTATCATAATAATCCAATCAAATTACATAATCAGTCATAACTAGGCGCACAGATCAATGAATGGGTGTTTATAACTACTGTTTACACATCAATACTTTTTTTGTTGTCAATAAATACGGCTGAAACTTTACGAAATAAGGTTTTAGGTTTTAAAGACACACCTACACGATAAGGAATAATATTTTGGGATAAAAAGGTATTATAATAGTATTGTGATTGTTATTTCGGGGGTGGATTGAATGATAGTCCCATCCGTACGCAAAATACGCGCCTTGAAGTTGCGGACACCAGCTGATTAATGACACAAGTATTGTGGTTGCAAGCTTTTATAAAATCCATATTATAATTTAAGATTTTATTTTTTGCAAAAAATACGGAAAACGAAATATTTTGACCACAAATACCGCGACATTATTAAAGATGATTTTTAGGAAATTAGTCGTAAAACTAGTTAATATTAATGGATCAATTTTGACTAGTGACTTTGAATGAATTGGCCTCGTACTACGCTGATACAGTTTATCAACGTATGCTCATCTGTGTATCAATATTGTTATTTTGATATTATTATAGCATATATTTAATTAGTATACAAAAATGGTTCTCAAACTGGATGTCTCCAGATACCGTCGTTTTCTTGTTATTATACTCCTTTAGAAAGAACCGTATCGCACTGGGACATGGTGGAGGTTTGGCCCACTTACTTTTACCGAGAGAACAACAGCAGAAGGCTTTATTGGCTGATTTTGAAACAACTCAAATTAGAAGAAACGCTTATTTATGTCCTACTAGCTGGACCGCGGCTTCGACGCGTGATGATCGAAAAACAAGTATGCTATGTGATATTTCAGACTATAATCTACCTCTGTGCCAAATTTCATCAAGATCCGTTCAGCCGTTTTGACGTGAAAGAGTAACAAACATCCATACATCCATCCATCCATCCCCACAAACATTCGCATTTAGAATATTATATACAGGATGGAAATTTGTAATGAAGGGGAAGTACTCTTAATACTTTATTTAGAAACTTTTACTCAAAGATAACATTCCTTTATTTTTGAAAAGAAAGAAAATGGCATTCAAAGATTTCAAAAAAATCGCTTTCTGCACACGGTAATCGAACCGACTAAAATCTGTAAAAGTTGTACCTTCAGAAATGCTTCGAAGTATGTTAAAATAGATCAGAATCGAAATCGAAGTTATCCTGCTGAAGAATTTGCCGTCACTTATTAGAACTACCAGTGTTCTTTAATTTTTTTACCATAAATACAAACCGAGTTGGTGCCTGACGGACTCGATATCTCTCTCCAAACCACTGCAGAAAAAATTAGCTTCCATTAATGCCCCGTTCCAATAAACAAAAACGACTCGTTTTGCTTATGGATAGTTGTATTTTGACATAAGTTCTATGAGACTTATGTCAAAATTTAACTATCCGTAAGCAAAACGAGTCGTTTTTGTTTATTGGAACGGGGCATAAATAAGCCCAGTTTGGATTCAGGAGTGGGCTTTCCACCGAAAGTGCTATATTGTCTCTTAAGCAGGCTGTCAGGTATTACACTGACCGGAAAACACCGGTGTATGCGTGTTTCCTTGATTTGTCCAGAGCTTTTGATACTGTACTGTATGACAAGCTTTGGGGCAAACTGGGCAGCGCGGGTGTGCCGGTGGAAGTCATACGTCTCCTAAAGGAGTGGTACGGTTGCCAACAGAATCAGGTGAGATGGGCGGGTACTTTGTCTGACCCGTATGACTTGGAGTGTGGGGTGAGGCAGGGTGGACTGACCTCTCCTCTGTTGTTTAACCTTTACGTGAAAGACCTTATCGGTGAGCTTAGCAGCACTCATACTGGTACTGTCATATTGATAATGTGTGCGTCAATAATATCAGCTACGCTGACGGTATGGTGTTGTTGGGACCATCGGTGGGTGCAGTTCGTAAGTTGTTGGTGATCTGTGAGAAATATGCGGTAGGGCATGGGCTTACGTATAACACTGCAAAGAGTAAAGTCCTTCTTTTTAAAGGAAACTCAAGTGCGCCCGTGTATGTGCCGCCTGTTATGTTATGTGGCGAGAGGCTTCAGGGGGTTACCAGTTTCAGATACTTAGGGCATATTGTGACTGACGACCTGTCTGATGATGCTGACCTGGAACGGGAGCGTAGGGCATTGGCGGTCCGAGGGAATATGATTGCCCGTAGGTTTGCTCGATGCTCCACAGAAGTGAAAATCACTTTATTCAAGGCATACTGCCAATCATTTTACTCGTGCAGCCTTTGGGTGAGTCATACCCGTCGGGCCGCTAATGTCTTGCGCGTTCAGTACAACAATATCTTTAGAATGTTGATGCGGCTTCCCCCCTATTGCAGCGCGTCATTAATGTTTGCTGAAGCACATGCAGACGGTTATAAAGCCATAATACGCAAAAGGGTAGCTTCCTTGCAACGGCGATTGAGGGATAGTAGCAACAGCATCCTTGAAATGATTGCGGGGCGATTTGACTGTCCGATCCAGTCCAAGTGGATGAGGATTATTACTGGACAAGTCTGACGATTGAATGTTTAGGATGAAATTGTTAATTTATATTATTGTTGGACAGAAATATTTTTTATGTTTGCCACTTATATTGATTTTATGTAATGTCTAACTGCTATTTAATGTTTTAACTAATTATTTTTCATTTTAATTTGCTTTTGTGTTGTTTTATTTTATTATCAAATTAATGTTAATATGATGTTTAATTGATTGTTTTTTATTTTATTTAATGTTTGTTTTTTTTCTGCTGACTAATTTTTCTAACTTTTATTTTTCTTTTATGGAACTAGTTTCTGAAATAAACGATTTATTATTATATTATTATTATAAAACAAATTGTTCTTGATAAGCCATATTAACCGTTAAACAAATATGAAATGATTTGTAAAAACAATCAAATGTGAATAACAGATGAAAATCAATTTTTAAATGTAACATTCCATATTTCATTCCTTCAGATGCCATTACAAAATTCCACCCTGTATAGTAGGATAGAAGGATTTTTTGAAGAGTTTTAAGTAGATTTTTGTTTTTAATTTCACTACTCATCTAAGCACGTTGACTAAAAGGTGACATGATGCATTTGTCAGCATGTGATTCCTGTTACTTTTTTGTTGATTCTCCTCCTGACTCCTTAAAAACTTTAAAGAGCTTTTAAGTTTTAACATTTCATAACTACCTCTTATATTCAGGAGATTTAATAAACTATTATAATATGGCTCTGACATAGGCGAGTCCACGAGTCCTTTGTTACTACTATTTATTAAAAAAAAAATGGAAATCATCAACCCACCTATGTTCCTTCTCTTGCCCTTTATGTTCCGGGGCAACGGTGTCTCTTTCAAACAACCCGCAACCCAGTGGCACGCTGTGGTCCTGGCAGGCCACTCTGCTTTGCTGACATCTCTTTGAGGCGCGCGTGGAACACTGACGCACCGTCGACACGGCCTGTCGTCAATAAACGGAAGGACGGTGAGCAACCCATTGCTCACCGGCCACAGGCCCGCATCTACGCGAGACGAATCCCTCTCGCGGCGCCCGGCGCCCGGGGCGTCTCCCGCGGCGGCTGGGTTGGTTATAGGTTCTCTCCCTCAAACGTCCAGCCACCTTTTTCGCTAGTATGACTGCTTCACAGAAAGAGGTGACTGCTTCCCATTCCCTCTCGCTCCGGACCATGGTCTGGACCAAGGCCGGATGCTAGAGATCGCCGCCGGCGATCGCCTCTACGAGGGCTTCACACAACGTTTTTTTTGCACGTGGGAAGCCCAAAGTGGGGAAGTTATTTGGCGGAGCGGGGGGGGGGGGGCATGTCAGATTGTACTGACTACAACCCCCCCATGTTCCTTCTATTGCCATTTACATTCCGGGGCCGCGGTATATCTTTCGGACAACCCGCAACACCGGCAGGCGGAGGCTCTGGCAAGCCTCTCTGCTTTGCTGACATCTCTTTGAGGCGCGCGTGAAACACGAACGCGTCGTCGACACGGCCTGTCGTCAACCCACGGACGGACGGTGAGCTACCCATTGCTCACCGTCCACAGGCCCGCAATTGTTGAAAGCTTGATATGTTGATTGTAAATTACTTTGTAGTAGGTTTGCATCTTCACAAGCTACAACAAGACCTGCAATTATAGCTAGCCATTAATATACATAATTATAACACATGTGCTAGAAAACAAGAGGTAATACATTTTAAAATCATCACCACTTACTTACTGATGTTCTGTCGTATAATACAGATATTATACTTCATCTAGTATGACTGGCTACTGACTGGCATGACAGGATATTTGCAAGTTGCTTCAAGTTAGAAGCGCTTGAATTTGATAGAAGTTGGAATACGTGCATAGTTTCTATCAAAATAAGGATTTATCGCTTAACATTAAATCAACTTTGTGCATTTTAATCACAGCCTGGGGCTTATTTATTAAGAAACAAAGATATAAAATTGAAACTTTATATTAATTTCAATGTTATATTACTATAAACAATGAACAACGTAAGCTCAAAATGCCAAAATAAACTTTTACGTTACGCGACACACCTTTAATTCACACTTCTGAAGTGGAATTCTCCAAGTTCCTTGATGTTATTAAGTTTATGACCGTTTTTTACACAATATTAGATTTCAATAATTGTCTTTTTATATTTCCTAAACTGCATATTTTTATTCCAAATACATTCAAGCACAAGTTCTAGAAAAATCATACATTATGTTTAAAAAAATAAAATTAGACCATTGTTACAGGTTGCTAGAGTTCTAATATGTGGTAGTGGATCTATTTTATTAAGAGAAATGCTTATTTAATTTTCATTAATAACTTTAAAAAAAAGTAAGGTAGCCCGTTTAAATTCAACCCTTGGGGTTCTTACCTATTACGTATCTAAATTGTAAAGTTTACCAACAACAGCCTATAATTCAAAGATTCGTATCTCAAATTGTCGCAGCTACTTAATTAATCAATGAGGATGATACTCACAGATTGAGAAACGCTGTGCTAATGAACTAGCGTCAGACAACACATTATAAATGAGACGAAGTGGACAGAGGAACATTATTAAATTAGATAAAAAAGGTATAAATAGGCATTGATCTATAGAAGAGCACATTCAAGTAGTTAAGTTCGCTTGATAACAACGAAAATGCGCGGCTTTTTGGTAAGTGTCGAGTGTTGAATGACATTGTCGAAACTATTAGTGCATGGCTTAGATTTGCCATTTGTAAACAGCTTGTGACGGACACTTAGTGCTAATAAAGTTTTACGGATTATAAAGTATTGATTTAATTTATGAGATATTAACGTCAGATCTTTGATTTTTATTATTGATATTTAAATAATAACTTAATTTAACTACTGTGTATTAAGTTTGGCTTATTTGTTTCAGGTTCTTTGCCTGACTGTGACAGTGGCCCTTGCGGCTGAACCCGCAGCAAGGTATTTATAGATTTTGTTTAAGTTTTTTTTTTGTGTTAAACAATACATTTAGACAAATCTTTTTGGTTCCATACATTTGTATTGCATATAGTGCTAAACTATTTATATTGTTGCATAGGTCCATGGTACCAAGTAAAATAATGTTAAGTTATCATAATTATGGAGCAAATTGATCTTTATTAAATTATCACACTTAATTTTAGTATCACAATTAATCATTTTTATTAATTAAATAAATGTTAAAAATCGTTACCTTTAATTTTATCATTTGCCAAGATGACGCAGTTTTACAGACCTTAGTCGGTTTTGGAAATACACTGCACTGGATTTTAATATTGGTGAAACAACCACCAACAATTTTGTAAAGCAACTGCATTATCCATGACATTTGTGCACGAATAGCGTTTCCTATGCGATTTAAGAATGCAATACGTGTTTAACATGAAAATGTTTTATCATTCAGGGCTGTCTTCAATCCCTTCACCTTTGCTTCCACTACCCGGCGGTACCCTGGCTATTTCGGCACTACCGCTTCACCCCTAGCCTACAGGCGGCCCACGACTTCGAGGTACTACACGACTGCCCCGCGGTACGACGCCTCAGGTCGCGACAGCGCGGGACGCTACGACCCCGGGCGCTACGATAACTCTGGCAGATACATACCCGACAAATCTGGCATTTACAAGTAAGTGCATATTTATTTTTCGTTTGCATCTTGCTCTTGGGCTGTGGAGGCTGAATCAAAACCATTGACCCGTAAGCTGCCTTAAGTTTGCTACCACGAACAGTCACCGAAGAATATATATAAATTAGCGTTAATAGTTACCCTAAAAGTTTGGTGTTTGTAAACCCAAAATTATGATTATTTATGTCAGGCCACCTTGACGATATTATTTAACTGTCAAATTTTGATTGTAAATACGAAGATTTAAAACCGCAGTAAAAATATAAATAACATCTATCTAGATTTTGCAATAGGTTGCTGAATTCGTAATAAAGGTTGGTCGATGCATTCATATGAATGCACCGCATCGCAAGTAACATTTGCTAACTGTGACTCCTTTTGTTTAGCGGTGACCGTGGTGACCGCGGTGGTGCCGGAGGTTTCTACTCTGGATCGGGATCCGCGGGCGGTCCCGGCGGTGCTTACTCTGGATCAGGATCAGCAGGAGGCCCCGGTGGTGCTTACTCTGGAGATGGATCAGCTGGAGGACCCGGCGGCCCTGGCGGCCCCGGTGGCAAATACAAGGGATCTGGTAACGCTGGCGGTGCTGGTGGATTCTACAGCGGTGGTGACGATGGAGGTCGTTACAACCCCGATGGCAGCGGTATTTACAAGTGAGTGCATATCTACACCCAAAAGTCATATAAAACAAACAATTACAAATTGTCTGTAGAAAGTAATTGCAAACAGGTACATGTTACTTAGCATTTAGAGGTTCATAATAGTTTGATAGAGCGTAATGTTAAAAACATAGGGTATGTACCATTGTGAAATCGGTTTTCAGACTTCTCATGTTTTTTTAAGTATTAGAAGCCATTAAACATAATTAAATTCCCAAAGAGATATATATATACAAATATATCCGTGATGATTATTAACAAATGATCGAACGGGTAGATCATAAATTAATGGGTGTTAATTAGATTAGTTAGCATATTTAACAGTTAATGACTACACTTGATTATATTTACGATGTTGGCCTTACTTAAATAAATATTCTACAGCGGTGACCGTGGAGACCGTGGCTCGGCGGGAGGCTTCTACACCGGTGACAAGAACAGCGGTTCTGGAAGCAAACCCAGCGGATCCGGCAGTGGATTAGCCAGCAGTTCCGGCAGTGGATTAGCCAGTGGTGCTGGCAGTGGATCAGTCAGCGGATCTGGAAGTGGATTAGCTAGTGGATCTGGAAGTGGATTAGCTAGTGGATCTGGCAGTGGATTAGCTAGCGGATCTGGTGTCGGTTCCGGCAAATTCGGTTCTGGAAGTCTCTCAAGCGGCCTCGGCTCTGGTTTAGGCTCTGCATCTGCCGGTTCTGGCGCATACAAGGGAACAGGTTCCGCTTCTGGTTCAGGATACGAATACAAATACGGTATCATCCGCCAGGAGACCGATGTCCTTCCCGACGGTTACCACTACCTCTACGAAACCGAGAACAAAATCCTCGCTGAGGAAGCCGGCAAACTAGAACAGATCGACAGCGAAAGTGACGGCATCAGGGCCAAGGGATTCTACGAGTACGTCGGTCCCGACGGTATCACCTACAGGGTGGACTACACTGCTGATGAGAATGGTTTCGTTCCCCTCGGCGTTCACATTCCCAACAAAAAGATATTCTAGTCCAATGGTTCCTCAATTAAGTTTGGGGCAATTAAGCTTTACTCTTGTGCCTGAGAAATATAAGCTGTACGCATAATAAAGACGCTACTTGTTATTGATTTTCTTTTATTTTATGGAGGGAGTGGACAGGTTCATCAAGTTAGTAGTAATAAACTTGATGAAAAGTTTCAGTATTGCAGATTGTATTGTCTTGTACGACAATGTGACTTGATTTTATTTTATTTCGGGTAATTTATGCATGACCACAAGTTTTAGATTTTCTTTAATTCAAAATCACTACGCTTTTGCAAATACTTTGGGGCCGGTTTTTAATATAACCGGATACGGTTTAATATGTCGGTAGGTATGTCACTCAAGCGACTGGCTATAAATTACGGATTGAATAGATTCGACCTTTCGTTTTATAGATACCTACTAATAAACGCGACGGGTAAATATAACATAGCATTGAGAAATCAAGAAGATACACATTACAATATTATTGTAAGATGTCGCACACAATAATCCAAGTAAGGTAATCTGCATCAGAAGGACTTATGTTAAAATCTTCAAAAAATATGGTCTGGCCTCGAATATTTTAAGTAGCTGGATCATTATAAGGTCCAATACAGGTTTAAAAAGAACATAAGTGGTCTTTTGTTTATTTCAGTAGCAACCGATTTGAAATTCATTCAATATGTATTTTTTTTATCAAAGCCGGATTTAATGCTTTAGGCATTTTCTATTAGTCTACCTTAGAGTGTAGCAGAGATAAAATACAGTAGGTGCAATATCAGAAAAAAAGGATACTAGAAAATAATTATTTACAAAAATGTATTTATTCATCATATTATTAAATTAATTACTATATATATACAACCTATACATAGAGACAAACTATAAATATAAACAAGTAAAAAATTGAAAAATTACAGGGCGTCAAAAAAATCGTCCGTATCGCAGTCAACAGGAAAAGCGCCCAGAAGGCTGGCAGCATTACCGCGTTGAATGGCAATGCTTATTTTTTGTGCAAAAAACAGGCCAGACCTCTGGTCACGAGAAGAGTCGACCAACCGCTTGGCGATTTCTCGAAATACTACATAGGCACTCGGACCCCATGGCCTAGTGTTTCAACCCCAAACGGCTCAAAAACATAACTACCAATCAAATCGTGATATTTGTGCCGTTTGAGATTTTCAGCACCTGCAGCAGCAAATAAATAATGAATAATTATACTTATTTAGAAACATAATTCTGAGACGAATCTGCCAACTTCTTGTAAATATGTTCAGGAGTTTTTTTTTCCAAAGGAAGTCGGTTAGTATCCGTCCTGTTTTGAGGGAGCTAATTCCAAAGGAAGACCACCTGAACAAAGAAAGCAGATTAGATAAAACCAGAGCGGTGAGAAGGACATCGTAGAAGACGATTATTGGCGGAACGAATATTCTTGTTGTGCGCAGAGCATAAATATTGACAATGAGTAGATAGATAAGAAGGAGAATATATATTGATAGATAAGGTGGGTTTGTTGAGAGAGAAAATTTATTTTGTCCTTTATGTTTCGGGGCCAAGGTACCTCTTTCGGTAGAACTCAGCAATGATCATTGTAAGAGAGATGCTCCAACCAACCCAGACGCCGCGAGGGTCGCTCAAAAAGGGAGGAGCTACAAGACAACTCCCGGCCACCGGAGACGCGGGTCTGTAGACGGTGAGTAATGGATAGCTCACCAACAGTCCGTCCAGTGACGACAGGCCATGTCGATGGCGCGTTCGTGTTCCACACACGCCTCAAAGAGATGCCAGCAAAGCAGAGGAGCCCGCCAAGGCCACTGTCTGCCGGGGTTGCCGGTTGTTGGGAAGAGATATCACAGCCCCGGAAAAAAGGTTTGCTGCGAGAGTTTTTGTATGAAGTAAACAGTACCTTTGTGATCTTCTGCCTTAATGTAATGTCCGATGAATTATTTTGTGTGTTCAAAAAAAAATATAGATATTGAACGACTCTAACTTGCTATTGATCTCCGGTTTCGAAGAAGAGTGATATGGCGACATCTATCATGTGAAATACAAACAAAAGAGATTTACATTAAAGTGTGTATGGTGAGCATAAAATCACCATATCGAGAGGATCTTCCCTTCTTTCTTTTCTATGGATAATGAGAAACTTTGAATCTGTTTCTCGTACCTCTAAGTTACAAACCAACATAATATTATACTATATAACAATACATTTATTATCGTAATACATACTCTCAACCACACCTTCCCCAATCACATTTCCAAAAAAAAGCTAAAATGTTTTGCTTGACTGGTGCCTAAAATTTTTTGACAGCAACCTGTTTCAAACGTGTGTTTATAAGTTTCAAGCAGCACAAAAATGTGCGCTACAATTAGCGACCTCACTGCTTCTCTAGAAATATCTTCAACAGCCTTTATAAGTAAAATTACCTACACAATATACATAATATATCTGTTTATTTGGCGAAAGTTACACATACTAGGATTATTCTTACTAAATAATGTAATAAAAGCGAAAGTGAAGCGAAAGTGTGCTAATTTAGGCCTAGATTTTGATGAATTTTGGTACAGAGATAGTTGAGACCCTGGAGATGGACATAGGCTTCTTTTTAAGTAAGAAATGAGGGAGAAGGATGGAAGAAAAGGGAAATCGTAGCTTTGAATTACAATGAATTAGGCGCAAGTTCAAAAACTACAGGTAGCAGGTACCTGTAAATTCGGAAAGCTAGTAATTAACTTACTAGTATTATGTTAGAAGTAGACATCACCACTACATTGTACCTAGAGACTTGGAAATGTCCAGTTCATTTGTAATAACTAGAAGTCCGAAACCAAGTATCTACTTCTCTAAATACTTATTCAGCTACTAAATATGTTTATTTTATCCAATTGTAATGATAGTGAAGAGCCCTTGATTCAATCAATCAAAAAGTATTTATTTTTCTACGGTGGCCGGGACTCCCGAGATGACTCCTGGCCGAACGGCGCGTTTGTGTTCCACGCGCGCCTCAAAGAGATTTCAGCAAAGCAGAGGGGCCTGCCAGGGCCGCCTGCAGCAAAAAAGGGGGTGAAATAAAGGGGCAAAGTTTTTATGAAATGTTTGTTGTTTTTATGAGACTATATTACTTTAAGTTACGACACTAAGGAGGTGAGTGGGGGTGGACACACTACTATATTAATATTTAGGTCGCGAGATGAGAGAAGGTATCAGTTCGTGTATTAATTACACGATAGATGTCGCTACCTAACAGAACAGCTTTAGAATATCGACTTTCCGATGTGACCTTTTATAATAGATGCAGTTAAAGATCACTAAAATATTTTGATATTCTCTACCTTTACTTATCAATACTTTATGCTGAAATAAATTTATGTAGGCGGAATAACAATCAGATGACTCACAACGATAAACTGTTCATTTTTAGGGTTCTGTTGCAAACTGAGAAAAACCTTATGCCACAGATAATTGTGTCAAAAACCTTTCCGATTCGTTAGGGTAATATAATCCTTACTTCCTTACTAATATTATAAAAGCGAAAGTGAGTTTCTTTGTTTGTTTATTT
The DNA here is from genome assembly GCA_958449745.1 of Ochropleura leucogaster. NCBI lineage: Eukaryota > Metazoa > Arthropoda > Insecta > Lepidoptera > Noctuidae > Ochropleura > Ochropleura leucogaster. The sequence goes on along the minus strand of OY288204.1, from coordinate 10,102,567 downwards.
GTTTGTTTGTTACCTCTTCACGCTTTAATGGCTAAACCGATTGTGATGAATTTTGGTACATAGATGGTTGGGAACCAGGAGACATAGGCTAATTTTTATTTAAAAAAAGTGGGATGAGAGGGAGAAAGAGGGAAGAAAAGGGAAACCTTAGCGTTGCTATTACAAAACAATAAGGCGCAAGGGGAACTGTGTTACCCCAAATTTAACGCGGGCGAAGCCGCGGGCGAAAGCTAGTGTAATATAATTTTGAGAATAGATAGATTCTATTAGAAATTTCAATTTTAGGTAAAAAGTGAAAAAAAAACGATCCAAATGTTTATTTACCGTCGAAGATGGAGGTGCTAACATTTTAAAATCTAATTATAATTTAGGGAGATGACGGTAACTTAGGATTAAAATGTGTAATGTGACGGCCGACTGGACGCCAGAGGGGACAAAGTGCTAATCGTTAGTCACGTAAAAAACTAGGATTGAATGTAATGTATAAAAAACTTAGATAGAGAATTCAAAGCGACGGGAGACGTATAGACTAGACTCAGATTAACAAGCCACTTGCCGCTTCGTGAACATCACACGCGGAAGGCAGCTCAGAGGTCACAGTCCGCTGTCAGTTCACCTCTGAAGGACGAGTCAGAAAGAGATCCCGCGCAGATCAGCTCCGTAAAGGTCCTTCGAGGCCACAGGAGAGGTAGAGAAGTAGGAGGCTTAAGTTGCATGCTCTTAAACTTCTCCTCACATCATGTAGACGATAGTCCAAAGAAAGGACGTTTGGTATCCGATCGATTTTATATTTCATAGGACTGTTTAAAGTGACAGGTATATATAGGTAGGTATATAAGCTATATAGTTTAGACTAAGATTTGCTTTGACATTATGGTTGGCGCAGTGGCTGAACGATTCACTGCTGCGCTGCTGCGCTGCTTGTCATGGATTCGATTCCCGGACGGAACAAATATTTGTATGACCCACAGGTGGTTGTTTCGGGTTTGGTTGTTTCTGTATGTGAGTTTAAATGTTTGTAAACGCACCTTCGATACAGGAGAAATTCCTAGTGCATCGTTATTTTTTTAAAGAAAAATGAAAAGTTTACCACGTTATGATTTACATATGAGAAAGATTCTGTAGAAAGACTGTACAAGTTCCTCTCAGGTTAAAAGTTGTTGGACATAAATATCTTATACTTGGCCGATGAGTGGCTTTCTGTTGGCCAGAAACATTTTTTTTAGTCCTATACTAAATTAGTTCCCGTTAACAATCACGGCTAGAAGATTCTAGATTTTTCATATACATCTTCATAAGGGCCACTTCTTGCCTAGGTTGCGGGTTGTTCATAATGTAGTACTCTTACTCAAAAACCCTTAAGCACTCTAATTAAATCAATGGGCAGAGGCCTAGACCAGGTGAAGTGATTTGATGATTACTTGTCCGAAAAAAAGGATGTTAGTAAATGTACTAATCATTTGAATGTACCTATATTACCTATGTATTTTTGTTAAGAAAAATACCACAAATCATGCTTTTTAATATTCATTAAAATATTAAATTTCATGAATATTTTAAGTTTCTTATTTTATTTGATAACGTCATTGGTGTACCTATTTGCATCTGTTGTACCGGACAGGGTTTGTTACATATTCTTATAGATTCATCCTGCTGTTTTCTCGTCGGTATGTCCCAGTAATTTTATTCCAAGAATGTTGGCAACAAACAGTTGAAATTAGAAGAAAAGGTGCCTTCAAAAAACACCACACAAATATTACTTGAAATTATGAAGAAAATAAAAAATGGGGGGGGGGGGGGCAACCATACATGTAACTCAGGATTGGAAAAATACAATTTACGTACCGATGGCTCTTAAAAATGATGCCGAAAGTTCTTAAATATAGGTTTTCTCTAGTTGAAAAAATGCAGGACGACTCTTTGTTTATGAGAAATGAGAATTTTTCGTGAACTGCAAAAGTAACTTTGCTTATCATTAAAATGCTATTAAAAAAAACCTATCTTGCAGTTGAGCGATAATTTATGTATATATGTATATATACTTATATGAAGAAACGCTCAAATTATTATTATTTAAAAAAAAACATATTAAAATATTTTTATTGCTTGCTGCTACAAAACCCTGTGTGTATGAGTACGACTCGCACATGACCGGTTTTTTCTAATAATAAAGTGATCGCTTTGATGAATTAAAGAAACAAATATATAATTATGCACAATTAATTGCAAAGCACGAAAGAGTAATTGCCAATTTACCGGTACATAAATAAATATATATTTTTTGTCGGTGAACCGGCGGCTTTTAGGCGACCGGTCATTGACGTATGATCTAATGTAGCTTCCTTTGTACTAGTATATATAGTTTCTTAATTTTATCATTAAAGGTTATCGACCTAAACTAAACGGGTTTTTGTACATTGCGTGTACATTAATATAAACTTTGCATAAGCTAAGCTTTGAGGGATATAAGGCATCATGTTATTACTAGCCAGTAAAATCTTTTGGGGCAAGGTGAGTAAGCAAAACTACTTTATGGTAATATTAGTGTACAAGAATTATAATTTTACGTTAATCCTCCTTTAACATTATTGCAAGGCAATATCTGCTACCTTAATATATTATAATAGGATTAGGGAATTAATAAAATGATGGCAAGAAAAACGGTTTAAATAAAACATGTTAATGATTAGGCTATTTAAAGCACATACTTTATATGAACACAAAATACTTGTTCATATAAAGTATGTACTATGTGTAGGTACTCATTTAGGCCGTTCAATAAAGATAACATTACAATGACACGATTATCAGGCTTACACTAGAATCAATGTTTAAGAATACTTAATTCTGGAAAATCCGATTCATATTTTTGAGAGGAAAAATAATAACAATGTATCGTCAATGGAATTTAGATCCTGCTTAGTTTCAAGGAACTATTTAAAATGTTATTAACATTACTTCAAAGAAAGGGATGACTGTGTGTTGCTAAATGTTTTATTTGATCAAAACACTTATAAATACAAGAGCCTCTAACAAATATTTGTAGTCTTATAAGTGTCTGTAAAACTAAATCATCGTGTCTGCATTGTTCTCGTTATTTGGAATTGGTAAGCATCTTTTTTTTTTCTTTTTTGGAAAGTTTCATACAATATATCTACATATCTCTCTTAAGTTTAATATGCGAAATAGTATAAAAGAAACAGTAGCATCTTCGATGTGCGTGTAGAATTATTTATTTTATTTATAAATTGGTTCGTAAAAGGTAGGTCATTTACAAGGATAGTTTGAATTATCTTTTTTGGGGATAACCCTTAGTCAAATATTAATATTTAAAATATTTGCTCACTATTTATTCACATGATACGTGAAAAAAGTTAAGAATGTTTTAAAGTTCGTTACTTCTTTTAGAACTAACAGACTTATAATTGCTTTAGGTTTAATAGTTAGTTTAGTTTTTTGCGTCACAGAGATAAATATCCAGTGTTAATAAATGCTAGGCTGAATTTGGTACTATGAAACATCGATTAAAACAATCTATGACTAGTAATGCACTATACATATGCTTATTTCTTCATCTTTTCATGAATCAATTTACGCATAAATATTTTGAATTGCATAAAAATATATCGGAATTACAATCTCCCACGCTGTGCCGAGGATAACTTCTCCCAACTTCAGGCCCTTGACCCAGCCGTCTAAGGATAGGAGGTGTCACCACCTTGTACCCTTACTAAGCTTTGGAGAATCCTGTCGGCATCGGTATTAAAATCGTGACGAAAATCCCAGAACTGGTTTTGTCAACAAAAGAATACAATCTGGCAAGAGCGAGTCGATATATAAATTAAAGGTTCCATTTACTAAGTATTTATATTTCACATAATTTTGTGATGTGTTTTGCCTAATTTTAACGAAGGTAAATTGATACAAAAGTCACAGTTAGTCCATACAGATGTGACGTAAAGTTAGACCTTATCAAATGAAATCAAGGACAAGACTGCATTTTATTATGAAATTGTAATTTGATTTGGTTAATAACGTCAGAAATAATTAAGTTTTATCTGTAAAGCTGTCGTTACAAAGAAGTGATGCCTCTAGTTTATAATAAAAAAACTCATAAAAGCTCTTAATTGATAAACAAAATAGATTTTGTGTTTCTTACAACATAACAACAATTATAACAGAAATCCCGATCCATACTTTTTTCCGAACTTTCCAAACTCTTCTTCAAAAAATTTCAACTGGTTTGACCTTCCATCCTTGCGAAAGTGAGTTTGTTTGTTACCTCTTCACGCTTTAATGGCTAAACCGATTTTGATGAATTTTGGGACAGACATAGTTGGGAACCAGGAGACGGACATAGGCTATTTAAAAAAAAAGTGGGATGTGAGGGAGAAAGAGGGAAAAAAGGGAAAACTTAGCGTTGCTATTACAAATCAATAAGGCGCAAGGGGAACTGTGTTACCCCGAATTTAACGCGAGCGAAGCCGCGGGCAAAAGCTAGTCGTTGATAAAAGAAAAAAATAACGTACAGCAAAACCATAAATTTAACCACAAAAGAATTGCAAAAGTTTTGTAGGTTTAATAGTTTTGTAATCATGTTTTTTTTTTAATAAAAAATTAAGCTGTTCTACAGAAGATTTCATATTTTGGAAGAGGTTACAAGAGGTATAAATGTGCTAGAAACAATATTTTCATATTTGGAGTAAAACAGAACGTTATGTAAACAGTATTCTTATAAGTAACAGTGCAAATGGCACAATAAAGTCATTATAACATGCATATTCGTCTTTATGGAACGATGCCACTCATGTCACAACATGTAGGTATCCCAACACCCACTAAAACCCAAACGGACTAGATTTTTGTATGTCAACTAAGTCAACTAAGTCAAGAACCTAGCAGTACCTAAATGGAATAATGTGTTGTGAACGCAGTCGCACTATATTGTTGCATTTTAATCATTTTTGTTTTATGCAAATCGATGTGTGAAGTGGATCTTCAAACATTCCATAAGAGAATTACGACTCTCTTGCAAGTCGGTCGTCTCGAAACTGCTCGGGATTGCTCAGTTAGTGACTAAAAATATTTAATATAAAAAATGCAAAGTTGAAGTGCAAAGTGAATGATTAATATCACTCATCCAACTCGCAACCGAACTATTTATAATTTATTATATATGCTAATGCTTTAATCTGACCTCGTCACACCTTGATTTAAGGATTCTGTTCCACTTTTGGTACGTTTTAAATAAAATTTATTATCATTTAAATGTTAATTAAATGTCAATGATGAAGGAGATCATTTTGACAATATAAATGTATTTCCTCCGAGGTGCTAACCTATGACACATTATTTGATCTAGTTTCAGATCAAGAACATAATTTGTGGAGATAGCAGGCAGACTGGTCGAGCATCTGATAGCTGTTGCCGGTGAATTCTTTTGTGAAAATGGCGAATGCACTAAAATTCGTAAGTACCTGTTTTCTTTTAATAAATATGCATCGTGGTTAATATGCACAGTGATTTTTTATTTTACAACATGCGTAGAATATGTAAACAATAATTAATATTAGAATAACTCGATTAATAACTTAGTCATCGTTTACAACAAGGTGACAATACAAGTATGGAATGCTGTTGCATGAAAAAATAACAAAACTTTTGTGAATCTGTGGTCAAGGGCCCTTTTTATTGGGGCTTGAACTTCTTTTGAACTTTGAAGAGCTTTTTTTATAAAACCTTAAATACATTAAATCTAATTTAACTTTGCATCTAATACAAATATAATTGTTCAGCACGACACATGCAAAGATCGTTCAGGGTTTTACCTTATAAATAATTAATAAACATAACATACTTGCATGCCTTCATAATGATTTGACATTAGACAATAATTCGTATTTAAAACAGTGCATATGCATAAGAATTTGTTTAATAATCGAATCAATATTCATTATTTCCAGGTATTTGTGATAACGTTGTGGGCAGTCATACATTGTTCACCTTATGACGATGGGAAGTATAACCCGAAGAAATTTAGAGTTTACGACGATGGCGGATACTACAGGCCATTAGATGAGGGAAAATATATTCCGAGTGACGAAGGAAAGTACACCTACATATACCAACAAGGGTTATATCCAGAAGATGACGGTGACTACAGATATGTTCATCAAGTCGGCCCCAATGGAGGATTCGGTGGGAATGGAGGATTCGGAGGCAATGGAGGATTTGGAGGGAACGGCGGATATGGCGGGAACGGAGGAAACGGAGGATTTGGACCAAATGGCCCTAACGGCCCATGGGGTCCCAAGGGCCCTCCCGGTCCACCTGGTCCGCCCGGCCCACCAGGCGGCAATCCAAGACCTAAGCCTAACAAAATCGATTACATTGGTTCAAGGAACTATGCTAACAGATATCCTTACATTCACAAAGTGATAAAGGCTTTAGTGGACAAATATGTGTCAGATGAATCCGTCAACTTTGGTGACGAATACGAAGGAAGTACGAACCATTACAGGAAGGTGTATGCTGATAAGGAAATTGCAGTGAAATGCAGATATTTGGAGCCAACATCTAACCACTCGGAGTTTGTTACCCAGTAAGTTGAACCTTTCATACGTTTGTTAACAATAGGTCTATGCAGAGTACCTAATTACTTATTTATGTGTTAGAAATGTACTTGTCGGTTCATATATGCTTGAGAATCAGAAGTTGAAGTTCCCGGTGGTATAACTTTTTTTATAACTTTGACCCAAACTAGTATTTTTCTGGTTGTTTGTGTTTAAACATTTTAAACTCACACGAATAGCGAGATCCGAAACAATCTACCTGTAGGCCATTTATATATTTGTTTCGTGTGGGAATCGAACTCACGACTCGCGAGCCGCAGAATCCAATCGCTGGCTTTCGGTATTTACCCATCTAATATGTTAATTTTCGTTTTTTATACCTTAAAATTAAAAAAGGGAACCCTAATAGATACACTTTATTGTCCGTCTGTCAGAACCCTTTATCTAGGAAACGCCTAAAAGTATCAAAATTACGATTGAATCTTAATACTCTAGTCTGAGGTCCCTTGGATTTGTGAAAAATTCCAACCGTCTAAGTCTAAATATAATGCATTAAGATATAGCCATAATAGTCATAAAGATATGGCCGTTTTTGACGCATTTCCTATAAATTTGCAAAGGGAATCGGGTACTTCCCGTTAGCCTAGAGTCATGAAATTTGTCAATAAGCAATATCATAGAGCACAAGTAAAGGGGAAGACCTAAAACCGTAAATCAAGATGAAAAAAATGTGATTTCCCTTTAAAACTGCGGTTGGTAAATTAATTGCAACCTATGTCGATGTTTGAGAACAACAGTTTTCCAATTGCAAAGTTAAGTTTGTTCTTCAATTCAGTTTATCTCTTCATTAGAGCAATGTTAGGTACTGAATGTACCTAACGTTGCTCTAACCTACAAGTTTGAATGGAAGATTCGGTGCGCGAGTCAAATTCACACTTACCTAACCTAACCTAACGTTGCTCTAACCTACAAGTTTGAATGGAAGATTCGGTGCGCGAGTCAAATTCACACTTATCCGGCATTTTTTTGTACTGTAACCATTCTTTCTTTTAAATAAATAACGTTGCTGCACATTAGGCCCCTGTATCGTGGCTGCGTTTACAAACATTTACACTCACATACACAAACAGTCATACCTAGAACAACTCTCTGTAGACCTTAAATATTTGTTCCGTGCGGGAATCGAACCCGCGAACGCACCGCAGCAGTCATTCGCTCAGCTACTGCGCCAACCGTGTCGTTTTTCATGTAATTTATTACCAGAAGTAATTTCTGTAAGTTTAGCTTCAATTTCGTTTCTTTAATTACATCAAAAGTAGTAAATTGAGCTTTATTTATGGTCTAAGGGATGTTAGACTAGTTAAGTAGTAGTAGTAGGCTTACCATAATTAAGGTCTAGTGGGAAAAACATGCATCTGAGATGAATTAATCATCTTCATCTCTCGGCAAAGTTTGTCGACCGGCACAGCAGTGTCAACGGCGGGTAAAATATGTAAAGTAACTATACGGGTCGGCTTTGTTGATCAATGAATACTGCTAAATCCATAGGTAATTCAATGAAAGCTCATATTCGTCAGACATTATGTTTAAATAAAAAAAAAAAAACCTTAAGCAGATCCATTTAGTAAGAAAAACAAACAATTATCACAGCCATGTTAATTTCTTTGTTTAGTCCTAAGTATGTATTTAACTTTACCTTTCGATAAAACACAAAACTCCGATCGAACATTTTTGTTTTGGATCCTGTGCAAATATTGACATAACTAAAAACAATGCTCGTTCATTGTCAAAAATAAAAATATTGGAATTTATTTATATTTTATTGAACAAGAGGACGTTCTTAAAAGTTTAAACAATCGATTTCATGACTCTATATATACTCTATATCTTTACTAGCTGGCGCCCGCGGCTTCGCCCGCGTGATTTTGATATCTTATGTGTTATTCCTGACTATAATATACCTCTGTTCCAAATTTCATCTGGATCAGTCCAGCAGTTTTTTTTGTGATTACCAAACACACATTCATACTCACCAACTTTCGCATTTATAATATTAGTAGGATGTGTCAAGGAACGGAAGAAAACTGTTACTGATAGAATTACCAAACCCTCCATGGTTTCACAAAACGATGCAAATATGACGAGCATTTGAGATAAATCACGATCATATAGATGATATGATGAGTAGACACTTTATGCAGAAGATAACAAGATATAAACTTTGTCTTGTTGTATTTGGCTAAGCATAATTAATCCATGTTTTAACATTTAGATAAAGAGATAGATTTATTTATTTGGTGCAACAAAAGATACAATACTTACAGGAATTAACACAACATGTATCAAACTTGTAAAATAATAGATTACAATAAAAAAGTAAGGTAGAAGTTAGATTGACATTTAGACACATCACATACATTTATAACGGTCGCCCACCAGTGGGCGGTGTGTGTCTCAAGATTGCACCAAATTCCTATTTGGTTTGGTTGAGCTGGACTCCTATCCTGCTGGACGCTGGTATTCTGCTGAATCCTGCTTGCTGCCTTCCTGCTTATTTATTTAAAACTAGCTAGTAGAAATGTAGATTCTTAAATTTAAATTGGAGGACGCAATGAAAGAGACTGGAATGGAATTGGAATGCACCGTGTGAGTATGTGAGGGTTGGCAGATGTTACAGTCTGCTTACCGTATGCATATTTCCACGTCAGATTTGTCTTGGACATAAAAAGGTTCACATTGCATTTTATTAGTTGCAGTTTGATTTAAAATGTATGTCTTTGCCTTTTCAGGTATCCTCCAACGCTGAAACTTCCTCAAGGTGAAAAGTTCGGCTCCTACTACAGTTTTAGAGGCTCCAAGGTTCTAAATACCGTAGAAAACTCTCTTACGAATAAAATAAAGTTAGAGTACGAAGTATTTGTTAGAGTTGTTGATACGACTACGCAGTGAATACGCTCCCTTATTTAATGTAATATAACCGTGATATTTATGATATTTTATGATTTGGCAATACTGTAATTTAATAAACCTAATTAAGCTGTAAAATTGAAATTGTTTATTGTTTTATTACTCCTTACTGTTCGTGCTTACATATTTTACAAATATTCAAATTAATGTTCTTTTGTTAAGCGATGTTATTTTACCATAGATGTCTTAATATGCCATATACAAAGGTTGTATTGCCACTTTACCGGGTTGGTGACCGCATGAGCAGAGTCATCATGCACTGTGTGTATTAGCTACCTTCATAACTTTTTTGTTGTTGTTGGAATGTGCCTACCCTAATAACCCCTTTTATGGTGCGGTCAAATCGGTGTAGACGGGTCGCGGACCAGAGGCCAATACCGGACTGTGACAGATATTTCAGTACATTATTTGTAGTAAATCTGTATTCGTTTGACCAAACTTAAATAATAATCTTCAAACGGCTGAGTAGATTTTTTTGAAACATATTTAAGAATACCTTTAAAATTGTTTCATCCGCCCAGGAGCTTTGATGACGAAGACAGATAGACATACACGTATGTTTCTTTAAAACTTAATACACCCCGTCGGGGTTTAAAAATAGTAATAAATTACATAAAACGACAAACACCAGCATGCATAAACAATATAAAATGCAAGGATGATATACCAAATTGCACTAAAGAAGGAACAATAATAATCAGTATATTTCAGATACATAATTTGCATAAAAACAGTAAAAATAAGTGATCATTACCAAAACTTTTGTACTATAAAAGATAAGAACTATCAAAACATTAATTAAGTTGATTAAATTACAAAATAAATAAAAATGTAAATGGTGTGTTGCTAAAAACAGCTTTGCTCAAGTTTGATCTAAATAATGTTTTATATAGAGATCACTTATGAGCGCAATTCCACAACTATCAGTGTTTTTCGCATGAAAAGTTTTATAACCTACGATTATTTTACAAATTAAGATTATCCAATCAGTTAACGATGTATTGCAAGTAATCACATTGACTTATTTATAGATATAGGAGTATCTATAAACAAGTCAATGTGATTATTTGAGTAAAAGGCCTTAAATAACATTTTTATTCTGTAGTTCAGTAATAGCTTGAATTTAGAACAGTCAAAAGTAAGACTTATTAACTTTGCTTTGTATAACCGTTCTTACTTCGTTTAAATGTTTTAATTCTAGTCTTGCATAAAATTGTCAGTATTTGCAAGAAACAATTGGCAAAGAAATGCAATTTAAATGTGATGAATATCTTGAGCATGAAAAGAATACAAAAAAAATTGAATATTAAGTACATCATGGGGCATCCCTGTTCTTGCGTATCTAGATAATTTGTGCATTTTCTGGAAATACACACCATAAATAACAATAAAAAAAAACAAAGGCGTCGTAATTTTGCAAAAGGTTCCAATAATATTTTCAAAGAATAAAAGATTCACTTATACCAAACAGGATTAAGCCTTCGACATTCAAATAATAATGCAATAAACAGAAATAACACATTCCTTATAACACGTTTAGACTAAAATGTTACAGATACATATGATTAAAATGAGCCATCCTAGATCATTTCGAACATAATATATGAGATCAAACTTACATAACGAGCAATAAAAATACAAAAGTGTGAATTTTATCTGGTTATTTAAATATTTTTAAAGCTTTGGTACGGCCATAATTTGTAGATCCTTTTGTTTTGGCTACAAGTACCATACACAAGTGGGGTTTCAGCTTTTGCTATTTCTGCTTTATATCGTCAACTAGCTTTTGCCCGCGGCTTCGTTCGCGTTAAATTCGGTATAACACAGTACCTGCTACCTGCAGTTTATGCCCTTGCGCCTTGTAATAGCAACGCTAAGTTTTCCTTTTTCCTCTCTCGTTCTCCCTCATATCCCACTTTTTTTTTAAATAAAATTTTTAGCCTATGTCCGTCTCCTGGTTCCCAACTATCTCTGTACTAAAACAAACAAACACACCCACTTTCGCTTTTATAATATTAGTAAGGATTTTAATTTGTTGGCAATAAAGGTATAAGCACAGTTATTTATGTAGTGGTACGGGATAAGCATCGCGTCAACTTGACTCGTCCAGGATTTTTTAAGAATTCCATACTGGAACGCATAGGTACCTATGTGTTAAGTATCATGGCATCGCCTGGGTTTGGGATCAGTATTAAGGTCTTGATGTAGAACGTGACTTCAGGAAAATGTGATGGTGAATAATTTAGTTACTTTTACAATAGTGTTACTTTTAAATACGTCACTTTCGCAAGACGCCGTTTTCGCTACATACATACTTGCACAATAAAGTAATTAAAAATTTATTATTATTATATCTATATTTTTCAAGACGTACTTGCCCGCTTCTGCAATGCTAATAAATAAGTTCTCTCCCGAGAAAAAAAATGACTTGAATGACATTCTGCGAAAATAACGTTATTCGAAAGTGACATTGTGTGAAAATGACGTTCTGTATGCTTATTAGATAGCAGTCACTGAGGTTAAGACAACGAGATATTGCACCATCGAGTACCGGTCACCAAGCTCGCGGCGAGTCGTTGCCCTGCCTTTGCGTACATGCTGGCAGACATGGCGCCTACTCGCAAGCACGGCGTCCAGCCGATCGCTACAATTATTTACTCATGAGCCCACACTATGTCAACGCCATCTAGAGCTTATAGGTGTTACCCACTACACGAAAATAGAAATGAAATATGTCGATGAAATTAAAGTTGACCACTGGGCAAAGGTTTCAGCGCGGTTACCCGAGAAAGGACAGCACTTGCGTCACTAAGCCCGAAGAGTAGACGAGGTAACGTGCATCATACGTCTGGTCGGCTGGTTCGAAGGAGAAGGCTACCTGTAACGTATGAGGATAGGCTTTTGCAAAGTAGTAGTTCATTGAAGGTCAATTAAAAATAAATATAGATAACTTAATTGAATATAACCACACTCTATCTAAAATCTAATTGGTAGAGGAGATTATGGCAATATTACCTAACTAGTCCTTGCAATTAATTGGAACATAATATTTTTATGATATAAAGGATTTAGAAATAAATTAATAAATAGCCAAAATTCTCAGACACTTCTGTAGGTTAGATTTGTTATTAACAAATCCATCTTATGTAAATGATGATAGATGTCAAGCTTCTTTTTAGGTATGTCTGAGTTTAGAAAAGTCTAAAATCTGCTCGAACACGTGTTTTGTTGAATACTACGAAGAAATCTAGATCAAATTCAGGACAAGAAAGAACTATGTACATATGTAAGTATTGTAGCTCGTGATACAAAGGCTAGAGTATATAGGTAATCGAGCACACAAAGGCAGGCTAAGATTGTAGTTAATAAATAGTAATAAAGTGAAATTCTGTTTCTATATTTTATCAATTATAAGGCGATAATAATTGTACGAACAGTCGTTATCGATGTCGAGGTATTGTTACGCAGCACACTTATTATGTTATATTTATGTTATTCTGCCGATTTTGATTATACACTACACTTTATTACATTACACTTTATTGGGCGTTATTCACCTGTCCTTAAAAAAATTGCATAAATTCCATAAACTGTGTCCTCATACCAAAATATGCATAGGAACATACGATAAGAGTAAAATCAATCGATTAGCACACCCTATTATTTCCGCGTTTCGTTCCCTGTATTAACGTCGTGTTATAAATTATTTTACTGTGTAAAAGTATTTTATCTTCATTAATACCAATACAAATATACAAACAAACAAAACCTTACTTTCACATATATATAATATATATTTATTAGTATGATTAAGCTTGCAAGTAAAACCGGAAGCCTATAGCTTAATAATTAAAATGGCTGTCACGTAGTTAATTTACACTACGCGACGTAAGTTTGCTTCAGACGTGAAGTTAAGACACAAGTTATAGCCCCCGCAGACCACAGACTTTCCATCGACCTACAGTTTGGTCGGGCTCTTAATCAGTATGAAGATGTATGCAAGGGCGCACATTACAACGGTTCGGTATCGGCCGATAAATAAGTTTGATGGGCTAACCGACTGCCTTCAAACTAAACTATCGGAAAACTGCTAAATAAGTATGGCGTTCTTCTACGCGCGCAAACTGGCCGATCGTTTAGTCGGCCGACTCGGCCGATCCTTCAGTAGTTTTCTTGGTACTTCTCCTCCGTTGTATAAGAGCAATAATAACATTTCTGGATAATATTGTATTAACTTTCATTATGCGACCGTTCACTTCAAAATCCTCTTACCAAGTAGAAAATCGTTCGAGAGCAGTTGGCTGACCGTTGTCTAGTCTGCGCACTCATCGCCAACCCGACTGTTTAGTTGGCCCAGTGTGCGCGCTAGCAGCCCAACCCGATCAAACTATCGGCAGACTAAATAGTCTGTGGTCTGCGGGGGCTCTTATAGTAATTAATTAAAATTTACGATATTTATTTTGCTTTGCAATATTTTATTTATTGAAGATATCCTTCAGTCCTTTCTTGGCGTGCAATCGAAACAACCTTGATTTGAACTGAAAAGGTTCTGAGAGAATAAATATAAACCAAATTCAAAATTGGGAGGATAATTCGTTTTAAGTGTTCTAAAATAGACAAAGGTACCAGCTGTAACAATATGCCCTCGTTATTTATGTTAATGAAGATCTAATTTTAGTAAGAAGATACTTACTGTTGTCATGTTTCCGGCAAAGTATTTGTACAGTGGGCGGTCACCGAGTGATCTAAGTATGCTAGTTTGGGCGCGGTCAGTTGTATAATATATCACATAGCGGCCCAAATAAGCCCCACAAACGACGCCTTCACAAATAAAATTTACATTTTTGCAATTTAAACGGAGGTATTGTTGCAATAAATACTCCATTTTCGATTTTCACGATCGTATATAAAGAAACGATGGGCGTTTAGGCTTTATTCCATTGAAAAGAAGCTACGGGGAACAATGAAAACGATTACTGTGAGTAGGCAAAAAGGGTTTCATCAAATATTTAACAAAAATCAAATCATTTTGACTAATTGAATTTAAGAAGCGGTAGCTCAAATCAAATAGTGTTTAATATCTAGATCTATCTAGAAATTGATAACATAAAAATAATAAATCGATTATTGATAATAACAAAAATGCCTTCATTAAAAGCTATGGGTTCCTGCTTAATATTACAGACCCACAACTGCTCAATTTGTGAATAAATAATTTGCCTAACTGGTGATGCATAGGTATTCATTCGGTCCAATTATTTATTTAGACAATTATTACCAATCATTGCAGATAGCAATGAGTTTAAATTGTTATAATGTATTTATACAATTATTAGCTGGCGCCCGCGGCTTCGCCACCGTGTCAAAGAAAAAAAATATCCTATGTGTTATTCCAGACTATAATCTACCTCTGTGCCAAATTTTATCAAGATTCGTTTAGCCATTTTCACGTGAAAAAGTAACAAACATCCATACATCCAGCCATCCTCACAAACATTCGCATTTATAATATTAGTAGAATTAGACAAGGTTCTTTATGTATTACTTATTAATACGATTATACGTTAAATTATCAAAAGGATTGAAAATAAAACGTTATCTGCTCTGAAAAAGAAAAATAAGAATTAATACTATTTATTTTAAACACATTTTTTTTTCAAGATCTTTTAACATTTTTTTCAATGTTAGTACTTTTTGAACCTTGTTAATTCTAATACCATTTCATATCGTTATTACTTTATAATTATATAGTTACACATAAACAAAACTCCTGAAGCTTTTATCGCTGCTAAATGTCTAGCGACAACATAAATCGATTTGCCTGCTATTTACCTAGGCACCAGCGGTCAGCTATAGTGACGGAGGAAAAGAAGGTCGCAGTAAGAATTAATACCTACGTAACTTAAAGCTAGAGCATACCCTAACCTGCAATGTTGTTATTGTTTTTTTTTTCAAATGACACATATTGATATACCAGCCAATTATGTGTTCAGGACAGAGCAACACACCAAAGCTCTCGAAAACTACATCAGAACACCACATCGAATGCAGTCGCTGTGGCTCAAATTGGCTAGAGATTCTCTTCATCATCTAGGCACTTTAACACCGACTTATACTCATATTTTGAAATGTTCTGTACATTTCTCTAAATTTTTAACCTAAGTCGTTTTGTATTTAGTTTATAGTTCTGGCCCTGACCGCTGTCAGCTTATCCCAGGCTGACGACGATGGTCGGTACCACCCTGGAAACTATGGGGGCAACTACAACAGCCTGGCGTATAGGAATGGCAAACACGGATCGATCTACAACAGATACTACCAACCGCAGTACTATCAGGCGCTCAATCGGGAACTTTTGACTCCAGCGGTCGGCTATGGCGACAGGTGAGATTTTTTTTTATTTTTTCTTTAATTGTCAACGTTCACCCCTTTATTTTTATGAGACTTAATATTTATGTTACACATTTTTATGTTATTTCCTTTAGGAAATAGAATTGATTGTAGTTGCCCTTTAGTTAAGGTTTTCTATGAAACAATTATTAAGTAACGACTTCATTGTTTTTTTTTTTCAAAGAAAAATATTATACCTTGAAGTACAGAACTTATTTAATTTATTTATGAGTTTGGTACCTAATGATGTTTCATTTACTGGCATAAATATTCTAGATTAATCTGCAAATTTCCTTTACATTAGGTAAGGCAATCAATAGCAGACCTGCGTGATATTAAACTATAGTTTATGTGGACCTGGATTTTGTAAATTTTGTGGTGATTGTACTTTTTGGTTTAGACTTTAGATACTATTAGTTAAAGAAATCATCATCTACGTAGTTTTTTTTAACTACGTTGGGGTCAGTTTTCAGTCGTCGGATGTAGCTAACTATCTGATCTCCTGAACTTAGTTATTAGGTAACACAATAACCAATCACAGGGATTTGTTAGACTGGCTGTCCGAATTTCGGGAGTCCGACAAGAAAAAGGAAAATACAAGGCTGAAGGATTTTACATAGTATTTAATTTTCTTTTGAAGGTTATACTTAAGAAATAAACATAGCCATCTCGATCTCATCGCTATGTACATTTAATAAAAACAGGAATCTTATCAATGAGCCTACCATTTAAATGTCAAGCAGGAAGCAACCGCATTTGCATAGTTCATTGGGATTAGGAATGAACTTATGGCCTTTAGCAGCCTATGTTCCAATACTTGGTAATCTGCCATTTTGTTAATAAATTGATCTGACGTGAAATGTATGACATTTAACAAGGATATCAATAACGATATTGATATTAATAGGTGTAATTATGCGTTTTAGAACCAAATTACTGACCTTTCTATGTTATTTGTCGATTTTAGCCTAGAGCTAATTGAATTTGTATTGTGTATAATAATTGATTAATATTCTGGTTTCGTTTATTAAAAATAAAGTCTACTTGGTGTAATAAATCACCCTATCACATATTCTTAAAAGAATAAAAGCCCCTCATAAGAATTTAAAAATAAAATGGCTAGCTCAGATAATGCAGAAAAGTTTAGAATGCCTAATCAACTTTAGAACAATCAGATCATGTTACGCAGACATTTCCCAGACTATTTATTAATCACAAAATGTGTATTAAAAAACTCGGAGTACAAAGAAAGATGTCCGTCGTGGAAGTTTCCATATTTTAATGTCACAGTAGATCGTGTTATGGTGATACGTGTTTTCTGATATTATCATGATGGATGCGGGTTGTTCCGTACATCCGCGTTGGCAGCTCATACCAACGTGACAGATGACATTTCCCATGACGGTTCAAGGACATAACACGTGTTACGAATTTTTAATTAAGGCGTGGGTTTCTTCACGGTGACCAAAATAAGCTGATGACTAATTCTATTTAGATGAAATATCAAGTTTATTATCTGAATTCCACAAAATAAACCAAATTAATTGACTACAAGATGTGTACAGTGTAGTGGAACTCTTCAGGGGCCACCAAGTTTAAATCGATTTCATTTGTTTCAGCGTTGAGCAAGCTACCGCCTTCCCTACAACAGTCACGTACCGCACTCCAGTTACTCCTGTTGTATCGACTTACCGCCCGTTTGTGTACTCCACTCCCAAGCCATTCGCTCTAAGCCCCAAACAAGTTCAGGCTCCTGCAGCAGTCTACCACAAGTCTGTGTCAGACGCTGCGGCAAGTGTCGTCAGAGAGGACAGAACCTTCGATGAAAACAATTATCATTACGCTTATGAAACCGACAATGGAATTGCTGCTGAAGAGTCTGGTATTGTTGACGCTTCTGCTAACGGAGTCGGTGGAGGAACCAGGGTCAGGGGTTTCTACGAATACATAGGCGATGATGGTCTTAAATACAGGGTAGACTATGTCGCCGACGAGAACGGTTTCAGAGCAAGTGGTGCGCATCTGCCCAAAGCTCCCTAACGTAATTAGTTATATTTATATTCAGACGATGTAAAATATTTCGAGACCACACATTAAAAAATGTGAAGCATCTTGTTATTTTATTACTCTCAACAACTGAGTTATTTTAAGTTTTATATCCCTACCTGAGATTTTATGGGTCCGTAGGCGGAGCCACATCCTTTTCCTTACAAAGCTGAACTCGTCTCAGTTTATTGGGCAATCTTGACGAAACACTTTATCGAAAGGAATTGCACACATTTAAGTATAACTTTTAGATTTGAATACGAATTCAAAGGGGATAGAGTATACTGTTAAATGATAAGCAAAAATCTTATTCTAATCAGAACATTAGAATGATTGGCCAAAATGACTAAAGAGTTTTAATCGAATACTTTCTATCGATAATTTAAATTATTTAACCTTTTGAGTGTGATATAATATAACATCACGCTTTTAATACTCGAAGAGTAAGACAGAGGTGAATTCAATAGGACACCCATATTTTGCCAGTTAAGGTTCAGTCCCATTTAATAGGGAGGCAACTCTATTGCCCTTAACCAGGCACTAATCAAGACTCCGTGGCTAAAACCCAATAACACTTTGCCGGACCCGGTTATCAAATTTGCGATCTTAAGACCAAGAGCAGGTGATGAGATGAGGCTAACAGTTGACACTATAAATTTAAACTAATTATTGTTGCATTCTTGTTGTGTGAGTCACAAGCTGGGTCTAGTTTGCTTTTTACTAGCAGTTTTATTAGTCTGGTTGCTTGATTTATAGTTTTAAACTTTGAATATACATTAAACATATCTATAGTAATATTATATCGCTTGGTACGCAGTCTTACCAAGCGATACCCCTTGGTAAGACTGGTTGTCAGTCTTTCGGAACACTGACTACCTGTAAAAACTGTTAAAGATCTCCAAATGACAGCCGGAACCAACGGCTTAACGTGCTTTCCGAGGTACGGAGAAACCTCGGTATATAACGGGTGGTCACCCATCCACAGACCAACCTAGGCAAACGCGGCTTAACCTAAAGATCGACCCGAGCACTCCCTTTAAATAGGATGTAACATTAAGGTATGATGTCTGATTTTGTCAGTAGTACTTACAGAATCTGGATTTATGCCTCGTTACATGGGAACAAACATAACTAAACGTGGGTGTACTATTAGATATAGCTCTTCAAAATTACTAACGAACTTGACATTTAGAATCGTCTTTGTTCTTGAATACAAATAAATTATGAATTTATGATTGGATAACTTTATAACGTCAAATATCTATTAGTTATCTGTTACATGCACTTTAAAATACATTCATCATGTTGGGCTATAGATCAACGTAAGTGTCTGACATTTTTTATATGGACGGAAAACTTGTCGATATAAAAACAGACAATCACGTTAGTTTAACAAAAAAAAAAACGCAAAACAAATTGGATTATATCAACTGTAAAATTGATCTTATCCCGAAACAATGACTGACGGAGATCGAGTGATTAATTGCGCCTCGCCAAAGAAACAAAAATACTACTAAAAAAGCTTTAGATAATATTGTTTCATACGTGTCATAAGAGAATTTTTTTTTAAGAGCTTCTATACTATGTTATCCTTGGGCAAACTCTACACTTTATTAAGAACACTTTTGAGAAGGAGGTAAACAGGAGAATTCATCTAAACTGGATTGCGTTAGGGCTGCTTAGCCGAGTCTTTTCGTAACATACTCCAAAGAGCCCGAAGTCAATCAGTGCGTCCTGCCATTTATGATTTAAAGGGCCGTGACGTGGACGCTCACGGTACGGTTGGCACACAAATTCAAAGTCGCTCATCGAGCTTTGGAACGGGCTATGTGAGTCTCTCTCATCTGACAGAGAACCAGAGTTATCCATATATCGCCATAGCTTACCAAAAAAATGATAATTGGCCGACTATATTAGCCATATAATGGATGTTGTAATGACCCGGCCATATTATCATTAAAACTGATGCCGCTGTGAGCTGTTCTTAAGTGGAGACCACGAATCGTCAAGCGTAAGATGAATTACTCTCAGGGTGTTAACATAAACATTACGGGATGGGTAAGGCGGTAACGATCAGTGCATCAATTTCTTTGTTATTTTATGTTCTCACTTAAAAAGAAAGTGGTTTATATTTGCCCGAGAACGAGCTATACGGGGTTAAGTCTAATTGTTAAATGAGGTTCATTTTACTACTAGTTGAGGCCGGTTTTTCGTACCCGACGACTCTGAGAAGAAACAGCCGAAACAAACTCAGGCCTTAGTCTTTTAAGATACAGACAAAATCTTGGTCAACTTACATAAAGACTATGCAGATTAGTGTCTGAAATAGTTTTTTTTTTAAATAAAATAACACACAGATATGTGTAGACCTGTATTTGTCAGTTATAGTTGTAAATTGACTCATAACTCAAGCAGACAGGTCACTTTTTGTACACAAACTACCAGACAATCGTTAAAAACTATATTCCAAAAAAAATTACGTTGTTCATCAGGCCAGATTAACTTGTTTCTTTACGCTGGTATATCCTGCACGGATCTATATCGACCCGCACGGGTTTGTCTGTTCTGTCCCGGCAACCGGTTTCGTTATGTAAGCACTCTCAGGCTCTTTGGGGCGATAATGGCTGGTAGCACCTGGATGAGACTTATAGAGATGCGATGGTCGAGTTAACCTCTAGAGCCCCAGCGGCACAAAAACGTGACAGTAAACAAGTATTACTGTTGAGCCCCGCTTGCACAAATTTGTGCCACCAAACCCCGACCGATTTAAAACTGTATTTGTAGTAAAGATAAATCTTAAAATCAGATCACGCTTACGATAAGAGCCCGCCCGGCAGTGCTTGACGGATAGTTGGCGTAAATAATGGCGGTTTTTAAGAGGTTAATGTTGTTTGTTGATTTAAGAACCCTATGACCAGTAATGGACGGCTGTACAATATCATAAACGATGACGAACTGTCTATTAAGAATTGATTAATTACGATTTCTAACCCTTGAATTTACAACTTAATAAAGATGAGCTTAATTAGAAAATATTTATTTTATCGTGATTATAGTCTGATGAGTTTTAAAGAATATATAAAAAGATTTTAAGGAGTAATTAATTTTATTGCGAATAATTTATTGTTGTATTTTGACACGAAAATAAATAACTAAACGTTTACATTAATGCAACCAGGATGACCACTAACGTTGATGATTTGATGATTTAACTTCAGTAACAAAAAGAAAAGATTCTTCTTTGATACTTTGAACCAAAGTACTCCCTACTTTGGTTCAAAGTATTCCCGAGTTTGGTTGGGCGTAGTTTTAGATCTGCCTTTATTTGTATTCTAGATGTGTACCTGTCCGTCTTATACGTTACCAACTACTATGGGAACTTACAAAAGGCTGTGCTTGAACTTTTTTCGGTAAGTGACACGGTATTTTGCCCAACATGGTCATTATAATACATTTGCAATTCCACCGCTTGCAGGCGATGCTTTCTGTTGACAACTAAATGTTGCATCTTGGTAATTAATACATATGCAAACATTGTGATAATATCAATGCCGTCTTGCGAAAAGAAACAGATTGGATTGGTATAAAAGTAAAAAAAAACTCATCAATAGACATCAGTTATCTAACAGATCTTCAGATCTACTCTTCAATCTATCAACACAAAAAAAAACGATTAAAATGAAATTCGCTGTAAGTCACATTACTAAAGCATTATTTTCTGGTGTGAGAGAATATTTTTTGTAGATCTATAGCGTGCTATTGTTTTTTTTAAGATTGTCTTCGCCGCCGTGTTGGTTGTCGCCGCCGCTCAGTTCCCTGGTTTCAGCAGCCAGACCCGTTTGCCTGTTCGTCCTACTCCTCCTGCACCCAAGCCGTTACCATCCAAGCCTGTCGTCCCCCGCGTCACTAGCAACGACCAGAATGCTCAAATCATCCGTTACGACAACGATGCCAAGCCTGACGGCAGCTACAACTACAAGTACGTGCAAACGAGTCCACCATTAGTCTTTTTACAGCATTTAAGTCATTACTGCCAATTTAAATCAAACCCAGCACTTGTACATCATAAATTAAATATTTTCACATTGTAGTGTGGAGATCGACAACGGCATCTACGCCCAAGCCCAGGGTACTCCTCGTGACTTCGGTGGAAACCCTCCTGTAGCCCCCGTTGTCTCCCAAGGAACTTTCGGCTGGACCTCCCCCGAGGGTCAGAACATCGTTATTTCATTCATCGCTGATGAGGAAGGATACAAGCCCACTGTAAGTGAATTAATTATCATAGCTACAGAAGCAGTATAACTCATACTTAAAATAGCCTAGAAATTATTTAAAATTATGGTCAGCTGATGCCCATCATCTTAAAACGGATATGAGCTTATGATATTTTGGCAAAACCTCCAAATGTCAGTGCTTCCGCAATTAGTAATAAAAATAATCTTAAACATGTCCACTCAGTGAATGCTTACTTAACCATGTTTCGAGGAACGGGTCAGTGATATATGATATGAAGAAATTATCAAACATATGTTTGACAGAAGAAGACCGGTTGCTACAAATAGAAATGTCAATGTTGTAAAATGATTGCATAAAGCTTTTAATTTGTTGGTCTACATATAATTTTGTGTGAAATATGCTGATAGAATTTTAAACTGCTTTCTTGCTACTAATATTTTCACTTGTTTAACTTATCCCTTCTGTTTTGTTCCAGGGTGACGCTATCCCTACTTCTCCCCCCATCCCTGAAGCCATCCTCAAGTCCCTGCAGTTGCTGGCCCAGAAGCAGTAAAAAATCAACTAAATTAACTTAGCCAATTTAAATCAACCTTAAGTCTTTATGATTCTCATGAACTACTGTAAATAGGTGCATTTTGTACATCATTATTATTTATATTCGACGTTAAGCGGCATCATTGCTACCTATGCCACATGTAAGCAGGATGTGTTATTTAAATTGGACATAAATTGTTATTTACATTATAATATTGTTAAATGTAAAAAACAAGGTATTCCAAACGGTTTCCGTGATTAAATAAGAACGAACTAATTTGATCTTTTTATTATACTATTACTATAATAATTATTTATGACTTAAATCAGATCACTTTGCGCCGTAGTGTGAAAAATGCAATAAATCCAAATAATTATTAGTTAGTCTACATTTAAAGCAGATACTGACGTGATATTTAGGATCAATGCTATGCTCCAAGGAAGTTAGAGGCCAAAGCGTTCGCACCTAAATTCAAATTTAAAATACAGACACCTAAAAATTGCGTCAGACAGAATGATATCTAAGGAATTCATAATATCAATGAATTTAGCCATATGTTTATTGGTCTCGTATTATACTTGTATACAAATATAAGTATCGACAGTAATAAAAGATTTTCGACATATTTGAATAAAACTAGCTGTCAATTAATATACTAAAATTAAAATGACAAAGAAGTAATGGTACGAAACAATTTATTGGAGTTTATTGGAGTTTACTCCTTAAGAATCGATTTTCATATATAAGGCGCCCGGTATGAGAATAATCCGAAGGGTAAAATCTACTAAAGTAACGAAAATGTGTCACGTTTTTGGTGCGCACCTTTAGTGCGCAACTTTCTAATTTGGCTGTGAGTGTATTAAGACGTACATATGGTATGCTGTATAGGCGACTATACCTATATACTATATGTTATTGGGCTTGTTTGTTTCTATCAGTGTCGATGTATTTATATTGCTATTTTTTTCATTAATTTGTGAATTTATCCTTTGATATTAATCTTTTTTCAGTTGAATAAACTCTTTTTGCGTATGGTTAGATACTCGTACTTAAGGAGTAAATTCCAGTCGTGCGTCGGAGCTGACACACACACTTTTTTGTTTCGACATATTTGAATAAAACTAGCTGTCAATTAATATACTAAAATTAAAATGACAAAGAAGTAATGGTACGAAACAATTTATTGGAGTTTATTGGAGTTTACTCCTTAAGAATCGATTTTCATATATAAGGCGCCCGGTATGAGAATAATCCGAAGGGTAAAATCTACTAAAGTAACGAAAATGTGTCACGTTTTTGGTGCGCACCTTTAGTGCGCAACTTTCTAATTTGGCTGTGAGTGTATTAAGACGTACATATGGTATGCTGTATAGGCGACTATACCTATATACTATATGTTATTGGGCTTGTTTGTTTCTATCAGTGTCGATGTATTTATATTGCTATTTTTTTCATTAATTTGTGAATTTATCCTTTGATATTAATCTTTTTTCAGTTGAATAAACTCTTTTTGCGTATGGTTAGATACTCGTACTGAAGGAGTAAATTCCAGTCGTGCGTCGGAGCTGACACACACACTTTTTTGTTTCGACATATTTGAATAAAACTAGCTGTCAATTAATATACTAAAATTAAAATGACAAAGAAGTAATGGTACGAAACAATTTTATTTGGCATATTGTCGGTTTTTTTTTTCATTTATTAAAAGGGCATTTATTATGATCTATATCATCTATATTTTCATTTATTAAGAGAGAGAAGGTAAAAATAAATAGAATGAAGGTATATTATTTTATGAGCGTTGCTTGAGTAGTTTATGAATTAAATTTTTTTGTAGTTTTTTTCTTGGAGTTTGTTGATGACATAAGGCCCAAGTACAAGTGCGCGGTTTAAACGTAACGTATGTAAATACGTCATATTTAAAATGGCAATACCTGGTTCACATGTAATGTCTTCATCATATTGAGGATTTTATTTATTACTGTGGACGATGCTGAGTGTGTTTGTGTGTTGCAAATAATTTAACTACAACAAAACCGAAACACAAAGTAAATAATAATAGAAGAAATATATCGTAGCTCCGAATTTCAACTATTTTCAAACCAAATGTTCCTACTTCATTACCTGAGCTAACAAGCATCTTAAAGGAGCGGGGGGGGGGGAGTGTCAGATTTGTACTGACTAAAGTCCACCCATGTTCCTACTTTTGCCTTTTCTGTTGTGAGGCCGCGGTATCTCTTTCGAACAACCCGCATCCCCGGCAGGTGGTGGCCCTGGCAGGCCTCTCTGCTGCAGCCATAGGCTTAGACACCACTGGGTCAATTTTATCCATTCAGAGAGGAGTCAAGCTTCAAGCAAGGAGGCCCGCCATCTCCTAAACTCTGCACAGCTACGCTAGAAGAGGTTTTTCAAGAAATAAACCCACACTGTCTGGATGAGGGTGTTGTTGTCGGCGGAAAGAAGCTAACTAATCTTCGTATTGCCGACGACACTGTCCCTTTTTCTTCCACAGTAGATGAGTTTATTCAGTAACTGAAGTAGTAAGTGAAACAAACAAAGATGCCGCAGTTATTTAGACTTTTGTAGTGCTTTTTATTGAAGACGGTTTTCATTACAAAAAAAAAATATATCCTACTAATCCTATCCTTCCTACTATCTAATATTATAAATGAGAATGTTTGTGATTTTGTATGGATGTTTGTTGTGACTCTTTCACGTCAAAACGGCTGTACGGATCTTGATGAAATTTAGCTTACAAGTAGAGTATAGTCTGGAGTAACACATAGGATACTTTTTTTTCGATCATCACGTGGGCGTAGCCGCGAGCGCCGGCTAGTATATAATATAAAAACAATTTTCCTTTTTAGTTACGTCATGAATCACAATGTATGTGTATGTATAACGCATAGCAACTTGAATTTATTAAAGAACCTATCAAGAGTTCGCTGCGTGAACTATATTATAATTGAAATAAATACTTATCCTGTAGTACTTTAGTTAAATTGTTTACGCACACAAAATATTATATCCATAGATCTGAACAAATTTTGAAAAAGTTACATGTAAAGTGGGTATTTTTAATTGGTGATTTACGTTACGATAACGCCGCAAACTCATGTTGGAGTCTAATTAGTTCTGATGGAATATAAACAGCCTGAGTAACCTGGTATTGCTGCTCCAACTTTACAGCAAGCTCAATGAAATTTCATTCTCGAAGGAAAGAAAGAATTGAAATTTCATTATCAATCTGATTATAATAGTATAAACGATGCGTCAACTGTCGTGTAGGAACCTTAGCAATATTACGCGGTGTTTAAAATTAAGAAGACCTGCTTCACATGTAATATTTTCAAAATTTTAAGCTTGACCCTTATCATATTTACAAATATTACTCTACGGCAACTATAGAAATGCTCTGCAGGGGAAACAGGAGCTCAACGAAGGCTTTGAAGGTTGTACAAGGGTTTTTCTGGGGCTTTATGAGTTATCCACGATGGGTTTAATAATATCTATGAGGCGTCAGAAGATTTACGATGGTTTTCTGGTAGACTGCTAGACTAGATTTGATGAATTTCTAAGTGATATGAAATATCAGCTTAGTAACTATCTAAAATCAACGATATTTTGACGTGAATAATTTCTGAAAACTTGATTTTGTATTTAAGATCTAACAACGACTACTTAGGTCATCTTTTATTTTAAAATTTCACTAACACATAATTTTGTGTGATTTACATAATTTTATTCTACAAACATCTGTTGCTTGTGTTAATAAATAATAAGTTTATATATATAATGTCAACGCGTGCCGTCTAGTTGTTTATCTTATTTTTTTGAAAGTATTTTTAGTAAACTAATCGTTCTTGGTTTCCTAAAAATGTTCGGCCACCGATTTGTCGTAGTTTTGTTATTGACTATTGTTGCAATCCCTATCACTCAACCTATACACGGTGGCACACACAGCGCCGGTCTGCCCAGCTTGGGCGGTGCACCACCGTGCCCTCATAGAGGCGATCGGCGGCGGTGATCTCTCGCGTCCGGCCCTGGTTTAGTCCATGGTCCGGAGCGAGAGAGAATGGCAAGCGGTCATCTCCTTTTGCGAAACAGTCATGCTAGTGAAGGAGATGACCGGGCGTTTGAGGGAGAGAACCAGAAACCAACCCAGCCACCGCGGGAAACGCCCCGGGCGTCGAGAGACAATTCCCGGCCACCGTAGATGCGGGCCTGTGGACGGTGTGCAAAGGGTAGCTCACCACCTGTCCGTCTATTGACGACAGGCTGGGTCGACGGCGCGTTAGTGTTCCACTCGCACCTCAAAGAGATGTCAGCAAAGCAGAGGGGCTTGCCAGGGCCTCCATCTGCCGGGGTTGCGGGTTATTCGAAAGAGATACTGCGGCCCCGGATCGTAAAGGGCAATAGAAGAAACATGGGTGGGTTTTAGATATTACAAGTCTGACACTCTCTGAATTGGAAATAATCAAATTACTTCTCCCGTTCTGGGCGGAGCGGGGAAATTATTAGTAAGCAAAAAAAGGTTAGCCATCTTGCTATTGAGCGCAGTATTTTAGGTGTAATAATTTAACACCTAAAATACTGCGTTACACATTGTTTTCAATATACTATACTGTATTCAAATTGTTGAAACGAGCTGTGGGCTCGTAAAGCTTAAGATTTATGCACTGAAACAGAAACACGGCATTGCGGCAGACCACAAAGGAGATGGCCGGGTAAACTGGATTATCTTCTTTGAGAACTGGAAACAGGTAGATGACTGAAACTGACTTCAAAACGCTGAAATTAATGTTATGCGTGAACTTATATGTAGTACTTGACAAAAAATAATTTGATTGTGATTTAAAAATAATAAACGGCATCAAACTAAAACGATGAAAGACATGTTTACTAATTAGTAAGTAAGTAAGTAGTGACAAGCAGAACTGCGAGAAGCACTTGTTAATCATATCTTATTAGTTTGATTTCACCGAAAAGATTAACTTTATATTCGTGTCATAAAATCGTAAAGATAGAAGTCAAAACACTAAAAATAAATGAATAATTTATGCAAAATTCAGGATTGATTGAGTTTTATAAAATAACAAAACTTTTTCCTATGTTTGTTTAATTAGCAAGGACGAAAGAATAAAGAAGTGGCCACAACATTATCCTACTAATGTTATAAATGCGAATGCTTGTGAGGATAGATGGATGTATGGATGTTTGTTACTCTTTCACGTCCAAACGGCTGAATGGATCGATCGTCAGTCAGTTAGTCGTACATTTTCATCATGCTTTATTGGTTTCCTTAATATTCGTATAGTGTGTTTATTACACTAATTTTGGTTTTATTTTTAAAACAGTAGAAAATATTTTAAATAATATTTAAATTTGTAATTCAAGTCATATATTATATACGTTCTAAGTAAATAAAAATAAAAACGTAAGAAAAAGCTATAAAGCCAGACCCATTCGCGTGACGCGTGACGTTTCTAAATTCTATAAACATTACAAAAGATACTGAATATAGAGCGGATTTTAAATTCTCATGTTTATTCAATAAAGCTTATATCGATTTGATTTGTTTAAAACTCATAAATCACCACTCAATGGCGTTTAGGATATGATGTAAAATAAAATGGCGAAAAACACGCCTCAGGCGCTAACTCTTATTAAATTATTGAATTTTCGGAACGTTTAGTTTCCCCACACCGTCATCACAAATAAAAATTGTATAGATTTTAATTGTTTCATGATTGATGGTAATATTTGACGTCTAATTTGCATACTTGTGTGCTAAATTTAAATTACGATTAAAATGCTAATCAACTTATTTTATTTAGGGGTTCACGAAAGCATGTGGTGTTCGTTTATAATGTAAAAGATGGACTCTAAAATTACTAAAAAAAAAACACTTTTGTACCCTTGTGGTTGTAAGTTAATAGCAATTACAATGACACAGTTCTATGTCAATGGCTCAGACTCATAAATTTAAACAAAAATAACTTCAATTTAAAATCAATTAAGTGATATCTGTCTGACTTTGACTAATATTTTGTAGCAGTACAAGTATTATCATTTGTCTTCCTTTTTTTTTTTTTTTTTTCGGGTGGGAAATCATCCAATGACTTCCCCCGCTCTGGGCGGAGCGGGAGGGCATGTCAGACTTGTACTGACTAAAACCCACCCATGTTTCTTCTTTTGCCCTTTACGTTCCGAGGCCGCGGTATCTCTTTCGAACAACCCGCAACCCCGGCAGGCAGAGGCTCTGGCAAGCCCCTCTGCTTTGCTGACTCTCTTTGAGGCGCGCGTGAAACACGAACGCGCCGTCGACACGACCTGTCGTCAATCGACGGACGGACGGTGAACTACCCATTGCTCACCGCCCACAGGCCCGCATCTACGGTGGCCGGAAGTCGTCTCGCGGCGCTCGGCGCCATGGGCGTCTCCCGCGGCGGCTGGGTTGGGCAGATGTTCTCTCCCTCAAACGCCCGGCCACCTCCTTCGCTAGCATTACTGCTTCGCAGAAGGTGGTGACCGCTTCCCATTCCCTCTCGCTCCGGACCATGGCCTGAACCAGGGCCGGACGCGAGAGATCGCCGCCGCCGATCGCCTCTACGAGGGCACGGCGGTGCTCCGCCCAAGCCGGGCAGATCGCCACTGTGTGCTCCACCGTGTCCTCCGGGCGATCGTCACAATGGTGACACCCGGGCGCTTCCTCCCGCCCGATGATGTGCAGGAACCTCCCGAAACTTCCGTGTCCGGTGAGGACCTTCTTCCTTAGCAAATGTTTTCACTTTTATTAAGTTACTAGCATCCACCCGCAAATCGTCCGCGTAGCATGGTTACTTTGGGCTAATGCTAACTTTAACCAGCGTCATGATCGAAAAAAAATCTTTATCTCCCCTTTTCTTCCCTTTTACTCTCCTTTTTGTCATTTTTTGTTAGCCTATGTTCGTATCCAGGGTTAACGCCAACTATCTCTGTACCAAAATTCATCAAAATCGGTTTTACCAGGTTAGGTGTAAAGACGTAACAAACAAACTCATTATCGCTTTTATAATATTAATATAGTAAGGATTATTCATTTACGAACATAATCTAGAATTACTTACCTTTTGAGGCTCTCAGGGTGGTTCAAACAAGGGCCTAATTCAGAAGGCAATCTGTACTCTTCGATACGGTTTGTAATTGTGAGGAAGTTCCTGTCTCTGGAGCCCTTACCACCGGGTGCTTGGACCTTAATCCCGAAGCCATAGGAAACATATTTTAAATGGTTTTTTTTTAAACAGAAAGATGTTACAGCATCAAATCGTGTATGAAGATGAATAAATTAAAAAAATAAAATAAGAACAAGGGGGTCTAAAATGGCTGCATTAGTAGAATCACTATAAGAATTACGATATAAATCTTAAAATGGCCGCTGAGTGAAAATGCATAAAAATTAACTACGTCTACGAACATTTTACAAATTTGCACGTGATTTATATTATGATTCTATTAATGCGGCCAGTTTTAGGGGATCAAACGGAACAAATTATAACAGGTGGTCAAAATATCATCAACCGTCAGGCGATATACCAGTAGACTAGCTGGGCACTGCGAACTCCATAGCCCTTGAGTTTGAACCCCAAACGTTTAGGGGTTAAAACTTTCAGACACATAACTACTAATTATGTTGCACAGTTTGAGTCTTCCAGCACCTGAAGCAGCGGCCTCAGCGACTTCAGCAGGTCGCTAGGAAGAAAGGATGACATAGATTGCATCACAGACCATGCTACAGGCAGGTCTCTCTCCGTCTTCCAAAGTATTACGGATATTCCATATGGTCTTTTTCCCTTTTTTATGCTTTTTTAACAATAAAATCTTTCAAATAAACGTGTTCCTGTTCTTGGCGAGAAACCAAGTACAGGAACACCAATAAATTCTGTAATGTGTGATCAACTAGACACGCAGAAGATATTAATATTTTCATATTATGTGCACTATCATTTTTGGAATGGGAACAAGTATGAATCTTCATCCGACCAGGTTTTAATTGCTTCGGCCAAACTGGGCCGGAATCGCTCTAGAGACTCTTAAGGAACATGGATGCAGGATCAGGCAAGTACTGTCTAGTCATTTATTAAACTGTTAGTCAAAGTATGGGAAAACACATTACTCGAAGCTCTAGCAGCTTTTCAGATATTTACGCTTAAAGGATATCGTGTGTCAAATTCCAGGTGATGCTATACCAGCAGCATTTTTACCCCAGTCCGTTCGAACCGCTGTGGAACAAGAGACATTTCTACCAGGTCAGTATCCTGTACCTCAAAATTAAAACGGAACCCTTATTGGATCACTTTGTTGTCCGTCTGTCTATCTATATATTTTTCTTTAAAAAAAAAATACGTTGCCCCACACTAGGAATTTCTCCTGTGTTGTGGGTGCGTTTTCAAACATTTAAACTTACATACACAAACAGCCAGACCCGAAACAACTATCTGCAGGCCATACAAATATTTGTTCCGTGCGGGAATCGAACCCGCAATACGCAGCGCAGTAACCTCAGCCACTGTGCCAACCGTGTCGTCAAGACCCCGCTGGTCTGTCAAGATCCTTTATCTCGGCACGCGTCTAAATTAACTATATACTCAACACCTGTCCTTTTGTGCTGTGAAAACAATCTTTTAGTAGTTTATGCGGTCAAAAGATATCACAATTTTTATCTATTTTAGCTGTTTATATCGCAAGTTTGTAAGAAACCCTCGGTGCGCTAGTCTGACTCGCTCCTGGACGGTTTTTTTCTGAATACATTCAGCAATTAAGTAAATTATTGAGCATGGACTTGACCAAAACCCAAACAATGCTAAGTATGTGTGTCGCTTCTCTATTCCGTTGATAAAATGTATTGGGTTAGTTTAGTAAGTAAGCGAGATAAAACGTGAATAATGTCTGAAAACTGGCCCTTGTCTATTCAAAAGTGGTGGCTCAAGAAGAGAGGCCAAGGTTTTTTGCATGGAGAATAGAAATATCCAAAGTAGAGCAAACCAAAAAACTATCTTGGAACTGTTATAAATCAATGTGTTAAATTTCATTTTAAAATAAGTAATTATTTTGGTTTAGTTTAGTTTTCTGTGTAAAAAATATGTTTTAAAGATCAAGGAGAAATATTTACATCTTCTAATACTATCTTTTAACCGAGAGTATAAAGTAGACCGGTGAACATGCGCCTAATTGACAGCCATGAGTATTATTTGCTATTATATTGCCATCCCCTTCAATGCATGTTAAACGCAGAAACACTTATTGGCAGTGGCCTAAGAGTGTTTAATTGAATTTAAATGTAGAATCTTCTATCCCAACACAACGAGTTAGTCTAGATTAAATTAGCTAGGGAAAAAATATTACACAATTACTGCATAGTGGCTTCTTGAAATAGAATAATTAAACAAAGAAGTATTGTTAATATTGCGCCAAAATATGTTGCTAAATTAAGTATGCAAATTAATTACTCATTGTATGCGATAGAGCATTTTCTAAGCTCTTCAATTTTTAGAACTTACATTTGTTACTGAAATGATAAAATGTTAAATAAATTTTAAATAATTATCTAAACATAATATTGTTTAATTGTTTAGTAATTAACGACCATTATTTTCAAATTTCAATGTACCTACGTTCATAATGGTGGGTTTGCACGCAATAATAGGTTCTAAATTAAGTTTAATTTTTTTTCAAAACCGATTTTGAAATAGTATTTGAGTAGTATTTTATGTAAGTTATATTTGTTCTTAAATAATTAACAAATGCCTAAAGCAAAAAGTTTTCTCCTTCTTGCTGTCTACATGTTTGTGTAAAAGTTAAAAACTATTAGTAAAATAAGAACTTTGTAGAATGATGTGTGCCCTAAAATTATGATTTTTATGACTCACAGAACTTGACCTTAAATCTTAATAGCGAGCAGGATGGATAGCCCAAGTGTTATTTTAATACCATTTCTAGTCTCGCGTCAAATTATTTAAATGTTATTGCAGTTCGCCGCCTAAAGTGGGTGGTTCCTTGAGCGATATATAAGCCTGCGCGGATTTTTTAAAAGCACACAAACTAGTTCAACGTAGCTAGACCACCTTTGTATATTCAAAATGAAATTCGCAGTAAGTAAATCGAACACAAATTAATAAAATATTTAAAAATAAATAAAAATTGGCAGTGTGAAATGATGTGAAAAATATGAGGTGATATCTCCAGTGAGACTGTAATTGTTTTTTGTGGATACAGGTGGTGATTCTGGCGTGTGTGGCTGCCGCGAGCGCACAGTTCAATAACAAAGCGTACAACCCCTACAATCCCTACGGAAACCAATACAGGTACAAGCCGACGCCCGCGCCTTACCGCACGTACGCCCCCATCGCCTACTCCTCGTCCACCGCTGCTCCCTTCCGCGTTGTACCCGCTGTCCCTGTGCCCGTGGCCAGGTACCAGGGTGATGCTCGCAACGCTCAGATCCTGAAGTACGGAAATGAAGTAAACCCTGACGGCAGCTACTCTTACTAGTGAGTACCAACATCATTTTCCACAAAATATAAAGTTATCGTAATAGGAAACTGTACTTAACCAATTAATTTGATTTTCAGCTATGAAACCGACAACGGTATCGCGGCTCAGGAACAAGGCACTCCCCGCGACTTCGGTGGCAACCCCGCTGTATCCCCAAGTGTCGCCCAGGGATCCTTCTCCTGGACCTCTCCCGAGGGTCAGCCCATCTCCATCTCATACGTCGCTGACGAGAACGGATACCAGCCCACTGTGAGTAACTTAACTGTTATTTTTAAACTTCAGTTGTAGTAATTTCTATTACCCTCTAGAATAGAATATCGGTTATTGTACATCGCTAATATTTATTGTATATTTCCAGGGTAGCGCCATCCCTACTTCTCCCCCCATTCCCGAGCTGATCGCCCGTTCTCTCGCTTACATCGCGAGGAACACGGTCGTGAAGAAGTAAGAAGTTGAACAAACACCGAAACATACACATCAGTATAAGCACATTACAGAATTAATAGTACATCGTAGAAGTATTTCGAAGTAAAATAAAATAAATTGTGATATATTTTAATGAAAACTTTTATTTGCTATTTATACGTATGATAATTATCTACTGTAGTTATGTGCGTGCAAGTGTAAATAAAATATTGTTACTATTCAGAAAATATGTCTTGTTATTTTTTAGCGTAGTACTTACGCAGTATGAGAGGAGCTCATGGCTAAATGATAGCAGCCGCTCAGGTCGATCTTTAGCTTAAGCAGCGCTTGCCTAGGTTAGTCTGTGGATGGGTGCCCACCCGTTACATACCGAGTTTCTTCCGTGCCTCGGAAAGCACGTTAAGCTTAACAGCTTAACGTGCTTTCCTAACTAACTACTAACGTCCCAGCTGTCATTTGTAGATCTTTGATAGTCGTTAGAGGTAATCAGTGTCCCGAAAGTCTGACAACCAATCTTACCGAGGGGAATCGTATTACCCAGTACTAACTGGGTTATGGAGGCCACATAGCAGTCGCTCCATGTAAAATACTGGTATTCAGCTGCATCCGGTAAGACTGAAAGACGAACC
The DNA here is from genome assembly GCA_958449745.1 of Ochropleura leucogaster. NCBI lineage: Eukaryota > Metazoa > Arthropoda > Insecta > Lepidoptera > Noctuidae > Ochropleura > Ochropleura leucogaster. The sequence goes on along the minus strand of OY288204.1, from coordinate 10,068,233 downwards.
CAACATAGTTGGGAAAAGGCTAGGCAGATGATGAATACTTACGCAGCATATTCGTTGATCTAAAATATACCAATACTTTCGATCAACGAATATACTACATAAGCAGACGCAGTCCGCATGTTACGTCAGAGCTTCATAATTATTGAAAAGGGATCTAACTTTTGATTACAAATTTTTAAATTAAAGTTATCAGTAACATAATATGGGCGGTTCTTTGGGCGGAGTCGTGATAAAAAATAAGGCTTCTCACATACACGTGCCTAAAAGCTATTATGACACTTGTAATGATAAAATAATGACGTAATCACGGCGAATTGTGATGGATTTATACATTTATTTTTGGTCAGCATTATTAGAATAAACAATCACCAAACCTGTAACAATTTAGATATCAAATAATATAATATAGCTAGTTGCTTATGACGGAATTAGAAGAGGATTTCGAAATCAATTATTCAGAAATTAACATTCAATATAATTTTAGATTAGTTAATGCTAAAGCTATTCATCATAAAATTCAATGCCACCCAAAGCTATTATAGTCATCTTATTAAAATTGATAGGTATTCATTTACGTTTATTTTCTTGAGGAATCCAGTCCAAGTCGTAATGTTAACTTGAGCTTTTCTGCTACGAAGTTTCTGAAGAGCTTTACATAAATTGCTGTAAATATCGGTTCTATCCTATTCAAAAACGTTAGAATTTCTTTGGTTTTAGAATATAATTATCAACTTATAAATATAAATGTAGCCCTTCAGCGAACCGCTTTTAGACAATTATCTCTTCCAAGTTGCATCTCCCAGGATCCCACATCCAGTCTGTCCATCCAGATTCTACATTCAGTCTGTCCTCGTTACTTTTTAGGACGTCCGAAAAATGCAACCTTGCAATTAACAGTACATATTCTAAACTATAAATATACATGTCGCATCGAGAACCTCCTCCTTTTTTGTTTTCATTGGCTAAAGTTAATTTCAAACTAAAGGTACATTATCGTTTCGTCTTTGTTAACTATTTCTCTGAAATAATACTGTTAAGGGCCAATTAAATGTAGTTAACACGTTCTAAAGTGATCATTAAGAAGACGTAGACGCTTTATGTTTACAGTATTGTTAAGTTTATCTGATTACACAGTTAGAACACCGCTTCGTTTACTTCGAATCGAATTCTAATCACATGCCGTAAAATAATCGTTTTATCAATTAACAGCGCCTACAGCACAAGCCAAGTTTGGACTGAATTAAAATAAGATGAAACCCTAAACGATTTTATTTGAATACGTTACCTTTATGGTATGGAAATAGCCATTTGGCAGCTAATGAGGCCATAAATCGATAAGAAGTCGATCGCATTGTCTCTATGGCGGAGTGTCCTTCGTTTTTATAGATTATAGGTAATGTCATTTGATCACAGAAGGCAGCTAAGCCCACGCGATTGCGCGGTGCCCATCCACCCGACCATTACACAATACCTTAGAATCTTTACAGCGAACGGGTTATAAAAGATTTATTTCTCTTGCGACCTCAGAGGAATGGTTGAACAGACATTTGTAAACTTTTTAAAAATCTGGTTAAGTGTGTGACGGACCACGTGCATTAAAAATTCCGTGGCCAGGCTGAAAAAGTAAATAGTTTCCAATGTGAACCCAGTATTTACTTTTACAAATCTTTTAAACTTAAAAAATATTCATGAAAAAGGTAACCACTCAAATATTTTTTTCTACATAATTTTTGCCGGTGTTCACAAATCACCTTCCTTCTCTGTGTCATTAATATAGTGCGAATAGCCTACGAGTTAAATGAATACTAACTGCCGGACAGAGGGACAGGGCGAAATTTTCAGCGTTCCGTCTTTTGGCTACAGAACCCTAAAAATCACCGCTCTTGTTTATTGACTCACCGCGAATCGATGAACTTTATTATCCGATAATTTACATTCCGCTTAGCTCAAATAATAGCCTGTTTTAAACATCAGATGAAATTTATGGTTTTGGAAGGAGATTTTTACTTATTACGGCGTTGAGACATAATTTTCAAAAACATTTATTTTTACATTGTTTCGTAGTAAACACGCAGATTTTTTTTATACAAATAGCAAAATTAAAGAACGGGTTTCGCTTCCGATTAAATAGATTGATGAATAAATTACGTAAAAATATGTGGTTTACGTAAATTGGACTAAATTTTATGTAAATTGATCGGATTAAAATATCAATGTCAAATGCCCTTCTTTATAGATTAATGTTCCAAAGCGGTTTCGGTAGACTAATGACAATAACAGCTAAAAGTGGCTTCGGGTCATACATAATAATATTATAAGTATAATGTTAATTTGACACCTCAAAGCCGAGTGATAGATCTGTTTCGTGTGTTTTCGTAACTAAATAAAGGTTTATAAATGGGGTTAAATGTGAATAATAATCGTTGGTTAGACAAAGGCTTGGCGTGTGATGCGGCAGGTGATCTTCACCTCTTCATGGAGCTCTATCGTGATGCTATGCGGTCCGTTCGGGCGCGACCTTAGCATTTGGCGTAACGCACTTGCCGCTTTATATTTGATACAAGTGAATTGCTACGACGTTGCTTGTGTATTCTTTTTTAATAGTCAGGCAACAATTCAGCTAATATTTGGAACTAAATATGACTTGCTAACTTTATAATTACTGCGTACTTCCCCCGCACTGGGCAGAACGGAAAGAAGTATCAGACTTTTACTGACCCACCTTTGTTCCTTCTTTTACCCTATATGTTCCGGGACCGCGGTATCTGTTTCAAATAACTCACGACGTAGAATAAACTTGGTAGTGCTCTTGAATAGTGCGTGAATAGTGGCGCTGTGTTGTGTGTTGTGTTGGGTCCACTCAAAACCAGAATGAGGCAATTGAAAAATTGACAAGCAAATCAAATCAAATCAAATCAAATCATTTATTTCAATTAGACCATTACAGGCACTTTTGAAAGTCAAGAAACAAAATGAATCTACAGTCCCGGTCACAAGGCATAATAACTTGTGAAAGTACTGTAGTTGCCCATTCCAAAGCGTTGATCTCTATGGAGAAGAATGGGCAAGAAACTCCATGGACACTCTTTTAAATTATAATATTTTTACAAAATCGTGTTTACATCATTCATGTTGAGATTATACAAATATGTGAGAACGATGTAAAAAGGCGTGCACAGTAAGAGCGTCCAGAGTAAATAAAAAGCAAAATTTAATTTTAAATCTAAATAAGTTTAAAAATGAACCGTGGTAGCTAAAAAATGACCAGTCCCAACTGACAGCGCCCGTTCACGAACATGACGTATGGATCAGCCCCATTCAGCTCGACCATTTTGAAGGGAGCTAAATGACCCGACACACCTGCCACCATCAGTGAGACATTTAAGTGAGCATGACACTATCAACCACCAGGGCTTCGTCAAGTCAATGATAATACATAGCACTCACATATGGGCTTAATAATTATACAATACTAGAGAATTGATTCTATACATTGCAAAGATAGTCTTACAATCTTCTGCAGCTTCCACTATAGCTTCGGATATTAACCAATGAGTTTATCCCTATGCTTGTGGAGCAGGACTAGCATTAAGCCAAGCATTTTTATCATCAATATAATCCCCCAACTTATAATATGCTTGCCTGCATAGTGTGCGTTTAATACAAGATTTAAATTTCGTTTCATTCAGTTGAAGAATGTGGGGAGGTATTTTATTGTAGCATTTTAAACAGTACCCCATGAAAGATGAGTCTACTTTAGCTAACCTGAAACCTGGTTGAACTAATTGGTCCCTATTTCTAGTATTATAATTGTGTCTGTCACCTCTTTTACTAAAAAGATGCAAGTTTTTCCTGACATACATGATGTTTTCATAAATATATTGACAAGGTACTGTCATGATGTTAATATCCTTAAACTGTTCCCTTAAAGAATCTCGCCTACGTAGGTTATATATGGCCCTGATGGCTCTTTTCTGCAGAATAAATATAGACTCGATGTCTGCAGCCCGTCCCCAAAGTAAAATACCGTATGACATTATACTATGAAAATAACTAAAATAGACTAGTCTTGCGGTATCTACATCAGTAAACTGACGGATTTTTCTAACAGCATATGCTGCTGAACTAAGGCGTCCTGCAAGAGATGTTATATGCGGACCCCATTGTAGCTTTGAATCGAGTGTTATTCCCAAGAAAACAGTTTTTTCGACGAATTCTAGTGTCTCTTGATTCAATACTATGTCACACACACTGTTTTTGACATTTGGTAGAGCAAATCTTATGCACTTCGTTTTTTTCCCATTTAATACTAAATTATTAGCGGTAAACCAATTATGTACCTGCATTAGGGCATTATTTACGTCGTCAAGATTTGTGGCACGTCTGTTTATCTTAAATATTAAAGAGGTATCGTCAGCAAACAACACCATTTGTGGTTGGTTTTGGTTGGTGGTAAATAAATGGGGTAGATCATTAATATATACTAAAAAGAGGAAGGGACCTAATATCGATCCTTGTGGTACACCCATCTTTACATTTAAACCCATTGAATTGACACCATCTATTTGTACTTGCTGCTGTCTATCATTTAAATACGATTTTACTAAACTAAGGGCAAGTTTCCCTAGGCCGTAATGTTCAAGTTTTAAGAGAAGGGTTTCGTGGTTCACGCAATCAAATGCTTTTGAGAGGTCACAAAAGATCCCTATGGCATCCTGTGCCTCTTCCCACGCAGTAAATATGTATTTTAATAGGGTGACACCGGCGTCAGTCGTACAACGTCCTTTGGTGAAACCATACTGCTTTTCATGTAAGATTTTATTGGTGTTAAAGTGGTTGAGCATTTGGTTAAGCATTACCTTTTCAAACACCTTGCTGAAAACCGGCAAAACGGATACGGGTCTATAATTATTGGTGTCCTTACTGTCCCCAGATTTGAAAAGTGGTATTACCTTGCTGTATTTCATAAGGTCCGGGAAGACTCCTTGGTCCACACACAAATTAAATATAAAGGCTAAGTACGGTGCTATAGTCTCAATGATAGCTTGACAAACTTTAATAGACAATCCCCAAAGGTCTTCGGTTAATTTGATTTTTATTTGTTTAAAAGCTTTAATGACTACAGTGGGATTAATATGCTTAAACTGAAACTCAGCCGGGCATGGTAAAACGTTTGCTCTTAATAACTCAACAGAAAGCAAGGGTGAGGAATTTAACGTTTCTGTAGTTTTAATTGGGATACTAGTAAAGAAATCCACAAATTCTTGAGCAACTTCGTTTTTAGTGGTTAGAAGACCACGTGAAGACTCTAGTGTTATATCATTATTATATTTTTTATTTCTATTAGTTTCACTATTGATTATTTTCCAAACCGTCTTAATTTTATTATCAGCGGATTTAATCTTGTTGCTTATGAATAAGGCTTTAGCTACCTTGCAGGTGTTTTTAAACATTTTTGAGTAAGTAGCAACATAGTGATTGAATGTTTCCGAGTTGATGTAAGGCTTAAGGCCGTAAAGTTCAAACAGCCGTTCCCTACTTTTTCTTATACCCTTAGTTGCCCAATCACTAAATAGAAACTTTGGGCTAATAGATTTAGTTTTAATTTTTAGCGTATCATTGAACTCTGTGTAGACAACCGAAAAGAAAAGAATTCCTCATAAAAAGCTGAAATAGACAGGAGTAAAGGACGTTCAAAATGCCTTTTAATACCAGTAGGTTTTTCTAAGCAAATTGTAGACAACCCTTCCCCTGGGCGCAAACGAAAGGAAATGCTGTGGCCTATGTACCTTTTTTGTATAAAGTTTTAACATGAAATAAAACAAGTGAGCGCTAAAACACTCCAAGAGTAGTCTAACCTAAACAAAGCGATTAGTCGTGCGAAAACATTGCCCTTAATACAACGTTTTCGCCTAAAGTTTTACTTTAAATACCGCCCCAACATCTTTTTTTTTGGGATGGGGAATCATCAAATAAGTTCCTCCACAATGGGCGGAGCGGAGGGGAGTGTCAAACTTTTACTGACAAAAACCCACCCATGTTCTTCTATTGCCCTTTACGTTCCGGGGCCGCGGTATTTCTTTCGAACAACCCGCAACGCCCCAACATCCTGCATTGCATAGTGGGGACATAACTTGATTTTACACCCCAAAAAAGCCGTTTCCAGCAATAATTTTTGGTCGTTACTTACATTGATGTACAGAATGCATGGTTGACAGCATTGTGAAGAGTTCGGGTACAACCTGTTTTGATTGATTGTCGAAAGTGAACTCTGTTAGCGCGACCACGCATTACTATTTGCAAAAAAATAAATAACACAACGGCCGTGTTTTGGCAATGCTATCGCCTTATTTTTATAAACCTTACCCCATACTAGGATTTTTTCCTTTATATTGAGTGCGCTTACAACCATTTAAGCTCACATACACAAGCAGCCAGACAAGGCCACCTATAACTGATCTGCAAGGTCATATAAATATTTATTTCGTGCGGGGATTGAAACCGGGACACGCGGCGTAGCAGCCAATCGCTTAACCACTGCGCCAACCGTGCTGCTTTGATTGGGACCTTTCCTAATTTTTTAAGGTAGTTATATTTTCAGGTGTACTAAAAGTTTAAACACTAAATAATATACAAACAGACGATCATTCCCTCTGAATTATAGAATGTATGGATTTAATAGCGCACAGTCGCTTCATGATAAATGCAGACTAACGTGGCCTATACGGGTACCGGGTACCTTCGCCCAGGGCACACTTGTCGTTCATTATTGTTGCCTTTTGTACCATTGTGATTATTACTTGTAACTACAGCAATACTAATATACTGAAACACATAAACAACCTTGCTGCTACTTTAATTATATGAATGTTTTTCTTTCTTTCAGTTATTGAATATATTACGATTCGTCAGTTTACCGATTTGTTGTTATAACAAAAACCTAAAAAAAGTTTCGTTTCGTAATTATATACTACTGATCTCCTTATTTCCTTAGTATCTTTAAGGAGGTACCAATGGGTAGGGTCATTGTGTAGATTATGGTCAATCAGGACTGTAATTATCCCAATATTTTCGGGGGTAACGTCCTGACGGTACGGTTGGCACAGTGGTTGAGCGATCGATTGCTGCGCTGCGTGTCGCGGGTTCGATTCCAGCACGGAACAAATATTTGTATGACCTGCAGATAGTTGTTTCGGGTCTGGCTGTTTTTGTATATGAGTTGAAATGTTTGTAAACGCATCCACGATACAGGAGAAATTCCTAGTAGGGCAACGTTTTTTTTAAACTTAAAAAAAAACTAAAAAAATCCTTTAAAAGATGTGTCTTTAGTAGTAAAGGTAAACGAAGTTCAAGTTATGTTATTTGAGATAGGGTATCCACCTGTATTCTGCTATGCCAACAACAATGTTTTTGGACAGTTCTTCAGAGAGCAGGTCAGCCAAAGTTATCGGTAGAGATGAAAGTACAGTCACATGTATTTACTTATCAAAATTAAAAGCGATTTTCTCGTGAAAAACGGTTTCTACTTAGAGATAAGACTTATTTCGTAATAGTGAGGCTTCTAAAATAATATGTTCGTGAAACCGTAAAATGTTGATTAATACATTTAGAGGAAATTGCACTTGAAATTTGTAAGTCTGTAAGTGTATAAGTACATGTTTTTGCTTGTGACTGTAGAAGGGAATTGTTGATCAAATCATTATTTCATTTGTTTGAAAGTTTGATATGAAGAGTTAGATATGGCCGGGGTTGCGGGTTGTTCGAAAGAGATACCGCGGCCCCGGAACGTAAAGGGCAATAGAAGGATCATGAGTAGGTTTTAGTCAGTAAAAGTCTGACACGGCCCCCCGCTCCGTCCAGAGCGTGGGAAGTTTATTGATAATTACCCACGCCAAAAAAAAGGAGTACCATATGACTTTTTTAATCCTTACTATATATAATATTATAAAAGCGAAGGTGAGTTTGTTTGTTTGTTACCCCTTCACGCTTTAATGGCTAAACCGATTTTGATAAATTTTGATACAGAGATAGTTGGGAACCAGGAGACGGACATATGCAAATATCCCACCTCTTTTAAAGGAGGTATTCCTCGTAGCGCTCCTGTTTTGAAGCGCTCCCATCTAAGCGCTCCCGTTTTGTTCCTCTAAGCGCTCCCAAAAGGAGCGCTTCGAGGAACGATTAAAAATAATAAAATTTATTTCCTCGAAGCGCTCCCACGTTTAAAAATAGGGAAAAGCATGAAGTAAACGCCATGAATTATATCGATAATTTTTAAAAACTCATGTGTGAAGTTGCTTAACCAAATTACGAAATTGAGAGAATAATATCTTTTTGCTTTCGGCACTCTTATGTGTATACAAGGGCCAATGTTATTGTCATTTCTACCATTGACGTAAACGATAGATTTTTTTAGGAATGGCATCTCGCAGTTCAACCAAGGAGGTTATCGTCTGCTTAACCGGGCGAATCCTGTGGGTGCCTTAAAAATTAAGACCTCCAGCCAGGGTGAAAACTTACAAACTAAGCGACTACACGCTAAGGGCACCCCCTGTGGGGTACGAGCCTCGGCTTAGGGCGACGCTGAGGGAAAGCAAGGGACAGGCTGGATCTGAGTGATATTATTTATGGACTGGTTTAAACTTACTGGCTCAGCAGCGCGGGCTGGCTCTTGCAAAGGACGGGTGGGGCAGTTACCGGGACGTCGCGACGGGCCTCGTCGGCGAGGATGGAATGACGGCGCTTTGCGTCTGAATTTGCGCAGAGTGCTAGTCTCCCTGCTGCTCTCCTGGAGCAGGGTTATAGCATCGTCAGGAGTGACGAGAAAATGTCTAAGACGATGAATTTTACTTATTCGCGAGGGATCGTATTGAGCGGCCGATGCGATAAGGGGGTTGCGATGTTTTAACGCGGAGTCAAAGAAGCGCATGGAAAGACGCTTCATGAATTGAACGACGGTGGGGATTCTTAAGTCGAAGTGAAGACTATCGTTACGGGCTCCCGTGATTTTACGAAGGAATCGGTTTTGCAAGGTCTACATCTTATGAAGGAAACGCGGGTTGGCGTGGGCGAACACGACACATGCGTATGTCACGATGGGACGGATGACCGCGGTGTATGAACGCAATTTGCACTTAAGTGACAATTTGCTTTCTGCCTGAAATAAAAAGTGAAACCTAAACCCATAGCAATATGTGCCGCGAAGGACAAGTGGCTGTCGAGAATGACACCTAAGTATTTGACTTGCTTCTCTCAGGGGATAGGTTTGCCGTACATAGTGATCAAACTGGGGATCAGGGGATAAAAGCGCGGTTTGGAGTAGATAACCGCCTGACTTTTACCGGGATTCATCTCGATTCTCCATTGCCTGAACCAAGCGCCTAGGATGTCGGCTGGGGTCTGAAGGGTACGAGCGATAGCGTTTGTACAGCGGCCAGTATAGTAAATGGCCGAGTCATCCGCGAACAGAGCTAACTGAGCTTTTTTGCTCTTGGGAATGTCGCTAGTGAACAGCGTGAAGACGAGGGGGGATAAGACGGAACCCTGAGGGACACCGGCCCTAATAGGATGAGGGGAAGAGATTGAGGAAGTCCCGTAAGATGAGCGTAAACGATAGACACCTCATTGCCAGGTGTGCGGGGAGGGGGGTAGTAATGTTAAACATAATGGAGAGAAATCATAAGCTAAACAATAAAAAAATATGAATAGGTAAATATGTCGGCAGATTATATTCATCGATTTGGTGGACTAAAGGATTTACAATAAAACAAAAAAAAAATACCAAACCCGTGCGAAGCCGGGACGGGCCGCTAGTTGTATATTATAGTATAACAATGTGTTCTACTTATTACCTAGTTATTATCGATAATTTCAGTTAGTATAGTCCCATCTCTATCCGAAAGTTAATCATGGGAGCGCTTTGAGGAAATAAATTTTAATATGTTTAATCGTTCCTCGAAGCGCTCCTTTTGGGAGCGCTTAGAGGAACAAAACGGGAGCGCTTAGATGGGAGCGCTTCAAAACGGGAGCGCTAAGAGGAATACCTCTTTTAAAGTGGTATATGAGGGAGAAAGAGGGAAGAAAAGGAAAAACTTAGCTTTGCTATTACAAATCATTCAGGCGCAAGGGTAAAAACTGCAGGTAGCAGTAACTGTGTTAAACCGAATTTAACGCCAGCGAAGTCGCGGGCAAAAGCTAGTTTTCTATAAGAATGATTTCATATTGTTGGGTGTTGGTTTACAGACACGCCAAATGTTAGAATTATAATAATGTATAAAATGACGAGAATAAATATTGATGTAATATGGATATTCTGTATTTTGATTTAAGATTTGGTAGTGATTTTTATTTATCTGATCGTCATGTTTCGTAAATGGTCATATTTTTGTGCTTTTTAATGAATTAATAATCGATTAAATTAAACATGTTATAGCTATTGAATGTGTACGCTATTTAATTCAATCACCAAACCACCTGTTATCGCAGGGTCTGAAAGAAAATTTTGTATATTTTGACATTTTTAGCAAAAACAATAAAAATGTTTCACTCGAATAGAAAAATGCTAAACAGTTCAGTTTAAGCTCTAGTATTTTGCCTGTCACACAAAACGGATAAACTAAGCATCTAATACACTGATCATTTTATATCGATACCTAAATCTAAATCTTTATTTGAAAAGTTCATGGCAAAATAATCTAGATACCTACCTACTCATTTATACGTTTATGCAAGATACTCCGGTAAATGGGCGCGGCTAAAGATGGCTCTTGGCTCATGTCGTAACTTGTAATCTTATCATCATACGAATGGCTCTATAGGAGTATAGTGAGCTCTTTTACTCTAAAACTCCCTCAAAGTATGGATTTCACAAAACGATCACTCAAAAGGTTAATAGTTGATATGGCCTATTGCTCTGTTTCTAGTAGTGACATTGTAGTGAACGATACCGTCGATACAGTGACTTTCAATTCTGAGGCCGAGAAGATGTGATGAGACGTCAATGTGTTTATTTATTATGCAGGCCTATTGAATAAACCTATTAGCAATGTATTGCGTTCTTGGTAATTTACGTTTGGATTTGAATGATATAAATAGTGGTTATAAGTTTAACTAGTTGTGCCCAACGGTTTCGCCCGTTACTAAGCTCCTTAGTGTCATTGCGTGATTTTAGTATAAAACTATCTTCACATTATTTTTAGGGTTCCGTACGTCAAAAGAACCCTTATTGAATCACTTTGTTGTCCGTCTGTTTGTCTGTTAGGACCCTTTATATTGGAATGCTTTGAGAGTCTGCGCTGTGAAAAAAAGAATCCTCTAAGTCTATGCAATCAAAAGATATGGCTGTTTATGTCGCAAGTTTGTACGGAACCTTTGGTGTGCCAGTTTTTCTTTAACTGAAACTGTTTGGAACAGATCGGTTGAATGGTTCCAAAGTCTATAACAGACGTAAGACAATAATTTTTCTGTAAAATATATAACTAGCTGTGCCCAGCGGTTTTATCCGCTGCTCAGCCTGCCTGCCGCATGCCAAAATTTCAAGTCAACCCAGTCAAGGAAGAGTGTTCTCAGATAAAAAAATTGCAAAATCTCGTCTTAGTGACCGAGAGCAATAGCGCGCTGATGTGATCAATGTGGCTTTTTATCATACGCTTATCTGCTTGAAATAAAACTAGTTTCATTTTGTCATTTGTTCAACAGGTGCTAATTTTACATAAAACATGATGCGCTCTGACTTAATCTGAGCCTTTAGTTTGTGTCGTAGCCATTACTATTGAGATTAACGGTTTGGAATGGCAACTACAGAACTTTCACAAGTTGTTATGCATTATGCCTGGTAGCTACATTCTTTTGTTTCTAGATATTCAAAACTTAATTTGAGTTCTGAGTTTGAGTTTATGAAAAAAGCGGACTGGACCTAAGGAGACCCGAAGAATCTGACCAATCTGAATAAATATACAAGTAATATCTCTTTGTTTAATAGCCATTAAATGGATATGTTTCATGAATAAATGTAAAGTTATAAATTTGTTATTTGAGTGTTAATGTTATGATTGCTATGAATGATGAAGTCAAAGTTCATTTTGATAGTTATTTTCATTGAAACATCTTTGTTTCATGTAGTTTATATGATGTTGTAAAATCTATTGTGCAGATTTTTTTACCTATTTGATAAACAATAGAAATTTGCCATTATTCTATCGATTTCATGAATATTTCTTAATCTATGTGAAAACAGACAGACTTTTTTTCAACACAAATTACTCCAATAAAAAGAAAGCTACAGTTTTTATTATAATTGAATTAAAGTAATTTAATGAACAGCTGGTTGGCTGTCGAAACTAACAGTCTACAGTCACAGTGACTAATGACATAGGTACTCTAACAAGCTAGGGTGTCGCCTGCTTTTGGGCAAGGGGGAAGTAGGCAGAAAGTAGTTAAGCTACTTCGACTTTTCATAGAAGAGTCTCTTGGTTGATTTAAATACTAAATACTTAACCAAGAGTAAAGATAAAGCAGTGATAGTGAATGTTTTTGATACCTTGCCTTGGATAAAAAATGGTAATAATTGTTTCGACCTGCCGGAGCTACTTGGGTGACTTATAATAATTGATGATGCTTAGGTTCAAGAGAACGTAGGCTGCAAAAGGCAGTCGAAGACCATGAGCTTAAAAAGAGTTTTAAAAGGGTTTTAATCTTTGGTATACATTAGGGAACAATATCCCGTGCTTCGTCGCTTTATAATATTTTTTTATCTTTAAAATGTTTTCTAGCTAGAAACTACTTATTTGTAACTCGAAATTGTTTTTTACTTTAAAACGTATGTCTAGAGAAATCTAGTGCCTAACTTAATGGTGTTTATGGGTGATTGGCTTGCGGCTTGTTAGTTGTGTGGTGCAATACGTAAATACAACTTTGTTATGCACGCTTGCTGGCTGGTTGTATCAAATATTGGCTACTTGGACTCTGTTAACCCCGCACAGAAATAAAAAATATTCAATCATCCTTTTTTACTCTCAATTACGACCAATAATAACCGATTTCGCTCAAATCGATGTTACAATGAAATTCAAATTTATTGGGTCAAAGTGGCACCAATATTACACACCCGAGGATCATCCACATTCTTCGGTTTATGCGGTTATTTATATCGAAAGGCATTCCTTACTGACTACCACCAAAATCCGGGTAAAGTTCGTTTAACTCATGCCAGGTAGGCAGTAAAAATTCAATAAAATAACGCTCTTCTTGCAAAAACATAATACACGGTTCGCTCACGTGAACAGAAACATATTTAATCATTCATGATTATACAACTACTTATAATATTATTTAGTTAAAATCTATATTTATCTAAAAAATGGGGCAAAATTGCGCTAAGACCATCAAATGTCAAAGATTAATTTTTTTGGCATTTATTGTTGTTCGAGGACGTCGAGCATGCATATTATGGCAAGGAGGCAATTTATTCGCATATTTTAGATCTTAATACTAGTGTCGGAAAATAAAAATGATACAATTATGAATATAAATTAAAGTGATGACAGTAATGGATGGCACAACGTATCTGTAGTTCCTAGAAACAAAAAAAATGCACGTCTAAACTAATATTATAAATGCGAAAGTAATTCTGTCTGTCTGTCTCTTCTTCACGCCTAAACCACTGAACCGATTTTAATGAAATTAGGTACAGATTTAGTCTGGGACCCGAGAAAGGACATAGAATAGTTTTCATCCCGGAAATCCCCCGGGAACGGGAACTATTAATCTACGCGTACGAAGTCGCGGGCAAAAGCTAGTTCAATATATTTATTGATGCAAATTAAAAGAAATACAAACGAAAATATTTTGTGGTTGGACTCAACTTTAGTAATTCAGCTGCATCCGGTTAGACTGAAAACCGCCCCAAACATAGTTGGGAAAAAGCAGTGCAGATGATGATGATGACTCAAGCCGAATAATTTTCTTGATACTATTTTAGGAAAAAAAGTTAGATGATAGTGCATTTTTTTACATAAAAGAATATTAATCAAATACACAGTCTAGAATAATTTATAGTTACTTACTTACTAAAATATGAACATGTCCAAAAAAATAAGAAAAACATTTACAATTTTTTTTTTGCCATTTTCATTTCCATGTTGTGATGATGATCGTGCAGATGGTTCTATTTTAATTTTATTTATATTGCTAAGGTAGTTTATGAGTTATCCTTTCTTATATTATAAAAGCGAAAGTGAGTTTGTTTGTTTGTTACCTCTTCACGCTTTAATGGCTAAACCGATTTTGATGAATTTTGGTACAGATATAGTTGGGAACCAGGAGACGGACATAGGCTAATATTTTTTTGAAACAAGTGGGATGTGAGGGAGAAAAAGGGAAGAAAAGGGAAAAAGTAGCGTTGCTATTACAAATCAATAAGGCGCAAGGGGAACTGTGTTACCCCGAATTAAACGCGAGCGAAGCTGCGGGCAAAAGCTAGTAATACATATTTTTTCTCTATATCTATATGGATGATCTACTAATCTTCTAGTAACAATGGAAAATGAATACTCGATAAAAACATGTGATATATCATTATACCATAACTAGAAATACTTACTAATATAATAAAAGCGAAAGTGAGTTTGTTTGTTTGTTACCTCTTCACGCTTCAATGGCTAAACCGATTTTGATAAATTTTGGTACAGAGATAGTTGGGAACCAGGAAACGGACATAGGCTAACATTTTTTTGAAAAAAACGTGGGATATGAGGGAGAAAGAGGAAAGAAACGGGAAAAATTAGCGTTGCTATTACAAATCAATAAGGCGCTACCGAATTTTACGCGAGCGAAGCCGCGGGCAAAAGCTAGTGCTGAAATAAAAAAAAACTTTTTCTTTTTAAAAAACCTATTACATTGAATAAGTTTATTTTTAAGGAAAATGCGTATTAATGCCATATGAAAACGTTGTTTAACAAAAAGAATATAAAATTAATAGTTTGTAAAATAATACATTTTCAAGTAAAAGCTTATCGGGTTAAAATATTTTATGTTGTTGAACGTGAATTATTCACCAAACTTATATTTGTAAAATAATGAGATGACCAATCACGTTTTTGCCAATTGTTTCTCGTCAAATGAAATTATGTACATTCGGTTCGGTAAAATGATAGGATAATTTTCTGAAGTCGTAAAAATTGGGTCTATAAATGTTAAAGTAAAAGGAATACAGTGCTGAAAAACTGTTGGTGCGGTTAGTGGCCCTGACTGCTGAGCCGGAGGTTGTGGGTTCGATTCCCACCCAGGACAAACTTTGTGTATTGTGCATGATTGTTTGTTCTGTGTCTGGGTGTGATTATTTATCTATAATATGTATGTATTTATAAATTATATAAGTATGTATATCAGTTGTCTGGTTACCATAACACAAGCTCTGCTTAGTTTGGGATCAGATTGCCGTGTGTGAGTTGTCCCAAGATATTTATATTTTTATTTAATATGGCTTTTAATACGCAAAAAAATTTTTGAACGAAAGTTGATTGGATAATTTATTGTTTAAAGTATTTTTGAAATATAAGGTCGTGAAACTGAATCAGTTATTTTGTTTTTCATTAACTTATTACGAAAGACAAATTTCGTTTTGCTGTTGAGTATAAATTGACATGCAGTTTTTCTGTAAGAACTTATTTGTAGCGTTGAAATTATTTTTATTACAATAATAATGATGTTACACATAGCAAAAAACAATAATATTAGTATGTGGGTATTTATTATGAAATGCCATTAAAGGCAGTGTCTGAGGTTTTCCAACCTTAACATGCTAGCTACTTCCATGTATGGAAGATGGGTTTACTCCAAGAATGTTGCAATCTATCAAGATCTTTTATGGATTGAATGTCAATTTTGTTTTGATTCCTCTTTATTTTATTGCCTTTTAATTATATAAGCTTCTGTAGGTACTTAACCATTTTCAGATTTCTCTTTCGTTTGTTGTCTGTTCGGTTTTGTGTATTGAATCAGCAATAGCCTAGCTCCGAGGTGGCTTGTGAGTGTTTTGTTTTTGTGTGTCTATTTTTGCACTATTATTTTTTCTTTGATTGAGTTTTTAAAATAGTTTTAGGCTATACATTGCTGATATTTTTTTAAATTATATCAATAAGTTAAAGAATTTCATTAATTATTATGTTCCATTTCAAGCAAAACTCTTAATATTTAAACTTCACCATTTTGACCAAATAATGTGAAGTAAAGCTTAATTTTAATTTTTTTGCAAATTTATTTCTATTAATTGTAAAAAAAAATGATGACAAATGTATCATATAATCTTTTTTCGAGGTTTCCGGCGACTGGGACCGCAATTAACTAGGACCGCGGTCCCAGTCGCCGGATTCGTAAAAAATAAATATTTTTCTTCCAGCGACTGGGACCACTCATAGATAACTTAAAAAAATCTATTATTCAAGCCAAAATTAGTACAGTCAAACGAAAAAAAACATAAATTATTTATATAAATATCATTGACTCGTTCTAGACATGATTTTATCTTATGCGCTTAGTAATAGATTAAGCTAGCCCGTTTTGACATAATTTACACATGCAGGGAAATACACACAAAGGGAATAGTATTGTATAATACTATAACTCTCTAACTTTATATTTTACCACAGATAAGGCTGATTTTGTGATAATTACTTACTTGACTGATTTTGTGTGAAGCCATAACGGCCATTTAAAACTAATTGTGATTGACATAGATAGTACTACGTTTATTATTTTGATAGCGTTTTTTTATCATATTTAGGGTACCAGTTAAAGACTGATTTTGTAATAAACAATTACTTTCTGATGGTTAATTATTTAAAAATTGTTGATTGTTATGTACGATTTATGTGCTTTTTTTTTGTTGATTGTTGTTAACACGATATAAGTGTATGTTTTAATTACGAAAGTTTTAAATAACAGAACTGTAGTCAGTGGTTGTTTTTCTTATATCAATAAATGATGTTTTTAAATCAAAAAGGATTTTTCTTCAATTGTTACATCTAATTTTTTTTTGTTTGACTGTACATTTTTTTTTATTTCAGTTATCATATAAGCGGTCCCAGTCGCTGGAAGAAAAAGATTTATTTTTTACGGATCCGGCGACTGGGACCGCGGTCCTTGTTAATTGCGGTCCCAGTCGCCGGAAACCTCAATATAATATAAAAAATTGAGGTTCGTCGTAATTTATACCTATTACCTATTTGTACCTATTGTTTCATTTTAATCGCCTAGTATTTTTTAATTTGTATTGCTTTGCTATGAAAGAGCGGGGCTTCCAAACACAGGTATTACTTGCTTAAAGAAAAGTTCCAAACACATTTGTTTTAACTATTTTGTATAAATATAGCCAAATATAGGAGCGAAGAAGTGAAAAAAAATCATAATCAAGATATTAAATGTGCATATAAAAGACATCAACGCGTATAGTAGCTGCATTTTAAGTGTTGTTGTTACTTTCATTCGTTTCGTCTTAATTTCTGCCCAAGTATAAGACGTCAATCTATATTTTTACTCCAAATACGATAGTTTTAACTTACTGTCATATAACGTAACTAAACAAACGGTGTACGTAGCAGGCGCACAATTAACATGGAGGTGTCAATACTTGTGTCTGGGTCGGGACTGATTAGCAACCCTCGTGCTGATCAAATCTAGACAAAAGCAAAGACAATGATGCCTAAACATTACGTTTCGTAACTCGATAATTTATTTGAAATGTTATTCTAGGTTAGAAAGGTTCAATTCAGCTGGAAAATGAGCAATAATAACCGTGGAACCCGATCGGCGACACGTTGGCGTTGCATCCTCGGCACCGACATACCACTAGCATTAAACAAATAGGTTTGTAGGCGCGAGTCAGAGGCCACAGTTCACTTGCACCACAATTTATTTGATTTACTTAAAACTGAGCATAAGTTTACTTGTAATTATAACAAGAAGTATAAAAAAACGTTGACCCACACTAGGAATTTCTCCTGTATCGTGGGTGCGTTTACAAACATTTAAACTCACATACACAAACAGCCAGAACCGAAACAAATATCTGCAGGTCATACAAATATTTATCCGTGCGGGAATCGAACCCGCGACACGCAGCGCAGCAGTCGATCACTCAGCCACTGCGCCAACCGTGCCGTCAAACCATAGTCATCATCCACCTATAATCCTCGTAGTCTTTGCCAAGGATAGACAGACCAAAGTACAGCCGCCTGCAGGTCAAGCTACCCGAACTGTCAATTTTTCCCAATGAACCTTGAACCTTAAAACTTTAGAAATAAAGTCGAAAATCTATCAAAGAAATCTGACAGATTGTAGTAGCTTGATGTGCAGGCGTCTGTTCAATTCATTTCTGGTAATGTTCATATTTATGGCCTAACGCTATTGCAATGAACTTTATTAACAACTGTTATAGAATGATGCTAAAATAATTTTCAATTACAATATCTTGAAGGTCGCGGTTTTATGTGAATAATAATGTCCTCTGATGCTCGATGTAGGTTATACAGTTAATGCCATAATATGTCGGATGGCTGTGAGTAATCGTTCGTTAGTTGTAACAAAATGTCAGAGTACTATCGTGTGTGGAACCTAAAGAACCTAAGAAAGTTATGTCGTTCTGAGGGAAGATTGTTGAAGTCTTTGTAAATAGCGCCAGTTAAGTAATTAACTGTCGCGAACATTTTGAGGCTTGACCTTAAATACATATCCACTCATCCATTCTCATTCTGCGAAACGAATCCTTACTATCCTTACTAATATTATAAAAGCGAAAGTGAGTTAGTTTGTTTGTTTGTTACCTCTTCACGCTTTAATGGCTAAACCGATTGTGATGAATTTTGGTACACAGTGATAGTTGGGAACCAGGAGACGGACATAGGCTAATTTTTATTTGAAAAAAGTGGGATGTGAGGGAAAAGAGGGAAGAAAAGAGAAAACTTAGCATTGCTATTGCAAATCAATAAGGCGCAGGGGGAACTGTGTTACCCCAAATTTAACGCGGGCAAAGCCGCGGGCGAAAGCTAGTTTGTACATAAAATTAAATAATAGGGGGATATTAAAAAACTTAAAACTACGTCAAAACTGATTTCTTGAATGATGTTGTTGTATTAAATGGGCAAATACGTTAAAGTATTTGCCCATTCAACGTAGATGAAACGATTGTAGAATAAAATACTGCAGTCTGCAATATTTCTTAAGATAAAATGGTTAACTTAATGTCAGATTCAATTTCTGCTATTACATTTTTTACATCAGTTTTGAGATAACTCACGAATTCACGACTGACCCTTATAATAGTCTTCTTTATGTTTTGATTACATCAGCGCCCGACATCAAACACTGTGTAATTGTGTGTTTAAATACAATATCATATTGTCATCTAGTAATTTGTATTTATATGACAGAACCATTTTGGGACGTCACATACATATCTACACTATTTATCCTCGGATTTGTATCTTTGTTTGTCTGTGCGTTAGTGCGTTTATTTGCAACGCACTTCTCATTAAACTCAAAATAAGCTGTTCCCTACAGTGCAGTTTTAAATTTATGAATTTGATATATTATACGCCCATCTTAAGCCTTCCATAGGTTCTAGACTAAACACCCAACCCAACTATTATAAGGTGCGCCTCGTATATCCAAAACTGCCTGTTTGGATCTACATTTTTCACTGAATGATGTCATTTTTATCAGAACGCACTAAAGAAATGTCATATATATCTAATTAAGTTACCTACTGGACAAGACATCCGTTTACAACAGGTTCTCTAAACTCCGAATATAAATTCGAAATGATTGAAGTAGCAAATAAATATTTATGGACGAGTTTAGGAATTAGTCATCATCATTAAATGTCAAGCTATTTCCGAAATATGTTGGGCTAAGTTTTGACAACCATAACCCAGTAAGTACGTTATCAATAATAACCCGTGATAAAACTGGTAGTCAGAATTTCATTCTACTAAATACCATGTAACGGCTGTTATTATTTTAGCTACGAGCCCAACCGATTAAAATACAAACTGAAACCATTAATTTCAATTAAACCATTACAGGCAATTTTGAATGTCATAATTTTTTTATTAATCTTGCATGGAAATATGTTTACTGGTTGTTATTCACACTGTCCTCAAGATTACCTTATATAGTGAGCGGCAAATGCTTGTTGAACATCGCAAAGTTCATTTATTCAGTAGGTATTTTTTGCTGTAGGTATGTTAATCGAATGTCTCTTTGATGTCACCCTTGTACTTAATGATGGTTTGATTGAATAAGACTAGGCGCAGAGAGTCGTCCTGTCTGTGATTTGCAATCTGTAGTTTATTATTAGTTACTAACTTGAGTTGATTTCCATTAATCTATTTTCAATTGAAATAAAAAATGCTTTTTTTAACATAAAATAGTACTAAGCTAGTAATTCCCGAGGTCCCCGGGTCAGGCAGAGGTATACTTAATAGAATTACCCAAAATTTACTATTTAGCCTTTTGCCATCAACACAAACACAGTGGTTGCCTCTGAGAAATTCGATCAAAGTGTAATTTCGGGGTTTTCCAGTAAACATCGACCCCAGGAATTCAGCAGCCGAAAATAATAGAATTAGAAAAACGTAATGAAAGGTTATAGCACTTTTTCTTTGTGTACATTTCGTTGTGTGCCAATTACGTCAAGATTGATGAAAGCAAACAGTGAGTTAGCAATATATTACTTCCATTCGCCCAAAGAAACGAGAATGTTGTTACAAATATACCATTGTTATTGTTTTTGTTGAATTTGTCAATGGATATTCAATTCTGTATGTAACTTTCTTTGGCAAAACTTAATTGCTCTTGTTACAATAGGATTTTTCACACCTTTATCTTTATAATTTCATACCTCATTAGGGCTGTTGCTGCTTTAGATTAAACTGGTAGAGCTATTTATATAGTAAAACTGTTAGTGAAAAGGCTTAATCGACAAAAAAGAGGGTTCTCCATTTTGACTCAGTTTTATGAAATATTTTTTTTGTGCAGTTTATATGTATATTTAACTGTGCAGCTCATAATTTTCATGAAAAGTTTGCTCCGCGAATTATCTTCTTTTCATCGGAATAACAAGTGTTGGAAAACTTTTTTTTTTAATAATGAAGTAAAAACTTTTTGTATTTTATCTATATTAATCGAAAAATGAATCTTGCCGTGCACCTAAGCTATTCATCAGATATTTTTGTTAGTAATTTTTGGTTCTACAACTTCTCACTTAATGTGCAACTCCTATAGTACTGTTCGTTTATATATTTATGTTCTTTTTAATATATTGGTAATAGAGTAGTGGGAGCGTGCGACACTAGCACCAAAACATAAGGTGTGAGAAACTGTCCCACACAAATGATCCTTCTAATCGCTCATCTACTAAAGTAATGAGATTAACCTCCGCTGGAATTCGCAGACGCTTACTCTAATGAGCTTTTGTGCTCGAAAACAATACTATAATAGTTTTATTGTTTTAAAATTTGGTCCGATGACCTGTTAAGCTAAAGTTTACACAATTGTACGTTTAAATGAGAACTTTTATGTGTCGCATTGTGTTTTTAATTAAGTGGCTAATTGCTACGTCTTATTCTATGGCTTATCAGACAAATTGATAACATGACTGTAAACTTCTCATTTACACCAAATCGTTAATTATAAACTAAGTTTTAAAAGCCAATTATTTGATAATGTAGCGAATGGCGTATTTGTTATTTGACATATATTAGTGTTAATGCATATTAAAAGTTTTTAGGTATGATAGTAGTTTCATTTTAAGGGTTTTATACTTTTAAAGAAAAACCGGAACCTGTATTGGATTACTTTCTGTCAGACCCTTTATCTCAGGAACGCGTTAAGGTATCAAGTTAAAATTAAAACTATATACTCAAACCTGCGGTCTCTTAAAGTTGTGGAAAAATTGTGTCTTTGAGTCTATGCAGTCAAATGTGTCTACTCGGTTTGCGAGTCTGATTTGCTTATGTCCGATTTTTTCAGTATATTCATGTTCTTTTTACCCAGCAAATTAAATTAAAGCTTTCATTGTGGACTGTTGGAATAAACTTCTGCTATTGTAGCTACATAACAAATGGCGTAAATAGTTATTTTGATCACACAAGTAATATGAGTGTATCATTAATACGTTTACAATGTACACTGCCATTCATATTGAAGCTAAATATATATGATATTATAGATCGTTTAGTTGATCCAATAATGTATACAGAAGCAATACTGTTTTTATCATATAATTTATTATATAATAAAATATGTTATAACAAACACATTGGAACGCAGGGACGTAGTAACAAATCATTGCCGTAATAATCGACACTTTGGGAAGAATTTTAAGTAGGTATTCGATATTGGAAAACCTTAATGTTCACTAATGATGCTGACCCCGAAATAATTTGGTAGTAGATGTAAATTTTGTCGATGATTGATGGTGATGATGACGCCAAGTCTCGTCGCAGAAAAAATCGAAATTAATAAGTGCAAAAAAATATGAACCGCTTAATATTTAATAAATAATATTTGTGTTCATTTAAATATCTGCCTTGTGTCTATTGAAGATTATACAAATTTTAATATCATCGATATTCGATGGCTTGTCTAAAGACATTGTTATTTTCCGGGTTTTAACAAGGCAAAGCCATTCTTGTATATTTTTATCGTTTCCTAATTCTATAAGTATTATACGAGTTATTGCCTTTGCTATGTCTGTACAAGGTTTCCTATTAAACGAATTTTTTGGACTAACTAAGATTCAACTTCCAGTTTACATTAATAGAACTCCTATTTTTATTCAAAACGGTACGGTTGGCGCAGAGGCTGAGCGATCGACTGCTGCGCTGGGTGTCGCGGGTTTGATTCCGCACGGAACAAATATTTGTATGTCCATACAAATAGTTGTTCCCGGTCCGGCTGTTTGTGTGTGTGAGTTTAAATGTTTGTAAACGCACCCATAATACAGTAAAAATCGTAGTTTGGGGCAACGGTTGATAAAAAAAAAAAAAACCTAAAACTATCGCGAAATCCTTCATTCACTCAAAATAGTCAACGTAAAGCTGTTTCATTAAACTCAAAATAGGCAGTAAAAGCCGTGTAATGCAGGTGTAGAAAACAATTTGTTTCCATAAATGCACTTCGATACTATGTATTTCTGATAAAGTGACCCATTACTTGGCTGGATAGTGTAACCATAAAATGACCATCAAACGCCCATGAAAGTTAAACTCTATGTTTATGATACGGAAATAGTCATGTAAAAGAGTAATAAAATGAATTTCAAAATATGAATGTGTGGTCGAATGGATGAACAATGATTTTAACCATCGTAGTGTATCGAAATAAACTTGGGCTTACATTAAGTTACTAAGTAACGAAGTACATACCAATTTCCAAGATGTCGACCTACACATACCTCTTACGACAACTACGCTTATGTGTCAAGTGCGCTTTGTTGGCAAAAAGTTAATGGAACTATGCAACTAATAAAACGGATAATTTGTAAGAGTTCTTAGCAGTTATTTCTTAAAATTATCTAGCTTAAACTTATGAGCTAAGTTGCATCTAAATGTGTAAATGTTTCTAGCTAACGAGCGAATATTTACTCTGCGTGGTTGGTATGTAAGTGTGTTGGTGTGTCAAAGCAGTTAATAAGTTCCAAGTTTAAATAAAATTGTAAAATGCCAAGCGCAGTGGCATCTTCGCGGCGCGGGCGCAATTTGCAATGCATTTGACATAAAGCGTGCGTACCATTTAAGTGTTGGGTTGGCCATCGTTTTACGAGACTCTTGATAGTTATTCTATTGTACGTTGAACGAGATAATGTTACGACAAAGGGACGTACTATGAGACACGCATGACAACTTCATAACTATTTGCATGATCTACGAATCAGTAGAAAGGTAGTCAGAATTACTTTCTGAATCCAGAGGAACGCAGCATCACTGTAAAGACAAACAGTACAAAACAAATTAAAGCCAAGGTTACAACAGAAATTCAGACAACTTTTCAGATAAATTTTCCAAGTCATTTCTTACAACACGATTACAGGAGCGAATTAGGTACTATATAGTAGATATTATTTTGCAAAAACACTTAAAATCACATTAAAACCTCGAGCATCACCATGTGAAGCTGTGTGACGAAATCCATTGAGTTAACTACAGTTGTAAAAGTTCATCAATTAATACACTCCTTATCAATTTTATAACCAATCAAATATGTGTTACACCTTTTATTGCCATTAAAATTTTACTATCCTATGAATTAATAGCAACTATTCGTATCCATAAAACAGTCAATAAAATTTAAAGCCCTTAATCATCACCCGAATCGATTCGTAATGAATATTTTAACACTGGTTAAGTTTTATTGTGTTACACACAAAAACACCAATGCCAATGAAGAATTTATATTTTATTTACATAAAACAGACAAGCGAGTCATAAAATTGTAATTTATACTGACTTTGTAATTCAGGGCACTAATAACATTACAATAAAATTATACTAACTTATTAAAACTGATCAAACAATCATTAAATTGACAATGAAAAGCCAGAAAACACAGCGGGGCATTACTATAAATGCACTTTTGTTTTTATTATGATCTGTGAATAAATAAATATACAGTGACCTCAACTATATTAAGATACTATAATTAATAATAGACATATAATTAAGTCGTAAAAAATCACTTTTATAGAAAAAAAACCTCAATAAAAATCACTTTAAAATTAGTAGGTATGTGATATGGTAATTTATTAAAAACTGTGTTTTTATGATGACCACATTGTTATCGGGTGAGACATCATTATCTACTTCTCATGGTATGTGACATTAAGTCGAGATTCTCCGTATTTTGTTAAAAACTTTGAGAAACAAAGACGTATCATTTACAAGCTGACTCAGTAATTCATCTGTAAATGAAATTGCTATACGTATCTGCTTGACAAATCTTACAATATAAAATGTTAGTCAGAACTGTCACGATTCAGGGTCAGTTTCAGAAATCCTTTAGGTACACATAAGACAGAGTAATCTCTCGTAGCCTTTTATCTTACATTTATGATTTTTTGTAACAGCAAAGCCTGATAATCACCCGTCAGAAATGTTCAGAAGTCGGCAGAGTTTCAAAGAATAACATTTTTTTTTCATGTCTAACATTCAGTAAACCGACAAGCCACAAGCAAACTCGTTTCAAATATTATTTCGTGAAGATATATTAATTTTCTCGCACAAACCTTAGGCCTTAATCCATCCCTGCGTTGTGCAGCCAATGCAGGCTCCCCCGGCCACATGCAATGGCTAGACAAATCCGCGTCTCTATAAAAGGGACAGGTGATTAGACGAGTAAGTACAATCGGGCGCACACGCCGTCGACCTAAACACATGGGATATAATCACATTTGCTCATCCTGAATAATTATTATCAAGTGCTCCGTTCAATATGACAATGGTAAGTCTAAGTTGTATTTAAATTAGTGGCTTTTTGGAATAAGTATCGAGGAATTGCGTTGTGTTTTAATCATTCTTCCAGGGTCTAGAGAATTATTTCGGCAACCCGGTTATTAAAGAGTAGTTCGATTTTTCATTAATATTAAAGGATAATAGCGATCAAATACCAGCCCTTATTAAACATCAGGCTTAGGATAAATCCATAAAATTACGATTTATTCAAATAAACTATGTATTCGACCTATATTTCATAAAACTATTTAATGAAAGCATAGATAAGAATACATAGACAATACACAAACAACAACAAAGGGTGTAGGTATGGAATGAATTTTGAAAAAAAAACCCGTACTCTCTTACAAACTATCGTTCTCATTTTCCTGGTTTGCTGGTAGGAATCTTTTAAGAATTATTTCTCATGCCCTTATTCCAATGCAGTTCCTTTGTTTACTATTTTTATGTTTTTCTGTATTGTCTAATGTAGTGTACAAAAATAAACGGTTAGAATTATGGTCTGACTCACCCTACTAGCTAAAAAAGGGGAAAAAAGTAGTAGGCCAAACCTTAACGAATTATACAACCTTAAAAGTGCTAGAAACAATTTAACCATACCTTAAACGGACTTAAATGATTCTATAAATTATAACCCATGCTGGGATGTGAACTCCTGACCCGCTCTGTAGGATGTTGTATCTTTAACATTTAGGCAGAAGGGCATCTTTACCATCGCCGGTAGGTCGTATTATTTTCGATGATATCGTATTAGGAAGTTAGGAATTTACCGTGTCCCTGTCATAGTGACATTAATATGGCCATTTGTTAATATTTATCAATAACATGCCTATAAATTGGGCCTTTTTATTCCGTCTCCCATAAATTATTGTTGATTAGTATTTTATGTAAATATTGAATTATGTATTGTTACCCAAAAATATTAACATGTTTTTGTATTATTTTTGTTAGTTACATTAATGTGCATCCCTTTAAATAAAAGCCTAATACTTAATCCCTACGAATATTTCAAGTAAGTACCCAAAGAGTTAATGTAGTTTTATTTAAAAGTAAGGACAATTGGATTCATCTCACGTAGATACAGTCTAGCCTGGTTTATAGTAAAAAATAAGTATTAAATATGACACTAAACTAAAAAACATCAAAGAAAAGAAGAGAAATACCAAATATTTAACTGTGTCTAAATAAATGAATAGATGGCAGATGAGTTTGACATCCTTTACATTTACACAAAGTTCATGAATTTAATGTCACCGAAACCATTTAAGTTACTAATAACAGACCCAAATGTGTAAACTTGAATGTAAATTGTTCATACAAATTCAGATAGCTCCCTCTCCTATCTCATTTAACTACTTAATTAGTTTCGAGACATCTTTTTAGGTTGAAATCTATAAAGGAAACTTTAAACAGTCGCGTTGCATCCGAAAATTTACCTTATTTGTATATCGTTAATGCGCTTAATCACAGTCGCTTGTGAAAATTTGCACTCAATTTTTTTTTTACAAATAAGGTTTATTTTAGGATACAGCATGGCTGTACTAAAGTTAAGTGAAGATTCATTTCGTTTTTATGGACGTGGCCAAAGTGGGCGCATAGGGCATAGGGTCAGCAGATTGTTATGCAACGCATCATGCATATATTGCACCTACAATGTCTAACCTTTGCCGACAACTGTGCTGTTTACCTCAGTGACAAGCGTGCCATCGTTTTATGCAGATTTATGTATAATAAGGTACATTAGTTGACTTGTTTATTTATTCATTGCAAGTATTGATTACAATTTATGGGTTTATAACAAGAGAGTTGTTTATATATTTTCACAGATTCTGTGTTTTTTTCGAGGAACATATTTTTTGCTTTGATATAAATTCAATGAAATTACTTTATATTTTACCATCCTTTTTTCGAAATTTTGCGTAACCATAAGTATTAGATTATCTGTCAGTTCACGATCTTCCCAAATTTCATGACAGACATAAAAGGAGACATTTCCACATTTTATTTCTTACATAAAAATAAGTTACGGATTAAGTAGGATTTTGGTACCTATGGTAAATTTAATTAAAAGCGATAGAGTATTTCCAAAAGAGTATTCGGTATATTGTTGTCACATATAATTAGAACCAGAAAAAAGGTTATCTAATGTATGTGGCGTCATCATTACAAGTTTATTTTTAATGGAATTCCAGGTAGTTTAGCTTTTGTAAGTAGCATTTACAATAATTCGATAACAATTTGTTGTTTTAAGCTTTAGAAAGAAAGAGCCAGCATATCAAAAACGTGGTATAAGAGAATTGAGTAACCAACCTATTAGAGGTAGTTCAGAAAAAAAAAACAAACAACAAAAGATATTGTAATTCTGCATAAAATGTATTTGGCTTACCGCATACTACCTACAAATATTACTTATCGTTTATTTAAATAAAGTTTTACATTATTGTAAATAATAAAAGATTAATTCACAAAAAAAAAATAGTAAGGTATCATTTCCTTCCGAAATTCGCAGCGTTCACCGGCTACACGGTTCCTGCCTACCAACTTCAAAAATACTTTCACACAAGTAATTTCCCGGATCCGACACCACCGCATGGACTATTTTGCCTCCGCAGTATTGCTGCCTTTACTTTTTTTTCAAAGGGTTTTTTTTTAAAAAATTTTGACAGATTAAACTGTTTAATCTTCACACATACAATTTTGTACAATAGTTCCTGAAACGTAAGCTCAGCATCAAGTAAGGATATTTGTCAATTTACTTCCTAAAGCTGCGTTTCCACCCGACTTTATTTCGCATGGTTTATATCAAGAGAATTCTTATCTAATTTACAAAAAACACAGTGACACACGCATTCGCACCCTTATAACGCACTCTCGCTCATCTTGGTTGGGAAAGCAGCCTTGAGATTTTCAATAAGGGAAGGAAGATTATACGGAAGTTAGCATTTTTTGCCACTATGTGTCCTATTGGTAACTCGGCTTTTAATATATATAAAATCATTTTGCCATATTTTGACACTGTTCATTTACTTGTAAACATTAGAAATAAACACAGTTTACTCACGTCAATAAATAACAAGGTGGGTAGATAGATATGTGAAGGTGGGTGTTATAAGTTATTAAATTTCAACAAGTTTATCGACAAAACAAAGACCAAATTTTAGCATAAATAATCATTTTAAAGACATTATCGATAAAAACAATAGTTACGATGAATTCAATAAGTCATTTGAATATTTATATGACACTCGTTTTTGTAACGTTTTGCGTGTAAAATAAATCATTAAGGACAATTTGTATTAAAATATATAGAAAATAGGATACGCCTTGACAGGGTCATTCATTCGGTTTACTTTATAAAGATGTCTTTATTTGCGTCACAAATCACAATTAATGAATTGATTATTTTAGTCAGTAAATTGGCGGGAATCGTGGTGCTACTGAGTTATTGCTTTTTTACACAAACTAACAGTAGTTTGTGTAAAAAAAGTGCTTTTTCAATTCAATTTAATTTACCGTAAAACTCAATGTTACGTATTCCAAACACTGTGAACTTGACCCCTCTAAGACAATATCGCAATGACGGAGATCAAGTGTCTTTCAGCTCCCTTGAGGATAGTTTTACACCCGTAATAGTCCATATAATCTTAAACTTATCTTAAAACCGTTGTCTATCTAACAAAAAAATGTCAAATCTAAGTCCGTCCCTGTATTCCTGTGGAGGCGTGCGAGCGGTTAATTAGGTGCGCCACCTTTTGTTTTTGCACGTAGTTCATTGTTTCCGAGGCAACTCTCGGATTCTATGACATGTTCCCACAACTCAATACACTTGCAAAATAGCTGGTGTGCCGACATCTGCATACCGCAGCATCCACAGGTATTTAGGCGGTGCTAAGAATAGTTTGTGGGTGACAAACAGTGACTTGAAAATCTTTTGTCTTGCGGCAACGTACTTAAGCGTATCTAAGTGGTTAGTCCATGTTAGTACTCTACACTTCTGTAACGGACAATTGTGTAGGCCAAAACCATTGAGTATGGCTAGCACACATTATCAAGATTTCTCTTAGTCAGGAACTTTCGAATTCTCTTTCCTCTTTAGACTCTTCACAATTCATTCTGGCCTTTCCTTAGCAAGTCTTTTGAGGATTCCGTATTATGTACCTGAATTCATGTTCTTGAACTTGTACCAATTGCGCTCATGAAATATTTGCAAATAAATTCAATACATCGAAAATCCCTAGTATAAACGATGAGTTGCTAGTCATCCTAATATGAGTTGAGTTTACACATAGCTCGTACATGATGCAATTCTAAATCTACCGGCATTTACATATCTATAAAATACACATTAAAATTCAAGATGACGATAATGTGCAGGTTTGGAATTTTACTCGATAGGCAGTAGTTTCGAAATAAAAATAGCGATACAAATGTCATTTGTTCCTTGTAAAATTAAAATACCCGCAGATTGCAACTGAATTTGCTATATCCTCAATGTAGTTGATTTGACAATGCAGCTGTCGGTTTCTATTTTAAGAATAAAATACCTTTATGTGAAAGGTTTGAATTACTAGCTTTTGCCCGCGGCTCCGCTCATGTTAAATTCGGGGAACACAGTTCCCCTTTCCTGATTTACAAGCTACCTGTAATTTTTGCCCTTTTTTATTGTACCCTGCACCTTATTTATTGTAATAACAATGCTAAGTTTTCCCTTGTCTTCCCTCTTTCTCCCTCATATCTCAATCCTTTTTTTTTAAATAGCCTATGTCCGACTCCAGGGTCCCAACTATCTCTGTACCAAAATCGGTTTAGCCATTTAGGCGTGAAGACGTAATAAACAAACTCACTTTCGTTTTTATAATATTACTAAGGATGAATTTTATGAATCACTTTTTCGGATCATTGAACAGACCTCGTTCTCAAGTGAGGATATCAATTACTAACTAGACTTTGCTAATGGTCCGTGAAGCGAAGCAACCTTCGTAACACTAGCCTACTGGTAATCCATACGCGATCCTTAGGTCAATATTGTCATCAAAATGTATGGCATGGAATAATATTACGTTGCTTCGAAGTCCAGCGGCGGTAGCTGTGCACTTAAAATATGTCACAATAATGCCATCCACAACCCGGTGACACCCTTAGAAAAGTGAAGTCAACACCAAGGAACCATGCACTCCCAATCAATCTAGCATTTGATGAAAAATATTTCTTTTTCAAATAACATCCCCTGCTCTGGGCGGAGAGGGAGGGATTGTCAGATTTTTACTGACTAAAACCTACCCATGTTCCTTCTTTTTCTCATTTGGCTCCAGGGCCGCGGTTTTTAAAAAAAATATGCAGCATATTTTGTCAGAATTAAAAACTCTTTTGAAGTTTCATACACATGTTTCACGATACATACCTAATTGATTCAGTAGTTATATTATCTTCATAAAACCGAATAGTACAAGGTAATTAGTAGCTAACTATCATATTCACAAAAAGGTTAATAATTGATACTGGTTTCTTAAGACCTACAAAAGAGCGCCAGGTGCCACTAGTAAAATTTATTGATCATTAACGGATATCAAGAAGAACCACACAAACACAGCCTTCTTCTTTAATAAAACTTTCACTGTAACACAGCTGATCATCGCGCTATTTAGCAAGTGTGGAGGTGCAGATGCAGTTGCCGTTTCCTGAAATTATGATGATGTTTAAAAGGCCTACGTACAACGTCAACTAGACAGGTGTGGTTATACACTACTGGAAAAAAATAAGGGATCAAAATATATTTCCAAATTTTTGGAAAATATTCAACAGGCAGTAACTTCGAGAGAAATGGTCGTACGGGAAACCAAAAAAAAAAGAAAATTTTAGTTACAAGTGTCTAGATTTAAAAATTTTGAGTAATCTGAGAAAAACCAGCAACAAAAAAAGGAGCTATTATTTAGAATAGTTATTAATAGTTATTTATTTACAATAGTTGACTAAACGTCTCTTAACTTTGAACAGTATTTATGAATAAACCCTTCTATCTCTGACAGATTAACTAAGAGTGACGAAAACAAAACTACAACTGAAATTCATCCATTTTACAATACCCAGCTAGGCTTCACTAAACAATACACATAAAGTAAATACTTTGTGACGTGCTCCTAGTTACGTGAGTTGTGCAAATTATCTTAATCTCTTCAAAACAAACCTTCAAAATCTGTTAATTCATCGATTGTTTTAAGTTTAATGTTAACTGTCAAGTGATCACAAACGATGCACACGTACGGTATACGCACATTGACACCGATTAGACCACAGTACAAAGTATCAATGTGACTTGTTACTTAGTTGTGTAACCAATAATACTCTTTAATAATTATCCCTCTGTTCTTGAATGTTATATGCTAAACTGATAGCTGGATGCTCATCGAAAGAGACTTATTTGTAAAGGTCTAGTCTGTTAGCATATTGTGAAATAAATAGGAATATAATGTTTCTATCGTTCTGCGAACAGTCTTTGATTATTTAAGTTAACTAATAAAATTATTTTGTTTCTTTTTTCCACAAATGTGCCCGTCATCTTTGACACTCCAACATACGTGAAACATAGATAGAGATATAGATATTCGCATCTGTTATAGTTTGATCGTATCAACGATTTAAATATTCATTAATAAATCATTATCTTTAACCTGTTTAATTATGTTGAAAACACCGACGTATTTTACAAAATTAATCATCTTAGTTGTTCAAACTTGAAATGATTCCCATTATAATATAAAATTTGGGTTATTAAATAGTTTTGATGAGATATCGCATGATTAGATATATGGCTTTTTTGTATCCGCCAAGACCAATCCGAAGGAAGATCAGAGTGGTCGAAATGGATCTTGAACCTGTGATCATTGTAATTATAGCATAATACCAAAAAAATCCTTCTATAAGCATTTCTATGGCAATTTAAATTGTAAAAGGGTTGGGTGTTTTCAGTAGCAACTGACAGTTCCTGTACTGTGCAAATAACAGTATGAGCAATACAAGACATTTGTACCCCATTATTTGTGTAATAGCACTAGTGCACTATGTTTTCACTCCAAGCGAAATGTCTTCAAAGAGGTGTCAGCAAAGCAGAGGGCCCGCCGAGGTCACTGCGTCAGTCGAACACAACGGACAAAAGAAGGAACATGGAATGTTTTAGTCAGTACAAATCTGACACTCCCTTCCTATCACAAAGTTATTTGATGATTTCCCATCCGAAAAAAGGGCCCAAACATTTATAAAATGTATACCTCATTATCCTTACTAATCCTTACTTCCTTACTAATATTATAAAAGCGAAAGTGAGTTTGTTTGTTTGTTTGTTACCTCTTCACGCTTTAATGGCTAAACCGATTGTGATGAATTTTGGTACATAGATAGTTGGGAACCAGGAGACGGACATAGGCTACTTTTATTGTAAAAAACTGGGATGTGAGGGAGAAAGAGGGAAGCAAAGAGAAAACTTAGCGTTGCTATTACAAATCAATAAGGCGCAAGGGGAACTGTTTTACCCCAAATTTAACGCGGGCGAAGCCGCGTGCGAAAGCTAGTTTATTATAAAAGTGGAAGTGATTTGTTTGTTACGTCTTCACGCCTAAATGGCTAATCCAATTTTGATGAATTTTGGTACAGAGATAGAAGGAGACGGAAAAAGGCATTTATTTAAAACAGAGGGGATAAAGCGGGGACAAAAGGGATTTTTTTTTTTTCGATCATGACATGAGTTTAAGTTAGCGTTAGCCTAAAGTTACTATGCCACGCGGACGAAGACGCGGGCGGAAGCTAGTTAAATATAAAAGCATTTAATTTGTAAATTCAATAGAACGATATCATGTTATAATAATTATGTATTGTCTTAAAATGTTCCCTAACCCTGCGTGTGTAACTCGCGTGATTGTCACGTGAAGGTCGTGTGCCACAAACGTCCGCTAGGCTGCCGTCTACCAGCTAATTGTATTTATTCTCTGCTGTAGACACAATTAGCAGGTGAATCGCACATATTTGTCTACAGATGCGTGCCTGACCTAAAATAAGTCAGCAATAGGTTACATACGATATGATGTAATTTATTTAACTCAGTGCCCACATGGGTATTACATATGTGTGGGAAACTAGGAATTTCTCCTGTACCGTTTATAAACATTTAAACTCACATACACAAACAACCAGACCCGAAACAACTAACTGTAGGTCATACAAATATTTGTTCCGTGCGGGGATCGAACCCGCGACACGCAGCGCAGCAGTTGATAGCGATCAACTCAGCTGTGGTTGAGCGTAACCACTGCGCGAACCGTGCTGTCAAAGTATAGTACACTCACATTAAGTCAGTTGTGTAAGCGGAGTAAGTTTATGTAAGTGTAGGGGGCGTGTAGATGGCGCGTTTTATTGCCACCAACTGGGAACAAAACCCGGATCCGTAGCTGCTGCTGAGAAAGTTGTAATGAAAAACCAAATAACACTTTTCTGACTTGAGAATCAAACCTAGGTTGGAAAGACCTCATGCTTAGCAATCGCGGTTGAAACGCGTCTTAAACACCTACCTATGGAAACTATATTAGTGTTATTATAATCCTTACTATTATTATAAAAGC
The DNA here is from genome assembly GCA_958449745.1 of Ochropleura leucogaster. Classification (NCBI taxonomy): domain Eukaryota; kingdom Metazoa; phylum Arthropoda; class Insecta; order Lepidoptera; family Noctuidae; genus Ochropleura; species Ochropleura leucogaster. The sequence continues at coordinate 10,034,122 of OY288204.1, read as the reverse complement.
GATAGTGAATTTGTTGTCTCTTCACGCTTTAATGGCTAAACCGATTATTTTTATTATTTTTTTTAAATATCCAACGATATGAGGGAAAAAGAGGGAAGAACGGGAAAACTTAGCGTTGCTCTTACAAATCAATAAGGCGCTACTGAATTTAAAGCGGGCGAAGCCGCGGGCATAATAAATAGGGAGTAAATGATGCCATGACGTCTGATAGGGGAGAATGGAAGAAGAAAACGTGTTGCGCCGACCCCAAATAGAATGGGACAGGGGCAGGAAAATGATGATGTAGCTACGGGCAAAAGCTAGTAATAAATAAGGTAGCAAACAAACAAACTATTTTTTAAAACTCCTCTATCGTGGGTACGTTTACGAACATTTTAAACAAACGTTTACAAACTTGTTGAAGTTGTTGTAGAAGACACCTGTGACCTGCTATAAACTGCATAGACATAAATATCTCATTTATCATGCCAAAAACTACTAGATTTATAAATCAAGACAAAAAACTCATCTGCAATTTAATTAATTAAAATTGATTTTGTACAAATTAATTGGTTGATTGTGAATAATGTTGAAGTTGATATTGGTTACAAATGGGCTATAAATCTTTCAACGACATGAGCATAGACTAGTGACTATAAAGTAAAGGTCTAATGTTACTGTGTCCTTGTAATTGTAGGTCGCGATGTGTCTGCGATAACCTTGTAGCTTCGTTTATTTAGTGCATTATGTATTTAAGCTAGCAATCCTTATACATGGGCGAATTTGTAGTCTGTGAGGTATATGCCTGATTACCTTATAAGATCTTCACTCAAAAGTGAGACTGGTTGCTTCTACAGTTTTAATAGGCGTTTTGACTGGTACTACATTAAAATCAAATAGTCTCACCCTCTAATGTTTTTAAACCTCCATAGATTAAATTTATGCATGTTTTTAAAGGGTTATGGATCTACAGAAATCGTCGTGTTTTACAAACCCAGTTTATTTGTGTTTTAGTGCAAAGTAGACAATCATATCTTAATACCTATATAGGAAGTAAACGCAGACTACCCATTTAAAAAAAGTGTTTTGTTTAATACCGTGTCTTTAAATTTTGTGTTTTTTGTTCTTTTCAGAGGGTTTTAATTCTGTTGGGAGTAGTGGCAGTATCTCTATCAGCGCCGCAGGGGCCTGCAGACAAAGTCGTAGCAATCCTCTCACAAGAGTTTGACCAGCAGCCTGATGGATCTTATAGATACAGGTATGATTTTAGAGAGATGTTGGTACTTCACATGATAACTTAGTATGATACCTTTTTTTGCGGATGGGAAATCATGAAATAACTTCCCCCGCTCTGGGTGGAGCGGGGGGAGTGTCAGACTTGTACTGACTCTATGTTCCGGGGCCGCGGTATCTCTTTCGAACAACCCGCATTCTCGGTCAGTATAATGCTTAAGTATCAAAATCAGTAAACATAGGCGTCGGGTGGTACGCCAATGTTTACATTGAAATTTTGTAGGTTTCAGCAGCGTTGCCTAAGGTCTGAATAGGTATAAAAAAGAAAATTCGAAACTTGTTTGCTTACTGTTAGTGTTCTTTGGACACAATCCTGCAATTACACTTATTTCCAAGTTTTCAAGTGCCGTGCCGGTGGCAGTTGACAAGAAGTAGTGCAAAAATTTGGTCTATCTAATAATAAAAATTGAATGACCAAACACTTATATTTACTAACTAAATTAGGAAGCCAATATTTGGTACTACATGGCTACAATGACATACATAAATAGCCTATTGTCCTATGTGTTAAACTTTAAAAGTATGAACATAAAACACGAGTTTCGTATATGTCAAATCTTCTTCGTATCGATTACTTAGACAACAGCAACGTCCAAAAAGCTCTTACATTACTATATTTTGCTTGTAATATTTTTTTTTAATAATATTGACCTAATATGTGGATTTGTTGATTGGATTTCCTGGTGTAGTTGTGGCCATGAAAAATCGAGATGAAACGCTATGAGTGGTGCGCGATGTTGGGGTTTTCTTAAACGACCAAATTCGCGAAAGTAAAATAAAATATACTTAACTAGATTTCGCCGATTTTGCCCGCGGCTTCACTCGCGTTAAAGTCGGGGATACACAGTAGTTTTTGCCCTAATGCCTTACTTATTATAATAGCAATGCTAAGGTTTTCCTTTTCTACCCTCTTTCTCCCTCATATCTCAATCTTAAAAAAATATATCCTATGTCCGTCTCCAGGGTCCCTACTATCTCTGTACTAAAATTCAAAAGCGGTTTAGCCATTTACGCGTAAAGACGTAACAAACAAGCAAACTCACTGTCGCTTTTATAATATGGAGAATATATAATAAGGATTTGGAGAAAATTGAATATAAACCAAAAAACACGTTTTCTTTTTAATTTCGGTTTAAAGTGTAAAGTCATAATTCCGACTTGTTATAGTTACGTGTTCAGGTGTTCGGTAGCACGGTTTCAGAATTGCATAACGGCACTCAAATTATTATGTTGCATTAGCGAGTTCGCTATCATTGATTTGACCGCCAACTCTGACCTCAAGAGGGTCACTTATAACGGTCAAGTACAAAAATAAGTGACAAACGTAAAAATACACATCGACAATATTCAGTAGACGAATTCATTTTCCAATTTACCTAACTACATATTTATAGTCTCAAATATTTTTTTTATACACAGCCCTTGGTTCTCTTAAGACAAAAAAATGCCGTAGCACAGGTACTTTGATATGTATCGTGAAACGTAAAAACCTTGATCGAACAATAAAAATTCTTACCATTCGATTCGCACCTAGTTTTGATAACACGCTTGAGAAAGGTCGCAACGATGGTGACCTACCGTTGTTTGTTGTCAATGAGCATTGTTAGCAAATGGGAAGACCACAAATACTAATGCGTGAAAATATAGAAGTATTTTGAAATACTATTTTTCTACTCCAAATAATGACAGAATTAAATAGATCGGATTAACTTACCTAGTGACATCCGATCCTCAATTATGTGAAGTAATCTCGTCCTCATTAAGTACTATGTAGTTTGCACTTCGCACAACTCGCTGTACCACAATTTTTAAAGATGAACGCATTCATCAAAAATATTTTGATAATCTATGGTTCGTCGCTCTGTAATGTCTGTGGATATCTGACATATTCATTAGTTCAAAGTATTACACATACATACCACAACTTTCCCACAGGGGATGAGAATCTGGGAAGGGTTGGGATACAATGAGGACGAGATTACTTCACATAATTGAGGATCGGATGTCACTAGGTAAGTTAATCCGATCTATTTAATTATGTTCCGTAATCTCGTCCTCATTAAGTACTATGTAGATGTTTAAAGAAGAAAGTTGTGTTAATAATCAATGTGTTTATTAATTAAATAAACATAAAAATTGGTAACTTAAATTTCTCTTCTTTATATAATAAAATAATCAGTCTCAAAGATTACTTATGAATGAACAACAAATTATTATTTGTGTTTATTAAATAAACATAAAATTGGTCACTTCTCTTCTTTATATAGCAATAATCAGTCTCAATCATTACTTATTAATTATTCTTAATTTTAAGGAGGGTACTTAACATAGCCTTAACTTATTAAAAAAAAATCTTACAGAGAGGTATCTGTTAAACAAACTGCTTGAGCAAAAGCATTTGGATCACTGATAATTGGTCTGTTATAGAAGCGAGCAAACACAGAAGACCTTTGTGTCCAGCCTGCAGTTCTTCTTATAATCTCAATATTTATGCCTCTTTCAGAGGCCTTTGACGTAGAGGCATGTCTTGTGCTGTGAGCTGTGAACTTAGCAGTATCTAAGCCACTATCGTTCAGAACTTTCTTGATCCATCTACTTATAGAAGCAGTAGAGGCAGCATGGTAAGGTTTTCTATGTGTAATGATTAGAGAACTACAATCTTGTCTTATGAGTTTGGTACTTTCTAAGTAGCAGAGTAAAGTTTTGGCTGGGCAAATGCTCACATTATCACTGAAAAATGGTAATATTAAATTAGGTTGAGATTTGTTTGGTCCTGATGTTTTAATAATTTCTGGGATTTTAATGTTTATGTTATCTTCGTTTATAGTAATATTCTGTATGTTGATAAGTGATAGAGTCTGGATCCTATGTGCAGTTACAAGAGCTAGTAATGTTACTAATTTCTTAGTAAGTAATTCTAAACTAAGGTCTTGATTAGGAAATAACTTTGATAGGTATCTCAAGACAATGTTGGGATCCCACACTATGTCGTATTTAGGGTTATTGGGCCTTAGCCTATAAATACCTCTAAAAAACCTTGTCACTCTTTCATCAGATCCCAAGTGAGACCCTAAGATTAAAGAAATTGCCGACCTTATGGTATTCAGAGAGCTATATGACAATCCTTGCTCAAATTTAGATGTTAGGAATGAAATTACCATAGGTACTGAGTCTGTCAAGGGGTGCACATCTTGTCTCTTGCAAAAGATTATCCACTGATTCAGTGCCGATTCATACTGTTTTTTGGTTTTGTTTGACAAAGAAGCCAACATTATATCCAGTGAGGAAGGAGGTATACCTTTCCTTAGGAACGCGCTCCTGATAATATGGCGGCAATCAGTTTGAGGCTCTTGTGCAGAGGATGTGGATCCCTGGAAGGAGACAGTAATAAATTATTGCGAGGTTTGAATACAATTTCCTCTGATATTACCATGGACATGAACATAGGATACCATGGTTGTGCTGGCCACCATGGAACTACAACAATGCCTATCGCCTTTTCAGTCAGTATTTTCTGTAGCAATTTACTGATGAGACTAAATGGTGGAAATGCATAGAAAAATATTCCATTCCATTTTATGGTAAAAGCATCTATGGTGTGTGCATTGGGGTCTGGTAGCCAAGATACATAATCCTTACATTTGTTGTTATATCTGTTGGCAAACAGATCAATCTGGGGTTCACCCAGTTTGGTAATAATTGTCTCATATGCCATGTCACAAAGAGCCCATTCAATTTCCGAATGAGAACGTCTTGATTCTCTATCGGCAATAGCATTATCTTTCGAGCTAATGTAAGATGCATACACCCATAGCTGCCTTTCCTCACACCACTTCCATAATTCTCGTGCTAGACTATTCAAGTGTTGAAACCGGGTGCCTCCCATTCTATTAATATAGGCTATAGCAGTGGTATTATCTACTCTAAGAAGAATCTCACAACATCTTAGTTCAGATGAATATGTTTTCAACCCTTTAAAAGCTGCCAGTAGTTCTAGGTAATTTATATGGAAGCATTTTTCTTCCACTGTCCAGTGACCATGACTTGTAACATCATTACATACTACACCCCAACCTGTTCCTGAAGCATCTGAGAATATTTCCAAAGAAAAATTAAATTGTTTGATTTTACAATGATTAATATGGATATGGGATAACCACCATTCCAAATCTGATTTGACTTTGTTTGTTACATCAAGGTATGCATCATAGTTTTCATTGTTGTTTTTTAAGGCTAATGTTTTATGGCTTTCTAAAACTTTAGTATAAAGCCAGCCATATTCTACAGCTGGACATGCAGCTACAAGGGTGCCTAAGAGTTGAGAGAATTCAAGTATTTTACATCTTTGTTTAGATTTTACTCTTTCTAAGGTTTTGAATATAGTTAATATCTTTTTCTGAGGAAGTGTTATGGAAAATTGTACAGAGTTTAACATGAAACCAAGATACTGACAATGTTGTTTAGGCTGGATGCAACTTTTATCTGTGTTAATAATAAATCCCAGACTTACTAGTAATTTTTTAGTAGTGAGCACATTTTTTATGCATTTTTCATATGAATCAGCAAGACAGAGAATATCATCAAGGTAAATAACAGACAACAACCCTAATGACCTCAGGTGACACATAACAGGTTTCATGACTTTAGTAAAGACATATGGTGCTGTACTAAGGCCAAAAGGAAGGCACTTAAATTCATATAATTTGTTCTGGAATAGGAAACGCAAATATTTCCTATCAGATTCTTTAACTGATATCAAATAATAGGCATTTTTCAGATCAATTGTGGCCATGAAGCATCCAGGGGTCATGAGCTTTGTTGCTGTCCTTAAATCCTCTAATTTAAAATGAGTAGAAGAGACAAATTTGTTAAACTTTTTCAGATTCAATATGAATCTCCAGGAACCATCCGATTTAGGATGTAAGAATATACTGGACAGGAACTGACCATCTACAAATGAACATAGTTGTATAGCATCTATTTGTAACAATTTGTCTAACTCAATATGTAGAAGGGTGTTCTCCTTTACTGTAAACTGATTGTTCTGTGGCACCATAGCTTGAATAGGATCCTTAATTAAGGGTATAGAATAACCTCTGATCCATTTGCGTATAGTGGGGTTAGTAGTGATACTGTCCCATACATCTGAAAAATATTGAAGTCTGCCGGTGTGTACCTGATCTAACGGCGGCGACGATCCTGGCCCTGGCGTCGTGGATATTGAAGTTTCTGTGGGGAGCGTCTCCCTCGTGTCGGCAGCTTGTTGGTATAATATGTCTGGTGTGCTGTTTGCTTCAGTCTCAACTTCTGCCCACTCGGACGAGACACCTGTGGTCGTTGTGGGCCCCGGTAGTTTAAATAACTATTCTTTTTTGGAACTTTTTGCTGAGAGGGTGTATTTTTCAACTCCATTGCTGACTTCTTGACTGCTTTAACAGCACTCACTTTTTCCTGAAGTTTGTCTCCAAACAGGTATTCACTAATAGGAGTACTTTCCATTAGATCTCTTAATTCCTTATTTAATCCAGGTAATATTAGAGATCTTCGTGTGGTAGAGTTGTCATGGTACAAGTCACACAGTAGACGAGCTGCATCGCTCAAGTTCTCTATGTGCTGGTCATTTTCATGAGTAGCAATCATGTCATTTAGTACCTTGCCAATAGTAGTGATTGCTGCAGATATAACTATTTGATTTCCGGAAATCCTCTTGTCCCTTTTCACACCATTCTCATTCATCGCAGCTGCTACCTCTTCATTGAGTAATGGTGGAATTAGCAGACTGCAGTTCTTAGGGGGGCTATGTTTTAATAATATGCCTGCCTTAATGTCAGTTTCAAGACCTTTCTGAAGGATGGCCGTCCAGCGTTTAGTTAGGCTATCATGTAACTCAATTATAGTTATTGGCTTGTGGGGCACCTTCTTTTCCCAAGAGCCCTTCTATGTGGGCTGGTATCAAATTTTCCACCGGTAATACCTCCGGCATAACCATCGGGAGGAGCGGTGCCTCTTCTAAGTCTTCCCCCCCTCTCTTTCTTTTTGGGTGACACTTTGTGTGTCACTAGGTGGAGTACTTCGATAGCTGTACTCAGTATCCGGCGAGGATGATATCCTTCGACGTCGCGGCGAGCGGCTGTGACGGCTTCGCCCGTGTAACGAACGACTTCTCGAGCGTGATTGGCTGGAGCGACATCTCGACCGTGGTGGGTTGGAGCGACTTTTGTAGCCACCTAAGCAACAATTGCATAGTGTTAAACTCAAGACTGTTAAATCCATGGCTGACCTCTCGTGAAAGCTCTTAGGATACAATCGGAATGTCTGCAAATTACGACTGACATCGGCCAACCTCAAGATGCAGTCTATTTGACTTTTGTTTACGACCATGTCGTCGGCCAACCTCCCGTGAAGGCTCAAAAGACGACCTCGAGTTATTCTTCTATTATTAACGAAAGCTGTCGTCGGCCAACCTCTCGTGAAGGCTCATGTGACGCAGTCAATTTGCATGATGCAATCAGGATCGGACACGAAGGTACCACCTAATATTTGAAATGGTTAGACCTACGTGCCTACCTACCTACTTACATACAAGGATTCTAATATAAATAATTCTTTAACATTAGGTACATACCACGGCTAACCTCACGTGAAAGCGCAACAGTGGTGTTGTTTTACCCAGTATTATGGTAAATGCCTAACCAGGAAGCTTTTTGACCATGTTCGAACGTTCAATTTCTAAGAATTTTCTTAAAGTAGGTATGTAGGTGCTTTGAAAAAACTTACCGGCGTGGTTATGGTGACTTCTCTTTTTTAGGCGCTTTTCCAGATCTCGTAGGCGTTCAGTCAGCTCGAGTATAGCCTCGTCTTGTCTTTTCCGCTTGTTCTTTCCCATTTTATTTATAGAAATAAAACTTATAAATTTTGTAACGAATTTTTGGTGCACAGCGCGCGGCACAAAAAAGTACAATGAATATGTCAGATATCCACAGACATTACAGAGCGACGAACCATAGATTATCAAAATATTTTTGATGAATGCGTTCATCTTTAAAAATTGTGGTACAGCGAGTTGTGCGAAGTGCAAACTACATAGTACTTAATGAGGACGAGATTACGGAACATAATTAAGAAATTAATTGATTATTGAACTAATTAATTATAATTTTAGTAAGTGATTTCATTGTATTTAACATAATACGTATGCTGACAGTACTGTTAAGCTAAATTAATTTCTAATTGAGTTTATCAAGATAATTACAATTACATAAATACAATTTATTTAATTGTATATATATAATAACATTTCTTAGTTAGTTTATTGACATGATCTGTCCCTGTGTTTGGTTTTACTTATGTTCCACAAATAAAATTATTTGAATTTGAATTCGAACTTGAATTTAGTCAGGGGGAAGAACCACGACTCGTCGCAATCAATCGCAAAGTTCAACACACATGTACTATTGCATTGCATTGCACCGGATCGGCATTGCCTTAACTGAAGGCGATTACTATTCTATTAAAGAAATTTTTCCTACATAATCTTATAAGCACCAGTACATCATGGCATTGGTTAGGGAGAAGCTATAAGTCAAATAGAAGAAGTGATAAAGATGCAGTACGGACGCTTAGAAGAAAAAGCTTCTCTGAAAAACAAACAGGATTACAGCTGATATTAAATCCTCTTTTCTCCCTTCCTCAGCTACGAGGCTGAGAACGGCATCAAAGCTGAAGAGGCTGGCACGCTGAAGAAGGCTTCTAGTCCTGACGCTAGTGACGTCATAGTCGCTCAGGGTGCCTTCAGCTACACCGCACCAGATGGCACTGTCATCAATCTCAACTATATTGCGGATGATGAGAACGGTTTTAAACCTGAGGTCAGTATTTTTTTTTCCTTTCATTCTAAAATCTTCTTTTAATAAAGGAATGTGTAAAAAATCCAGATATCCCCAAACAGCCGTAGCAAACAGCAGTACTTTTCTTTTAGTATTGAATTTTCACTCATATTTCTAATGCGCTTATCATGAATCAACCACAATAATTGTTTATATTTAAAAATGCGTGGTACTATAAGAACTGAAGTATCTATTCTAAATTAGATGAGCAAATAAAGATGATATTTTTCTTGTTTTCGTTTTTTCCGCCTATTTTTTAATGCGTGCCCAATTTAATAGGCAATCTAACAAAAATACAAGGTTAAATCAATTTGTTAAAAATGTGATAGGATTAGATTCTGTGTGATCGGTCACCTATGTAAAAATAGACTATTAAAACACGCATGATTACGTAATTATTTAAATATTATGTTGCCTGAATTTAAATATTTCAACTTTGTTTTTCTACTATGGCCTACCTATATTTAACTGTCACCTGTTATTTTGTTTTCTGTTTGAGTTGATGTCCATAATAATGCGGTTATAAGCATATACAAAAAAAAATGCTTGATACCTCCTGCTGCTTTATCGGTAATTATCATAATAGTTCACAATATGTATCGGTTTAACATTTTCATGAATGTTTTATAATATAATTATATTTAAATACGCAAGATAAAATACATTCAGTACCGTACTGTTACGTCTGTAGCCAGACTTATTTTTCATTCTTCCGCCAGGACCGTTGAAAACCATTATTTCTTGTCAAATCCACATAGCCATTTGTTTTTACCTTCGGTGTTTCTATTCCAGGGCGCCCATTTGCCGACTCCTCCACCAATCCCGGAAGCAATCCAGAAGGCTCTCGACTACCTTGCAACACTCCCCCCACCGCCACCCGGCAGAAACTAAATCTTTCGCTAACTGATTGACCGATGCCCTGACGACTTGAGCATCCTACGTACCTGTACCCCACGAATACTCGTACAGTTTTGAAAACAGAATTGAATACTTTTTACTTAAAAAAAAAAACTAAACGTTATCAGTTAATCTTTTTTTTTTTGTTACTTTGTGACTAAGCTCATTTGTTTTATAGTTAAGAAGATCTTGTCGTGCGTTATATGCATCACGTCTTTTTAAGATAAGCAAACTTTTTTATAAAAAAATATCTAAACTTTATATAGATTCTGAAATTCTGTTTACAAAACTGCACTTACATTAAACCAATATAATATAGTAAGCAATAAAAAAATCATATAAAAAGAATGTACCTACAATGACTGAACTGTGATAGACAATGATTGAATTTACGTAAAATGTTTGTATATTTATTTAAATAAAAGCAAAATCAGTGCCAAAGATGCATTGCAAAATGTAATATGGTTTTTACTTTCTAAGAACAACATTATCGCCTGTTCTTGGTTTCCTTCTGAATGAAACAAATCTATATTTACCTGAATATAAACATGAAATGTCAATATATTAAAAAAATACTTCTAATGATTTTATTTCATATAAGTAATGTGGCACCAGACGATGGGCTCAATTGGTTTAATTGGGTAGTTGACACCATTAACCAATAATTTAAAAACAATTTTTTCTGAAAGAACACCTTTTTCTAGACCTGAGAACTCCATTTATTTCAAAATAACTTTAAAATTCAATTTTTAGTTGCTTTGAAATCAATAAATAGTTGCATCATTGACTTGACAACTTAGTGACGTCATCGGTTGCGAGTCTCATACAAAATCTATGGGGAAAGCGCGTTTTGACAGCTCATAACGGATTCTGACCACGGTGTTTGTTGGATAGCACGTGTGTTTAGAGTTTTTGCTGTTTTTAGGTGTTTTTTGATACTCTGTAAAGTGACTTGTCATAACATAATTGTGTTGTTCTTGTGTTCGTAACCAGGTTTGTTTTTGTTATAGTTTTAAGCCGTTTTACACAACATGGATAACAATAAACCCCCCGATAAGGTCCCTCCTGACATTCAATTTTCAGCTTCCTTAGACCATCAGTACTCACTGAAACCACTATCGCAACTAGCGGATGTTTTGGACGCCTCACCCATGGATGTATCGACTCCTCAATCCCAACCAAACCCTCGAAAACGCCCTGTGGACGAAGAGATTTTGCTTCCCTCTTTGCCAAGCAAACAGCAAAAGAACCTAATTGGACGTACTAAGTATTCTGTCATGGACAAAGCCCCTTATGTTGTCCACGTTTCGCGTATTGAGACACAACCAAATACTGGCACCACCCTTCATCCCGTTAATTTTGGCAAATTCTTAATGAACAACAACATCGCGAACATTGTTCGTGGTGGTGTTAACAGAGTTGGTAGAAACCGGGTCTCGGTGGAGTTTGCTTCCCCTCAGGATGCTAACTCTTTCTTGATAAACAGTTGCTTGATTAAATATGGTTATACAGCATCAATCCCTTCATTCAACATCACAAGGATGGGTGTTGTCACAGGTGTTCCCTCAGAACTCACAGAAGATGAAGCCATGTCGTATTTGACTGTGCCCTCAGGTTGTGGTCAAATCCTAAAAGTAAGACGCATCAATCGCAAAACACAAAGAGACGGAGTTAATGAATGGAGACCCACAGAAACATGTGTCGTGACCTTTGATGGGCAGGTGCTGCCAACCAGGATTTACTGCTGTTACACATCCCTTCCCGTTAAACAGTACATATACCCTACAATACAATGCCGAAAGTGTTGTAGGTTTGGTCATGTAGCAAATCTTTGCAGGTCTAAACCACGCTGTAACAAGTGTGGCCATGATCACCCTGGTGACGGTTGTAATATTACAGAGGCTGAGGCGTTCTGTGCGCTTTGTTCAGGGAATCACTTTGCCAATAGCCAGTCATGTCCTGAGTATGGTAGGCAGAAGGCAATTAAGACGGTAATGGCCGAAAAAACCATCCCCTATGCAGAGGCATGTAAAATTATTCCTCTAGTTTCCCGCAACTATGCCAACATAGTTAAATCCTCTCCAACATCCCAGTCATATCGCAAAACTGTGACCCTCAAACCCAGAACCCATGCCCCACTTTCTCCATCATATGACAAAGTTGCTCATCAACAGATAGTTAGTTCTCCACAACCCTCACAGCCTAATGGCTGTGCTTATAACAACAATTTAGCATCAAACAATATCAGTTCAATTATTGAACTTCTGGTAAAACTGCTTCCTACTCTTATTTCTTCTACTTCTTCCAGCTCACAATTACCGTCCAACGTTGCCGACCAACTTATAAATCTACTTTTATCAATTAAAAATGGCGTCCCGCCTAGTATTCCTACAGTGGAACGTGAGGAGCGTGTGGCATAAAAAGCACGACCTCATATTCCTTTTAAATAAATACAAGCCATTGGCTTGTTCTATAGCTGAGACTTGGCTCACCCCAAGTCTTAGCTTCCGCATGCCACACTTCAATATTCTCAGATGTGACAGATCTGATGGATATGGAGGTTCGGCTCTCCTAGTCAATGATCGGGTCCCACTTCTACCCCTTCCTTTGCCTTTACTCACAGGAGAAATGAGTATTGTGGCGGGAAGGATGGAAGGCATTACAGTGTTTTCAATATACATTGCTCACCCTCGGCATGAATTTCTGGATATTTTAAAAACCACCTTCTCTAATATTCAAGGATCAATTATGGTCATGGGTGATTTTAACTGTCACCATTACAGATGGGGGTCCGAACGCTGTGATGCCTTTGGTGTGGCTTTGGTTGAGATTTTGGATGATCTGGATCTCTGTATACTCAATAATGGTTGCCAAACTCGCAGATCTCTTCCTGGACAACAAAAGAGTTGTGTTGACCTGACATTTTGTTCAGTTGAGCTGGCGGCTTCGGCCCATTGGGATTGTACGTCCTTGTCGCATGGTAGTGACCACTACCCTATAGTAATATCTTTGTTTAATAAGACCTATTTAGAGAAAAGTTCTCCTCCACTTCTGAAATATAACTTATCCAAACCAGATTGGGCAAAGTTTGTATCATTATTGGAGGATAAAATTGAAGTTTTGCCAAATTTAAATTCAAGTTTGTTTGATCCTCCTGGTCACCACCATGCCAAGAGCTGCTATGAGGGTTTTGTTACAGCCATCACCTCCAGTGCTGATTCCTGCTTTCCAATAAAAAACAGTGCCCGAAATAAAATTCCATCACCACCGTGGTGGGATCCAGAGTGCACTTCGGCAGTCAGGGACAGGAATGCGGCCGAGGTTTGTTACAATGCAGATATGACCACTGAAAATCTGTTGGCATACTGTCAGATTAATGCCAGAACCAAACGTCATCTTCGCAAGAGGAAACGTGCGGGTTGGGTTAAATTCTGTACATCTTTGGCTCCCTCTACACCTGTGTCAACAGTTTGGAAGAGTATCAATAGGTTCAGACATGGGTGCTCTCCATCAGTTTCTTCTCCAATCACTAGGGAAACAGCTGACCTTTTTTTTGATAAAATCGCTCCACCATACATTCCATGTTTTCCTGAATGTGTAAACATGCCCATTCAAAATATATCAGAGGATCCTTTAGATGCGCCATTTACTTTGGAGGAACTGAGTGTGGTACTCAGTCATGTCCGGGACTCAGCCCCGGGTATTGATGGTGTGCCATATTCTTTTATTACCCATGCCGGTGACAAGGCTAAAACTTATTTTTTAAATATATTAAATTTTGCTTATATTCATAGTTGGGTTCCAGATCAATGGAAAATGCAAATAATTATCCCACTTTTGAAACCAGGCAAACATGCAGATGATCCGAATGGTCTTAGGCCAATTGCTCTGTCTTCAGTCCTAGCCAAATTACTGGAGCACCTAATTAAAAACCGTCTCGAGTGGATTGTTGAGTCGAGAGACTTACTGCCGAACTACCAATTTGGCTTTAGGAAAGGACTTGGTACTATGGACAGTGTTGGTACTTTAGTTGCGGACATACGCTTAGCTTTTTCAAGAAATGAGTCGGTTGTAGCTACCTTCCTGGACATTTCCTCTGCGTACGACAATGTACTTCTTCCAGTACTCAGGCAAAAATTGCAACAGCTGAGTTTACCGGGTAAGATGATACGATGTATATATGAGTTACTGATGTCCCGCTCGCTGGTCCTGAGAGTCCAGGGAGAGGAATTCGATGAGAGGCAGATATGGAAGGGACTCCCACAAGGATCCCCCCTCAGTCCCATATTGTACAACCTGTATACGGCGGATATTGGGTCCTGCCTAAATAACAATTGTCAGATCCTACAATATGCCGATGACATTGCCCTGTACGTGACAGACTCCTCTATAGTCGATGCCGCGTCATCTTTGGGCCTCTCTCTGGATTCCTTGAATCAGTGGCTTTTAAGCCATGGCCTGTCACTATCTGCGCCAAAAAGTTCGGCAGTAATTTTCTCTCGTAAAAGAAGCACTCCTCATGTTACAATCGACATTTTAGGTCAAAATATTCCAATAGTTAATAAAGTAAAATTTTTAGGCGTCATTTTGGACACAAAATTATCCGGCAAACATCACATAAATTTTCTTATACAAAAATGTGAAAGAACTATTTCAATTTTAAAAGTTCTTGCGGGTGTTTGGTGGGGTGCTCACCCCTACACCATGAAATTGGTCTACAATGCCTTAGTTCGTAGTGTTTTGGACTATGGAACCTATCTTCTGATCCCGTGCAACAAAGGTGCCTTAGTTGGACTAGATAAGATTCAGTCTAAATGCCTTCGAATCATCTCAGGTTGTATGAAATCCTCCCCCATTAACGCGTTGCAGGTTGAGTGTGCTGAACCCCCTCTGGCCCTTAGACGTCAATATCTGGCCTCCCGATTTTTATCTAAGATCATATGCAGAACATCACACCCCCTCATAGAAAAATTGTACGAATTAGATGCCATTTGTACAAATTCAAACTATTGGAAAAATAAAGAAATACCCCTAATTTTGAAATCTTTTCGAGAAATCCTAAATTTAGCATGCCCAATTAGTCAGTTTCCCAGATTACCCCTTTTTAATTTTGCGTATAATGTTTTATGTTATGTTCCCAAAATTGTTTTTAACATCGGTATAACCAAAAAATCCCCGTCAGCAAACTCGATGTTCAACGCGGTGGTGGGCGAACGATGGAATGGTTTCCAACTATTTTTTACGGATGCTTCGAAATTGTCTGATTTTAACCACACCGGAGCGGCGGTCTATTACCAGAGCTCTAAAATAATCTTACAGTATAAGTGTCCTAAGGAGTCTTCTGTATTCACTGGTGAGTGTGTGGCTGTATTGGAAGCTTGTCTTTTTATACAGTCGCATCATAATATACACAAAGCCGTTATCTTCACAGACTCTCTTAGCTGCCTGCAAGCCTTAAAACAAAACCCTTTTAAAAGTAAATTGCACAGCTACCTGGTTTTAAAAATTAAAGAGTCCTTATTATCTTGTGCTACCAATCAAAAAGAGGTTCAGCTAGTTTGGATACCTAGTCACTGCGGTATTAAGGGAAATGAGTGCGTTGATGCATCGGCTAAAGATGCTTGCTCATCGTCAGTAGCTGATCTTTCCCACAATAGCCTTCAGGGGTATGACTTATTGAGTCTTCCACGAACTAACCTCCAGTCATCGTGGCAGGATCAATGGAATATCACTGGGGGAAAAAAAGGCAGGTTTTATTACGCAGTACAACCAACCATCAAACCAAAACCTTGGTTCTATGGCTACAAAAAAGTCTCCAAACCTGCTATATCCGTCATATGTCGTATTCGTCTGGGTTTCTGTAGTACTCCTGTTTTTTTGCAAAAAATCCGGGTTAGGGACTCCTCTCTTTGCGAGTGTGGGTTGGAAGAAGGTACTCTGGATCACATCTTCTTTGAATGCTCAAACAACATTCCTCCTTTAGATCTGTATAGACGTCTCCCTAAATTTAAAATCCCTCTTCCGACAAATTTCCCCTCCCTGCTTACATACTCCTCTCCCGAACTGCTTGTGGCGCTGATGACTTTCATCCGTCACAATAACATTAAATTATAAATCTGAATGTGTGGGTGTGGTATGCGTTTATTCTATGTTTTAACAATTTTTATTATTTATTTATTTATATTTTTTGTTTGTTTCAGTCCCACGCTAACCCGACAAGATTCACGTGGTGTCAAAGAATTTAATTTGCGATCTTGATTAAATTAACATTAGAATCATATTTTTATTTTTTATCTTGCACACTTGTTTTTCCAATTCACTGGACATTGGCAGAATAGTCGACATCGGCTCTAATTGCCATTAATTAAAAATAGAATAGAAATAGAATAGACAGCTCATAAAAAATATCAAATGATTGGTGGTGTCAACTACCCTATTAACACTGGTTCTTACCACGTTGGTCGCGTGAAATTCGGTAATTGTCCAACGGGATCGTTCTACCCCCATTAAAAGTATTTTCTTTATAAATGGTATCTAAGTTCCAAACTATCCGTATGCTAAATTTTATCCTAATCCGTTTCAAAGTTTTTCTTGAAAGTGTAATAAACATGAACATCTATATATATACATATATATAGATGTTCATGTTTATATACATATGTATGCATATGTATGTGTGTATGTATATATACATACTCATAAACTTATGCATTTTTAAAATCAGTAAAAATGCAGTTTTCATATAAGAACTAGCACGATTTAGCGTATCTTTTTCACATAGGAATTCGTTAAGTATACAATAACATCCTTCTACTGTTTTTGTCATCTCGATAGTATAATAATATCAAGGTCTCTATATACATATAGAGATGAGACAATGGCCAAATACAGTGATTCTTCATTAGCGTCAAACTCACAGATATAAACACCGTCACAGGTGATAAATGTTGATGTCATTTCCTATAAACGGTATCGACGGCTCTAGTAGTTGATGGAACGTGTTATGTACGGTCAACAAGAGAGAGAAGTAATCAGATTCGTCAGATAACATCGCGCTTTTCTTGAAAATCCATCAATGTTTTCTAAAAAAAAAAAAAAAATTAATAGAAAAAAAAACAGTTCATTAATTATATTACATTTGAGTAGAAGACGTTCATCGGTTTTTAAGAAAAGATTGCGTTGACTGTACAAGTGTACATGCCGGATGTTTTTAAGTTATACGATTACAAAACCCATTCGGTATATTCTTCGAAGTAAAATTAGCGAATGAACATTATATTCCCAATAAACTCGGTAAATCAATTAAAAAAAAAAGAGTTTAATTATGTCTCTGAATCAGTGCATCTTAAATAGACAATACAGAACGTAAATCAATAAAAAAAGTATGCATTACAAAATTATTGTATTCGTACCTTATCGTTTGAAATACTCATAAAATTACAAAAGCCTTAACCTACAGAGAAATTATTATACAAGGAAATGACGGTGAAAATATTCGTTTCCATAGAAAGCAAAAGTGGTCTCAACAATACTTGGTATACGGCATTCCTTTTCAACCTGTTTGCAAAAGTGAGTGTCTATCCCAAGGTCAATGATGAATACATAGAACAATGTGTTCTATCTATAGAACGATCACGATTAATTTACTGGTTAGCCTTCCAATGTGAGCATATTGACGATGATGGAACGTACTTAGTGTAATACGCATAAACAATTAATACTAGTTATTAAATTAGCAGATACTTTCGTAGTTGTAGTTAGTGATCAACTGATTTAATCTTAACTATTTTATAACCACTGCACTGTAGACAAAAATGCTTCTTTTTATTTCTTTTAAATATAGTACTGGATATTGTTTACGGAAATGATAAAACAGAACATGATTACTTTTTGCTAGCAAATGTGAGCAAGTGACTTTAGATTACCGCAAAAAGTTGTAGTAGCGAATTATTTTCAGTTTAATAACATAACACTAATTATTGTAAAAGAAACAAATCGGTTTATTTCAGGTTTTAACATTGCCTTCACACTAAGATACATATGATTATGGCTGCCATCAGAGAGCTTCCAAAATTTATGAAAAAACTTCTTCAGACTAAGCAGTCAGTCGGTGGCTAAGCTTGTCAACGAATTAATCAATTATTTATTTTATTTTTCATCTTTCTTCTTAAGTGTTCTAATCCTTTCAGTTATTGGTTCTGGTGTAGTCTTTGTGGCGAGATAAGCCAGAGCGCGTTGTATTGCAATAGGAACAGGTGGGGGTGTGGGTAAATGTGCGCCTACTGGTCTGTAGCCATTCTCATCAGCTGTGTATGTCAGACTGATGTCATTGCCTTCTTTGTCCTGAAAATAATATAAGTAAATTGCATACTGTAGATTAAATGTACTTAAGTCCATGCACACACTGAGCATGCGTTGTAATCGTTTTAAAGCATTACTAAAAACTAAATCACCATTAATCTCACACTTCTTGTAGGATGACATACCTTGTTGTTGGCTAAACCAATACAGCATAATAATAATTAATCTGTCAATATGTTGTCTACATACGAAAGTAGCCTACTAGCAAACGATCAAAATTTTGGCAAAAACTATAATTTGATTATGAAAATTTAAGAGTACTTACTTTGTATGAAAAGTTTCCTTCTACAGCACTCCCAGAACCACCAATAGAACTTCGCAATTCACCTCGCTCATAAGCTTTCGTGCCATCACCTCCTTCATAGCTGCAAATAATGATCACGTTGTAATTGTAATATAATTAAACCTTTTCCACAGTAAAAATCACAATCTCAAATTACCTGTAATGAAAATCTCCCGAGTGTGAGAAAACATAACTTTCTGACTCAACTATAGGAACCACAGGATCCCGTCCTCCCGTTCTTGGTTTAAAAATTTGAGGAGCACGAGAAGATGACTCCTCACGGCGGGTCGAAACAGTCGTCTGTGTTGCTTCCTTTTGGTCTTCTTCAATTTTAGTTCTTTCTGGTTCTGTGTCATATATATCCAGTTGACTTTTGTTTACTTTCACTTTTCTTACTTTTTGTACCCTCCTTCGTGGCTTGATTACTGCTCTAGTTTCAGTTTCAGGGGAAAGTTTTACATTTGGCTTCGTAACTTCAGGTTCATTTACTGGTATTTTAATAGATCGGGACCTCGGTTTTGAATTTAATTTCTCTTTGGAATCGTCACCTTCAGGTAATGTATATAGACCGCGTTCAGGTGGATGATTTACAGAAACTTCTCCATCAATAACGTCATCTTTTTCTTCATTTTTATTGTTCACTCTAATTACTTCTTCATCGTCGTATACCACAGTAACCGGAATTTTATCGTAAGTTTCTATTATAGGGGGGTGATTCGATTTATACGTCTTTGTGAATTGGGTCTGTCTACGAGACACTCTTTTATCAGAACTTAAATCAGCACTAGGCACACCATTAACTAATAATAATAAAATAGACAATAATGATAAAGACAATAACATTTTCACTTGATTGGTAATCTACTAAGTAATATGATCCTCCTCCAACGCGATTAAAACAGCAAATGAAGATGACTCAATAGCCTTACTCATTATTGGTTTTATTCGTAATCTATTCACTGGTTTGACCAGAATCGTATAATTTATTATTTTAGTAAATTATACGCACGACAATAAACTCAACGTGCCCAAACAAGATGAACGTCAACATGCATGTCGTAATAATTATGTAAATTCAATATACAGGATGATCCCTAACATTAATAAGGAAGTAAGAACTAAAAAACAAACTATGTTTAAGTACGTACGGTAATTATGAGTAGTGGCCTTTGCCCAGCAGTGGGACAGTAATAGGCTGGTATTATTATTAATTAAGGCATGTCGAAAAAAAACATTTAACTACAACATTCGTAACACGTTTGGTAGCGAAACAGCTCAGAACTTGAATTGGACTAGGGCTGTCACGATGTACTGAAAATTAAAGCTGCAAAATGTTTCAGCGAGTCTGTTTAGACCTTGTTTAGAGTGATAAATCATTTTATCGCGTCCGATCGTTGCCAATCATGTTTTATTGTTGACACTCAGGTTATTGTGAAATTTTCCGAAGAACGCATCAGTCAAGCGTTAAGGTTGAAATATTTAGCGTCCGGTGAGGCTCGATCCTCCGGAACGAGGGGGGAGGATAGAGTAAATAAATCATTCTTACATATAAGTGGACAACAAGTCTGGAGCATCACTCATAAGTGTAAATCAGGAGTGGTTAGAATAGAGATGTTATTAAAATTAGTTTGTTTGTGCTGGGCAGCGGCGTGCGTTCTTTCCGCGCCCCCCACCGATGAGGTGCCAAAGGAAAGGCAATATCCTACAGTGATACCAATTGTTTCACAGTCTGAGGAATTTGAGGCTGATGGAAAATATAAATTTAGGTAATTTGACAATTTACTATTATAAAATTGACATTTTCGAAATGAAAATTGAGCTCTATTAGTTTCAATAAAAATGGCACATTGATAATTCAAAATTTACTATTTAAAAGTATAGTATAGTAAATTAAAATCAGAATGCATTACTAACCAAACTTTGCAAAATATTACAGCTACGAAACCGGAAATGGTATCAAACGCGAGGAGACATCGTTTGATAAAGTCATAGATGGAAAGACAGCGCACAAACACAGTGACATGAGTGATGAGGGTGGAGAAGATGACGATAGCGGTGAAATACATGTTCAGCAAGGATCTTACTCCTACACAGCTCCAGATGGAACCCTCATCAGTGTGAAGTAAGTATTGGTTTTGTTTATTGACGTTTTCACAGTAGCCACATAAATGGTGGATGAAAGTAGTAGCGTGTATTTTTATATGATTCAATTCAGCTCTTAATCTATACTTACTAATCGATACTTAATATTATAAAGCTGAAGAGTTTGTTTGTTTGTTTGTTTGAACGCGCTAATCTCAGGGACTACTAGTTGGAATTGGAAAATTCTTTTAGTATTGAATAGTCCATTTCTTGAGGAAGGCTATAGGCTATATAACATCACGCTACGATCAACAGGTGCTGAGCAGCGTGGATGAAACCGATTTTTATTAGTGGTTAGTAAAACGTACTGATATGTTTGTGAATCAAGAACTCGTGTTCTGATACTAGTTGTGAACGAACATGGCATCTACATAGCTAAGCTGAAACTGTGATTTCAAATTTTTTCAACACAGCCAATAAATTCAATTCAATATGCGCTCTTATTTTCAAACAAGCTGTATAGTGATGAAAGGTTACCAAAGCTGATGGATAACCCTTGAAATAACTACTAAGCGCTATAAATAATGTTGATGCGTTAATGAGTTTTTGTTATGTGGCTACAACAAAAATTATGAAAATACATTTTCCAGCGTTTCCAAGCGCGAAAAATTGAGTCCTTTGGAATATTAATGAGATTGTTGTAAATTCTACCTATATCCTGTTAATCTATAGGACCTAAACTATAATTTTCAGCGTTTTTATCGAAATTGAACAGATGATACTCCATTTATCATGCAGTATCATCTGCTCAATTTACAACTGTTAAAAAAAACCTTCGTACCTCATTAACTAACTAAGAATTATTTTTCTCAATGTTACAGGTACATTGCAGACGAAAACGGTTTCCGGCCAGTTGGTAATCACATTAACCTTGGACCACAACCACAAAATACTCCTAGCCATACTCACAAGCTGAAATATTCACGAAAATTGGAGACCAGTGATGAAGATAATTCTAGTGCTGCCTCCGAACATAAAGATTCATCGGAAAGCTTTGAATCAGAATCAGTGGAAGATGTATCACCACCCAGTGGTGAATATGCTAAAAAAATACCAAAGAAAGGGTCACCCGCTGCGTTAAAAGCTGAAAACCCCACCCAAAATGGCGGAAAGTCTTCCAAAGTAAGTGAAAATATTGTTAAAGAAGGTGAGAAGTCTGCAAAAGAAGGAGAAAGATCTGCTATAGACAGTGAGAAGGCAATTAAAAAACTTACAGATGAAGAAATCAAGTCTGTCAAGGAAAGAGAAAAAAATAGTAATACAGATGGGAAACCGGAGGTTAAGAAAGAAGAAAAACATTTGAAAGAAGATGATATTCCCACGGCTAAAGAAACTGTTAAAATTGTATCTAGATTAGGTGAAGAACCCACTAAGCAAGTTGATAGCCCTTTGAAAGAAGATGAGAAGACTCTGGAGAATAAAAATGAGAAACCAGCCAAAGAAGGTGATAAAGATGGCAAAGTTGTCACTGCTAAAGTTGAGGAGCCTAAAGAAGAAAAAACACCTGTTGCCAAGGAAGGAGAAAAACTCACTGCCAAGAAAGAAGAGAAGCACACTCCCGAAGAAGGTGATAATCTTTTGTCTAAAAAAGAAGAGGAGTCAGCTGATGGAAAGAGTTTTGCAGTTAAGGTAGTAAAAAAACCCGCTACCAAAGAAGAAGATAATCCTTCGAATAAGATAGAAGAGAAGCTTGTTGCTGACGAAAAAGAAAAGCCTGCGGTTAATGACGATAAGAAATCTGCTGCCAAGAAAGGTGAGGAACAAGCTGCTAAGATAGTAGAGAAACTCGCTACTAAAGAAACTGTTAATGCTTCGGCTAAAACAGCAGAGAAGCCTGTTGCTGAGGAAGGAGAAAAGCCTGCAGCTATTGATGGAAAGAGTTCCACTACTAAGAAAGGTGAAGAACCTGCTGCTAAGGTAATAGAAAAATCCGCTACCAAAGAAGAAGATAATCCTTCGGCTAAGAAAGAAGAGAAGCCTGTTGCTGAGGAAGGAGAAAAGCCTGCGGTTATTAATGGAAACAGTGCTGCTGCTAAGAAAGGTGAAGAACCTACTGCTAATGTAGTAGAGGAACCCGCTACCAAAGAAAGTGATAATCCTTCAGCTAAGAAAGAAGAGAAGCCTGTAGCTGACGAAGAAGAAAAGCTTGCGGCTCATGATGATAAAAAATCTGGTGTTAAGATGGGTGAAAAACCAGCTGCTAAGGTAGTAGAGAAACCCGCTACCAAAGAAACTGTTAATGCTTCAGCTAAAACAGAAGAGAAGCCTGTAGCTGAGGAAGGAGAAAAGTCTGCGGCTATTGATGGAAAGAGTCCTGTTGCTACGAAAGGTGAAGAACCTGCTGCTAAGGTAGTAGAAAAACCCGCTACCAAAGAAGGAGATAATCCTTCGGCTAAGAAAGAAGAGAAGCCTGTTGCTGAGGAAGGAGAAAAACCTGCGATTATTAATAGAAACAGTGCTGCTGCTAAGAAAGGTGAAGAACCTACTGCTAAGGTAGTAGAGAAACCCGCTAAAAAAGAAAGTGATAATCTTTCAGCTAAGAAAGAAGAGAAACCTGTTGCTGAGGAAGGAAAAAAGCCTGCGGCTACTGATAATAACAATTCTGCTGCTATAAAAGGTGAGGAACCTGGTGTTAAGGTAGTAGCAGAACCCGCTACCAAAAAAACTGATGATGCTTCGGCTAAAAAAGAAGAGAAACCTGTTGCTGAGGAAGGAGAAAAGCCTGCGGTCATTGACGGAAACAGTGCTGCTGCTAACAAAGGTGAAGAACCTGCTGCTAAGGTAGTAGAGAAACCCGCTAAAAAAGAAAGTGATAATCTTTCAACTAAGAAAGAAGAGAAACCTGTTGCTGAGGAAGGAAAAAAGCCCACGGCTACTGATAATAAGAATTCTGCTGCTGTAAAAGGTGAGGAACCTGGTGTTAAGGTAGTAGCAGAACCCGCTACCAAAAAAACTGATGATGCTTCGGCTAAAAAAGAAGAGAAACCTGTTGCTGAGGAAGGAGAAAAGCCTGCGGTTATTGATGGAAAGAGTCCTGCTGCTACGAAAGGTGAAGAATCTACTGCTATATTAGTAGAGAAAACCGCTGCTAAACAAACTGATAACGCATCAGCTAAAATAGAAGAGACGCCTGGTGCTGAGAAAGGAGAAAAGCTTATGGCTATGAATGGAAAGAGTTCTGCTGCTAAGACTGGTGAAGAACCTGCTGCTAAGGTAGTAGAAAAATCCGCTACCAAAGGAAGTGACAATCCTTCCGCTAAGAAAGATGAGAAACCCGTTGATAAAGAAGGAGAAAAGCCTGAAGAGAATAAAACAGCTACGGTAGAAGAGAAACCCACTATTCAGAAAGCAGAGAAGCCCGCTCTTAAAGAAGAAGAAAATCATGCAAATAAGTTAGAAAAGGAACTCCCAGTACAAGAAGAAGAGAAGCCCACTATCAAAGAAAGAGCGAAGTCTGCTGATGAGGAAGGAATAAAACCTGCTGCTAATAAAAGAGAAAACCCGGAGGCTAAGGAAGGAGAGAATCCTGCTTCTTATAAAGCAGGAAAACCCGTAGCTGAGGATGGAGAGAAGCTCACTACCAAAGAAGGAGAGAAGACTGCTGCAAAAGAAGGAGAAAAACTCGCGACTGAGGAGGAAGTGAAACCCGCAGCTAAAGATGAAGAGAAACCAGCTGCCAAGGTTTTTATTCAATAATTACTTTTTTTTGACTAGCTTTTAGGAAATATTTGTTACTTAAATATGCATTGAAAAAGGCAAATATAGTTTATATCTAAACCACCAATTTAAAGCAATGGTTTTAAGAAAATAAATTATTCTTATTCTTATAAGGAAGGAGAGAAACCTGCAGACAAAAAAGAAGAGAAACTTGCGATAAAGCAAGAAAAAAACCCCTCTACTAAGGAGGAAGAAAAGCCCGCTGCCAAAGAAAGAGAGAAGCTTGCTGCGATGGTAGAAAAAAATCTCGCGTCTAAAAAAGAAATAAAGCCCGTCTCCAAGGAAGGAGAAAATTCCTTTGCTATAAAAGAAAAAAAAACTGCTTTTGAGGAAAGAGAGAAGCTCGTTGCCAAAAATGTAGAGAAGGTTACTATTAAGGAAGGAGAAAGATCTACTGCCGAAGAAGGAGAGAAGCCCGCTGCTATTGAAAGAGAAAAATCCGCTGTTACGGAAAGAGAGAAACCCATTCTTAAAGAAAAAGATCAACTAGCGGGTAAAGAAAATGAGCGGCCATCAGTTAAAGAAGAAGAGAAGCCTGTTGCTAAGAAAGAGATAAAGGCTGAAACAGGAGAAAAGTCGATTGCTAAGGAAGGAATTAAAAATAAGAAGCCTTTCACCAAAGAGGATAATAAATCTATCCAAGAGAGTTCGAAACCTGCAAAAACAGCAGTAAAAATCTCAAAACAGGCTATAAACGTCGCTCAAGACGCAAAAAAAACCGCTAAAGGCGCGGTGCAATCTGCATTGGAGGCTTTAAAAGCTGCGGAGAAGGTAATAAAATCAATAAAAGAACAGCGTGCAATCGGAGATAAACTGCTGGACAATGAAACAATAGCGCACGCACAGTTAGCCAAAAACGCTGCTAACGAAGCGCTTCAGGCGGCACAAGTAGTGGGAAACGCTGCAGAAGCAGCGGAGAGAGCCGCTAATGAGGCTGTATCTTTAGCTCAATCACTGCCTACCTCACCTCCCAATCCTGTACAAATAGACAAATCTGATGCAAAACCACTTGTACAGTTATCCGTTAATGCTGATCAATCTTCAAAAGAACTAGAAAAATCTTCTACAGATAATGGAAACTCTGCCAAGGCAACTGTAAGTGGCGGCAAAATATCTGTAATTGAAAAAGAAGAGAAACAACCCTCTAAAAAAGCCGATAAAGTTATATAATGAAATATAAGTAAATTGCGTAAATATTCATAAAGCACAGAAAAAATATGGTATGATATCTATCACCGGTACGGGTTATTAAACGAATTTGTGTGTTATGAAAAGTGTGATATTATAACGTTTTCTAAGTCAACGATTAGTTTATTTTGTTGCTGATGATATTTTCTAAGAAAATAAAATTAAGTTATTTTTGACTTTTTGTTTTATTAAGCTAAACTTTTGTCCTGCAATCACCCTCTTGTACTCATACGATTTTGAAAACCGATTTCACTGACATCAAAACTGTATGTTATTAATATTCCAGACAGTAAACTGCGATATTTTTTTAATATTAATCTACTCAGTATTTACTTTTGTAATATTATCACTACTAATGCAAACCTAGCTAAAACGTGGATTTACTCAAACGCCTACGACTTAATGAACGACTATAGATTTAAAAGGACTTAATTTTGCTTACATTCAAATTATCATCAGGCGCTTCAATCATAATAATACTATCAGAAGTTGATCGTATCGTATTGATCTTAGAGTCAAATCTGAAATCTTTACAAAGGCTGTGTTTACTAAGCTAGAATCCGTATCCTTCAAATCGAAAGCCATGTTCCTCGATGCTGTCGCTAGGCTATGCGATGCTGTCGCTAAAAGAGCTTTCTTTTACAATGAGCACAACTCCAGCATGGCCCGCCTCTATGGCTAGTACATACACAAACAATAGCTATTATGTGGTATCCCCACGATTCAAAGGTTTATGTGGTCATTACCTTAGGTCTATGTGTGAGAGGCTGTAAGCATAGCTAAATTATTATTAAACATTTATTTCAGTCCAGGACCATGTTAGTAACAATGCACTTAAAACTATGTTAGAATGAACAATCAAATTAAGTCAAAACATGAAGCGTCAACAATATTTGCAGCATAAATGTAAGGAAGTTGTTAGAGTATATGTGTATTGTATTTTTGCTGTCTGATAAAATTACTTGATTGATAAGTGGAATAGAGAGTGCTCAATCATATTGAGACGACCTTGCTATTTTAATAAAGTTAAACTATTTATAGTTCATATTAGTTGTTGAACTGTTAAAAGTAGAGGGTCAAAATAAGTGGAAACAATAGTATCCTATGCGTGTCATGTTTTACAGCGACTTAAAGTGCAATATCACTTTGTTTAGGCCCAGGTTCAGGTTCTTAATGGTTGTAAATAATAATAATGTAGGTATAGTATAAGGTAGGTATGAGCGTTAACTAAAATAAAGTTACAGCTTTGGTTGGTGCAACCATAATACCATATACTAAAGCTAGAACTACTCTAGTCGGAAATTATACCGACGACTGGGACACCCAGAGGCTCTAGTATGAGCTCGCAGTGTAAACGTAACGAAAAAATCACATATCAATTTAAAAAAAATAAAAATACCTACTTTACGTTAAATATTTTTATTTTTATGTATGCTTCAGGATAATTTTATTTTCGATTTAAAAATCGACGGGCCGCCGACTAAAAGTTCTGCCAGTATGGTTTGGACAGATTGATTGAATTACTTTTTTAAGAATAGACTTCTTCTTTATCATGTTAGTCCTTGTATCTGAGTTTCTATGCCACCCACGGCCCTCTGCCTTTTCTAACATACCGTCTAGATATATCTCTCAAGCACTCTGGTTTCCTCACGATGTTACTCTTACCGGAGCAAGTGATTGTTATGTGAAAAATCAGAGATGCGCGCCTTTTTTTTGCGGAAGAGAAATCATCATATAACTTCTCTGGGAGGAGTGCCAGACTAAAAACCCACCCATGTTCCTTCTATTACCCTTTACGTTCCAAGGCCGCGG
Organism: Ochropleura leucogaster; assembly: GCA_958449745.1. Lineage (NCBI taxonomy): Eukaryota > Metazoa > Arthropoda > Insecta > Lepidoptera > Noctuidae > Ochropleura > Ochropleura leucogaster. The sequence continues at coordinate 10,006,564 of OY288204.1, read as the reverse complement.
TATCTCTTTAGAACAACCCGCAACCCCGGCAGGCGGTGGCCTTGGCAGGTCCCTCTGCTTTGACATCTCTTTGAGACGCGCGTGGAACACTAACACACCGTCAACACGGCTTGCCGTCAATAGACGGACGGACGGTGAGCCACCCATTGCTCACCGTCCACAGGCCCGGAGGTGGGTGCCTTGTTTTCGAACTCAGGGCCTTTGACTTAACATAACTGCTTTTATAGAAAGACTATCCCATTGCTCTATTAGCCGCAGGCGCTACGCGTAAGATCCTGTTTTCGATTTTCAGATCGGGCAAAGCGTTATTAGGATTTTTCATCAGGATTTTTGAGTGATTGCGCAGTCTGGATTTTTGCGAGTGTGATGGAAATAGGCTCGCCACTATTACATGAGAATTAAACAAAACGTGGATGAACTACTACGTAGACATCTGCCGAACCTTTCAAGAATACAGGCGTGATTTTATGTTTTGTACTCGTATAAGTAAAGATGTGGGAGTATATATTATTTGTATGAATTCTTGCAGAAAAGAAAGTTCACCAGTTACTCTAATACACCTTGCGTGCAGTACCTACTGATGCAAATTGAAATATCAGTTCAATGAAATGTCAAGATCAGTTCAAGTGTTCGACGCATAGCGTGGAGAAGCGTTCCTCCTCTCACTTTTGTTGTGAAACCAATGACGTTAATCCTAGGTATTAGGTGCACTGATATAATTTCGTTTGGAATGCTCAAGAAAAGTCAAGGGAGCCATTTAGGTTTCTTAAAGGTGTTGATTCCATAGATGTGACGACCAGCAGGAGGTCCTGTTTTATTGTATCTGTTACATCAGGACATTTCCAATTAAGCCTAATTATTTATAGGCTTGAAAAAAATTTACTAGCGTATTACTATAGTTAATTTATCTCGTACTCAACATATAACGTCAATTTGCAGTCATTTTAGAATTAATTTCCTTACTTTTTGGTGATGTCTATTAATGCTTATCAGATTACGGCTTCAAAACAAATGTTTGCAAGTAGATGATCTAATAGTAGTACAAAAATACTTAGACCGCTATAGATTCACAAAAATACTCTAAATACATCCTTGAAATGAATCAGCAAATCGATTTTAAAATGTCGATTTACTTCGAAGATAATTACATAGGTACTAGGCATGCACCAGACATTAGTATACATTCAAGTTTAGTTGCTCTGCCGGTCTATCATTTTAGGTAAGTAGGTAGGTATGCAGCTAGTTTTTTACTACTTTAAGGTTAAACTAGATTGATTTTCCTACTAAATGTTATATCGATCGAATCATGTACTATTGGCGAAGGTGAAATGAAGGGTTATGAAATTGACCTTGTGTTTTATACGTAGGTAGTTTTTTATATGTAAATGTTATACGATACTATGTTACTATGTACTTGTTTTTAACAAAACATATTGTTTCAAAATCAATCAAGTTTTTTGAAATTGAGAGCCAAACTCGATCGAATCTGCAAGATTTCGATCCTATTGTTAACGATCCATGAGATTCATGGGCGTATGGTCAGCACTATTCAATTACCTATCGTGAATTCCTAGAATTCATTGATGAGGGATACATAGAGGGGCCTGCCATGGCCTTCGCCTGCCGGGGTTGCGGGTTGTTTGAAAGAGATACCGCGGCCCTGGAACGTAAAGGGCAATAGAATTAACATGGGTGGGTTTTAGTCAGTACAAGTCTGACACTCCCTCCCGCTCCGCCTAGAAGTTACTTGATGATTTCCCACCTCAAAAAAAGGTGTCCATAGTACAAAACATAGCAAGAATGAATTTGATCGGGTCGCTTCTTTTCAAAAAATATCGGTCAAATTAATTTGTCATAATACTTACTGACATTGTTTCCTCTGAATGCTAGTCTGGGTACATCCATTATCCTCTCTGGTTTAAAATATTTTTCCTTAGACTTTCGCTAAACAAGAAATGTTAAAAAGATTCCTATTCCACTCTTCTTACATTTTTAAATCTGTTTCTAGTACGGCTTACATAAGTTAAACGCCGCAAGACATCCTACGTTACAGTTTGACTTTCTCCGTTTAGTGTCTGTGTCTCCGCATATTGTTCTTAGGTATTATCTTGATGGTATTCCGCTTTGGCATCCGAGTCTTGGTTTGAAATGAAAATTCTCGTCTTATTCTTTAAAACCCGTCGCACGATTGTTTACATAAATGTAGGGTAACAATGTATGAAATTTTGCACCCGTCTGCACACTTTGTCGCGCGAAGGATTAACAAAACTTAATAAACGGAAAACATCTCCAAATCATGCAGTAGGTAAATGTCATACATGCAATTATGCATATCATCATGTTTCTCATTCCCTTTTCCGAATTAATCTGGAATTGATGCAGCATTTCTTCTTCGCGTTAACGTATAACTTGCGTTTTATTTTATGTTTTTTAAGGACTAACACCACAAGGACATAAGGACTACTATAGTCTCCGCCAGATAAGAAAAAATTAAAAGTCATTGACCCGACTTGTACCAAAAAACTCCACAAAACTTCATTAGCGATCGCTCGCCATTCAAAACTGTCGGCCATACTGCACCGGTCGAGTTTCATAATACCAAACACTCATCCCAACGGAAATAAGTAGAAATACGTAAATTTGAAGCATAAATTGTGGTATTTTTTTAAGCTTCAAAAAATACATTTCATACATTGAAATATGTAATTGCTGTGGTCTATGCATTTCAAAAATAATTTCCTTGGTGTATTTTTATTTTTCGATATTTCTTATGTTTTCAACTTATATTTCAATAACAGAACATGCAATAATTGGATTTATTTATCCAGCTTTAACTCATACTCATAGAAGTATACAATGAATTTAAATAACCGAATTTTAAAGTTCATACCAAAAAATCTAATTTTTTAGGTTATGCCCTCATACTCATGCGCTGAGTGTGACGTCAGAGCAAGTCAGGGGTGCATTACCTATCCACCATTTTGTAATTAAGTACCTATCGTGTCCTTCGTCTCGAGTGTCATTCCAAATTGGTTTGCGCATGGGATTGACTGAGCGAACTCATACTCGAAAACTTTGCATTTGTTATCTTGCTGTTAATCGTTCTAGTGTTTTGTTTTGTTAGTTTGATACTGTTTTGTTTTATTTTTGTTATCATTGTTTATCAAGAGTGAGGAAGTGAGTATGGATCCACGAACAACCCAAAAAGGCGACGACAGAGAATCGTTGAACCTCAAGCAGGTTGGTTAATTTATTTTTAATGTACCTATGCAATTTACCTATGAAATGATAGACCAAGTTAAGTAATTGAGTTACTAAAGGTCGAGGAACGATTTTTTCAAGGTCAAAGTTATTGCTAGACCCTTATGAACTTGGAGGATTGTATTGATGCTTTGGATGATTATAATTCTATAACTACATACATTCTTGTATTATCACGGATGAACTGAAGTAATTGCGGGTGGATGTTTATGTGCAGGCCAAACGGTCTACCCTCTTTCTTGTTCGTTTTTTGCGATCAATGCCACACAATTCCATTCCAAAACCATATAATTTTAAAAGCGTAACAATGGAGTTTCTTGCCGGTTCTTCTCCATAGGAAAGTTTTATAAGTGCCCATGTAGGCCTATGTGATATAAAAATATTTTGATTTTGATTAAGTTGGGCCCGAAATGGAAAGTGCTAGAGTGACTGTTGTGTTTTCCATTATTATTAAAAAATATGTAATTCGTTACGACACTATGTGCCTATTTTTGCTTTTATTTGAAATAAATGATTCGAATTTGAATTTGGTTTAAGGGTTTCATTAAGTACTACATATTAGGTACCTTCCAAAATAAATATGATTGAATAATAATTATGGTTTTGGCCAAAAGGTTTGTAATTCATGTCATCAAGGACGCCCCGTACCGCGATACGTTTGTTTACATCGTGCGGCGACACTTTTTACTACTACACTTTACAATTGTTCGTATCGTTTGAATACATTGGTACACGGGAGTTAACGACCTTTATTTTTTTCTTATCTGGCGGCGACTATAATTGAAACTCATAAAGTTAGAGACCATATTAGACGCATTAAGTTAATGATCTGATACATTCAACATAACCCATTTAAAGCGCATTTTCTACTGGTTTTGCAAATGATCCAGCTTTAGTCCATTATCCCTCATTAGGGATAGTTTTATTGCATAACATTTTATTATTTAAAGGCTTTGTAGGGCAAAAATTGCATCAATCACTACGTTACCGATCCAACGAATCAATAGTACGAGTAGTTAGTACTTCTGATTATCATCATGAATAAGGTGAGTAAGCTCCAGTAAGTTTTCCCAACTTTATTGTAGTCGGTTTTCAATGTGATTGGACGTGGCTGACTAACAGTATTTTATTTGGACTGACTGCCTATGTGATATACTACCTAAGTCAAAAAACAAACCCAGTATTATTGTAACATAATTATTCTTATCCAACTTTTTTATTTTACAGTTGGTAGCATTCTTCAGCCTTGTCGCCATTTCATCAGTGTTGGCTTCACCATTGAAAGAGCACCCTTTTCGGAACTTACCAGCACTGGAACAAGAGGAGGTTCACGACGAGTTCGGTCAGTTCGCTCTCCGGTACGTGACGGCTGAGGGTACCGTGGTGTCGGAGCGTGGCCGGCTAGTACCCACCCCGGACGGCACCGGCTACGTCATGATCGTCGAGGGCGAGGTATCATACATCGGCGATGATGACCAGGTTTACGTTACCAAGTACACCGCCGGCCTTGATGGATACCATGTTGAGGGCAATCACTTACCAGTTGCACCTGAGGTTCCTAAACCCGAAACAGAAAAATGATTCCGACAGTGACTATTAATAAATGTTTATGTTTACTAAACTATCTTTTTTTAACGTACATGTCTTACCCCAAAACGTACCTTTTTAGGAAGTCTAAACCACTATTAAACATTATTATGTCGAAATATTTGCTGTAAATACTTATAGAAAGTTGCAATTTGATATTCCATTTCAAAACAATTCTATCTATTACCGGTTACCACCATGTTAATTGCACAAGATTCGTTACCTACGTCAACGACCACAAAGAAACATCTTTAAGGATTCTGTCGTCATAAAAGCCTGTGGGACCACAAATTTGTTGACAAATGACTAGCTGCAAAAAAAAAAGCAAGTAATAAAGAGAATGTCATATGCATCGACAGGATGTGTTTTGGTTACGTTTTATTTTAAGACCAAGTCGTTACTAACTGGTCTGTTTTAAATAGTACATGTTCTTTATTTAAAATAAAAAGCCATTTAAGTTTTATATCGATAAGGGCACAAGTTGAATGGCTTTTTCTGTCTCCGATGTCAGTGAAATATTGGAAATCTACATTATTATAGAATCATTGTATTTTTGCATCTATATTTACCCACTGCTGGTCTTCAAGGATAGGTCTTCGGATAGCGACTTCATGGACAAACTTTATAATGCCAGTGTTCTAATTTTTGTATAGCTGCAGATTAATTTAGATTTTCTTATTCTTTAAGTCTCGAGTATAATACAAAAAAAAAAAAAACATTCAGATAACTAGATCAATACAGTCCCAATTAAAAACACATTAAACCCTTACTAATCCTTACTTCCTTACTAATCCTTACTAATATTATAAAAGCGAAAGTGAGTTTGTTTGTTTGTTTGTTTGTTTGTTACCTCTTCACGCTTTAATGGCTGAACCGATTTGGATGAATTTTGGTACAGAGATAGTTGGGAACCAGGAGACGGACATAGGCTAATATTTTTTTGAAAAAAGTGGGATGTGAGGGAGAAAGAGGGAAGAAAAGGGAAATCTTAGCGTTGCTATTACAAATCAATAAGGCGCAAGGGGAACTGTGTTACCCCGAATTTAACGCGAGCGAAGCCGCGGGCAAAAGCTAGTATTATATAAAAGCGAAAGTGAGTTTGTTTGTTACTTCTTCACGCTTTAATGGCTAAACCGATTTTGATGAATTTTGGTACAGAGATAGTTGGGACCCAGGAGACGGACATAGGCTATTTTTTTAGAAAGATGGAAGTAAAAGGAAAACTTAGCTTTGCTATTACAAATCAATAAGGCGCAAGGGCAAAAATTGCTGGTAGCAGGTACCTGCAAATCAGAAAAGGGAAACTTTGATACCCCGAATTTAACGCAAGCGAAGCCGCGAAAGCGCGAAAGCTAGCGAAGCTAGTCAAAAATAAAATAAAAATGAACAAAAATCAATATAAAAATAATTAACGAAAATAGGTCTGTATGTATTATATATTTGTTGTAGGTATATGATATTTGCATGCAGGCTGCAACACTAAAGATTTAATTCAAATTATGTAGAAAGTCGCTCCATGTCATAACCCTAACCTCTAGCCCCGCCTGTCAATAAAATTTTAACATTCTTAAAGATTTAATATTAACATGCAAATTACGATGTAACCATGTTTTTAGATTAAACAATCACTGAGACAGGATAGGAAAGTTATCAAATCATTCAAAAATGTCAACTTATTTACGTAGAACACACACAGACATTATACACTTTATGTAACTCGGCATTAATTAAAGTAAATATAGAATGCTAGTTGCTGATTTCAAGAGTAGGTGTAGTATGCAGCTTAAAAACTCTTGACTGCCTATCAGTTTGATCATCGTCTCACGAAAATAATGGTCTATTGATAAAAACGGTTCACTTAATAGCCGTGTACACTATAGGTTAAGCAATCTGTGAATACTTTACCGACAGATTCTACTAGCTTATCGACAAAAAGGCCTCCTTATAATAATATTAGCTGTGCCCAGCGGTTTCACCCGCTGAGGTTTAGGGGTATGAAAAATAGATGTTAGTCGATTCTCAGATCTACCCAATATGTACCCAAAATTTCATAAGAATCGGTCAAGCCGTTTTGGAGGAGTACGGTAACTAACATTGTGACACGGAAATTTTATAAATTAGATAATAGTTATTTAAAAAATAAAACTGTGAGGCTTTTTTCCAACTATGTTAGTGTCTAATCTAACTGGATTTAACTGGATACCAGTATTTCACATGGAGCGATTACCCAGTAAGTACTGGGGAAAAAGATACCCTTTGATAAGACTCGGTGTTAGACTTTCGGACCTGACCTTTCCTGTAACCACTGCCACAGATCTACAAATGACCCGGGACCAGCGGCTAAACGTGCGTTCTGAGACACGGAGGAACTCGGTATTTAATAAGTAGTTAGCCGTCCACAGATCCACATAAAACTCAGTAGCCCGTCCACAGAGAAACTTAGGGAAGTGCGTCTAAAGATCAAACTAAACGGCTGTTATTGTTTAGTCATGGGCTCCATTATCAATGATTAGTAACTAAGCAATTGTATCATCAGCTTACAGCGGTTTCGCTGCTGGATCACCGGCCAAATGCCTGTGAAAATGGGCCGTAGTGCAACCATTAGATCACTAATTTACAATAGGTATATTTATTATCAAATGAGCATTGTTGTTATTTCTCCGTGAGTTACATTTATATAATTTTTATGTAGCATTGAATCCAAAGTCATTGTCAAAGTTACCCAACTGAAGACACATGCATTTACTTGAACCGACATTGATAAATGCATAATTAACTGGCTACCTACGTAACAGTGCGATGAATAGCTATTGTTGTATTCCTAGACATTATAGGTTCTAAATAAATGCCTGTATAATGAGGCGACGAAGACGAAATACCTTGACACACAAAATGTTACAACAAAAAGAAATTCTAAATATTTCATGACAAATAGTGATGTAACTAGTATATATTACGCTAGTGTTTCCAGTGAAAATACTAAACGATTTCAATGTTACGTCTACTTGTTAAAACAAGTCTACCAATTTATTTACATATAAGTGTACCTACTGTTTCCAAAATTATTAATCACCTTTTCGTTGTTTCCAGTAATATTGGCAAGAACCTTAGCCTGCACTCGTCGTGGTGGGCACTGTACTAAAAAAGGGCACACAACAGACAAGTAAGAATTATGGTGATGGTGATGATTATGGAAATTTAGGTGGTGAAATTGAAGCTTATTACTATTTAAACTACTAAACTAACTTTTCGTGAGGAGGCTCCTCTCTCTGAAGGCCTTATCGCTGGTAGTAGGCTACTAGCGATAAGGCCTTCGCTCCCGACATCAGCGGACCACTATTTTCAATAGTTTTGTAATTATATAATTAACTAGCTTTCGCCCGCGGCTTCGCCCACGTTAAATTTGGGGTAACACAATTCCCCTTGCGCCTTATTGATTTGTAATAGCAACGCTAAGTTTTCCCTTTTATTCCCTCTTTCTCCCTCACATACCCACTTTTTTTAAATAAAAATTAGCCTATGTCCGTCTCCCGGTTCCCAACTATCTATGTACCAAAATTCATCATAATCGGTTTAGCCATTAAAGCGTGAAGAGGTAACAAACAAATAAACAAACAAACTCACTTTCGCTTTTATAATATTATATAAATATAAATAATATATAATATATATATATATATAGTAAGGAAGTAAGGATATGCAAAAAAAGGTATTTTATCTTAAAGTTGCCGCCGAACGGACATAAAACTATAATGTTGATAATGACAGTATAACGGTGAATCATTTGTAAAATAAACACCTAATTTCGTAAAATAATTAAGTGTGTGTACGTCCGTATCAATCCACCTGTATAGGGTAGGCAGAGAACGGCACATCGATTTCCTGTCCTTGCATACCTCTTTTGTTTCGCCTACGTCGATTAAAATCTATTCAATCTAGTATACCCTTCGACGTGGGTGCCCTTTATCATTATTATATTAATAGCAAACATCTTCAAGATTATTAGAAGCACCTATTACGAATATTTTAGTACTATGTAAATATCTCATTCTGAAACTGTGCATATCTTTCTCCTACTAACACGATTATGAAGCAAGTGCATTAGACCGCTCTACTCAACTGGTACACTATTCCAAGGTTAGATGAATCAAATAAGAGGGGGACCTCACGCATACCTAGTTTCGTGTTATAGTAAAGCACAGAGTGATGGTAATGACTAATGTGTGCAAAACATTTAGGATTGGGTGCCCCATGCGGCACGCAGTGGTGTCAGTAACCTCAAAAGCGCACCGCCTTACGTAACAGACTCATCTCGCGTCCGCCAAAGACGTGCAATTGAAACTATATGACAAAATAGTAACTACGAACACGCTAACGATATGTTACGATATATAATAAGCCATATTGTAAAACATATTATGAAGTAAGTGACACTGACAAAGAGCCACTTTCTCGGTAGAGTTAGTTAAAGTTCATGGTTAAAACTTAGCTTCAAGAAAGTTTAAGTAAAGATTTTAATAGTGATTACTTTTTGTGGGATCACGCTTTTGCTAAACAGGATTGCTAAATAAAGAAATATGCGAAAATCTGCTACTTTTAATGAATGTATTACAATGATATAAAAACCAAATATACAGTTTGTAACAAATAACTTGTTGTACTGTAATACTATTTACAGTTTAAAACATAAATTAGGTTCTTTGCTTTAATAAAACCAATATCAAATACTGTTATATCACAACAATTGATAAACACGAATCAGATTAGTAACTGATCCATATCTGGAATTATTATGCAAAGATGTAAGAAACTGACTGATACAGAAAACTTCTTATAATCCTCATTATGGAATTAATTTACGCGCATTGGGCGCAAAAATGATCGGAAATGAAGCGCATCGCAGGCGTGCCTGAGTCCACGCACACTCCCCTCGTGCCCATTGCGCAAGTTGCCTTGATAACTGATAGTAACGTGTTGCTACACTGACAAGCGAAAACAACGCCTACAATTTATGTAACAGCTACTGGCAACACAAGCGATGCCCCTTACACCATGTCTCTTAAGATAGTGCTGCTAACATGAAACATCTGAACTCTTTAGACAATTTCTATGCATGAAGCAAAGGTGAGGCCGGGTAGGGTGGGGCTCATAACTTTGTCTTTAAAATATTTAAAGTTCGCTAAAAAATAAGTATGAAACTAGGACATGTATATACAAATGTCACTAGGAAGCAATACGCGTTGCTAATAACTGAGCAAATGAGCATCTCACAACACTCGGATGAAATGTATGCGTAGATGCAGTCGCATATATCTATGTGTTAATAATCAGTAAGACTAAATACCAAAGGACGTAGATTCTATTCAAATATTATCCAGTCGTAAAGGAAACATACTCTCTAAACGACTCGTACCTAACACAATTGTTGCAGCTTTTTATAACATCGTCCTCCAAGGACATGCAATAGAAAATAAGAAGAAAAAAGATTCTATTACACAAGAATATATAGCCACATAACCTCTGAATACCTATTCTGTTGTTCACATCCTGTTTGTCAGCGTGACAACATTTTATAAGAAAAAAGAATGAGTACGAGGTGTATATAGGTATTCTAAAATATAAGTAGGTACTGAGACATCGATTTGTTTCGATAACGTTATAGTTGAGCATGGCAACGAATCCAAGCAAAAAGTGTCATCTAGTAATAAAACTCAAAGCATCCTTACTATAATATTATAAAAGCGAAAGTGAGTTTGTTTGTTTGTTACCTCTTCACTCTTTAATGGCTAAACCGATTTTGATGAATTTTGGCACATAGATAGTTGGGAACCAGGAGACGGACATAGGCTAATATTTTTTTGTGTGGGAAAAAAGTGGGATGTGAGGGAGAAAGAGGGAAGAAAAGGGAAAACTTATCGTTGCTATTACAAATCAATAAGGCGCAAGGGGAACTGTGTTATCCCGAATTTAACGCGAGCGAAGCCGCGGGCAAAAGCTAGTTCTTAATATAGTAAAAAATCAACTCAAATTTACAAAACGCAGAGGAGACAAATTTACTATTAGGGAAGCATGTATTTATATTTGGAATCAGGACAGCAAAAATAAAATTAGTTGTATTGTGTCGATTTAAATTAACACCAGTTTCTTGGAGCGAAAGGGAGTTTCAGACTTATACTGACTAAAATCTATTCATGTTCCCTGGTTTGCCCTTTTGTGTTCTATATCTCTTTCGAACAAACCCGCAGCCCTGGCAAATCAATACCCCTGACTTGTGAATCAAATGAAAGAAACTTAAAGTTGACAAGATGCGAGTTATTAATTGACTAAATTACTTCCAAAATCATTCACAACATAGCCAATAAATCAGTAATGCCTTGAGAAACAATGCTTACGACGATGGTTGTGGTTAACTACTACTAATATTTTATTAGTTCTAGATTTAAGTGTACTTAAATTACTTATATATTAAATAATAAAAGCTTTGATTGATCGATCTAGTTTTTTCTCAAATAAAAGAATAATGTGACCGGTTGTCAAGAATGATTTATGTTGATGATTTATTAACTTAAAATTAAACCAGACTACGTGTATGTACCTACGCATTGTAGTCACAATCAGACGCTACACAATAGCCTCATCATTGGAAAGCTTTTAGATCACATCTAACGAACCATGACAATCAAAGGCATAAAGGCACAATTGAACAATGTCATGATTTTTGAAATTGAAATCGAAAAATCGCGACTACGGCGGCTTCGATCGTGGCTGCACCGTATTGCAGCGGCAAGTCGGCTATGAAAGTGAGATGGCTCACAGTTCGGATAAGTGGCAGGGGTGCGGTATAAAAGTGAGCGCACTACTACCACTCTGACATAGTTCACGACACTCCACGTGCCACTTCGCTGCTGCACGACACCACACATAAACAACAATGAAACTGCTGGTAAGTGGATACCTCCAAACATTTACCTATCCCTCATTTCTTCTTTCTTTACCCCTTTCAATTTTCATCTTACCCTAATATTTTTTATTAAATACCCCTTTCTCTAAAAGTGAGGCAATCATAGAAGATTGCGGTTATTATAATGATTGGAATATATTAGCATTACGTTAATTTCAAAGTTCTGTGAAGGATTGCCTGCAATCGTGTGTTGTGAGCGGCGGCACAGAATAGGGTCGGCAGATATGTCGACGATTGAACTTTGGCATTTAAATGTCTTCATCTTTAAATTCCTACATTTAATTATACTATTTATCGTTTATCGCGAGTGCAATCGGAACAAACTACAGCGACCTTAAGTGTAGTTTTTGTTGTTTAAGTATGTAACCAGGATATCCAAAGTGCTTCTACGTGATATTTTCAGTACCCTAATGTGGTTTTTGGAATTTAAACGGTGTTTTATATCTATCAATTAATCCTAGAAGTCTAAATTGACACAATATATTTTCAATGGTGAAAGCACTCAGGAATTTGTGGCTATCAGGCAACATATGACCGTGTCTCCTTATTTCGTTTACCTATCTTTGGTAACAGCGTCCTACACCTCTTGTCTGGCCTCATAACTTAAGTTACGTAGGCCAATGTGCTTTTGGTTTTCTGCCCATAAAATATATGAGTAATTGCTTTCTAACATACTCTGATACGAACCAGTACAATTAAGGGCAAAACTTATGAAGCTAGTGAAATTCAACATTGATTTTCTCCAATACTATGATATTATGCGCATAGGTCTTTTTTAAATTGTATCACTTACCAACACTTTATATTGACTTAATTTTGAACGTTGATAATCTCATAGTGATCTATATTATCTTTTCACTGTACCAAATCATTTTAAATATGTAACGGTTTATCTTTCAACCATTACTCTTTAGAAATGTAATATAATAATATACAAAAAAAAAACACTTACGATATTATTAGATAATAAAACAAGTTATCGGTTCAAGAGAGTAACTAATAAAAACAAAAGAAACAGCATTTCATACTAGTACTTCAGTATTGGCAATAACAATATATTATGAATCGTGTTTTTATCTTATAACGTCCCAAAGAGAAGTGAAATTAAAATCGTAGTTCATAATCGCTTATGTTTTCATCTGTGTGCTGTAATGTAACATCACGCAATCGAACGCATTTACGATTAAAAACCAGATATGAACGAAGAAAGAATCATTAGCATATAAACAAGAAACTATTACTTTTCAACTGACGGTACAACCTCGTTCTAATGAACTTTCGATTACACAAATGATCTTGTTATTCATAAGTTCATTATATAATTGTTTTCTAGGTCGATTTATTTGAAAAGGTATGCGTAAGTTAGATTTCTGAAGAAATGTTGTCTAGCTTGACAAAAACCTATTAAATTATTGTGCAGTGACCGTAAACATTATTTTTGAACAGCAAAATTCAACCAAACTTACTTTAGTAAAATAATTTGTCTAGTATTATATGTATCTTGAAAATCAAATCAACGTAACACAATAAAACTAATAAGTCTGATGCTTGAATTATAAAGTGCCCTGAGCCTGAGACACAATGAAACAACTTGTAATAGGTGTTCGTAACTACTTACATCTCGGGTCTGTGTACGATGAGCAATGGGTAGCTCATCGTCCATCCGTCTAGTGATGACAGGCCGTGACAACGGCGTGTTCGTGTTCCACACGCGCCAAGTGATGTGGGGCCCACAAGGCCATTATCTGCTCGGGTGGCGGGTTGTTCCAAAGAGATACCGCGACTCCAGAACAGAAAGGGCAAATGTTCCATTCATGGATGGGATTTAGTATTAGGTATTTAACCATTTACCATCCGAACTACTACATAGATGAAGATTGTCGGAGTTGAGCTATGTCAGTATATTTCGATGCTCATAGTTAATCTACCTACTCTCGTCACTCATGTAGGTAATGAAGGCTTACATAATATGTAATAACACATACACATTAGCACATAATATGACAACCAAAATGTGTTTTTCAAACATAAAACGAGTCATCTATGTTAAGCACACTCTATTTACTTGCCTTTTGCAATAATGCATGTGTTATATAACCTTAAAACAAAGATTCTCTTTGTTAACATGGCATAACTAAAAATTAGTTGATGTCAATGAAAACAATGCCATGGTTGTCGACATGTAGTAAGTGCCAATACACGTTGGAGCCCACTTTCGCCCAACCTGCGTGTCGAATGAGCCGGTTTCACAAGATGCTGCCTATTGTATCTGTACCATCTTATCTTACGACATTCCGAATATGATTAAGCTCTTCTGTCTGACATCATTTCGTTATTTAACAACACCTTAAAGTTCAAGTGTATTGCAATGTTTAACGAATTGGGTATTTGTGGTTTCAGGTCGTTTCTTGTGCGCTGCTGTCCCTGGCGACAGCTCTGCCGCAGAGGAGAGTGTCTCTCAAACCTGAGCAGCAAGAAGTAGAGGACCAGCAGCCCGCAGAGCAGAACTACAACAACTACCAACAACAACAGCAACAGCCGCAAGAATACAGACAGCCCGCCCAGCAACAGGAGTACAGACCAGCTAAGCAGATTGAGGACTTCAGGCCTAAGGTTTCTTTGGAGACCACCACCTTTATCCCCATCATCCATTTCGATAAGGAGCAGGGTACCGATGGAAGCTACAAGACCTCGTGAGTATTTTAAACAACAGTATTTAGTTGCAAAAATAATTACAAAAAAAAAAAACATGTTCACGTGGTCGACTTCTGAACATTGTAAATTGTCTTCAATTCTTTAAATTAGCCTAAATCTTTACATAGTATAAAATGCAGTCGCTTTCGATGTCGTGTTATGCAGTTTTCAGCAACAGATAGAGTAATTCATGAGGTAGGTTAGGTTAGGAAGTATAGGTAATATTAAAATCTACATTTCATCTGTGACGTGTCGTTAATTAATATATAATTTATATTTATTTATCATTCGTCATTACAAGATTGTGTTACAGTTAATTAGGTTTTTTTTTCTTATAAAGCCGTATCTTCACCACTTGTGCACTCAGTTTTATAGTGGGTATCATGTTTCTTTGTCTTTGCTCTTCAAATGTCTTACCTTGACCCATCACTTTTACCATCTCGGAGATTACGCACAGGTACTCATATAACTTAAGCAAACATGAATAAATTACATCATATTAACATATTTATTAGTTTTCATAAGAACAGCTCACTTCTTTTGTAATTTATGAACTCTAAAAGTTTAAACTATTGACTTTTTGGTTAGATGAGTCCATTTTATTTCAAGGATGTACTTCATTTTCGAAATCTCTTGGAAATCGATTTTGGGTTCAATTCAAAGATATAATGGATTGTTTTATTCGACACTCAAAAGATAATTTGATCGTCGGTCTGTCTACTTTCCCAACTTTTATCTAGTCATCATTACTAACTTCATGTATTAACCATTTCAGATACGAAACTGGAAACAACATTCATGCCTCAGAGGAGGGTTTCCTGAGGGCCGTCGGTGAGGACCACAACGCGTTGGTCCAGCAGGGATCCTACTCCTACACCGCTCCTGACGGTCAGGTCATCACCGTCGAGTACACCGCTGACGAGTTCGGATTCAGGGTCAAGGGCGATCACATTCCCACCCCTCCCCCTGTGTCTGCTGAAATCCAGAAAGGTCTTGACCTGATCTACGCTGGAATCAAAGCTAACGCTGTAAGTATTATGTTTTTATTTTGAGTTAAATTCTTATCGAAATATTTCTGCTAGTTCACTGGGTTTTTATGAAAGAACATCTGGAACAAAATAGGTACAACCGAAAGGGAAACCTTGAAAATATTGGATTGGTAGACATGTCTTTTTTGATTACATTACAAGGACAGGACATATGAAAAGGGATTAATTTATTTAGTCCCACGAATAAAAAAGACTTAAGTTGTCTTAAAGTAAGTTTATGAAGAGCCCAAATTCTAATAACTGGTATTACCAAGGGCTGTCGTATTACCCAGTGCTACTTAGGTTGTGGAGGTCAGAGATAGGCAGTCGCTCCATGTAAAATACTGGCATTCAGCTGCACCCGGTTAGACTTGAAGCCGACCCCAAAATAGTTGGAAAAAAGCTAGACTACTGATGACTAAACTTTAGGAAATGATTAGTAAGTATTTTCGTAAAGTTATTTTACCAGAATTCAGAGTCATTACCTATATTGGATGCCAATGAAAATGAATTTCAGAACTACATAATATTTAACTTATAAGTACACTAGTTTACTTAAATGCAGGGTGCTTAAAAAGCTGGATTATCAGGGTCATCATGTCCAAATGCAAATGTCGGTTAAAATCCATTCTACTTTAATACCCGGTGGCGTAAGGAACACGCTAGGGACTGCGTGCAATTAATAACCGCATTATAAAAGAGAAAGGCTCTACCTACGCAAGTACAGAGTATAGAGCCACCGTTTGTTGTATATCCTGTTACGTTGTTTATACGTTTACATCATAAAATGTAAAGGGTGGGCGTTTTGGGGCACTGTCTTATGTGACGTACAAAAAGTGCTGATCATCAGTCTTCTTTGAATAAATAACTTTTGATTTTGAAATAGAATAGAATAGAATATACTTTATTGCACACCAAAATGGAAAAAAAATCTATGGTTGCAATGGCGGTCTTATCGCTAATAGCGATATCTTTCAGACGACCTTTGGATAAACTTTACGAATATAAAAAATACAACGGGGGGTAGTCAATGGTGAATATAGTTAATTTGTTAAGAAAAAATATGCAACAAATAAGTGGCTAAGATTCAAAAGACTAAAATTTTAAGTCTAACGAACTTTACTTACATTAAAATGTAATTTTCCAGGAACGTGATGCCCTAGAAGCCAAGAACAACCCTGAAGCTGCTGCCAGGCAACAAGAAGACAGAGCAGCCCTTGACTACAAAGGTACTTACTACGCGCAGTAAAGTGACACACAGTGACTCTCAAGTGTTGATACCGTGAACGTTCTGATGGCAGGACCTCCAAATGCCATATACATTAAGACTAGATATCGCCTATCACCTGCATTATGTCTCATACAGAAATCTTAAGACTTGTGATCCAATCATATAATAAACGACTCCAATATTTGGATCATTCGTGACCCTTGGTTGGATAACACAACGTATTCATTGCCGAGTGCAGTATTCATAATATTGTGGGCATAGGCTTTAGGTTTAGAATAAAGACAAATTGTTATTTTACAAGATAATATAATACTCAATTTATGTCAGAAATGACTTTATGCTATTAGTTTCTGTGAGTTGATATCATATTAAAAGACTTGATCTTGAAGCTAACAAACCATGCAGTTACGAGTATCAAACTGTTCTTTTTTTAAAAAGGTATCCTATGAAATTAAGGAATTGTTTGATTATCGTAATGTTGCCTGTACTATATTTTTGTTGGAAGGTTGGAGATGTAAAACAAAACTCCTTAGGAAACTGTTCATTGAACTTAATATAATAGACTTGAGAGAGAAAATTACCCTAGACTTAATTTTCTTTTTGTGATACATCACCAACAAGAGAAGTGTTCAATTATACTTTTGTAAATAGCTTACCATTGTAATTAACTTATCTTTGTATGTTTGATTTTAAATAAAATGTTGTAAAATATACTTTGTGCGTTATTTTCCTCTTTTGTAAAAACTTTTCCAAGAATAGACGGAAAAAGCGCATCGGCCATTGCGAATACCAGTTAAAAAGAAATAATTAAGATTTATTTCAACATGGTTTTTGACAAAAAAAAACAAATAGAATATACAAGAAACAATTCTGCTACACCTCTAACGGAATGACAGGAAAACCTACTAAGTACAAAAGTATTGTAGTATTGTTGTCAGCATAGCTGATAGCTTACAAAAATATGAAGAAGCACAAACTTACACATTCTTCACTTTACAAAAGTCAATTAACATACAAATTGCGATAGTCAGCGACAAGCGACTTTATGCTGTAACTTAAAGTTATGCGATATCATTACTACTACAGTTATGAAATCGCCAAGTAAATGACAAATCGTGATATTATGACCTGGCGTTTGAGTACAAAAAAATCCAGATATGAAAGTATGGTAAAAAGTAATTATACAATCGCAGGATTCGACGTTGTACTCGTATTAGAAGGTTACATCATATTATGCGTCTGGGCACACGCTCGTGTCCGCTATTTAGCTGCCACTCAGCTCGAGCCAGTGGTCTGGACCAGTTTTTATATATACTAGAACAACAATCAGGTGTAGTGATACTTTCATTAACTCGTATCTCCTTACGTAGTCACAATTTGCTACCACTTACGCTTCGTTAACCGTTTTTAATTGGCAAATTAGTTATTTTAAACGAACCTAAAACGAACATTACATTTGTATGCTCGTAATAGCAGCTTAGGTCATGTTTGTTAATTTCTACATTTGTTATATGCCAATGTTTTTAGCGCGAGTTGCGACCTATGTACTGAGGCAGAAATCTGCGTACATTAGTTACTACGTGTTTTGTCTAAGCGAGCGTGTGAGCGAAGTTAGCATTAGGTCCTGGTATCGATTCCCAAAGTGTTAGTGGGTTTTATCTTAAGGGATTTCCCAGTAGTAGCTACGGACTCTGGATTCGTATTCAGTTGATGGCAATAGGTGCGAACCTATTATAGAGTTTTTAAAAAATAACTGGAAAACTTTAGGTAGTAATACCTGATAGTACAACGGGTACATTTATACCTAATATAACCTTTCGGAGATTATAGGCATGATGTTATGTTACGCTTACCAATGTTGATTCCTGTCAGTGTGGCACAACTGTGAAATTACTAATGTAAGACAGAGACTTATATTTGTTTTTTTTATAAAGACGTCGCCCCAAACTAGCAATATCTCCTGCATCGTGGGTGCATTTACAAACATTTAAACTCACATACAACAACAGCCAGACCCGAAACAACTATATGTAGGTAATACAAATATTTGTACCGTGCAGGGATTGAACTCGCGACACGCAGCGTAACAGTCGATTGCTCAGCCACTGTGCCAACCATGCCGTCAAGATTATATGCTGTGTCTAGTTTTTAGTCTAGCCGACATCTACCTCAGCTTGAGGGCTCAATAGCTACTTATAATGTACGATTCACTCTTGATATATATTATAAAGTAAATTTTGAGTGAGTTCCTGACGTGATTGAGTGGCAAAATAAATGGTTTAGCTGATTATGAAACAAGAGGAAAGGTACAAATCATTAGGGTTACTAATTAAAATCATCGTTATATTGCAAATTCGTTGAAATGTCAAAATATTTAAATTAAGATAATATTGTTGTAATTTTCAACAACTTTCAGCAATTCGGGAATGGAATTAATTTGTTATTTGCTTATTTTAAATCCATAATCTGCCTTCAACGTCGAATTAACCTTTAATTTCGTCATTGACCCTACAAAACAAAATCAATAAGTGTGCATTACTTGGAAATTAGATAAATGCAGAAGCTTTATGTTGATTACTTTATATATTTTATTGGTTTTCATCAAATGCCACACGTAGAACTGGCTTCGGTGGGGTCAGTGCGCGTACGACGCACGTACGATTACCTACATGTACATATTTCACAAGAGACCCTCGGTCTTTATCGGACTTTAGTTCGTCTAGTGTATGACGGCTTTGTGCAACCTTAGCATGAACTCTACAACACTCAAACGAAACTTGATCAGTTTGCGCAAAGACTTAATTAAACCCATGAAGCCAAGTCTTTATTCGCGGAAGATGATATTAATGATATTACAGTTTGTTGCAGAGAAAATTTAAGCGAAATGCAGGTTGGCAAAGATGTGAGGTAGTAAACTCACAATCGTGACGGATTAAATCATGATAACTTTAAGTTATGTAGTAAGAATTTTGTAAATTCCCCACTGTATGGTAAAGGCATCTTTTCATACAGAGATGAAACGTTGGAATAGCTTGTAATCGTATTAATTATAATCTTAAATTTTAATTAATTTAGAAGAAGAAGTTATTAAAAAACTAGCTCTCTCAACAAAAAAGCCCCAGAGAAATTATTGTTGAATTAAAGGCTAAAGTTTCAGGCGCTCATTATTGTATTACGCAATTTATATTATCTTGTCAAATTTTTCTTGGCTAAAGGTATTTAGAGAGACAAAAATTCGACATTCTTCGAGTTTTGTAGTGACAAATGATTTAGGAAAATATCTCATTCGAAAGCGATTAAGTCTGAAGTTCAAAATTGTTTCAAAGAACACTCATCTAGTGGTGTAAATAATTTATACAAGAAAACTTGTAATATTAGCCCACCCATGTATAAGGTGAGTTTAATAGGCAATAGGCATAATCTTATGAACTTATGATCAACTCACCTTTAAAATTAATGTGTTAAAACTCATTCCATTCGATTTTCGCTAAGCAATAGGTAACTACTTTAAGTAGCAAACGAATTTCATACGTAAGTTTTAGGTATGTGATGGATGTCTTACAAGAATTTTGTGTGAAAGACACTAGACCTATTTGATATGTGAACTTTAGTGATGGTCATCTCTATAAGTATATGTATATTTACATATTATACAGTATTGTTTGAAACTGATTTATAGGGTTTTACGGCGGTGCAACAAAAATAAAGGAAAATGGAACCCCACTTTACTCTTATTTTTGTTTGTACAGTCTCATGAACCGTGATAGTTAGACGTTAGACAACTGTAGTTATAGTTTAATAAAATCAATTATAAAAAAAAATATTATCTTTTCAGGAAATACAATGAAAAATTGTATTGAGTTCTACTTCTATAAACACGTAACTTTAATATTTATATATTTTTTAACATTATTATTTTTTTAATTTATTATTACCTAAAACTACAATTTATTTTTTATTGCCTCGTTAATTCTAATATTGTAAACACTCTGTGATATTACGCTTCTTGTTTATGCAAAATTTTCCTTACTTACACTATCGTGAACATGGCAGACAGATCTTTGACTGGTTTTAGCACTACTCGGCGCCACGCTACTCAAGTACACACACATATGTTGCAATGTTGATGAGTAAAATATTACATTAGAATACGACCCGGACATTATTCTAAAACCTCCACAGTTACTGTCGTAAATCATAGGGCGATCCCCAAGGTTGTCTGGGGCTTAATAATTAAACAACTTCTTAAAACTTGATGTTCCTTCAATTGACAAAGAAGGTTGTAAACCATTACCGCATTTTTTGGGGATATGTGCCTCAAAAGGAAAAATCGGATCCCTTATAGAAACGCTTTGTTGTTCGTCTGTCTGTCTATCAAGAGTCTTTACCTTGAAAATGCGTGAAAAAACAAAATACAAATACTGAATTCTGCAGTCAGTAAGCTGTGAGAAATTAATCCGTTTATGTCGTATTTCTCTTTCAAAGGGTAAATCTATGCGGTATAGATCTATCTATCTATCTTCCCGTCGACCTAAAATCATGAAATCTGGCTTAAAGCAATATTATAGAGAACCAGTACAGCCATTATCTACGTCTAATTTAACTCCAAAGTTAAGTTTGTCCTTTTTTAACAGTATCTTCGTAATGAAGAAGTTCGGCATTTTCACTATTTACCAATAGGTTGGTACGGAACCCTCGGAGTCTTGGAACGTGAGTTCAACACGTACTTGACCGGTTTTTTTTTATAAACGTCATAGATTCCCAACGAGGATATATATTGACAACATAATAAATGAATGGGCGTCAAAGGGTGGATTTAGATACTGTTGTTAGCATTCAAATAAAAATTGTACAGAACACAAAACTATTTATATTGAATAAATTACAGCAAAATTTACACTTTTGCAAGAAATTATCTTGATAGAAATATAATAAATAAATAAATGTTAACTATCTAGTTATAAACACCCGAAAATCTAACTACCATATGTAGCTCTTACTACTAAGGCAGCGATGTTCTCGTAGTAAACCCACATTTAGAATATTAAAGCAATTCTCTATTAAAAAAATAAAGTAGAATAAATTCATATCATCTCTTTGACATGCCTTCGAAACTGTGAAAACTACACATACATATTGTTGTTGTTCCTTGCCTTATTAACCCTAAAAGAAAGAAAGAAAGAAAAAAGGAAGTTAAACAATAAAACCATTCCATGGTTTGATAACTTGTTGAAAAGACAGCCTTTTTCATGTCTTCATAAGAACATTGTTGTAGCCATAGTAAGTTAATTCATACATTTGCCAAAGTGCATTGTTACCGCGTCTTTGTGTCGTTATGTAAAAGCATATTTTATTTTCTCTTTTGTAAAAAAAGCATGATTTCTCAAGCCTCATGATGAGTGTGTCAACAAAAATGCATACTATAAAATGTTTATGGTCCTTTGACGTATTTCTTTAGTCAGCTACAAATAATTCGTTTTGAAATATATGTTCTTGCTCCATCTTCTTCATAGAGCTCTTCCATTATGATTTGTGTGGGAGTGGCATATTTTCTTTTGAATAATATTTTGCAATACAAAAACTGCCTTTTTTGGGTTGGGAAATCATCAAATAACTTCCCCCGCTCTGGGCGGAGGGGAGTGTCAGACTTTTACAGAGTAAAACCCACCCATGTTCCTTCTATTACCCTTTATGTTCCGGGACCGCGGTATCTCTTTCAAACAACCCGCAACCCCGGCAGGGAAAAAAGAAAGCGCCTGTTGTAACTGATATTTTGAGTTGAAACAAACGATACTGTTAACAACAAAAGCGTGTACCATCGTAGAACCAGAAATAGCGATCAGGTGGAATGGAGTCAAACGCGTGTGTATTAGGTGCAGCGTCTACGTACCGTCTTCGGAACATTCTACGTGGTATCTACGCTGCAACTACACGTATCAACAAATATGCCAAGGGTTCTTCATAGGGAATTTATTAAACCAAGCTAAACCAGCATATCGAGTTGACAGCAAAGTATGAAATAAAGTTGCTATTCCATTCGTAAGAATCTTATTTGTTACGTTAATTGATTGTTGGTTTGATTAGCCTATACTGTCCTACTGGTCTACCCCAATTCTTTGCATGAATTCTATTCACTTGCCTATTCGAACCAACATTTGTCAATGCAAAAAAATACTTACTTTTTGGTTCATAGAGGTTCGGGATTTGAATTGTAATGGATGGTATTTAAAAGTACTTCAATTTATTCCCATTTCGTTTACCTAATTTTGCCTGTGTTGCACCAAATATACTGAATGTGCACCAAAATATGTTAATTAAAATATGTCATAACGAGCATCAGGAAAAAGTCAGCACTACAATAAAAAAGTGTTATATCTTTATCCATTTTCTATTAATGCAAGTCGTTATTGGTTACGTAGGGGGTCGCAGTTTTAACCTAACCTAATATACGCATTTTTTTAGCATTCAGGAAAGAATATTTGGTGCACGATCAGTATTTTTGGTGAACACAAAATTTTTTCCCAATTGTAATACCCTATAAAAAATATTGCCATGCGTTTATTTTATATTGTTGACAATACATATCATGGCTTATAGCGAATAATATGGATCTTTCATATAATGTTATTGGTGAGACTCGGGGGTTATTTACCCATAGACGTTATTTTAGCACACATAAGTTATGATAAGATAATAATAAGTTATGATAATGTTATGGAAATTAGTAATAAACATGTCCAATTGACTGCAGCAGTCAAGTCGATTATAACTTACAAAATAAAAACGACATCTAAAAAAAAGGTTTTAAGGGCTAAGTTTTTTAGAAGCCGGTTTTCTTTTTTACAAAAAAGTTTTTATATTTCAGCATTTTTAGTTATGGTATAATGATATATTACATGATTTTTGTTCAGTATTCATTTTCCATTATTACTATATACTGATATAGAGAATAATGATGTATTACAGACATAAATTACCTAATAATCTATCTAAGCAATATATACAAAAAAATGGTTTTTTTATTGTATGGGACCACCTGAAAAGTATATATCCTATCAAACAACGAAATAATTTGTCTTTGAGTAATCGGAGAACATACAATTTACAATTGAACATAATAACCTATCTATTCAAAAATGGTAATCGAAACTTTTAAATGGATGGGATCCATACCAAACGGATCTACCCCAACTTGATAAAACCGGGCTTTTTAACCGACTTCAAAAAAAAAGGAGGAGGTCCTCAATTCCTCAGAATCCTTTTATTTAGTTACTACTACTAACGATCGCAGGAGCTAAGTAAAGAACGATGGTCCCATATCCATCTGGATGAGTTGCGTCATATGGGATAAACGATGAACTCATCTGCTATTTTTGTCTCATAAATAATATTGCATAGGCTACATTAAACTTACAGATTAACTAGGTAAATCAAAAAACATCCATCACACTTTAATGGCTTATAAACAGTCGTCAGTCATTTTATTGCAGCTAACGAGGATGAGTGATGAAATAATTTAAAAAAGTTAATTTAATATAGTATTATTATGAACTCATAAACCTAGTTACTGCGGATTTTCAGTTTTATTTTTTAAAGCAATAATTTCCCATTTGGAGGCCTAGTTACGGGTATAATCGTACCGTTAACGGAGCCAAAAGGCAGTTCGTTCTCGGGTTCCGTACCTCCAAAGGAAAAAAACGGAACCCTTATTGGATCACTTTGTTGTCTATCTGTCTGTCTGTCAGGATAACTTATCTCGGGATCGCGTAAAGGTACAACACACCAACACCTGTGGTGTCTTTGTGCTGTAAAAGAATAATCCTCTAATATTCCGCATTTAAAAGATATGGCTATTTATGTGACAAGTTTGTAAGGAACCCTCGGTACGCGAGTCTGATTCTTTCTGGGATGGTTTTTTTGTTCTAGAAACTTTTTTTTTCGATAAAGTTTTTTTTTTAATCCTAAGAATTTTATGTCATGACTTCACTTCAAATCCCTATCTCCGTATATTCTATGCCATTAGCGCAATATTCTGAGGCCGTAATTGAGTTCTAACATAAAAAGCGATTATTTGTCACAAAAATTCCATTACCCAAAAATATGTTTTGCTCACGAATTGCTAATTTCCTTCGATAGACAATATACATGTTTGACGTTTTCACAAATAGTTCGTTTATACCTTGTAGATATTCAGATATGAACATTTCATAAAGTTCAATCGCACAACGAGGATCAGAATAATGAAATCTAAATGAATAAAATAATTTGAAAACGTTCCGATCTTCAAAATTGGGAAGATAATTCGATTTCCATTAGTATCTGATTGTTTAGCATGCGTTTGGGCACGTTTGTAAGTGAGCGTAGCATCGCGGAGATGTACCGCCGGGATGCGCCTGCGCCGCTGTCGGGTCGCACGAAGTTCATAGGTAAACACGGCGGTATATAAACCCCATGCAGTGTCAACGAGCACACACTTGTGCCTGTGATTGCATCCAGTCCCTTTGTACTGACGTCCCCTGCCCTACATTCTAACACAATGGTGAGAAAACATTTATTACTTATTTTAAAAAGTCACTGAAAATCAGATTTTCCTGAAAAGTTTTTGACATATCGTCATGTGATCTTGTGACTTTTCTACACATAGAAAGCTTTCATATAACCTTTATCCTTTGTACTTTTGCGGTCTTTCTTCGCCATCGAGTGATAGTAACGAGATGTGGGCTAAAAACTGCACGTTTTTATGTCGGCATTAGAAAAGCCTATTATTACCTATATGTTTTTCTTTGAATCTTCATTGACCTTGGGAGATCAAACAAGCCTGAAACTGGCTTTTTCATGTTTGCGCCCTGTGCAACGTAGAAGATAAATATTTTGAACAAATATCTCATATCATTTCAGTAAAGAAAACTTTCTGTAAATATCTAATTGTTATTCATTGTAAAAATATTATTTTCTCGTTAAATTTAAATATTTTTCAGAATTTCAGTCGTTTTTGCTATTTTGGGAATACCTAGTTAATATATTTAAAATAAACTTAGTCAAGTGCGAGTCGTACTCGCACACACAGAATTCCGTAGAACTAATCAAGATAATAATAATATTTTGACGCTCATTCAACACTAAAACTAAATTTATTTTTCATAAAAGAAAAACGTCAATGTATGTAACTTTTTCTTTCATCTCAAAAAACAAAATATCAAACTTTGTTCCAAATCAAATTATTTTTACGTTGTATTAACTTCTTCCTTTTACTTCAATAAATAGAGGAAAAGACACAATTATCACGAAGTAACAAGCTAATATCTCACCAACATTGGATTAAGAATAAAAGTATTTGAAGAACCTCTACCTATATCTGAGCTATCGAAAGACACCCCAAACAGTTACATACGTTGATTTATTTTATTTAATCTTCACTTACCCCTCATTTTGTACCATATTTGTGTAGTAGTTCATAAAATAGTCTCGGTATGAAATGTCTGTGGAATACGGACAGACAGACGTCACTTTGCGAGTCGCAGCCATTTTACTCCGTTCCGTAAAAGGGTTCGCCTTTAGTTATTTTAAAATGGAACCCCAACTATTATATTATAAAAAAATAAATGTAACTATGAAATGCGTAAACAAAATAGTGGCTTGTTTTCTAATAAATAAGACTTATCAAGACAGGAAAACAAGAATCGTATGCCCCTAATTGTTAGATATGCAATTCTGCCTATAAAAATTCTTTTTTTTTTAAATAAAGGGCTATACAATGTTATTTTTAATAAAAAATGTTAATTTTAAGAACAAACGTTATCCTGAAAGCTAATGTGAATTTTGCAATAACTATGCATTATGTCAACGAAATGCAACATCGGTTTCGATATAAACAAAATATAATTAAACGTCAAGTTGTAGGTATGCTATAGGCGAACTAACAATAGATTGACAGTAAAAATCTCCTAGTCAGTAATTAAATGGACTAATAATGTGAAAGATGGTATTTACTTACCATGTCTCGTAAATCTATGAATTTCAGCAACAACGCTGAAATCGGTATTTAATTGCTTGATTGATTCTTGTTTCACCTTTACTCTGTGTAACTACTCAAAATTAATGTTCATATCACTAATAAAATAAAATATTACTCTTAGCACAAGTGCGGTAGATATTACCTAATTTTATGACGATTTTTTATTGACGCATTCTCTACCTGTCAACCTTTGGGTTAAACACGACAACATTGTAATAGGGTACAAAAAAATAATCTAAAATGTTTGTTCCAAATATTTTGAGAACTTATACAAGTTCTAATACACATTTACAAATAAAATAAATACAATAAAATGTTGACAATAAGTACTACATACTTCATGGTTGTTTGAAAGTATGAAAGCTTCAGCTTTCACTTGTTACACATTACGTTTACCTGTCTTCAAAGAATTTTAGTATGCAAAGTTATTACTGTTACGCTATCACGGTTCACAGGTCAACACGTGTTTCATAAACAGGAGTTCACAATGCAGATAGATCGTTGTCGAATCACGGAATCCTTTCTTTCCTCAAACCGACAATTTCTACCCACCTACCTCACGTTTTTGAGACGAACCACTTCCTCTATGTGTAAAGTTGCACAATATCAATCGTAAAATATAATGTAGTCGTTCTCTAACAAAGGACTTTTGTAACTGACAAACGAAACATATGTATTGCCTTGTGAGGCAGTGCGTGCAATACGTGTTAGTAGTGTGAAACACCGCACAGTAAGACATTTCCGGATATTATATTTCGTAGTTTTTGAGGAGCTTTCTGCCTCTTAAGATATCGGTGACCCTAAATTAATAGTCAGGGCTTATGAACACCGCGGCCCCGGAACATCAAGAGCAAAAGAATAAACACGGGCGGGTTATGATTTCACATCCGCAAAAAAGGAATCATATTTTTTTTTATACAGATTTCTACTGTTATTTGCACACTTATCTACCTACTAGCTGTTCCACGCGGTTATATTCTTTCTTACCTTATTCCTATACTAGACTAAACTCAAATCTATAAACTTTCAAAAAATAAAAATATTAAAAAAAAATCGAGGCTAAGTAATAACTGCCACTCAGGTCTATTCAGGATAACCCGTGCTTGCTTGTTGGTCCGTGGATTGCTGACTACCTATATACTGAGTCACCTCCGTGCATCTGAAGGCACGATAAGCCGATGGTCCCAGCTGTTATTTGTTGATCTTTTACAGTCGTTACAGGCAGTTAGAGGCCTATAAGTCTGACAACTAATCTTATCAAGGGGTAACTAAATAGGTTGTGGAGGTCACATAAGCAGTCGCTCCCTGTAAAATACCGGTTTTAAGCTGTATCGCTAAGGCTAGAGATCGACCCGAATATATTAGGGAATATGACATGATCTTTCTTAAATCGAGATGGTAATTTGTAATTCATTAATATCAACAAACATCCTAAATAGGATTGTGACACTTAGATGGTGGATAAATTTTAGCTACACAAAGCTAACAAAATGACTATATTTTCCACGCCAAGGACTTAACACGTTCAAAGCTCGTTAGCAAATCTATTAACTGATACACACATAAAATGTGATTTATCATCAATAGATTTTGCCGCTAAACGCAAAATACACATTTATTACACCATGCACTAATGTGCGTGCATTTTATTGCACAAATTAATTCCTCGATAACATCCAAGAAAAATCGAATAGTTGGTCACCCTTGCAACACGAGGAAATGTCAGCGGTGATTAGACCATTCATCTTGATAATAAAGAGATCAATAAATACATGATATATCAGTTATGTGATAGGCATTTCTCAGTGCCCATTGCAAAGCCCATTTGCGTAGGTATCCGACAGAGTATTGCGATGGTCATATTGTATTGAAATTGTAATGACCGCGCGATATTGATTGTTGTGTGATAGGTTTGAGTGAAGAAATTAGCAGTCTTTTAGATTATGATAGATTTCAACTAAGCAAGATTTTTTTGTACTACTTTAAGTTACAAAAACAGTCGAGTAATTTTGATGATTAACAAGACAAAACAACCCGAATACTGACTTTGAAAAATTAATTACTACACTGAAAATATTTTTGGCAGACTTTCATTTAGATTATTAAACCACAGAGTGATAACCTCTGCATCGCGGTAGTCTAAAGTTTCAAAAGTAATGTAACTCATTTCAGTTTGAGTGGTTATCAAGCTTCGACGTAATCTTAATTACGCCTTATTTTCCGTTTATGGCTTCTGTGTTAAATATTCTTCTTTTGCCATACTGTCAGCTCATACTATTGGGCTGACAGTATGACAACACTAGTAAGGTAACACTGCAGGGCAAAGGCCTCAAAATACTCTTGCGAACTGTAAATAAATACATACAAGTTAGATAGTAGTATATCTGAAAAAAATAAATCAAAAGTGAATAATTTATTATTAACTTTTGAAACGGGATATTTACCATCTTTGTTATTTGTTTTGAGGCGTCAGTGACGGTGTTAGTGAAACCGAACGCAAAAAACTAATAAGAAAGAGGGTAGATCGTTTTCTCTAACTTCAGTTCATCCGTGACCATGGCAAACAAATAACAACCATGGTAAATATCCCGTTTCAAGTGTTATTAATAATGTTAGTAACCATGTCAGTTTAAAGACTTAAGTGAATAATTAGTTTTGAAAGTAGATGCTTCCAACTAATTGTTTTTTTTTTTCTTATTCTTTTGTCTTACAAAACCGGAGAGTACAGAACTCCCTGCTACTTATGGTTTGTGGTGTAACCCATTACATGTGCATGATATAAACTGACGGTGCATATAAATCACTAAGTGTGGTTAGCGGTTTCAACACACGATTTCTATGAACTTATTTCATTGTTCACGAAGAAAGCACTTTCAACCTTTGTGCCTTCCGGCATGAGATGGATATACGTTGTGGACAATTTGTATGTTTGTGTGAATGTTGATACCTGTTGTGTTGTCAACTTAATACCTACTTTTATTTATTTATTTATTTAACTATTTATGTACACACAGTAAACCAGACAGGATAAAAACATTTAAGATTTGAGTACAAAGGTACTGCTTATTTCTTAAGAAATTTACTTTTATTTGAGGTTGCCAGTCTGAAGACTGGCAACCTCAAATAAAAGTAAATTTGTGATGTGAAATTTGAATGTCAGCCTTGCCAGTATTTTCATTCGATTTTAATTATTAAACACTCATCATGATCATCGTGTCCTTTTTGGCGGATATGCCAATATATAATTTATCAAATAACTTCCCCCGCTTTGGACGGAGCGGGTGGGAGTGCCAGACTTTTACTGACTAAAACTCATCCATGTTCCTTCTTGTGCACTTTGTGTTTCAGGACCGCGGGATCTCTTTCGAACAACCCGCAACCCCAGCAGGTTCATTGTGCCCTTGTCCCATTCTATTTAAGATCCTTACACAATCCATCCATCTTTTCTTTTGACCCCTTTTTTATTTAAACATTTACATTGTTTTGAGAATGTCATTTAATCATTCTTTTCGATTCAAAAAGTCACACTATGTAGTTTTTTTAATATGGTTTTTTCTAATAATTTTGAATGAATAAATATTTTTACTGAATAAAAGTTGGAAAGATCAATTGTTTAGTTTTACCTCCTGAAATAACCCGTAAATATAAAATAGGTACAACTGACATAGTTTTCTTTAATGGCGACAAAATTGCAAAATGAATGTAAGTTTGATTAATTTACGTGACGGTACTAAGCTTTAAACGCCTACTAGTTTAGGGAACCGAAAAAACAAAAATGCGTAAATGAAATAATGCTACCCAAAACTGTCAGGCGTTAACCGTTGACATTAGTAGTTGTGCCATTACTGCATTTCAACCAAGACATGTGTATTAGGTTCTCGGAAAGTGTGTAGGGTATTATTAGATAGCTCCGGAGAATAAAACAGAACCACAAAGTACATTTATTTAGTATAAAAGATAAAATCCAAAATCCGTTTTAAAAAAAATAAGACATTCAATAATAATTTTAGAAACTTGAATAAGGTTGTGGTCGTGGACTTGTTATGGGTACCCAGTGTTTTCGAGATGACGGGTTTCGGGATTCGGGTTATAATTAGATCAAGTAGGAAAACATTGCAGCAATCAGTGATTTGGATTAGTATATCTACATATTAAAGTACCATAGTTTCGTTACCTCACAAACAAATAGTATCCTGAGACACCTCTGTTTACATTTGCAACTTAACTCGTTTACACCCCTTCTGTTGAGCACCTACATAGCTCAAATATTGACTGATTTTGTATTTATTGTTTTAAAATAAGACTTATACTTATCCTTCATCTTTTGTTGTTTAAGGTCGAAGTCAAGTAGACATACAATTAAAGCTGTATATATTATTTGTAAATGCCATGCGTTATAGATGTTATAATAAATTATGAGAATGAAGAATTAAGTGTTTAACAATGAAACAATACACCTTCGTACCTGAAAACGGTCACCGTCATCGAAGCAGATCTAAGAAACGATTTGAAAACTCTTCCTTTCCTCCTACTCTCTCGGCAAAATACCGAGAGAGTTCTACTCTCTATTCCCTTCCTCAGGAAAGAATCCTCAGAAACTAATAGCGGGGAATAGGGGGTGCCTCTGCACAGCAATAGGACAGAATGGGCTAATCTAAATAACGTTTACGTTATGTATCGGCGTACGTTTATTCATTTCTATACATACTTTTTACATATTCTTATAAAAAAAAACAACATTAAAACATTTAAAAATATAAAAAATAGTAGTCCATCAGCATCGGGAACAGGGTCTGAGCTACCGGTGGTCAGGACTCTTGAGAGAGGAACCTCCTAACAATACGGGCCGTGTCCAGAAATACTGCTTTCTGAATCAAGCCCTTGATCCAGCTGCCAAATGATAGCCTCCTCAGATGTTGTCTTTAAGAATGAAACAATACACCTTCGTACCTGAAAACGGTCACCGTCATCGAAGCAGATCGAGATCGAGAAACGATTTGAAAACTCTTCTTTTCCTCCTACTCTCTCGGTATTTTGCCGTAATTGTTAGCCTATGCTATTTTGTTATGTTCCGTTTGCCTCATTTTGCGTCCTTTCCAAACCTAATGTTATAATTTGTGATAACTAAAGTTTAGAATGTATAAAATAAAGGTAATGGTGCCGATTGTGTTTTCACAGATTAAACTAAAATTACTCTTAAAACCACTAAAACTTAGTATATTACTGTCAAACGACTTCCCATTCTGAAATTGATTGAAGTGACACAACTTAACTTTTATCATAGTTTGACAGCATTAATGATAGTTTAGTTACTCAATGTAAAGAAAATCACTAACTCACTATTCCAAAATTGACATTTTGCACCAAAAATAGTGGTTGTTAAGCTAAATCGGACTATCTTTGACGGGCCTGTTGGTCCAGTGGTTAGTGGCCCTGACTGCTGAGCCGGAGGTCGTGGGTTCGATTCCCACCCAGGACAAACTTTGTGTGATGAGCATTATTGTTTGTTCTGTGTCTGGGTGTGATTTATCTATAATATGTATGTATTTATAAATTATATAAGTATGTATATCAGTTGTCTGGTTACCATAACACAAGCTCTGCTTAGCTTGGGATCAGATAGCCGTGTGTGAGTTGTCCCAAGATATTTATTATTTATTATTATTTATCTTTCATCACGACCCAAATAGTGTGGAATAAAATTAAATATGATTAGATTTGTCATTTAAAAGTTAGTGTAATTATGTCCGGTGGTTTATTAGAATCGGCATCATTACCTCTGTTAAATTAGACAGATTAGTTCAGACATTTATCATGTTTTGTTTTTACAGATCTCCTTATTCTTCGTACTACTTGTAGCTGTGACGTATTCAGCAGCGCAAGCGCAGTCCACGCCTCCGATACCGATCATCCGCTTTGAATCAGAAGGTCCCAATGTTGATGGCTCATATAAATGGCTGTAAGAATGTTTTTGACTTAATACTATCTAGTATTTTAATATATCTACGACAAAACGTTAATGCTTTTTAACTATGCGTTTTCAACGTCTACGATTGATATCGCTCAACTGTTTCTAAAGGCATATTACTATTTATATACTGCATTCAAAAGCAGCTAAGCAAGATTTATTCGACCATAATAGCTAGATTTCGATTGACTCAAGTCGTCATATGGATTACATAACTAATTGGAGAGCTTTGAGAATTGTTTTTTGTAAGTACTAAATAGGCTTGCATTTGACCGCAATTGAGAGAATATGATAGCACCAATATTAATTACCTGACTGTATATTTTCACAAATATCTAAATGCATATCAGTTCGAAGACTAGCCTACCGATATCTGTTCCGAATCGTAGCGCTTTTTCCTTCTACATTTTTTGTCATTCCAGTTAGTACATTGTTCAGGGTTCCGTACCACTGTATAATATTTAGTACACAAAATATACATATATCCCAGAACATATACAAATTTATATTTTCCTTATAAACTAACGTTTCGTTAGGGCTATTAAGTAATACAGTCAGTAAAACAATCAAGTATCTATATATAATTTGTGTACACCAAGATGAATAGTGAAAAATTAAGATAAAGATGCTATTCAATGAGCATTTGTGAGGCCACTCACTATATTGTCTGCGATTGCATGCAAGATTGTAAGGTAAACACTCACGTCGGTGAAGTACATAAGCCATCGCTAACATAACGTACGTCACCACGTCAACTTTTGAATAAAATATGAAATCTTAAGAGGAACGGTTCACTGCTTTAGGGATTGCAAGGTAAGATAATATTTTGCATGCACTGTACAAGTTGGTGATAATATTATTTTTTATTAGCTTTTTCCCGCGGCTTTGCTCGCGTTAAATTTGAGGTAACACAGTTCCCTTTTCCTGATTTGCAGGTACCTGCTACGTGTAGTTTTTGCTCTTGCGCCTTATTGATTGTAATAGCAAAGCTAAGTTTTCCCTTTTCTTCCCCTGTTCTCCCTCATTTCCCTTTCCAAAAAAAAACCCTAGTCCTATGTCCAGCTCCAGGGTCCCAACCATCTCTGTACAAAAATTCATCAAAATCGGTTTTGCCATTTAGGCGTGAAGACGTAACAAACAAACAAATTCACTTTTGCTTTTATAATATTAGCAAGGTTACCGTCAGATGTTTATGAGTAAGAACTAAAAACAAATGTTTTACTTCAAGTTATTGATGCAAAGCTTCAAAAGAGTTTAAACACAAGTTCTTTAAATAATATAATCGTTTGACCGATTTTAAGCTAATCGCTAATTCGAAACTTAAACAAAAATTTTTTTTAATTCCAGTTACGAGACAGGCAATGAGATCAACGCAGAAGAGACGGGACATGTGAAGAACTTCGGCCAAGGTGAAGGCAAAGAGATCCAGACGGCGGAAGGCAAGTTCAGCTATAAAGCTCCAGACGGCTCGCTCATTGCGCTCACGTACATCGCAGACGAAAACGGATTCCAGCCACAGGTAACTCAATATGTATGCTAATGTCTCACTTCCAAGAAAGAGGCGTAGGTAGAAAAATTTTCCTTCTTTTCAAATTTACAAGGCCGGAATACTAGGATTAAATACAAAAACCGGCCAAAAGCGAGTCGAGAGGGTTACGTACAAACTTGCGACATAAACGACTATATCTTTTTGACTAATTCCCGGTTTCAATAAACAAAAACGACTCGTTTTGCTTACGGATAGTTGTATTTTGACATAAATCTCATAGTACTTATGTCAAAATACAACTATCCGTGAGCAAAACGAGTCGTTTGTGTTTATTGGAACGCCCAATAAGTCTATGCGACTTAGAGGGTTGATTTTTAGCACAAAGGGACTATACAGTTGAGTTTATGGTTTTAATTTCAACTCGAAACCTAAATGCGTACTCAAGATAAAGGGCTAGGCCCTTTAGACAGACAAGCAAACGGACAACAAAGTGATCCAATAAGGGTTCCGTTTTTTTTTCTTTTAGAGGTACGGAACCCTAAAAATGGTATAACGCATTTTGTTAAAGCGTCAAGTTTCACAACAAAACTTAAGGGATATAAAAATCTTGCGACAAAGATACTTATAACTCAAGGGCTCTCAACGATTTAACAAATTAAACACTGGTGGTTACGCATTTAACCATAAAAGGATGCGTCGAGATTGAAGAATCGTTTCAACAATTGTGTAATACTGCATAAAATAAAATGACGACTTAACACCTGCTAAATTGCAATTATAATAAAACTACTGATGTCTCTGACACATAGAAGCCTTGACATCTTTTCTTCGGGAACAACAATAAGTTTTATGTATAATCCCCAGCACACAGTTCATGGAATTCGATGTGGCGAACAAGTAAGGCAACTTCAAGTACAATAAATTAAATTAAAAAGTTGACGATTATATCGATACGCAAGTTAAATTAACCGGTTCGAAGTAGATTATGCATTTTTATTTACGGTAACATGACGTAATCTTCATTAAGCGTGGTTCATAATTAATAACGAATTCCATCGTACCTACAACAGATTGCACGCTCGTGTCATAGATTGATTTTTGTTAAAACAAAGACTGAATTAACCTCGAACGGCACATCATTTCGAATCTAGACAATACTAGCGAAATCAGCATTGACCTACAAAAGAGATTTTAACAGGTTTTTTAGGTACTCCATATTTCATTCAGTACTAAAACACATCGTTTCGTGAGGTGACAGTAATTGTCCAATTGCGTTATGTAATCAACGCCTACACATATGACTAAAAGACAGCGATACATCTTTGTTTCTATTTCACGTAGATTGATTATATTTGAGAATTCAAAATGCCAGCTTCACGATTAAGGTCTTCATTATTTTGCGCTTGCGATGATGGAATACCTAGTTAGATTTAGCTTAACGGTAAATATTCTATCCTGTTGTTGTTTTATTAGCTGGTCGTCCTTGTACAGATTTCTTTGTATCAGGCTATAATATGAACCCTAGTAAGGAAAACATTAAAGGTCAACGATGCGGTTACCATCAAAACTAAATGTAGGCAAAAATCTGCATTATTATAAAGGGTACCAAGATAAAGCAAGGAGTGGTCCGTGTGAGCCTAAGGTAGTAAATACTCGTGAAACGTCTCGAGCCTGACTCATCATTGCGTAAAGCTTTAGGAAGATGTCTAAGATGCACGCTGCAGTGGCGTGGATGTGGGTCTTAGTTAGCCAACGTGTGAGCAAATGTCGCTGTAAAATATCAAACGTCGACCCGTGACCCGCTCTTGGGAAATGGGAAGGCTTCTAGTGTCGACATTGAATATCGACAACTGGCTTCTGTCTCGCTACCTGACAGATAAGGTGACTCATTAGTGATCCACTATCGTCGCCTGCGCAACCTTTGACAAACTAATAGTGACGGTTATACAACTAATACCTACAACACATATGGCCACATGTTTGCTGAAATGGTGCAACGCAAACACAATAATTTTGTACGGCCACCGCCTACGCAGTATTTTGATTGGATGGTTTACGTACTAAATTAGTGGCTTGGTGTCAAAGCAAACATATTTAATCTGTCAATATAAACGTAATTTACTTAATTATATAACTTTCCATTATTATCACCAAAATCTTTCAAAAGTTTTTTGTTAGAATAACATCGTACTGCTAACTTCATTATCCACACCCCGACAAACCCCCGACAAACTCCAAGTCCGATTGCCAGCTTCATCCAGAAAATTTCTGCGATGGCAACAATGCCATCCCACTTCTAACATAACATATGCAACAAATGTTAGAACTCTTAAGTTTACTTCACTTATTCGCTAAGCTTTCCCAATGATTTGTAAAATTTATCGACTTGACTTTGATGTTGAAAGTAATCTAATTTTGAAGTTACGTCAAAACTAGTCCGTGAATTATGTATCGATCGCCTATCAGGTGTTATTTAAAAATAAATGAAGTTAAACCATGTCAATGTTAACGATATCACGCTAAGCATTAGTGGTTCTTAACCTGAAATCGATTTGAATGTTAAGTTCATTCACTCTTAGAGTCATAAAACATGTTACCACGCCTGTAGTTCCCAAAAGGTGAGGCTGAGGTGTAACTAATAATAATTAAAAATATTGCTTGTAACTACAATTTTTATATTTTTAAAAGTTTTTTTATTTATTTAAAAACAATCTGAAACAAA
Source organism: Ochropleura leucogaster (assembly GCA_958449745.1). Taxonomy (NCBI): domain Eukaryota; kingdom Metazoa; phylum Arthropoda; class Insecta; order Lepidoptera; family Noctuidae; genus Ochropleura; species Ochropleura leucogaster. Next base: position 9,969,608 of record OY288204.1, on the reverse strand, counting down.
ATTAAGAATGTGTCAAAAAAGTAAATAAAAAAAATAATGAGAATACAACCCATACTTGATAACCATATTTGATAGGGGACGAACCTTTTGCTACCAACTAAGCAACAATCTAGACGTGTCTGTGAGTAAGAAATTGATGAAAAACCCAATAATTTGAAAACTTGAATTGGTATATTAATTGTATCCAAGGCCTCGTGCTCATGCCAGAGCCTCATTTATTTATAGAGTTAGCAACATACATAATAGTAAACACATTTCGGCAGTTTTAAGTCCCATGCAATATTCGCGGTTGTTTCTAAAAAAACGATAGAAAAACATCTAAAACTAAGAACCAAGCATCGATTCCAGGACCTACTAGTCCTCAACAGCCGCGCCTACCACCACTAGACCAACGAGCAGTGGAAATAACAATTTAAAACAAATACTTATCCAAAGAGTTGTTCAATTTTGTAAAGTGCTTTAAAGCATTTTAAAAAAGCCTTGTACGGGTTTACATGCAAACCGCACCATAGAAGTTGACAAATAATAATACGTTATGTTTTCAAGTTGTCAAACAAAATCTCTAAACGATAACCACACTTAAACATCAATATTATATTTATTTTAGAAAAAGGTAAAACGTTTGACAACTTGCTAATTGCATCGATTTTTCAAACGATCTCAACAAATATATTCAGTTAGTTTATTTTTAACTAAATTGACGAACGATGAATTGTTAGCGATGTAAAGTTTGACAAGCACTTTGTCAGATGTTTTCATGTTATCGACATTTATGACCTTTAGCTATTTTCAATCAACACCGTAGCTGATGCCAGTACTTGCAGTGGGTCTATTAATTTTTCATTTTACAAAAGAAAACTGCCGTTAAACCGCCGGAAAAAAGGGCGTAATCAAAAATATATCAAATTTCGCAATACCGTCAAAGTACAAAATGAAGTTTTGCAATTAACTTGTAATACTAGTCGTATGATTCATATTATTACTCGTATTATTATCGATTTAATAAGCTAATAATTAGGTACATATGTATTTTAATTAGATATATTTTGAAACTAGAGCAATCATGTAAGTCTTGTCAAAAAATATTCCACTCCATGAGATGAAGGACAAGAATGCCAATGTGTGATAGCTGCTTAAAAATTAACATTATCTTTATAATGATAAAATATCTTATTAAATTATTAGTAACTTATTAAATATTTATAGTTTTGTAGTCAATTAATCAATGTATTTACATAACATGCTATCCTTAGATTCGTGAGAAGTTATTCAAACTTGCCGTTATTATTGATGTTTTGTGTTCTGTGTAGAAATGATGATGTTCATCATCTACCTAGCATTTAGCCAACTTTGTTGAGGTTGGCTTCCAGTCTAACCGGATGTAGCTGACGATCAGTATTTAACATGGAGCGAGCTATGTAACCTACATAACATATCTGTTTTTTTTTTCAGGGTGACCATTTACCCACTCCTCCACCAATCCCGCCAGCAATCGCGAAGGCACTTGAATACTTGAAGACTCTTCCTCCCGGCAACAACGAAGGTGCTTCGTCCAATATCAAGCCACAGTTCCAAGCCGCACCTTTTAAGCAAAGACCAAGGTTCTAACATCTTTGCAGCACACCCCTTATCTAGAAATGTATACGAAACAGCGTAACCTTTTAAATAACCGAATTTTGCACATTACCATAATTATTGTGTAAATATAAAAAGTTCAATATATTATTGATGAAAGATCTGAAGTATTAAATCATTATTAATTTGTTGAACGGATTGTTGCATTCTTTTTTTATTTTTTAAACAAAAAGGTTAACATTTGGTTTTTTAATTTTTTGTTTTAAGTTTTGTGCAAACTTCATACGTAACTATTTTTGATTATTGCACAAGGTATAATGCTCAAGACATAGTAAATCAGCGTCAGTATTCCAATAAGAGATATTTTAAATCACCTGAAAAAATAGGTTGTTAAACGGATTGTACTTAGATTTAAGCAAATTTTCTTAGCCAATAAAAGTCATTTATAATTTTAAGAGTTAATTCAATGTATTTGATTTCAATAAAGCTACATATTAAATGTATCACTAGTTTGTTCAATAAATTGAAGAATATCCTTATCTTTTTCTATTAGCTTTGATGAGCTTGATTGCTATTAAGATTTGCAAACAGATGGACAATGAAAATTAAAAGAAATCAATTCAAATATTTGAATACTTAATAACGACTAAGTAGGTAATAAATTGCATATCATGTTGAATTCCTCTTGGGTCTTTGGACTTCCCATCCAAATATTTCGCTAAGCCAGACTTCCTTCTTAAAAATAGCAAAGGTACTTTCCATCAAGCTTTCTAAGCATGATTCCACCTAGCCTTTCCCAATATGTTGTTGGAATCGACTTCAAGTCTCACCAGAGGCAACCGAAAGCTTTTTTTTTTATAAAAATGTTGCCCCACACTAGGAATTTCTCCTGTATCGTGTAACATTCAAACTCACATACACAAACAGCCAGACCCGGAACAACTATCTGTAGGCCATACAAATATTTGTTCCGTGTAGGGATCGAACTCGCAATACGCAACGCAGCAGTCGATCGCTGAGCCACTGCACCAACCGTGCCGTTAACTTTCAGTCAGCATCGCCATTCTCCCGTCCTTATGGCAAATTATTTGGGGTCAGTGCAGCATAATATCTTCTTCCGTTCTTTTCTATTACTTGTCATATCATCAGACACCTCCTTTTTTGTCAAACAAACAGTTACTCCATCGTTTCTTTAGCTTTCCTGTTCTCGTATAATCGTCCACATTCATACTCAAAACTTTCCTCACGGAATAAAAAGCTTTTGAGTTGACTTTTTAAATAAATGTGGTTTTTGCCTATCGAACTAGCCTATATATTTAGTCTAACAACGAAGACAAGATCTGAAAGTTGATGGATGGAGAGAAAGGGCAAAAAAAAGATTGTATAAGGAACTAGCTTTCGCCCGCGGCTTCGCCCGCGTTAAATTTGGGGTAACACAGTTCTCCTTGCGCCTTATTGATTTGTAATAGCAACGCTAAGTTTTCCCTTTTCTTCCCTCTTTCTCCCCCACATCCCAACTTGTTTCCAACTATCTATGTACCAAAATTCATCACAATCGGTTTAGCCATTAAAGCGTGACGAGGTAACAAACAAACAAACAAACTCACTTTCGCTTTTATAATATTAGTAAGGATGATATAAAGGAAAATGGAGTGAATGATGCTGTGTCGCCTGACAGGAGAGAATGGAAGAAGAAAACGTGTTGCGCACCCCAAATAGAATGGGACAAGGACAGGAAAATGATGATGAATAAAGACAAGATCTTTTTCTACTTTTTGCGAATATCCCCTAAGTGGAGATCAGTCTAAACTACGTACTACTACAACGTTCACAGTGTTACGTAGACTTAGCCCCAAAAATTGACATAACAGCAAGGTGTTAAAGGTTAAGGTAAGTGAGGTTACACCTGATTTAAATATATAACCATTTCTCATACAAAAATCTATATGTATGACCAAAGATATGAATATTTTTGTTCCTATCAATGGGTGTTGAGAAGGGTGTGACAGTAAATTTCAACATTATAGCATAAGAATTAATCTTATTGACACATTTGTGCCTATCTTGCTGACCTTGTTTTTGATAAAATTTCTTAACGGATAGCGATATGCTATGGAGGCTAATGGCAACTTTTATTTCCCTTAATACCAGAATGACAAGACAAGTGAAAATAACTGATATAACATGTCGAAATAAACCATTAATCGGTTAGTAATGACAATATTCAAGTAACTTGGTCAAACTGTTACGAAAACCGATAGATAATATATAATAGACTAGCCTTGCGGGCACATTACTTGTAGAGAAAACACCATAACAGGATTAAATTAATTAGAATACATGCTAATCTAAATTGCCTTCATTGCAGATTTATTCACAAACAATGTTGTGACCGTTATGAGAATGCTCATTAGACGGATGAGCGCGTCGTGCCGCATGATTTTCTCCCAGTCACTTCCTTTACTTATGTCTGTATCAATTAATCATTGACTAACTACTTAATTAAAAATTTGTTTAAAATTTGTTTAAAAACCAACCACAAATGGTGTTATTTGCTGACGATACCTCTTTAATATTTAAGATAAACAGACGTGCCACAAATCTTGACGACGTAAATAATGCCCTAATGCAGGTACATAATTGGTTTACGGCTAATAATTTAGTATTAAATGGGAAAAAAACGAAGTGTATAAGATTTGCTCTACCAAATGTCAAAAACAGTGAGTGTGACATAGTATTGAATCAAGAGAAACTAGAATTCGTCGAAAAAACTGTTTTCTTGGGAATAACACTCGATTCAAAGCTACAATGGGGTCCGCATATAACATCTCTTGCAGGACGCCTTAGTTCAGCAGCATATGCTGTTAGAAAAATCCGTCAGTTTACTGATGTTGATACCGCGAGACTAGTCTATTTTAGTTATTTTCATAGTATAATGTCATACGGTATTTTACTTTGGGGACGGGCTGCAGACATCGAGTCTATATTTATTCTGCAGAAAAGAGCCATTAGAGCCATATATAACCTACGTAGGCGAGATTCTTTAAGGGAACAGTTTAAGGATATTAACATCATGACAGTACCTTGTCAATATATTTATGAAAACATCATGTATGTCAGGAAAAACTCGCATCTTTTTAGTAAAAGAGGTGACAGACACAATTATAACACTAGAAATAGGGACCAATTAGTTCAACCAGGTTTCAGGTTAGCTAAAGTAGACTCATCTTTCATGGGGTACTGTTTGAAATGCTACAATAAAATACCTCCCCACATTCTTCAACTGAATGAAACGAAATTTAAATCTTGTATTAAACGCACACTATGTAGGCAAGCATATTATAAGTTGGGGGATTATATTGATGATAAAAATGCTTGGCTCAATGCTGGTCCTGCTCCTCAAGCATAGGGGTAAACTCATTAATAAGTATCCGAAGCTATAGTGGAAGCTGCAGAAGATTGTAAGACTATCTTTGCAATGTATAGAATCAATTCTCTAGTATTGTATAATTATTAAGCCCATATGTGAGTGCTATGTATTATCATTGACTTGACGAAGCCCTGGTGGTTAATAGTGTCATGCTCACTTAAATGTCTCGCTGATGGTGGCGGGTGTGTCGGGTCATTTAGCTCCCTTCAAAATGGTCGAGCTGAATGGGGCTGATCCATACGTCATGTTCGTGAACGGGCGCTGTCAGTTGGGACTGGTCATTTTTTAACTACCACGGTCATTTTTAATTTATTTAGATTTAAATTGAATTTTGTTTTTTATTTACTCTGGACGCTCTTACTGTGCACGTCTTTCTACATCGTTCTCACATATTTGTATAATCTCAACACGAATGATGTAAATACTATTTTGTAAAAATATTAGAATTTAAAAGAGTGTCCATGGAGTTTCTTGCCCATTCTTCTCCATAGAGATCAACGCTTTGGAATGGGCAACTGCAGTACTTTCACAAGTTATTATGCCTTGTGACCGGGACTGTAGATTCATTTTGTTTCTTGACATTCAAAAGTGCCTGTAATGGTCTAATTGAAATAAATGATTTGATTTGATTTGATTTGATTTGATTTGATTAACATTTCCAACTTCCTTAAACATTTCTTATATTAAAAAAAAAGAGTAGAAGAAACGTAAATTTTTATATATAAGAAAAAAGCAGTTTCTCCATAATGTATGTACTTCAGATATTGTTGGCACAAACCTTCGAAACGGCCTTATCTGCTTATTTTAAAACTACTCAAACTTTCCAAAGTACATTATTGACCAGTTTTGCCTATCAACACCAGTTACCTGGTATTTTCCGCAGTGGAAAATTACACATAATATGTCCAAAGAACGCGTTTTAGGTTTTGATCAAACTTTATTCGATTAGCCGTAAATTTATTTACATAAAGAACGAACAACAATTCGATTAGAATACTTTATCGGTTGGTAAGTATTAAGTGACCCGTAACTTTCTTATTAAGTGCATCTGCTACTAGAAAAGTAACTAAAAATCCAACAACAACATCTCATTCCTAATCTTAACAAAACGTTCTTTTTTCCTGTAGATCTTCAAAAGGCTTTACCCTCTTTGGGCGGCGGAAGGGAAACTCCTTTTCGACTTGTATTGACTAAAACCCATCCATGTTCCTTCTTTTGCTCTTAGTGTTCTGGGGCTGCGTTATCGCTTTCGAACAACCTGCAATCCCGGCAGGCAGAGGTCTTAGCGGGCTCCTCTGTTTTGAGAAGAAACTCTTAAATTCTTATTCTCTCATAGATCCTTATTACGACCTTTAAGCTTTTTTTTTTCTCTTTTCAACTTATCTAAAAGGTGTTAAATATGACGTGTCACGTGTGTTGATAGATTTTCTTATAGTGTAACAGATGATCATATCATACCCAAGTAGGTAAGTAGGTACATAAAAAGCTTGGCAAGAGACATCTCAAGTACTGTGAATAAATAATTTATGACAGCAGTAAAGCTTACAAGATGGAGTATGTTAATATATTTTTATTTTTAAACGACGCCGGCACTTACTTACATCCATTATGCATAATACGTACATAAATGAATTTTTGTTTGTACATTTAACAAAGAATTTCTAAGGTCGTTGTGGTCATTGATCATGATACCTCCTGGACTTAATACAAAGCAAACGTACCAGGATATTAAGTGATACGTAACAAATGCCTAAATAGCCTCCCAAGATTAATCCTTATGAACGTAATTATTTTGTCTTTTACCATAACTAACAATAAACGGGAATAAGTATGAGTGACATTTTTGGAGGCCTTTTTTGCGGATGGTAAATCAAAACCCACCCATGTTCATCCTATTATTATTTTTGGAGACCTTTGCCCAAAAGTGGGACAATAGAGGCTTAATAAAAAACAAGTATTTCGCAAAGCACTTGCCTAGTAATCTTTCAGTGTATACAATTTAGGAGCGAAACAGTCAGTGAAAATTACTTTAATGTTATTTACTTAGTAAACCATTATCAACTCAGAGTAAAAGGTCACATCTGTCCATAAACATCAATATCCAATAATGGGGATAAAATGTCTAGTAAATTAGTTGGTCATCAGCCAGAACAAGTCCCGATGTATTGCGAAACAAATTGCTATAATTTTCAACTAGTAAACTACTAGAATGCAGCAATTTAGTTTGGTTTTATTGATTGAATTAGACACGCATGATGGCAAAAATGCTCGTAGTCTATAATCGCCCATTCCACTGCATACCTACATATTTATTGTCTTCGAATCTTCGCGATGTAGATAATAAACTATGAAATAATTCACATTAAAAATAACGAGTAATATCATCTCATAAATAGTCATGTAGAGCTTTAGACTTAGCAAAAACAATAAAAAGGCCATGACCAAGATAAATAACGAAAATAAAATAAACAATTGCAGACGGTCGATTTATCAAGTTATCTGAAGGACGGGCGGTAACAATGCGGAACATCTTGGCATTTTGATAACCATCGGGGGCAGAGTAGGAATACTGGTCTGCTCTATCTACTGAATACCAAAATTTTAACGTCATTCGACTTACTCATAGTTTTGCTACATCCGGGATCTGTGAGCCTAGTGCAGATCTATAAACTATACTATATAGAGTAGTATATAGTATAGAAGCTTACTTCTATACTATATACTACTCTACATACTATACACTATATGATATACTATACTATAGTATGTGATAACCTATTCGATCACGTTTAAGACTATTAGTATATAATAAGAAATAATGGGGTTTTCCGATAATTATTCAGATTCAGTACAAATTGGAATTACGTTGAGGCAACCGAGTATACCTAAAAACTGGCAATTGGTGCCGGGTGATTTAATTCATATTATAATTTTACTAAAGCGGCCATTTTAGACCCACAGATCCTGAATGCACCTTCGAAAATGCAACATAATATTACGAAACAAGGCCCATTGTTACCTCAAACAAACCCCGGTGTGAATGGCCCCGGGCGTCGGGCACTGCCGGAAAACTTCTGGCCACCGTAGATGCGGGCCTCTGTACGGTGAGCAATGGATAGCTCAGCGTCCGTTCGTCTGCTAACCGCAGGCCGTGTCGACGGCGCGTTAGTGTACCATGCGCGGTTCGAAGAGATGTCAGAAAGCAGCCGGGCCACCGCCTGCCGGGGTTGCTGGTTGTTCGGAACAGATACCGCGGCCCCGGAATATAAAGAGCAATATGAGGAACATGGGTGGGTTTTAGTCAGTACAAGTGTAACACTCCTCCCCACGCCGCCCAGAACGGAGGAAGTTATTTGATGATTTCCCACGCAAAAAAAAATCCTTTGATAACAAATAAAAGTTTCATTCAGCTTAAAAATCTCAGACATACACAAATCTCCTGAAATCTTCAAATTAGTTCTCTGATGTAAATAAACTATCATAAAGTGATGTATTATGTGCTCACCTGTTTTGTTATGTAGCGTGACCGTTTACATGGCTGTTATGTCAAGCCTTGTAACAAAATTATGCAAATCTCCACATAATACATGTATTTATGTAAGAAACCGTTGTTTTTCACACATTATTAAAAAGCCTAAGAATGTGGTTTGATAAAGTGAAGACTATTATAAACAAATTGTATTCTTTTTTGCGATTGGTATCAGAAAAGATTAATACTTGATTTGATTAAAAATGCAGATTACGTCCCAAAGCCATCCATAATTATTATACTTAGGCATTTTTAATTTTGGTCATAAGATTATTTTATTATTATTTTGAAAACGATATTTATCAATTGAATAAGAAATCAATTATGATAAGTAATTGTAATCAATTAATTATTTAAGAGTGAACTCTAAAGTGAGAGTTTGTATCACATAGGGTAGGGTCCATGTATATATAACTATATGAAAACATACATACAATACAAAATGTTATTCAAGGAAATCATTAAATATTGCTGTATCTTGCACTATATATTTATTATGAATTGTATTGAGCTTATAAAATCTGATCTAAAAAATATCTGACGTGATCTAGATTTTTTGTTTCGAGGAGGGGAAATCATCCAATAAACTTTCTTCGCTCTGGGCGGAGCGAGGGTAGACTTGTACGGACTAAAACTCACCCATGTTCCTTCTTTTATCCTTTATGTTCCGGGGCCGCGGTATCTCTTTCAAACAACCCGCAACCCCGGCAGGCAGTGGTCCTGGCAGGCCCCTCTGCTTTGCTGACATTTTTTTGAGGCGTGTGCGAAACACTAACGTGCCGTCGACACAGCCTGTGATCAAGAGCTGCATGTCCAATTCATTTTAGTAAGCCTGCGCTAGTCTCAATCTACTAGTCTAATAACTAGACTGGTAGGTTATAGTATACTTCTGTGCCGAATTTCATCAAGATCCGTTCGGCCGTTTTGACTTGAAAGAGAATTCATAAACCCATTCATTCATCCAGCCACCTTCTTAAAAAATTCGCATTTATGTTATTAGTAAGAAGTAGGATATTAGTAGGATTAATTAAATAAATGAGGTGACGACATTCTTTCCGGTAAAGAACACTCGCCAATTAATGATCCATGTAGCTCTAACGGTGACTCCTGACAGGGAATCACAAAACAAAAGACGTGCCGCATCGCTCCTAAATAAATTGAGATGAGGCCAAAAGTATGATGACCTCTCTGAACTTATGCATACTCAACCATCTGACTGATTAATTTTAACTACAAACATGAACACTATGCAGTAAAGTACATCAGATTTGTCAGGAGTATTCAGAACACGAGGATCACTGATACCGCCAATTAACTTATTATGGAAATGACAGCAACACCGTATTCACTTCTTAGCGTATATTAAATTACAACTTACAGTAATTTAGACGTAAAGATAAAGGTTACAGTTATAATTAAAGTCTGCATTGTAATTAAGCATGATTCAACGATGGTCTTCTTACATATTGTTAAGTAACAACATTAATGTGCTGCGTCAAAGGAGTTTATATTATTACTAGCTTTTCGCCCGCGGCTTGGCCCGCGTTAAATTTGGGGTAACACAGTTCTCCTTGCGCCTTATTGATTTGTAATAGCAACGCTAAGTTTTCCCTTTTCTTCCCACTTTCTCCCTCACATCCCACTTTTTTATTAACCTATGTCCGTCTCCTGGTTCCCAACTATCTATGTACCAAAATTCATCACAATCGGTTCAGCCATTAAAGCGTGAAGAGGAAACAAACAAACTCACTTTCGCTTTTATAATATTAGTAAGGATTATTTTTTATTAAAAGAAAAAAAAAGAAGGCAAGGAAACAGTGGGTCTTCCTGCATAAAAGAGGCGATGTCATTTCAAAAACAAAGGTGAAATTCTAAGACTACATGGACGTTCAAATTTATTTTTATTTTTAAACTTGTTTGTAGTTAACGAACTTTTTCATGCATTACTTTTAATAACATTTTTTATTAACATTCCAATAGATTTAGCGTCATCAATTGTGTGATGAAGTTAACCTATTCTAAACGAGCAGGATTACTCAAACTATTTATCTACGCAAAGGGAGACCAAACCGTTATGCCCAAACCGGGGAAGAATTAAAGCTTTATTATTCTCTTACTTAAGTGCATAATCGTATTTGGTGTTTCTGTTTTATAGATATGAGTATGCAAGATCGTAAGTATTTATTCAAAACTTAGCAATAATTTTTAGTACGACTAAAACTGCACCGTTTGACTCGTAGTAAGATAAGATAAAATATTTATTTCTAAGTATATGGTACAGTTAGATCTTACACCAAACACATACATACTACGATTGCTGGTTTATAAATATTAAATAAGCTAAATGCATGCAAATCATAGACATTACAAGAATTAGAGTAAATTAATTAATGAAATTGGATATGTAGTTTAATTTAATATTATTAAATTTCAATTCAGATTCATTCCATAAGATTATTTGTAATGTGAGAATAAGGTTATTTATTGTATTAATTATAATATAAAAGATATAACGTTCGACTCCTGTTTAGGCTTTTAAACACAATTCCCAGATCCGATAAAGCGTATTCTTTGCATTCGCTTGTTTGGTGGTTCGAAATCCCAGTGACTTGGAGAAAACAGTGGTGGACATGCGATTGATCTCTCTCTGGTCTTGTCGGATTGCTCAGTTATCGGACTATGAGAGTGAGGGAATTCGGAATACAAATTCGTCTGGCCGGGCTCGTACTCTTGCGTATTAAGCCAAGTTAAGTTGTCAAAGACCTAAAACGCAGAGCTGTAGGTACTGGATATTAAAAGGAAATCTTTATGGATGGGAAATCATCAAATAACTTCCCTCGCTCTGGGCGGAGAGGGGGAAGTGTCAGGATTTTATTGACTAAAATCTGGGCGGAGCGGGGGGAAGTTTTAAACTTTTACTGACTAAAAGCCACCCATTCCTTCTTTTGTCCTTTATGTTCCGGGGCCGCGGTATCTTTTTCGAACAAGCCGCAACCCCGCCAGGACAGAAAGGCCTAGTAAATAAATTATGAAGATAATCGTAAAAATCGTATATTACCAGACATGTAAATATCTGAACAAGATAATTAATTTACACTGCAATCATTGTCTAATACATGTCTTATTAAAAAGTAATTTGTTTTGAATCTCCATATATTTGCATTATTAGTTCTAATGCTTTGATTCTTAACGAATTATTCTGCTAATATGTATGATATTATGACAGAAACATTCCAAGCTTACACATTAACAAGTAATAATAATAAATTGCATTGTAATTGGAATCTATTGTGGTTGCAGTAAGGTTTATGTGCTAAACGTTGCCTTAGGGCTTGATGGTCTACTAATCTAAAGTTTACAGATGATAGGCAATTTGTTGCTCTGCGCAATTTGGTAGACGATAAACGTTTACATAATGTTTCGTACAACATTTTTATTGTTATGTCTATGAGTTGGTATATCGAATTAAAGTTCACTTACCATGTTGAATCATTTGAACTTGCAAAACCAGAAACTTTAAAGGTTCTTGGTTTATTACTTATTAATTTTACGGTAAATTTAATTAACTCCTGTAGACACCTTAAACTCCAGCGTTTTCTTTATATTTGACATTTTCTGGATTTATGCATTATTTGTTATTAAAATATTAATAGGTATTTGTCATCTAACAAACTATGACAATTTTTTTAACATTAATTAGAATATTATCACTACTGCAAGGACATTTAGATGTAATACGTAAAGGCTTAAATGATTTATTTTATGATTTTTTAGAAATTGTATTTGCTCGACAATTACAGAAGAAAAGTTCATATTTCAACCTGCAAGTAACACAAATAAACTACTTTTCTTAGAACGAAAGTGATTTTTTATGGCATAAACGAAAGAGGAAACAGGGTAGTGCTAGTAGATTATAGGAGACATATATCTTCTAGTAGTGATAGAAAATGAATACTCATTAACAACTTGTATATAAGATACCATCACCGAACAACTAAAAAGGAATAAAAAAATTTTCTCAATAAAAAAAAACCGAAGTCGGTTACGATAAATCAAACAACACTGGCTGGAAAACCATTGGCTTTTTTGCAAAAAAGTTTTGTATTGTGATTTAAAAATGACCCCAAACCATTTTTTTCCACCAATGTCTGCAAAACCTAGAAGAAAAACAAACATTCTCACAATTTTATTAATCAAAATACAAATGACACACTTCTCTTGCATTTCAACATTGTGTATCAAGGTGTAAGACAGCTCATAAAACAATAGATATATATCTATCTCCAAACTAAAATGGCAACCTAAAGATATAATTACTAGGTGCTTACCTTCCCACGCAATTTAAGTGAAGTGAATATATCACTTAGATGTTTACAAGTAGACAGATTTAATGAGCGAGCAACTTATTGCCCATGTGCTACGGCTATCTTTACTTCTGAAACATTATTGTTACCTCCTTGTGGTTTACGTAATAAGAATTGAACTTTGCGGTGAAGTTAAAGTTTGCACTATCAAAATAAATTTCAAAACTGTATTTGTCGATTCAAACAAATACGATGAATGGCCTAATAGATTTTTTGTTTAGAAAAAAAAAACTATATTTTCGCAATTACACCGCAATTTGTATTTGGAAATAAATCATGGTCATACATTGCTAGGAAGTTTTTATGTAAATTAACCATTGCTGGCCATATGATAAACATGTTCATGGTTTTTTATTATTTATTCTTTTTGTGATTGAATGAATGATGATAATGCGGTAGAGACACATAAGCATTAAAGTAACAAGAGTGGCTCATGTTGGGCGCCAATAATATCTGCAGCTCTTCAGCACCGTTTGCGACTTTTGCGTAAATTTTCATTGAATTTTTCTTATTAACAATTTCAAAAAAGTAGTCCTATGTTTAGAATTCCGTGGATCAATTCAAGTACAAAAGTTGATAACATATTTTCCATTGACCTTGGCCAAAATTTGGGCAGAAGTATATGTTTTATTTTTACTAGCCTAATTTATCTTGGCCAATGGCCGGCCCCCATTCCTTCCATTGTTCGCAATGTTGCGCTTGTTTCCGCCAATTAACGCGAAAGCCATCCAATACCGCAGTTCCGTAACATGAAGGGCCCGCAAAAGCAGGAACATGGGTGGGTTTGATTTCCCAACGCAAACAAAAAAGGACGTCCCGCTTTCTGTCTCTGGGTTCCAGTTTTGCGATCACGTATCGGAATCAATAACCAAGATATCATGACCGATATGTTTATCAACAACTATGAATCGGAAATTAATAAACATAACCGAATTGTTATGACTGTCATTATTTAATCTCGCTATTTAATGTTTTATTGACCTGTTATGAAAAAAGGTAAGTTACAAACAAATAATTATGGCCTTTGTTAATTGCGTTAGAAATTAATTACATTTCATGTTACAATTTCGGCACAGGCTATTTATCATAAAAAACCGGTTTACGCCATATGAACAATGTCAATAAAACCATGTTATTACGCAAAGCACATAACCACATTAGAATTAATTTCAATGATCATGATTAGATGCTGATGGATTGGTGAAACTATTATAGTAATGTGTTATTGACCACGTCGTTGGTCTAGTGGTTGGAAACGCGGCTGCTGAGCTTGAGGTCCTGGGTTCGATTCCTGGGTTGGGCAAAGTGATGTTGGATTTTTCCATCAAGATGATCACAGTAGTAGCCATGATGATGGTTTTGTGCTTGTTTGATGGCTATTAACTTGCCCCCCTATTGCATAGGACTTAAACATAAATTAATGTGGAAACCTAAATGTGGCTGCACTATTAGGTACACCTCTAACTAAAACTTAGGGATGACAAGCATGATGTCATTCAGGCATTCTGATTTTGAGTAACTCTCCGTCCGTCCCTCTATTAACTACAGGCCGTGTCGACGGCGCTTTAGTGTTCCACGCGCGTCTCAAAGTGATGTCTGCAAAGCAGGAGGGCCTGCCAGGGCTACCGCTTGGCGAAGCTTTGGATTGTTTGAAAGACATACTGCGACCCCGGAACGTAAATGGCAATATAAGGAACATGTGTAGGTTGAATTTCCCATCCGTAAGAAAAGACATTCTGATTTTCGTTAAGAAATGCGATAAAAATAGTACGCATAAGATCCTCCGAGACAAATCGTCTTCTTGCACTTCATAAGCTCTTTAATTCTACTGACATTATTATAATCATAGTAACTAACTAATTCGTTCAAGTTGTGACACCTATTAATGATGGATGAGCTTCCACAGTAGGCAGCGTGGACACATTCATATTCAAGATGTTACGATAATAACCACTGGAGGAAGTCGCTCTAATTATATGTTAAAACTATGTTATTAAAAATGTAAAATACAAGTCAATTATAACTGATTGATTAGTTAGTGCTGTATGTTAGCAAAATCTTACCTTCTTGTTATTTATTCCGTATTTTTTGCGATTGGTTTTGCTATAAAAGAAATAAAAATCCCTATATCGCATCCCCCTTTTTGTGGATAAGAAATCATCAAATAACTTCCCCCGCTCTGGGCGGAGCAGATGGGGGAATATCAGACTTTTACTGACTAAAACCTACCCATGTTCCTTCTTTGCCTTTTATTATCCCGGGCCGCGATATCACATTCGAACAACCCGCAACTTATTACCCTTAAAATAACATTATAGATGGTTTTGTTTCTTATATATTAGATGTAATTTTTTTATTTAAACCCTAGTTAGTTAGTTTTTGGGATATTAAATGAAATTAATTAAATAAACTTTTATTTGCAGACCTTAGTCCGTAGTGTTAGTAATATATGAAATAGACTTACTTAACTGATGTTAGTATCACGGGTAAAGGTATCATCCAGTTTCTCCAATTTTTCCATATCAATTGCAAATCTTTATCACTCGTTCTGTTAAGTCGTCTGTCATTGTCGTCGAAGAGAAGGTAGGCACCTTTCCTTCCGCAGACCGAACCAACTCTTAGTTTTCCTTCTGACTCTTTCCACTCTATAGTTTTAGCTGTCCTTCTACCGACTTTGCATCGTGATACATAGCCAGCCTGTTTAAGTTTTAGGGCTTACATGAGGCCATCAGTTACTTTCGTTTATTTGTCTAATGATTTCAATCCTGATTCTTATCATGGCCCTTTTAGTGGGGCTCCGTAAGGTTTATACAAACGCAATTTATTACATATAATTTTATTTTTTTTACTATAAGTAAACACTTTTTCCCCCTTCCGCCTTAAAATTTTCAGCAAATTGTTGTAATCGAGATCGGTCAATTTTTTTTTTAACTTTTTTTTTATTTTAGGTTTTAATAATGCAATTTAACACTTGATATTATACAGATTCATTGACTGGCCCTGGGTTCCGAGGTTTTACCATTTTTATGCCTTACGGCACTCTACTATTAGTGTTATTGTGATCTTTTGTTTGGTTCTTGCCGTGAATACCAAGGATTGTTAGCGGTACAGCAATAGAGCAGTTTGTATGTATCTATTATAATTTTCTTCATATTTATCGAGTAGTATCCTTTTAAGATTTTTTGAGTGACTATCTTTGAAGCTATTAGAACTATTGTTGAAGCAAAATTATAATTGTAACCAACGCATTCTGTAAAAGCATCAATGTTTCTATATTGAACAGAAAAGTACCAAAATCAGTTAGTAACACATGCTTCTATGCAACTTAACGTGGTATGTAGGTGCGTAAGAAAGTGAGTATGAAATACGTATTAATAAATCTCTTGCGCCTACCTACGCTAACAAATAAGATGATGTTTGCGCAATCAATGAGCACATACGTGGTCTAGAACAAGCTTGAAGAAATTCCATTCGCCGAGTCCATTATACAATACAATACAATACATTACTTACTAGTTAGTTAGGCTTAATTCTCTTAGACTATCATCAACGAGATGATAATGCATATACAAACAAAATAAGGTAAAGTTTGTTTTAAACTGGTCGCTATTCGCAATCCTTTACACATTTCTTCGATTCAGACTTGTATTGACCTATACCTAAACATGTTAAATTGTAACTCCTTTTGGCTTTTTAATCGTCCTCGTTTTAAGGATCCTGCAAGAAAATAGGATAATTGATTGTTTACTTATTTAAAAAGTTGAATAATTATGATGAACAGAAATCTAGTTTTGTCACTCAATTTTAGTATGATTATGATACGAGTTTAGGTCAATAGCGCAACGCATTTGATTCGAACTCACGACATCGAGCTCGCCGTTGCGTTAATGCCATCTAGTGCATAATCTTTATTAACTTAATTAAGGAACAACTTAGGGTCAATTTACATTACGACGGAAGAGAAGGGAAGCGAACTATTATTTTTAAGTTTTGCATTATGAACTTTATCTTCATTTGTAATGTACAAATTAGACATAAGACCAAAGACGGGTAGCGTGTCTTCCGAATAGTTCTCAAGCATTCTTGAGACGTTTACTAAAGTGGGAAAGTAAGTACATGATGCTTATGTTACGCCGCAATGGAATTTGAAGCTTATCATAGTGTATGTTAGGTTTCCCGACTGTGTCCACAATTCCTGAACTCAGTGTGATTGAAAGAATGTGTATTGTTTATGCGATGCTTACCGAAAACATAATTAAATTTAAAATATCTTTCTGATATAAATTTTTTGACTAAACAAGATAATTATTTTGTTATTTGATCAAATTAGAATCGATAAATCTATCCGCAAATTACAGTTCAATGCAATTATGAAACAAAAGGTTAAAAATACGAATATGGTGCATAAAAAACGTATTATGTTTTGTTACACAAATAACCTTGTAACATCAATCTTCAAATGTGTTGAACTGCTTTAAGTGGAAGGCCTAGCCATATTTTATGAATCTGACATTAAAATGATGACACCGGTATATTAAAATCTAGTCTAAAAACTAGCTTTCGTCACCTACTATAGCATTACTATAAGCGATAGACACAGGAAAGTGTTTCTAAATTTTATGTTTGTTTTCCTCTCATTTAATACATATGCGTGGCGAGCTCGACTTTTACAAAAAGGATTGGGTCCAAACAGCAAACGACAGGAAAAATGGGAGGATGGAAGGGTAGGGGCCTTTCCCATGGATCGGGACTCATCTGGGTCATAATTAAAACATTATAATAGTACATGATTATGGGCAAAAACTAACCATGACATTTTACTGCACGTATTCTTTTGTATTTAAGTAAGTATAGCTTGTTACCAAACCTTACTAATATTATAAAAACTAAAGTGAGTTTGTTTGTTACGTCTTCACGCTTAAATGGCTAAACCGATTTTGATGAATTTTAGAGAGATAGTTGGGACCCTGGAGACGAACATAGGCTTAAAAAGTGAGACATGAGGGAGAAAGAGGGAATAAAAGGGAAAACTTAGCATTGCTATTACAATAAATAAGGCGCAAGGGCAAAAACTACAGGTAGCAGGTACCTGTAAATCACGATAGGGGAACTGTGTTACCCCGAATTTATACCTATAAAAATAAGGTGATATTTCAATAAATAAAAATGGATTTACAATGTATCTTAATATTACTTTTCAGGGCGATAAAACTAGCAAAGCAGAATGCATCATCGTGGTTGGCAAATCTTGGGTTGGTCAGTGGTTTACCCAAAATGCCGTTTGTCCATCTGGTTTGCGGTTTGGAGATCTATCGCAACCTCTTTTGATAGGCTAAGAAAAAAATGCCACTTATTTTTTATCATACTTGAGATAAATGCCACAGCTACATAATTGAGTAAGTTTTAAATATGTGGGCTACCTAAATATAATCGTCATCCTATCAAAAATGAATTTCCTAATGTGTTTTTCTAGATCAATCTTAGCCCTTAAAGATGGAATCTAAAATTGTGTTTAGAGTAAACTAAAAAATCGAAGGAGTGTATTAATGTGTGTATGTAAAATAAAAGTAGATATTTTCACAAATCGAAAATTTACAAAAGCTAATATTATCCGAAGAAACACTGGTGGGAATGTCTTAGAGCCGTTCGTGATTGATTTTCCAAAAATAAACACGAGGAGATAAGAGTGGATTTACTGTATAGGAAACTTTTCCTAACCAGTGGCAACATAAAGACTAAGGAAAAACCACTATTTATTGCAACATACAGCTTAATATCAAAATGCCAATGTGATTAATTTAAGCTCAATAACAGTTAATGTATTTTTAATTATCTTTTCAATTAATTAATAGCTTACCTTATTAAGAATATAATAAATGAAATTAACAGAGTTTAAATAAATATTTTATCGGTGTCGTGGACCCGATGGCGTTAGAAGATGCAGGTGTATGACCAAGAGACAGTAGATAGTATGGTCATGTAGTGAAATATATTATTAAATGGTCGATACATCAATAAAACAATAAGATATGTATGGACGTCGGACTATGTCAGGGCGGGCGGCTACGCTCGCTTTGAAGTGCCCCGTACGGGCCCGCGTTGCGCCTGCGCTGTCGTACTCCAATTTCACGAGGTGCGCTGACGCCGACTTGTATAAAAGCCGCAGCGGTCGATCTCAATAATCATTCCCGCCTCACACATCCAACGCAGATCGTCACCTGCACATCAACCCACATTTTATAAAAAAAACACAAATATGAGATCGGTAAGTGATCTAAGTGTAAATATTGTGTTACGGGTCATCAATCTAATTAAATCTACGATTGACATAAACTTAAAAACCTCTGTTAAGAAATTCGATATTAATCAGTGTTAAAATCAAATTAATAAAAATGCAAAATTTCCAATCAAAGTGCAGTGCAACCATATCTAAATCATCCCATCACATACAGATCTCTAAAGTCTATTTATCAACAGTATACCATTCCCTGATAGATTTGTTTTTACTGTTTACAAGATTCTACCATATTCCTACAATGTTTCATTCCCGTAGCTTGTCATGAACAATGCGCGGTGATATGATACACTCGTTTGTATGATAATTCCTGACATACATAAAGCATTTATCTTGATTCACAATTTCCCACACGTAATTGATGTTTGAGGACTAAGAGAATACTTTTGTTTTTATACGAAAATAGTGTAGCTATTTAATTCATCGCGTTATTAGTTTTTGTCTCTGTAATAAGCAGAAGATTATGCTAATCTTAAATTAACTGAAGATAAAAATTCATGAATACAACGGTTATCTTAAGGAAGCAGTTTAAAATTCTGGTTTAGTTTGTTTATTTTTTTTTTTGCTTGTTTTATTTTGAAATCATAGACAGTGGCAAAAACATTGCTCATTCTATTTATATTTAATTTGCAACATAACCCATAAACCGAATAAATCATCTTCTAACGTTTCTAAAATAAAAACCGTGATCCTTTACGAAACATAAAGTTTACCAAAATTAGTAAACTTTATTCGGACATAAAAACGTGAAATCAAATAAACATAATACCGTTTGTAACGGTGATCTATCACCTTAATTTGTGATTAAGATTCGTCATAAGCCAAGTATCAAGGCTAAAGAAACACTTTCGTTGAAAACGGTCAGTTTCGTTATGAAACTCATCAAAAATAGTGTTTTATATATTCAGACATAAAAATGTAAATGACCTGTTCTGTTGAAACGAAAGATCTTTGAGATACATTTTGTAACCGAGGTCACTGCCACATGAACTTTAGAAATCCAAAAACTATAATTCATCTGAAATCTCCGAGAAATACATTGCAATAAAGCTTGATAATTAAGCATATCAAAACTGCATCCATTGTTTCACTTCATAAGTTGGACCTATGTTTAAAGCTCATCTTTAAACCAGCCTCTCTAATTTTGTGGTGAAATGTTCTAATTAAAAAAGATAACATTGTTAATTTTTTCACGCAGTTTATCGTCTTATCCGTCCTCGTGGCCGCCGCGTACGCCGCTCCTCAGTTCCCGGGCCAGTACCAGCAACAACAACAGCAGTACCAAGGCCAGGTCATCCCCATCATCAAACAACAGCAAGATATCAACGTTGATGGCTCCTACCAATACAGGTAAATTGGGCTTTACAACGTACAAATTACGAACGCTGAACATCTGTCATGGGCCATTCTTTATGCACTCAAACTTCATTGTTTTGAAAATAAATGGTCTCCCGTGAAACAATAAAAATATACCTTTACTGAATCTGACACCAAGATTTATGTACCTACGCCATAAAGTTAGTCATGTCCAATCTATCATAATAAATATGTCAGGCATGACCTTAAAGTGCATGAGAGCTTTTTAAAATATGTTATTTAAAAGTGCATCCAAAGAATACGCACATATATTTGCTTAAAATGGCACAATAAACACGACTGCCAAAAACATTTTGAGTTCTATAAATGGCAAAATATAACTCATAATTTTGATGCACATTGACAAAAAGGCTAATATGACGATTAATAATAAAATTGATGAAATACGAAAGGTTAATCATGGCAATTTAATTAATGTTCTCCATATATCGATGGTTAAGAGTAATTTTGTAAATGTTACATACTGATGAGCCTTAAAATATGTATCCATTTCAGTCAAAAGATTGTGAAATAGAGTGAGATCATGCATGGATTCCTTCAGAGTCGAGTGTATTAAATGCTTAATTTGTGGGAGGCATCTGTGCAAGCGGAGCCAAGCCCTGATTACGCAACAAATTGGCTCAGGTGTTAAAGCAGTGCTTGAATACCTTCATATTTTCTGATTCACCTGATGCATGCAAGACATTATTACTCAATATATTAGGGCAATGTACCATACTTTATATTTTTTGATGAAATGTCACATAATACAATGTAGTATATAAAGAAATGCACGACGTATTAATGACACAGAGACATCAAATGCAGAATTAATTTGTAGACCTTCAAGTGACATAATAATTTATATTCAGCTTCCACTTTTCGGAAATGTCAGATTCAAGTCAAAGTGCAACAAAAAACCTAAAAAAAGAATGATGTAACATAAATCACCATATTTGGTATGCTAACAAAGGATTCCCAAGAGCAATAGATTGACAATGCATCATGATTGCATGACCTGAAAACGTTTTGGTGAAACATATCATTAGATTTGATCTTTTCGAGCGCGTGGCAGCGCCTAGAGCTCTACCTGATTGTTGTTTGTTATAACCCAAGTGATTTATGAAATCCTTAAAGTTAATTAGAAAAATAATAAATTATCTGATAACAGGATAAGATAGCATATTACGTAGAAGTATGTTCTTCTGGTTTCAGCTTGTCTGTTAGTCATAATTACATTGTAAACTAAGCATTTAATGAGGATTAGTGTTAAGACTTACATACCTACGTTTCTACTTTTTGCAACATGGACATTAAAGCTGAAATACTACATAGATACTGAGTATTGCATAAAGTGTTATGTCATCTACGACTATTGATTTGCAAAGTAATAATAAAGAAAATCATAATTTCACATGAAAATTATCATCATAAGAATGCTCATTGACATAAATAGTCATTTATTTTTTACTTTGACCGAAGACGTTTACAGACGGTTTTGTACCACCAAAAAGGGAACCCTTATTGGATCACTCTGTTTTCCGTCTGTTTAAGACCTCTTATCTCGGCAACGCATAAAGGTATCAGATTGGGATTAAAACCATATATTCAACTCTGTACTTCTTTGTGCTGTGAAAATCAACCCTCTAAGTCTGCGCAGTCAAAATATATGGCTGTTTATGTAGCATATTTGTACAGAAACCGTGGTGCGCGAGTCTAACTTGTTTATTTTTTATTTAGTCATCATCGTTCCCAACCGTGTCCCCACGTATTTATTTCGATATGGCATGTCTTCTTCTTTCGTGCATTTTCAGTTAGAATATCTGTTTTTTTTTTGTTTTTAGCTACGAGACTGGTAATGGTATCGCAGCCCAGGAGCAGGGATACCTGAAGAACGCCGGATCCAAGGATGCCGAAGCCCAGGTTGCCCAGGGAAGCTTCACTTACACTTCACCCGAGGGCATCCCAATCTCTCTGACCTACGTTGCTGATGAGAACGGTAATTATGTGTTTTATTTTAAAAGCCACTTAAGATATTGAGTTTAGAAGCTCTCTTGAATAAGCTTCTATAAAATACCTAAGTACTTAGACATACTATTGCATAGAGATCGAAAAAATATCTTGCAATCAGAAACAATATTAAAAGTTTATGTTACAAACATTTGAAATGTCACAGAGTAGATAGTTTTCAAAAGCTCTTACTGTTTTATGACTTTTAAAGAATCTACTTTAATTGGACACTTTAGTCATGTGTTGCGTCCTTTCTTTTTAAGGATTTGTCGTAGCTTTAGTAGAAAATCCGTAGGTTGTCCACACCCAGCAGTTATTTAATGTCAATTTGGATATAAAGACCTTTCAAAAATGGGACATCTGATGATAAACTCTGATTAAAGAAAATTACAACATATTCATAACCTACTGATATAATTTCATCAAAATACTTAAAAAACCATTGACCGAAACTACAGGTTAAATGCCGTATTTTAATCTCAGTGTTCATAGCTGGAAAATTTAACAGTCTGCTAAAGTAATAATGATGTAAATAGAGAAACGAAATGCTTAAAACACACACATCTTGAGATGAATCTTACACCTGCACTTGTAATTAACATCAGCTTATTTGATCATTCATTCAGATATGAATAAATTACATAGTATTATGCAGTTGGGAACTTGTAGAATTTGTTACAGTGAAGTGCGTGTAGTGCAAATTGCAGCATCCTAATAAGTATTATGCGCAATTAACTAGAAGAGCTACACGCTACACGATATAGTAACAGATTCATTCAATCTTGAGTTATTACGGACTAGTAGCTACGATTCATTCAACTTGCTCCAAATGAATGGACAATAAAGAATTGAGCTTTATTGTAACAACGATGTATTAACAATCAATTTTATTTGTTTGCAGGATTCCAGCCCCAGGGCGCTCATCTCCCCACTCCTCCCCCGATCCCAGAGGCTATCCTCCGCGCTCTCCAGTACATCGAATCTCAGCCCAAGCAGCCCCAGCAGCCCACCTACCAACAACAGCCCACTTACCAACAACAGGGTTTCCAACAACAACAACCCTTCCGCGGTTAAATGAACAATACGACGATATCAACCCAACAACATGACGATATCGAACGATACTCATGCATGACTGTACCTATCATCATATAGTTAAGATGTACGCGTAGATTAAGTATCTATAACGATTGTTACTGTGATTTATTATATTTTATAAGAAGAATTAAGAACGATAAGTAAAAAACACATATAAAAAATATAAGTTTTATTTCCTTTGAATAATGAAAAAAAAAACCGTTATAATTGACAGTTTTTTCAAAAGTTTCAAAGTAATGGGCCTTGAAGTACTTAATTACAAGTTAGGAACTAAAATTCAAAGTGATTTCCAAATCATCATAAAATGATTTCCCAGGTATTATATGACAAACGTTCAAATTATTTATTTCTTGAAATGAATATCGATGTATATCCTAGTTAACAAACCGATAAATTATAATAAAAGGTGCAACATCGAATCCATGTAAAGGAATATTTAATTGAATTACTGATTTGATACATTTGTATGCTTGCTACATGGGTCATTGGGTCAGCCCACACACCTACCATGATGTCATGAAGCATGAAGTGGCATGTAGCTTTAAAACTGATGCACCCAATCCATTTGATTATCATGTATCTTGCTACATGATCAAATTAACTTAAATGTGCTAAATATTTATGAAATAGGTACAAATTTTTTCTACTGTCTTCTGCTGATTCATTAAACTTTACAGCTTTAGCTAGAAAATATTCACAAAACCATTGCTTTAAGCTTTTAAGTTTATATTTTTATTTCCTTTGTAACTAAATATTTAATAGCTTTTTTTAATAGCTGACAAAAATATAATGTACTATCGTACTTTTTTTTAAAGTTCTGGCATAACCACGTCAAAAATACAAAACCATCCAGGACCACTCATAGAAATAAATTGATTTGATTAAAATGACCAAATGTAGGTGTCACAAGTATTTTAATAGAGTAAGTAGTTTTTGTATACACGGCAACAAATCGAGCTATAAAATCCCTTATCAACTGATTTCACTTTGTATGAGCGTCGCCTACAGTGAGAACTCAGCTTACTTTGTTTTAGTTAGCTTGATTAATCGTCCTTCGGACTCATGCGTATATTACCTTTACTTATTAAGAAAAAGTCACAGAGCCACTTTAGTTATATGATAAGGTAAGCTTTAGACTAGATGTACCGCCAGACGACTCCTGGCCACTGTAGGCACGGGTCTGGGGACGGTGAGTAAGGGTAGCTCATTGTCTGTCTGTCTAGTGACGACAGACCGTATCGCTCGTGTTAAAGTCACTTCAGAAATCATCAATGATTTCTTGCCAATAAAAAGACTAGTTGTGTAATATACAGTTCGAGATACGTATATGGACCAAACTACTACCTGATAACTACTGCATTAATTGCAGCTGCATAAACGACATGATATACTCTAAGGATGACAGGTCAGCGATTAAAGCCTAACTTCTAATACACAGCATAAGTTACCTAAGCAGACTTCATACAACTTGTTCGCATAATGTTGTTGTCATTTATCACCATAACAAATAAATCATACTGCAATATAGTAATACAAACAGTTGACCAATGAATTATTCGTGTTTATTTCGTTATTTGACAACGCTTGTAATATACTTCTGGTTATGTAATATATATAAATAATGTTTAGTTTAAGTTTTTACATAAGAATTGACAAGCACACCGGAATCTATCGGATGTTAATTCAATATGACAACATCGACTGTTATTTGGAAATTATTTATTTATTGCTCTTCTTGACTTTTATCACTCTTCTCTTCTTTTTCGTGGCTGCGTTTAAAAAACTGATATAAAGAGCCAATAACACTATAAATGACCCGTGAATTGATTCAGGACGTCACGCTTGTGACCACTAGAACGACGAAGTCTATGTTGTAAGCAGAGGATTCTGCCATAGCCGCTGCCTCCTGAGGGTTTATCGAAAGCGAGACCGCTGCTCGGAACAAAAAAGGGTAAAAGAATGAAAATGGACGGCTTTTAATCAGTAAAAGTCTGAGTCCCCCCCCTCTCCAAAGCGGGGGAAGTTGTATGATGGTTTTCCATCTCAAAAAAGCTAGTTGCATAGTTTCCTCTCGGTAGAAATATAGTATCCTTCTTGATGACCTATCTGTAGTTTTATATACTCTTTTAAGGGCAACAACCTATGCTTTCAATAAGTTATATGCTGCTAAGAACAGACATTTTAAGAGAATTACTTAAAGGTTACAAGATGGGTATCTCGTAACCAACGTTTGAATAATCGGTGACCTTATTAACATCAAAATGAGACAGCTTAACTCATTCTTATCTTTTCAAATACATAATTATATGCTTATTTATTTTATTGAAGCATTACTTTAATGTACACGAAGAGGTAATTTTACTTAGAGATGAAGACCAGATAAAGTAGAATTGCAACATTATTTTATAGAAATGTTGAAAGATTGACCAGAAAATCAAGATATTAGTTGAGTTTAATATTGAAAACACCTTTCCATACATAGTTACAAATTAAATACGTGTTGGTATTCTCTTCATTAGTTTTATATTCTACCTTTTTTTTGCGGATGGTGAATCATCATTTATTATATTACTAGCTTTCGCCCGCGGCTTCGCTCGCGTTAAATTTGGGGTAACACAGTTTCTCTTGCCCCTTATTGATTTGTAATAGCAACGCTAAGTTTTCCCTTTTCTTCCCTCTTTCTCCCTCACATCCCACTTTTTTTAAATAAAAAATAGCCTATGTCCGTCTCCTGGTTCCCAACTATATCTGTACCAAAATTCATCAAAATTGGTTAGGCCATTAAAGTGTGAAGAAGTAACATACAAACAAACTCACTTTCGCTTTTATAATATTAAGTAAGGATTAGTAAGGATATAATATTCACTCTGGGCGGATCGGGCGGCAGTGTCAGACTTGTACTGACTAAAGCCCGGGTGGGTTCTTTTCCCATTCCATTTATTGCTATTTATGTTCCGAGGCCGCGGTGTCTCTTTCCAACAACCCGCAACCCCGGCAGGCCCCCTGGCAAGTCCCTTATTCAGTAAAAATCTGGCGTTCTGGGAAGTTATTTGAAGATTTCCCATCCGCTAATAAAAAGGTAGGTAGGTCTCGAGTTCAAATCTGAGGCATGTACCTTTTATTTTTTAGCTTCATGTATACCAACCATGATACCATGTGGTGTATGAAATTAACATCTTTAACATGTGCGAAATTTAAGTCTTATTTAAAGGGGGTAACACGAATTAAACGAACAAATCACACTTACGTTGATAATTGAACTATAAATGTAGATTTATTTCAGGTGTTATTATGAATTAATTAATTAATGTGTACTCAAATAAATAAGGAAATTTAAATAAACTTAAAAAAATCGTCCTCAACGCTGTCAATCGGTTATGTCCGCAAAAGACTGGCCGCGTTGCCAGATTCTAAGGCATATAAATTTAATATAAATGTTGGTTGGGATAAATTTAAATCTATTAAAAAACAATAAATACAGTTATTGATAAACTGGTATAATGAGAACTCAGCACACAGAGCCATCTATGCGTAGTCGTAAGTACTTACTACAAAGTGAGGACCTTGTTTGTAAAGATGTAGCATCTAAAAATCGATGAACAAAGAGAATGTATTCTGTTGAATGATCAGTGCCAACATAATACGCAAGTATACCGGTAGATGGTAGCAAATAAAGCTGTGTAGAAAATCTTTCAATTTTTTTTTGTAGCACATCTGTTTCAGTGTTTAATGAAAGTTGGAAAATGTTAAATACTTTTTGCTGTAAGCTGTAAGCTTAGGCTTGGTGACCTATCCAGATTCGTATTTTCCATTTACTGAATTTTAAAGTCAAGATTAGAACCACAGTTTATTCAAGCAATTTTGTGAAAAGATTTCAGTCGCATAAGTACCTTCACGGTTACGATTTTAATGATCCAATCACATTAACATTGGGTTCAGTTTTATTTAGGTTTCCGATGCCAAATGGCTAAAACGGAACCTGCATACATTGGTCTGTCTGTCTGTTCGGCAGTGTATCACAGTCATTTTAGTTTGAGACTGTTGGCACTATGCAGTTAAAATTTGGAGAGTTAATGTCTTCTATGAACTCCTACACAAAAATTATATGAATTTACTGAAAAAAGGCTGACTCTACATGGTTGAAAAAAAACTAAAACAAAAAAAAGAGTGCGTAAAATATTTAATCTCAAATACTTTTTTGTTGTTTCTGAATCTGTGCAAATTGTTTCCTTGTTTGTCAAATTTGTAAGTGGAGGATAATTTAAAAAAAAATGAGTTTGAAAAAATTATGTTAAACGAAAATTATTTGAATAAAATTTGATATTTAGCATTTTGAGACTGTAGGGGTAACTTTATCTTTCTCATACTATGAAAAATAAATTTAATTTAAAAATAATATTGTTATTATATTGTATGTTTCGGTCAATGTCAGCAAAGAGCCAACAGCAGTATATATTGTAGTGCAATCCGTGAGGGTTGTGCGTCGTGTCGAATAGTCCTATGGGACGGCAATTCGATACGACCGGCGAGAGATTTGGTGCAAGGCCATTGGCTTTACAAGATTTCCGAGGCACAGGGGGGTATCTTGCCGCCAACTTCCAAACTCCGGGCTGCTACAAGGAAATCTATCCAACGGAGCCGTCAGTCAGTGTTAAATTGTACGCTGCTACGAAACCTATTGTCTGCGAGTCCGACTCGCACTTGGCCAGTTTCTTTTTACCATAACTATGAGTACCTAACAGTCGAAATAGCTCAAATTAGAAAAGATACAGACACCATAATTATCCTGTAGAGTAATTGATACCCTATGCAAAATGAGTCGTGTGCAATACTGGCGTTAATCCAATCATAGAACGTATTCACGATGGGCCAGTTACCTTTGGTCCGACATCCCATCTGTCACCTTACATAACCATTGAAATCTTAGCTCGACAATACGACACGACGTTTCACCATCATTATGTGACACATCGTAAATCAATTGTTGGACAGCACGCTAAACAATGACACCTGAACTTTGGTAGTTTGGTTATGTAATTAATTATGACCCAGAAAATGTGTCTATAGTGTCAAGAAAAAGACACACGCTGACCCCAAGTTTTTTGGGAAGAGGGCAGGAGAATGATGAATAAGTGTCAACTCTTATCACATGATCAGCCCGTAGGTAACGTGCCCTTAGCTGTAACACAGGCGTCCTCTCTGTGATAGGGAGCCAGCCATAATTCATAAGACTAGTTCAGTGCGGGTTGGTTGATGTCAAAGTTGTGAAATGTCTTCGTATTTTTATTTTCACAGTAGAAACGTCTGGTTTAAAAAAAAATGTCTCCCGATTTAATAATCTTATCTATACTAATATTATAAAGCTAATGAGTTTCTTTGGTTGAACGCGCTTGTCTCATGGTATGGTATGGTTCAAATTGAATATATGTATTTGTTTTGGGTAGCCCATTTATCGAGGAAGGCTCGACATTCTTACTTATCCTTATCCTTGATATAATATAATAATATAAAAATGAAAGTGAGTTTGTTTGTTACGTCTTCACGCCTAAATAGCCCAACCAATTTTTTAATTTTAAGAAAAGGGTTAGACATAGTTGGAAAATGGAGAGAAAGATTTTTTTTCGATCATCACGCAGTTTAAAGTTAGCCGTTAGCCCAAAGTAACTATGCCAGGCGGACAAAAACGCGGGTGAAAGCTAGTCAGTAGTATTTAAAACAAAGTGATAAGTCTGACTGAGGGGTATTCTTCCACCGGACACGTAAGATACGGGAGATTCCTGTACATAATCGGGCGGGAGGAAACACCCGGTTGTCACCATTGTGACGATCGCCCGGAGGACACGGTGGAACACACTGAAGTTCGTAGAGGCGAAAAAATGGGGTATTCTTCAGATTTTCTTCGAACTCGTAAGTCGGCGCCACTACCATCAGGCTGCTATTCCTACTGTCCTGATTTCTAAAGAACATAATTATTAAACACTGCCAAGTATAGCTAATGATGTTCAAAAACAGATCCTATTACAATAATTCAAATTTCATAACTTTTTAATTTCGGCACCAATTTGAAAACGACTAGTTCTTCCGCTTTGAGTTGATTTATGAGCCCTAGAATAACTAGATCTAAGCTTCGGTTCACTATATAATGTTACTGCAGTAATTTTATACTATATTTAACTGTGCATTTTTTTTCTATGGACAGAGGATTTTGTTGGTACAATGTTTCTGGTTTTTTATTTAACTACGAAAGATAATTTTTAAATGAACAGTTTCTAAAACCAGATGGTCCCAGAAGGTTTAACTTAGTGCAATAGTTTTGAGAAAATGATAAGATTTTAGTCGTTATTCTACTCAAATACTTTAAAAGCTGCATGCTCACCACAATTATCTTTATAAATAGCTATGAGTAGGAAGTAAAATATAAGGAAACTTATGCGAGGAAGCTTTTTTAGAATGGTTTATTACACTGACTTCTAGTTAAATATAAATAAAAAAGATTAAAGTTCATAAAAAAAAAATATAGTAAGGATTTTTATTAAGCTCATAATTTTATTAAATACAAAATACATTTATGTCAAATTCAATGTCATAAAAGTTTGTTATAATTTGAATTCGCATTGTTTTGTGCCCGACATTTTCAAACTTTTTGGGTAGGTACGCAATGAGGTTTTATGCCTACGTTTTCTCCGTTAATCACAGCGTGTATGCACAATTATTGGAAGATTAAAATGACGTAGTTTACCGTGTATTGTCATCCAAACTAAACGTGTATGGAAAATCGGAAACTGAAAATGTTAGTAGTTGAATTTTACCGACTTCCCGGTCGGTGAAATTCAACTTCTAAGATTTTCTTACACAGTTTGGTGACTAACTAATCTAACTAACAAATTGTTTAAAATGCCAATACACCGATATATATTTGAGATGATTTTTTTGTTGTTGCAAAATACACTCGCAGTCAAATAATACGGGTCGATGACAAAAACCTCTGTTACTGGTGTATAATTTATAGTACGTGCATGAACTTAATTTTAAATAACAGAGAATGAAGCTAATTTAAAAAAGTTAACATTATAGAACACATCAGTTGACATTATATTAAACATTGAATTTGAGAGAAAATAGAAGCTGTTTAAGTCAGAAAACACGTGAATATATCATGTGTTTTTCGACCGAAAACCATTAAGCGACTCCTCCCGCTGCTGGCGGAGCAAAAGGGAGTGCCAGACTTATATTAACTAAAACTCCTCCATATTCCTTCTTTTTTCTTCTCCTTTGTGTTCCGAGGCTGCGTTTTTCTTTCGAACAACCCGTAGTGTCGGTAGGCATCGTTCCCTCTAATTATGCTGACATTTCTTTGAACTTTACATATATAACAGAATTTAAATATCGTATGATCCAAAAAATAATTGTAACAGTTAAAAAATTTAAAAACATCGAATTTGAGAGAAAAAAGAAGTTGATTCATATTCGCCTTCCGACAAGTATCGACCCTATCCAGTAATGCTGAAATCTGTTTGAACTTTCACTGCTTATATCTCATTTCGTGTAGTTCGACGAAATGAGAAGCTCCCGACAATGACGTTCTGGGCGTTCCCCAAGGCGGCTGGGACGTGAGGCTCTCTCCCTCAAACGTTCTGCCATCTACTTTGCCAGCAAAACCGCTGTGCAGAAGGAGATGCCATTTCCTCTCGCTCCGATATGGATTGAACCAGGGCCGGACGCGAAAGCTCGCCGCCGTTCATATTCACCTTAGATCGTGGTTGCTCTACTCGTAAGTTGATTTCTGGTATTTAATTGGAAATGCAAACCCATGAGTTTATATGGGTGAATATTTTAGTACAGATTTTACTGAACGTGCTGACATTTACTGAATTTGTTGATGTGTAAGATGGTAATTCAAAGTGCAGGAAAAAGTTATAGTCACTAATGTTTCATTGAGAAACATTTACGAAATATGAGCTATCAATCAATCATTATATAATAATCAGTATGAATATTATAAAATAACCAGAGGTTTTCAAAGATGTAGCATTTGTGGTTTGAAGCGTGAATATATGCACGAATCAAAAAATATTTTTTATATTCTTTAAGTTTAACGTTCATTTAAATTATAGCTCACGTAGAAACCGACCTTGCGCTTTATTACAAGCCAGTCTGGTTCTCAGAGCATAGAAGATAAACATCGTTCAAAATGATTCGAATAATCATCGCGTGCGCACTGGTCTCGTTGGCTGCTGCTGCAGTCATCCCTGATTACTCTCAGGACATAATTGTCAACTTCAAAAATATAAATGACGGCTCTGGCAACTACGACTTCAGGTGAGTTTGTCAAAGTTGAATGTCAGGGTCGTAACTTTTAAAACATCTCTCGGAATAAATTAAAGTGTTAAATAAAAAAAAAGTATTTTAAATGCCAAGATGGCTGCAGGTTTTAATAATGGAATGAATAGTCTAAAATTCATTCATTCTTTTCAAACTAATCATTCTGTAAAAGGTAAGTTTAACTTGTCAAAATGTCTATGTATTTTACATAAGTTTTGTGTATCTTATTGCAGCTACGAGACGGCCAATGGCGTAGGTCGTCAAGAAACTGGACGTTTGATAAACGCCGGGGCAGAAGATCAATATGTGGATGTCCAAGGTTCCTTCAGCTACTATGACCCTGATGGAAAACTAGTTCAAGTTAATTACCGAGCAGACAAGGATGGTTATCGCGTAGTACCACAACAAGTAAGTTTATTCTAATTTATCTTTATTAATTTCTGATTAAAACTAACGTTAGGGTAAGCTGATTAAAAAAGCAAGCATTTTTCAATATTGACTAAATGATAACTTTAAATCGTCAGATATTTTTTGTTTATAGAATAAATATAACGGTTCATCAGGCTTTCACAATATTGTTCGAGGATAGTAAAATGGATTCATTTCCATTGCAATTACAAGAAAGTTTATTTGCTTCAGAAGAACTGTCATACGTCAATTTTATTCCACGGTCCGTTCAAAGGCATCAGACGTAGGGGAAAGCAATCTTAAGTAGTACCAAAAAGTAGCAGACTAAATTCTGTTAAATAAGTCAATTTTTAAATTAAACCACGGAATATTTCCTAGAACCAGTTATTAATAACTTATAATAGATGCAGAAAAGAAACATAACTCCTTTTTAATTAAATTTCATTATTAATACTTACGATGCAACCGAAATCTTTTTAGATAAGATATTCTTAAAAAAATGTTTTTGTAATAGGCATTCATTTACGTTCTATGGATTTCAAGTAAGGTTGTTTACAACTAGCTTTACTGAAACATTACTATGACAACTGTTTGTGTAAAAGATTCTAGACCCTTTATCGCATTTTTTTACTGTATTTACCTGGTATATTGATCAAGCAAGCAAGACATCAAGTTAAAACAATATTCCTAAACTACGATTATTACGGTAAGCTATAAATTTTATTATATCTTAATTAATATTAAGATGTTGTAAACATGCAAAGGTAGTAAGGTTATAAAGGCTGTTAAGGTTGATAACAGAGTAGTAGTGGATCATTATTATGCTTTGCTGTACAACCATGAATTATCTTAACAAAATGTATTTCGTAGATTAACTTTACGTTTTCACATTTGAAATAATATATATATTTTTGTATAAAATTTATATTTTGTGATTATAAATCGCATGCATTTATACTCGTCGTATATCCTTCGTCAGATATTTGTATGCCAATTATGTGATTCCCTGAATATGAAGTTCTATGTACGATTTCTAGGTCTAGCGAAGTCTTACAGTATTACGCTTCAGGATTTTCTCAGCAGCGGTAATAGCAGCTGGATTTATGGGCATACATCCCATGGTGGTGGCAACAGACTCGAACCAAGACTTCGACGCAGTTCTCGATTATGGAAATGTCATGTTGTATTGTGATTGATCTATCATCACTGACAGGACTATTACCAATAAGTCTGACATGATGGTGATAGATCGGTTGACATTGAGGTCTCGCATGAGGAAAAGCTCTGGAAAGCAGAAAAAGACAAACAGTTCAGGATCTAGATCTAACTCGTAAGGTTGATGTCATATATGGGACGTGAGTACAGCGGTCATTAAAAATAATAGGTAAATGGCTTAATAGCCAGTAACCTTTTTTTATTACGTGTGGAAATCCTAAATGGATGTCTTCCGCCATGGCGGAGGGGTCTGTCAGACTCCTACTTATTAAAACCACAGGGTGTTCCTTCTCGTCACTTCTGGGTGGGGTGCTGGGACACAATCGCATCTTACTCAACCACTCCAGCAGAATAGCCAGTAACCTCGGCCAACCTCTGAGCAAGCTCTTATTAGCACATGAATCAAGGGCTACATTCAGAAAGCAGAAACAGACACGATGCGTATTGCCATGAGGTTCCTCTCTCAAGAGCCTTGACCATCTTGGACCCTTTTCCGGACACTGGTGCGGTAGATGATTTGTGTATAAGTGTTAAAAGTGCGGTGGTGTGTGATGTTTTTTTTTTTTTAAACTTAATCTTTACTTAATGAATTTGTATAAAATATTAGCTTGCTGCACTCCTTCTCCATTTAAACTTTAATTATGCTGAATGTCACTCCTCCGTCTGCGTAATTTTCGTAAAAGTTTTGCACAGTTTGTGCTTCACATATAATATATACTGTATGTATAGATAAACTTTGTATGTTACAACAAAAGGGAAAAGAAACACCAGATTTTTGTTTTAATTCGAACAAGACCACAAAACAAAACACATTCAAATTATAACATAACATACATTTACGATTTTACGCCAATCAAATTGACATCGGCTATGAAATAGGGTTACTCGCATAATAACCATACCGTGCGTGTGTTGGCTTTTTTAACTCTAATATTTATTTATTTATGTATAAAAGATAATTTTACAACTTCAACATAAATCTTTTGACTTCTCTACAGTAGAGTTCCCAGTTTAAATGAAATTATGATCATTATTTTTAGCCGATATTAAATGATACATTTATAGTATACTAGCTTTTGCCCGCGGCTTTGCTCGCGTTAAATTCGGGGTAAAACAGTTCCCTTTGCGCCTTATTGATTTGTAATAGCAACGCTAAGTTTTCCCTTTTCTTCCTTCTTTCTCCCTCACATCCCACTTTTTTCAAAAAAAATATTAGCCTATGTCCGTCTCCTGGTTCCCAACTATCTCTGTACCAAAAATCATCAAAATCGGTTCAGCCATTAAAGCGTGAAGAGGTAACAAACAAACAACTCACTTTCGCTTTTATAATATTAGTAAGGAAGTAAGGATAAGGATTTTTCAAACTAACATGACATGAATCAATCTTAGTACCATTGCCTTTCAACTATTTGTACTGGTCCCTCTAGCCTGAATTTTGTGGATAACGTCATGGAAATCAGCGCGGGTATGGTGCCAGGTTTTTCTGATATCCTCACATATTCCAGGTTTTTTTATTCAACAGGTGACACCAGTGGATCCTAAAAAAAGGAAATTTTCCCCGTCTGTGGTAGCATCGTTGTTAGGAAAATAAAACATCGGTCAACCAGCATATTGAAAGACAGCAATGATCCTTAAATAAAAGATTTTTTCTCCATAAGGTAAAGTTTGTTTTATGGTAATTGACTCTCTACACTTAACGAAACGCATGTCGAAACTATACACTAATAGTTAATATACGCAATGTTAAACTTTACAAATTCTGTATAACTTGACCTCGGTTTGAATCAGTTCCTATTACGATGAGAGATCAGCTTAAACCAGTTCAACATAACTTGATCAATCGTCGTGCGTACTACTGGTAGCGTCTAAAATAATAAAATATTTACCTCAAGCATCTTGCAGCACTCCTATATTACGACTAATTAACTTTGTTTGAAGAAACTTGGAGTGTGAAATAGCAGAGGATTGCAGAGGAGGCAAAATGGCCTTATTTTATGTGACCTACTTGATCTTAGAGAAAATTTTGCATTTGTACATTTTTTTTTCATATGTATTGCCTAAATAGGCAGGTGGATCCCTCAAGATGTGTGTGTAAGTTTTAGAAAATATTGTGTTACTAAATACTAGTTGTTTAGAACAAAAGACACACTATTATCAAAAATCTCATCGTCGATTTATTGACTTACGTATTATTTTACAAATGGAATATAATTAGTAAACGAAATATTTCCCCAAATAGTAGGTACCTAGTGTACGATTACATCGCACATTTATATAGTTGCTAGCATAAGCATTTTTACCTTATTGTTAAGTGACTGTTTAATTATAATTGAGTACACTTTCGACCGTTTTATTGTCAACACCTTAACAAGCAATAAATAATTTATCAAGAAATTATTAGCAAGAGTATTTTGTCTTCCAAAAAACTCTCCACATGTATTAGCTAACAAGAGCTCGTACATATGGTCCTTCGAGCCGGATAGCTCACGACGAGCTCTTTCTCTAGTTTCATGGCATAGATTGCTTTATTTTTCACCAATGGTTTGAAACACTTCTTTTTCACGTTCCGAATGATTATATAAAAAAGAAACAAATATTGTCATTCACATGGTTGAAATATTTGATGTTCGGCAATAAGTCGTTTTTAATTTAAAAGCTCTATTTTTTTATTAAATGTCATTGAGAATGTGA
This sequence comes from Ochropleura leucogaster, assembly GCA_958449745.1. NCBI lineage: Eukaryota > Metazoa > Arthropoda > Insecta > Lepidoptera > Noctuidae > Ochropleura > Ochropleura leucogaster. Next base: position 9,933,315 of record OY288204.1, on the reverse strand, counting down.
GTGTTTAATTCTCAAAATAAGTCTTTGTCATCCAAGTTAGTATAAAGGCTAGTTAAAAACAAATTTGGCGTTTTAACAACCTTCTTAAATACCAGCTTATATTATAATATTTTTGACTTGTATGTTATAATTTCTTTTTCAACAGGTCATAGATATACCCAGCCCTCCCCTCCCCGCAAATGCGGTAGCATCTCTCTTGGGAAAGTAAGAAGAATGATTTCACTTACGAAGTAAAAAGGAACAAGACATTTGATGTCTCTTTGTAACGTTTTGTAATAAAAACATAATGATCCAATATAATTTTTTTTATAAACCCTCCCATACTACGAATTTATCCTGTATCGTGGGTGCGTTAACAAATATTTAAATTCACAAACCAAACCGCCATAATCGGACCAACTATATTTGTATTTGTACGCCATACAAATATTTGTACAGTGCGGGGATCGAACCCGCAAACGTAGCGTGCAGGTCAATCGCTCAGCCACTGCGCCAACCGTGTTGTCAAATAGGTACAATCCTTACAAACAAACTCACATTTTGCTCTTATAATATCAAGTATTATAAAAGCGAAAGTGAGTTTGTTTGTTACCTCTTCACGCCTAAATGGCTAAACCAATTTTGATTAATTTTGGTAAAGAGATAGCTGGGACCCTTGAGACGGACATAGGCTATTTTTTCTTAAAGAATTAGATATAAAGGAGAAAGAGGGAAAACTTAGCGTTACTATTACAATAAATTAGGCACAAGGGCAAAAACTAGAGGTAGCAGGTACCTGTAAATAAGGAAAGGGGGATTTAACGCGAGCGTAGCCACGGGCAAAAGCTAGTGATGTTATAAGTGTAAAAATGAATTTCTCTGCCACGCCATGTTAGGGTTGCCATCCATCCAGGTTTTTCCAGGTTGATAGTTTCTAAACTTAGACAAATAGGGCATTTAAAAGCCGTCCGGGTGGGGTTTTAAGTGTAGAAGAGTCTGGTTAAAACCCGTGTCACGGTAATCCGGGCTAACCAATTTGTGTGGGGCAGCCAGGAACAGGCTGCGTAACAGGTTTTAAGCCTTTTTCTTATGGTTTCAAAATACTGTCTGATGTTAATGTCTGATTATAATAAGTTTTTAACTTCTAACGAACGTTGTGAATAAATCTTGGAGTTTAAAATAGACCCACTCCATGGCTTTTGTTCTAGCTGAAACTTAGCATATATGTTTAACCTTCCAATTATTAAAATAGTAGATACTTCAAAGAAATATAAATGGGCATAAAATAAAATACATTCAAATTGTAATATCAAACATTTATGTCAATCAATTTGACTAGGTGTGTTTTTTTTTCAGTTATAATATTTTGAAATAGATCAAAATGCAAATATTTCATGTTTGCTTTGGTCACCCTTACATTATAAGTACTCCTAATCTTTCCAGACTACGTAAATTGATTTTTAATGCATAATGTTGCTTGAAGAGTCACAGAAAATAACAATATTTAATCTACAAAGGATATCAATAAAATAAATAAAATTGTAGTTTAAAATTGATCTGTATCGATAAACCATATCGAAGCCAACTCTGGTGCTGGAAAAAAGCAGTATACCTTGCAGCTTATCGCACCCTCAATTCTTGTTTGGATTTACACACTCGCTATTTCACCATAGCTTACTGTTGGTTTTGCCATATTTTTTTATAAACTTAACACTTAAAAAACCGTTTTAACTCGCGCCTATTACTCTCTACTAAATATCAAATGGCTTGACATGAGTGTGTAAGACGTCATTTTTCAGAAACTGGGTATGTGTGGTTAACATCTACCATGTATTGCAAAACTAAGTAGAATTTTAACTTTTTACACGAATATAACTCTGTCAAGGATAGAGGAAGCCTTAACTTATATGTATTATCTTGTCATTTTATGTATTTAGAGTTTACCCCACTAATTAACTACCTGTAATTTAAAGATGATCATGATGCTACTAGTTTTCTTTTTTCTGAGATTTATTTTCAATTCCATTTATTCTTCAACAGACTCTGCCGATCAATGCTGACAGAAACTTTTCTCCGTCCGTGGTGGCAACGTTATTAGGAAAATGAAGCAATACGCAGCTTGACTATCAACACGATATAAAACTATTCTTCTTGTCATTGTACCTTTTAAAAATAATAAAACATATTGTTAACTTTAAATAAAGCATTTGTTATTTTCAACTTATTCAATGTCGATGTAAAAATAGGCTATGGTAAAAGTGTAGTTTTATAAACTTGTTTTTTACTGATAAGAAACAAAAATTAAAATCAAGAGCGAGTCGGACTCACGCTTTTATCACAGCACAAAGGAACCACGCATTCCCGAGATTAGGATCTTGAGAGACAGACAGATGGACAACAAAATGATCCAATGAGGGTTTCGTTTTTTTAATTTTGGGGTACGGAAACCTTAAAAGATTCTGAACTGCTGGTTGAATACTTGATATGCAAAGTTTTATAAAATAATATCGTATCACTTCGCTCAACCAGCATGTTGAAAGATATAACTGATAGTTAAAGTTGGTAACTTTTATTATCTCCAAAAGTAAAGTTAATGGTAATTGTGTCTCTATACGATGTGATGTATACAAATAAACGTAGCAAGCAACTCGACGGCTACGTCCGATTAGTCCTAAACTAGCCCTCCTGGCGACTTGACGGTCCCTTCGAGTTGCACGCTGCTTACTGTTCAAATAGTGTTTTATTTAATATAAACCACCAAACAAATGTTATAGTGAACACCACATCGTAATACGTGTCAAAACTATCCACTGGAAGTTAGTACTTATGGCATCCTACCAAGATATATAAATCCAGCATAAATTGACCTAGCTTTGAATGTTCTTCCATAACGATGAGCTTTAGTGTATATCAAATCATGTTTGAATAATTCATCTGCTCAGCAACGTAAAAAGCAATGAGTGTTCTTGAATAATAATAATCATTAGAAATGTGAGTTTATAAAGGAAATTACTTTTCTTGAATAATAATTATATTAGAGGAGGGATGCTATTACGCAATTATCTGCTAAACTGCAGATTAAACCTCCTACAACATTTAAAGCCTACTACTAAACTAAACATCTTCAGATAAAATAAAAAAAAATTCCAATATTTCATGCGTTCGTGGTCGTGCTGACGTGTATTTACTGATTAGTGAAGAAACTTTGATAATCAACAAATTCACAATTTCAGTATTTCTTTAATAATTTTATCGTGTTTCTCTTTTTTAACAGGCTTACTACTTCGGCCTTCCCCCGAGTGTGACTGCAACTTTATTAGGAAAGTGAGAAGAAGAAGAATGCATCCTTCCTACTAACTACTAAGAATTAGACTGTAAAAAAATACTCTTTAATAAAGCGTAATATTTGCTCAAATATAGCATGTTTTATTTAAAAAATCCTTGAACAATCGACAAACTCATGTGAGCTTCAGCTTGAAAAAATATATCTGGAGTTATCTGAAGCTTGTCCTGTTTTCGTGTATGAACCATTCCTCTTCAAATTGGAATGTTCTCACGGTATACAATCATTACTGTATTACCCTGAATATCATATTTGTAAAAGACTAGTGATATATCCCATCACAAAACATATATTTTTATCTAATGTCACCCGCACCATGCTACCGGGAAAACGTTATAATTGTAGCGTCTTTTTTTGCAGATGTTAAAAAATAATTTCCCCCACTCTCGGAGGAACAGGGGGACTGTCAAGCACGTACTGACTAAAACCCTCCCGTGTTCCTTCTATGGCCCTTTACGTTCCGGGGCGATTCTTTCCATGACGTAATCATTTGATATGTTAACTTATTTATGACATGGATGAATCCCTAATGTGCGATTCAATCCGCTTACGATAGGTGTAACATGACAAACAAACGATTTCTACAACTTTACAGAACTTTACTTTAGTTATATAAAAAAATATTAGAATAAAATATGATTTTCTGTTATTTTAGAATACAAGGGCATTTAACTAATTTCATTGATATGCGCAACTACATACATAGTTTCAATAGTTACAAGAACAATTAAAAAATATCATAAACATAGCATCACAATAATTATTATTAGTTTTTGTCTTTGATTAAGCAACGAATATATATATGAAGTAATTAAAAAGGGCGGTATTAGCTAGCGTTTTTTTTTTCATAAAGAAAAAGGCCAACTGCGAGTTAGACTCGTCCTCTCGTAGTTCTCGGGTTCCGTACAAACTTGCGACATAAACAGCCATATCTTTTGATCGCGTAGACTTAGAAGATAATTTTACTGAGTTTTTTTTTCCACAGACTGTCCTGCAAGTTCGTTTAATCCAGATATGTTTAATAATGTTTTTCTCTTTTCGCAGGAAACACTGCCCAATCTACCCGACATTCCCTTAAAACCGGTATTTTCGCCTCTCCCGTCAAGTGTGGTAGCATCGTTATTGGGAGGTTAAGAAGAATCATCTCACTTACGACTTAGTAAAAAAACAAGAATGAAAAGTATCTGTATCTAAAAACGTTATTAATTAAATATAAAAAATAAATTATACAACATCGCATTTGTTACTTCAAAACCCAAAAACCCTTGAAGAGCCTATAAACGTATGGGAGCTACAACTTAGACTACTATAAATGAAAGAATAGGCAAAGCGTCTTTCAATCTTTTCTTCCCATCCAAGTGTGTTGATGACTAACTAACTGTATGAACCCAAAAATTAATCACGCCTTTGGCGTCTTTAGTGCTTGTAACGATCAGATAAGACATCCATCGTTTGTGGAACAGCACCACATTGTAGGCAGAGCCATCAATGAATCTCCACCTAATCAGGTTTTCATTGCTACGGTCAACCTAGGTCCGAGGGGTATTTAAAACTTCCATGTCAGTCATGACAATTAATGTCTGGGTGGAAGTATTCGGCAGATTTAACGACTGGATTTGGTAAGGATGCATTACTTTGCCACAATAGGCTAGTCTCCATAAAAAAAAATTGTCGGTCTTTTAGACTATTCAAAAATAAAGGACACGTACGTTTTTATTTGTAAATTCGAATAAAAATGACAAAGATATAGCCCATTAAAGTGATGCGTGACGTCATGCGTTGCTGCATTTTTACACAACCAGTACGTCACACGTAACTTTAATTGGCTATTATCTTGGCATTTTTATTCTATTTTTTTTAGTACGAAATATGTGTCCCTTATTTTTGAATAATTTGAAAGATGGACTAAATGAAATTTAAAATTACGTTGACCCAGGAAGCTACCCTATTTTAGTAATTACGTAGACCATTTGCCAGTGAGTATGACTTTTCAGTCTTTGAGACACGTTATTTATTTGCAAAAAGGTGTCGTTTGTCTGAAGCAAGTTTGGATCTTTCCCTAGAGCTTACCCCTGCTCTGCGAACTTTTCGTTCCTGCCAATGGAAACAATATTTTTACCCAGGAAGGTTAGGTTTAATCAACAATCAACTCCAGCGAGACATGATAACACAGCTAAAACATTACGTACGTTTCACACTCGTTGCGGGATAGCCCTTCGTTAGACGTGTTCAAGATGATGTATTTTATAAGTTTATTTTTAAATAGTTAAATTTTGAGTGTTTATGCACAAAAGTATAAACATATCCTCATTTGAAATTTATTTTTTAAATTTGCTGTAAGTACCTGTTACCATGACATCTTATAGCAGTTATTATTCCTGTATGAGAAAGAGATAGTGCTAGACACCCTGTATAGCACTGTCTCTTTCCCTCAGTGGTCAATAAGTTCTGCTTTAAGACGTCATGGTAGGGTAGCTGATTTTGGTTTAAGCTCGCCGTTGTACAAATAAATTGCAATTTGTTTTTATATTTTTTTATATGCGCAATACAAAATGAGAATACATACATACATGTACATTGACGCGACACCACGAACGGTTCGAATTACGGGCAGTGTTTTCGTCAGGAATTTCTCTTTGGCAACCACGACGTCTGGATTTGTGCCTGGCTTATATAAAGGTTGGTTTGACTGGTCCCCATCACATAGGACTTTGAACTACCGTGTTAATTGTTGGTGTCGGTACACTTCTGTCCAGCCCTTTGAGGATTTATGGCCTTTATGTTATGTTATTTAAGATAAACTATCCTCTGTTATTTATAGGTAAAAACCTTGTTGATATGAGACCGATCACATTGAGATGCGGAACCATGAACTAGAACCTAATGACACTAAATCGGTCACGAGATCGTTTTGTTGATTCACACGAGAACAATTAAAAATATTTTGATCATAAAATCACAATTATAATGGTATTCACGTAGATAAAGTAAACAAATCACTTAAAACAGGCTAATAAAGCAAAACTTATCTATTCTTAAAGTTATTTAACTACTAAACGAACTATACTTTATCGTACTAATATTATAAATGCGAATGTTTGTGAGGATGGATGGAGTGATGTATGGATGTTTGTTACTCTTTCACGTCAAAACGGCTGATTGGATCGTGATGAAATTTAGCACAAGAATAAAAGATGAAATTTTAGCCAAGCCGCGGGGGAGAACTAGTATATCAGATTTATATAACACTAGCTTTTGCCCGCGACTTCGTACGCGTGGATTAATAGTTCCCGTTCCCGGGGGATTTCCGGGATGAAAACTATCCTATGTCCTTTCTCGGGTCCCAGACTATATCTGTACCAAATTTAATTAAAATCGGTTCAGTGGTTTAGGCGTGAAGAAGAGACAGACAGACAGAGTTACTTTCGCATTTATAATATTAGTTTCGATATTATCTTTACGCCTGTTACCCCAAAGAGTTGGGCAGAAATGTACGGATCTAAGAGTACACCAAAATTTTGCCAGCTATGTTAAATTCTATGGCGCTCATGGGGATTCCTATTAGGGCGAGCCTATAGCCATCAATAGGTACCAATCCAAACTCAGTGGCTGCTACTAACAACTTCCAGGTGGAAAAACTCAATAACAATTTGCCCGGCAATTGACCTCAGGACCATGCTTAGCAATTGCGATAGCGACCACTAGACCAACGATGCTTTTAAAAGATAATCTTTAAAAAAATGTGACTAATCTGAAACATAAAATAATTGCTGATCCTTACTTAATATTATAAAAGCGAAAATGAGTTTGTTTGTTAGGTACGTGTTGACGCCTAAATGGCTGAACCGATTTTGATGAATTTGGCTACTAAGATAGTTGGCACAAATGAAGGAGAAAGAGGGAACAAAAGGGAATGTTTAGCTTTGCTATTACAATAAATAAGACGCAAGGGCAAAAACTACAGGCACCTGCACATCAGGAAAGAGGAACTGTGTTACTACGAATTTAACGCAAGCGAAGCCGCGGACAAAAGGTAGTAACTAAATATTTTAGGTAGAGTTTAATCCTCGATATAATTTGACGTAACAAACAAACAAACTCACTTTCGCTTTTATAATATTAGTAAGGATTAAACAGTTTTTATACAAGTATATATGTTGTTACTACAAGCACAAATATGTACAAAAACCAAACAACTTTTTCAATACAAGTGCTTTTAATTATCTTAACATAGGTACCTACCTTGAGTTCTATGTAAAAAGACCCCGTCACAGCAATATTTTAATTACTCTAATTAGTTAACGAACTCAACTCGAACCGAAACATTTTAATTTTGCTCAGTTTTTCAATTCCGTAGTGTGAGGTCGTCATAAAAACTCAACTTTATAAGAACCTTAACACACAGTTTTGTTTTTAAATTGATGAGTAGGTTATTTTTTAACCTTTGAAGGCAATCTTGAACATAAATTATATCATAGACAATAATAATAGGATTTTTAAATCCGACCTTTTTTCAAAGATTCTGTAACCTTGTGTGGAAATTAATTAATAAGCTTATTAAGGTCTTCTTTTGACAGAAATATGAATATTAAAGCAATCTTTAAAGGGCATTGTCATCAATCAATTCTTTATGTTTAAATTCGTCAAAAGCTTGCACCTTTTCTTAAATGCAAGTAATGTTTCTGTATGATTTGAAAATAACTTTTTTTAATGGCTCATCGCAGTTTAACCTTGGAGGTTGTCGTCTGATTAACCGGGCAATTTCTGTGGATGCCTTTAAATAAGAGCCAAAAACTACACACTAAGCGACTACATGCTAAGGGCAACCTGAAAAAAACTCAACAATATTATATTTTTATCAGCCTTCATCGTGTCCCACAACAGGGCAAGGCCTCCCCTAACTCTTTGTTGTTAGTCCCTCACACATGATCAGATCTTCACACCACCTTTGCTGCGGATAATTTTATGGCGCTGTCTTTCCTCAGGCGTCCAGTGTTTGACAAGTTTTGCTCATGGATGTTTTACTAAAGCAATCTGTTCGCGCAACACCTATTATGCTGCATCTTGAGTTTGGTCTTCTGTTGTTTAGAAAGCGTCACATAGGTATGAAAAATGTTGGTCAATGGCTCAATGGTAAGTCGAAAGATCCACTACTTACTTAGTTGAGTTAGTTGACAATCTTTTTATTCTTTTCTATATATGTATATTAATACATCGGTGATGTTAGTTCTGTTTCCACTTATCACACTTACTTACCCAGTTTATTCCGAAACTATAAAAAAGCCTCATAAATAAAAGAATTATTCGAATGCAGTGCGATTATTACTAAAAAAATAAACAAAATATCCTTAACAGTCACATTGAAAGGGCTCGTTAAAAGACCTGAATGGCGAGGAACATTAATATAAATATCACTCCTATTATAAAACCGGGTGAGATCAAAAAGAAACTATAAGTATAGTAGTTTACATTTTATTATTACAGGGCTACTCAAACTTATTCGCCGCCACTCGTTTAATTGCTAGGAAGAAAATAAGATGTCTTCGCAATAAACGTGCATCGAAGGCGTTAACGTCGCGTAAACGCTGCGTAGATGACGGTGTTCTCAGACGTGCGCGAACACCCCTGAGATAACGATGTAGTTTCCATGCAACCATTGCATATATGCGCAACACACGAAATTAAATTATTTAATAAATATTTTTTCTTCGTTGCATACTTTTGAAAACGTCTGCAATACAATGTTATAGTTGAGTGTCTACCTAATTAGTTACCTGATTGATGATTCTAAGATTAGTGGCACATAGAACTTATATTGTAAGTACCTAGACCCCAGGACTTCATCTCTTTCAGATAAATAGATAGAATATTCTTTATTATGTAAACCATACAAATTACATGAATGACAGTATACAACTTATAAATATGGTGACACAATGGGCGGTATTATCGTTAAAAGCTATATTTTCATGACAACCTTTGGATAGATTTAAGGGAGGAAGACAGACAGTACTATCAGGTAGTCTGCGGTGTTCCATTATTCAAAACAACTAGCTACATTTATTAAAACAAATACTTATATATACACTTTTCAATATCTGTTGTATCAAGTTTTTCTTCTACATATCCCAGTCAATCAACATTTTGTTACGTGCGTTTTACAGACCAATCTACAGAGTCCTTAACACTAAATTAAATAATAATGAGAGATAATGTATTATCTTTCTATTCATGTCAATCCATAAAGGTGTTTTATGTGGAAAATAAAAGATATCGATATTAACATGAAATGGTATAGAGTTGATTGAAGCTAATAAACCTAAATAATTTGTAAAGATCAAGGATTTGTTTTTTATTACTTTTTATCGATAAATCCTGCTTTATTATAATCTTAAGATTGTAAAAAGTCAATAACAATTCTTCGCAGTTTTAGTGCAATATTCGCTCATGTGGTCTTTTACGACACCAAACACTTACCAAGTAAGTGTTGATAATTTAATAGGGATTTCCTGGGACACTCTAGTCTATATATTTAAAAATATATAGACTAGAGTGTTCTAGATAATTCAGCGACCACGATAATTTTAAAACATTTTGGATTGAGATAAGCTTCCTAAAAGCGCATGACAATTCTAGTATACTCTACATTTCATGTGATTTGTGCGTATGCTCATTATCACTTATCTCAATTAGTACTTTTAGGCTGAAAACGACTACGGCAAGTATCTAGCTTCCTGGTAAGTCCAGACATAGTAATAAAAATATTTATGATTTACTCCTTGCGACTCCAATGCCATCCAGTAAAACAGGAGTTAATAATTACGCAGTTTAGCTGACACATTGTGAATCGTCGGGTCCTTCCCACGTTTGCGTAATAATGTAACGATGTCAATGACTTCTTTAGTCCTTGGCGTGGCACTGTACTATGGAATGAAGTCCAGACATGACATTCTTGAAGAACTGGATATAAAGTGTGGGCAGTTGTCCCCAACTCACAGTCCACATAGATCCACTCTGGCAAAGAACACGCCCAAAATGGTAAGTCAAAATAAAAACTAGTTTCATATGTTAATTCTCTTATGTAATTGGTCGTATTAATAAATTGATTGGATTCGAAATCCGGAATTTGAGAACCTAAGAATAGGCATGGCTTCGTTTCCGAACCTTTGGTGTGTCGTATTGTATGTAGCAATCCACTCTTGTTATGGAAGCTTGGCCCATAAAATTGATGAGACATGTAACTTTAGTCTGCCATTTCAACACCTCATGCCACAATTTATTATTAGTACCAAAAATCAAAGCAATATGTCATCGCTTCTCCGAGACACGACAGGAGTCTGCAACAAAAAAGAAAAAATAACTGAATAACCGCTTAGAAATGTTGCTAATGAATACCTACTTATAATGTATTTTTTATTGAAGAGGTAGCAATAAACTAATGACTCAATTCAGACTCCAAGAATAATTTTTACTTGTCAAAAGTTTAAGAGTGTTGTTTTGTCTTAACCTCTTAGAAAAATTCTTACGCAAGATTTTATTTGAAAAAAGAAACTTTGCCCTATATTAGAATTATCTCCTGTATCGTGGATACGCATCCATTACAAACATTGAACTCACATACACAAACAACCAGACCCGAAACAATTGTTTGTAGACCATACAAATATTTGTTCCGTACGGGGTCCGAACCGGAGACACGCAGCGCAGCAGTCAATCGCTCAGCTGCTGAGCTAACCGTGCCGTCAAATACTAATATCCTTTTCTTCATTCTTCTCAGCTTGTGTAAACTGTTTCTCTATTTCGACCTATCCTATACATATACATTTAGATTTGCCTTTCAACTTCTAAATGTTTGATCGATCAGTTGTTCCGAAGTTTAGATTATATCCAAACTAGCTGGTTCCCGCGGCTTTGCCTGCGTCATATCGAAAAAAAAGTATCTTATGTGTTGTTCCAGACAATAATCCACCTCTGTGCTAAATTTCATCAAGATCCGTTCAGCAGTTTTTTCGTGAATCAGGATCAAACATACATCCATACTCACAAACTTTCGCATTTATAATATTAGTAGGACTTGCAAACTCTTTAAAGTATTAGTGAATAGAAATTCAGCAAAATGAAACTGAATCAGTTGACATTATATTATTATATCATCAGTAGGTCATAATTATGAATCATGAGAACGATTTCAAAGTCATTTCTTACTGGGCTTTATAAATTAACTGAGGAAAAAGCTATTAGATGTTTTATTTATTACCACCATTCTACGCGTATTTGCATTTTACGACTTGTATCTGTCATAAAACTGTATTTTGTATTAAACAATTTGATAAAACCCACCGTAAAATCGACACGGTTGTTTCAAACAGCATCCGGGATGCCTTCGGAGTAACAAAATCGACTGCATTCTTGTAACTTTACGTATGAACAAAAAATAAAGAAGAATTTTAAATAAAACACTATAAGGAACAAATAACTATTTTGGACTAGCTGGCGCCCGCGGCTTTGCCCGCTTGATATCGAAAACAAGTTAAGCAGAGGTGTACCTAACAATGCACTCGAATCTAGCCACTTATGTGTCATGGGGCGAGCCTATTGCCATGAACTAGGACCAAATCCAGACTCCGTTACTGCTACCAAGAAATTTATAATAGAAAAACCCAATAACATTTTTCCCGACCCGGGAATCGAACTCTTACGCTCAGCAGTCACATCACATCCACACCATTAAACATTGCCATATTTATCATACTCATATTATAATTGCGAATGTTTGTGAGGATGAATGGATGTTTCTTACTCTTTCTCGTAAAAACGGCTGAACGGATCTTGATGAAATTTGGCACAGAGGTAGATTATAGTCTTAAATGCTTTTTTTTCGCTATCACGCGGGTTAGCTGTGGGCGTCAGCTAGTAACATCATACTTTACATAGTCTCAAACTTAAAAACAAAAACCAGAATTACATTGTAGCAAAATAAGTAACATCTTACCCTCAAATCTGCATAGCTATAGATCCTTAATACTTCCCGTTGTCCTTATCGTAATTAAGTCAATGTCATGATTAACATTCCAAAGAACACATAACATTCCATGACTAATTCTATAAAATCGACATTGTACAAAAAAACATCATATTTTGAACCGCAAACGCATTAAATAACTTTAAAATGGTCACGATTTGTGGTTAAATGCGTAGAAACTTAAAGACTGTTCTTAAAATCAGTCCATTGCCAATGTGTGATATTATCTACGTAATAATATCTTATCTGCAGGACACGGATGTAACATTTTGGAATCTAGCAGTCTTCAATCATGATCCTTAAATTAAAAAAAAAACTATGCAGAAACCTACTATCATGGTCATTCGCATCTTCATCTAATATATCACGAAGTATTTGTCTGCATTTATTTCATAAGGTGTTATTTAATTACCTGTTTTGATTCTAGTTTATATAACATTTAATGTAAAATCATTTGTTTAAGTTTCTGCTATAAATAAAACTGACTATAGATATAAACAGGGAATGTTTACATAAACCATTTCATAAATACTAATTGTTTTTAATGACTAATTTCAAAACCTGTCAACAATTCCGCTTTTTTGCTAACTAAAAACTATTGCAGTTTGCAAAATAATTTTGTACAAATTGCCAGCAAAACAGCGAACGTAACAAGTATTATTATAATGAAAAACGTAGTTTGCTTGACCCGTTGGCCCTGACATTATGGTATTTTGTTGCGCAGGTAAAAGGTGCTCATCTCTGCGTCCTGCCTATGGTATTTATGGCACTTGTCACTCTAGCTAGTTGCCTTGGAGGGCAAATTAAAAAATTTACATACAACAATAATGGATTGGGCACGTATAGTTTCGAGTAAGTGTGATAATGACCCCTATTACAATGAAGGTGCTATTATTTTGGCATATATCATTTCTGATGCGCAATCTTAGAATGGTTCATAACTTTCGAGGCGTATGTCTCAATGATTTCTTAACAACGAAATTATTTGGCTTGAACTTTTGTGCCGAAAAGCTAATTTGCTTAAATCAACCCATCAAATTAATTTCAATTGCTAATGTATTTCAAATATATAATTATTTTATGCAGAACAGTAGTTTCTTAACACTTTGATTAAAAATTACACAAGTAATTAGTAGGTGTAGGTATATGGATTAGCAAAAACTTGAAACAAAATTACTGCTTAAAATTGCCATTTCAATTAGAATTGCCGTCACTTGTAATTAAGAGAATAATAATTGGGTATCAGAGCAGTAAATACTATTAGTTTTGGGTCTTATTTAAACAAGATTTAAAATATAGAGTATTCTAGAGAAACAAATAATAAATAAATCTAATATATAAAATTCTCGTGTCACAGTTTTCGTTCCCATACTCCTCCGAAACGGCTGGACCGATTTAAACGAAATTTCGTGTACATATCGGGTAGGTCTGAAAATCGGCCAACATCAATTTTTCATACCCCTAAGTGAGCAGCGGGTGAAACCGCTGGGCACAGCTAGTACGTTATAAACTCATGACCACATAACAAACTCGTGAAGTATTTAAAACTGCCAATTAATAATTAACTCTAAATATTAACGTGACGATCCGTATTAATGTTGAAAAAAGAAAGAAAAAAGCTGTGAACATTTTATAGCTAATAATGAATTTGAATATTTTATCTTCCTAATTTAGTTTTTTACGATCGTCTAATAACATGTTGATAGACTAATCTTTGAACCTATGACGTGGAGTTTATAATGTCACACAACAAAAAAATTGTCAGATTAAAAAAAAAAAGTTGGACACTTTGAACTTCTTCTGTGTTGCGGGTGTGTTTAAAAACATTAAAACTCACACACACAAACAGCCAGACCCGAAACAACCACCTGAAGGTCATACAAATAAAAAAAAACCGTGCGGGAATCGAACTAGCGACAATCGAGCAGCGCAGCAGTCGATCGCTCAGCCACTGCGGCAACCGTGCCGTCAGCGCAGTCAGCGTCACGTAGATAACTATTGTTTAAATCTAAAATCTAAAGTTTTTCGTAGCTTCTCTCGTTTTTAAGATTCCGTAAATCAAAAGGAAAAACGGAAACTTTTCGGATCACTTTGTAGTTTGTGTCTCTGTCTGTCAAGAGCATTTATCTCAGGAACTCGTAAAGGTATCAAGTTGAAATCAAAACCAAACTCAAAACAAATACTCAAGTCTATGGTTTCTTGGAGTTGTGAAAAAAACATATCAACTCTAAGTTTACGTAGTCAAAAAATAAATAGGCCGTTTACGTCGCAAGTTTTTAAGGAAACCTCGGTGCGCGAGCCAGACTCGCACTTGCCCGGTTTTTTATAACTGACGAATTATTTCAATGTGGGTAAAACTGCGGGATGCAGATAGTTGCATGTCGATGAAATTTAATTAAAAATAATTGAAATTAAGTGCTCGTCCACATCGCTGTTATCTGAAAACGTGCCAAAAACAAGCTTCATTGTCACGTTCTATGACAATGCTAATTCGTTAACCAAAAAAGCAGTCAGTTTTTAATTGTTTCCAGCATTGTAGCATCATTCTTTTAAACCCTCAAGTCAGATTGGTTGTATTGCAAATATAATCATCATTTGCCTAGCCTTTTTAAACTATTTCGGGGTTGGCTTCCAGTCTAACCGCACGCAGCTGGGTACCAGTATTTTACATAGAGTTACTACCTATCTAAACATCGCAACCCAGTTAGTATTTGATGATACAACCCTTGGTAAGACTGGTAAAAAAATAAGCATTACAAATAGAATTTTATAAACATTTAAGGATTTGCTATATGAAAAATTCGACCAACAGTTATGTAAACTGGTGGAGTATGTTATAAGAAAAATAAACGAGGTTTATTAATCTAAGGTTAAGTAAAGAGTCATCGTATAATAAACACTTACACAATACAAAAATGTGTAAATCAAATACTGTTTTATAATTTTTATATAATCACACTTAGGATTAGAAACGACGGAGACACAATAAATCAATTTTGAAACTAGTCATCAAAATTGTTTTGTGCACCTGCATAAGTGAATGTTTCAGCTCACTTTTTGATCTTTGACCATTTAGAATTCTAGCAATACTGACAGTTTTTGTGTGAGAGTATCGAAATGCAATTCTTGCATGACTGGAATGTTTCTGTTTTAAGTTTTGTATAATATAAAAGTTAAAATTCTATTGCACGTTGCTTCATGTATCCGCCAATTAAATGTACAATTTACTTTGTTTTGCATATGGATAGAATAATTACCAAATTATTTGATGATTGTTTTCGAGTTTTTTTTTATATTTATTTAATGGTGTATTGGTATTCATTTTCAATGTGTTTCATTACTCAATTCTTTTTTCTCATTCAAGTGTGATACTTCTTCGAATACAAAAAATAATTTCTTTAAGAAATACCTAATAATTAGTCAGAAGTAGCTAATAATTACTCAACTTACTCTTTCTTTAACAGGTATGAAACATCAGACGGTACATACAGAAGGGAAGATGGTGGAATGATTTCTGGACCTGAAGGTCGCTCGTTAGTCGTCCGAGGAGAGTACGGGTACATTGACTCCAGAGGAAAGCCTTATCATATAAAGTATGTTGCAGATGCCAATGGGTACCACCCTAGAGTCAATGATGACCACACACGATTCAACGATAGAAGGATAATTTGATCTTTTGAAAATAAAGTCATAGAATTAAGTTGTTTTTTTTTATTAAAATTGCTAATTCGAGCTGGTCTTATATTTTTACATTCAAACAGCATCTTTTAGAACGTGTCATGGCAGACCTAAGGCTCTTACATCCCCCGGGTTTGTGGGTTGTTCGAAAGAGATACCGCGGCCCCGGAACATAAAGGGCAATAGAAAGAACATGGGTGGGTTTAGTCAGTATAAGTAAGACACTCTCCCCCGCTCCGCCTAGAGCAGGGGAATTTGTTCTTTTATTTCTCATCCGCAAAAAAGGTTATTATACATATACTTTAGTGTCATCGTCCTCGAATTGAACATTTTGTTTTACAGTATATAAGCGATCACTAAATAGGATATCTACTTATCCTACTACTACTTATATATATATATATATATATAATAGTCTAGTATCCTACTAAAAAAAACTAAGAAAGAGACCAAAGTATATACTTTGATCTTAAGTGTAATATGTTCGTTGTATACTGCTTTTGCTTTATCCACGTTCACACGTATCATACAAGGGCAACAAAACAAAACTACCTTCATAATATAAAACCAGATGTTGCGTAAATATTTAAATAATTAAACATTTGTCATACTTAACAATGTTAGATAAGCATTCTTCATTGATTTACTCGCTTGTGTTTAATTCATTATTTTTGACGCAACTTCCGAATTTAAATGCTAAGTGAATTAAACTCGGCGAACAATTTAATTTTCTGTTTATTTTTTTTAAGACGATTCAATAATTTACGAACCGAAAAAGAAGGACTGGTACAGTTTTTTTCTGTTTCTGTAAACATCGTTAAATATATTCTGGTATATTTATTAGAAACTAGCTGGGCCCCGGCATGCGTTGCAATGGAATTTTTCTACCCTACCCTCCCCTACTTACCCTGCCTACCCTATGGATTTTTTCTCGCCGTAAAAACCATTCTTAGACTTCAACGAACATTTAAAAAAAGATTTTTTTAAATTGGTCCAGGCGTTGTTGAGTTATGCGCTTACCAACACATTTTGCGATTCATTTTTATATTATAGAAGATAGAAGATAGATAGAGCTCGGAGTGGCGTTAGTATGATTATCTGATTTTCCGAAATCATGCGCATTGTTTAATTATAATTTCCTTTCGATGAAGGAAAACTGCGTGAGCAAACCAGCATGCCTTGTTTTCGGATGAGAAATTATTCAATTACCTCTCCCACTCTGAGTGCAGCAAAAGAGATTGTCAGACTTGTACTGACTAAAACCCATATAATGTTCCTTCTATAGCCCTTTGTATTCCGGGGCCGCAGTAACTCTTTCAAACATCCCGCTGTCCCGATTGACAGCGCCTCTCGCAGGTCCCTCTCTTTGCTCACGTCTCATTGAGGAGCGCGTGGGACACAAACGCGCCGTCGATACGGCCATTATGATTGAGAGATATTTCTCGACAGCATGAAAAGCCTAATCAGAGGCTTAATGGTATATCAACTCTGACACTAGGACTAAAAAAGAAAATAAGAAAAGCAAGATCGACCATTTTTATTATGTGGTTTAGTACCGCTGCTTTAAGATATGGACTTGCTAGGTATCATTAATGTACAATTATTAGCACTTAATATCAGACTGCGTGTCCTGGAAAATAAAATTATTATAGGTTGGCAAAATGAATTACCTGACCATTCGTTAAATAATCCTAAATTCACAATATTAACTGCGTCTGTGACCATTTTAAGAAATTTAACGTAATTCATATTATTATCCTATTACGATTCAGCTAAAACAGCCATTTTAGACCCCCTGCTACCCTACCATGACGTCTTAAAACAGATTTTATTCGAGTGAAAGAAAGAGACAGAGCTATACAGGGTGTCTAGCACCATCTCTTTCTCACACAGGAATAAGTACTGCTATAAGATGTCATGGTAACTCTACTGTTGCTTGTTCATTACAGTTATTGATGGGCGCCACCGAAAGCGCCAAACACTTAGTTTTTTATTTATTTAATGCACATGTACAAATAGTTACACGCTAAGCCTAACAACTAATGAGTACATTAACCTGGTACAGCAAAATGTCTTAAAACTAATTAAATAATATTGCATTGAGCTTCTTTTATATTATATCACGTACGTTAGGAACTTTCACTTTAATATTATATTATAAAACTTTTATTTAGGTATAAACAACATTAATTAAACTTATATCTAATCATAAACATTTAGCACTAAAATAATTTATTTAGGTTGCCATCGACAAGTTGAAAAGAAGAAGTGTACAGTAAAGTGTGCTTGGCCACAGTTACAACAGCAATAACGCATTCAATTGATTCTAGAAAAATACTATCGTACAAACCTTGCTCATTGTTTAAGTGTATAAATAACACAGGAACTCAAATAATATTTTAGTAATGACCACTTTACAGAGCAAACACTTTTTTTTTTCGGGTGGGAAATCATCCAATGACTTACCCCGCTCTAGGCGGAGCGAGGGGGCATGCTAGACTTGTACTTACTAAAACGCACCCATGTTCCTTCTATTGCCCTTTACGTTCCGGGGCCGCGGTATCTTTTTCGAACAACCCGCAACCCCGGCAGGCGGAGGCTCTGGCAAGTCCCTCTGCTTTGCTGACTCTCTTTAAGGCGTGCGTGAAACACGAACGCGCCGTCGACACGGCCTGTCGTCAATCGACGGACGGACGGTAAACTACCCATTGCTCACCGTCCACAGGCCCGCATCTACGGTGACCGGGAGTCGTCTCGCGGCGCCCGGCGCCCGGGGCGTCTCCCGCGGCGGCCAGAGCAAACACTTAAATGCATTTAAATATTTTTGGCCGCGCAGTGTAAGCGTGCCGCGAATATGTCGTTTTTAAAAAACACATGATTTTGCAAATAGATTATAAAAATTATATTGTTGCACAATTTAACTAAAATGCTATGGGATAATTGTATTTTCAATTCAAAAAATTTAATTGAAAAAAAGTATTTACGTTACGTTTTCATCGCGAGCTCGTGCAAGGGCCTCCAGTATCGCGTGCCTGGTCCATGTTAGTTTACACCTCTTTATCTTGATTCGTATGTAAAATAAAAGTGTTCTTAAATTACAATGTCCAGGTAAAATATATGGTGTTCGAAAACATGAAACCAATTCCAGTGTGGTTATATTTAAACTCAACAAATTTATTAAGGGAACTGATATCTTGTATTGAGATATTGTTGAGTATTTTATAAACGTTTTTGGATTATGCTGCTTAAAGTAGTGTGAAATAAGGTTCAGTTTTTCTCTTAGACCATTAATAACCTATACCTGCAACTATTATATGAATGGAAAATTTTGTGGGGATGTGCAGATATTTGTTTTCCATTTTTCGCAATAATTCTGAGTGGATTTTGGTAAAGCTTTTCAATATCCTACTAATATTATAAATGCGAATGTATAAATGGAAGAATGTATGTTTCTTACTCTTTCACGTCAAAACGGCTAAACGGATCTTGATGAAAATTAGCTCACAAGTAGATTATGGTCTGGAATAACACATATGCTACTATTTTTTTCGATATCACGCGGGCGAAGCCGCGGGCACTAGCTAGTATAGCTTATATATAAACAAAGTGGTGTAAAAATAAAAAAATATACAGGAAATCCCGCGGACAGAAGCTTCCTCTAAATATATGGATGCTAGACACATGATGATGACTTCTTATCAATAGATAAATATTAATGAATTCAAAATGGTTGTTACTGGGAGAAATATTAATTAATTCAAAATTACTTAGTTATTTTTTCATTAACTTAAAAATTATAAAACAAGTGTATGAAATGTTTCTACAAGCAAGTAAAAAGGCGAACTACGGCCTTTGGAAAACCCAAAAAATCTTATTAAAATAAAATGTGCAATACATCATAAAACCCAACCAATAACAGTATTGAATATTGTTTACGATTTATTTCACAAGGCTATAAACGTGTACTACGAAAACTTGACCATTTTTTAAATATAATATATTACAATACAGTATCTCGAATAATGCTCAGAATATCCTTTTGTTTTGTTACGTATTTAGTAAGTGATTTTAATGAATTTTGGGATATCATTTTACAGTTTAAAAGTTCTAATATAACGTTTTGTTTTTAAGGTTTGGATAAGTCTGATAAAGAAGTGTGATTGTGTTATATACACGTAGTAAGTTTATTTTGCATTTATTTGCCTTTTGGAATTTCTCAATATTTTGAAAACGGTTTTCAATCTCAACCCTCACTCATCGCTTGCTCATTGCTTTGCTAGCTTGACCGAAAAGCTTACTCCAAGCTCTTGGTGATCGGCATTTGAGGTAGAAATCTTCAAACCAACCCAGTTGCCTCTGGATACGTTCCGGGCGTCGGGCGCCACGAGACGTCTCCTGGCCACCGTAGACGCGGGTCTGTTGACGCTGAGTAATGGGTGGCTCACCGTCCGTCCGTCATCGTGTTCCACGCGCGCCTCAAAGTTATGTCAGCAAAGCAGCGGTCTGCCGGAGTTGCGGCTTGTTCGAAAGAGATACCGCGGCCCTGGAACACACGGGCAAAAGAAGGAACATGCATGGGTTTTAGTCAGTAAAAGTCTGGCACACCCCCCCCACTCCCGCCTCAGGACGCGGGTAGTTTTATGATGATTTTCAATCAAAAAAAGCTCGCTTTCGTGTATCTAAGTAGTCCAAAAAATTTTGATTTTCAGTGAAGACGTTGAGTTAAGAAGAATATTTCCAAGTGAATTTCCGCAAGACACGATCAGAAAAAGTGGTTCTTTAGATCCCGAGGTACACATATAATAATAATATTCAAACCAGTATCTCGGAACTTACTGGCAAACGGCGGTACCCAAAATAATTACAGTACCCACACAAATTATTTCTTACGCTGTGACCTAAGAGAGTGGTCTAGCTCGACGATTTGGGTAACATACAATTAAAGTTTAGCAACTATGAGCTTATTTTGCAAGGAAGCAAGTTGGTGTTTTAACAAACATTGGTAGTACCAATGTAACTTTGTGGTTAACCTAGTTAGTAATAAAAACAGCCAACATGCACCAAAGGTTCCGTACAATCTTGTGACATAAACGGCCATATTTTTGGACTGTGTAGACTTAGAAGGTTGAGTTTTTCACAGCTCCAAGCATCCACAGATTTATGTATAAGGTTTTAATTTCAACTCGATACCTTTATGCGTTTGGAAATAGAGGATCTTAACAGACAGACTAAGAACAAAATGACCCTATAATGGTTCCGTTTGTTGTTTTTTTTTCCTCTTGAGTTACGGAATCCTAAAAGAACTTAACAAAGATGAATTTCAAATATGACTTCTAAACAAACATCTTACTTTACAAATGATTTCTAATCAAGCGGTCAGTTAAATAGAAGAAGGTAAATATTTTCCTTCGTCTAAACCACGACGTAAGAAAAATGGCATATAATACGTAACGCAAATCTTAGTAAAAACTATTTCTTCTAGCACTTAGGTCGCTACGCTGAGTTAGAGAGCTATTACAAATACCCAAAAGCCAAACTCAACAGTCATTTCGAAGAGTTGGTTTGTTATGATAAAAACGGAAAAAAGGTATGCTTATTTCACATTATTAAACATATATTTTAATACTAGCTGCGCCATGCTGCTTCACCCGCGTAGGCCGCGGTAAAAAGTAGCTTATGAGTTAATCAAGGTTATAAGCTAAGGGATATCAAACATACACACACAAATTTTCCGCCTTGATAGTATTAGTGTGATAATAGTTACATTACATAACATAACGTCATTTAAGTTCAGCATTTTGTAAACTACATAACCCTTAAGGGAGGTGGATCTTTTATAAAATAAACGTGGACGAATTAAAACTCCAAGCTGCTACTGATTAATGAGAGCACGGTTAGCGCAGGGGCTGAGCAATCGACTTCTACGCTGCGAGTCGCGGGTTCGATCCCCGTACGGAAAAAGTATTTGTATGGCATACAGGTAGTTGTTTTGGGTCTGGCTGTTTGTGTATGTAAATTTAAATATTTGTAAACGCACCCAAGATACAGGAGAAATTACAAGTGTGGGACGACGTTTTTCTTAAAAAAAAGTTGATAAAAAACTCAATTACACTTTTCTCTAACCGTGAAAACCCATGCTCAGTGCCGTCCGTGCCTTGCCATAATGAAATACTATGAACCTTCAATTTATGCAAAACGATCTGCAATGGTCACTATTTCAAATAGGCCTAAATGGCAAAATTTTGGCTGTCGACATGGGTATTTTGCAACAAAACAATAAGCCATCAATTTTTCAAAAGTTATTGCCACGGGACTCAACTTTTACATTTGTTTATGTAAGTACTGGTACACAAAAGTTATACGCACACGTTTTAATCACCGACTACAGTTCTTTACATTTATTTTACCTTTGTCAGTTACACTCCAATAGCAACCTTATTTTAACATTCGTATTAATCACTTTAATTTAAGCATACTTGTACTAACAAGTTTGGTTTCTATCACTGGACATTAACCCAACACAACCTTATTGCTACAAGAATAAATACTACTGCTATTTTGACGAAGATGCTAAGGCGAAGGTAAAAAACTGTATTATGCTGTTTAATTCTAGATGTGTAAAGTCGATGTAGACCGCTATTCTCCGGAAGAAGACGCTTACTATTTGTCTAAAGTATTCGATAGTCACGTGGACCGACGTCGGGTTTATTGTTTCATGCTGCTCTGCTTCACTGAAGATGAGCTGGATCGGGTTGTAGCTTCATTTTAAATAAAGAATCTAAAGACGTTGGATAGTGTTTTATTTCTACAAAATTGGATGTATGAAGCGCAGAGCTGGAATCAAATTGATCAGCTTAAGAATTCGATATAGTTTGTCAATAGACAAACATAGACAAAATCCGAGATTAATCATATTATTATTACTTTATTCGTGTTTTATGGTTAGACAGGTTCCTGTCTTTTTGTTTTTCTTGTAGTTTGACAGTTATGCTACTGCGACAGGAAATACCGCCTGGACAAAGTATGTGCTAAATACATTTCTGCGTTGAAGTTTTTCCTCATTGATGGTTTAGAACTTCAATACCCGCATAAGTCAAAAATAGCACATGAAGTAAGATAGAGACGATGGTTTTTTCTGATTGGTTGAAACAAAGCGTCTTCCCATTCTCAAAGAAACCACCAACTTCGACAAAGATTTTTAGATCTGGGAAGTCATAAAATACCGGTACCTATATGAATTTTGAAATCGTTTATTCCGCTCGCTCGTCTCAGGGCTTTATGCACATCTATACTAATATTATAAAGCTGAAGAGTTTGCTTGTTCGTTTGTTTGTTTGAACGCGCTAATCACAGGGACTACTGGTTGGAATTGGAAAATTATTTTAGTGTTGGATAGTCCATTTCTTGAGGAAGGCTATAGGGTATAAAACATCACGCTACGACCAACAGGTGCTGAGCAGCGTGGGTGAAACCGCGTAGAACAGCTAGTGTATAATAAGACTATAGCCAGCATTGGGAAAGAATATAGGAACTTGGTGGTAAATCCTATTACATTTAAGTAGGTCTTAGCCATGGTTTGGGTAACAGCACAGAACCCGATACTTCAAACATGTAGCTGGCAGCTCGGTGGAAAGAACTGCAGAAAGACACAGCCATAACACTGTAAAGAAAAATACTGAAATGATATAACAGCTTAGTCATCTTACGTGAGTAATCCGTATACCTTAACCTGAGGATAAGTCAAAGCCTTAACCCCGATTATTATGGGCATTGCACTGACAGGGTAATTTGTATGCCATCTTTATGATATCTATATTTATCTCTATTGTATTGCCAATTCATTTTGTCTCTGTTACACACCCAAACTTAGTTGAGACATAAGATTGTTATCATTCACGCCCAGACTGTACACGATCGTTACGTCATCTGAAGATAACCTGCAAGTCGTGAGTCCTTTTGTTTTCACCCGAGATATGAAGATGCGTCTTGTAACGTCTTCATACAAAATAAATATTTGATCAAGCCTTAATACTTACTTTTGTATAATTTTAAATATTTTTAAAATTATACAAAAGTAAGTAAGAATCAAATTGAAAAGAACTTAGATCAACTTAGAATTCGATATAGTTTGTCAATAGACCAACATAGACAAAATCCGATTTTCATCATATTACTTTATTCGTGTTTATGCTTAGACACGTTCCTGTACTTTTTATCTTGAAGTTTGACAGTTATGCAACTGCGACAGGAAGATCCGCTTGGACAAAGTATGTACTAAATTAAATACATTTCTGCGTTGAAGTTTTAGAACTTCAATACCGCATAAGTCAAAAATAGCAGCTTTACAGGAGAGTGGAAAATCTACGTTACGGTCAAAAACGATGTTATAATTCGTGTTCACTTGAAATAAGATAAAAGCGTTAGTTGTTTCTGATCGGTTAAAACAACGCGTCTTCCTATTCTCAAGAAAGCGGTACCAAAATGTTAAAATCGGCAAAAAATTACTATGCTAGAACTTCGACCAAGATTTTTAGAAGAGAAGTTTTATCTGAGAAGACATAAAATACGCTGCAGGGCATCTAATCCTGACACTTCTTCTTAATACTTACTTTTGTATAATTTTAAATATTTTTAAAATTATACAAAAGTAAGTATTAAGGCTTGATAAAATAAAATATTTTATATAAAATATTATTATATTGTGGAAGCAAAACCAAAATCAAATAAAAATTAACACATTTTGTCAAATCAAAAGTCAAATCTAAATCACCTTATTATCACTTTTATTATTTGTGTCCATATAAAAGGTTAAACCAGATAAATGCATATAGTTATGATAAATTATGAGTCATTTTGATAGAATTGGCTCCTTAGTTGAAGTTTAAAGTGCTTTCTATGAACCGCTAAACAAAAATGATGCAAAATGAATGAATATAGTGAAAAAACCCTTCGTTTATAACTGTGTGAGATGTTTATCGATAGGTCTTAAAAATGATATCGTGATTTGTTTTCCATTTGACCGGTTCTGAAATGTAATAGTTTAAGTTAGTAATGAACATAATATACTATTCATCTTTAAAAGTGTCAATGAATCATCAATGAATTCGAAAAATTTCAAAGAGTTGAATATTTTCAAAATTCGTGATATTTATTTTGTATGAAAACGCCACGAGTGCATCTTTCAAAGATTATTTATTCAGATTCTGACAACAGTAGGTAAACAGATTGTTAGTTTCCCATGACCAATAAGGCATCTATGCAATGGTCCCGCGAATCACGCTGCCAATGAAGCAACAGATTCTTTGCAATCAAAATTTATTTGAACGAGCTCAGCACATCCATGCATCTGATCTCGAATGTTCAAACAAAAGTTCATATAAAGATAGCATCTATGAATTTATTGACATTACGAAGAGACGTGGTATTTATAAGTAAATCATCTATAAATGTTACAGTTACATGTTCATCTTTTTCACAAGATGACTACTATCCTGTCAAGCCTGTAATGTTATTTGCACAATACTGGAGCTGACGATTATTAGATTACTCCCTTTTGCCCGCGGCTTTGCTTGCGTTACAACACAGTTCCCTTTCCTGATTTGCAGGTACCTGCTACCTAAAGTTTTTGCCCTTGCGCCTTATTAAATTATAATAGCAAAACTAAGTTTTCCCTTTTCTTTCTCCCTCATGTTTCACTTACAAAAAAGAAGCCTAAGCTAAGTTTTCCTTTTTCTTTCTCTCTCATATTTCACTTAAAAAAAAGCCTATGTCCCACTCCAGGGTCCAAACTATTTCTGTACCAAAATTTATTAAAATCTGTTTAGCCATTTAGACGTGAAGACGTAACAAACAAACGAACTCACTTTCGCTTTTATAATATTAGTAAGGATCATCTACTTAATTTTATTTCGACCATTCTTCATCATATCCGCTTCTGGTTATATTTATAACATGACAAGGGCTCTTTAATCAAAAAACAATTTGCAGTTGAGGGTCACACGAGGTGATTTGATGTGTAATAAATTCATTAAGAGGTCATACTTGACCATGGTTAGGCTGTGTTTTAATTTATGGAGATGAACTATGATGGAGTATTTGAACAGATCTCATCAGAATGTGTTTTCGTTGAACAAAGAGTAGCTGGTCCTAAACAAAAATTTGAATGGATATTGCCAATAATTGCATCTTACCATGTCACAAAGAAAGATTTAGGCAAGAACGAGGTTAAATCAATGGAGTTTCAACTCACGGGCCCATGCTAATTATGATGTTTGTTTTTATCAGATTTTAACGACAAAAGAAACAAGCAAGTATTTACAAATAGGAAGGTTTGCAACACTCGTATTTTGAACTGTAAAATCTTGGAAATAAGGTTCTTACCTCGTACAACTCTTCCTTTAAAGCTCTACGATAAATATAATATACCTAAAACTCTTCTTTTAAAGCTCAACGATAAATTTATTATAACTGTTGAGGCCCATTTATGTCTATCCCAGGTACAAAGATCCAATAAAATGTCAAAAACATTTCAAAGCAAACGCATAATCTCTCGACGCATAAAACTTGACCCACTCATTGGAATGTAAATATTTATATAGTTATGTAAAATAATGAGGTGTCATCTTGGTGCCGACAAACTGTTATGTCATTATAACCTTGTACTACATAATATTTATGTATATGGTTATTATGCTAATTATTGGTGCTTTATGTCATTGTAAACTCACTGAGGTGTTCTAAAGCGTCTATATTAAAAGTTTGACCTAAAATGTGAGACGTATATTCTGTAAGGAAAGCGACGGGTGTCAGAGGTCGACGGCGGTGTATGGTTCAGCGGTTCAACAGACTGTGACGTAAACAGACCGGTTGGGAACTAACCTCCGCTATCGATGAGGATAAAACATATTCAAAAAGCTTTTGAAATCCACCTACATTTGTCGCAATGTGTTGCAATATTTGGTTTTGATTCGGGAGTTGTATAGCCCACAACTCTCTCTACAGTCAATAAAACACAAGAAATAAATATACTAGCGATTGAAAGATTTGCACTAAATAATAAACGTGGAACAGTTTGTTATATAAGAGTAGGATGAGTCTGCGAGACTCTGATATTGCATTTTATAATGTGCTACAGTCTCATCAGAAACCAATTGGATACAATGTTTAGAGCAAAATGTGAAACCTTGACCTTTCCACTCAATTTTCGACTAAGCGTCGTGGTTTGTACATTTATTAATAAATTATCTTCTCGCCCTAGGCATTTTAGACCGTATTTATTCATAAATACAATCTATTTTCATAGTAACTTTTTTACGAAATGCATCTTCAAAATAACTTCGGCCAATGATAATGTTAAAGGCCGATTTAGTGGCTCCGCCTGATTGACATTTCCCATAACCTTAATCTTTATTATTTATCCAAATTCCTTGATTTTTTCTTAGTATATTAATGGTTGTTTCAACAATTATTTCCACTCGTTTAGAAGTTGTTATAATTTGTTGAACATCAGTTCTTTGAACCAACAAACAACCTTGAACTAATGTTAACTTTTTTTGTTAATTAAGCCCCACACTACATACTTTTCCTGTCTCGTGATTGTGTTCATAGGCAATTAAACTCACATGCGCAAACAGCCGAGTCCCTATTTGAATAAATCGTGAAGTTGTTACTATATACTAGAACTAAGGAGATATTGTCTAGAAAAAATAATATGTATACCGTATACCGTACAAATATTCAGTAGGTGCCAACTTACAAATGCGTTAAACTCGAATAAATAGACCAAAAGCCTAGAATTAACTGCTTTAAATTACTGTATGTGGAAAAGAACCTGGTAGTTTTCAGTATTATCAGCCTATCTCACGACCGGGAATGACACTAACAGGTCAAAGAGAAGTAAACCAGCAGAGTACGTACACAATTATTTTACGGTGCATAAAAACAAATATAAAAACCTTTATAGACCAGTTAAACTAATGCCTAAACATTATTGTGTTTAAATAATCCATAATGTCCCACTGCTGGCCCCCATATCTTTTTGTGCGCCAGCTTGAACCAACCACCACTGTCCTAACTTACGGTTCTCAGACCTGGCCGTTTACCTAGTCCCAGACGTTTCACCTTGTAGTGTGCCAAAGAGCAATGGTGCCCAGTATTCTGGATGTAAAAAGAAAAAAAAAGAAAGAAAAACAGACTTAACCTAAAATATGAACAATTATTACTAATACATATCACATCCGTAAGTTTATCCTACAACATCAATGACCTACTAATTATACGCATAAAAAGCTGACTTAGAGGTCATAGGCGGCTCTTCAATAATGACCTACTTTACATCTCATTCAGTTTTTGCTATTAGCGTACCTAAACATCTTCATTACTGTTACCATTAATCCTGAACAACAAATTATAAAGTAAATGGACCATAATGTTTCTTTAAACGAACGCACACAATAACTTTGATTAAGTGAACGTTTCTTAAACATCGACTTGACATATTTACGTCAGAAAAACTAATTACGGTCCAAGCTTTATGATGCCTAGTACTTTGTCTGTCTTTGAAAAAGCTAGACGAGATTACAGAATCGGTTCATGAGGCATTGGTATTGCATAAACGGAGACACAGTACGCTCCACCCAATCAATGTCTGAACTTTCAAAAGAAAGCGGTGACTTACGACTGAACTATATCGGAATATCGTGAGCACACATCGGCTTATACAATTATTATAATGCTTTATGTAATGCCTATTGACAGAGTAATCGCATTTGATATCTATTGTGGCGGTAATGTAATGGATGCCTTCTTCTTATAAGCTGTTTAATGGAGCTATTACTCGCTAATGCGTCAAAATACCACGCCTAGCGGTGTTCTACGGCTTAACAGTTGCGCTAAGTAGCGACACAAGTTGTTAACCTATTGCCTTCAAACACCGCATGATTCGTATAGGTCAAAACAAATCAACGTGCCAGTTCTTGAAAGAATTCGTCATAAACAACAGTTCGGAAAGTCGTAAATCTGGCCCTTTACGACTGTATTACAACTAACGTTTCCACATTAGCTATTATGTAACTAAATTGATATTCTTAATTTCACTAATAGACCATTAGATAAATGTTTCAAAATCGTTTAATAATTTCACCAGTTGAAACTCAACAACAATTCTTACTGTAAAATAACTA
The DNA here is from genome assembly GCA_958449745.1 of Ochropleura leucogaster. NCBI lineage: Eukaryota > Metazoa > Arthropoda > Insecta > Lepidoptera > Noctuidae > Ochropleura > Ochropleura leucogaster. The sequence continues at coordinate 9,904,112 of OY288204.1, read as the reverse complement.
ATTAAATTTCTGTCTAAGCCTTTTGTCTAAAACTGTTTTCGTCTTCTTACGTAGATAATGTATAGTTACGGTCTAGAGTTCAATTGTGACTGGAAAGAACCGAAGTCGTGGGCAAAAGTCAGTCTTACTTAATATATTACAAGTGAAGCTAGCATGTAATTCTACCCATTCACTACAATGCGTCTTACATTATAACTTTTGTACCAAATAATAATGTAGATTAATGTTTTGTGAGTGCTAACTACATCTTACCGTTACAACATTACAAGTAGGCGTTTAATTTAACTCTGCTACTGTTATGTAAATTTTAGAGTTCCATACTCAAAGGGTAAAACGAGACCTTATCACTAAGACTCAGCTTCCGATCGTCGGTCTGTCTGTCACCAGGCTGTATCTCATGAACTTTGATAGTGATACAGTTGAAATTTTCACAGATAATGTATTTTTATTGGCGCTGTGACCACAAATACTAAAAAACAGAATAACATTAATATTCAAGGGGCTCCCACACAACGAACATGTTTTTATAAATAATGGCACGGAACCCTTCGTGCGCGAATTCGACTCGCACTTGGTCGTTTTTATTCAAAAATTAACATAGTTTCCAGGGCAAATGTAACGTGGCCATACACCTACAGTTGTTATTATGTAGAAATATAATACAAAATCTAATTTTACCATTTGTAGGTTTGCCATCCTGCAACTAGGAAATGTCTGTCTTCAATTAAAGTGAACTAGATTTACTGATGGCGCTGTAACCTGGGAAATGAAACAAAACACTATGAATGTATGTCACAATATAAGTTGAATCCTAGGAGTCTGTTTATTAATACTTAGAAGTTATTTCATACTAGTTTTTGCACGCGGCTTCGCTCGCGCTAAATTCGGGGTAACACAGTTACCCTTTCCTGATTTACAGGTACCTGCTATCTGTAGTTTTTGCCCGTGCGCCTTTTTAATTGTAATAACAATGCTAAGTTTTCCCTTTTCTTCCCTCTTATTCCCTGATATCTCAATATTTAAAAAAATAGCCTATGTCCGTCTCCAGGGTCCCAACTATCTCTGTACTAAAATTTATCAAAAGCAGTTTAGCCTTTTAGGCGTGAAGACGTAACAAACAAACAAACAAACTTACTTTCGCTTTTATAATATTAAGTAAAGATATGATAGAAGATGATTGTATTATTACGTTCTATACATTTTGGTAAACTAACAGACAATAATCAACTGATTTCCCTTTGACCGAAAATTAAGACGTTAGCCGAGTAGAGGTATGTAAAGTCAGCAAAAGAGAGATAATTTAAATCCAATGTTTTCGTATAAATTTAAATTTATGAAATATAAAAAAGTAATCAAATTCAGGCTCTAGGAAAAAATCAAATATATCTGATGAGACACTGCTAAACAGCCAAATTTAGTAGACGCCGTATAACAGAAATTATTTTAGAATTATTCGATTTAAGAGAAAATCAAAAACATTAAAAAAAACGGACACAGATTTAGTTGTACTCTTTTTCAACCTCATTTTTTAAAAGCTATGATCCTCGAAATATCGGGAAAAGGAGTGATGACAGATGACCGGTTAGTTACAATGTAAACCAACCCATCAGGTTTTCTTGAACTTATGTAGAAATCGTCAGTTTTAAGTTAAAGATTAAGAGGATATAAACCCATCGCCCACATGTGTATCTCTGGAATGCAACACCAAATGTATGCGTTGACCTATTGTCGGAATAGGTTTTATCACTAAATATAAAATTACATCAATATTTCTTCAAGTAACATTTGAAAAGCTAGGAAAATTGATAATTTAAAAAGGTCAGTAGCTGGTTCTTCCTACCCAATTTATTTTGGTGTCATATCATTAAAACTACTTAAACAAGATTTTGTCTATGAATTTCCAAAATGGAATATAAATCATGAATATGCAGTTTTAACGTGTAACGCAAACGCATCAGAATTATCTGATGCATACTTGTTTAAGAAGACGTTAATGTAAGTGCTGTTTAGTGAATATAGCAACAATAAAACATGCATTATTAGTATTTATGAGATAATTAACGTGTGCATCCATTACATCCGTATGCAGTTTATTGACTACTTGTAGTTGTGAATCTACAGTTAGTATTGAGGATTTAAAAATAATAAAGCTGCTTTAAAAAAAACAGTTATCTTTATGCCAAAAAAGTTTTTATTTCAGCCTTTTTAGTTCTGGTACGAGAACCTTCTCCTTATTTTGAAGTCGGTTAAGAATTCACCCATTTTCATGTAACTGCATACATAATGTGAGAACACCATAACGTTACATACATTTTAAGGAGAAATAATAGAGATAGCAACCTTTTGTAATTCATGTTAACATTGACATTTGTACGCCTATTATTACTTACATAAGACAATTGCATGGTAAAATTAAATGTTTACAAACACACATGAAGGCTCTATAACAGCATTGATTAGAAGCATGTAACACACGTACCTGCATGCTACGTACACTAGTGTTCTCCATGACAGATGCTGCATTTTGTGCTATGCGGTATACGGCAATAAGAAACACCTTACTGGCCCAGCCGGGGTGTTGCAACGCGGTATTAGAAGAAATACTTACGTTGGTATATAAGAGAACCGTTTGAAGACGTAATCATCCCACACATCAAGTGTTCTCTGAAGAAGACAGCCGCCAAAAACAAAGAAAATGAAATCGGTTAGTCCTGTGACGTCATAGATAGTGAAGTGAAAAGTGAACTGTGAAATTGGATTAACAGAAAGCCTTTCTTTTCAGTTTGTTGTTCTTGCTTTAATCGCTGCTGCGTGCGCTGCTCCCCAACAGAACCCACAGGATGTTCAAATAGTGCGTTACGATGTCAACAACGCTGGCATTGATTCTTACAATTTCGCGTAAGGAATGCGTCATATATAGCAAATGTAGAGCGTAGGGTAAACCATTATTTTTTGTCAAGCTAAACACTAAACTTTTCCAGATGGGAGCTGTCAGATGGATCAAAGCACGAAGAGCAAGGACAACTGAAGAATCAGGGCACGGAGAATGAAGCTATTGCCGTTCAGGGACAATACGCGTGGTACGGACCCGATGGCGTCCTTTACACTGTCACCTACATCGCTGATGAGAATGGTTTCCAACCTACGATCCAGCAGGGTCCAGGAGGAGCCATCCCTTCTGCCGTCGTTGCGTCCCTCCTGGGTTGAAAACTCCAAGGGTAGTTTAAGTCTCTGTAAATACTCCCGACGATGTATATAATATTTATATGCTAAGTCATTAATGTTATATTGTGTAGTTTATTAGGTAATAAATGTACTGATTTTTATAAACATGATGTGTGATTTTATTTTTATGGCGTGTTAATTTTATTAGTTTATTAACACATAGCTATGCTAAAACAATTTCCATTGAATAATCATTGTAATGAAACGAATGACAGAATTTCGTATCGACATTTAAAAAGGTAATAGACAGCAATTAACACATTTGCTTGTACAGACAGACTTACAGTAGGAATTAATTTAATTTATATATATCTATACACACCTATTTATTGCTGCTGCTGACATATTTGTGACTTAATAATTTTGGTAAAGGTAAAATGTTCAAACATTCATCATTTTTTTTTTGGGTACACAGCATCGCGCACGTTTACCCAAAACATTAGCCACAGCTAAATTGATTAATAGTTCGATTTAAGCTAACTAATCTAGAGAAAAAAAAAGGATTATTTCCAAACTCTGTTTGTTCAAGTGAGATTTTATATTCAACTTATCCCTTCTAATTAAAACCACTGAAAATTCAGACGATATGAGGTAATATAAGATAGGAATAAGTATTATCGAAATCTGGAGCATTTCAACAATTATGCAAGACATTATGAATATTAATGTTAAGTTTCCTCAATCAGTGAACTGCATTTATCTTCAAAACTTACATAATATAAGCTTCTTCCATTAGTTTTTTGATGGACATCATGACAATGTTATATCATTCTTACCTGTAATAATAGGTCAAGCATAAAAAGATGAAACAGTACAAGCTTCTGTATAAGTTACCAACAACATTATATCATAGCGTTTTGATAAAAATAAAGACCAATTTTCAAAATAAAAAATAGAAATCGCCATATTACTTCCCCGCGCTCTGGACGGTGCGGAGAGGAGTGTCAGATTTGTACTAACTAAAACCCATCCATGCTCTTTCTTTTTGCTCTATGTGTTCCGGGGAAGCGGTATCTCTTTCGAACAACCCGCAACCCCTGCAGGCAGTGGCCCTGGTAGACCCTTCTGCTATAAAGACTACTTCACATTGCAGTAGTAACATGCTTGCGTTAATATATAATTTATGATTAAAACTTGGGCAAACATTTAGACTTCTTATTTATAACATTTGCTAGCTTCTGCCCGCGACTTCGTCCGTGTGGCATAGTTACTTTGGGCTAACGCTTACTTCCCGCTTTCTACCCTTTTTCTGAGGTTTTTTTTTAAATTAGCCCATGTCCATCTCTTGGGTCCCAACTATCTCTGTACCAAAATTCATCAAAATCGGTGTGGCCATTTAGGCGTGAAGACGTTACAAACAAACTAACTTCGCTTTTATAATTTTAGTAAGGATTACATTATTATAAATATGGTTATTGTTATTACAAGTCTAACCAATACAAAATTACTCTTAAGTGAATGCTATGTAAAAAAAAAACTGTTGCCAATCTTTCGGCTAACAAGGCAGAATTATGTTTTTTTTTTCTGATCTACATACATGAAAACCAGTCGGTTTATGATCGCGTTTTATATTCGTCCATATTTTACCCACATTTATTCGTAGACGAAGTTTTGTAGGTCTTTTTACGACTTTTGTTCTTCCATACTCTCTACCAACTATAATAATTAATCCATTCTAGAACTTACTGCTTTCCAAGCCAAAATATTTTAGCTTCATCATATGGCTAGAAAGGAGGTGACTGCTAAGATGTCGAGCAATCTGCATGCAAGAAGAAAATTTGCTGCCCTGATTCCAAATAAATTGAGATTAGTACACGAGAATGATGATTTTTATTAGGTACTAGCTGGGCTCGGCATGCGTTGCAATGCAATTTTTCTACCCTACCTACCTAAACTACACAAAAACCTATACTGCCAGTAGATTTTTTTTTGACCAAAATACCATCCTTGGACTTCACGAATATTTAAAAAAAAGAATTGGTAAAATTGGTCCAGGCGTTGTTGACTTATGCGCTTACCAACACACTTAGCGATTTATTTTTATATTATAGAAGATTAAGTTAGAGTTAAGTTAGTAGGCAGTACTAAATAAATAAAGGTGATTTTACCTTTATATTTCGTAAGCGGGTTTATGTATCTTTTTTCCAATGCTTATTCGATTTATGATTTTATTTTATAATATATGATAGAAATAGAAAACTTTATGTCTAAAAATAAATTCCAGTTTTTTTAATCTCTTAGGGATTAATATTATTTGCATAATCCTTTAATAAACTATTATGTGTCGTTTGTCATCCTTTTAGATGACAAACGACTTTTATTAAGTATAGCTTTCGCCCGCGGCTTCGCCCGCGTTAAATTTGGGGTAACACAGTTCCCCTTGCGCCTTATTGATTTGTAATAGCAACGCTAAGTTTTCCCTTCTCTTCCCTCTTTCTCCCTCACATCCCACTTTTTTCAAAAAAATATTAGCCTATGTCCGTCTCCTGGTTCCCAACTATCTCTGTACCAAAATTCATCCAAATCGGTTCAGCCATTAAAGCGTGAAGAGGTAACAAACAAACAAACAAACAAACAAACAAACAAACTCACTTTTGCTTTTATAATATTAGTAAGGATTGGCTTTACTTTTTAGACCTTGAAAGGGTTTTCGAGTTTACCATAGGTACAATAGAAATCAGACTCTACGAGTAGAATTTAATATTTTTTTTCGTTCCACATTATATAATCATGTATCGATCTATCCTTTAATAAGGAGTGTGTTTTATTTTTTTATTTCAGACTAGCTTCAGCCCGCGAAAAGAAAATATCTTTCTCTACCCTTTTCATCTCCCTTTCTCCCTCTTTTCTCACTTTTTTTTGCCTATGTCTGTCTGGAGACAAACTGGGTCCCAACTATCTCTGTACCAAAATTCATCAAAATCGGTTCGGCCATTTAGGCGTCAAGACGTAACAAACAAACAAATTCACTTTCGCTTTTATAATATTAAGTAAGGATAGTCACAGGCTGATTATGGTATAACACGATATTTGCTTGATAAATATGTCTGAAATTCTCTGTTTCAGCCTGAGTACCTACTTGTCGAGTTTAATAAAAGCGTTTGTGAAACAAAAATATTATAAGGCGTTGTAGTTCTCCCTATTTTAACATTAAAATAAGTCAAAATAAAGAGTACGAAATGTAACGTTCCTTAAAAAGTCGGAATTCTTCAGATTTTCTAATATTACGACCAGTAATAGCTTAAATATAATATTATTACACTAATATGTATCAATATGAATGTAGTAGGTTATTTATTTTATTTTTTAAACAAGTCGTAAAAATTGACATTTAATTTGTGCATCCGTGCCACAAAATTGGAAAGGAGAGATCATAAATTTATTGTTATCAATGTCAATATTTGATATAGATACATATTATTACAAAATAAAATAACCTAGACATTTAACAAAGTCGACAGCCGTTTTTGTACTTACACTGGAGCAAATGTGAAGAACTTCTTCAGGTTTGAGAACTGTTCCTTATAGTACCTACTGAGATTGACTTCCACAAAATGGGTTGCCATTCAAAACCATTGCATTTGCTTTGATGAAAACCAGCCTACGCAATATCTCTACACGCACAAATAAATAACTTAGTTTTAAACGAATATTAAAATATTTTATGCAAAATCAGCGTCCGATCGCATTAAATAAAGAACTATCTGCCGGCTCAACCTCTTAGCTAATAGCTCAATTTAGACATTTGGCATTCGGAAGTATTTCGTAATTGTCTCAAGGTATTTTTTGCAAAATCATTTAAAATATTCCATATAAGTAAAAACACTGGAATTAACACAAAAATACATTTCTTCATTTTTGCCGATAACATTCACTTTCAGAAAATTTTAACGTTATCGAGAGCTTTCTTTGAAGAATGAGTGATTAGCTAATTGACATTATTGTCATACTGTACTAGCAATTGATCGATACAGTAATTAATATTCTAAAATTAGCATTTCGTTAGGTTGAGTAAGGCTGTTCTAAAAAGTTTTGTTTATGCATTGCATTATGAGAATTACATTATATTAGGTAGATGTCAAGCGGTTCACCTTCTACGGGTACTGCTTTAGCATAAAATCAAATCAAAAGTTGTGCTAGATATAAAGACCGAATTTCATGTGAGATTCGTCACTTCACCGTATTCATCCGTAAAATCAGCACTTCAAACATGAAATTGGTTCGTTTTATTTGTGTATTTTGTGTTAAACAGTGGTTTCTGTGCAATAGAGGAAAAAATATACGATAAAAATATTATAGAAAAAAGTTTAAGAAAAAAGTACTTCGGATATTTTTTGCTCTACTTTTTCAATGTCTTGTAAATAGTTTTTAGAGAACAGTGTTTCCAGTGATAATAAAATTAAAATTAAAGAAATATTCCACTTGAAAATGCAATTTTATATGCCTACATACATGCACTTTCTGTTGCATTTATGTCGGAGTTTTTAATGATCTGTTGCGACAAAATCAGTTACGAAAATTATTCTTTATCGAGTCTCCCTGTTTCCAAATTAATAAATAAATAATAATAATATATCTTTATTTAAAAAAAAAAACGAAATTGATGACTGTTTGGGAATATTAAGAACGGAGTGTTGTTGACAAGGTATACCCTAAAACCCGGTCCCGATAATTTTAAAGTTTATTGGCTTTTATCTGACTTTTCGTATTTTGCATTTTGTCTAAAGTTCTGATTGTGTCTGTTTTCCATTTTAGGTCTATATAATACATTGTTTGTCGGCATTTAGAGAATTGGCTTGCGTGTATAGAATAGTGGAAAAGAATAGTATCTTAGTACACTATAAAGTGCACGAAAGGTCAGTCTATGTCATTTGGCATACACTGACATCTTTTTATGCACTTTAAGAAACCCTTAATAAGTTTCATTTTCTTCTTTTAATTCCCATCTTTTACTTACAGATCGTAGTTCTCTGCTTGGTCGCGGTGGCGTTTGCAGCCCCTGCCCAAAAAATAAACTACTCCCAAGATAATGTACAAATTTCTAGGTTTGAAAATGACAATTTGGGACTTGGAAACTACAAATACGCGTGAGTTTTACCTTATTTTTTCATACCCTATTCGTTAGGTATAATTTAAGCTTTATTTGTGACATACAAAACACATAATGAAAAATACATACAGACAAAAAAAATGCACAAAGCTACCGCTTATTTTATTTAAAAATCTCTTCCAGCAGATCTGCGGTAGAAGTGATTGATAAGAGCTTTATAAGTTTTTGTTATTAAATGTTCTGTAATTCAAATATAATAAAGTGATAAAAAAGGTCAAAAATAACTTAAAAGTCTATGATTGTGAACAAAGATGCATATGAATTGCATACATGCACATGTGTTTTTTATTCAAATATGCTTTGCTAGCTTTACTAGTATAGAGCACAAAGGCAATAAATAAAAAAACTAGGCAGACGATACTTTTAAAAGTTTCTAAGACTTTTGGTCATAAACAACAAAATTTAATTCCAGCTATGAACAAACTGACGGCCAGGGTCAAGAACAGCAGGGAGAGATAATCAACGAAGGCAGGGAAGACGAGTCAATCGTCATCAAGGGATCCTACACCTGGGTCGGCCCCGACGGTGTGACCTACCGTGTCATCTACATCGCTGACGACGAAGGTTTCAAGCCAGAGATCGAACAGGGACCCGGTGGAGCCGTCCCCTCTGCAGTCGTAGCGTCACTCCTTGGTTAATTAGACTTTGTTACAGTATCTTTATTATCACCAAAAATATGTATAAATAGAAATTATTATTAAAAAATGTTAAACTACTTTGTGTTTAATTGTGAATTCCATGTCACAAATATCTCTATGTCCTAGATACTTCTATTAGCTTGCTAAAAACTTCTGAAAATGTGTTATTCAAAGGATGGTAGGAAAACAGGGTCAGCGATTTTAAATTATCGCTTATATTTCAAAACACTTAAAATCCTATTGTGACTGATAAGATTTTAATAAAATCTAAGCATTCGATTGTGGAAACATATTCATGATGCATTACATTGACTTAAAAATACACATTTTCACCAAAGATAGCAACGATACTTAACCTTAACAGGTAAGCATTACCACATTGTTTTCTTCAGCAACAATGGAATGATTTATCACTGTCTTGTTCAAACTGTTACTGCTATACCCTTTTATATATCCGGCTGTTGCCATTTCTGCCTATAAAAAGATGCGCAAGAGATGCTTATACCCACATAATGTTACCATAGATATGAAGTCAATATATTTGTAATGAAATGACATTTCATTAATTCAAATTTGCTTCAAGTTTTCAATGAAAGTTGGACGGGGTGACGCCTGATTCAATGGCGCATGACGTTTAGATTATTTTGTACATTTTTCATTGTTATAAAAACTTGTAGAGAGCTAAATAAAGGGATATAATTGAGGAGGTGTGTGAACTTTAAATGTCGTTTCTTTGTATTTTCAGGTAAGATAAAAGTGTAACCCCCGAATACTGAAACGTCACTCAAAATTTAAGTCCCACTTAAGTTTAACAGAGACTCAGACGTTTGACCATACAAAATCTAAAGTTTAAGAGCTGCTCAAATGTTAAGCAGCCCTCACATTTTGAGTGACGTTTCAGTATTCGGGGGTAATTGTCATAGTTAAACGATATCGTTGTATCAAACAGTTTGTGGTTTATTTTAAAATCATCTTTAACATTTCTTCTTCTTATAATTATATTGTTATTAATGTTGTTTCGTTGCTCTCGGGATCCTATTCGCAACTGTTGATCGTTTAGTCGAGGTTTACAGGGTTGCTTTCGAAGTTGGAGGATAATGTTATTGAGTTATTTTTTTTCAAATTAGGAATTTCTCAGTCAGAGATTTTGTAAGTTGCCGGTGTAACATTCCCGTGATTTGGAAAGCACGTTATGTTTAAGTACCATTGGTCCTAGGCCTGGCGGTTTTGGTCCCCAGTCTGGTTTGGGGATCTTTGTACTATACAAGTAAAGGATCAGAGAATCAACTATATTTGCACTTATACTTGTGCACTCCCAAGTGAGTGCGCAAACAGAGTTGACTCTCTAAGTTGTCAATTATAGAACTTATTATATTCTATGTGTACTTGGGTACTCTTTATTAAATTAAGTCGCCATAATCGAAATTCGGTCAAGAGGATACTTATATCCTCTTTAAAAGTGACAATACTTTACCTTAGTAAAGTATTGTCACTTTTAAAATAAAAAATAGTACTTGTTAGAAGTCAATCCATAACCGTTATAAAATTGTTTTAACACACATTAATTATTAGTTTTTCTTTTGTAACTCTCCTGTCTGTAGATGCTACATAAAAGTAAATAAGGTCGTTATTTCATCAACCTAACATGGACTCGTACTAATAACACGTGTTATTAAAATAATAGGGCAACAAACTAGAATGTTAAGCTATGCCAAAGGGTCATTGCGAAAAGTTTAATTAATGAATGCCGCCTTCAAGTAACCCCAACAAACAAGATACTCTTATAAAATTATATGTTTAAGGTCTAATCTCTTATAGAGGTTTTAAAATCACTTTCATTATATCAATGTTCCTTATAATGGCACGATTTAAGAAGATTTAGCTAATATTACCTTTATTCTTATAATTTGGTTGGGTTAACCATAACAAGTCCAAATTACATGGTTATTATAAGGATTGAAAATGTGTTATTCTTATAAGAGCATTTACAATGCTTTTAAGCCATATAATATTGAAAACCTTATAAAAGCTTTTCATTTGGCTAATTGTTCTTATAACAGTAATGCATAAGCTAACTATGATACTTTTAAACTCATAAGAGCATTTTATAAGATGTCTACCCAACAAAAAAATAACAGCATTTTATATGGTCTTTACAAGAATGAAAGCAATCCATAATCACTTATATAGTCATTAAAAAAGTTATTATTCTCTAGATGGTCATATTAAAATATTTTATCTAACTTGATTTGTCATATTTTGGCCATTTTGGAATTGCAACAGAAATGTTTACTGTTACAATAACATAAAAAATGGATTCACAAGATTGGAAGAAGTTTAAGAGGAGTGGTGGCTATAGAAAAAAAGTTAAACAAGTTTACGAAAACATGATTAACAATACAGCCACCACTTCTACTGTTACGAATATAATGCTACAAAATGACCAACCTGATACCTACAAATCACTTGAGGGTTCCGTAAATAATTTTATGGAAGATGACAATAAAGTACAGGAAATCAGTGAGGAAGAATATAACAGTAGTAGTAGTGAAGTAGACATAAATTTAATTGAAGAGTTGAATAAGATGGATATTTGTGGTGATATCAGAGACTGGGCAGTAAAAATAATATTTCCCATATGGCTTTGAGTGATCTATTAAAAATATTACATAACGTATTACAATTTTTTCAAGCGCCGTATCTTTTCGGTTTGTCGTACAATTGAAATGACCAGAGTATCTGTTTCCGTTTCAGACTTCTCACACATTTTGTTTAATTCCTTCTCTGCTTCGTGAAAAGTTAGAAAATCAGATCTCTTCACTTTGCAATTCTTTTTTATTTGTTTTCATTATATTTGGGGCAGTAAAGAACGCCATCGATATCCCAATTGCTTGGAACTGCAGATAGTTTTGATTTCCCTTGGTATTATTGATGAATCTGAAAAAAAAACAACATATTATTATACTAAATACATATTTTTTTCCAAAAATTTCGGCCAGCTCAATAAACGCGAAAAAACTAGCTGTTCCATACATTTTGGTTGAGTAGGTATTGAACTTCGACCAATCACAAAGTGTGAAGGTATGTTTGAAAAAGTCTGATATTTACAATGAAAACATTTTCTTCGTACAATAAAATGTGTCCAATTCCATGGCCATCTCTTGTTTTGGACAGTGAGATCTTCTCTTTTTTTAAATTAGTAAACGTCCGTAAATACAACCATTGTAATAATACCTAAAATGTAATATAGCTAATATTAATATATCTACGGAATGATGAAAGGAACCCTAACGATAGATAAAATGGCGATAGCATGAGGAACAAATATTGCCATTACAGAGCTTATAATCTTAAAGAGATCTAATAGACGATGTGAGAATGCTATTACCCTTGTAAACGCGTTATTAAAAACATGACCTAATAATTATTCACATTTTTACCGTAAAACTACTCAAATTCAAGGGCGCGTTGATATAATTACACTTTTTGTACCACATTTTATCATATGTTTGAATTCCCAGACAGTTTTCACAATAAACAAGCACAATATACTCTCGGATTCAGGTACACTACAAAAAATAAATGAAATTAATGACTTACCGGTTCTTGTTTTCTTTAAAATACTTGTTGCTGCCTAACTGTAAAAAAACACTCAACAAAACACTTGTTGTAGAATCTCAAACACTGGCAGCTTTTTAATAGAATTTGTGTTGCCGCTTTAAGTTTTACTCCCTTGTTGCTCGCTATGATAAAACATGTATAAGGTTGCTTGGCTTTATTAACGCGTTCAACATGTCTCTTATAAGTGTATTAGCCTTTTAAGAGCAATCCTTTTGCTTTTATTAGTTCGACCCCCTTGTTGCTTGCTACAATAAAATACGTATAAGAAAAAGAAGCTAACAATATAGCAATTATAAGGGGGGTATGAGGTTATTGTTCTTGTAATTTGTGCCCAAACGCACCCTTATTAACGATAATACGGCTCTTATAAGTAAATTATTTTTGGCAATTTTAGCCACTATGCGAGGATTTTTTGTTTGTTGGGACGCAACGGCTTTTGTCATAACCTTTGTAATATTTTTTTAATTTTAATAGTAGCCCACCGGCATCGGGAACAGGGTCCAAGCTACCGGCAGTCAGGGCTCCAGAAAAAGGAACCTCCTCACTATACGAGCCGTATCCAGGAGAACCGCTTTCTGTATTAAGCCCTTGATCCAGCTGCCTAACGAGAGCCTCCTCAGGTATTGGTCGAGGCACTTGGCAATTAAGCCATTGACAGATACGACTATCGGCACAATTATCGCTGAGTCGACATCCCACATGTCGACAACCTCGCGAGCCAAGTCAATATACTTGATTTGCTTATCTTTCTCGGCTTTCACGAGGTTCTCATCATGCGGGACTGTTATGTCAACAATCATTGCGCGCCGCTCTGATCGGTCCACCACCACTATATCAGGCTTGTTGGCGACAATATTCCTGTCAGTGATGATGGAGCGATCCCAGTACAATGTGATATTGCCAGCTTCCAAAATTCGGAGAACTCTGAACATCTATTCTCGGGTTTTTATCAGTTTCAGTGCAGAAAATGTAATGATTTTGAATTAATGTTCTCTTTATAATATTTTTTTTGTTTAAATAGTGGATCTCACTAAATAAAATCAATAGCAATTACTATAATAAACCTTAATTGCAGCAGTACCCTAAAACGCTTTTACTTACCCTAGACACATTTGATCTATCAATTAAAATCTCTATTAAAATCTAAAATCTATTCAAAGGTGCATTGTAAAGAAAAACTAAGAAATTACCCCGTAACATTTACCTACTCTAGTAGTGCATCTGTCTGATATTTTGTCATTGTATCGTAACGTGTTAAGTTACGTTAAGTTTTCGTTCACCTAGTAGAAATGCCCACTAGCAATAAGTACATTATTGAACCGATCGATATGAAAGTTGTTATTCGTTCTTATTTAGATCAAACTAATCTCTTATTACGTAAGTGGTATGGTGTATGTTCCTATGTAGTTATTTCTTAACCTTTGAATATTATTTGTAATAACGGAAAAAGTAACTCTTATTACTAATTTGTATATCCGGAGTTCAAACATAAGTAAACATTAAAATGGCTATTAAAAAGTGGAACTTTTAATAGAGCTGTCATTACACGTATTTGTTTTTCAAATATATCATCTAGAGCATTGCTAAAGAAAACATTCGATTACTTCTATAACACTCAATCTTAATTAGTGGAATGATACCTAAAGTCAAATTGCGTTAGACCACGAAGTAAATGGCGAAACGAGTAAAAACTGAAACAAATGATCCAATTAAATTCCTCTAACCAGAACTCTTAAAATCTGGAAAACAATTTTATCAAGGAGATAAGAAAGACTTAGATAGACAATAATATTTTGAAGAACATAACATTAACATCCCAAGTTGAAAGTAAAAGTCATCACTCAAAATATTATTGTTTAGACTTGTTCAATAAGTATCTCTTGAGATGATACTCTAACTCAAGGTGAAGAGCATTGATCGGAAGATTCACGGTTGTATTTCCGGGGTATTAACCTTGCATTCAATTATTTAGATAGATTCCCATAATTATCGCTGTTGATGAAAAATATAAAGTTAAAACAATGGGATCGGTATGAGCGATATGAGTCATATGAGTTTTAAGTTAGCAAAATATAAAACCAGTGTATGTAAAACTACCAATAATCGTCGAATAATTCTTTTGCCAACTTAGAAATGCATTTAAAATTAAATGACTATCCAAACACAGATATAATACAAAGCAACAATTAGAACAATAGATCATTAATTAGGTCCGTAGCACTGTAAATTATCTTGAGTTTCCTGCCGATGGTCAAGTTTTTCTTACATCGTCAGCGGAACAGTTCCAAGACATGTTACTTGTAATTAAATGGGGTATTCAAAAGAAACAGGATGAATGTAACTGTGAAGAAGATATTGCGAGTACATATCCCCCAGAAGGAAAACTATGAAAGGGACATCTATCAAGCCGCAGTAAGCCCTCGTATCGGATTACTTCCCCCACCTCTCGCAGAAAATCTCGCAGAGTATACCAGTATACACTGTCTGGAAGGAAGAAACACATGACTACCATAATATAATCATCCCTCAACTATTCCAAGTTCCATTGCAAGTACCAACACTACCAACATATCTATTAATTGCTGTCAATCACAAGTTAAAGTTACAATTTTAGAAGATCAAAGACGATCGTAAAAGATGTCGAAGTTTGTTCTTTAACGTACAAAACAGTGTGTGTGTGAGTGGAAAAAGTAAGATAAGCATCAACCAATAACACACCTAACACATGATTATGACGTAGTACAATAATCAGAATAGTATAAAACCTGAGTTCAACTATGTAATGAGCACATGTTCAGAGGTGAATTCAATAAGTGAACTGGTAACATAATTATCATGAAATTGGTCAGTAGCTTCTTCGTAGTGATTAACCGAGTGTGCGGTGATTGTGTGAATTTTGTTGGTGTTTTTAAAAGTATGGTATTTCTTTCAGTTCGTGCTTTGTGCATTATTATCGGTAGACTGAGGAGCCGCTAGCACCACGCCGACCAAAAGTCGGGGTGTTGCTAGCGGCCCCTCTCTTTGTGCAGGATTTTCAGATGCTGCGATATGATTCCGATAACGGTGGTCTTGGCACCTACAGTTTTTCGTAAGTTATTTAAGAGAATTTTTCAATATTCGGTCACACCAGCTTTTGTGTTTTTCTTATTAGTAGCACTCATCCAACAAATATTGAAATATTTTTCGACAAAGGTACTTGAAAGAAATGATCGACTATGCCAATATACGAATGCTTGAAGAAGTGGGTTGTGTAGTGTATCTACATATTTAATATATATATGTAAACACTGTCTCACGACCACAAGTAGTCCGGGAGCTGTCATTAATGTCAACTGTCAGTCAGCATGATGGCGGGAAGTTGTAAGATAGAAGCGTTCGCTGGGCTGGGGCTTGGTGGTATGGTGAGCATGTGATGTAGTTAGTCAATTGAGTTATCCACATGTATCTCTAAGGGCGCTTAAATTATTTAATAACCTTTACCTAAATATATCTTTAACAATAGTACTATGAGGTCAATTCAAACTCAGTGCCAACCAATAGCAAGCCACATGAAGAACAAGGTTAAATTATATCATATACCGAATGGTATAAAACATGAATTCAATAACTAATGAGCACATAGTTCACAAGTTAATTCGATAAGTAAACATCGACATCATGAAACTAGTCAGTACATCTTTTCCGGTTATTTAATAAATGTGGTGTTCTTTTGAAGAATGTTTTAAATAGTGGGGTTTTACTTTCAGTTGGTGCTTTGTACGTTAGTAGCTGTGGTGGGCGTGGTGCTAGCCGCCCCACAGAATGCGCAGGATGTCCAGCTGTTGCGATATGATTCAGACAACGATGGACTTGGCACTTACAGTTTTTCGTAAGTTATTTAGGAGAATTTACCGAAATTCGGTTACGTCAGTTGCACACTGGCACTTCTTGCTAGTTTTATGGCTTGCGTTTTTCGTATTAGTAGCATTAACGTTTTTCACCTACTCAAACATGCACTTAATCAAAATAAATGCGTTGTTCTGTTGCGTGTCTACGTGTATGCCAAAAATTGTGCTTAAAACTGTTTTTGTTTATTTGCAGCTACGAGCAAAGCGATGGCTCTAGCCGCAATGAGGAAGGAGAGCTGAGAAACGCAGGAGCCGAAAATGAATTCGTCGCAGTGAAAGGTTCTTACATGTGGGTCGGTCCCGATGGTGTTACCTACGTAACACATTACACGGCTGATGAAAATGGCTATCACACAAATTCTGAACAAGGTCCAACAGGCGCAATACCCCCGGCAATCGCTAAACTTCTGGGTTACAAATAAGTTTAAAAAAATATCTATTAAAACACATATTTCTATGATTAAATTTGTTACTTCGTCCTCTACTTGGAAATTAAAATATCTTTTGAAATGGGTACTGAAGTTTTTTTTATAAATATGATCGACTACGTTTACACACGAACGCTAAAGACGCAAAATAAAATATTATTACGATGCTCGTGACATTTGATCTATGTCATTTAACTTTATAAAGTGTATTAATCATACCTTATTTTTGGATAATCAGTGATCACACACTCGTGTATTACTTGATAAGCCTTTTTCGAAAGAGCTTGGGATCTTGCTCATCCACGTCGTAATAGAAATGATACTGAAGAAGAAGAAGAAGTCGGGCGTTCTAATTTCTTTTATAGACAAGGTAAAAAATTAGAAGAGGGTTGGTCTATTTTCTTTAGCTTCAGAAACAATTTTAGAAGATGTTTTGAGTTGTGAAAAAAATTATATAAGAGCCTTTTCACCACGTAACTACATTACGCAGGGTTTTTTTTCAACCCTTAGTTGCCCTTATGGAAAGCTACCCCAATTTTTTTCTGCATCATATTTGTGTTACACTTCGTAAAATACGTCTTCGATTTCAATTATGTGGTGCCAATAGTCTCGGAGTTAAAGGGCTGTGACACACGGACATACAGACGGATAGAGCAAATCTATAAGGGTTTCGTTGGAACTCTAAAAATAATATACTGGTGACAAATATGAGTTTTTTTTTTATATTTAGTCAATCCTAACTAATATTATATATATATAATATTATAAAAGCGAAAGTGAGTTTGTTTGTTTATTTGTTTGTTACCTCTTCACGCTTTAATGGCTAAACCGATTTTGATGAATTTTGGTACAGACATAGTTGGGAACCAGGAGACGGACATAGGCTAATATTTTCTTGAAAAAGTGGGATGTGAGGGAGAAAGATGGAAGAAAAGGGAAAACTTAGCGTTGCTATTTCAAATCGATAAGGCGCAAGGGGAACTGTGTTACCCCAAATTTAACGCGGGCGAAGCCGCGGGCGAAAGCTAGTTTTAAATAAACAGATGTTCCATTCATTTTGACCGAGTAAAATAGCTATTTTCAAGGTTTACGCATGGCCACCATTTTGAAAATTTACGAAAGTTAGGCAGGCCAAATAATTTAAAGCCCATTATGATGGCACCACATTTTGGGCAGTAATTTACCCATCCGCACAACCAACGATAGCATTGTTTTGCTAGACTTATTAAGTAATCGCGCAAATGAGAATGCAATGAAAATAACAAAAATACACTAGGTTGCACCCTGAGCCATACTCTGTTTACATTTAGTTTATGAAAACCATGTAGGAATTAAATTGCAGAGAACAGACTAACTTTGGCAGTTGTGTTTCAAATTTAGGTTCAAATTAAATGTTTAACAATTTTTATCTCATTATTGTTTACCAAAACAAACTAATATTACAAAGCAGTAAGTTTGTTTGTATGCTGGTTGAGTAAGCCATACACGCTACGCGCTAACGCTGCGGTTTACCTGAGAGGTCATCTGTGCAGGTATGCCTACGCAGTTCAACCGAACATTGGTAGCGTGTGTGGGGACGTTCCGGTGTATCGGAGCTGTTTACAGTTTTTTTGCGATGTGAATGGGGACGATGACGCGCTGGCATTCAATTGCTAGGCCTTGCTTTAATTTACAACTGACGCCACCTGCGCAGACGACCGGAGTAGGTACACGCACACACGCACAGGTACACCGTACTGTGTTACTCGACAGAATTGATTTTCGATCTTGCGCCGGTCTCCTGCGCAGGCTCAAAATACTGCACAGGTCTATTCCGACACACATTCCGGTCAACCTGCACAGACACGCCTGTACAGGTAGACCTTACCGGTAAACCGTAGCGCGGCATGGCCGACCGACCCGCATTAGGGTGGATCGCTCTTGTATGAAAAAATTTTTTTTTTCGATTTCCGTTGTCGCGGTTTTTGCAAAAGATGCTTTGTTAGTATACGATAACACACCTTAAATATTACTTGGGTAAAATATTTAGAAGTACTGCCACAATGCCAACAAACTTTTGAAGAAATACCAAAATAAGGCACTTGCAGGACCTACTCAAAAATATAGTTTAATGCTACTATATTAACTTTATTTTATTTTATTTGTATGTTTACGTACCTAGTAGTATATTTACATAGCAAATTGATTTATTTTACTTGTTTTGATCATCGTAATAGCCCGCGAAAAGTACCAAATTTTTTGTAAATTCCCGCGTTTTACCAGCGAACGCGCGTCCCACGGGAGTGCGGCTGGGGGGTGCAGCGGTGGCGATATTGACTAGTTGCAACGTGTAGATCGATAGTTTGTATCGAGCCTTGACGGGAGAGAGTGAAATGAAAGGCGATGGCCTTTCATTTCACTCTCTTCCTTTATTTATAGGCTAATTGCAATCTGAACCGCATTATAGCCATTGGATTTGATGGGACAGCAGTGAATACTGGAAATAAGTCCGGCATTATAAGCCTACTAAAAAGAAAACTTCAGAGGCCACTTCAATGGATCATAATTATGTCAATTGCATGCCAATGAACTGCCACTGAGACTGTTTAAGCATCTCGACGGTACCACCACAGGGCCTAGAAGTTTCACAGGAGTCATAGGGAAAGCTTTGAAAGATTGTGAGTGCCTTCCCATCATACACTTCTCTGCGATAACATGTGAGTTACCCGATATCACTAAATCACGCAGTGACCTTGGTACAGATGAACTATATTTGTTTGAAATCTGCGATGCGATCAATAAAGGCTTTTGTGACATTAATGTGGCCAAGCGAAACCCTGGAAAAATAGTTCATTCCCGGTGGCTTACAACTGCAAATAGAATACTTAGGCTCTATATTTCCACCAAAGATCCATTAAGAAATTTACTAATATTGATAATAGTATATGCTCCGATGTGGTTTTCAATCAAAACACAACCTCACTGTATAAACGGCGCTTAGAATTTACATAAGATAATAGTACTAACCTGAAGAAGCTCTTTGACCCTATCATTCAGCGCAATGGATATTTCGGCCACTGCGAGAATATTTTAATTAGTATGTTGGCAGATCAACGAATTCATATAAAGGAATTGGCGCTCGGACGCATATTGAAAATTTGAAATCAACCTTCAGGCTTAGCTCCACTGAGATCCTTCCAATTACCGATATTTAATTTCGAGGCCACCAAATATTTTAATTTAACTGATTGGAACCAGTTTTCAGAGCCGCCTCTAATAAAACAAATAGATATCGATCTAATTTCTGCAGCTATCAGAAACCCAAAGTTGGTGGAAACTAAAATCTTACCAAAATTCCGCAATATGCCATGTCACACTCAGGCCACTGAAAGATGTATTTAATTAGTTACCGAGTCCTGTTCTGCTGTCAGACTGCGGACCAGAAAGAAGAAGGAAGGGTGGATCCGAAATAAATTAGAGTATTGTCGCATTATGTTTATGTTTAATACGAAAAAAGACTATAGAATTAAATAAGTTACTTTGAAACGGGTTTTTTCTTAGTTTTCAACCAATTATTATTAAAAATGTATTGTTGTTTTGCAATTTTTATGATACTTACTATGTTAGCTATAATATAAACGGCAATTTCATAAATAAACAGACATTTTTTGCAACTTAAAAGTGTTTTTATTCATTGCTACCTGAACCCTATTTTTGAGGTATTTTTGGTAAATTACTTGAGCTGGTGGCAGTACTTGCAATAACATTTTGACAATGCCGTAATAGAAACATTTAATTATGACCCTATTTGGCACCTTTTCCACAGCCCGCCATTTCAAAAAAGTAAAAAAAAAAAAAACGATCCACCCTAACCCGCATTAACACATAGACATATTTTTATCTCGTTCTACGCGGATAAAATCGCGATGCACCGTTAGTATCATATAAGTATTATTAATGATATAGTATATATCCACAGAAAAATCAACACTCTTGCCATGTTGCTATCAATTGCTCATTAAAAAAACCATTTCGAAAGAATCCATCTCAGACATTCCCAAATTGTTTCGTTACAAATTACAAAGTAGTAGTCAATACGCATTGCAGAGATTAGTTTAAATAGGCGTCTACAGTGATGATTACAGGTATGTTGTAATACAATATTTGGAATAGTATAAAACCTGAGTTCAAATAACTAATAAGAACACTAGTGTCTTCGATAGTTATACAGTAATCATGAAACTGGTCAGTAGATTCTTTGCAAAAGTTTAAAAACCTTATGTTACTGTGAAAAGTGTTGTTAATAGTGCGGTTTCACTTTCAGTTGGTGCTTTGTGCGTTAGTAGCTGTGGTGGGCGTGGTGTTAGCCGCCCCTCAGAATGCGCAGGATGTTCAGCTGTTGCAATACTACTCGAACAACGATGGACTAGGCACCTACAATTTTGGGTAAGTTACTAAGGTTGAATATTCAAAACCATAACATACCACACGCGCCTCAAAGAGATGTCAGCCAAGCAGAGGGGCCTGCCAGGGCCACCGCCTGCCGGGGACGGGTCTGCGGGTTGTTCGAAAGAGTTACCGCAGCCCTGGAATATAGAGGGCAAAAGATTGCCCATTCGCAAAAAAAACCCAGCACACCTGCGTAAAATATTTTTATTCAAATTCCGAATAGTTTTCAAAATAAATTCTTTCTTTGTCTTTGAAAACCTTGCCAGTTGGACACCTTAAATAACGCAATAGAAGTTGTTAATGTATGAATTGAACTACATGAAAGGTATTTCTTAATTATTTAAATAAGGCTCACCAACGATATATTTACACTAAACAAAAATGATAAACACAATTCTTCAATGCTCTGTAAACATGTCAATTACAAGAATGCACAAAACTCTTATGAAAGCTAAGACTAAGATTCTTCTATTACAGTTTGCTACCCTTTTTGTACTGAGTAAAACCCACCCACGTTCCTTCCATTGCCCTTTATATTCCGGGGCCGCGGTATCTCTTTAAACAACTCTCAACCAGTTTGCTACCTTACTGTTAAATGTTAAGCAAAGAGTGAGGTTTTTCAACTATATCTCACCAGAATGATAACTCCTCTTGCCTTTTTATATTCACAGATATGAACAAAGCGATGGCTCGAGTCGCGATGAGGAAGGAGAGCTGAAGAACGCAGGAGCCGACAACCAATTCATTGCAGTGAAAGGTTCCTTCTCGTGGATCAGTCCCAATGGCGTCAAGTTTACCATACAATATATTGCTGATGACAAAGGCTATCAACCTATGATACGAGGTCGAGTAGGAGTAAACCCGGCGGTAGTTGCTTCACTTCTCGGTTAACTCACTGTAAATTCCCTATTTACAATACCAAATGGGCTGCTGATATTAATAATATTATCATATTGATTAGTTCGTATTATTTCGAGATTTTACTGATAATGCACATATTTTTAACAGAAAAGCTTGATCCTGAAGCAGTAGCAAGCAGGTTCAAACTTTCGTTTTAAAAAACAAAAGATGAAATCACTTCACAAACCTTGTAATATTTTATTTACATCATGAAGACACTTATCATTATAGCATAAGTGTTTGAAACTTATCTTCAAAGCTTTTTTACTTGACATAATATTCTAATTTTAATTAATTCATACCAAATTCACAATAAGTGCCCAATTCGAAGTCTGGCTTAAGGAAATCTCTTTACGTGGTATATCTACTCATATTACATGATTGTAATATTATTATATTTATATAGATTTGGGCATGCTTCCACCGACAATCTGTAGTATTGCCGCTTCCTGTAATCCTGTCTTTAATAAATTGCTTTTAGCTATAAGGCCGGCCACTGTAAAATGTTTTCGTTAAGAACGTCAATTCTAACGTTCGTAAAGAAAACATTTATAATAATATAGAGTATCCTTTTGTCCCATAAAAAATTGTATTACAAATAACAATATTACATTCTGTTATAAAAAAAAAACAGTAGTATATTATTGATGAATCAAAACTGCAACGTGGTTATTAAGAGGGTCATAAAAGTAACCATTATGTAAATGAAAAAAATGCTAAAATAACTCTCACATTGTAAAAAATATTTACTGTACATTTAATTAAAAAGGCCAAAGAAAAGATGGATGGATTGTGTAAAGAATGATATGAAAAAGAAAGGAGTAAATGATGCCAAGACTAGGTAAAAATGGAAGAAGAAAACATGTTGCGCTGACCCCAAATAGATGGAACAAGGGCAGGAAAATGATGATGAAATGTACAACAACACATAGTGAATCGAGAATAAACTGTCAGACTGCATAGTCTCTGGTTTCGAATTTTAAATTGTGTGCTTGGTCGATGGCTAAATGTTCGCCTTTGACATACATAACAAGCAAAACGTGGGTGTACAATTAGGTGTTTCACTACCTTACACTTCGTGGTTTACATGGGTGAAATTATGTTATATATAAGACTTATGTTTTTGCTACCACGATAGCGACCCAAGCTTACTTCATAAATGGATCACCCTGTCAAAATTTCTGTGTCTGTCTTGTATTTTGAAAGAACGCAACACGCAGACAGACTCGATAATAAATTGTGTTAAATATATGGGTCCGAAAGTCATTCCTCATTTATGACTTATAAGGAGATATTAAACATTACAAGGTCCAGGCCCCTGGCTACAGATGATACTATAAGTCTCCAATAAATTTTGAGTACCTCTTAAGATGTAGCTCCAATACTCTGGGTCAAGGTGAAGGAGCTACGACTTAAGATTCTCGACTCGACAGGTATTTCCGGAGTTTGAATCTTAGCTTTAATTTTATTTGCAGATTTATAATTATCATGATTATCTCTTTGATTTCATTTATTTAATGCTTTAAACACACAAATGTACAGAGTCGGACTTGATGATTTTCAAATTGATTAAATTTGAGTTGAGATAATTTCTGTATCATCACGTACGCCTAAAAAACAAGAGCCAAGTTCACAATTAACTAAAAAGAAATACCAACAGGAAATTCTCGGTAGCAGCTACGGAGTCTGGATGTGTGCCCATTTGATGACAATAGGCTAGTACCCTATTACATACGACATAAAACATAACTGGCGAAATGTGTGCTTACTACAAGTTGATAATGTTACGTTATGTTGACAACTAAAATTAGGTATTCAGCCCAATAGCTCACATATGGCTCGAACATATTGGATAAGTGTCGGGTTACAAACACTTTCTAAGCTTTCGTTGTCGTCGAAGGCATAAACTAAACCAAATGTACCACAAGTACCTCCTGGCTGAATTGATTCCTTCTGAGCAAGATTATGTCACAAATTATATTCACCTTGCTGTTTTAACCGTCATCAAAAAAAAGGCGGAGGTTCTCAATTCCACTGCATTTTTTATGTTTGACTTACTTGAATACTTGATTTATTTAACTTAATTTCTCTGATGATTTTGGGGCGATTTTAAGATTCTTTTTATAATCGAAAGGGTATGCTCCTGAAAGACTCATATGAATTTTATACAAATTGCTTCAGTAATTTATGTGTTATCCTTACTAATATTATAAAAGCGAAAGTGTGTTTATTTGTTTGTTTGTAACCTCTTCACGCTTTAATGGCTAATCCGATTTTGATGAATACAAGTACAGAGACAGTTGAGAACCAGGAGACGAACACAGGCTAATTTTTATTTTATAAATGGGATCTGAGGAAGAAAGAGGGAAGAAAAGGGAAAACTTAGCGTTGCTATTACAAATCAATAAGGTGCAAGGGGAACTGTGATACCCCGAATTTAACGCGAGCGAAGCCGCGGGCAAAACCTAGTTTAATAATAAAGTATCTTTATAATAAGGACACGAACACATGTATAGTGTTCACTTAGCACTGTGTAAATAAGGCGCAAAAAACTGCAGGTAGCAGATACTGTGTTATACCGATTTAATGCAAGCAAAGCCGCGGGCAAAAGGTAGACTTCCATAAAACAAATTCTTCATATGTAAATGACGGTAAGCTATAATCTCTTAATAGCAATGAAAAATGAATACTCAATTAGAAATTGTGTGAGATACCGAACTAAAAAAGCTGTATTTTATTATATTACATTCGTTTTTCTGCAAACTCTCTACACCCCAAAATCTGTTGCCAAAGCGGCCTCTGCAGATGCCTCCGTCAGTACCGTGCACGTAGTGAATAGGTATTGGGCCGATAACAATGTACAGCGCCATCAAAATCGATGAAATGATAAGCAATGAAAGAATGATTTCTACTAATAAACCAGATTTATTAAAAAGAAAAACGAGGTTTCCGGCGACTGGGACCGCAATTAACTAGGACCGCGGTCCCAATCACCGGATCTGTATAAAATAAATAATTTTCTTCCGGCGACTGGGACCACTTATATGATAACTGAAATAAAAAAAAAATTACAGTCAAACAAAAAAATTTTAGATGTAACAATTGAAGAAAAATCCTTTTTGATTTAAAAACATCATTTATTGATAAAATAAAAACAACCACTGACTAGAGTTCTGTTATTTAAAACTTTCGTTATTAAAACATAGTGTATGTTTTAGATCGTGTTAACAACAATAAAAAAAAATAGTCTTTAACTGGTACCGTAAATATAATAAAAAAAAACACAATAAAAATAATAAACGTGGTACTATCTATGTCAATCACAATTAGTTTAAAATGGCCGTTATGGCTTCACACAAAATCAGTCAAGTAAGTAATTATCACAAAATCAGCTTTTTTTTTCCGGATGGGAAATCATCCAATGACTTCCCCCGCTCTGGGCGGAGCAGGGGGGCATGTCAGACTTGTACTGACTAAAACCCACCCATGTTCCTTCTATTGCCCTTTACGTTCCGGGGCCGCGGTATCTCTTTCGAACAACCCCGGCAGGCGGAGGCTCTGGCAAGCCCCTCTGCTTTGCTGACATCTCTTTGAGGCGCGCGTGAAACACGAACGCGCCATCGACACGGCCTGTCGTCAATAGACGAACGGACGGTGAGCTACCCATTGCTCACCGTCCACAGGCCCGCATCTACGGTGGCCGGGAGTCGTCTCGCCGGCGCCCGGGGCGTCTCCCACGGCGGCTGGGTTGGCTTGATGTTCTCTCCCTCAAACGCCCGGCCACCTCCTTTGCTAGCATGACTGCTTCGCAGAAGGAGGTGGCCGCTTCCCATTCCCTGTTGCTCCGGACCATGGACTGAACCAGGACCGGACGTGAGAGATCGCCGCCACCGATCGCCTCTACGAGGGCACGGCGGTGCTCCGCCCAAGCTGGGCAGATCGCCACTGTGTGCTCCACCGTGTCCTCCGGGCGATCGTCACAATACAAAATCAGCCTTAACTGTGTTAAAATATAAAGTTAGAGAGGGATAGTACTATAATACAATGCTATTCCCTTTGTGTGTATTTACCTGCATGTGTAAATTATGTCAAAACGGGCTAGCTTAATCTATTACTAAGCGCATAAGATAAAATCATGTCTAGAACGAGTCAATGATATTTATACAAATAATTCATAAATTTTTTCGTTTGACTGTACTAATTTTGGCTTGAATAATAGATGTTTTTAAGTTATCTATGAGTGGTCCTAGTCGCTGGAAGAAAAATATTTATTTTTTACGAATCCGGCGACTGGGACCGCGGTCCTAGTTAATTGCGGTCCCAGTCGCCGGAAACCTCAGAAAAACCACCATTTTCTATTGAAACAAAATGTTTAAATTTATATATCTAATATAAACGTGTTGACAATGTTCGTTCCCATACTTCTCCGAAACGGCTCGACCGATTCTTATGATTTATTTTCATGCAAGTCTGAGAATCGGCTCCTATCTATTTTTCACACCCCTAAGTGATAAGGGGGGCCTGACCAGAGCGGGTGAAACCTCTGGGCACAGCAAGTATCAGCTAAACAAATCACTTATTAAATATATATAAATTCTAATAAGTTTGACAAATCTTTTTACAAACACGAAACATTAGCAAACGAAGAACCTTCTCTAATTATCGAAATAGTTTAATGTAATCATACAGTAATTTACAAACCTTTTATTAATACAAAATGTGTGTCGAGTTGCTAAAATCATTATCTCTATTGGCCAACTACGTTTAGGTACAAAGTTACAAACACGTGGAGGTCGAAGGTAAATGTCATCTTGCATTATTATTGATTAGCTGATTACGCCTAAAGTTTATAAGGTTTGAACGATAAGTTTTAATCACATAATTAATAAGGTTTATTGTTCTAACGGAGCAAAGGTACTGCTTACAATAAGTGAGTACCTACCTACAAGTTCGTCTAATCAGGCACGAGAAACGTAAGCTTGATTCTGAAAATTAAAATGTAGAAACTTCTATTCCTAATTCTCAAAAGATACACATATCTTCATGATCGTTTTAACACACAGACATTTCGAAATTATTCGATTTCAGGCGAGATTATTGGTTTTCAGGGAGTTCATTGTTTAGGTAAAGATCAATTTGGGTTTACACTAATTTAAGATTCAGTAAGGAAAAATAGCTTTCTCCATACAGCTGCTTTCTGTTCTAGCTTTCTGAAAAAGCGTTCTTTTTCCATTCAAAATAAAGGGCGAAATACCATAAAATTGGGAGCTTATCAAACCGATTAGAAGTAACGCAGTTCGACGGATCATTTAAGCAAAGAGTTCAAGAAAATCATACATATTTTTCCAATTACACAGTTCCACAGTGACATCAACAAAAAAAATCCTACCTGCTGTCAATCAAAACAAATTAAAGGTAACATCTTGTACCTTTACATATAATTAAAATCACAATTTCGAAAGGTTCCCATCAAAGACGTCCTCAAACACTTCGCGGCTTACCTTCGCCATGTCGTAGGAGTGGTCAAACATACAAAACATTGTAACAAGATGTGCGTCAACTAATAACAGTATGTTGTAATGCAATATTCGGAATAGTATAAAACATGAGTTACGATAATGCATGAGCACATAGTTCAAGTAAACTCGATACGGTAAACCGTTTAATAGTGATCATGAAATCGGTCAGTATAATTATTTTGTGGTGTTTTTTAATTAAAATTTAAATATTTTATTTGTGGTGTTACTGTGAAAAGTGTTGTTAATAGTGCGGTTTCACTTTCAGTTGGTGCTTTGTGCGTTAGTAGCTGTGGTGGGCGTGGTGCTAGCCGCCCCTCAGAATGCGCAGGATGTCCAGCTGTTGCGATATGATTCAGACAACGATGGACTCGGCACCTACAGCTTCTAGTAAGTCACCGACACTCAACTGAAAATCCTGAAAAGTTGCGTTCCTCGGTTTGCTAATGATCAAACCTATACTCACTCCCTTGAATAGGATTATGGGGAAATTATTATTATTAACCTAACCACTGCTCAGGACAAGCCTGCTTCCATTCCTTGGGGATTCCGATGGTTCCATGTAAGAAACATAAAAGATCATGTTATTTTATTCAACATGAACATACTGACTTTCTGCTTGGCAAATGTTTCCGCACAGTTTTCCAAGGTTTTTGGCGGATTTCCGATAAAGAATTCTGAATCATCATGTCCCCTGATTTGGTAAATCAAAACTTGGACTCCCTACTAAAATATTCTGCTTTATTCACAGCTGGGATCAGGACGATGGCCAAAGACATTATGAAAATGGAGAGCTGAGAAATGCAGGAGCCGAAGATGCATTCGTCGCAGTGAAGGGTTCTTACTCGTGGATCGGTCCCGATGGCGTCAACTACACCGTGAACTACATTGCTGATGAGAACGGCTACCAACCCACCATTGAACAAGGCCCAGGTGGAGCTGTGCCCTCAGCGGTAGTTGCTTCACTCCTTGGTTAATGCGTTATAGTAATAATAGTCAAATTTGTTAAAATAAAGTTATTATAAAACCTATTATTTACCAATTTTATTTCCGTTGCTTTTGTCTAATATATTTCCGAAATATTTATCTAATATATTTGGAAAAATAACGAAAACCGTGAAATCAAAAACATCTATAGCGTAGCACTTAGAATGATCTCAAGCCTGATCTTCAGAATCAGCAATTAAACCAAGAAATAAACTGGTGCGTTTAAAGTACCATCTTGTAGCTCAATGCGTGTTGTTAGACTCAATTTAAATCCAACCTGTATGGTACCTCCTACAAAGCTCGATTGCTACCGCTGGCTTCGTTTAAATCCAAGAAGGTGCAGGTAGTTGTGCAGCATGGGCAGGAAAGGTGATGGGACATATCCTAGAGCGACGCTCCAAACCAGCATTGTATTCAGTATGATTTGAAGACACCCCATTTGGCAGAGGCCAATTATGGCCCCATGAAACTGTCGAGTTGTATCACAGTTGGTAGCGTTACTTAAAGCTGTTACCGCAAGTAGCAATTAATGGCCTTTCTACAGTATGGGCACATTGCAAGGGAGATAGAAATATGGGCCAGAGAGGGCTCAATCTTTACAACAGTACAAAAAAGTAGAATACTTTACCAGTAAGATGTATAAAATTTGAAGTTACACTTAATACGAACTCCTTTCTGATAGATTAATCATAGATTAAATACAATATAAAAACTTTTCAATTAATCTGTCAGGAGCACTGTGTAAATGTCAAAAATATATTTTTTCACCAATATTTTATAAAAATTGTATTAAAATCTACGAGAAGAGAAATTGCAAAAATATTGCGTAAATGTAGCTCTTTCTTTTAAAGAGCATCTATTTTTTAATTGTTAGAAGAAGGTTCCTGTTTAATCAATGTAAGTAATAAAAACGAGTATTTTGAAACAAAACAAAATAGTCCGTGATATTAAAAAAACATAGTCTTCTTATATATTTCAAAGTAGTTTAAATAAGCTGAGAGCTGAATTAACTCAATGCTATAATTATTTTTATAGTGGACGTTATGATGACTCTTACTCATTTATTACCTTTTGTAATTTTTAAACTCTTGCAGTTAAAATGGTAAAGGGAACTTCTTATCCAACTGGAAACACAGGGGAGATGGTATTAACGGCAATCAAAAAACTGATGAAAAACACAGGTTGGACTGCACGCACGATTATAAAATTTATAAGGATGGAATTCCAAGTTCAAGACCCGAAAATAAGCAGAAAAGTTTCCAGGCAAGTCTTGTTAAACGAATGTCGAACGAAGTTGTTTTGTTAAACGAATTTTACTGGATAAACAAACTTAACTAGCTGTGGTTGTGGTTTCACCCGCTGCTCAGCTCCTTTTCTGGAGAGGGGTTTGTAAGATAGTAGCCGCTTCTCAGACTGAATATGCATAAAAATGGGTCGAGCCGTTTCGGAGGAGAATGGGAACGAACATTCGAGACGAACAGACGAGAATTGTATGCATATTTACATATTATATAGATTAATAATATCAAGTGAACAATTTACAGGTCTTATAAATAAACGAGAAAGTAGCTACTTGTTTAACCAATTGAGTCTGAAGTTTCAAGAAAATAATTGTAACAATTGCGGCAATTAGAGATTGTGATGAATTAATTAAATAATAATGACTATTATACTAAAACATCCTCATATTGCGGAAAGAAGTATTTGATCAACCGTTCCTTGATTCCGCATACCAATGCAGAATTAAATTGATGCCACGTTCGTTTGAGTTACGATTTCATTATGTGAAATCGAACGCCCTTCACCTTTAGTGACCGATCAGTCATTTGTGTAATAACTAAAACACCAAATCCAAACATATTCTATGATAAAGAAGATACTAAGTTTCTACTGTCTCTATAAACATTTATCTGATTAAGAATTCGAGAAATATATATTATCTAAAGAAAGCGGTATTACTAGCAAATTTTAGGGTCCTGTAAAATTAAGAACAATTCCTTTTTTTTTTTCTTTGGAAAAATAATCAGTCATCAGACTGTCTGTAAGTATTTTTAGTTGGTCCTTATTTTTCCTCTCTTGGCTAAAAGCCTCCCCGATTCCTTCCACTGGCTATCGATAGTGTTCTTTGTTTTTTAACCGACGAAAAAAAGGAGGTTCTCAATTTGACATGTGTATTTTTTCTCCTTATGTACGAAGACCCGAATGTAATTTGTTGTAAGATGTCGTTGTGTATGGATATTACGTAGCGACATCTGCCTAGATAGATGATAACGGCGTTCCGTCTAGTCTACGGAACCCTAATTCAAAACAAGGCTAAAGAAAGGAAATACGCAATTACTAATCTATATACAGTTGATCCATTTGATGGTTTATGCAAAGTGTGTGATCATCAGCAACGCTCTACAACGGCCTTGTTATTTAAGAGCTCTCACACTTTTTTTTCGTTCAAGGCGTTGATGTTTTCTTTTGCTTGTTATGTCAAGAATTTGAGGATCTTGACGTTTCTATTAATCTTTTTTTATTCCTAATGGTTTAATTAAAATATCGTCTTGTAAATTAGACAACAAAAGTTTTGAAATAGTGTTTTTTTATGCTGTTGGCAACAATTTTACATACGGTATTATAGTGAATGTAGTAGAGAAATAAGGAAGTAAACCAATTCCGATTGTCATTATCGGCCCATCATCCTGACCTATTTCAGAACCCCCTTCACAACGTCGTCAAGGTTCTCTGTTTGTTTCGGTTTTTAGGGCACATTCATGACGATTCTAACTACTAAACAGTAGCTATGTGGTGAAGTTACGTTCCAAAAGTGTGTATTTTATAAGCCAGAGTTAATAATGTATTTTATGTAAAAAGTATGGAAAAGGTTACAGCACAGTTAGAAGTGCTACAGAAGATCAATTTGGGTTCAACACGATCGGTATCTAGCTAGTAAAAAATTAAGTTAAGTGATGCAAATTCAGAACACCAAATCCACATTACTTCAGCACCTGGTGCTGCCACTTGAAAGTTTAGTTGAACCCGAAGAGCCTCAAATCCTTGAGAGTTAAACTAAGCTCGAAAACATTAACTAATAAATTTATAAATATATTGCAGGGCATTAAAGCGTGGTGTAAGACTGGGGCTGCTGCAACTGGAGCAGGGACGCTACAGACTCAACGAGATGTCTCGTCTAGCGAGGTCAGTGTCCCCGTGCCAGCAACGTCAGCGCAGGAAGCAGCGGGCCCTGCGTGTGCGCAGCCGTACACCTTCTGCAAGTTCCAGGATCGATAACTTCAAAAGCCGTGGAAGGTGTTAATGCTTTACAGAGTCAGTGTCTGTCCAATATGAATGCATAATAAATTCTAAAACAAATTTGAGAATTGTTTTGTTGCTTACGTTTTTAGCCTATTTCCTACTTAGCTGACTTTAAAGGTGGCTATTTCAAATTCATTTAATAAGTATCTTATATTTCCTGCCTTGATACAGAACGACACAACTTAGGTAAAATCAGCTATAATACCATTACTTATTAAAATACTTCTTTGCCAAATTATGCAACTTTAGTTCAACAAAACCACTCCAACAGGAAAAGCCAAAAAAGTTATTTTTACAGAATGATTTATGAAATTTATTATGTATTAGGTACTATTTGTTATGCAGGTTGAAGAACGCCTGATAAGTAATCTTTAATAACGCGTTGGTATAAACATTAGAGATGGAAGATTCTACAGGCGCTGCGCTGTTCCTTTCTTTTAACACTTACATTTGTGATTGGGTCCCCTGTAATATTCACGTCCAATTAAAAAAACTATTGACTTTTTAGCGAGGGGTGAAACTATTATAGTGGCGTTATAAAAAAAAAATATTCCATGACATACGTAGAGAAAATAGAGATTATAGCGCCGCAGGTGGGGTAATAGCAACTTAGCCGCTAATAAACTATGTGAGAACAAAAAGAAGTACAAGCTTTTGCTGATGTTACGTAGGAAAATTATTATGTTTATAACGCTTTAAATAGGTTAATTTTAAAATACAGAAATTGGTGGAATAAAACTTACTTATATATAATACACAAAACTTTAAGATGCAAATAATCCCCCCGAAAAAAAAATACTTTAACTATTGAGAAAAATACAAGTAATACAGCAAAACAATCTTGATGTACACATTGAGCCTAGCCTACTTGTAAGATTAAGATTATAAATTTAGTAAAAAAACGCATCCTTCAAAGAGCGATATCTCTATATTAACTGCTGAGAGCTAATCGGTAATTACGCCTCATTTGCACATACCTGTTTTATTATTGTTTCAATGCAATCTAACACAATAGAGCTATTAGAATAATAATTATATCCATGCGTCTTCAGTTCAAACTGCCCTCTGATTTCCCATCTGCATCGGTAAAACTTACCAAGTTCAGTACCAAGGGTTAGTTTAAACACCATGAGCATTTTTAAATTAATCAACCCTTTTTTCGGATGGAAAATCATCATTCCCAAGAACGGAAGGGATTTTCAAATATGCACTGACACTGATCTAGAGCCAAAGTATTTATTGCGGCAGGCAGTGCGGTCGAGAGTCCTGAAGCGTAATCCAATGCGGCAGATTGGATTAATCAACGTAATTGTTGATTAATCCAATGCGGCATCACTGCGGATGCGGGAGCACTCAATCAGAGCATTCAATCAAACTCAAGCGCATGTGCCA
Source organism: Ochropleura leucogaster (assembly GCA_958449745.1). NCBI lineage: Eukaryota > Metazoa > Arthropoda > Insecta > Lepidoptera > Noctuidae > Ochropleura > Ochropleura leucogaster. The sequence goes on along the minus strand of OY288204.1, from coordinate 9,870,680 downwards.
TCATATCCCATCCCGTTTGGATCTCAGACTTTATCTCTTACAAACGTGCAAATGTCCAAACTCAAAATTTGCCACCGTGCAATGGGACGCAGTATTATATGTGTTACATTAACAGTCCAGGCTAATATTCACAACGCCATCTACGTGACATAATATCCATAGAAACTACTCACGGAACTTTTTAGTAGCTGACGCTGGATTGGATTGGCCACGTCTGCTGTATGCCTAATGAGCTGTGGGTCAGAATATCCATTACATGGAGCCCTGAAACAACTAAGACGAGCTGGACAGAACTAACAACCAGTGGTTGATATTGGCCCTGGTTCGACACACCTGGATGTAAAGTGAAAAGGCCTTTGCCCAACTATAAGACGACGCAGGCTAACAAAAACAGTAGTGCTCATCTTCGTTATAAATGAACTTGTGCAACATTTCATACTTCGAGATCCACTGGTTTAGGCGGGGCGTTGGCTGTCAATGAATGAATGAATGAATGAGCAAGATTTTTATTGACTGGGTGGAGACCAAGGTTACGTCAAGTACATGACAAAGTTGAAAATAAGATTTTATTAAAATAGTACCTATGAGTACGTACTATAATATACCACTTATAGGAAAATCATGATTTGGCTTATTTACTTTCCTCTTAAAAACACCTCTTAGTTGGAGGTCTTTGTAAACCTTGTTTTATAATATACACTCAAGAGCAAAGAATCCGGGTCACTTATAGAAACCTATAAATTTTGGTAAATGGTAGCCTCATGAAATAAATTGTGTTTAATAGACGACAGAGAACACAAGGCGTTGTTTTACGCATCTGCCTAACTCGTTCCAAGCATGCTCGATCTTTTTAATATCTGGGCTGTCTGCTGGTTACTCGATACGAGTTATGTTCAGCTCTTAAAGGTAGTCATTCACAATCCAACCAGGGGCCTAAGTCTACTATTACAATAGTGTCAGAATGGTCGATCACTGATCGTGTAATGGTTGATTTTGACAAGTTTGGTAATCTACTACATACTAAACTTGTCAAAATCAACCATTATGCGATCAGTAATCGACCATTCTGACACTCTTGTAATAGCAGACTTAGGCCCCTGTATGAAGTCAGCCATTATCATGCATAAAAATAGCATCCTCACCCAAATTGACCATAGATGACCGAAAGTATTGGTTAGGGATTTCTTCCACATTCCCTACTTACAAAGCCGTTTTCTATGAACACCATGTCTGTGCGACCCTCAGATGAAATTCCGGGCCACAGTACAGACCCACCACCGTAGGCTACTTTTTCTTTCGATTTCGATGCAGGATTGCTTGAATCTTTCTCTGGTTTTCTATAAACTTTGTGTCTTCCATAGTGCTTGTAGGTAGAGTATACATTTTGATTCGTCGAAGAACGTAACTCTTGACCATTCTTCAATAGTCTTTTACGAGTCCCATGTTCCAGTTTAGGGCCATCTGCAGGTCTAAGTAGTTTCAAGTTAGGTTCAGTAAGACGTCGTCTTACTGTCCATGCGCTGAAGTTTCTCCCTCCGATGCAACAAACTGATTTGTAAGTTCAGTTCCCGTGAGAAAACGATTACGAAGTATGGTGTTCACCAAGTATCGATCTTCTTGTGCTGTGGTAAGCCTGGTTTTGCTTTTTCCTGGTCTGCGTAGATTAGAACCAGTTTCCTCGTAACGACTGTTGACAGCGACACACCGAGAGTCCTGGCTATATCGCGCTGACTCCGGTCAGTGTCCAGCATTGTGAGAATTCTGCTTCATTATTCAGATGTGCAACATGATTACAGCTTAACCAGTAAATAAAAAAACACTATTAACCACTCTGCACGACAAAATTTTGACATATGACACATCAGCTGAATCGGTGGGGTGACGCGAATTGTCATGAAATTCAAGATTTTTCATCAATTTACAGCATTCAATTTTGTTATTAAAAATAAGTCACCGGGGCTGTTTCATATGATAAGTTTGAAGTTTATATTTCCAAAAACCTCATAAGGTCGATAAAACGGCGTCAATCTATTGTAAAATGTGTGTAAAATATATATTATTACACCCTTCCAAAAATTAGGTACTTTAAAAAAGCTGGAAATAATGCACATACACAAGACAACCCTTTGATAATAAAATCGGAAATCCATAATAAAAACAGTGACATTCCATCTGCATTCTTATTTTTGCCATTTTACGTATAAATTCAAAATAAAACACGATACAAATCTCGACAAAAAATACTAAAAACTGTGTTGCAACATGACAGTTCTTAGTGCTGACCGTAAATCTAAGTTTCATCATTACGATTAAAAAGTTGCATTCAACCTAATCGATATAATCGTAATGGAGTAAACTTTAAAAAAAAGTTTTGGGACCATTGAGGAATTTACCTATGGAGATTGCATATTATTCTACTATTGATATTATAGTTGTTCAAATATCTATGATATCGATAAGAAAAGAAAGACAACAACATTTTGTCACGTGCTTTTTTGTTATGCTATAATTATTTTCTTATGCGCCAAGATTTGAGGTACATTTTGCTGTCAAACGGTTTCGCGGTAAAAGATTTTGGCTGTTTTCTTGAATGACGATGAATGAAAATGGCGGCCATTTTTGTAGGAGGTCATGCTAATTCTGTTGGTAACTAGTCAGACACCCCAGCCGGCACAACCATACCGTACCGCACCTAAAAAGCCATACCTCCGCACTATAGCCTTGTTTTAGACGGACAGGGACTCCGCACACATCGGGGCCCGAAAATATTGATATAGACACCCGACGCTCGACGCCCGATGCCTGTAGCGTCTCCCGCGGTGGCTGGCTTGGTTTGAGGAGCGCCTCACTTCCCCCGCTCTAAACGAAGCGGGGGGGAGTGTCAGGGTTATGCAATAGAAGGAGCATGGGTGGGTTTTAGTCAGTACTAGTCTGACACTCCCCCCAGTTCTGTCCAGAGCGGGGGAAGTTATTTGACGATTTCCCACCCAAAAAAAAAACCCCGGTACACGACATCAAGAAAAATCCAGGTTCAAAATGAACTCATTTTGAACCAGGAGTTTTCTTGGTGTCGTGTTTCCATCTCAATTGTGCTCTTCCTCTATAGGCCATTTTTACCCCAAGGCTTCCACTCCAAGAACACTTTGACCTACGAGCCATGTTTTACGAAAGAATGAATACGCTTTTCAAATAACCAATCCAACCAAACAATTTTGTCGAACAAATGTAATTTATCATAGCTGATTTTTTTAATGTGCTTACCAAGATCATAATTGGCGCGTTCTATATTCAACCTTATTTATTTCTATTTGCAATTCACATTCAAATAGTAGGTACAAAACCAAATTATAAATAAAATAGCAAATAAACATTTTAATATAAATTTGAACAGCGAGCGCATTCCTTTTTTGAATTTTTATCTGAAAATAAAATTGGCGCGAATTTAGCCATAGATCAGATTCTACTGTTTGTTGTTGAATCGGTTTTAGTGTCGTAAAAAATATTATAATCAATATCTATAGTATTTTACACGTATTACAAAATTATTTTTTATTTTCATCTATCAATTTCTGATATTCCTTCATTTAATTTATCGAGTTGATTGATTTACAAGAAAATAATCGATTGAAATAATCGCATTTACACATCACGAAATTAAAGAAAAAAGAAATGGACGTCAATTTCGAAAGTGAATTTAGTAGTGGTTATGAATATTCCGTGTTATTGGTCCTATTATTGCAAATTACGATAAGATCTGGGCATTGTCATGTTATTTATAATATTTGAAATGATATTTGTGTCAGTTGTTATAGAATCTATTCGTGAATATATGATATAATGTGGAATTAAAAATGTAAACAAACACGATTGGCGCGAAACTTCGACTTTAGATTTCAAAATGTATCATTACCACTACTAATATAAGTTCAATTACGAATGATTTCTTTACGTAATAAAAGGACACGTTAATCATGCCCAATAATGTGAAGTTTAAATGTCCAAAATCCTATTTTTTTATGATTTTTAGCATCGACCTACACTGCCATCAAAATGGCGATGATCGTAATTTACGCATTTGGATTTTATAAGACTTAATTAAGAAACTTCCTCAATAATTAAAGAACTTCTAATGACGTTTACATATGAGTTTTTTATTCTACTATCTTAATGAATGCACACCCATATTATTTATTAACCAGAAAATAAAATATTAATAAAAATAATGAGGAGGTCATATGACTTAAATGTCCGACCCCTTTCGGGGCCAGTACCGAGCCAGCGGAGGTTTGAATGTCGAGCCCCCGAAGGGGTCCGTACCGAACTATACGGTTAATATGTTTTATGTACCAACTTAAATGACATTAAAAACAAAAGCACGTGTGTAAAAGCAAATGGAAACACGAAATCAACTCAGTGATTTCGTGCTTCCATCTTCGAAAATCAATATGTAATTACTACTTACTAAATATATAATTTATCCTGAAGAAATGTTAATACTTTGATTTAGGAAATATTTAATTGGTAAAGTAGCATTTTTAGTTTCGGTTATTTATAGGTTTTATAAGGTGACCCAGATTCATTGCTCTCGAGTGTATAAAAGGTCAGTGTCTCTAATTAGGTACATTTGTAGCTTACTCCCGGAAAAAAGTGCAATATCATTGTATAAAAGCTGTTAGCGTCATCGTCCTTCTGCCCGTATTTCAATTATTTCTAAAATTATTTCAGTTTTCAGTCAACCTAGTAATTCAACACTAAGTGACTTCATCAAGCCAACATTTAGTCTTGTAGTTTAATTTATACCGGCTTAGGTAGACATGAAATTCCCACTAGCAGCATGGGTTCACCATTTGTATTTCTAGCTGTAAATGGCAAGAAGATCTACCTCCGTTTATCCCAAACTCTAAATTAAACTCTAAGTTAAATTTAGTTTTATGGTAAAGATTTCCCCGAGTTTTCGAAATTTCAAATGATTGATCTTTCTGCATTTTATCTATTTTATTTTGGGTCGACGCAACACGTCTTCTTCTGCATTCTCCCCTGTCAGACGTCAAGGTATCATTTTCTTTTTTTTTTTTTGTAACATTGAGTTCTAACTTGAATTGAAGGAGGAATGTTTGTGGTGCAAACATGGCCAGAGATTGTACAAGATAACGATGAATGACAGGACGGCGAAAGAAAAGGCCCTTAACTAGTAGAAAAATACTAGCCAAATGCGGGTTACTGCGTAGACTTAAGGGTTGATTTTTAACAGCTCTATGGGACCACAAATTTAAGTATACGTTTTTAATTTCAATTAGATATCTCTACGCGTTTAGGGTCTTGACAGGCAAACAGATAGATCCCACAAGGGTTCCGTTTTATCCTTTTGAGGTATGGAACCTTACAAATAACTAATGTACCTGCGTTAATAACAAAGATCACAGCATCATGACACACTATATAAAACATATTATTACACATGAGTACATTCCTGGACCACGTTATACTTTGTTTTCCATTAGTTAAATATCTACCTCATGGTATTGGTTTGTTTAAGCATCTGAAGTAATTATAGGCGTACAAAAAACAGGCTCCATCTTATGATTCTGAGAATATAACAGGAAACAAGCGAATCCAACTCATTCGTAGATCAGATGCGCGGTGTTGGAACGTAAACATACAGTGGTTTAATAATATTTCCATACCTTTTTCATATTTTGAGAGATACTAAGGTCTTATTGAAAAGTTTTGGTTGTTGTGTTTTAGTGTTTCTTGTGGAACAAATCAATTGGAATTCAAACGTCATGGATACTACATTGGTGAAGGTGAGAAATCAGTACATAATCGCAAACAGGTTTTTCAAGAATCGGTACTTAGTACGCAGATTTCGGAAATACGTGTTTTTAACAACAACAACCACATATTTTAAAATTAGAACAAATAATCTTAAAATAAATTTTAAATTTAAATTTAAATAAGATCAGAATTCTGTAATCGCTGCTAACTACCATAAGATACAGTATGGCGATTTAGTTGCCTGTAGGTATTCGTCAAAGAGATGACTGGGCCTGTCATATTATACTCGTACAACTATCCCAAAGAAACTCAGATCCGGTTATTGAATATCTGTATCCAATTAACGTGTCTGTGAGTGTGATTATGGCATAAATAGTATTATAAAACGATGTTGATTAATAGGAGGATCTCTTTTTAATTACTTACCGACGTCTAACTTCTGTGCGGAGAACCCTCCGCATAGAATTTTGAACCCAATGTATTAAATACGTGGTAAGCGTTTCTGCGTGAATTTACCTTACACCATGTAATGTACATATTGTAGTGTAGCTTACAGTTCTTGTAATGAACTGGAATGTTCAATACAAGTACTATGTTAATAAAATTTCGAAATAGTGATGATTGCCTCCTCTAATCATGACCTTTGTAAATTATTTTTTGGTATAATTAGTGACTTTTTCTTTTATTTTATTACTAGCTTTTGCCCGCGGCTTCGCCCGCGTTTTATTTGGGGTAACACAGTCCCCCTTTCGCCTTATTGATTTGTAATAGCAACGCTAAGTTTTCCCTTTTCTGCCCTCTCTCTCCTTCACATCCCACTTTTTTTGAATAAAAAAGCCTATGTCCGTCTCCTGGTTCCCAACTATCTCTGTACCAAAATTCATTAAAATCGGTTTAGCCATTAAAGCGTGGAGAGGTAACAAACAAAGTCACTTTCGCTTTTATAATATTAGTAAGGATGGTTTGGTAGCTTAGGTATACTACTAACAATGCAAAAGTTATGGTAAAGTAATAAACGACAAACCATTCACAAGCCTCCACGGTTAACAGTAAAGTATTTTATTATTGTACAAATCACTGCACGTAATTTAGTAATAAGTTAAAAAAGTAAATTAATATCTAGAAACGGGGGTAAAGGATTAAATTTCATATAAAGATAAGTAGATTAAGTGCAATTATTGCATAGTACATTTTATCAGTACATTTTATGAGAGGCAGGTTTTATATCCCAAAGTATACTTGTATTTAATAAAACCGCCGCTAAATAAAGTTCTTCATTGTTTTCAGTTTTTTATTCTGTGGATAATATGTGAAAACATTGTGTTAACCACAAGCATGACTGTGAAAGGGATTGCTAATAAAGATGCCCATACAAGAAACAGAAGATCACCAGCGAACAATTTTTCTTTATTTGGATTAAACCTGGGAACCGCAGTTACAGCTACTAGAAATTCCATCAGTAGTTTCGGAAATTTGTTTTCTGGCAGCCGTGGGAATACTCAACAAAATAATCATCATGAATCTATAGAACCGTATGGAAATGTGAGGAATCCGAATACGTTGCCTCCAGTGAGTTTTCCAAGCAGAAGTGGCAAACTAAATTCAACAACTCAAGATGATTTTAAACAATGGGATAGGGATGTCCATCCTCAGGGTATCAAAGGAGAAGGTATTACTACAACAGTACCTGACAAAAAACAAAGTACCAATACAATAACAGTGCCTCAAATAAACCATGAGACTCTTAATAATACAAGTGATAGTCCAGAATATGATGACATTGACAAACACCTAATAGATTACATATTTCAAAATTCACAATTCAATTACGATGCAGGCACAACTGTGGATAACAATATCGACGTTGTAACTGAAACTGGAGAGTACGAAACTGTGAGTATCATTGTTCAATTCATACTTAAACTGACTTGATAACTTAAAAGACAAAAATATCTATGGAAATATAAATTAATTATGAGGATTAATCACTTGTTGTACCTCGTTGGCACAGCTGAGAATGAAGTCTTTTTTGCCCTTTGTGTTCTGGGGCCCTTATCCCTTATCCTTTTCGAACAACCCGCAACCCCGTCAAGCAATTACCCTGACGAGCCCCTCTGCTTTGCTGACGTGTATATGAGGCGCGCGAACTCGAACGCGCCGTCAACACTGCCTGTCGTCACTAGACTGACGGACGGCGAGCTACCCGTTGAGCATGAGGTCCTGGGTTCGATTTCGGATGAGCACTGTTCTTGGGTTTTTCCAACTGGTATTTCTCAAAAGGCAGCCACGGAGTCCGGATTTGAGCCCTTTTACGGGACTAAAAAAATAACTGGCGAAATTTGGGAGATTTTATTAGGGACACCTCTGACCAATCCTTTATATTGGTTGTATCTCTATCAACTACAATACGATCTTGCTTATCCATCCTCATCCATTCATGACCTTATACTTATTATAATAAAAAGAAGAATACTAATTGTTACTACTGGTTTATTTAATTTCAGACTACAGATTTTTTAGACAATCGAATACTACCTCCAGCTGCTGTGGCAACACTTTTGGGATAAACCGATCAGCTTAGCAGCTTCCATGGCAAAGTTCTGTGTGAAGAATTTGCTCGAAGAACTTGGCAACGTCTTGCATATTATTCATCATAAATTCTATAAGCACCGTTCCATCCTCGTTGTATTCTACATAAAGAAGATTTTGATACGCAACGGTTTTAGGAGCTGCTTTTCCTTTTTTGCCTTTAATGTGACGTAATGCTAAAGGGCTGTCAACGATAAGAACTGTTCTTCTTTTTCCTTTAGGTGTTTTTAAAATCTCGATATCCAGTATTTCACTTGTAATGTTATTTGTAGATGTTTTATTTTTTATCTGTACGGGTGTTTCTGCCACAATTGTGGTTATGTTCTCAGTGGTATGATTTACATGTCTAAAAAACAGAATATTATTATTAGTATTAAATCTAGCTTGATTCAATGGTTTACGATTCATTTGGTTTTAACACGTGTATTCGGAATATTGGTTTGCATGTACAGGATGTTTAATTTGGGAGTTAAACTGTACATCCCCTAAAGGCAGTGTTCATAGACAGTTATGCCACCAAAAAAGCTACGGACATTATATTTTTGTGTTAGTATTGTTGTAGCAGAGCTTCACTCTGGATTATTGATTAAAAACTACTGTCAGGACCCTGTGTTGTTCTCGAGATAGTTTGTCTCGGTGCGTGAGTCTGACTCCCTCCTGCCCGTTTTTTTTTTAAATACTCACCTTTCTTGTAACTTAACTGCTGCTATCGGTACAGTATTAGTACAAAAAGCAGACCAAATCATAAATGCAAAAATCTGTAAGAAAAATAATTTATTTTTATATAAACGAGAATCTTACGAAAAAAAAACCCTCTCGATCTTTTTATACTTACGGGTAAACAATTTAAGTAAAACATTGTAAATAAGCGGTTTGATTGAGCTCACTAATAGCTAAATTAAACATGGATTTTCTCATGAAAAAATTATGGCACCATTAAAATTATCAGTTTCAATTAAACCGATTAGATAATGTTTTCTAATTACGCGTATTAACTTCCTTGCTTTAAGCCCCATGGTTTTGGAAACACAATTGCTAACAGTGGTATTGAGTTCGATTTTTTTGTTGAGCAAATTGCTATTGTTTGGGGATACTCAATACTTCACATAGAATACTTTCATTTGTATTAAATTACTAGTAGTACCCAGCAGTTTCACCTGCTGCTCAGCTTAAATAAAAATAAATAACGACTAATTCCTACTGAATATACAAACAAAATTTCATAAAAATTGGTCAAGCCGTTTCTGAAGAGTATGGCGACTAAAACAACACAAGAATAATATGTATAAGATTTATTACGTTCAAAACACTATCAACACAAATGAAACGAAATTAGGTTAAGTAAGTGCATATGCACCTATAAAAGATGCTCCAGACACCGCGAATAATATACATTCACTCGTCAAACAGTAATGATAGTTGTGTCATAAATATTTATTTTTAGGAAACTACTGATTAGTAGATACGTCTTGAGTTCGTTTAATAAAACTTTATTTAGAAAGTATTAATTTTATTACTTGACACAAACCCCTTCTCAACTGAAGCTGCAAATGTTATTTTACTAATATTATAAATGCGAATGTTTGTGAGGATGGATGTTTGTTACTCTTTCACGTTAAAACGGCTGAACGGATCTTGATGAAATTTGGCACAGAGGTAGATTATACTCTGAAATAACACATAGGATACTTTTTTTTTCGAAATCGTGCAGGCGAAACCGCGGGTGTCAGTTAGTAGGACATAAAGGTAGGTGGATCCAAGGGTAAAAGAAAGAACATGCGTAGGTCTTAGTTAGTTAAATTCCAACCTTCCCCCCTACCCCGCTCTGCCTAGGTAGGTTGGATAGTTTTTCTTTTAAGTCGGTGTTATTGATTTTATCATCAGCTAGGAATATAGTGGTGGCATTTAGTACCTATACAGAGCTATCAACACTAGCTGCGCCCCGTGGTTTCACTTGACTGGGATATTATACATACTGTATTATACACCCACCCACCCACTTTCTCCTCCACTCCAGTCTATCTATTGCTTAAAAATTCATTAAAGTCCGTTGAGTAGTTTTAAAGATATAAGCGAAAAGACAGCGCGATTTCACTTTATACCATGTTAAGATAGTACAAAAGTGAATTAACAAAGAATATAATACTCATTCGGTCGGTGAGTTGCTCGCAACAAAATAGTAGGCGGATAAATACTAGCGGCTTGATGAAACGATGCAGGTCAAGAAAACCAGTAACAATGAGAAAAGGTAAGAATCCAAATAGTGTGGTTAACATTCTTATTTAAACAGGTTTTAATAGAAAAGTAAAAGTGGCGTCACGGGTGTTTGCGGGCGACAGTATAGGCTAGTTTCCAAAAGAAAATTTATTAGTCCGTCTTAAGCGCAATACACGTTGAGCCCTCCGGACCGCCGACATATGTCGGCAACTTTTTGTCGGCGTTCTAGTTGGCGGCTTCACTTAGTACAAGTCGGAAAATTTGGTAAGCGGCATGTCGGCGGCTTGAGATGAGAAATTTATTTGGCAGTCAGCACTACAGGTCGAGCGTCGCCGGGCAACACGCGCGGGCACATGTTGCCAACATGATTCTTTTCATACATACCGCCGGGTTGTGTCGCGGGACATTGTCGGCGGCCTGGCGGGCTCAGTGTGCATTGCGCTTTATAGATTATTTAAAAATAAGAGTCACGTATTTTTTTGACGTGTGACGTCACTTGTTGTGAAAAATGCAACAAGGCGTGACGTTTCACGTAACTTTAATGGGCTATATCTTCGTAATTTTTGGTCTAATTTACAAATAAAAAAATGTTCTTATTTTGACCTTGGAAACTACTCTATTCACCTCGGGGACGCGCTTGCTCGTTAGCCATCCCTCTTACAAAATAAAATGATTAAGAAGGTTAGTCAAGACATGCATATAAGATCATCAAGAGATTATTTGAACCAAGACAGGTACCTGGTTTTTCCTTGTTATTTCATTTACAGTTAGAAAAAACTCAGTTGCTATGAGAAATAATTATTCATTCCAACAACTGTTAAGATAAATGCAACTAGGTATGTTAAGTTCGCATTATTAAGGAATTAATGAGAATGCTATCATAAAAGACAAGGATGTTATTTTTATGGTCTAGTTGGTATTTCGTTGGTGGCCATTGATTTCTGAGTGATTTACTGGTAGAATAACATTTAGCCTGTCTTGCAGTTGCATAATAAATGTCAGTGTTGGGTAAAAATTTGGTAATAAACACTTTCTGATCGCGAGTATTTTTAACCGACTTCAGAAAAGGAGGAAGTTCTTTGTTCGACCGTATTTTTTTATGTATGTTCACCGGTTACTCCGCCAACTGTGAACCGATTTTCATAATTATTTTTTGTTCGAAAGGCCGTAGTAATCATAACTAAAGGATACCCCTTTAGTTATGATTACTTTCAACTACTTTCGAGCTATTATTTTATTTATATTGTTTTGTTAGTTTATGAGTTATCGTTGATAATAAATATTTTTGTATCTCCTATGTTTAAATGCAAATATCTTTCATTAGCAAAAGTCACTACATTTTAGGTTTTGTAACATTGTTAATGTTACAAGACTTTTCCAAGAAGATTTCAAGTTAACACGTCCGAACACGTAAGAGTGAACTAAGTTACTTTATGTTCTAAATTAATGCAAATAGTTCACCTACGGCCTTGAATCCATAATATTCGTCTCGTTTTGCCAAAAACGTCTTTCAGGTAATTGAAAATATCAATCTGGGGAACTTCTGATGAATTATTTGTGTAAGAATTGAAAATAAACTGTGTAATCAACTACATAGTTTATTTGCCTATCATAGAGTTTTCTGAAAAGAGTCAGTCAAGTTGAAAGCACGGCTTGAAAAACAAACGTTTTATTCCATTACTAAAGAACAGTTAGATCGAAAAGTTAATACATCAAGCACGTTTAAGAAATAAATCGTAAGGTTATTGTCTATTCTATATCAAAGAAAGTTGCACATTAAGTACAAAACAACAAGTAAAAGTAGTCAGGTGAAATAGCATGTACCTACAAACTACTGGATATTCTATGTATGTAACATATGTGCATAACTCTTTTTAGAAAACCTTAGAAATGTTTTGCATACAATAGTTACAAAATGTCAAGGACAAATTGAGTCGTAAATATCGAATGTTCGTAAAAAGACAAAAAACTTTAACTACTTACTTTTACTTTATAGACGCGTAAAATACGTCCCGTTTTGTCGATAGCAGTTTGTTATTAGTAAAAGTAATGTTTAAAACTACTTACATTGTTTATGACTAGCTCTTAGAGCGAATTCACATTAGGTCGTACCCGGCAGTTACCGGAACTGGTGTTGGATGCGTATTGCAAATATGGCGACCCGATAAAATTGTCGGCGACGACCCGGCCACGATTTCTGATGAAACAATGGTGGAGAATATAGACATACTGCTTTGTATAGGGCGGCTATAGCTTCTTGTGTGAACAGTAAGATCCGGTGGTCGGCCAACGGCAAAACTGTAATCTAGGCTTACTTAGCTTCGCCTGTGCAACGCTTTCTTACCACGATAAACGTATTGAATCACCTAACCTAAATTATGGTTTAATTGTTTACTAAATCCATTCAACCGTTAAGACCTTAAAAGGTAACAGTAGGGTTACCATGACATCTTATAGCAATTCTTATTCCTGTGTGAGAAAGAGATGGTGCTCAGTGGTGTGGACACCCTGTATAGCTCTGTCTCTTTCCCTCGGTGGAATAAGTTCTGCTTTAAGACGTCATGGTAGGGTAGCAGTATGATAGACTGAGTTTTTCACCTTTATATGTAGTTTATTTCTCATGCTTGGTTGGTATAGTGGTATAAAGCGTTATTATTGGGTGTGAGATCTTAGGTTCGATTCCCAAGTCGGAAAAGTGTCATCAGATTTTCATCAGGATTTTTTCAGTAGCAGAGTTGGAGTCTGTCATTGTGCCTGGTAGTTGGCAATAGGCTCGCCCCCTTATTGCATAGGACTTTAACGTACCTTACCCACTTAGAGAAATGCGTGTGTGCTTGGAGATACACCTCTGCTTAACTCTTTGGGTATTACAAACGTGATGTTATGTAACCTATTATTTTAGTTTTCCCACACATGTTACAATTATCCTACTAATATTATAAATCCTACTATATCCTACTTCCTACTAATATCCTATCCTACTCATATTACAAATGCGAATGTTTGTGAAGATGAATGGATAAATGAATGAATGTTTGGATGTTTGTTACTTTTTCAAGTCAAAACGACTCAACGGATCTTGATGAAATTAGGCACAGAGTTAGATTATAGTCTCAAATAACACATAGGATACTTTCTTGTCGATCATCACGCGGGTGAAGCCGCGGGCGTTAGCTAGTGATTTTTTTATATTTCAAGCGTAATGTTTTTTTTTAAAATAAAGCACGAGGTAGGTACAAAACCAAACATTATGAAGACCTGTATTTACTTGTACCGTAACCAAGTACTTTCAAGTAAAACCTTCATTGGAAAAACCAACGACTCAAGTGATTTCCCGTAACTTTATTCAAATTCCGCACTTACACCGTTAATATTTGATGTATCGAGAGAAAGTATACAACACGACACCGTTGAAGTTATACATTATTTATTTTGTTTCTTAAATCATCTGAATCATTTCGTCATTATTATTCACAGCTCGTTTTTACCCGCTGTGTTTAAGCCTCCTTTCTTTGTCCTATATCCTGATTAATTGACAAACTTAGTCATCTCTTACAGTCTGTTTACGATCCATGATTTGATTCTACATATCTGATATCACAATTCAGACTCATAATTGATGGCAATGCCTAAGTTAAGTGGCAAGTTCACCTCTGGTTACTTCTTCTGCGGTGCAGCTGTAAGGGTACGTGGGCCGATGTAACAGATATACCGTGTTTCACTACAGTAACACTGTTTCTTTTTAGTACCGTACGCATGACGATTTATCAAGTTCTAAAACCAGTTTATGCAGACCTCTCATTGTACGGATAATCTTTATAAAGCGAGGCCATCATTTATTACCTGATGTGTCGCCGTTTGTACCTTTCTAAATAAATAATAACCATTGATTATTATAAAAATAGAGTTAAAATAGTTGGAATGTTATGTAATCAGGCATCGCAAGTTGCAGGATTGCCACCGTAGGATCTGGAGGCAATAGTCTTTCCGCGCCTGTACGAGTAGCGCGCGGAGGAAAACTCCGCTGCCGCGGCAAATCGCCGCTGAATAGACAGATCATCGGTGCAAACTCATGGTGGAAAGGAGAGAGCGACATCGCGTCCTCTTTTAGAGAATGACAGGAATATGAATATCAATTTACTGTAATCACTAAGTACTGGCAAGTGCCAACTCTTCACAGTTTTCGTGGGTTATGAAATATGCAAGTCATCTCGTTACCCACATTCTTACAACATGACATATGTTTTCCGAGGTAAGGCGTCCTAATGAAATCGCCATATTAAGGTAGTAAAAACATGAAGATCCTGTACAAAATGACGTGTTATTTGAAATAATCATTAGTCTAACAATACACGTCTTACATGTTATCGTATGCCGTCATCATCGCATGTAGGTACTGAAATATCATAAGAATTCATTAACGTAATTAACTTTACGTGTATTTTTGTTCTAAGGAACGTAATGTTGCTTTAATATTTACATTTTCGTACCCGCAGTTATGATTACTTTATACAATTTTTTATTTACTGAGATTCAAATATATTATGATAAGATCTTTCGTTTGTATTGGGTTAATAACCTTTTTATTATTCTAAATAAGGAACATATTTCCTTGAAACTCAATTATTATGTGACTGGTTCCGTAAACCAAAACGGATCGAGTTACAAAAAAAAAATGGATGCACGTTGTTTGCAGTCAATAAACTGTATAGCACTAGAATTTATATTAACAAAAGTCACTTAGCCATGCCTATATAGGCCAAAAATATACAACATGTTACACAAAGGGTACATACTTATATGGGTTTACTACACACCATCAAACAAAACAACTTACTTTTTGTACCAAGGTTGAAATCACGGAAAAATAATCAGCTGCAAAATATATTATGGGCTGACTTATATAAAATTCAAAAACTAATCGAACAAAATCATGTATAGAACAGCTAAACCATTTTTTCGATACCCCACGCATGGGGCCAACATCGATGTCCCATGGAGAAAGTTCAGTTGGTTTTCATATAGCAATGATAAAGATCCAGTTACAAAAAAATAACAAGTCATTTGGTTACAAGTTATAAAGGTTGTTAACCACCCTTAACGAAGCCAAAAGGTTCGAGTTTTCCAAATCATTGCGATATCTGTTCTGTTCTACACCAAACCTTAGAACCTTTTAGTTACGGAGATATTGAGGATCAAAGATCCAACATTTTTTATCCTAGATTTAAACTTTATAATCTATTTAATGCATCCATTAGCCCAGTGTTAGTTATATAGAAAAATAGTAATAAGATAGCAGTAATCCCAACGCAGTTCTGGGAGGTTCCTGCACAAAATTGGGCGGGAAGATACGCCCGGGTGTCACTATTTGACGACCGCCTAGAATACCCGTTTGGGCGGATCACCGCTGTGACTTCGCGGCGGCAACCTCCCGTGTCCGGTTCAGGTTGAGTATGGACTCAACCTGAACCGGACACGGGAGGTTGTCTGCTTTGCAGAAGGTCCCATTCGGTCTCACTCCAGACCATGGGGTCTGGAGTGAGACCGAATGGGACCTTCTACATGCTAGCGAAGGAGGTAGCTGGACATTTAAGGGAGAGAACGTCTAACCAACCCAGCCGCCCCGGGCGTCGCTTCGGGCCTTGCGAGACGACTGCCGGCCAACGTAGACGTGCTTCTCTAGAAGGCGAGCAGTGGGAAGCTCACCGTTCTTCCGTTTACTGACGACAGGCCGTCTCGACGGTGCGATCGTGATCCACGCGTGCCTCGAAGAGATGTCAGCAAAGCAGAAGTTCTTGTCAGGGGCAATGCCAGCCAGGGTTGCGGGCTTTTCGAAACAGATCCCGCGGCCTCGGAACACAAAAGGTAAAAGAAGGGACATGGATGGATTTAAGTCAGTAAATCTGACACACCCCCGGTAACTAGAAATTATATGACGATTTTCCATCGGAAAAAAAGAAAAAAAATGCAGATGAATTGACAACGTCACAAAATCATGATTACCTTGGATATACAAACAATAGGGGAAAATGCCAACAGACTATAGAGCCTGCTGGGTCACAATTTAAATAATTTAATAACTTTGACGATTCTATTTGCCCATCTGTCAATAAATCAATTAATTTATTGCGATTTTTAAGAAGATATTTAAAAGATAAAGTAATATGCCGAAAAGAATAGAAATTGACGTGTGTCAACGTATAATTTTTTATTTGTATCATAGGCCTGAGGTTTAGACAATGGTAAAAGATAATTCAAACGGCAATTAAAAACTACACGAGACTGTAAACCACTTCTGGATATTTTGACGAGGTACTAGCTTCGCTGTTGATAAATATACACTCTATGTTGCTAGATTTGTAGTTAAGTCGCAACTACTTATTCTAGTGTTGGAACGTAAGAAGCACTTTCACAAATGCAGTACTTGAATTAAAATAACATATCGAACGTGATAAAATAAGTGAATATTTATCAGCCACATTTACCAAAGAAGATACATTCTCGTAATAGTTAATTTGAAGCCAGATCGAATTAGATATTATTTACTTACGAGTGAATTCGAGGATCAAACTTAGTCTACCTATGTCCTTTACGGCTATATAGGTACCGCTTCATCTTTCAAGTGTTCCGCGATTCGACAATAAAAATATACGATAAATTAATATTTTGATCTCAATAATTAATTTATTTAAAGGATAAAGTTCATTCCAGTATATTAGTGTCACATAAAATTTTAAATATTTCAATCAAACAAGATTTAGGTAACAAAAGTTTTATGACAGTTTCAAGCAAAACATAAAATCATAGGTCAGTTTTGCATAATCTGTGTGAAGCTATGACCTCAATGTATTGCAAAAATATCTACATTCACGATAATAATAACCATTGCCGTGTACATATATCAGCATAGCATACATACATAGTGGCATTATTTATGGTGAAAACAAAACATTTTTGAATAATTGTTACTTAAATATGACATTCGCGTTAACGTGACGTATGATCAACGCAATAAGTTACAGAAAATATTTCGGCGAAAACCATACGAATAGAATTTTTCAGTCTATGATCTCTCCGCGAAAAATCTACTAAGATGTATCCTACTAATATTATAAATGCGAATGTTTGTCAGGATAGTTGTATGGGTGTTTGTTACTCTTTCACGTCAAAACGGCTGAACGGTCCTGAACAAAGAGTTAAGTTATAGTCTGGATTAACACATAGGATACTTTATTTTACCACCTAACACAAGCAAATCTTTGCTTAAAAGGTGACTCCAAACCTAACAAAATTGTTTTCAAAAGTGATGAAATAAACATTTTTATATAATTTGGTCATCACGCGGGTAAAACCGCGGGAGCCAGCTAGTATACTATATATCTACTAAACACATTGAAGAATGCAAATTTTCAAAAAATATATACTGTATGGCCAGCACATCCAGCACATTTTATAATGGTCACACCGATTACTTTGACTGAAATACCTTTTTGTACCATTTTCGTAACTATTGTGAGGCAGTGCGTGGCCTTGTTAAGTTTATTCTTAATCCGACACATCGCTGCTGTATGGAAACAACAACTTGTTAATATAATGTCTGCAATGGGTTGTAGTGTCTGATGTGCAAGCTTGATTACTCTTTTGTTTATCAGACATTTATCTCAACTAATTAATTTTATTTTAAATTAGAAGACTCAGTCAGCTTGAAAATAAATATTTGAAACTTGGAAAGACTACGATAAAATAATAAAGAATACTATATATTGCTGCTGATTCTACTAGACGAAGATTAAAATGACATACCTTAGGACATCCTATTTGATTCCACACCATTTTAGTAGCGATTAATGTAGTCCGATTTTTTGACAACCACTATTTCAGAAAAGAGAACATGGTTTGCTAAAAAATAAATAAATTTAAGTGATTTTTAGTGTAGTTTTTTTTTTAATCTTTTATTTACTCACAGGATAAAAAACCAGGAAACATCATAAAAAAACATAGAATACAAAGGCACAGCTTATTAGTTTTAGTCTTTACAACAGAATCGACACCTTTTTTAATAATGACGGTTGTTACGGAAAGTCTGACAGCCAGCCACCTTGTCGGTAACAAGGAGTAGGTTTTACTCAGCTACTGGATGGCTCGATGTCAAATTCTGATATTCAGCTGCATCTGGTAGACTGCTTGGCTCAACCAGCATAATTGAGTAAAGGTTAAGCTGTTGATGATTGATATATAGGTAGCTATTGACACATGGCTGTAAAATCGTTTAAAAATTTTAAAATTTTTCGTAAGAAATATCTCGTTCATCGTCCTGTTCGGAATTCTTATATTACTATGAATTATTTTGTCCGTTATTCTTTATAATTAATTACCCTAATAATTATGTAGTTTCTTGAAAAGAGTGTTGATATAATTAAGTGAGTATTGAGTTATGTCCCGGGACGAGAAATTTATATGGCGCCGGAACTTTTATCGCATCGGCTATTAAATCACCGTACCGCCAACGGGGTGTTTGCACTGTGTGTAAAAAATATCTTTGATTTAGTTTTGGTCAGAGTTTGCATATAAAGAAACGTATAAATTTATCCATTCCTTACATCAGTAGCCACACAATTTCATAATAGTTAATCATACATAGTCGGCAACAGAATGTTTATAATTTCGAAATAAAGACTACGAATATTGCGAATAATAAAATGTCACATTTAAATCTTGAACTATTTAAAAATATGAATGTTTAATCTTTTAGTCGACGTTGCATATTGATCGATAACTTGTGAAAAATTTGAATATTGCATAAATTTCGTAATTAGATGACACTTTGTGATTTGAACTAATAATGTCATACAGAAAATTTACACATTAATAATATGCATATTTATATTGAAACCAAGCAATCTTATAGAAGGCTTAGTTTTGAAAGTAGGATCATGCATTATTTCGTTGCACTTCTATATCCATGATTATATACATACCTACTCATCTGCCTAGCCTTTTCCCAACTATGTTGGGGTCGGCTTCCAGTCTAACGGGATGCAGCTGAATATCAGTATTTTACATGGAGCGACTGCCTATCTGACCTCCACAACCCAGTTAATACTGGGTAATACGATACCCCTTGGTAAGACTGGTTGTCAGACTTTCGAACACTGACTATCTGTAACGACTGTCAAAGATCTACAAATGACAGCCGGGACCAACGGCTTAACGTGCTTTCCGAGGCACGGAGGAAACTCGGTATGTAACGGGTGGTCACCCATCCACAGATCAACCTAGGCAAGCGCAGCTTAACCTTAAGATCGACCCGAGCGGCTGCTATTATTTAGCCACGAGCTCCTCTATATACATACCTACTAATAAAATTTATGTGAAATATACATACCTACTAATAAAATTTATGTGAAATAGTTGTTCACACGTATTACCTTTTGACACCGTAACAGACTAACGGATTACATAAGTTTTAATACCCAAATAGACCATGCAATGGAAAAGGTCACAGAAGCTAGATGTCAAACCTTATTCAAACCAATTTCCGTTGAAAGTTCTATTTGCGTTCTACAAAACTAAATTATTTCAGACGTTCCCACTCTTTTTTTTTAATTAGAAAGGGGGAACAGAATTTTATCAGCTTTAAAACCAAATCCAATCATTAACAAGAGAAATAGTTTTTAATTTTGTCGATAAATACCCTACACAGTTATAAATGTATTTTTTTTCATCAGCTTCAGTTAAATACATATAAATATACACCGATCAGACAGATTGACCGGCCGAATTTATACGGGTTCAGTTTTTTGCCGTAAGAAATGAAACCCTAAAAAGGCTTTCTTGTACAAAGCAAAACAGTCTAATTTTCTACAATAAAATTAATTAACAATCTTACACTTAAAAACCATGTCCCTCAACAAATTTTGGATGAATGCCTTTCATTAAAAAAAGAAAAAAAAAGTTTATTTTTTAAAACTATTGACACAGTTCTCTTACAGCCATTGCACGTGCTAGTTAGCACGTGCTTATTGCTCTTGCCGCCATGAAATGCGTCATCAGCAAATACATACGGGTGACGCTAAAACATCAAATTAGAGATAAAATACTGTTCTTATAAATTTATTTTGTACAGAAACAAGCCTGTACTTCATCCTTCCTGTATATCCTTGATTCCGTTATGTGAATGTCTGTAAGTTTTAAGAGCCCGGGTTATCTTTACACAAGTAATGTGGAATTTGATAATGTTTGATTTTATCTTTTTTATTTGCCTGAAGAATGCGAATTGCACTTTTAGGGCTGCCAAAAGTGTATTAAATACATTGGAACAAAATGTTTATTTCTTTAACCAATAAAATAGGAACTGTAGGATACTTTAAATAAAAGGCGTTAAGGTAACTGAACTTAAAATATTATTCAATAAAAATATTCAATTGTCAATCCGTCTATCTGTAAAGACTATTATTTTTCTAAATTGCTCTTTATTTTGAGGATGGGATTTCATTAAATAACTTTTAAGGGAGAATGTCAGACAGATGTTTAAAGCCCACCCATGTCCCTTTCAACATACCTTAAGATTTCGAATATTGCTTTAAGCCTGCTCATTTTAAGGTTGGTTTTTAGTTACAAAACCTTACAATACCTACCACCAGATACAATTGTCACAGCAGCGCGGTACATAGTATAGTACTCACGTATTGAGCCTTTGTAACTTTAATCGTAAAAAAAAACAGGAATAAATATGTGATAGAGATTCCAGCTCCACTCAATAAATTTCAGTTAAGATGAGATTGTAAATCCAAATTTTAATATCTAAATTTAAATACATTTAAGTAAAATGAAATTATAAGAGAAAAATTGGGGGAATTACATAAGATCTGAGATAAGTCAATTAATTCAAAAAATCGGCTGTTTGTGTATGTGAATTTTAATGTTTATACGCATCTACGATGCAGGAGAAATTTCTAATGCGGGGGGCAACGTTTAAAATAATATGATAAAAGTTGACACATAAAATAATTGCATAGTTTCAGTTATCCTTCATAGGCTTCATTAGTCAGGTTTCTGCTGACGTTTTAATTCAAAAATTTCCGAAAAATCATAAATTATGATGCCAGTTAAACAGTCGTCAATGATAGGTATAACATTAGGTCATACAAAGTCAGTGTCATCATAGTAATAACTCGTAATGAAACGTTTACGCGATGATGATGTAGAACGGTTTTTATACTTACAAAGTTTAAATCAATTATGGACAGAAATGTAATAATTTTATGACCAGTGTTTGTCTGTGCGTCCATTTACTTGGGGTCAAACTAAAGAACTGCATGCCCAATTGCCCATATATAATCATTTATCAGGCAATCTTGTTTTAATTTCCATTTAAGATGATTAGCCATTTATAAGGTATCTAATGATGTTTACCAACTCACACAGATTCTAATTTAACTATATACATACCTAGTTGAATATATTTGTAAGATATTGACTACCCCACCACTTAACAAATACACTACCCATGTAGCTATGTCCTCTCATAAGCACACAAAGCTACATAAGTATCTGTACTACTTTACTTTTGTCGCGGTTAGTAACAAATCAGTCATATGAAGTAAACTATTGTTTATCGTTGTTCTAGTAACTAAAACATTGACTGGCTTTATTTTAAACGACCAGTCTTTACTGTCAATTTGCAAAACCATTTGAGAATCTATTGTGTCTTTGTTAGTACACGGTTTTACCTTATTGTTTAAAGATCTGTAACCATAGCATCCGAGCGGATCTTGGCTCCATTCATATGTCGATCTGTGTTATGGTCAGCTAGAGTTGGTTCTGTTTCAGCGCAGGCGGAGCGGGCCGCACGCTTGTATACGGCCACCAGGCGCACACACCCGCCACTCTTTATATATAAGGAGATCTTACGAAACCGTTAGCACATTCGGACTACAACCTGTCCAGGAAGTCACCTGCTTCTTTTATCATCTGTGAAACGCGACAAGATGCTGTTCATTTTGGTAATTATCGTCCCGTGTTAAGTGTTCATAAGTGCTTCTGAATAAGGACTAAACAGTGTCAAAATTTGCATGGTAAATTGTGTCAATAAATTGAGTGTTTGAACTGACGACCTTTCTGTGGTTGCATATTGACGAAGATGTGTGTTGCAAATACTGGCGCGGCGCCCTGTGCATGAATGTGTGGTTTTACCTAATGTCGTTAGAGGTTTAGGTTCTGACCTTTGCTGTTTCCACTCCTTCCATGTACATGCGTACAACGTATTGCGAAATTCCCCTTAAATTTTCCTTTTCATTTTAGAAGTATCCGTTGCAAAGTACATTTTAGTTGACATAAGAATCAAAATTCATATAAGTAAAGAGTTAATTTAATTGAATAGCTTTAAATAAGTAATTCCACAAATCGAGTATTTGTGAGTGTCTGTGTGATGTTTATTTTTTGTTTATTGAATCACCCGCGAAATTCTTAAAATAGTTTTCAATCTAGACATCGTAATAACATTTCTGTGATAGTCATAAAAACCTCTAAAACATCGTTTTTTTTCTTCTTTTATTTCCCTCTTAGGTCAAACAATCATCTTATAATTTTATTGTCAGTGATAAGCTTGTGAAGGTTATACAAATACATATTCAATATTCGCTAGTAACATAACACAACAACCGCAGAAAAGTAATTTTTGGAATGCAAACAAAAAACATCCATCGTGATGAACTCTAAAATATGCCAATATAAGATCAAGGTCGAATTTCTAGTGTTCCAGATATGAAATATTTTATTGCAGGCAATTAAATTTCATCGAACGATTTGAACGATGTCTCTACCAAGAAAGGAATTTAGGTAAAAAAAAATGGTTTAAAAAGCATTAACCGATCGGAGATGCCTTGAGATCTTATCATTGAATTAATGAAGGACGCTCAAAAATTCGAAAAACGTGTTGCGGAGGCGTGTGACATGCCGTAATGGCTAATTAAGTAAATACGCTTTAATTTAGACCAATTAAATGAATATTTTTTTAAAACATTGCAGAGCTTGGTGTCCGCTGTGCTGGTGCAAATGCTTGGGGCGAGTCCTGCGGTTGACAGCAAACCAAGAGCGCAAATTATTAACTACGACTTTGACACAGCCAACCTGCCGAATTCTTACAGATACCAGTAAGTATTTTTCTTTCTATTTGTAATGTTAATTTTTCAGTAAGTAACTAACTGCCAACAATGAGACAGGCTCAATTATTCATTAGATTAAAGGTAAGCGAGTTGTGCTAACAATTAGATATGAGTTGGCGAGTATTATAGCAACGTATAGTTCCGATAGCTTTGCCGCTGGACCATATTGACGATTGCTCGAGAGTTTGTACTTACAAAGCCTGTCTAAGTCCAGGGGTCCTAAAATGTAAATTTTTCCTCAGTTCGCCAGCCAATGTTTCCTCGGTCCCTGAGCGAGACCTGTCTTTGATAGTAAACACCGGGAGAGAAAATATTTGATAATTAGAGGTGGGACAGACAGTTGCTTCATTTAGGATAAAAGCTGCAAGCTAATTCTGCGGATTTGGTAATCTTAGTCCCACTAAGTATTATGTACGTTCGAAAATCTATTATGTACGTTCGAAAATCTAAGTCATCAGACCTAATATACAAGTAGACATGTTGATGCGATATTACTGCTATATTTTTATTCGATTAACTTTGTGATTTTGGTACGATTAGGTAGTTTGTACATAATTATTATAACCGGATGTTTTGATTGTTTTTTGTACAAAATTATTATTTTTTTAAATGGAGAATCTATTTGTCAGTTATTTTTATTAAAACTTGTCTCCCGAATACTCGTGAAATATTTAAACGACTATGCAATTAATATGGATACATTAATAACCTATCGAGTAAATTGAAAAACATAAGAACTTTATGATTAAGTCATTTATTTAGCTATAAACTAGTTGTGATCCCAATATTTTGACAAGAACATGATAATATAATATTTTATGTTGCCAATAGTTTGATAAATATAAGCTTTAAATAATAAAAACATATATTTTTTTGACAAATGATTACAAGATATAGGAATAATATTTTTAAAGAACAAACATCTGTCTTACATAGAAATATTCTATCAATGTCTTCAAAAGAAAATGTTTGCACCTTCGAGATCAATGATTCCGTTACATGTAAATGTTATATCTATTATAGAAACCTACATTAATCGATCAATTTTATGACGCCTGTCTCATGTTTCAGTCAAAATGCAAATCACTCTTCGTATTTAGGAAAAACCATCCTAAAAAAAAGCAATTTGAAGTACTTAAAATAGATGGTATAATTGATTCAAACTTAGACTTTTTGCTAATTACAAAATGTAGGCAAGGATCTAATGAAAATAGCTTTTCAATAATAGCTTGATTGTATTTTAATAACACCATATTATTGAAGCAAAACATCGATTGGCGTTAATGTTGTTAGTTAAAAGTTAGAAATATGTCGATAAATTCTACCAATATCAAATCAATTTTAGGTACCTATTTGTTTTTATTTCTCAATTATTAGGATTCTGTATCTCAAAAGGAAAAAACGGAACCATTACTTTGTTGTTTATCTGTCTGTCAAGACCCTTTATCTTATGAACGCGTGATATGAAATTGAAATGAATACCAAATACTCAACTTTGGTCCCTTTGTGCTATGAAAAAATCAACCCTCTAAATCTACGCAATCAAAAGATATGGCCATTTATGTCGCAAATGTGTACGAAACCCTGACTCGCGATAATACAGAGTCTAACACTGTTTAATTTTTACTTAGCCTTACTTAGGCGTACACGACGTACTAAGTCGTACTCACATAGATATATAGGTAATTAGTCAATCCTCTTGTAAAGCCTAGCCTTGTTTACGCAATAGACTACAAGTTGTAAACAGTATCCAAGGATGTACGAAATAGCATAATATCACATTACAAAGACATCTTCGTTTTGTTAATCTTGTTGATACTACAAATTGATTACGAAATCCTTATGCAACTAGCATCGTAAGTAGTATATTAACATACTACTAATAAGCTCGTTCCATTCTTTCTCTTAAAGTAAAAAACAAAGAGATTATGTCATGGACTAGGGCAGTAGAATATTTTTCTACACCTATTGTGTACTAATACTAAACCATAATAGTATTCTATCACTCCGTATTCTAATCGTGCGATTCTATGGTAACATTCTCGCATCCAATTTCCGAATTGATTACTTAGAAAGTTTAATGGCGGCATAAATCGATGGTTAAATGTCTTGATCTACGTTTTGATATAATTACCTAGACTAAATCACTCGGCAATTATAGTAGCTGTATTTTGATCCTCGTCAAAATAATTACGTACAATAAACCTACTCTAAAACCGTGTCAACTGCTTGCTTTTATCGTCCCGTTCATCAAAGCTTAACTTAAGTTTTAAACTAGCAAAAAATCTGTTCGTATTTTTCGACTAGGTACACGTGTAATTATAATGGGCGTATCTTTCTATCTTGTTAAACGTGTTCTCCCACTGAATGGCCAATTTTTAATCCGCTTTCAATCATCTACTAACATATCTAACTATGATGTCATTTGTTCCTATATGATACAAAATGTTCAGTTCGTTTACCATTTTTAAATGATTAAAAATGGTTTCATGCATTGGAAAATCGTGGATGTCAACAACGCTGTTTTACATTCATGATAATATCTTATTTTAATAATATTATAAACTAGCTTTTGACCGCGGCTTCGCTCGCGTTAAATTTGGGGTAACACAGTTCCCTTTTCTTGATTTGCAGTTAGCCTATGTCCGTCTCCAGGGTCCCAAATATCTCTGAACCAAAATTCATCAAAATCGGTATAGCCATTAAGGCGTGAAGACGTAACAAACAAACTCACTTTCGCTTTTATAATAATAGTAATGATGTGAATGCTTGTGAGGATGAATGGATGTATGGATGTTTGTTACTTGTTCACGTCAAAACGGCTGAACAGATCTTGATGAAATTTGGCACAGAGGTAGATTATAGTCTAGAATTACAAATAAGATTTATTTTTCGATATCACGCGAGCGAAGCCGCGTACGCCAGCTAGTAAATAATATATTTTTTTAAAACAATGCTTCACAGTAAAGTGAATTTCTACTTTATCGTGAGTGCGTTAACAAACTTTTATACTCACATACACAAATAACCAAACCCGGTGCAAATACCTGTCGGTCACACCTATTTGTCATATGCAGTGATCGAACCCGCGGCAAGCGGCGTAGTAACGAGTCTCTTAACCACTGCGACAACCATGCCGTCAAAATGTTAACAAAGGTAAAATCACAACAAGTATCCACAAAAAAAGACAAAAGTTCGACAAACCCACAAACACTGAGGCGTATTATGAATCTTTCACTTTTATCAAAAGCCAAACAGGATTGAGAATAATGCTTACCTACAGTAATAAAATGACAAGAACATTTTGAATACTAAACGAAAAGGAAAGCACGACTGAGTGACCCATCACTACCACTAGATCGGCGACGTAAATATTTGCGAGCCATCACTATGGAATGTCATGTTTATGTAAATTGACCTTTATATTGTCCTTACGTTAACCTGATAATCCGAATACGTGATCTACCTGTTTATAGGTACCAACATGGTGTTTATTTGGAAAGCAAACATTTTCAAATCGCTCTTCCGTGATGTTTGTTGGCTTTCTGCCACAAGGATAGAGGCATTTGTTTGAACCTAGGCGGAATCGGTTTCCATTGTCGGGTAATACCTGATGGATAAATACGGATATCGGATTATATTTGCAGTTAATTATCGTCTAACAAATGCTAATTTGTTTTCAAACATGGTGCACAACAAAAAGCCTGATTGTCTATTTACCGTATACTTTTATTTTGTTTGTTGATTTGTACACACATAAGTTTACATTTTTTAATACAAAAAATAGTAGCCCACCGGTATTGGGAATAGGGTCCAAGCTTCAGAGAAAGGAACCTCCTAACAAAACGAGCCAAGAGTACCGCTTCCTGTATCCTTTACTTATTTTTAATACTATAAAGAGGGCAGATTTGTTTATTTTCACTAATAAGAAGATACATTATCAGAAAGTAACGGGTGAAACTGCGCTTAAATACTTAGGGAATTTACTAGGCACCTGCATTAAATGACGAATGAAATGTTAAAAATACAAAAAAAAACAAAAGCAAGCTTATTCGAAATATTTAAAAATTAATTATCTGTTTTTTAAGAAGAAGAACTTTAAGTCATTTTAACTTATTCCATCATCTATTTCTATATGTGTAAGGTATTTTTGTGAGTCATACGAAATACACACGTATATTACAACAAGCGGTGTTGTTTATACGTGTGTTGGTAGTTTCTACATTTTACTTGAACTGGAAGGTTTAACGGCGTCACATTAATATTAATGGTGTGTGACCCAGCGTGGTCGCATCCTTTGAAACTCAGATGTACTGTATATTTTAATGTGCATGCTGTAGTCTGCTATAAGTAAAGGAGTACAGCTGTACAATACTTTTTATACAATCCTACTAATATTTATAATATGGATGGATGGATGTATGATGATGTATGATGTATTTATGTTGTCGACATGTGGAATATGAGCTCGGCTATCATTGTGCCAATTCTCGTAACGGCCAATGGCCTAATGGCCAAGAGCGTTGACGAAGGGCCTGATTAAGAAGGCTCCTCGATACGATTGTGGGGATTTTCCTGTCTCTCTAGTCCTAATCACCGGTAGCTTAGACCCTTCTTTCGATACTTGCGGATACTTTATATATTTATTTTAAAAATATTTAACCATGTGAACAATAATGTAAAAAGATTTGAATAACGCAGATAATACTAGGTAGGACTAACTTTACACGCTGAACCATCCATTCAGATGCATTTAAATGATAACAATCCACCAACTTAAATTTTTTGCATAATTAATCCTATTTGTTCGCGTATCCTTACTAATGTTATAACATTAGTAAGGATACGCGAACAAATAGGATTAATTCACTTTCGCTTATAAGCGAAAGTGAGTTTGTTTGTTACCTCTTCACGCCTAAACGGCTAAACCGATTTTGATGAATTTTGGTACAGACATACTATAGTTGAGACCCTAGAGACGGACATAGACTATTATTATTTTTAACAAAATTTTCCTTTTAAGCTTTGCTATTACAATAAATCAGGCGCAAGGGCAAAAACTACAGCTAGCAGGTACCTGCAAATCAAGAAAGGGGCACCGTGTTACCACGAATTTAACGCGAGCGAAGCTGCGGGTTAAAGCTAGTTTCCAATAAATAAGAAAATCTTACAGTTTTATCAAAAGTGTTCACAGTTTATTCACAAATATGCTAAGTGTGGGACCTGTACAAGGCTTCAGTAGATTTTGAGTATTTTAATGTAAACCACAGTTTTTATCTAATGCTTAATTTAGGATTTATCAATAATAGTACAAACCTACCTAACTGCAATACATCAATAATTCTTTGCAAATGCACAAACTAGTAATACCTGTACAGACATACCTAATAAATAAATAAGTACCATACATAAGAAAAATGTGATATCATCACATAGACATTTCAGGGGTACTATGCAAGATGTTTGTCATAAAATAATTGCAAAAACAAGGATGTACGTGAAGTAAACATTAAGTTATATCTAAATGCACCTTCAGAGTTCACACAAGCCTTTTCTTCTGATTTGAAATCATCAAACGACTTATTCCACTCTGTGTCCAGCGGAAAGGAGTATCAGACTTATACAGACCATAACCCATGTTCCTTCTTTTGCCCTTTGTGTTCCGGGACCGCGGTATCTCTTCCGAACAACCCGCAGATTTGGCAGGCAGTGGCCCTGAGGGTTCCTTAGATTTGCTTATTTGTCTATGAGACGTGCTTGGAACGAGAATGTGCTCGACACATTCTGTCATCGCTACACGGGTAGATGGTGAACTACCTATTGCCACTGACCACAAGCCCGCGCCTTCTGTGGCCAGGATTCGCGTCGCGGCTTTCAACACCAGGAGGGTTCCTGCTGGAATAGTTTGTGGTTCACAAAACCTTAAAAGCTTGTTTTGCTCTTTAGATGATGTCATGTGCCGACATGACGCTATTATCCCTAGAGATGACGAAGTATAAAGGTAGCTTCTGCCTTCTAAGAGCACTATGACCTACATTTATATTTTGTCAACAATAGTAAAACATACAAAACCTTATAATAAAGCTATCAATTATTCTTAATGTTGATAATATTCACAGCTTATTGAAATGTTTGCGATAAAACAAATTAATTCACAAAACTGTCGCTATGAATTAAGATACAATCAATAGCAGTAAATAAGCATATAACAGTAATATACAGTTTTTTTTTAATAAAAGGGATTTAAGATAAACAATTTCACTAAACATAAATAACAATTTGACTAAATAAAAACTATCTCAACGGTTTTTCTAAAAACCTTTATTTGTTTGTAAGTCTGATCTCTTTCAATTGACTGTGATTTTCGTAATTTATTATTATAAGAAAGCTAATTTAATTATTCACCTAAGAAATAAGTGAAAAACAATCTTATTCATATCTCATTATACAAACATCTCTTGTTTGATATAATGTCAAACGATTAGTTTTCATATCGAACCCGGATCTCCGAACTATTTATAACCTCAGTATCAAAAAACGTCATGCTTGTCACTTTGATGTTACAAAAAAGAATAATGGTAACATGTTATATTGTAGTGTGGGGTACAAAAACGTATGTTGTACTTACGCCTCCTTTAAGTTGAACGTTCGCAAGCGGTACGATAAACCCAAACAGCCAGTCTCAACTCCGTAACTCGAATAGGTACAAGCCCTCAATTATACATTTTTTTTTAAGGAACATTCTTCCAAAAACACCATTGAGGTCGAATTTCACTTAACTCTCAATACGGTAACCAGTCGTTTCTTTTTAATTCAGGATGACTCGTTTTTGTTTTTTGGTAAGCGAAGACAGCTTTATACCAGTGAGATGTTTTTGCCCAAATCAGGTACTGGCTGTAAAGAAAATAATGGCTTACAACTTTAACAACGTTTATTTTCTCAGATAAACCTGTCGCATTTGAATGTGGAACATCTACACTGAATTTTACAGTAGATACTGAAAAAAAACCAATGATTTTAGTATTGATTAACAAATTTACATGAATTCTCTATATGCTTCTTAGAATCTCGCACTCAAACGATGGTTATTGAACTTTGTCTAGAATGGTATGTGCGAATTAAGTGGCTATTTTGAATACATCCTAGCATACTACATTTTAAGCAAATACGTCATTATAATAAAAATACCAAATATTTGTCATTCCAACTCTCCAATAAATAAATATCTTATTTCAAATAACATGTGTTTTTGACGGTTGGAATTGGATATGACTAATCTTTGCTAAGCTTTATCGTAGTGTTTACGTAGTCTGCAGTACGTGCCAATAGATCGAAGCATTTGCATTGTTCTTATCCATTTACTGAAGTTTAAAGTTTAAATGGAAGGTCATTGAGCACTTAGTTTGTCTAAGCCAACCTGCTCAACAGCATTTGGTTTAAGATTTTCATCATTTTTCCAATAGACAAACTGGTTTATAGGTGTTGTTGTATTGGTTCGATTCCGAATTAAGGACAAGAGTGCCTCGAAAATCAAAAATCATTGATTCAAATTAGGCTGATAAACAGCATTTTTTGAATGTCCAATTAAAAGAGACAGTCCCATAAATGGTTCGCCCTTCGCCACTTTCTACTGTTTTAGCTAGGAAGAAGTGGCGGAACAAACTCCCGAGCAACACATTGGGTTGTAAGGGTGGGATTGGGAAGTCAGGAATTTCTTCTAAACAGCTGTTCAGAAATGGGCTCTCCCTCTATTACATGGGACGTAAACATAGGTAACTGAGAAAATCTGAGCTAACAGATTATGTAGGCACACCTCTGCATAAAGCTTTAAAACTTACAGACATTATGTTATAATGACTAAATAATAAAAGAAAACATTGAAAAGGCAAACTTAATATATAAGTAGACATACTTTTAAAATAAATAATGATGCGCAAACTTTTCCTTCAATCTCCTTCACATAACATTAGATATTTACTTTTCTTAGTGCCAAAATATTTAAATTATGTAAAGGAATGTTGAACAAAAATATTGCGTGGAGTTTTTAGCAATCTAGATCGAAAAGTTAGTTCGACCTCATTTGATTTAAGGCCCATTTAAATTCTCCAAAACGTTAGTCACGTGGCACTTCCAAAAGTCAAGGACGGTCGTTGTATAACATATTTATGGTATAAACTAGTTTTCTTCATAATGTGGAACATATTTTGGTGTGCGTGGGTATCTGTCTACCGCT
Source organism: Ochropleura leucogaster (assembly GCA_958449745.1). NCBI lineage: Eukaryota > Metazoa > Arthropoda > Insecta > Lepidoptera > Noctuidae > Ochropleura > Ochropleura leucogaster. The sequence continues at coordinate 9,838,700 of OY288204.1, read as the reverse complement.
CTATAAGAATATCGTATGATAAATTTTATGTTATGACTGGGTTTTGGCTAAATGTGGTCAGTTCGAGTCGCGCCTACTAGCTATTATTTATAAAGCAAAATTATAGTTCTTTGGACGCCATTTGGCCTTTCATAAACAGGAATAGGCTGAAAATTCAGTATCAATCAACTAATATCATGAACACACTAGGAAAACACTAGGAAGTGGCGAAGGGCAGGTCGTTTTTGTGGGACTGTGTCTTGTAATGTGACGTTCAAAAAGTGCTGATTATCAGCCTAATTTGAATAAATGAATTTTGATTTTGAAAACAGCAACGATAAAGAGGGATTTAACGCGGTATGCATGTATTTGCACATTTGCTTGGCAATAACACAATTATTCCTATTCTTTCTAACATGTATTATGCAAATAAATGACTTGATTCATTAATTACTTGAACGCATTATAAACAAATATTCTTTTTAGGTGTAAACCCATACAAACTTATCATAAACACATAGGCATGTCATGTCTAGCGCCAAAAAATCGATCAAAAAAACGGTAGGCGCCACAGCGCCTGCTGCTTTCGATACATCGAGCAATCCCACTGAAACTGTTTGCTCATCTCTTGATAAAGTCCAAATAAATAAATATATTCTTTATTACATTGTATTAAAGTTTGAATTCATTCATTTCAGTTACGATGCCAACGATGGTTCGTCTCGCACTGAACAGGGAGCAATCCTGAACCCTGGTACCAAAGACGCAGCCCTAGACGTCGCAGGTGCAGTACGCTGGTACGACGCCAAGGGACATCTTTACCAAATGACGTACAAGGCGGGCAAGAGAGGCTACAGAACAATCATCAAGAAATTATCATAAAACATCACTGGCAATGGAGTGCATCTTTAAGTATTAGCTCGAATATATTTCGATAACAAAAGACTGGACAAATAATTTTATTTATTGATTAGAATGGTTTATTAAATTTAACGAAATTATTATAATAACTTGACTCGACAGATAAATGCCTAATTCAATAATTTCTGCTACCACAATTATACTGTAAACGAATCAATTGCTGTATTTAATTATTTTAGGTTAATCTGGAATTATATAAGTTATAAATTAATTATTAAATACCTTAGTAAGTGCGGTAAATAAAATATGTATAAAAAGTGTCACTTTTCGTTTTATTAGTTTTGGTTTAAACCAGACAGAATTATTTAAAAAAGGAATTGCTCTTTTACAAACTAAACCATATAATAAAAATGGACATTGACCTTAAAGTAGTAGGTTTGATTGAAAATGCATTATGGCCGTCACATGACAGCAGCAGTTTTTTTCTTTAGTCTAAATTATCCTTCTGCTAGGCCAACCCAACTCTCTCTTTTTTTTCGAAATGGCATCTTGCAGTTCAACCTAGGAAGTTGTCGTCTGCTTAACCGGGCTATTCCTGTGGATGCCTTAAAAATTAAGACCTCCAGCCAGGACAAAAAACTTACAAACTAAGCAACTACACGCTAAGGGCACCCCCTGTGGGCCTCGACTTAACACACAGCAAAGGGACAGGCTGGATCTGAGTGATACCAATCTCTATCTTAACTCTCGCTGAGCTTAATACCCCATTCGCTATGCAGCTAGTCTTACCAAAAAAAAGTCATTAAATTAAAGCCATGCAATTATGTGCAAAACTTTATTAACCTACGTCCAGCTAAGCAGCACGGGTAGTTTATAATATTTAGTGACAGCATGCTATTATTAAGACACTTACAATATACTTGTCGTCATTATCGTGGTAGTCCAAATGTTAAGCGCCCGCCTCACATGCACGAGGTTGCAAGTTCGAATCCGGGCAAGTATCAATGTGACTTGTTCAATTCAAATGTTTTTTCTAAAGTTTATCTGAGAAATCACAAATATTGGTGAAAGAAAACATCTTGAGGAAACCTGGACTTACAATATTATAAGTGCGAATTCGCCAGCCCGTCTTGTGCAAGCGTAGCGTTTAATGTTCGTGCATTCTCTGTATGAAACGAGGCCTTTGCAGTGGGACAGTTATAGGCTGGTAATATTTATTTTAATTAAACATTACTAGATTTTTCCCGCGGCTTCGCTCGTGTTAAATTCGGGGTAACACAGTTCCCCTTTCCTAATTGCCTGTAGTTTTTGCCCTTGCGCCTTACTTATTGTAATAGCAAAGCTAAGTTTTCCCTTTTCCCTTCCCTCTTTCTCCCTCACTTTTCACTTAATAAAAATAGCCTGTGTCCGTTTCCAGGGTCCCAACTATCTCTGTACCAAAATTCATCAAAATCGGTTTAGCCATTTAGGCGTGAAGACGTACCAAACAAACAAACTCACTTTCGCTTTTATGATATTAGTAAGGACGATAAAATATTGTCAATTCAGGTTTATTCAAGGGTGTAATGTATAAAGTAGCAGCAGTAGAGTTCACAAAGGTTGGTCCTTATTCAATTTAATTAATCCTTATTCAACTAATAAATGGATTACAACGTAACCACATTTTGTTAACTTTACCTCTCCTACTAAAATAAATGAAAAAAAAAACGAAACAAATGATGACTTGTTGAACACACAGTAGTTAATGAGTATTTATTATGAAGACAAACAGTTGCCCAGTTGACCGTGTGTCAATTTGTGCGTTTGCCACATTTCATAACCTGATTCGTGTTATCACCTTAGTTACTGCACTTCTACAATTGATGTAACTTCACAAACATACAATGTATTTAAGGAGATTTTTGCGAGTTTTCTATATCATTTACATTTTTGTGTTCTGCCTATCTGAATATCATCACTACTCACCACCATGATTGCTCTGGTAAGTTTAATAGATCCTTACTTCCTTACTAATATTACGTCTTCACGCCTAAATGGCTAAACCGATTTTCATAAATTTTGGTACAGAGATAGTTGAGACCCTGGAGACGGACTTTTTTTGATGTTTGATATATGAGGGAGAAAAAGGGAAAACAAGGGAAAACTTAGCATTGCTATTACAATAAATAAGGCGCAAGGGCAAAAACTACAGGTAGCAGGTACCTGTAAATCAGGAAAGGGGAACTGTGTTACCCCGAATTTTCACAGTGGTTTTAACGCGAGCAAAGCCGCGGACAAAAGCGACTAAACTTAAATATCAAAGCTCATAGGTGCTCGCTCTTGCGAGCCAAAACCAAAACAAGGAGAATTCACTTTTTACTCTTGTAAAAAGTGGATTTTTCTCGGTTTGGTTTATTTTTTCTGGTCTTCCCCTATTTACTTACACGAATGTATTAAGCGATAACCGTGGATGACTGGAGAATAGACCGCAGCTCCTACAAGGCAGCTCCAGTATCGCTTATTGTACGGACAAATTAGCTGACACCGATCTTTGATAGATAGAACTCTGACTGAAGTATCTGTCATTGTTCGGAGTCCAGTTGGTCTTTGATCTATCCATAACGTTGTGAAAGAAACTAAATACCTAAAGACAAATTTATATTATACTTTATATTATACTAGCTGTGCCCAGCGGTTTCACCCGCTGCTCACTTAGGGTTATGAAAAATAGATGTTGACCGATTTTCAGACCTACCCGATATGTACACAAAATTTCGTTTAATTCGGTCCAGCCGTTTCGGCGGAGTATGGGAACGAAAATTGTGACACGAGAATTTTATATACATATTAGAAAAGAGAAAACCACTAACACACTCATTACAAAGTCTTAGAAATTACAGATGTGCATGGGGGATTCTTTTAGAACGTAGTTGCTGACCAAGGGCATTTTGCAAAATTTAACCCTTAAGAACTTAGCAAAGTTTGTCCGTGGCTGAATTGACTTTTACAATAAAACTACTAGGCTTGCTTGAATTCATAGTGGTTTTAATTCCAATAGTTGAGGAGCTGAGCAGTAAGTGAAACCGCTGGGCACAGCTAGTACTGTATATTATGATGTTGCAATTATAATGAATTACAATATTCTAGAAAAGATCATTATCTTGTCAAAAGTCTTTACATAACTCCATTAAGTTTCAGGCTAAAGGTCACATACGAAAAAGCAGACATCTCAGACTTCATGACAAAGAGTCTATGTTGCGTCATATCACTGATATTGTAATATGTCGTCACGTTTCAGAAACTTTTCGTGCTCGCACTCTTCGCTGTAGTGGCTGCCGAAGACAAACCTGTAGCCGAAATCCTAACAGAAAGAACTTTCGTTAATCCTGATGGATATAGCTTTGAGTGAGTATATTTAGAAAACGTTTAAACAAGTTTGACGAGCCGTTGGCGCAGTGGCTGAGCGATCAGTCGATGCTGTGCTGCGTGTCGCGGTTTCGTACCCCGCACGGAACAAATATTTGTGTTTCGGGTCTGGATGTTTGTGTATGTGAGTTTAAATGATGGGGCAATAATATTTTTTTTAAGTTAAAATTTGTAAGCAATCAATCTTAAAGAAGGGTAAACAAAATCAGTATTTCTTGTTTTAATCATTATATACAAAGTCGGACCGGCTGCGGACTGCAAACAAGGGCAAATACTTCAGTACGTTAGTTGTCAGAATCCGGAGTTCAAACCACAATTTAGTCATACCGATTTGACTGAAACTAAAGAGGAAACTAAGTACCGGCCGAAAGAATAAAAACCCGGTTATGAGTAAAAATGTATTGGCCCAAACATAGTTATGAGATATTCCTTTTTTTGATGGTGACGGCAATATGGGACAAGTAGGTCTTCTATGAAATTAAGACACTACACTGAGCTGTCAAGGCCATACGATAAATTACCAATTTGTTCCAGCTTCAAGACAAGTGACGGTGTCTCTCGTCAGGAGGAAGGCAGCCTCATCACCGTAGGAGACAAGCAAGGCATCGCCATCAAGGGCTCCTACTCATACCTCACCCCTGATGGTGAAGAGTACCAGGTCTCCTTCACCGCTGATGACAAAGGATACAAACCAACCATCCGTGTCCTCCCCGCCCAACAGTAATTTATAAATATTTGTGGTTTTGTACTGTTTTATACCGAGAATATATTGTTCTATTTGTTAACAAAATCATTTTTTTTCTTCCTTTAATTTATGTCCATGATTATCCTCCTTGATGCCGTTGATTGCATTAGTCTCAGATATGATATAAATATTTATGGAGATTTTACGTGACTCTTAAGATGATGAAGAAAAAAATATTGAAGAAACCAGCATGAACTAGAAACTAAAATAGGAACAACCGCACAAGTCCCGAGTGGTGGACAGTAGCCCACTACGAGTACATCTCACAAAGAGGACCTGTATACCAGCTATACAAACATTGAAGGTTGATAATTCTACAAATCTACATATCTGCACCTAATATAAAAAATCTCCTATCGCGGTGTTTGTTACCAAATTTCTCCGAAACGGCTGGACCGATTTATTTGAAATTTGTTGAATGATAATGGTAGATTTTAGGATAAGAAGCTAGGCAGCGGTGAAACCGCTGGCTAGCTTCTTATCCTACGCACATCAATCGTTTGACCCTATTTGGCATAGCAACTTTTTTATATTTTCTAGAACTTACCAAATAAACGTGACAAATTATTTTGTCGCGTCGTGTTAGCATGTTTAGTAATACTTCATAGTGTAAGTAACATTCAATGAGGGACAAAGGTTTTGTCTGTTAAAGAATTTCCTATATGAGTGGAGTCACTCAAATAGGCTAATGGTAGACAAATTTTTTTGAACCATTTTAAAACTGAATTATGCCAAAAAGTTGTATGAAGCTTAAACAGCTTGACTGCCTACTATTCTAAATACCGTAGGGCAGGTAACCAAACTATTGATACCCTTAAAAGTAGAAAGTCCGCTTAACAAAAACGTTACATCTTGTCGTAAAAGCATAGGTAAAGTCAATTCGATACTAACTTGAACTTCCGATTGTGCCTTGAATCATGGTCACCGCTTGCTCGTCGTGGAGTTTCGTTTAGTACGTTCGTGCTGACAACATTTTAGCAGGCACTTAATTTGTGGAGTTTTGCTCTCACGAATAGTATTTTTAGGAGTTTTTTGGGATAGTCTATCAGTTTTCATAGGGACATATACTTGGTAAGTGCTCTCGTTTTACATATATTTTCTGTGTATTAAGTATTTTGTTACAATTAATTTAAAAGTGCCTGTTAAATTTTTTAAAATGATTATTCCGAACATTCCAAAGCTGATCTGACCTTAAACTGATGAAATTTTGATTATGATTTTTAAAACTCCAGTGTAATCTAATTCATTATTAAGTTTTGTGAATAACATAATAATGTTTCTATTTCAGTTTTCAAAGAGGTGTGTGCAACGGGTATGGATGTGGAAATTAATTATTAACAATACATATAATTACAGAAATCAGATACCAAATTGTTGATGAGCAATACATAGCAATTCGTCGCTTTGCCGCGGTTTTTTTTTGGACAATTTTATTAAAAACATTGAGTTAAGGAGAATATTTTTTATTAAAAAACAAAGAAAAAAGATTTTCAATGTGATCAAACTAAATCTTTCCAATTCCTTAATAACTATAAGCTTAAAGTAATTATTAACGACCTCTATGAAAGGTTTTATAAATTGCGGTACAAATAGTGTCACAAAAAAAAACATTGAACAGGATCAAATCTACAAGAAACTATAATGACGCTCTCCAGATCATTCATCAATCATGTGAAGAGACAGTAATACTGGTACTTTTTTATGCTTTGCCTTATTTAACATCTAAAGTGGACCTCGATTTTAATCCTTATTAATGATATCTAAAAGTGTTTTTGCAATGAGTACGCAGAAAAAGTTAGCAAAAAGAAACAGAATTATGATAAAATGAATGCTGTAAATGCAGAACACTGGTTTGGACTTGATCAGATAACATGAGTATTGGCAAAATATGTCAATTTTACACTGCGGTGCACTATACATCGTAGTTATGACGTTAGATGGTGTTAGTAAAATTTATGATAAAAAAAAAACAATCAAATTCGTATGTAACCTTTATTATAGGTAGTGGCAGTGTTTAGGTATAACAAGGATCAGATATATAAATCCTTTACATATTTGGTTTTAGCAAAAAAACTGTGATGCCTGTTTTTATTAACATTAAACGACAAAACAATGTCTAAGCAAAAGTGGACTATTGTGTTTTCTAAGCGGGTTCAAATCAAAACAGCGCAATAATATTTAGGCAATCAATTCAGTGTCGTTTAGTGTCAATTAAAACGGGACTTTAAGGTAGGGTTTTCAAGGGTGAGTTTAGGCTTGTGGGGCGGGTGCCGCGTCAGCAGCCTTCTCTTCAGTGGGCTGGTAACCATTCTTGTCGGCCAGGTAGGTGACTGAGATGTGCTGGCCGTCGGGTGCTACGTACTTGTAGCTGCCCTTCACGACGAGGCCGTCCTGTTCGGTGTCGTTCTTGTACTCGCCGGTCTCCTGCCTTGAGGTTCCGTCACTGGTCTCGAACCTGAAGGAGAGAATAAGTTAGGTCTTATTCATATAAAGAACAATGTCAATATTGTATCAATTTTGGTGGACAATAAAGTATATTCTATCTTCATGAAACATCATGTATTTTTCCAAGAGGACGCAAGGTGAAAGTTTTTATCGTTTGTGTATACTATATTGTACTCCTAGTTTTCGTCAGAATATAATATGTATAGCATGACTGAAAGGTAATGACAGCGATGAAACCGAGTTATTTTCATTCAAAATGTTTTGTGTTATGATCGCAAAAGAGTTGCTCCTTTTTACATGGGACATAAGTGGCGAAATGAAGTAAGTGTGCTAATAGATAAACCTTTGCCTAAACCTTCAGCGTGATGTTATGTTATGTAAGGATTGGTGTTATTCAAAGTTTAATAAAAAAAAAACCGCCAAGTGCAAGTTGGACTTGCGCACGAAGGGTATGGGTACGTTATCTAATATATAAAATTCTCGTGTCACAATGTCCGTTCCCCTACACCTCCGAAACGGCTCGACCGATTCTTATGATTTTTTTATGCATATTTAGTAAGTCTGAGAATCGGCTACTATATATCTTTCATGCCCCTAAGTAAGAAGTGGACAGCTAGTTCTATCGATTCAATCTATAAAAAAAAAATTTTTGTTTTGTTCTTTTTTTTTTTTTTTATAATGGCAACAGAAATACATCATCTAAGTAAATTTCAACTGTCTAACCATCGAGGATACATACAGCCTGGTGACCGATGGACAGACGGACGGACAGCGGAGACTTAGTGATAGGGTCACGTTTAACCGCTAGGTTATGGAACCCTAAAAATCTTTCGAATTTTAGAACTCAACCTTCTACATATTATTTATCTTTTTTCAGTTACAGTCACCCTGAAAAAGGTTAGTAAGTTCATGACACCATTTGTAAATAAATACCCTTGACATTAAATGAATAATAAATATGTGAAAATATAAAAAAAAAGAAGTAAAAAAATAATAAAATATTTTTTTCTCAATTCTCCCCTGGCCCACAAGAATGCAACCCATACTACTGGGTTACAGATACATTTAGCTTATACCTTGCCATATTTCGTTTGTGTACGCTGTGGGTCAAATGTTCAAACAAAATGCCCAATGGCCTTTAGTACACAAATAAATATTTTGACTTTGAACGAGGTTTTGGGCTCATTCTATAAGAACACAAGTGTTAGTAAACATGTCATCTTGATGATGATGCCCTTTTCAAAGTAAACAATGGATTAAGTAATATCGCGCGTTGAATAATTACTCTTTATGAGCCGTTGTTATGTCATTATTTTATGTCAATGCCTTTGACCAATGTTAATGAGTATTTAAATATCAAAATGTAGGCACTTATTACTTAACGCCTTGTAACGTAAGTATTACAGGAAGAGTTTTTCATGAAAAAATTTAAAACGGTTATACTCGTAAATGGCCATGACTCTAATAACTTGATAAATGAGTGATGGCCAGTTGGTGATTTTTATGAGCAATATTTTGTTTTAAATTATTAACTGTTACACAGTATAGAAGAGTGTGTAGTGTATGTGTGTCTGGTGTGTTGTTTTTATTTAGTGTACACACAATCACGGGCAAATGAATGTCTAGACTTAATAAAATTCAAATGATTTTCTCCTTTTGTATTGAAATTTCACAAAAAGAACTTAACTAATCGTATAAGGTTTTTTTAAGTATTTTTTTGTCAATATATTTTGAACTGGTCAAAATTATTTTTGTCACATATTTATACTACACTAGCTGTGCCCAGCGGTTTCAGCGGTTGCGGCTGCTACTGAGTAGGGGTTATGAAAAATAGATGTTGGCCGATTCTCAGACCTACCCGATATGTACACGAAATTTCGTTTAAATCGGTCCAGCCGTTTCGGAGGAGTATGGGAACGAAAACTGTGACACGAGAATTTTATATTTTAGGTTTAATTGCTGTTACCTATTCAATAGGGTTTTACAATAACACCTGCAAATGTTTGTTTGATGGCCACCGTGACTGCTTATAATGACTTTTTAGGGTCCTTGAGAGCTAAGGTGTATTACTTTTTTGAATACTCTCGTCTGACTAGCATAACCAACTTCTTACACAAAACGGAAATGTCAGAACACCAATAACGAACTTATGTATAAACCATCAAGTAATTAATTATAACTTACTCAAAGTTGTACTTGTCTACATCGACCTCATCAACTTGCTTGACGATCGTGACGGGCGCAGCGCCCCCTGCCGGCGCTGCATCTTGTGCGCATGCTACTGCAAGAGCGGCCAGGGCGAACAAAGTCTGTAAAAAGTTTTTAAATTTTATAAGGAATTCTATTCAATTAGCACTGTTTTAATCAATTTTAATAGAAAAAAAAAATAAAAAGTAGAGATATAATATGAACAATGGTTAAGTTCAGTAATGTAATAAATTGGTTAATTGGCCAAAGTTATCAGGAGATTTTAAAACGAGTAGGTAAGGTCGATGACAGTTACTGTCTATATCAAACAGATAGTTACTGTCACTGTGAACAGTGGCAGTTACTTATTGAATAAAAAATACAAAACTTTTTTAAAAAGACTTTTTTTAGGCACAATTCAATAAAAACCACTTACAATCTTCATCATTTTTGAAATGTTTAAAAAAAGAATTCAGGTAAGGATGTGTTGATTGTAGGACGAGTCCTGAACGTCTATGCTCTGAAGTTACAACTTGAGCTATAAATATCATTCCATTGTATTGACAATGCGATGTTTCGAAGTTTCATTGGAAGGCAAGGTGTTAATCACAATCATGCAAACAGTTTATTTAAGGTGATCCAAGAAACGTTACAGGGATTTGTGAATTGTGTAAATTGTTTGTCGTCAGCCGGCACGGGCGTGTGTCTCTTAACCTACATCTGCTCTGCCGTACCAACGAAAGTCCTTGAAGGTACGATTTTTGTTTTGATTAAAGATTCACACTTGTACGAAAATGCATCACTATTTAAGCTATTAACGAAATGCTAATCGTATCTAAAACATCCTTAGGCATTTTAAATAGAAGCAAATATTTTGATAAGGTAAAGATACATAGGCGTCTGGTAATGGATTAAGTCTGGATCTTAGATCATTTCTACTCGTGCGTTTTAACGATCTAGCGAACGATTTGATTCATACTACAAATTTGGTAAAATTAAACTGTTTTATCTATTTTGTAATTTTAAACAATTTTGGTATTGAATACGCGTTAAGTTGTGTTAAATTGATTTAGTACACTAATGTATAACATTAATAGATTGTAAATAATTTACAGTTTTTACCATATTATGAAATTTTCTTGATTCCTCTTGGTACCTTCATATGTGTTTAACTGCCCTTGGATAGATCACCACCATAAGATAAGGTAACACATTTATAGCAGTGCCAACTACGTTTAGTACAAATCATACTTAATCATACTCATTTCTGAAATAAGACGATGCCCATATTGTCCTAACTGATACCTTGTAAATTGTACACTATTTTGTAACTGTGGGCATCACATGCCCCATACATTAAATATGGTCACACTAAAATATTCCTCATTTTCAAACTGCAAGACAAGATTTCTGAAGTACTTGTAGATCCAGATTTGAAAATTAACGTGACAATAATCGTTAGGCAACATAAATAGATGCCGCAGTGACTCATTAATTTACTGCTTCGCTGCGAGTTGCGGGTCCGATTCCCACACTGATGAAATTTTATAATCTGACTGTTTCTGTTTGTGGAATGAAACGTTTGTAAACGCACGCACGACACAGAGGAGAAAAAGTTAATGAAGAAAAGTAATAGAGAAAATAGTAAAATAGTAGTTTTAGTTGTGGCAACTCTACCTCTTTTTTGCGGATGGGAAATCATCAAAAAACTTGCCCGCTCTGGGTGGAACGGAGGGGAGTTTAAAACTTTTACTAAATAAAACTCACTTATGTTCCTTCTTTTACCTTTTATGTTCCGGGGCCGCGGTATCTCTTTGAACAACCCGCAACCCCGGCAACTGCACCTCCTGGGTCAAATTCTTTCGCAAGGAGTTCTTAAACTATTGCGGTAGATAATTAAGTTTCTAATGTCTGTATGTCCTTCTAACGTAATCTCCGTTTAGATCGGAGACCATTTTCTAAGAGGATGTATCTATGTATCAGTAGGGCGGGTCACGAGTTCACTAAAGTGACGTCACCACACGAATTTACTTCTACGAAGTTTAAATTATTGGTTGTACTTAATAATTCTTAAAAGGTCAGATGAAATGAAAACGAATTGGTTGGCAATTTTTAATGACCATTTTATCCTATTTCGATTTAAAATCAGCTTAAAAATTTTTCATTTTCAAAAAAAATATTTTTACAGTAGTAGCTGTAGTAGTCGTGTAATAAACAGATAAACAGGTTAAGCATAGATACGGCATCTATGCTTAATAAATAAATATTTAAATAAATAGACGGGTTATTTCACGACTATAAACTATTATAAATGTGTACTAAGTTTGTCTGTCTGTATTTCGTTTGTCTGTGACATTTTCACTCCTAAACCAAAAAAGCAGTCGGTTGCTATGTTCAATAAATTGGTGTTTTTGTTTTGACTGATGGGAAAAAAACCACCTGTGTTCCTTCTTTTACCCTTTATGTTCCGGGACCGCGGTATCACTTTGAACAACCCGCATGATCTGTAAAAGAGCATAGAATCCTAGATAGCAGATAAAATCTCTGGTTACAACTAGTATGTCTACAGGCATAGACTACACACTACATGTACGTATGTAGATAGATTGTACCTCGGTTATGTAATAGAAGGCTGCGGTAACCCACACCGCGCAATATGTCATTGTAATTGAATTTTCAATAAAACGTAGGTATCTGACTTCACGCAGGGATGCCTACCAAAGTTTTCTGAAAAAAAAAACTTTTCATGGTTATTTAGAGCCATGATTAAAGAATTTGTACGTGGCTTTTTTTTCAAATCTAAGAGAGTATTTTGTCACTACTTATTTAAAGTAACTTTGCAACAGATCCAAATAAATGCGAATATTTGTGAGGATGAATGTATAGATATTTGTTACTCTTTCACGTCAAAACGGCTGAACGGATCTGGATTATCCGATATCTGATACAATCTATAGCTGAAACACGGAGTGTCACAGAATACACGCAAAACCATGAAACTGAAACACTTTTAAACGCGTGCCACGTCACGTAACGGGCGCAGGTTTGTCTGGGTCAGCCAAAGTCGCATTAGATCCTGCTTGATCCTGCCATCTGACGTAAGTTTACGAGAGAATACCGGTATGGTTTTAGTTAATACAAGCCTGACAGACCCCTCCACTCTTCCCAAGGCGGAGAATTTCCACATGGAGAAGAAAAACGAAGTAAATCTATGCACAAAATAAAGCACAGGTATATTTTATTTCTTATATTCGTAGCTGACAACCCTGAGCATAAAAATATCCAGTTAGGATTCATATTGTTTGACCTCGCAAGAGTACAAAGACGCATAAACAAACTATGCTTAGATTCGTCTATGGTTAAAAAAAGTGGTTATATATGACTTCCATGCGGAATTGACGGTCAAAACCGTAACAATATAATTTTTATATGGTCATTATAATAATTGTTTATGCGTGCTGTTAATGAAGCGAATCAAATAACATCGGTTCCTTCAATGAGCAAAAACTATAAATAGTTAGATTAAAAATAAATAATTATCAAATCAAGTGTTGATAGTAGATATAAAATTAGGATTTTTTCCATGATCAAGCGAATTAGTTATAATCTATCCCGAAGGTTCTCTCAGAACTCCTGTTCCATGTTTTGAGAGCATATCTATCCAAATAAACTGGATTTGTTAAGGATAAAGCCTTCTTTGTGATCGGAAGAATTTTACTATATTCTTTTTATTCATTTTATATATTCTGCTTGCAAATGCTGACATCGAACTTTTGTGGCATTATCATTTGCCTAGCCTTTTCTTAACTGTACTGGGGTAAATTCCAGTCTTGCTGGATGCAGATGGAAATCGGTATTTTACATCTAGCGACTACCTATCTGATCTCCACAATCTAGTTATTACTGGGTTATACGAAACCCCTTGGTAAGACTAGTAAAAAAATCACATCTCTAGATATGGGTAAAATTTTATCTCAGCTCATAATCATGATAATTATGGTCATTTCCTGAACCCCTTTTTCAAGAAATTATTTCCTTCGCTCTGGACGGAGCGGGGAGCGTCGGTCTTTTATTGACTACAACCCACCCATATTCCTTGTTTTATGTTCCGGGGCGCGAAATCTTTTTCGAACAACCCGTTACCCCGGAGAATACACCCATTAAACTATGTTTCAGTCTCTGCAGTACTTATCTTATACTTCATACAGTAGCGTTTAAGTAGGTACGAAACCAGTTATTGCATGTCTTAGGTACATAACTTGTCATGTTTACCTATTAGCGGCAACTTATATAACTTCGTTTGTTTAAATGCATATTTTTGCTTCCGTGCCTGTTGAAATAAGAAACAGATTTTAAATATGCAGCTGTAAATTGCAGGTATGTATTTTTGAAGAAAATCAAGCTTCATGGTGTTGCTGGAGGTGGGCATGGAGCTGCAAGTTAATAACACAATTAACTAACTACATCGCAAGCATCATTAACTAACCATACCACCAAGCCCCAGTTCAGGGTCCGCTTCTACCTTCCACCTTCCCGCCATCATGCTGACTGACAGTTGACATTAGTGACAGTTCCCTGACTACTTGGGCCGTGAGACAGTGATCTTTTTGGGGTGAGAAATCATCAAAGAACTTGGGGGGAGTTCCTTCCTTCCATTGCCCTTTACGGTCCGGGGCCGCGGTATCTCTTTGGAACAACCCGCAACCCCGGGTGAGACAGTGTTTAAATATCAGCTATTAGATAGATACTTACACTACACATGCTCCGTAGACATATACTTCATCAACTAACATAAAAATACAAACTTGTGTTAATAAATACGTCTTAAGACTATGTCATGGTCAGTAGCACTTCGCTGGAGCACCAATGGAACTTGTCGACGGAAGAAACAGAACACCACGGATTGCTGCCAAAGGTCTTCCTCCATTAGAACGAGCAGATAACAATTAATTTCCATTTACCGGACCCTGAGTGTGTCCCTCATCTTTTGGAAAATAATTGCTCCACGATAAAACCGGGATTCTAAGAAGTGGTGACGCTGGGCTGATGATCAGCACTTTTTGAACGTCATTCCACAAAACAGTCCCTCAAAAGGCCACCCTCCCCCTACATTATTCATGATAGTTGTACTACAACCCGCGATTTCTCAATTCTATGGAAACCTTGCTACCTTGGTGTGTGAGATACTAGACAATATCATCATCATTTCCTGCTCCTATTCCAATTTATTATAATTTTTCGAAAAAGCATGCCTTCTTCCTCTATACTTCCCCTTTAAACATTAGCCAATAATATACTTATTTACAGAATTCTAGACAAGCTACTTACTTTGATTGGTCTTTTTTTTAAAAAAAAACCTAGCCTTTGACCAGGACTTTCTCTTGTATCGTGGGTGCGTTTACAAACATTCACACTCACATACACAAGCAGCCAGTCCCGAAACCACTTTTTGTAGGCTATACAAATATTTGTTCAGTGCGAAAATCGAACCCGCGACACGCAGCGCAGCAGTCAATCGCTCAGCCACTGCGCCAACCGTGCCGTCCGTATTGAAAGGAAGTTATATTAGTATTGGTAACTTTTTAACATGACTTTTCACGCTAGTTACGGAGCCTCACAGATCTCTAGTGGTACGCTTAACATATATGAACGAACGGAGGCACGCATTCGTATCGCACATTACTATAACTGGACGGAGGATCGATGACAAAGATGAAAATAATATAAATAAATAAATATCTTGGGACAACTCACAAACGGCTATGATCTCAAGCTAAGCAGAGCTTGTGTTATGGTAACCAGATAACTGATATACATACATAAATCATTTATAAATACATACATTATAGATAAATCACACCCAGACACAGAACAAACAATCATGCTCATCACACAAAGTTTGTCCTGGGTGGGAATCGAACCCACGACCTCCGGCTCAGCAGTCAGGGCCACTAACCACTAGACCAACAGGCCCGTCATATGCGATTGCTGAGAATTTCTATAAATTATACGTAGTTCATCAATATGCTGATTATAACTGATTTATCTACAATTAATTTTCCCACGCAAATCCCTAAGTTGTGGCTAGATTATTATATTATAGATTCTGAATATTCACGTTTCATAATCTCAACTTCAAACGAATTTTATAAGTGCTTCTTTAAATAATAATCACCACAAAAAATTCATTTTACAAAAATATAATTTCATTTTAGCATAATAACGTTGAATTTTATGAAAGCACGGAACTTTTTCAGTTTTTTTTTAAATTGTATGTTTATACAGCACTTATTTTCATTATTTTACAAAACTTCTGTACCCTTACGAAGCGGCGTTGAGTAGATATGTTCAAGAATCATTTCTACAAATCTATTAATACACTTTTATAATGTAAATAAAAAACGATGCTCGAACAAAAGTCAAGGATTTCATTGGAAGTGTATTTCTATCGTGTGAAATATTCTGACAATCTATAATATAATATAATATAACTTATTGTCTGTTTAATTGAATTTCATGACATCACATTATTACAATATAAGTCTATTGTAATAATGTGATGTCATGAAATTCAATTAAACAGACAATAAGTTATATTGACATGTTTACTTATGTACAAAACACACTTGATCAGTCTTTATTGTTCCCATGTTGTAATGGTATGTGTACCTTTCGTAATATTTTACACCCAAACCTAAAATCCTTATCCTTAATAATATTATAAAAGCGAAAGTGAGTTTGGTTGTAACCTCTTCATGCTTTAATGGCTACACGATTTAGATGAATTTTGGTACAGAGATAGTTGGGAACCAAGAGACGGACATAGGTTAATTTTTATTTTTAAAAAGTGGGATAGCAACGCTAAGTTTTCCCTTTTCTTCCCTCTTTCTCCCTGAAATATGGAAGAAAAGGGAAAACTTAGCGTTGCTATTACAAATCAATAAAGCGCAAAGGGAACTGTGTTACCCCGAATTTAACGCGAGCGAACCCGCGGGCAAAAGCTACTTTAATAATAAAGTATCTTTATAATAAGGACACGAACAGAAATACAGAATTCATTTAGTATTTGTGTGAAGTATAACAGTCTTACCCACAGTTGTAACAGATTTCTTTTTCACCCACCACCGTGGCCGGTAACTGAAAAGTTGTGGGGCTCGGCATGGGTGGAACAGCATAGGCATATGATGTGGAACAACATAGGTCAAAGGAGGAATAAGGAAAATTTTGCGTATAAATGGCAATGTGTGTAGTGTGCTAAAAAAGCAATGGATGGACTATGTGACTGACTTTGTATGGCAAAAAAGGAGTTTCTGAGATGACGAGTTACAGGAAAGAATGAAAGAATAAGACATACTGCACCTACCCCAAATAAATCGCGATAACGGCAAGAGAATGATAAATCATTTGACGCGGCTGATAATTTAAGGGTAATCCATACAAATGATATGTGCATAATTAGCTTATCTAATTGACAATAAACCTACATGCTAATTTTCATAGACGACAAAATGTGCGCTTGACATTCTAACGATCGTTCCTAAAGTCGCGGCCTAACCAATGCGATTATCACGCGATCGGGGTTCGTCTTCATTTGGTCTTAAATCTAAACCAATGCCATCGTCATGCGAATGTGGGTCCGTCGTCGTGTTCATTAGGAGAATCTGAAAAGGATTATAGTGTCATAATTATGAAAGCGATGCTGCGGGTAATGACAGGTATCGCTGCTTTGAATTCATTTTTTTTTAATAAGAACAATTCTTGTAACTTTACTGTTAAGTATCAATTGAAACAGAAGATGATGGACGCTACTGAATGTAAAAAACTTGTCCCCAAGTGCTGGGTTGAGTTAATTTTGATTGTCATCGACGCGCTAAGAAAAAGAATTGAAAGTATTACACAAAAATAAATCGTATCTTCAGCAGACAATCACACACGGTCCCATACTTTAACTCTGGTCGCCTTCTCCATCTCATCATCATTTTCCTGCCCTTGTCCCATTCTAATTGGGGTCTGCGCAACACGTTTTCTTCTACCATTCTCCCCTATCAGTCGTCACGGCATCATTTACTCCTATCTCTTTCATATCATTCCCTACACAATCCATCCATCATTTCTTTGACCTTCTTTTCGCTCTCCGTCCTTCAACATTCAGATCCATCACTCTTTTAGTCACATGTGCTTCGTGCCTCCTCATTACATGTCCATACCAAGACAAAAAACGACACTCTTTCAATTTTTCTGTAACATGCGCAACTTTAAAACTTCCTCTATTATACTCATTCCTTACTTAATCCATTCTTGTCTTTCCCCTTCTCCATCTACTGGTATAGTACCAAAACCTCTGCCTTTCTCTTCGGGGAAACAACAGGCGTGATGATATTTCCTTTTAGATCCAAATAATTCTTACTAATATTATAAAAGCGAAAGTGAGTTTGGTTGTTTGTTACGTTTTCACGCCTAAATGGCTTAACCGATTTTGATGAATTTTGGTATAGAGGTAGTTGGGACCCTAGAGACAGACATAGGCTATTTTTTATTTTTAAAAGTGAGAAATAAGGAGAAAGAGCGGAGAAAAAGGGGAATCTTAGCTTTGCCATTACAATTAATAAGGCGCAAGGGCAAAAACTATAGGTAGCAGGTACCTGCCAATCAGGAAGAGGAACTGTGTTACCCCGAATATAACGCAAGCAAAGCCGCGGGCAAAAGCTAGTTATTATATAACAAGATAAAACCGTCATCAGCGAGTAGCTTTACACCAGTCCCATGCATAGTTAAATAATCGAAATATCAACTGAAGCTTCATTACCTTGGCATTACGTTCGCGCGTTCATTACGATGAACGGGAATGTAAACAGCTAATATTTTTGTTGCTGAACTTTATCGACAATAATTAAACAACCTTGGCTATGTCAAAAACTTCCAATATATAAAAAACACAATACGCAATTAATTGTAAATTAAACGCAATAGACATACAAAAAGTATGAATAGTCTTTGACTCCAAAGACGATAATAGTTTTTATAAGCTTGTAGGTTATTAATATCATTAGAATCCTTACTATTAATATTCTACAAGCGAAAGTGAGTTTGTTTGTTACGTCTTCACGCCTAAATGGGCAAACCGATTTTGATGAATTTTGGTACAGAGATAGTTGGAACCCTGAAGACAGACAGAGGCTATTTTTTAAGTGAGACAAAAGGGAGAAAGGAGGAAGAAAAGGGAAGAGAGATGTTTTTTCAATCATCACGCGTTATGTTAGCGTTAGTCCAAAGCACAGATAATATAATACTAGCGTAGTCCAAAGTAACTACGCCATGCGGACGAAGTCGCGGGCGGAAGCTAGTTTGATATTATATAGGCGACTCCCTGTCTATCAAACTAGTGGTAGATTTGTAGATCAAACATTTGCATTTAGCATTCATGTTTATTAATATTCTTGTTTATAAGTTCGTCTCTAAAAGAGTGATCATTATAAATGTGAGATGAAGAGGAAAATCACAGAAGCGATGGATCGATTTATTAGGAATCATATGAACAAGGATGTAGGTCAAATAGGCAGTCGCAACATGTTATATAAGGGTGTTCAGCTGTAGCCGGTTAGACTGGAATCCTGGAACTGCAACGTAGCTGCGAAAAGTCTCGGCACATGATGATGATATTCATATCATCAAGTCACGTCGGCACCGGCGTCAGCGTCGTTCAGTTGATACGAAAGAAACGTGTTGCTCCGTCATGAAACATGGACATGGGCAAACGCAGGAAGATGACTGTTCATGTTTATAAAGGTCCGTACGCTCGTTATCACTAAGGTTAGGTGGCAATTTAATTAATGCCTAAACAAAAGCATACTGTGTGATTTTCTTGAGGTTTTTGGTGTGTCATTTGTTTAGTAGTTCTAAAATAATGTGAAAATCAAAATCATAATTATTTATTATAGACTGCTATTGAATCACCTCCCTTAATTATGCAGTAACCAATTAGTTTCAACTTACAGAAAATAAAAAATATTAATAAATTAAATGGTTTAAAGGTCGACGTGACTCATTGAAAAGGATTATACAATTTTATACTTTCGCAAAGTACACATTTAACCTTAGAATGGCTAAGATTTAGTCAATGCTTTGCGAGGACAAGCGATAGATTAGCCAGTGGCAATTGTAAATTCTGGCTGTTTGTGTACGTGAATTCAAATGTTTATAATCGCACCCACGATAGAGGAGAAGTTCCTAATGGGAGGCACCGTTTTTTAAATTAAAAAATAAATATTATTCATTTAATGTTAGAAACCCAATTTTAGTAGATAGGATATTAAGTTCAGGATTTAGGAAATATGAACATATTTCCTAAATCCTGAACGATTTAAAAACGCGTCATTGATTGTTACAGCTTTAATTCAAAACTTCCGCATCTAGAGTATTTTCTATAGAAAGCAAGGTGGCAACTACTAGTCAATATTTTTATATTTGCTTCTGTTTCGTTGTCTATATGAGTTGTAGACAACCAAAATGACAATTATAATAAAATTTTATCTACACAAACATATGGTTCATGGTTCTTAGCAAAAGTTCAAACGGATCAATGTTAATAGAACGAAGGGTACGATTGGACTGCACATTTATGAGACATTATCGAAAGACTACAATCTTATTTTGTATAAATCGATTCTATGAGTCAGCCTCATACTTATATCATATAGGACGGATTTAATAAACATTACATGACATCTGTAGAATCGACTTCGGAAAGGAAAATCCTGCCATTTTTTTCCAATGGAACATCATTATTATTTTTTTAAAGATGTTGCCCCACACTAGAAATTTCTCCTGTATCGTTGGTACGTGTGCAAATATTTAAACTAACATACACAAACAGCCAGACCCGGAACAATTACCTGTAGGTCATACAAATATGTGTTCCGTGCGGGGATGGAACCCGCGTCACGCAGCGCAGCAGTCAATCACTCAGCTACTGCTTCAAACGTGCCGTCAGATATGCAATGACTTCTCCAGCTCTGGGCGGGACGGAATCCCACTGTCAGAGTTGTACTGAATAAACCCCATACATATTTCTTGTTTTGCCCTTTGTGTTCAAAAACCGGGGTATCTTTTTCGAATCATCCCGCAACCTCGGTAGGCAGTAGCTCTGAAGGGCCGCTCATATTTGATTACATCTCTTCGAGGCGCGCGTGGAACATGAACGCGCCGTCCGTCACTAGATGAACAAACAATGAGTTAAGTAATCCTACCCCAAAGATTGCCGATTGAAATGTATCCAATCGTTAACTAACAAAAACGTTTTAATTATGTTTTCCATGCAATTATGGGCAAGCCAGCCAGGTATTTTTTCATCACCAATCTGGCGAAAAGACACACTCCGGGCTGGTACTGCAAAATCCCAATTAAAACAAAACAATTTGGAATAACACTTTACCGGATCCAAGAATCGTACCCAAGACCTCATGCTTAATATTAGCACTTGGTTCCACTAGACCAACTAAGCAATAAAACAAATTAAAATTGAAGTTTATTTTTTATTTATAATGGTATACCCCCTCTACATTTCATTACGAGATTGAGTAAAAATCCTTGAATTCAGCTATCCTTGTTCTGTCTAACACTGCTTATAACTAATGTGAGATTATAACAAAATTAATTTGATGTTCGTTGAAAACCGTCGACAGGAATAATAAAACTAAGCGTGTTTTTTGTGTCATGAACACGCAATACCATCTAAGAAGTATTAGTAAGACATTAACAAAGTATAATTAAGTATAGATTTATTCATAAGATCTTTTATAAATACTAGAAACATTTATAGTTTTGGAGACATTCATTTTCTGAATGTCAATGGATGAGCACAGGTATTGTGGGATCAGAACGAAAAATTATTTATTTTTTTAATCATTTATGTACACACAAGGAAACATCTTAAAAAAAACATGGAGTTCAAAGGCACAGATTATTTCTAAAGAAATTTCTACCAGCAGGCCTGCGAGAGGAAATATGAAGAAAGAAACTTAGACAATAGTGTGTGAGAACAGAATGAGAATAGTAACTAAAATATGAATGTCTAAACCTAAATATAAGTACGCGTATAAGTATAATAGTATATACCCTTTTAAGTCACATATTAAGTCGTGGATATAAATGCACTCCATGCAAACACTCCATGTCATAATGTTCCTCAATCGTGGGTGTGACGTAGTATTTGCCCAAGATCCTTTTGATGTACACCTTTTGTTAATGGGATTTTTAAAACCAAATTACGACCAAAAAATTATAAATTATCGATTATTTCATAAGAAACCACAGTTTTGAAACATTAGGTAAATCGTTAAAGCTTCAACAAGTATTTATCTTGCGGGGCGTGAAGTTTATCTTTCGCACTTAAGGTACAAAAATTCACACATGATCATCTCTTATGTATTATCATCTCTTGTTTTTCCAGCCAGTTTAAAAAAGGATGCGATTGTGAATACTTATACCAATACTATTAAATATTTATCAACTGATCGCTACTAAATAAACCTCATCTTATTTATGCGTTTCTTGACTACCAGTATTCTTGACCGAATGACCGATATGAATCCACCTTTCTACAAATTATGGGTCTTAAATATATATATTTTTTGTCCAAAACATATACCTGTCCATGTCCTACTATGTTTAAACATGTATATGAAAAAATCATGTAACATTTATAAAGGTACGCAATACTTTATTTCATACGCGTATGCATATTTATTACACCGAACACTTTTATTCAATTACAAGGTAAACCGTAGGATATAAAACTCTTGTGAACTGGAATATCTATGCTTACAGGGGATAAGCATAGATATTCAGAAATTGTAAACGTGAGATTAATTATGCAATTTAATCTACAAGTACATGTACTATAAATTTAAAGAAATAGACGATGATGATACTGCGATATAAAATATTGCAAATCATGTCCACGCATAAAACGGCTGCTTAAGCACCTATTCACAAAGTTATCACACTTCAAATTGTATGAGTATTTCTTCAGTCGAAAGTTCAAACTACATTATTTGATGACTACCAAATGATGATTACCAAACAATAATAGTTTGTTTATTATACACAAAGATTGACTAATCGCTGTCTGGACTCCTCAACTACACACTTGTCTAAAGTCATAGGTACTCATCATGACGAAACAGTCGTAACAGCATCAGTTATTGAAGATGTAATATATATATAATAAGAATCCTTGGAAACAATTGAGTCTAAAGAATAATACCACAACGAGTCCTGTGAAGGCAGCGTCTCGCCAAGACGCTCTCCAAAAAGATGAAAAAATGACCTTACAAGATAGCTGGCATAAACTGGATACGGAAAACTGCGGACAGATGCTGTAGCAAAGATAAGAAGAGGCTTATGTCTAACAGTGGATTAAAAAAAGCTGAGCTTGTACGATAGACTTTTTACCTATGTTTACCATACAACGAAGCGATGCAGCCAGTCTCTAAGGCACATTACCAGCTGATATTGTTAAAGAGGAGTATTTTATCTATGTAAATTTGACGTTGTTTGTAATTTAAGGATATTTTATTTTTATATTAATAGTTATTTCAAGAAATAAAAATAAAGATCACCCAAAAAATATTCAATTTACCACGAGAATCACCTTAACTTTTAAAGACCTCTGTATTGTTGCTTAGCTCGTATTTGAGGGACAATGCCTTGGATAATAATGTAGCTGTTATTATTCAAATTAACTAATTTCGCGAAGACTTCACAAGATTTAGAATATCAAAAGGGAATTATCGCTATGTGTAATGACCTGACCACAGAGAAGTGGCTCAATGAGAAGCTCAATAAAACTAATCGAGAAGTGTTGGTTAATTCGCGGTTTTGTAGAGTCGTTTTTGCAACTAATGCTCGTTATAAATATTTGCCATGAAGGCAAACAGATGAACCAGCTCTTATGTACTATAGTTGTTGTATGACTCAAAGGTTTGTATATTTCATCTTGTTTTATGCTTATGCACTATAAAGCTTTTTTTTAAAAGCCGGTACGGACTCAGGACACCGCACTTCCACAGAATAATCAGCATACTGAAAATATGTGCCGAATTTCGGACTTCTATTCGTCCGATCCATTTGATTGAACCCTTTGTTTTTGGGGTGAGAAATCATCAAATAACTTCCCTCGGTCTGAGCGGATCGGGGGGGCGTGTCAGACTTCTAACTAAAACCCACTCATGTTCCTTCGTATGCCCTTTACGTTCCCGGGCAGCGGTATCTCTTTCGAACAACCCGCAACCCCCGCAGGCGGAGGCTCTGGGAGCCATTGTACCAGCCCAGCTATAGACCCGTAAGAAATAAGGGTGTTATAGTACACAATCCCAGAAAATACATTTTCGGCTATTGTGTGGCAGGAAACAAAACCGTTGTTCTTTAGTGTTCGAACACAGTGTTGAAAGGGTTCAAAATAAAATCGAAAACGGGTTTTCTTGTTTATTTTACGCGTTTATCTCGCCCTGCATCGTACCATATTATTTCAGTTTTATGTTGGACTCGATTTTCGATTCGAATTTTCTCGATTGTAGTATTTTGATTAAATGGATTTAATTCATTTCGATGAATCTGAGAAAGTTAAACTAGCAATTAGTTAAATCTTATACCATTGCGAACGAAGTTTTTAAACCCAAGTTCTCACGAATATAAATAGCCAATTAGTAAATATAATATTGTTTAATAATCATATATGAATGTTTTATTCATGTCGCAGTTGTATAGTCAACAAGAATTACATAACTCTTCGTGTTACTAGTTAAGTAGATATTATAATTAATTTATAATGAGTTATAAAGCCAACCTAAGTTTGATATGCCATCATCGACTTTCGTAATCCACTGATTATTCCGAAATTTTCTACTAAAATAGTACCTTAGTTTGATTACCACTTTGAACGAACTCGGGTTGATAGGTGGGGGGTTATTTTAATTAAATTCATATTTTGTGAAATCGAAACCAGTTTGTAAAATATTTTTTCTGATAACAATACAATTGTTTAGCAATTTTGTCTACAAAACAATAGTGTTTCGCAAAACTTGACAAACACTCAACACATACATAGGTTTTATATTTTTCTAAGCTAAAAAGGCAGTTATAAATTAAATCTCGAAGATTTAACGATAATCTTTTTTCTCATTAATCCTAAAACAGTTAAGTGAGCTTCAGAAAACATATGTCACAATAGCGATGATACGAAGTTTTAAACGAACCCATTGTGTTTTCACTCACGTACTATTTCTTAATCTGTCTGTCATGATTTTTGTGTCAGTTTTTATTATGTTCAATTATATTTATATTGAAATTCCACCGTCATATGTAATCTGCCTTTTCATAATGCACTATGCATTGAAACAGTATGAGGACTTCCTTGTTTGCACATGATTTTATTTTTGTTCAAGTTAAATGCAAAAACTTGAAGTTGTTACATAAGTTCTCTCATTGTGTCAACTTAACTATAGGACAAGATTTGATAATCAGGAGACATAATTAAGCTAGCATAAAATTCATTGAAATAAGGACGTTTATTCTGTTGCGATGTATGAACGATGAGACAAGATAATAGTGCTGACTATGTATTTATTTTTTATTATATAACTAGCTTTTTCCCACAGTTTCGCTCGCGTTAAATTCGGGGTAACACAGTTCCCCTTTCCTAATTTGCAGGTGCCTGCTACCTGTAATTTTTGACCTTGCGCTTTATTTATTGTAATAGCAAAGCTAAGTTCTCCATTTTCTTCCCTTTTTCTCCTTCATTTCTCATTTTTAGAAAATAAAAGCTTATGTCCGTCTCCAGAATTCATCAAAATTGGTTTAGTCATTTAGGCGTGAAGACGTAACAAACAAACTCACTTTCGCTTTTACAGTATTAGTAAGGATAAGCAAACATAGGTACAAAAGATGGAAATACATTTTCATTTAATATTTATATCAACACATCCGGTAATTATTGTGAATACAATTATATGTACAAATACAATAAATCTAAGGTTAATTAAGCAAAGAGCGTTTTTAACAGCCACAACGAGCAAAGGGCTGTATGATCCATAACTCTTTTTTTTAATGATTAGTATTGGTGATGACCTAAACTAAAATAATACACTTTAAACTAATGTTCTTTTAATTACGGAACTCAAATCAGAAATCATAGATCCTATTGTTGATAGCGGTCAAATCTAAAGTTCACAAAAAAGAGGTCTGTTGAGAGCATAGAGTATACCTCGAAGCGCGTCACCGCGACCCATCCTACATGATGTCAGCCATCTGCAAGTGCCTGCAACTCGGGATATATATAAAATGAACGATCTTACACTAGTTACTCATTCGTTAGTTTGAACTCAACACGAATACTAAGCATCATGCTCAAATACGTGAGTCAAGATTTATTATTTATTTAATTCTAATAAGCACTGAAAGATTTCATAAATTTAAATTGTTTTTTAGTAATTAGTTGTTGAAAGTGTGTTGTGCCTTTTGTGATGCATCTGTTAGGTGTGGTAATGATCGTAAGATGCGCAAAAACAATGGGAAGAGGTGTCATACCGGAGTGACTTGATGGATCCTGACCCCAGGGTTACGTTACGACAGCCGGCCTGTTATTATCGTGCTAGCACATGCTTTAAGGCTTTATTTAAGATTTCAATATCTGTTGATAACTCTAAATTATTTTTAGCATGCACAGTGGAATTATAGTGTGTCCTGGTTAAATTAACGCCTGGTTTTCTGTTTTATTTTAACTGGAGAATAAAAATAGTAGTTTTGCATACTTTCTGCACAAAAGCAATAAAAACGAAATATTTTTCCTCAGAAATCATAAAGCTTAAAGTTTTGGCTCTTACTCTTACTAAACTTTTCTTAATTACTTCGAAAATCTTTTATTAATTAACGTGGATAGTTTCATAGCTTTATTTCTTTCGTTTATATAATCTACTTAGTGCGTGTTCTTCGAAAGTTGGTCCTTTGATTTACTAACAGCCAACAATGGGTCGTCAGTTTAACTAAGAACGTTTAGTGTCACTAACTTACGTATTTGCCATTTACATAACAAAAAATCATTTAAAAATGTATATAAAGAAGTTTCATTCAAATAAATGACTATTTATGATTATTTTTTGTTACTGTTTAATAAGTCAAGTTAAAGTTGTGCTATTAATTAATATAATTATAAACATGCTTCTTTTTTACAAGCTTTTATTTAACTTGCAATGTATGTATGTATGTATGTATGTAAGTTTGTTCGGGGGGAATCTTAGAACTCAATTTTGACACAGTTATCTTCAACCGATTGAGCTGAAATTTGGCACACCTATTTAGTATTTTAATTAATTTTTACACATGTAAAACTAAAACTTAACGAAGAAATAATGTTGGTAAAATAAAATCAGTTAAATAGATCACCTCAGAAACGAACAAACTAAAAATTACATCGTATTTTAAAACTCAACCGTTAAAAAGCTCTGGCACATAAAAGCTAAGCAAACACCATCAAACCAAATGAACGCGGCTCAATAAATACTCAGACAATTGCTCAACCTTATCAACGCGTAAAATATTTGTAAACAGAAAACGTTTAACAAATATTGTTTTAAATGTTTGTACAATGCATGTGCATGGATTACACTCAGAGAGGCGTAACTTAAATGCTTTTCAAGTATACTCGTAACTTTGAGATGTAGCACCGGCTTTCTTTAACATCCAGATACTTTTGAAGACATTCAGGGTTGATAATTGATCTAACTAGTAACATTAAAATTGGTAAATATGAATCCTAGAAGAATAAGAACTACTGGCTGATAGATTAATGCCGCAGAATTATTGTGAACAAAACGTTATCTCTTCAGTGTTAAAATTTAAAGGAACAGAAAAATATAAGAAATCTATAATATCGTACAGACTAAATGAATATAAATGCGTTTTCTGTTCAAACAAATTGTGGTCAAGATTATAAAATTGTGATAGAAGTTGATAAAGAAGAATCATATCTGGTAAAGCAAATACCAAGCATGATTCTTCTTCATCAAAACTCTACCAAATTTTGTTTTAAGTCTAATTTTTGTGTTTATTTACAGGTAACATTGGTCTGTGTGCTTGTGGCGGTCTGCGCCGGCGCCCCACAGCAGAGCCCACAAGACGTGCAGATCCTGCGCTTTGATAGCAATGTTGAACCCGATGGTTACAGCTTCGCGTAAGTTATCTTGTCTCGCTCTAAACTTTTACTTGGCTTTAGAGATTAATTTGCTAGCAATTAATCTGTACGGTTTCGAATTTCCCATGTACTGAAATTTCGAAGTCAGACTGGCGATCGCTCCATCTAACGTACTGGTATTCATGGTCATATTGGAAGCTATAGTTTAAATATGGAAAAGCGAAGTAAGTAATTTGCTTACTAGCTAGCTAGTCTCTTCTGCTTTATTTGTTCGTAAACCCATGGTTCGATAAGTTAAACAGATGGTGCATAATCATAAAAAAAAAACAAGTTATGAGGCTTATTAACATTTTAAGAGCTATTCGCTCCCAAGAGAGACCCTAGGCCAGGGGCCTAAGTCTGCTATTACAATAGTGTCAGAATGGTCGATCACTGATCGCATAATGGTTGATTTTGATAAGTTTAGTATGTAGTAGATTACCAAACTTGTCAAAATTAACCATTATGCGATCAGTGATCGACCATTCTGACACTATTGTAATAGCAGACTTAGGCCCCAGGTGTGAGAGTATGGCCTATAGTACCTCCCGCGGACAATAGCCTCCTGGTCTTTCCAACGCGTGTCGCAAACAATAACTCAAGTACTCAAGTGATGTACACAGAACACCTGGTATTGGGCACACGCAACTCGGTGCTGATAACATCATACAAATAATTTCTCATTCCTAAATGGCAACAGGTCAAATGGTCGTTAATATGCCTAAAAGACGAAACTATCTGAAATTTCAATCTAGGAATTAGTAATCCCATACAAATGAAGTTCATCCTTGCATCACATAATCGACTTAACCTTTGAGTAACTTGAACTGTTCTGATAGCTGATTAGTAAAAGTTTAAATTAAAAACTAGAGACCAATTAACGATACTGACACATCATTAAACACGACACCCAAGAAGGTACTTGTATTGAAATATAAACATAATTACTTAATCAGACGGTAAATGTAACCGTTTGTTGCGAAACGAGTTAAGAGTAGGTGATGACCCTTTGTGACGTAACCACCTAACATTATACAACTCCCATTGTAAGCCATAAAAATAACATAAACTTATAACCATTTTGAGAATAAACAAACAATACCGAACGGTTTTACCCAATTGTGCAATAAAGAAAATAGAATATTGGAGAAAATGTTTAACTTAGATTATATGACATATTAATATTATTCATAGCAGTAGTACAGTGAGTGTTATTAAGATATTTATGTAAAATTTTAAAGAAATGGCACTTAGAGAAATTTAAAAACACTTCGCGCGTTGAAGTCTTTTGTATGGAAAACCAAATAGCAATATTGGCAAACATTATGAATGACCATTAACATAATGATCCATAAACAAATAAATTTCATAACTTAAGGCTTATTTTTGAGGATTAAAAATAAATATTCTATAGACCATGCAAATGGCAGACACTT
Organism: Ochropleura leucogaster; assembly: GCA_958449745.1. Classification (NCBI taxonomy): domain Eukaryota; kingdom Metazoa; phylum Arthropoda; class Insecta; order Lepidoptera; family Noctuidae; genus Ochropleura; species Ochropleura leucogaster. The sequence continues at coordinate 9,809,416 of OY288204.1, read as the reverse complement.
CAAAGAGTTCTTTCTCAAAGTAGTTCACATTCAGTGCTGTTTGAAAATTTTGGATGACCTTTTTGATATACATTTATTTTATTTTCCTTAAATGTAAGTATCGTAACTTAGTAAACAGGAAAACAGAAACTGTTTTTAACTTACCAGTAACGAGTGGCCTCTGATTATTCTGTAAATCATTTACAATAATATAACCTTGTTTTTTCTCCTACAAAGCAATCCTTGTAATCAGACATCCATTTTGTAAATAATTCTTACTTTGTTAATGATTATGATTCTGGGATCAAATGTAGGTCAAGGAGTTGGAAGATCTTTTTAATGATTATTGTATCTTATGTTTTCTGATCAGCCTTTGTATTTATGACTACTAATTAACTTCCTATATGATGACTTCAGTACGTGTATCCTTACAACACATATGTTCTCACTGTATTTCATTATATTACCAGATATACTACTACACTATTGAAATTTAAACCCTTGTCTAAGCACTGAAAATCAAACAGTACTATTTAATTTTAACTTTAATTTAGCTTTCGCCTTTACTAGGCGACTTATTTCTACAAAAACCTAGCTAAATAATCATGTCATTAATGATATTTATTCAGTTTTAAACTTAGCAGTTTTCAGACGATGATCTGCTAAAAGACATGTCAACACACTTGAATTAAATACATTTACTTTTTCTACAGCTACGAAACTAGCGATGGTACCTCCAGACAGGAGGAAGGCAAGCTCGACAACCCTCAATCTGAGAACGCAGCACTGACAGTCACCGGATCATACGCTTATGTCGCCCCTGATGGAAAGCACTACACCGTGACTTTCACCGCAGGACCCAACGGTTTCCAGCCCAAGACTTCCCTAGGACAATAGGACCATAAACCGAAACAACCTGTACATAGTTAATACTACTCTCAACAGAAGAAAAAACTACTATCACCAGTAGAACAACTACAATTACCAGTAGATTTGTATAACACCCAGTTAAAGAGATCTCAGTTAATGGATCTAATTCTAAATTCGCGTGCCATAAGGACGTCTCTTTGTAATTTCGTATATTTCTTTATACTTTTATAAAAATTATTATGAATGAATAAAATACTTTTTTTAATAAAATTGTGTTTTTTTTTTAATCTGTAATATAAATATTTGTAGTAAAATTTGAAGATCCGTTAGTAAATAGCTATTATTTATTAACGGAATCTTCAAATTTAAACGGCGAATAGGAGATTCGCTTTTTATCTCACATTAAACTATAAAATTATCGAGGCTTTATTATTTCTTCTTATCTTTTTTATTATACTCTTAATAGACATTACATATTCTAAAATCGTGTCTAGATAGTTAATATTTTACGACTCCAATTTTATTGACAGTAATATAATTTGGATGCCACGCCTAATGTTTTTCACACACATTTCATTAATTAAGACGTATTTAAACTTAACATTTTTAATATATAAGATAATATTCAAACACTGCAAAGCTGTTCCACGGTAATAAAAAGGTTTGCAGCTATTCACAAACGTTTCGTTTATTGTTATTTGATGACATAAACGTGCTTACTAGCTCACAAGGACGTCTGGTAGCGAATTACGAATGTTCTTAAAGAAATCTAACTTTAGAAATATTTTGCGAAAACACATACAACTTTAAAACTTGCTATTGTGACTACAATTTTATCCTCAACTTTGCCTAAGTACGAACACTAATTGTGAATGCATATTTCAGTTGGGTTTTGTTAAAAACAATCATCTGAGTCTGTTAAACCATAATAGACTAAATGTGGACAGCTTTGCAGAATCTCAAATTATTTCATCAATTATTTTCAGTCTTGGCTTAAAACGTCGCTGAGGGAGGACAGCAAAAGGACAGGCTGGATCTGAGTGATATTTTGTGGGGACGGATTTGCTTACTGGCTCAGCAACGCGAAGTGCCTCTGGCAAGAGACTGGTGGGATGAATATACCCGGTCGGGTTTATTTATATAAATATTGGTGGTGGATGTCTTTTTTTTTACATATATTGTATGTATATCCTTGCAAAACGCGGTGATGGATATCCATTCTTTCCAGAACAACTCCTGAGCTGAGACTTCACCTGATTCAATATGGCGTTTGATTATTTCACCGTAGTTAACTAATGTGTGAGGTCAAACATCTAGCAAGTCTTTAAACTAAGAGTGTTTGTTACTACGATAAATACATATTTAACGTACCTGTACCTCAGGTTACATATTTGACGCAATCGTTTTGTAACGATTGCATCAAATGTTTCGATTTGTTAAAGACTTAAAATTGAAATCTTGCATAAAATTCATGTTTTGCTATCGAATGATTTACTTGATGCATCGTTTGTGCAAAAACGCGAATTATTGATAAATGTGGCATCAACGTAGTTAAACCATTTTGTCATTTGGCAAAAGGAATTGAAATTTAATGTAAGAGCAAATTAATGACAACGATTTAGTCATTAACAGAGGCGCAAAAATGTTGTTAAGTAGAATTAATAAGATTGAAAAAGAATACTGGATTGGTGGATTACATATTTTTATAACAAAAATATTCGAATTTTAAAAAACATTTTTTTTAGTTCAATATGTCCACAGGTTCTTCTAATGTATGACAATTGAAGCCGTGTTCAAGTTAGCGCAATAAAATTGAGCTCAGAAATTTCTCAGCTAGTGTTCAATGTATGTTTCGTAAATGTGTCTAAATGAGAACGCACACAAGACGCATCATCTTGAAGGTTCTTGCATCCATGTCTATGCGTACTTTAGAGTTATAGTATGAGAATAGTTCAGCAACCTTCATTTATCACGATATTTTTGTAACTGACAATTTTTATAAATATTTCATTTTTGTAATGGGGCCTTTATAGGTTTTTAAGGGGCAGTCACCACACCGTCATATGCCTCTGTCTCACGTTTTCTTCTTTTATTCTTCCCTGTGACCGGTCACGTTATCATTAACTCTACAGTTACCAATACCAAAACTTGTCTAACCTAACCCATTAAATGATTTTTTATTTTGGTCATGGTCATCCTTCCTGTCTTAGCTTTAGTTGAAATAAATATTTTATCAACCTTGAAGACATTTTTCAAAGCTATAACCCTGTTCAGGTCGTTAGAGTAATAAGATTCCCTTCTTTGAACTCGGTAACAACATTGAAATGACATGTCGAATAGAACTACGCTTATCTGACATCAAGTGACAATTAGTATTGGAAAATCCGTTGGTTTAAGTATTTCCGTAAACAACATCATTATCACTAAACTACCGTAATGTTACAAAATATTATTATAAACTGCACTTACGACCTTGAATAATCGTAAACTCTAATTCGCAAAATATGCGTAGTATAAGCTGCGTCTCATTGTTTCAACAACATATGTTTGTGTTGCAGAAAACAAAGTTACATAAAGTTGCTAATAAGATGCTCATGTTCCAAAGTAGACAAAAGAACAGCTCGAAACATCAAATAATTGTTCCCAGTTGAATTGTGATCGGAGAGACGTCTGTCCAGCTGTTTCGAAATTATTTTTGGGAAAGGATTCTCGCTATTCAATCTGGAAGTTTGTGGACTGCTTAATCAGGCTATCCTATGAGCACTCCCTTAGTTTAGGTCCTAGACTCGTTAAACGAGGAAGTATCTCCCTAGATGCTTGATCGGATCAAGACTATTACCATTGCGGCGATGCGGATCACTATAAATGACGCAACGTTCGAGTATTGTCATCGTGCGATAGATGGCAGTGTGTGTCGCACTCTGACACGAGTGCTTGAACCTTCGTTATTTAAAACGGTTACAAAATGACTGTGACGAAACCCGTAACCTTTTGAACATCAAACGGTGGTGGGATCACTGCGTTTGCTAAACGGCACTATTTTGGTTTGCGATTTTTCGAACTGATGACGATGTGATGGTAATGTTGGATTTTATAGGTGATTAATTTTATCAAACCTATATATATATTTAAGGGCATCATGTTTGAAGCTGACTTGTGCCACGGGAATCTGATCCGAATCGGTGGATATAGCAATGCTTTGTGAAAACGTCCAACATTAGACATCTTTCATCAGAACAAAATCTAGGCAAGCCTGCTCTACCCTGGGGCCATTTATCACTTCACATCAGAAGAGTTGTGTAAAAATGCAAGCGTATTTAGTTTAAAAAAAATATATGGTAAATTTCTTCGTGGATTGTGTTATGTAGGTATGTCATGTGTAAGATAGATAAAACCTGAGATTGGCCAGTAAGGAGTAATTTATATTGATCATCAAGTACCTACTTAAAAAATACAAAAAGAATTAAGGGACCAATATGATATTATTCCAGAAAACTATACTGTATGTAGAAAACATCTACTGATTAAAACTTATTACAGACACCGTAAACAAAATTTCATCTCGTACTATGAAAGCCGGAGTAGTGGGTACCAAATAATCGGAACTACTGATCCAATTCGCAAAAACCTTTCACTGTTGAGGAAACAGTACACGAGTATCATAGTTACATAAAACGTTCCCTTATCAATTTATATCTTCAAACAAAGAGGAAGGCAAAAGTTTTCAGCTAAAGGTCTCCCAAAAAAAGCGATTCCATTTGAAGGACAAGTAAAAACATGGATTCGGATTTTTTTTGGTAATAGAAAATCAATCCTGTTTTCCACGTCATAAAATATTGAACAGCCTGTAGAATTCATAAGTTCTATACACCTCAACGTGAAAATGAAGCATATAAACTGCAAGGCGCTTAAAACTAACGAAAACCTGAATAAGCAAATAATACACCTTCCCCAAAAATATTAAATCTCAAATTATAGAAATTAAAAATTACCGACTAGGCGACTAAGAGTAGGACTTAGAGTGGCTTATGAATTAGCTAGTTACATATTATAATCACGCCTTTACAAATCACAAACCACCGAACACTGTTTTAACACAATGATTAGTTTTGGTAGGCGTTATTTAAAACTAAAATTGTTGTTTGCTATTTTTTCTTGTCTATAGGCTAAAGATTTTAGAATGATCACTTATACACAGTCATATAATTTTAATTACTATAAAAAGATAACAGATATGGAAAGCTTAGAATGAATCTGATGATGAACTATAGTAACGTTAAAAAAACTAGATGGCATTAGTGAGCAGATTATACAGATGACTATCGATCGCTCCAACCTTTTACCAAAAATATGTAAATTAAATTCAAGTATTGATGACATCACTCAACGGTCTAATCGTTATATTTCCATTAACACGTACTTCAAATTGAAAGTGCCTAACCAGGATGTACTTAGGTGAGATATAAAATATTCTATGATTCGAATACTAATCTCATTTATTGCCAATACTCTAGCTTTTAATAAACTCATCTTCAAGTTGGGAACTAATTTTATTGAACGAAAAACGAAGTTGTAAAAAGCGTCATCTTATCCACCATTAGCAAGAGAAAATGTGACGAACATTTTCTCTTGCTAATGGAGGAAAAAAGGTTTCATGATGAGAGAAGTCTGTTAATTAATTACACTATAATTAATTTACTGTATCAGGATACATCCAAAGGCTGCCTAGTAGATGTCACTTTAAGACCGCCACTCTACATAAAATCCTTAGGTACTTAATATTATAAAAGCGAAAGTCAGTTTGTTTTAAATGGCCAAACCAATTTTCATGAATATTGGTACAGAGATTGTTGGGACCCTGGAGACGGACATAGGCTAATATTGTTTTTTAAAGTGGGATAAGGGGGAGAAACAGGGAAGAAAAGAGGAGAATTTTTTTTCGATTATCACGCGGGCTAAAGTTAGCGTTAGCCCAAAGTAAATATGCCACGCGGACGATGTCGCGGGCTAAGCTAGTAATTATAAAATATCTCATTTAAAAATCTATAATAAGTGTTCTTTGACGCACGCCTTCTAGCTAGTTTCATCTCCGATAATAATAGCAACAATTCTAAACTTTGCATTGATTTTGTTATAAATAGCTTAAAACAATGAAGTCAACAATATTTAAATACAATAAGCTGTATATCATCTCAGGATTTAAGTCTAAGTAAAGACGTGAGCGATGTCATCAATCGTGACTACGCAGAGTTCCTGAACTTCTAGATCGAGATCTATAGATGTTACTAAGGACATTCTATGCTTAACATTCGTGTGGAATAGTCAAACCACAAGTGCAAGAATGAGCCAAATAACTAGCATAGATACAGTACACTTTTTTTGGCGGGTCTGAAATCAACAAATAACTTCCACTGCTCTGGGCGGATTGGGGGGAGTGCCAGACTTTTACTGACTAAAACCCACCCATGTTCCTTTTTCTGTTCTCTATGTTCCGGGGCCACGGTATCTCTTCCGAACAACCCGCAACCCCGGTAGGAGATACAGTATTCTTAGAACAAGTTAGATAAATATCTAAGTCACAAGTTATGTGAAGTTTATAATCTCGCCCTAGTCATAGAAAGGTCATCTGTGATTTTATAAACAAAGCAAAGATTTAAACGTAAAACTATTAACATAGCTGCATGCAATTATTTATTATGCTTCACTTTATTAAGGGCGTATTTGCATGTAATCACAATACATCACGCCGGGTTACTTTAACCTAACAAGTAACTCTAACTTAAGAGTTAACTTTCAAGAAAAAGTTACAGTAGTAGTAATTGATCTTAATGGTCTTGTCAAGACTAGCGGTCGCAAGCGCATACATGAACATGATTACATGAGGTCTTGGGTTTAATTCTTAGGTTGAGCAACTTTTGTGGGTTTTTTTTTTATCAGAAATCTTTCTCTAGCGGCCATAGAAACTGGAATTGTGCCCGGGTGATGGTAGTAGGCTCATATTACATGGGATTTAAATTTGACCAGCAAAATATGAGTTGAACAGCAGTTCAACTCATATTTTGCTCATATTTTGTAGCAACAAGATACCCCTCTGCCTAACCTTTAGGTGATTATTAAATGCATTATGTTATAATATTTCTTAAAGAAATCATTTTTGATGACAAAAAAAGACGCTACTTTCTTGCTTATAGGAGTTATCATCGGTAAAACAGGTTATGCCCATCACAAGAAGTACGATTAGCTAAATTGTATTTTAATTTTTTTTTTCGTAAATACAATTCTAACAAACAAATAATCCATAACAGCGCCACAAAAAAAATTGAAGAGTTTAATTTTATAAAATAAAGTAACATTTTTAAACTTTTAATAGGCAAATGATCAATAATATGTAAACTGACAATGATGTCAACAACCAATAAATATATAAAATCACGCCTACAAATGGATCGATTTGAATTTAATTATTCTTCTAAAGATAGATATTCACTGTAATAAGCATAAGTTCGGTGTATAGTATTTAAATAACTATAGATGGTGTAAGAAGACTCTTAACAAAGCTGGTACTTGTTCTTCCCGTCATGTGTGGGCATTTTTTTTAGGAATGGGAAACCATTAAATCTTCCTCGGTCTAGGCGGAGTATCAGACTATACCTCTATTGCCCTTAATGTTGTAGGGCCGCGGTTTCTCTTTCGAACAACTCGCATCTACGGTGGCCGGGAATCGACTTGCGGTCTCCCGCGGTGGCTGGATTGGTTTGAGGTTCTCTCCTTCAAACGCCCGGCCACCTCCTTCGCAAGCATGACTGCTTCGCAGAAAGACGTGACCGCTTCCCATTCCTTTTCGCTCCTGACCTTGGACTGAATCAGGGCCGGACGCGAGAGTTTGCCGCCGCCGCCTCTACGAGGGCTGCGCCTCCCAAGCTGGGCAGACCGCCACTGTGTATACCACCGTGTCCTCCGCGCGATCGTCGCAATGGTGACACCCGGGCGTTTCCTCTCGCCCGATCTCTATGACCCTTGTACTATTCAAATCACTTTCAAAAGTTTTGAGTGCGTTGCATTACGGGATACCATCAAACCTTTTTTTTTTAATTCACACAAAATAAAGAAGTCGTTACCGAGTAATAAGTTTTACGCAGAGGCACTAAGTTAGATGAAGAAAATGCTTTGTTGACAGCTTCTTGAAGGATTCGCTTAGTCTGTATATAAATCAATTATAGTCTGAAACACTATGGTTGATAAGAGCTTCAGTGGCTAGAATTTTGCATTCAAATTTCGTTTTCTACGAAATCTTGAGTGGCAATAGTTTATTTTGCTGACAAACTTTCTAGAATCATAGTTTTTTGCTTTGCTGTACCAGATTTCTACACAAGCATTGGCTCAGAAGAACTGGAAGATTTAGGAAGAGTCTTTGCCCAGCCGTGGGATAACGCAGACTGCTTGCTCGACAGTTACTGTATTGTTATAGCTACTCTTTGAAGTATTAAGACATCAAAGTACAGCTAGTTAAGTATAGCAATAAAATAAAATTAAGTGATCCTATGCCAAATCACAAAAATGTACTTGTATGGATTTTGTATGATAAAGACTTCAGAGATTTAGTTTTAAGGAAATTAAAATGCTTTACACTCAAACTCATAGCTGGTAATTGAGCGAGTGAGTATTTGTCCAAGCATCTTATAAGAGTGTTCATATTAAAAATTCAAATAAAAACTCACAAGCTAGCCGGTTGTATCGGAAAATTGATAATTAACCTAGCTCGCTTTATACATATTTTTGTGTTACAAAGAGCAGACAAATAAATATAGATTTTGTAAAAAATGTGTACCTTCACGCCAGGATTAATAATCTCACGACTATTTGCTTGAACTGGCTGTTATATGACGGCGTTTTTGAATTCGCAGCAAATGTACACAGCCTAGAACCTAAAATATACAGATATAAAAACACAAACAACAATAAAAACCAAATGAGCCAAAATTTTCCGTTCTGAATTAAATAAATTCGTATAATTTTATAGGAATTGCGTTAATTAATAAATTCTTAAGTTTATTAGACAATAGGTGCAAATAATTTACGTTCTTTATATGTGCATAATAATTTTACAATATTCATTTAATAAAATTATTGAAAATATATATTTTGTATAAATTATCGTTTGCGATTATATATTGTTCAATAAAAAATGTATATTCACTGAATTCTAGAGTATATATTTAACCTACTTGAAAACAATCTATAATCTATTGTTTGTTTTAATGAATGGTTTGATACTGGTGTGTAAGATCTGGGGTATTTCAATGCTGAGGAATATCCGTATAAAAAAAACAGTATTTGACAAGCGTGTTCCAGTCTGGCGTGGCTGTGTTACCAGGTGTATGAAAGTGGACAAAGCAAATGGAGTATGTTAGGGTCGTAGCGTGCCGTTCTGCGATTTCTGCCATACCATTCTTTTGCGATTTGATAATCTTCAAATAACTTCCCCCGCTGTGGGCGGAACGGGCATGAGTTTGGTAATTTTGTTAGCATTGAGCATATGCATGTAAATAATTCCTTTATTACATGTTTTTTATTGATGCTTATAATTATTTAGCAACCTAAGTACTTGATTGATTATTGTGATGAAAACATTCGCATATAGGTATGAAACAACACTGCAAATATGCTCAATCCTCACTAAAGTTTTTAAAACGTTTTCGATTAGATCTGCCTAATGCTAAATATTTTTTGTTGATTACTTATAACAACTTTGCAAATACGTTATAAGATTTCGCATAGACGTTACTGAATCTTCTGAAGTCAGATTATGCTATCATTAGAAAGATAATGTGAAGACTGACAGGGGTTTGTAGGTACCGATACCTATCGGTAGGGGTTTTTCTTTATGCCACCACCACCACAATTACCTGTCTACTACTCGATACAGAATTATTTATTGATATTTTTTATTTCGGGCATTTCTCGGACATGACTTAACATACAAACACAAAATATCAGACTTAAATTTGGTCTATTTCTGTTAAAAACATAAGGATCTTTTAACAGTCAATAATCATTAATTTAATTTATATTTAAGTCACATAAACATTGCCTTGAAAAATCTAAGATAACTGACAATAATTAATAAATCAACTGTCAATCAGGCGTGCCATTACGACGTACTGATAGGAAGATAACTTGTGTATAGATTATGGTACATTTTATTCCAAACAAAACATTAGGAAACATGAACCACCGACTTCACGATAAATTTGTAATTTTGAAATACGGACGTTTTGGTGAAAAGTAGGAAGGTATCGAAGGCGCCGCAGACACTAAATACAGAACATGGCCATTTATGTTTTGTAACAGTTTTGTCTACTATGAAGATTAAGTAAAAAGTATAATATAGAAGCAGGTTTAGTATAAATGTTTCGTGCTCAAATGCTCTGATATTCGTATGTCATTATATGGTATAACATGTAAATTATGTACCATGTTTTTACACAAATAAATAATTCTTATTCTTATGGAAAATTGACAAAAGCGTAACAAACACAATGATAATGATGAATTAATTACACAATGATAGAATATTCAAGCATACTAGTATTAAGGTTTTCAAAGCTATACACGACACTTTTAATCTACATCGTTCTCAAATAATTAACCATCTCAACATGAAAGATCAAAACAAGGTATTGTAACAGTTTCCTCTTTTAAAAGAGTGTCCATGGAGTTTCATACCAACTCTTCTCCATATATATCTATGCTTTGGAATTGGACAACTACAGTTCTTTCAGTTTGACAGTTATTATGCTTTGTGAGTTCCAGTCACAAGGCATAATAATATGGCTTCATTTGATTGTAGTTATTGTATACGACAGTTAAAAATGTTTTCAAATAAATGCTTTTGATTTGATATAATTTGGATAAAGCATCAAATTTTGGAACGAAATATACAAATATTTAAAAATGTATGATTGTCTTTGAGTGATGGGGACTCGAGAATTTCCTTGAAACTTCATATTTTCTATTCTTTGCTGCAACATTCATTTACTTCCTACATTTCTACAAGAGCCCACTTACGGCATCCATTGATGTTTGAGTGACCTTGATTACCGCGGTAATTGTAAAATAAACATTTAATACTTAACACTGACCTTTGTCAATTAGTTAGAGTATTCGATTTGATCGTCAAGATCAGCCGTTTTTTTTGTAATTCTACCTATAATTCAATGTTTTTATGTAAAGTCTGGAGTTCTACACTTCTTATTTCCATACTGAAATTATAACTGCAGAAGAACTGTCGGTCTGTCTGCCTGTATGTCTAAATAACTCCCTAGCTGTTATCTTTTAAGGCGCACCTTAACAGATTAATTACTTGGTCTATTTCCAGTAAAGTACCCTATTTCCACCTATGTAATGTTAAATAGGCGTGCCAAACATTCCAATGCCATATTGACCATACCATAACTTGGGTAGACATAGGTACTTTTAATCCCCGTAAATATTATTATGTTCAAGTGTGATTATTTCCGACCTTCATCCGGGCAAAAGCTCGAACAAAAGCTAGTCTTTCCTTAATAACTAACAGAAAATCGTTGCATATAAAATTGCTATGTTAGATTTTTTGCAACTACGTATGCAAATAAACCCACGAATTTAGTATTCCAATCGCATGTTTTGTTTTAGTTCATCCTAAGACAGGTCGATTGTTCACGCAATACCCAGACATAGTAACTCTTTGCTACAATCAGACGTAGAGTATAAAAAATCGAGTAAATATTCTATGTTCTTCAGTGAAAGAAACTTCCTTACCAGTGTGTTCTTTTGTTATTCAGTGTGTTCTATTGCTCTGGATCACAAAAAAGGGTATGACGAATATGGCCCTTCCGCACTCAGATTATATGATTGAAAAGTATCTATCGTGTGTTAGCCAATCGTATTTAATCGTAGTTTTATCATTAAAGAAAAAGCATAAAACCGTATTATGAGAACATCTAAAATACGACATCACGCCAAACATGTTAAATTAACTTTAATGAGGTTAACGATATCTTGAACGACGTTAAATGAACAAACTAAGAAAGAAAACCAACGACAGTCGACAAGAATATTGTCATAAATAATCATAAATGGAAATAATATCGTGACTAATTTATTTGAGCATAATCACAAAAAGCAGAAGTGCCATCTGTAGCTAATCATCATAAAGTATATATAATTTATTGATGATTGTAACTTGAGACTACTACATATAAATGTTTGAAAATTATAGATCATTATTGACCGCATGAGAAAATTTTCATCTTTTTGTGATATATATATATATATAGTATGATGCAAAAGTGTGTGTCAATCGATTTATAATGTTCCGTTTCATTTACACGTATATGATTTGATCTTAGCCAGATTATTTTATATTTTAAATGTCACAGTAACTCTGACATTATGTCAGTCTGTTCGTCTGTTTATTACGTTTTCTTGCTTAAGTTGCTGTTGTTGATATAATTTGGTGCGTAGAAAGACCTCTGTTAGGGGTAGAATTTTTTGTCTGAGTTTATTCTCAGGACATAAATTTCCAAGTTCGTTTATAAATTTAAGCACATTCTGCAGATATTCGTATTAAAACTTACAACTTAAGGTAACCAAATCAAGGGTTTGTTTTTCAAAGACCTTTGTAACTAGTCATACCGATTACCGTTTTGAAAAGAACAAATAAGAAACACAGCGACAAATTAATTCACCATGACTGAATCATTCATCCGAACTTTAATTCATGCTTGATTTGGTGTTTTTCTGGTTTTCGTCTAATCAGGTGCCATTCGACCTCCGTGACCCCCGTTGAACCAGATTTGTAGCCCACGGTGACATATAAATGCTGTTAACTATACGGTTGAATTGTATCTGTAGTCAACATTGCAATTTTGCATATTTTTATGTTTAATTTTGATCGCGATAGAAATAGCCTGTTTTTAAAACCAGAATTCTGAAGGACATTTTCGGTAGCCTATACTATTTCTTTTGTATTTCCTCTAACACTCTCGTGGTAAGTGATTGAGTAAACCTTCTAGGGACCAACGAATTGGAATCAATATCTATAAGAGTTAAATAACCATGGTTAAGAGTAGGTACAGACACTTGTGTTCATGAATAAATTCAGATGGCTAATTGAGTGCTACCTAATTGCAGATAGATCTATGCAAAGTTCTGTCTGGGACAAAACAAACACGCTTACATTGAAAAAATAAACGCGAATATCTAAGAATAACATTAGATTAAAAATATTATGTATGTCAATAGATAGATACCTAAAAACATATAGCCTCTCAGAGGGAAATATTTGGTTAATTTTAATAACAAGGCATTTTTGAAACTTAGAACGTGCACTGAATATTATTCAACGTTAAGAAAACAGATTAGAGTTAGATTTGATTTTAAAACATTTTATAATGTTTAACAAAACCGTGTCCATTATGTCACAAAAAACGCTAAGTAGTTGTCAGCATGATCATTCTTCTGCCTTTATAAGAATTTATTTGGGGTTACATACTGTATTATTGTGTATTCATGAAACATATAACCTTCAACAGAATTTCAAAAACACATCATCTAAGAGAGCTTTTTACCAAGGATTAGTACCTACTACCAGTTAAAAAGTATCTTCCTGACATAAATCTTGAAATCATATCCAATAACATTGCGATCGTGACACTGTGGGCACGACCAGCGGGCCCGGAAACAAAATATGCCTGTAGGTACAATAGTGACGAGTCTGAATGTCGCTTCACTCATATGTTCTAGGCAGAAGTATTAATAAATTACGTGGTCCGAAGAATCGGCACAGTCTCGTGCGAACTCTTGCGCAACAGGCCGCGAGACGGCCCGCGTTATTATAAAAATTACGACCATTTAAGGTAAGTCACTATGGTGTATCATTTAATGGGAAACTACGAGCAATTAGATCAATTATTACGGATCATTAAAAAAAATGTTTTCTGAAAGTGACATAATAAAAAGTGTTTATTTTTTATAACTATGGTCATTTTTAATAAGATTAAATATTGCATACGGCTATATAGATATATATGCAATATAAATTTAAAAGAAAGTTAAAGATGAGCTAGAAAGTTAAGTAAAAAAAAAACCGTTCAAGCATCAACTCAAATTAAACAGAAAAATGATAATCACGTTAGGTTTTGTTTCTCCATTTACGGGAAGGAAAAACAATCCTATTCTGTAAACTTCACATAAAACATTACTTATGTAACAAGACTAGTACTAAAGGTATCGTTTTCACTCTTGCATGATGCAGGCAACATTAGTAAGATAAACCGTTTCTTTTAAATCCTGGAAGGTTTCGCAACTTACGATCATTCATTGATATACACTTTAAAAGGTGGAGCTCGTGGCTAAATAATAGCAGCCGCTCGGGTCCATCTATAGGATAACCCGCGCTTGCCTCGGTTGGTCTGTGGGTGGGTGACTATCCGTAACATACCGAGTTTCCTTCGTGCCTCGGAAAGCCGTTGGTCCCGGCTGTCATGTGTAGATCTTTGATAATCGTTACAGGTAGTCCGTGTTCCGACAAGTTTGACAACCAGTCTTACCAACGGGTTTCGTATTACCCAGTACTAACTGGGCTGTGGAGGTCAGATCAGTCGCTCCAAATAAAATACTGATATTCAGCTGCATCCGGTTAGACTAGAAGCCGACCCCAACATAGTTGGGAAAAGGCTAAGCAGATGATGATGACTTGATATAGACTTTACCATGAATGTTGTAGTCTTAGAGGACTACCCATCGTAGCAATACATCTCATCACTAAACATGTCTTCTTATCAAATATCAGCCGCAGCATGCTACAGCAAAAACAGTGTAAAAACGATTATACGGCTTTTTGCAACAAAATCATAAAATTCAGTCACAAAACAAACAAGCATTTACCTCAAACATTGTTGGTACAAACACTTTTCAATGACTTGTTGTGCATAAACGTTGCATTGCAAAATTCGTTTGTTCTTTGTTGCATTAAATCTCGCAGTCTAGAAATTATCGCAACTTCATACAGCGCGCTTTTAGCACATCATTACTACATATTGGCATTACGGAAAAAATACCATTGCTTCCGAGTAGATAAATAACACTATAAAATGTATTATAAATAACTCGTAAACTGTCCTTTTATTACTAAACTAACAAACAATTAATAACGCTTCATTAATAACTAATATAATTTGTAATGCATTATGTAAATTCCTAGAAATAGTTGAATTACTAGCTACGATTGACGACGAAGTCCACCTTGTGAGGTTTACTGTCTCATTGTTAAATGAAACACACATAGTAAATAATGTTAGTGTCGTGCCAATGGCTACTGTTAACGTTTACCTAGCCACCTAGTATTAGCGCCTTCAATGTAGGTTATGGAAATAGGAATTACTACTATTTAAGGAAAATTAGGAACTATTGTCCGTTTTTCTAAAAAAAAAAGATCATGGCACGTCTTCGAAAGATATATATAATAGTTTATATCGCATTTCCTTTACTTTCGCAAAGGGAATCAAAGTATTATGTATTCTTATTAGGTATTTCCCGTTGACCTAGAATCATAAAACTTTACAAGAAGGTATATCTTAGAAGACATAGTAAAATGAAAACTCAGAAAACTGGAAATAAATGTAGATGCATCATTTAAGAATGTCATTACTATCTTAATTGCAGTTCGTAATCTAACTGTGACTTATGTCAATGTATAAAATCCAAAGTTAAGATTGTCCTTTAATACAGTTGTATGTTTTCGTTTAAGCAATGTTTGGTATCTAATTTCATGGAAGCAATGGACTTTACTTTCGTTTGTACAGAACGACACATGGTGAGTGAGACCGACTTGCAGTTAGATTTTTTTTTATTAATGCTGAAAACATCGTTTTAAAATGACACACAAAATAAATAACAAGAATTCATTATTCCCATTCGCAATTTACTGCGAATATTTATTTCGGCTCTTTTTCTTCTTTTTTTTCTATTCGACGCAATATTTGTAATGTAATTATTTTTTCTGGTGTATTATACATAATATGAATTGCAGTGTTCCCAAAGTTTTTAAGAACGGTTTAGTGGCATTTAAGGCATTTTAATTGACGCCCGGTTGATGGCAATAGGCTCACTCCTATTATATGGGACTTAAACATGAATGGCAAAGTGTCGGTGTACTTTTAGGTACATATCTGCCTAAGCTTTGGGTACTACATGCGTGAATTTGTGTTGATTGTGGACAATGACGGCAACTCCACAACATCTAGAGACGTATTTTGCGGTCCAAGACATTACGGTTAGATACCACGGCCCCGGGTGGGTTTTAGTCAGTACAAGTCTGACACTAACGCCCAGAGCTAGGGTAGTTATTTGATGATTTCCCATACGCAAAAAGGCATTACGGTTACAATTATTTGAACATAATCTTAAGTTTCTGCAATAAAAAAAATGGAAAATAACATGTATTGCTACTTGAATTAAATCATAATAGTGGATTAACATGCCTAATATTTCTGCATGGTTTTTACCTGTGCATGTATTTAAATATTGAGATCATCCGAATAGATTTTCCTATTCAGTCTTCAGAGTGTTGGTATTATGTCGCGATGTTAATAAGTTCTTGCTGTCTAAATTGAAGCAGAAATACTGATCAGGTAAAGCAATGTTTTCTGCTTCAATTTTGCTCAGAGATAATAACCCTTCTGTACGGTTTGTATGTTCAACAAGCCTAAATAAGCTCTAGGTATTATTTTTCTAAAGATAAAAGAATAGTTCCAACTTTGTTGAGGTCATGCAATGGTAAAAAAGGTTGTCAGACTTTTGGGACACTGCCTACCTGTAATGATAGTCAAAAATCTACAAATGAAAACGGGTACCAATAACATGATTACCGAGGTACATCCTTAAACCAACCCAGGCAATTGCGGGTTAACCTAAATATCAACTCAAGCAGCTTATTTAGCCATACGCTTCCTCACGCTGATATCAACCAAATAATATATGTTAATGGGATGGTAACAGTTAGGCACACTGTTAAACCATCTCGTTATTCAAATATGAAAGATTTATGACAAAATATGAATAGTTTTTCAACAAACATAAAGTATCATAAGAATCTTTTGAATCTTTTCATAACATCATAAGACTCGTTATACACCAAGCTCTTGACTTAAGAGTTTATAAAATGCAACATGAGCTAATTACAATTAATACGTAAAGTACTTCTTAATAAACTATTAATATTGTTGAAAATACCTTAAGCTTTTTTAAAGATTTATATTATGGAGGTAATAAAAATCACTACATGAAATTAATAAGGAGCCTACCAGATAATCTATAAAGTTATGTTGTAATATAATTTTTACTACCATACATTAGCATTAATTTAAATTTTCCGCCCTATTGTCAATATAATTTATTACATTGAAACCGTTCAACTCAGAGGATTCTACACACTTTCACGTGCTTGAGAAAATAAATTACTTCCATTTATATTTATTTTATTTTAAGCAAAATAAATAAAAGTCAGACATAAAACCAGCCTAGCAGGTGCTCGATTATCTGTGAATAGATAATAAAAATAGTAATAACTCACATAGCCTCATATAAAGCATAAAATTATACCTATTAGTATTAAGTTATACCGTTTTGGACAAGTCCATCAACCCACAACGTGTAAATGGACCTTTCCTTCAGTGCATAAAATCACGGTTTATGGTAGTGCTCAATGTAATGTTCTCAAAACATTGTGCGGGTAGAAACATTACTAGCGGCAAAAATATAGTAACCTTTGCGGAAACCATATTTTCGAGCCGTTTGTGGTTGGAACTCTGTGGCCGTAGGGCCGAGTGCTATATAGCCTTTTTTAAGGACTTATTAAATCGCTTAGTTAACACTTCTCATTACCCAAGGTCTGGAATTTTCTTCTATATCAAGCCTTTGATCCAGCTGCCTAACGAGAACCTCCTCAGATGATGGTTGAGGCTCTTGATAATTAAGCCATTGGCTGTAACGTTATTGAATTAGTTTATTTCATTGTTAAAATATCTATAATAACTTTAATTTCAAATATATATTTTTAAATGAACACTTTTGTTGACGTTCGATATCACCATAACTACACAGACGATTCTTAGGAACAGACCATTACAAAACATAATCGCAATGACGACGATATGAATAAGCCTCTCAGCTTCGTTAAGGGTGCTTTTACACCCTTTATTAAAGTTGAAAAATGTCTTATGAACCGTTAGTTCATAATAAACTGTTCTCGGAACAACAATAAATATAAGCGTAAAGCTCTTGTAAGGAGTAATTCATCAACTCGTTCTATATGCCCACGATTCATTTAGAACGACTAGCAAAAAACCAAGCATTTTTTTCATTTTGCAAATTGTCTCACGTTTCTATCAAAATGATAAGTGTTAGTGTGCAATTCTGGATATAATCATCACAAGATAGGCACATATAAACAGAAAAGATTAATGCATTAAATGGAACTAAAAAATCTTAAATCAATATTGCTAAATATTATCTTACTAACTGTACCAAACGTTAATAAATTATTAAATTTCACACAAAAAGAAACATGGGACGTCAATTGAGAATTTACGATATTGAGAGAGTCTTTCTAGATCTGGGGATTTCTAGATTATGATCTAAGCTAACCGCTTTAGGAGTCGAAACTAGCCATTTTGCCACATACATAATATAAGTAATAATTTAAACTACCTGCGTTACAATTCGTAAAACAGAGACAAGACAAGTGACAATATTAACTGTGTCTGTGACCTTTTTATTAACTGTTACATGAATCATATTATTATCCTATAAAAGCCGATCGGCTTGATCTTTAGGTTAAGCCGCGCTTGCCTAGGTTGGTCTGTGGATCGGTGACCTCTTCTTGCATACCAAGTTTCCTTAACGCAAATCAGTTTAAACTGTTGGTCCCAGTTGTCGTTTATAGAACTTGGACAGTTGTAGATAGTCAGTGCTTCGAAAGTCTTACCAAAGGGTAAACATATAGCCTAGTATTAACAGGGTTGTGGAGGGCTAATACTAGTATTCAGCTGCATCTGGTTAGACTGGAAGAAAACCCCAATATAGTAGGCTAAGCATTTCCTTTTCAGCCATTTTAGACCCCCAAGTCACCAGAGCACATAAATGGTAGCTTAAATCTAATTCCAGTTTTTTTTCTTTCTTCATTTTATATTTGTTTATACGAAACAGTGTGAAATAAATGCTTTAAACTTTATAAATGAATATGATCACATAAATCTAATAATTTACAAATGAGATCATTATACACATCAACATCTTAATAAAACCAATCATTTATACCAAATTAATTCATTAGAATACTAAAATCAACTATAAAATCTGTATCATTTGTCGAAACGAACATAAATCTTCGTACCTAATCTGTAACAGGAGCTTACAAAACGATCTATATATTAAAACATGTCGTAAATACTGCTATAAAATCAAATGTTTGCATAAGCGTGTTAAATGTTCGATTTAAATATATTGTTTTTTGTTTTTTAAATTGGCATCTTGCAGTTCTACCTATAGGATTGTCGTCTGCTTAACCGGTCAATCATGTGCCTTGAGGGACTCTAGCCAGGGCCATAAAAATATTAACGAAGCGAATGCATGCTAAGGGCACCCCCTGTGGGGCACGAACCTCAGCTTAGGGCGTCCCTGGGATAGGAAAACAAAGCGACAGGCTGGATCTGAATGAATATTGTCATAATTTTTGTAGGTTTATTGTGGTGTTAACTAACACGTGACACTCACAATTTTCGCGTGAAAAAACAAACTTGTTGAACTTGTTTATTCTAAAATCAAGGAGGATTTTTTAAGACCGTCAACACATTACTGCCCTGTTAAGATAATGAGCAAATGTCCGCAGGAGATTCATTAAAATAAACATTTTTTTTTTATGTTGGCAATAAATATTTACTACCCGATCATAAACTATGACACGGATTTGAATTAATTTTGAATTCATATTTAGATTTTTACAATGGTTCTATTAACGGGAAACATTAAAATATCGTAAATTCGACTCGGTGGTAATTAAAATACAAAAATAATGAAAATTATGTTGTATATAAAAGTATCATGTTAATAGAAGACATTGCCAGCACCGAAATCTTTGTGGCCATCATTTGTATGTTAATAAACTGTATTGCTTTATTCATCGCATTGTTTTAACGATTGGCATTTAAATGTTTTAATTCCAAATATTCCGTCACCAGAACAAAACATGAAAAACGTGTAGTCTTTTAGTAACAAATACGTACAAGTACTACTTACTACATAATAATGATATTATTATTTCCGGACCACCGTTACATGGAACGTACAGAAAGTCCGTAATTTGAATCTGAACGAGATCTGAATTTCGTACAGATTCAAATTGCGGTGATTTAAAGAATATATAGTTTTTTTTTATAAAATCCCAGAACTAAACAATTTCCCTGTGCTAAATTAAATCAATGGTAGGCATTAATTAAATTAGACAATCGATGTAAGCAATCAATAATTATTCGAGTACTCAACATGAATGTATTAGTTTGCTAATATATCGATGGCTGGTAACGTTTTGGCATTTAAAAAGATACACGTTAACAAAGATACATATCTAACTAAACCAAGACAGCTTAAATTAATGACTACATAAAAACCTGTCGTTGGCTCATCAGCATGAATGATTAATTAAGTTCTGACAGGCATCGTATATAATAATTACGTACCAATTAGTCAATACGTCAGGAAACCACGTTACGCATAATAAATTTCACACTAACTTTTATAGCAGACCGACGCCGCTACGCTTTTAGAAATTACAGAGTTCACCTATTCTATTTAAAAGGGTTGTTAAAGAAGAAATGTTTTTTTGTAACCACGATAAAAAAGACTTATATAATAAATTTAAAAATATATATTTAAAATATGAATATACCATAATAATTTCTACTATAGTCACTAAAAATGAAAAACAAATGACGTTCATATACAATTAGCCAAATACCCGGAACAACTACCTGTCGGCCATATTGGTTCCAAGCAGGGATCGAAACTGCGACAATCAGCGCAGTAGTCAATCGCGTAGCCTCCGTATCAAACGTGTCGTCTTAAACCTAGTCCCTTCTTATGACTTACTAGCTTTTGCCCGCGGCTTTGCTCGCGTCAAATTACTCTCGGGTAACACAGTTCCCTTTTCCTGATTTGTACCTGTTACCTGTAGTTTTTGCCCTTGCACCTTATTTACTGCAATAGCAAAGCTAAGTTTTCCCTTTTCTTCCCTCTTTCCCTCATTTCTCACTTTTTAGCCAACTATCTCTGTACCAAAATTCATCAAAATCGGTTAAGCCATTTAGGCGTGAAGACGTAACAAACAGACAAACTCACTTACACACTCACATAAGTAAGTATATTTAGGTGTTTTGATATCTAAAAATATGTTTTGCCAACGTGATTACTGGGCCTAATTGAAAGCGAAGTGATACATGTTAAAGAAATCATCAAATAAATAAAATAAATATCTTGGGACAACTCACACACGGCTATCTGATCCCAATCTAAGCAAAGCTTGTGCTATGGTAACCAGACAACTGATATACATACTTATATAATTTATAAATACATACATATTATAGATAAATCACACCCAGACACAGAACAAACAATCATGCTCATCACACAAAGTTTGTCCTGGGTGGGAATCGAACCCACGGCCTGCGGCTCAGCAGTCAGGGCCACTAACCACTGGACCAACAGGCCCATCAAAAAATCCTGATTCAACTGAAGTAGTAGCTTTACAGAACTGTGAACAACACTACAAACAGTCGTAAAAGTTTTGCGTACGTGTTATTTCACTAGAAAATCAAATCATTTTTTTCTACTTACATGTTATTATCATAAGTCAATATTGAAGTTCCGCCTGACATAAGAACATTATTTACTCAATTAATTGGTGATGTTCAAGTAATCCGTCCATCGGAAATCTTAAGTCAACAATATTCTCAATAATAATCATAGGATACTAATGTATTAATTTTAAATGTTAAGGCCATCGTCTTTGAATTCAACTATTATTAAGATACGTACTATAATTAATTACTGGATTTAATGTAAGCGATGTATACTTAGCTTGCTATCCCGACCTTAAACTTAGGAACTTAGTTCATTAATCAATTTCGTGATAGCCTTTTTGCAAATGTTTACTACAGCCTGCTCTTCGCACATATAACTTTAGTTTGATAGAATTTCGTCAAATGCCAAAATTTAATAGATTAATTTTGGCTTTTTGGATTAATAAAAAAAATGAGAAAAATAATCAGTATCAATAGAAACAGTTGAAGTGTTCTTAAAAAACCATGAAAGTTTACGATATCTCTTTTGTTGATTGTACTTAAATAGTTGCTTTAGAACCTTATTTGCCTACTATTCCTTAAAATAACCATTCGTTTCAATACAGACTAATAGCTTCTAGATTTAAATACTTATTACGCCGATACCACAAAAATGTAAATAAAATTTGACTTCCTTATTTCGCGTAAATGTATTTGAATGTGTGAGAAGAAGCCGGCCGAGGAAAAGCTCGTCTTTATGTACAGTGGGTTGCATCAATTGGGTACCCCAGTCGTATTAAAAATTTCGCATAAATTGGGCACCCAATTAATACGAAATTTTCCGAGATACACGAAGACAGAATAAATTCTATCACAGAATAGATTACGAGAGTAGCTAGTTTACTCTGCAATTTTGTTGTAAAAAAAAGTATACATTTTAAATAGGTGATGCCTAAAGATTTTAATGTGGTCAATGAATATTCAGAGAATCTTTATCAACACCGTGTTACTTAATGGAATAGTAGCATAGTTAATTATGTCACATTTCCAATTATAAAAATATTCTTAATTGATATTAATGGGTAAACCTTTTATAAAAAATAAGGCACCATATTCCAAATTAATTGTTTAATCTTGTATTATGTTAAACCACAGGTGCGGGCCGTATAAGCAATATTTT
Source organism: Ochropleura leucogaster (assembly GCA_958449745.1). NCBI lineage: Eukaryota > Metazoa > Arthropoda > Insecta > Lepidoptera > Noctuidae > Ochropleura > Ochropleura leucogaster. Next base: position 9,786,508 of record OY288204.1, on the reverse strand, counting down.
ATAACCTTAGAATCTGCCATTTTATTTTGACAACTTAAAAATGACGTCATTTTTTTCGTTGTTTTGTACTACCAGCATGATTTACGTTCAATCTCTATACTTAAATAATACAACGCGAAATATGGTGAATATTTTATAGTCTCCTTGACATCGAGTTCCGTTTTAATATATGACATAATGTTTAGCAACTGTTTAACTCCAAAATCCACCAAAAGTTAACACTTACAAAATGTAACTGAAAAATATTAAATGCCAAGGAGCTTTTAGTATCAATTGTGAATGTCGTAATAGTTTTTGGCAGTTTGTGTAATTATTCCGTTTATTTATTTTTAGACATATATTTTTTTTTAATTTTTGCATATTTTTATTAAAATATAGATAAAACAAAAAACATTTTGAAATACAAAAGAAAAAATATTGACCCAGCGTTTTCGGAAACAGGGTCCAAGTTACCCGCTGTCTGGGGTCCAGAGAAAGGAACTTTCTAACAATACGAGTTGTGTCCAGGAGTACCGCTTTCTGTATCCAGCTGCCTATTTTTCCCCCGCTCTAAGCGGAGCGGAGGGGAGTGTCAGGATTGTACTGACTAAAACCCACCCATGTTTCTTTCACTGCCCTTTACGTTCCGGGGCCACGGTATCTCTTCCCGCAGCCTCGGGTATCCAGCTGCCTAACAAAAGCTTCCTTAGTAATTATATTATTACCTTAACGACTCGAACATTTATTTAACTTGGAGATGACACTGGCTTAATTTTCAGCTACAGCTTTAAATTAAGATACCTTGAGTATGTGGTTTTAATTTCAACTTGATACCTTCACGTGGTCTTGAGATAAAGGGTCTTGATAAACAGACGGACGGAAAATGAAGTAATATAAGGTTTTTTTTTGCTTTTGAAGTACGGAAACCTAAAAAGGAAGAAGGATTCCGACTAATGTCATAGACATACCGAATAATAATTATAATCTACAACTACCTTAGCCTTAAAGTGATCCAAATACTTTAAGACGGATTAAACGCCACTACATGGGACTTTATAGAAGAAAGCAAAATGAACAATGTTGGGAGGCAGATTCTTCGCTGGAAGAATCGACCTTCATAGCCAATAAGCGAATAACCGCACAAAAATCTACTTAATGTTTATGACGGATCGTAAAACGAGCACGAAAACAACCAAAAACCAGTGGTAACCCAGTTCTTACACCTCAAACTTGAGGTAAAAACTGCTGTTTCCAAAACTTAACTGACTCAAGATTAAAAAAGATCAGCTACCCTACCATGGTGGCTTAAAGCAGAACTTATTCCACTGAGGGAAAGAGACAGAGCTATAGAGGGTGTCTGTCACTATCACTTTCCCTCACTTGAATAAGTTCTGCTTTAAGACGTCATGGTAGGCCTACAGCTCGTTGATCTAGTAGTCGCAAGCGCTAATACTGTCAGGCCAAGTGTTAAAGGATTTTTCCAACGGGGAAATTTCAGTAGAAACCACGGACATGTATCCAGTTGATTTCAATAGGCTCGACGCTATTCAATGGCACTAAAACATAACTTTTGTTGGTTGTACATTAGATGTACCTCCGCTTAACCTTACCAGGCGTGAAAAAAATATGAAGTCAATTAAAAAAAGTGTCTATTTTCTACTTCAGATGCATCAACAAAGGAGACTGCGTTTAACAGCGAGCATATTACTATGTTTCGTTCTGCAAGCTCTGGGTGCTGACAAGTATACTGATGAGAATAGACCGTATGAGTTCGGTTTCAAGATCGACGGCCAGCAGCATAGGCATGAATCTAAAGGTAACTAAAATCATTAATGCCCCATTCCAATAAACAAAAACGACTCTAAGTTCTATGAGACTTATGTCAAAATACAACTATCCGTAAGCAAAACGAGTCGTTTTTGTTTATTGGAACATAAAAGATCTAGTTTGTAAGTAACGAGGTAACCGTCAGAACGATTATTACTTGAAACGGGATATTTACCATTTTTATTATTTATATAGAGTTTCCGATATCACCATGATCACGGATGAACTGAAGTTATTGCGGGTGGATGGATGTTTTTTGCGTTAGTTACCACTAAGGCCGTGTTAGGCGTGCGCACGGCGCGGGCGCCCGCGTGGCGTGCTGTTTCATGTAATAGGCCGTGCGCACGCCTAACGCAGCGCACGGCCTAACACCGTCACTCACAACTCTATTTTTCTCCCGAGTCATAAAAGTCACTGTATCAAGTAGCGATCTTTTTTCCCTACTTTTTGGGTTTTTACACAATTGAACCACTCTGGATTCCAGGCTCTCGATAATTGAAACCCATGACGGTGACATCATACTATCTGTAACACCTGTTAAAGATCTACAAATGACAGCCGGGACCAACAGCTTAGCGTGCGTTCCGACAAGCCGGAGGAAACCCAATACATAACGGGTGGCTTTTATTTAATGTAATAATGTAATTTCTTATTATTTAATCTAGAACCTAGTTCTATAAAATTTCGATTAAAAATAAACAAGCAAAAAATAATAAGCCGCTATGATTAATTTTACAGATATGATAAATATATAATACACAAAAAGTAGCAATAATGGTTAGCTATTCCATTATAGTAGGTAGGTATACAACGTCTAGGACTTTAGACATGTATCAATAACACAACGATTAGTAAGTTGTGTGTACTTAGAGAATTGTCACGATTTTTGCATGAAAATAAATTATGTTAATTGCGTTAAGGTCACCTTCGCTTCTTTCTTCGTTTGGTGAAACTAATTGTATAGCTTCACTTGCTAGGAGCATTAAGCAAAATTCGATAAAGTAAAGTTTCTGTTCGATTTTAATAGATATCGAACGATTTCATTTTTAAAACCGTAAATTTTTCAGAATTTTTGATGAACCAATTAAGTGTGTATATTCCTATATCTATTTTCAAACCAACTATTATTATTTAATTTAAACAATAAAATAAAATTGTTTAGATAACATTTTAAAAAGCTGTTTCAAACTGCATTTTACAAAATATATTAACCAATTTACTACTAATGAATATCATAATACGTTCTTAATGAAGATCATCCATATTTTAGCAATATATCGTCTAACAGGTAGGTACCTGTATCGTCGAAATTTTCATTCGTAGATTAGGTAATCTACGAATGAAAATTTCGACGATACCACTTCTCAATGTTTTATGAAGGAAGAATTCATGAAAATCAAATAATGCTGTAACACTTTTGGCAGAACTAGAACTTATGAGTTTTGATTTAAAGTGTTTTTTAGGTTTAATTTTGCGGCCTGCTATTGTCGTTTTTGTTTCAGGCCTTTTATGAAAGCTCTAAGGTAGATAAATAAATCTTGCCAACAAATCAATTTCGTCTGAAAATTATGATGTCAACAAATAAATAAAAGTTAACTGAAACTAGTCAAACCAGAGACAGTTAGATAGATAATTATAACATTAAAAGCTAAAACACCTATAACGAATTGCTTAATTATTCATTTCCTCGTATATTATTTTAAAATCTGCATTTTTTTAAAGCAGATATCTCACTACTTAGCCCAAAATGTTTGATGTGACCGTTTTACAAGGTCACGAAATCGGCACGTTGTTTCATAAACACTCTATTCTATTAATACTGGTCATATGGATAGGTACCTACCTATTATAAACAAATTATGTTGATGATCCAAAAACTAGCTCTTCGTAATATGTTATCGGGTTAGCGACGAATGTTTAACAGATGTTTTTTTTTAATAATTACTAAAACCTGCTCCTTTCCTACTCACGAGACTACGAGATTTCTAATTTAGATATTACTCATTTGCGTTTTTGAAATTTGCAATTTAGGCTTTTGCCGCTTCTATCCACTATTACGTGTCGTGTTATAAATTAGCGGACCTTGGCAGGGCTTACTATTATATTTGACTTTAATGGCAATAAACACATTATCATAATATATTCTAACTCAATAAAACCGATTGTATGTTTACAGACAAAGACGGGATTATCATGGGCGAATTCGGATTCGTCACTGCCGATGACGTGTACCATGTCACCGTGTATGCTACAGACAAAGAGGGACGCTTCAAAATATTGTCGATGAAAAACATTCACTTGAAATCATGTAAGTTTCTAAACTTTCAGTAAAGTCGTTCCAATATACAACCGTTGAATGTATATTATCCGTTTGACGACACGGTTGGCGCAGTGGCTGAGCGATCGACTGCAGCGCTGCGTGTCGCGGGTTCGATTCCCGGACACGGAACAAATATTTGCAGATAGTTGTTTCGAGTCTGGCTGTTTGTGTATGTGAGTTTAAATGTTTGTAAACGCACCGACGATAAAGGAGATATTCCTAGTGTGGGGCAACGTTCTAAAAAATAATAATAACATATGATACTATTTGTTAACTACATTATAGTGCTAGTAGAATCATTCTTTGTACTTGTATTTCCTTTTATTTTTGAGTATTAATAACAATTCGAAGGCACCGGATATACCACTACAATTAAATCCATATTACCTACGCCTTAAGACTTTGTGTCTGGCCGAAACCAGTGACCCCGTCGATTGTGTACGGCAGTTTCACACAAATGGAAAAAGGAAAATCATGCCTTTTATTTATGAATTTCAGCTACTGCTTCGACTCTTGGAGCACCTACGTCGGCAAGACAAGGCCACGCTCTAGCATTGCCACCTGCACAGCCCGCTTCCGTACAAGCAGTGGCAGTCTCGCAACAACAAGGCAAGCAAAGTGGAGCACCTACGCGACCACAAGAAGGCTCTTTTACACCACAAGCTCCAGTGCCACAAGGAGCTTTTGCAGCTCAACCTGCAAAACCAAAAAAACCCATAGCTATTGAACCACCAGGAAAATCATGCTCATCTTGCAGCTTGCCAACAACAACAACTCGAGCACCACCACCACAACCACCTGCATATAGCCAAGTAACTGACAATAACAATTATAATAGTCCAAACCGATTTGGCGTACCAGAAGCAATTCCTCAAAACCAGCAAGCGTTCCCTCCATCATCTCCAGGACAACAGAACATTGCAAAGGGTGCAAAAATTGGTTCATCCTATAGTCCTCAAGGCGGTCAACAAAATTATCCTTCTAGTCAACAAAATATACCCCAACAAGGACTTATTGCTCCAGGTGGCGCACCATCCTTTGCCCCACAACCTGGTCAGCCGCCACAAAATTATCAGAATACACCAAATGATTCCCATGCCTCCAACAAAAACGCACAGCCAGGAGGACAAATCTTTTCTTCTGCTGGACAGACTCAAACAGGAGCTAGAACACAAGCGGGATTGGGTGAAACAAATTCGGGAGAACAGAACCGTTTGTTTAGTGACAATAAAAATACGAATGCTGGAACCAGTGGCTCTGTAACTTCTGTTCTTGAGGCTGGCAATTATGCAAACGGTAACGGTCAGCAAGCCGAATTACCTGGACAGAGTTTCTATCCGCAAGGATCACCTGGACAGATTTCCTATCCACAAGGAGCTCCCGGACAGAGTTCTTCTCCTCAAGGATCACCCAGCCTGAGTTCCTATCCGCAAGGCTCTCCTGGGCAAAGTTTAAATCCACAAGAGGCTCCTAGACAGAGTTCTTCTTCGCAAGGATCACCCGGCGTGAGTTCCTATCTGCAAGGCTCTCCTGGACAGACTTCCTATCCACAAGAGGCTCCCAGAGAGAGTTCTTCTCCTCAAGGATCACACGGCGTGAGTTCCTATTCGCAAGGCTCTCCTGGACAGAGTTCCTATCCACAAGGGACTCCCGGACAGAGTTCTTCTCCTCAAGGATCACCCGGCTTGAGTTCCTATCCGCAAGGCTCACCTGGACAGAGTTCCTATCCACAAGGGGCTCCCAGACAGAGTTCTTCTCCTCAAGGATCACCCGGCTTGAGTTCCTATCCGCAAGGCTCTCCTGGACAGAGTTCTTATCCACAAGGGGCTCCCGGACAGAGTTCCTCTCCGCAAGGATTACCCGGCCTGAGTTTGTACCCTCAAGGGTCACCCGGACAGAGTTCCTCTCCTCAAGGATCACCCGGCCTGAGTTCCTACCCGCAAAGTTCTCCCGGACAGGATTCTTCATACCCACAAAGTGGAACTGGAGAAAGAACTGCAAAACAATACAATGGTCTTCAACAACAATTTGACTCACAATCAGGACCTAACCGCTCACAAAACCCGGGTGCAGCTCAAATACAGCGTAGTTCCACGAAACCCACGCTATTTTCTGCTCAAATGCAAATAGTTGACAAGAATACTGATATTTATGCACTTGGCCCTAACGAACAGAAAGGTTTACCGCCAGGACTGAATCAGGGTGACGTGACTACACTACTATACACATTTAACTACACCTTAGGTTTCCACGGTCACTTCGAAGAAGGCTATACAAATGGTGTCAAGAAAGGATACTATTTCGTAACAGGAAGGAATGGTGTTCGAACGAGAATTGATTACGTAGCGGATGATACAGGGTTCCATCCTACAGTATCACAGGAGGTACTAGACCTATTGTCTGAAGATGTTCCCAAACCAGAAACTGAAAAGGATGACAAATATGGCCTCAAGGGTTATGAATTCAAATGGTTGTATTATCCTGTTGAATCTAAAAGGAGTTAGTTGACACTCCGAAAATCGTTTTTAAATTAAAATGGACCTGACCGTTTACTGACGCTCCTTACAGCCTGAGAGATAGGAGTACAGCCTAGCAGGCATTCAAACGTATAGCTTTACTATATCTTACTATTAATTTAAGGTTATATTTTAGTTTTAGAATAAGTTTTTGAAAGTATTACATTTAACTTTAATTATTATAACAGTGTTCAAGTAACAAACTGCCATGAAACTGCCATAAAGTATGATCACCAAAACAATTTTTTTGTGGTGTGTTAAGTTCATAAAAGAAACACGTGATGACATTTAGCACCTTGTATAAAAACATGTATAAAAATAAAGATTGAATAGAAATACAATAAAATATATTTGAAAAAGATATATAATGTGTTTAATTAATATTACCAGCATCTACATAATTATTTATAAAAACTGAATTGACATTATATTTTCCTGATCGAACGAAAGATCAATTTAATGTGGTAATAAATTAAACTGAGGCATATATTTCTAGTTTTGCACCTAAATCTGATAGATTTTCGTGTTTGTTTGATATTCATATCAGCGATCATCAAAAGTAATTACAGTCAATCAAATCTGCATAACATGTCCAGTCAAATAATATGATTTGTCAACAGATTCATAATTCTTGTGAAATAACTATGATTTGTAATATGTGTCCCAGTGTTAGCCTGAAATAATTGAAAGTCGGTGGCCACACATAGGGTTGCCAACTATACTGTTTTCAACAGTATTATACTGTTTTTCACTAAATTATACTTTTTACTGTTAAACAAAAATAAAGTATACAAAATACTATGTTCAGCATGCAAACACATTTACAGATACTACATTTACTGACAGTTTTTTTCAGCACTTAATGAATGCTAAGTGGCGCGAGGATAGAAATAGAGCATCTATTAATTTGATAAAAATGAGCTCTTCATTTATTTTAATTACACTTATAAATGTGGTGAGGCGTATGAAGTTTTAAAAAAGATTGTAAATTGGTAAGTTGTGCGAGTAGTTCTAAAAAAATATGTATTTAAAAGTAAAGTACTGTTAATTTTTTTAGAATACCGTTTAATATTCTTCACAGACCTGAATATACTTTATTTCTTGTAAAAAAAAGTTGGCAACCCTAGCCACACATGATGGGGTCAAAAGTTCAGAAGTGGAAACCAGTGTAGATGGACAAGTTGAACACGAAACCTTTGAATGGGATGTATGAGTCATACTGTATGACCCACACTCAAAGTTAGATGAACACAGATTAAAAAAGAAAGTAGGTACTTATTGGTGTCATTTACCTTTTTAATACCTACCTAAAAAACTAATATTGCATACATAAATTCTGCTACTTTATTCAACTCCTACGAGTAAATCTTACTATGGAACCATTTTTTTTTAATAAAGACTACTTTGTTCACCAAATCTATTTACCTCAATCTATAAATTATTCAACACTTTAACGGCAATAAATCATGCATAATAAACAGAAGTGCATCTCGTGACAGAACATTGAATACTTCATAAATAAAAATGTCTAATAAAAATGCCATTTAGACGAGATTACAACCAATGCCAATTGGCACCTGAATGTCTCCAAACAACTAACTATATTACACTATCATGAGAATCATCTATTTTTGACGATTAAAATTAAAAAGTGCCAATTGCTAAAAATATTGTCTAAAACCATTTTTAAAGGTATATGCTAATGTCCTGCATGTTTTATAATAACTAAATACTTAGGTTTTTGTAGAATTGAAACACACGCCATCTATGAAATATGTAATACAACATCATAAGGCCATAGAGGTCTTAATAAGTTTAGAAACTTGCGCAGTCGCAACTGACACTACACAGCATTGATCTTGACTTCTTATTTCCAATGATTGTGGACAGATGGCAGTAATTTCAAACCAAAATTGTTATGTAAAAGTTAGTATATCTTCTATAATTTCAGGTAAGCTACCATATTTTTTTTGTTTGCGCATAAAGCCATATTTTGTTTTTACGACAAGCTCGCAACCTAATGCTAATCAACACTGGCGACCAGGAGGTCGCCAGTGTTGATTCTGGCTTTTAAGCGCCAATGAAGTTCGACGTAGTCCCAGAGAAACAATTTAACTGCCTTAGATCCCGCATTGAAATTAATCTGAATAGAATAGCGAAGTTGTGGGAAAATACATTTTAAGATATAGATAGAATCATCATATATTATGTCCAAAGTGAAACATATTCTAATAGACAGACTATTTCGTTATTTCCCAAAATGTCACCTTCAAATCAACATAACATTTTATTAATATCTGTAATGTATTTTTTAATTTACAATGTAAATTCCTTCAAGAAAATTAGGTACATTTATGTCCCCAAAATCACAAATATGTTATGGTATGAAACTATTTAATAATAAAAAAATATGTTCTTTGTTACTTTTATCTTTCTACTAACAACCCTCATTTCAACTGCAAAGTAGGGTGGGACTGTGTGCCAGTTTGAACAATGCTGATAAGTGAAAAAAGGATGTTATTCCTATCGTGTTTCCAGACTATAATCTACCTCTGTGCTAAATTTCATTAAGATCCGTTCAGCCGTTTTGACGTGAAAGAATAACAATCATCCATACATCTTCACAAACATTCGTAATTGTAATATTAGTTAGTAGGATACATTTCACCTGACACTGTTTGGTACACTATGATGCTTCTGGTCAAAGGACCTGCTTTTTGGAATACATTTATTTCCAGTGTGTATAAATTACTTCTGCAGATTTTAGCAAGGCAATTGAAAATATAGATAGGTACCTTCTTATAATTAAAATAGGCTCAATCAGGTGTAGGCGCAACATTGTTGAATCAAAGCTTGTCTAAATTTGTGACATGTCCAAAAATATGGACCACAACCTACAATGTACAGCTGGTGTTATGTGCAGACACAATACTTATCTGATGATCTGATGTTTGTTGGTTGGCATATTAGACAACCATTTCTCTAGCATCATAACAAAGTTTAATTCTATTCTTCAATGTAATTTGTACATACACTGATTATTTTGGCACTAAATTATTGAGGATTTAGTTTTGTTTTTAAACCTTATTTAACACACATACTTTACCAATTACTCACCTTCCTATGAGACTGTTGTCATATCCTGCAAAAGTAGACATCCCGTTCGTTAAAAAAAAACATGAATGTGTCTCATTTCCTTTAATTATCAAATTGAATATGTAGATTTTATTTTGGAGCGTGAGAATAAATTTTAGAGGTAGGTATGTTTTATTTAACACTGCGTTAGGCTTTGCGCATTGAATGGCTTAATATAAACTAGACTTTTGTCTACTTCCATAAAATCTTCTTCCTTTAAAAGACATAATTAGCCGGACGCTATAATCCACTACGCCTGGTGCGGTTCGATAATTAAAATTGTATCAGAACATGAATGCAATCTATTGCCCGTGAAGTCAACCGTAACCGGACCTTATTAGAAGGTGGTGAAATATTTAAAACTAGCTTTTGCAAGCGGTTTCGCTCGCGTTAAATTCGGGGTAACACAGTGCCCCTTTCCTGATTTGTAGGTACCTGCTACCTCTAGTTTTTGCCTTTGCATCTTAATTATTGTAATAGTAAAGCTAAGTTCTTCCTTTTCTTCAATATTTCTCCCTCATATCTCATTTTTTTTAAATAGCCAATGCCGTCTCTAGGGCTCCAACTATCTCTGTAACAAAATTCATCATAATTACTTTAGCTATTTAGGCGTGAAGACGCAACAAACAAAAAAACTCACTTTCGCTTTTATAATAAATAAATAAATATCTTGGGACGAGGTATTCCTCGTAGCGCTCCCGTTTTGAAGCGCTCCCATCTAAGCGCTCCCGTTTTGTTCCACTAAGCGCTCCCAAAAGGAGCGCTTTGAGGAACGATTAAAAATAATAAAATTTATTTCCTCGAAGCGCTCCCACGTTTAAAAATAGGGAAAAGCATGAAGTAAACGTCATGAATTATATCGATAATTTTTAAAAACTCATGTGTGAAATTGCTTAACCAAATTACGAAATTGAGAGAATAATATCTTTTTGCTTTCGGCACTCTTATGTGTATACAAGGGCCAATGTTATTGTCATTTCTACCATTGACGTAAACGATAGATTTTTTTAGGAATGGCATCTCGCAGTTCAACCAAGGAGGTTATCGTCTGCTTAACCGGGCGAATCCTGTGGGTGCCTTAAAATTAAGACCTCCAGCCAGGGTGAAAACTTACAAACTAAGCGACTACACGCTAAGGGCACCCCCTGTGGGGTACGAGCCTCGGCTTAGGGCGACGCTGAGGGAAAGCAAGGGATAGGCTGGATCTGAGTGATATTATTTATGGACTGGTTTAAACTTACTGGCTCAGCAGCGCGGGCTGGCTCTTGCAAAGGACGGGTGGGGCATTTACCGGGACGTCGCGACGGGCCTCGTCGGCGAGGATGGAATGACGGCGCTTTGCGTCTGAATTTGCGCAGAGTGCTAGTCTCCCTGCTGCTCTCCTGGAGCAGGGTTATAGCATCGTCAGGAGTGACGAGAAAATGTCTAGGACGATGAATTTTACTTATTCGCGAGGGATCGTATCGAGCGGCCGATGCGATAAGGGGGTTGCGATGTTTTAACGCGGAGTCAAAGAAGCGCATGGAAAGACGCTTCATGAATTGAACGACGGTGGGGATTCTTAAGTCGAAGTGAAGACTATCGTTACGGGCTCCCGTGATTTTACAAAGGAATCGGTTTTGCAAGGTCTACATCTTATGAAGGAAACGCGGGTTGGCGTGGGCGAACACGACACATGCGTATGTCACGATGGGACGGATGACCGCGGTGTATGAACGCAATTTGCACTTAAGTGACAATTTGCTTTCTGCCTGAAATAAAAAGTGAAACCTAAACCCATAGCAATATGTGCCGCGAAGGACAAGTGGCTGTCGAGAATGACACCTAAGTATTTGGCTTGCTTCTCCCAGGGGATAGGCTTGCCGTAAATAGTGATCAAACTGGGGATCAGGGGATTAAAGCGCGGTTTGGAGTAGATAACCGCCTGACTTTTACCGGGATTCATCTCGATTCTCCATTTCCTGAACCAAGCGCCTAGGATGTCGGCTGAGGTCTGAAGGGTACGAGCGATAGCGTTTGTACAGCGGCCAGTATAGTAAATGGCCGTGTCATCCGCGAACAGAGCTAACTGACCTTTTTTGCTCTTGGGAATGTCGCTAGTGAACAGCGTGAAGACGAGGGGGGATAAGACGGAACCTTGAGGGACACCGGCCCTAATAGGATGAGGGGAAGAGATTGAGGAAGTCCCGTAAGATGAGCGTAAACGATAGACACCTCATTGCCAGGTGTGCGGGGAGGGGGGTAGTAATGGTAAACATAATGGAGAGAAATCATAAGCTAAACAATAAAAAAATATGAATAGGTAAATATGTCGGCAGATTATATTCATCGATTTGGTGGACTAAAGGATTTACAATAAAACAAAAAAAAAATACCAAACCCGTGCGAAGGCGGGACGGGCCGCTAGTTGTATATTATAGTATAACAATGTGTTCTACTTATTACCTAGTTATTATCGATAATTTCAGTTAGTATAGTCCCATCTCTATCCGAAAGTTAATCATGGGAGCGCTTCGAGGAAATAAATTTTAATATTTTTAATCGTTCCTCTAAGCGCTCCTTTTGGGAGCGCTTAGAGGAACAAAACGGGAGCGCTTAGATGGGAGCGCTTCAAAACGGGAGCGCTATGAGGAATACCTCCTTGGGACAACTCACACACGGCTATCTGATCCCAAGCTAAGCAGAGCTTGTGTTATGGTAACCAGACAACTGATATACATACTTATATAATTTATAAATATATACATATTATAGATAAATCACACCCAGACACAGAACAAACAATCATGCTCATCACACAAAGTTTGTCCTGGGTGGGAATCGAACCCAGGACCTCCGGCTCAGCAGTCAGGGCCACTAACCACTAGACCAACAGGCCCCTCTGTCTGTAATATTAGTAAGGATTCAGTAAATACGTATTCTAGACAGTCTGTTTTGAAATAAATATTTGGGGCTACCACTAATTCGAATCTAATTCTATTAGATTCTAACTTTACAAATTCGGAACAAATTTCTGTTCCTGAATTCACGTTTCACAACGTTCGAACACTTATAACTCGAGAAAGGCTGGACCGATTTTCATGGTTTTAGATTTTCTCTCCGTTTTTAGGTGTGTAAATGTTAAGTGGCGAGTTGATATAACCTTTGACGACGTTCGGATACAACTTTTGACCGTTCGGCTAGATAGGTAGGACAGAGTAGTAAAAGGCGCATGTAACGCATACCGAGCAGAGCTGGTTAATAATTTACTTACCCTCTTTTTTTCCGGGTGGGAAATCATCCAATGACTTACCCCGTTCTGGGCGGAGCGGGGGGGGGGCATGTCAGACTTTTACTGACTAAAACCTACCCATATTCCTTCTACTGCCCTTTACGTTCCGGGGCCTCGATATCTCTTTCGAACAACCCACAACCCCGGCAGGACACTTATCCCTTAAACCGTGCAAATGGCGAAAAGCCTTAAGGTGTTTGGAATAAATGTTATCGCCAAGAAAGGATAAAAAAATCCTTACTATTATAAAAACGAAAATGAGTTTATTTGTTTGTTTGTTACCTCTTCACGCTTTAATGTCTAAACGGATTTTAATGAATTTTGGTACAGAGATAGTTGGGAACCAGGAGACGAATATAGGCTAACTTTAAAAAAAAGTGAGTAATGAGGGAGAAAGAGGTAAGAAAAGAAAAAACTTAGCTTTGCTATTACAATAAATAAGGCGCAAGGGCATAACTACAGGTAGCAGGTTCCTGCAAATCAGGAAACTGTGTAACCCCGAATTTTACAAGAGCAAAGCCGCGGGCAAAAGCTAGTAATTAATAATTCTTTTGAGGCGGACATAGAAACAGCAAAACTATTACCACGTTTTCGTTGAGATCTTTTACAATAATAGTAGCGCTTTTCTATTTTCGACGTACAATAATAATAATTGACCCGCTTATGCCCCAGCGGGAGTCATGACCCGACAGCAATGATTCAATGGTCCCCGCGATAATCTCAATAACAAGACAATTGCATAAGATTCGCATTCATGAATGAATGTTTGCAGCTACTTACAGCCACTATCGCTGCGTGCTTTTGGCGGGAAGCCTCCACCAGTCGTACCAAAGCCGGCGCGTGCGCTACACGCGTTCGTTATTCAAATTTTCAAACTCAATGCGATCGCGAACGCGACGTTTCGTCTCCTAGTCTTTTTGTTTTAAAATTGTTAAATGGAAGTATTGAGGACACACCTCATTTACTATTGTAGCAATTCTGTTTAAAATGGTGTGAATATGCTTTGTTAAACCATAAAAGAAGTGTTAGTTCTACTTTCTTAAAATCTAAACAAAACATATCCTAATTGAGTATTTGATGTTGGACATAATTAAGTGAAAGACGTTTCTATAATAGAAGTAAGTAGTTGGCTAACATTGCCATACAATAACATGATTAAAAGTAACATTACCAACTAACCCAGCTTTAATAACAAAAGCAACCAAAAAGACTGCATGCAACTATGACCTTACCACATAACAGGTCCAGGAGTGTCTTATTTATTATTAAATCAGGCAAAGAAACAGAATATCAGCCTTATGATAATACTCTTCAGTGCTAATTTATTTCACCTTTGCCATATTCACACTTAACAATATAATATTCAAGGTACTCTGTTTAACACTCCTTCATTTTCAACATAATTCTTCCAATCTGTATCAAGAGTCATCAGCTAAGAATGTAATAGAACCGAACAGTTACAATGGTAAATTAACATAATAGCATGGACCCAGACATACAATGTTTACTGTAGGAGGTACCCAATAAAGAATATCCCTTTATTTATCTCCACCAAAAAGGGATCGACGGTTCCAGCACCCTATTCAATTACAGAAATGAAAACAAACTGTCTTCCCCATTGGTCTGTCCAACTTGCATTAAATGTAGTTTTTAATTTCACAACTTGTTCATTCAGTAAGGTGAGGGTCATTCAAGAGCTGACATACAATATTACAAAAACATATGAATATGAAAATAAGGAACAGTATTAGACTGAATGCCATCTCATTGATATTCAGTGTGTTTTCTTTTTTTTTCTTTAATATCAATGTGAATATATCACGTTACACTATTTTGGACATCATTTTCATTGGTCAACCCGCAACTGGCAAAAACCAAGCTTCTTACCTTCTCTTTCTTCGCTTCTAATATGGACCTTAGGTCTCTGGTTTTGTCCAGCTCATTTCATCGTTCTTTACGAGGCCTCGTGATAGATCATCAGAAGTTTATCTAGTAAATATTGAGAACAAAATAGCAGGGATTAATTAGTTTGACTGTCTGAGTTAGCAATGAAAACTTTATAACTCAAACCTACGAAAAATGGCGACAATTTCCCTAAAACTAGACACAAAACAAATTATTTTGTAGGCACATGACTATCAATTACGTAGCACGCAAGGTTAACATTATAAATAAATTGCATTATGACATCGCTATTTACAAAATGAGTACTATGGTCAGACAAGGGCACTACAAAACTTCAAACCCATAAAGTGCCTTTATTCAAGAGTCAGTATCGCATCATCAATCATTATTTCATGAAGTAACAAAAAAGATTGTTTGAATAGTCTTGTCATTCTAGTGATCAGTTGAAAATTAATCAATTGTTTGTCAGATTAGATTAGTAGGAAATAATAATAATAGATTTAATTCAGACAGAAGTCACTAAGGTCAATGCCAAAATCAAAATCCAATTGCCAACATATCTACATATTCTTGACGGCTTGCGGCTGCTGTGTTACGGTTTGAAGTATGTACACGAGCGTCAAATTTGTGTAATTAAACAAATGAATCTGAAGGATTGCTACTCTGTCAGTCTGTGGACGGTAAGCAATGTGTAGCTTACCGTCCATCCGTCTAGTGAGGACAGGTCATGTCGAGGGCGCGTTCTTGTTCCACGCGCGCCTTAAAGAGATGTCAGCAAAGCAGAGGAGCCTGCCAGGGCCATCCACTGCGGGTTTTTCGAAAAAAATACCGTGGCCCCGGAATATAAAGGACAAAAGAAGAAAGATTTTTTGGTTTTAAGTCAGTAAAAGTATGACACTCCCCCCCGTTCCGCTCAGAGCGGGCGAAATTATTTGATGATTTGCCATTTAAAAAAGGATGGCTTCTCAAATAAATAAATTTGCATATTATATACTGTATGGTTTAGCATTCGTTATAATTTTAATATTGCTTAAGTTCAACGGTCAGTTACCAACAGATTGCATTGCAGTCAATTTAAACTAAATTTCTCATCGGTCTTGAATTAACACGACTAGAACAAAAAGGCAATTTGCGTTCACATGAGTCAATTACAGAAATAAAGAAAGTGCACATTATTGCTATAATTACAAAATGTTCATGAGCCGTGAGCAGACAGTGAGCCGTTAAAGAAACAACAATTCATTTCTTGAGTGAGCATTTTCCGGAAAAGAATCGAACTTCGTTACGTGGGTGTTCAACAAGATGATTGAATCAACTTTTATGTACAAAAAAAACAACAAACCATTCGCTCAATGTATTTCTGACCAGCAAACACGTCCAGCTTCAAAACAAATTTTCATCCCTATTTAACCTCTCTAAAGGATGATTTTCCCAAAATCATACTTCGGCAAAATTGATACAAAAAGACCTGAAACGAACCCATTACGAAGGGTAACTCTCCCAAAAATTGACGAAGAAATGTAACCACCTTGCAGTTACAAGGCATACTGAAGGTCCAAGTTGCCATTTTTTATTTTTTAAGTTTCTTTTAAAAATCTGCTTTATCTTCTTCTCCTAACATTATTTAAAGCAACTATCAGCATAATGTTAGGGGACCGATCCGTTAAGTTCTACAGTAAAAAGTAAATTAGACCCCAAATAAAAAATAGTTTCCGAAGAATGTTTTTTGCGTAGAGTTAAGGAACTCTTTGGCAAACTCCGTGCTCCTAAATCCGCCGGCTTAGACTGTGTGATGTCTAATAAGGTCGGAAATTAAAAGTATCGACAGTCACAGCAGTAAGTGCTTTGACGACAATAACTTAGAAATCTGATGATACCAGTTCAGAAGAAAATCCTTTCGGAATTTGTCACCTAATCTATAAAATCAGAACCAACAACGACAGAAAAAGGCAAAGCGACACTGAGATGGAGAAAATACAGTTCCATCTGTTTCGTTTTAAAAAAGAGGTCACAGAGATCCTTTTGTGGATCTAGTATAAGATACGTACCGTAAAGGATTTTCACAGTTGGAAAGCTAAGTGAGATAGCCAAAGTCGGATTCGAGGTAACATAACGGACACAGCTATCTTGTTGTGACATATACAAACCTTGAACTTTCTTGGAAGATCCTTTTGTTTATATTATAAAAACAGTACGGTTTTCAACGTCGATACTTTTTCGAACCGTAACCAAATCAAATCAATCTTTTTATTTGTACCATTTGGAAACATAAGTACAGATGTCAATAATCATAAATAGAGCGTTATGTCTTGCCATCAATGGCGTACAAATATTAAATAACCATTAATAAAACAAATAAAAATGCATAAGTAACAAATGTGATATACAGGCAGCTGGGATGTAGCTGTAAGACCCAAGTTTTTCCAGAGTTACAGAGCCCTTTAGCTAAATCTTCAGAATAGCAACGCCTTTCAGTATATGGGTTGGCAGTCTTTTTTTGTGGATGGTAAACATCAAATAAATTCTCCCGATTTGTACGGAGCGGTAGGGAGTGCCAGACTTGTACTGTTTAAAACCCACCCATGTTCCATATTTTGGCCTTTATGTTCCATGGCCATGGTATCTCTTTCAAACAACCCGCAACCCGGGGTTAGCGGTCTGAGCCCTGGATGTAGTATGTTTGTTTACCCGCAATAATTCTATTGGTTCCTAATTTCTAAATTTATCCAAACTTCACCAAAAAAAAATGTAATTTGATTTTAATGTAATCGCCATTATAGCAAATAAGTAGTTATACTAAACAACCGGTCAAGATCGAGTCAGACTAGTGTACCGAGGGTCCGCACAAACTTGCGGCATAAATGGTCATTTTTTGAGTCCGTAGACTTGAATTTTTCACAGCACTTGATACCTCCACGTGTTGCCGAGATAAAGGGTATTGACAGCCAGACAGACAGAGAGATGAACAACAAAGTCACCCAATAAGGGTTCTGTTTCTTTCTTTTAAGGTGTGGAACCCTAAAAAGTAATAGATCATTGCTATAAACATGCTTCATAGCACCAATAAATCAAATTATATCATAGAGAGTTCATAATTATGTCATCATAACCAGCTGCACCAAGTACTTATCTAAACAAGCGTAGAAGGAAGCATAGTTTCTTTGGCGGCAAACACATGGTATATAGATAATTTATGTACTTACGTGTTATTAAGATCTTAAAACTCAATATTGCTATGTTCATGTAGATTGTAGGCTGTTCCGCCTATACGTAACGCTGATTGTACCACCGCATATACTAAGTATACATGCGCATGATGGCAGTGTACATGCAGTAACTAATTAGTTGCCCCTTTTTATACGATAATAATAACGAATAAGGTATAATCAGAACTATTTAAAATAACTAGCAGTTAAATGTGGTTCAGCAACAATTTTCTTTTTGCGGATGGGAATTCTTCAAATTGCTTCCCCGCTCTGGGCTGAGCAGGAAGGAGTGTTAAACGTTTACTAACTAAAACCCACCCATGTTTCTTCTTTTGCCCTTTATGGGCCGGTTCTGCAGTATCTCTTTCGAACAACCCGTAAGCCGGCGGGCGGTGGCCCTGGCAGGCCCCTCTGTTTTCTCTTCATTTATTCCCTCTGACATTTATTTGAGGCGCGCTTAAACAACAGTTTCAGATGTAATTTCGGAAGACAGACATTTCCTTCAATAGTTTAGGTTTATGTTGCCCGTCATTCAGCCATTGAACTGTTGTATAATCAAATTAATCATGTGTGTGAATAGAACACGGAACTGCTTTATTTATTTAGATATTAGATTATACCTTGAATTATGATCTAGCACGTAGTATGCATTCATATTTGATTATCATATAAGATTGCTATGCATTAATACACACATTTATTAAATTAATTTCGAAAATTACACCTAGCCTAAGCTTCAAAACTTTTTGCATAAAAAAACCGACTTACAAAAAAAGTGGAAAATTACTTCCGGAAGTCGGTGACTCTTGTTTGTTTCATTGAATTTTTTTTTCACCTTTTTTATTTATTGTATGATGATAGCTCACAATTATAATATAGCCGATAACTCATAAACTTCCAAAAAAATATACCAAAATGGTCGAACAGCGAACCGCCTCCATTTTAAAGTCGTTTAAAAATTGAACATAACACTGCTCTCACTCTTAAACAAGTAAAAAACATCCTTAACAAAGACGATGAAGACAACAAAAAGCATACTTAAAACCTTATTTTAGCCAATACTTCTTTGACAAGCAAATAAAACCCTTACCGGAATTATCTACAGGCACAAAAGCCTTTTCAACTGTGCCTCTAGCATAGCAAACTTTCCAGTGGGTTTCTTCTTTTAAGGCACCCAACATTTTAAGAATGCATGTATAAAATTGCAACTTTCGTTTACTTCACTTTGTAGTATGTACAATTATTAGAACAGGCAAATATCCGCGGTGTTGCATTGCATCACATATCCGATAGGAAGTAAAGTTTTTTTAGATTGATCGCTAAATTGCCCAACATATAAGGAAAACGATTTTTTCTTTACTAATTACTATTATTGATATCATGCTGCACCATTTTTTATTGTGTTACAAAAATATTTTTCTTTATTTAACAATAAAGAAAAATATTTTTTAAACAGTATTTCGAATCGTCTTAAAACTAAGTTTGACTCATTTAGGTATGTTTATTTTCTACTACAACATGTCAACTCTTAATTTATGATTTCAGCGTCCGCAAAAATCAATAAATCAGATAGGTCACCTACCTACTTACCTACATTTAAAAATCTATGTTAAATTCTTAATGAAGTCCAAGATTTGATAATAACAGAAAAATATATTTGTTATGCACAGAATGGTAGATTGATTTTTCTTCTATAATTTTTAAGGTCAATCTATATATTCTTTTATTTCTTTAGCATATTTAATTACTTGCCTAGGCTGTGAAGAAGTAAGAAGAAGAGCGCATGAGCTATCACTATAGCCAGTTGTAAGTTTGGCGTTTGTTTTTATTTCATAAATAAACTAAAATTGCAATAAAATGTGCTACATTCAACAGGTTTAATATAATAAATATAATAAACATTAAAAAGCATTGACGTTATCTTAATTTACTGTTTTAGTTTACATAAATATGTTCCAGTAAAAGTTTGAATAGTGGCAAGTAGGTTCTTTCATTAATTTATGGAAATACAAAATTCTATTATCTTTTTAAAACTAAAAATTGACCAAGTAGGAGTTAAAAACTGTCAATTGTGATATAACATTTTTTTCAAAATATATCTCTCGTAAATTGGCTCTTATTGCATTACGATTAGGTTCAACATGCAATGTATTTCACACGCATGCTTTTTTCTCATTTATCGCAGGGCTTTCATACCAAACAACTGCACAAATCTTTAAAGCTGGCAGTATTTTTTAGAGCAACGAGGGGCTTGCTTTAAAGGGCCTTTTTCTTATTTAAAAAAAAATAATTGTGGTTATCAACAAATTTATATTTATATGAATTCTAATTTCAAAAATATTTAAATTAATTCATATTAAATACCTAACTAGAAAAAAAAGCAAATTAAAAAAAGAACGATCAATAACTGTTTACACCTTCTCGAGGAAATGAGCTACGCACTGTTTGCGTGTATCTATTTCTAAACATATATTATGACTCAAGATGTACCATATTGGTACTATTCTGTTTTCACTGTAGCATCGCGCAGGTGTTTTAGTCATCTATTGCTTTAAATGAAAAAACATGCATCCCATCACTAAACATTTATATCCGCCATTTTACATGCATTACGTTTTGCTTCATTTTCTATTAAGCTTCGTGCAGCTCAAATATTCGGTCATGATTGTAAATCGTGGTAACGTTGAACAACACAGCAATAACATTAGAGTAGGAGTGAAATAGACAATTTCTAATTCTAGTAAAGCCAAGTATTGACCGCAACTCGAACTTTATCAGTAACACATGCATACGAGAATGAGTCATCGCCGAAAGTCTTAAATGTTAAATTCTTCCTTAATATCGTCACCACTCATATCAAACTCTTTAATTTGATTGCTTGCATTATTAACCTTTATTGCGTTATTAATTTTTATTGAGTGTTCAAAGCAATTTATTTTACAACAACCTGTAGAAATGGAAACAAAACGCTTTGACAGGCCACGACAACGCGACCGCTCATTAGTGTTCCACGCGCGCCTCAAAGAGATGTCAGCTAAGCAGAGGGGCCTGCCAGGGCCACCGCCGGCCGGTGTTGCGGGTTTTTCGAAAAAGATACCGCGGCCCTGGACCGTTAAGGGCATGGGTGTGTTTGAGTCAGTAAAAGTCTGTCACTCCCCCCCGCTCCGCAGCAGACCGGGTGAAGCTATTTGATGATTTCCCATCCGTAAATAAAGGGATCTGACAGACCCTCCGTCTCAATGCTAAACAAATAAAAAAAACAAACTAGTTGAACTTTGACATCTAATTCCCATGGGATTAAAAAAATGTGTTTTAGGTAGATACTTATAATAACAACGAAGTACTTCTTAGAATAAAGTCGTTGTATCTATTTAAAGTGTGAAACATTAAAATAATACACACAGTGCGGCATTACGAAGAAACCGCGGCTGCACGCTTGTCTTACAGTATCGCATTACTTCCCAACACTTCCTGTTTATCGTAATAGAATCAGCAATTTATTACAATTACTGTTTCACTATTATTTAACCGAACAGTTCCCAAACATTACGTGGATAGCGAAAAAATAGATAATGATTTACGCTTTAACAATCCGTTAATAGCAGAATTATAGCAACCCACTTGTTTATATGAAAATTATAGGTCAGTAGTTACTGAGGAAATTTATATTTGAGAAAACTCAACGAATTGCCATTCCAAAGAGTTGAGAAAACAAATGTATCAAATAGGCTTTATGCAAGAATTTGTTTTTTTTAGTACGAAACAGTTGAAAAGCGGAAAAGGTGACCAACATTCTCGTTGTTTATGTACTCATCGTGAATTCATTACAACAAAAAGAGAGATTAGTAACATTATGTAGCCTGATTGAGTAAACTTGCAATTTTACCGAAATAATAAGTACTGTGAAAATAACTTCCCGATTAATTTTGGTCATGCATAACTTTAAATCTATTCTAATATTATAAAGCTGAAGAGTTTGTTTGTTTGAACGCGCTAATCTCAGAGACTACTGGTTGGAATTGGAAAATTATTTTAGTGTTGGATAGTCCATTTCTTCAGGAAGGCTATATGCTATATAACATCACGCTACAACCAACAGGTGCTAAGCAGCGCGGGTGAAACCGCGGGGAACAGCTAGTTCAAGCTATATAAAATGTTTTTTGTACGAACTAATATCTGGTTTGACGTCGTCTTTACACGTGTGTCGGAAGACGGATGACGGCGTCTCCGAATACGGCAAAAACGGAGTAAAGGATGCCAGAGAAAAGAGCTCATGTAAGCATTTGGGATAGGCCTTTGCACAGCAGTTGGACAGTAGAAGCATAAAAAGTAGCATTTGGTTTCTGGTAAGAGAATCATTGACGCATGATAACTAAACCATGTCCATTGACTGTTTAGTTTATGCCGACTTAATTTGAGCCACTGTTGATAATTCATTCAATAAATTACAACAGTTTACACGCACTTGACCAATATGATATAAGTTTTGTGTTGTATCTAGAAACCAGGCCTAACTGTGGAAGTAAACTATCAACCTGTCATACAGTTGCAATTTCTATCCCATATTTGCGGAACTGCACGTTACTAGGTTCCGACGCCGATCATGACCAATCACATAAAACACACCAAATGCCTATTTGATATGCGAGGAGCGCAAGCCTTTTCACTATCGTTCAATGTCCCATTATACGCACACTTTCTATAGTAAACAACGCCATAACAGAAGGAATTTATAAATAATTACGTTGGTTATGCAAAATTGTGACTTAATCAATATAATTAATGCTTAATTTTTATCGAAGCACCACCGTCTCGCTTGCCTATTTCCGTACATGTTATGTGGGTGAGGAATAATTACTTGTGCATGACAAACAAAACAAGGCTTAGCGATGTTAATCTAGCACGTTGCTATTGCTACCTGCAACTTCATATGTAGGTAATGAGATTTGCGTTTTTAATTAATTTCGTGTTATATTTTACACCTCAGTGTTAACTATAAAAAATACGGATCTCGCTTGATTAAAACCTTAAAAATGTCTACATTAAAAACCGAAATATTATGTTATATTTTTTTCTGACGTATTCCTTTTTTGTGGTTCTCATTTATAAGTCGAAAAAATTCCGATAAAAAAACATCAAAAAACCAGGAAACACAAATCCGTCGAACATCAACCTCTAATCAGTAGACTAATGCGTGAGAAAACAGCTTTGAACAAACAAACAGACAATCTGATTACCGTCATTAATTGCTTCTGCATTAGAGCGAGTGTTGGTTGCCACGAGTGCTGTCTCAATGTCACCTGTTCCATCAACCCACGTACAACCTTGCCATAACTAGAGCATGTGGTACGCAATTTGATCAAGTAGTTTGTCTTTGTGTTCACCGACTCGGATAGGATGGGTGGCTGGTTAAGTTCAATGTTAAAACATTGGCAAACGCTGATTTTCTGATTTGTGTGTGCGGCCTTAAATTGAAAAGCACCTTCCAGTTCTTTGATTCCTTGTTAGTGGCTGTACATGGCCCATTGTACTAACTGATTAACTCATAATTGTAAACTAACAATAGTAAAGCTGATACCAAAACTATAAATAAAATATCAAATAAGGGAAAATGTACGTTCTGTAAAAGCAGATATAGATTTAAACATATCATGGGCATATCAAAGAGCAAACAATTCACTATATCATTTAAGAATTATAAATGATGCTCTCCTGTTTTTGTTTCATCAAAGCTTTTTTTCATAGTATCTTTTTTTTGTTACAGAAACCGGCGAAAACTGTGATGAAAGATGTTTAAACAAGAATTTATATTATTGGTAAGTCAAAATCAGTAACCTACATTTTGTAAAGAAATCTATGAAATTATCTATTACATTTACTAGCTGTAGTTAAGGTACTGTTGGTTTAGAAAATTTAATAAAGGCTCGTATTATGAGCTTGAACACCGATATATTGACATCATGCGTACAAAGAGAACAATAGAATTATTAACAATGTTACTGTCTTCAATTCTTAATTAGGATAGAAGTACATTCGCGTACCAGTACTTTGCTGGAACAATATATCTTATTGTATGCAGTCAAGCGCATGACGTAACGTTGTGGTTCCGAATGTTACGATGTTGGCAATCCAAACATGGTTTGGTCAGGACATGTTCTTAGATGCAATTTAGATAGTATGATAGAAAAGCACAAGCTTAGTACAAGTAAACTAGTTTAGATACCGCGGCCTCAGAACATAAGGGCAAGAGAAGGAACATGGGTAGGTTTTAGTCACTTAAAACACACACAAAACACGCTCCGCCCAGAGCGGGGTAAGGTTTTTGATGATTTTCTATCCGCAAAAAAAACGGTAAACCATTTCTTAGACCGTCAGACGGTCTTAAGTACCATGGTAGCAGGTAATGATCTTCCAAATTCACCCATATTATACATTGCGAGTAGTGTCTTGATTTTTTATATACGTTCAAACAAGCGTATTGTTTTCATCAGGATTTACCTTCACAATTATTTAAACGGGTATATTTAATTTCACACTTCGACAAACATTTTTTCATTATAGGTAGGTACTTTTTTTGGTACCACGGTAACTTAAGCAATGCTTTTTAAAAACAATTATTTAAATGTTTTTAATAAGCATTGCTTAAGTAACCGTGTCATTGAAATTGTAAGTGAAAATAAATTTCTGAAAAATGTGCAACTTGTGCAAAAAACTACCTATGATGAAAAAATGGTTGCCGAAGTGTGAAATGAAATATACCCGTATTTCATTTAATTGATGAATAGAAAAGCGTTTATAATTTGCAAGATGATTTTGGCAATGTTACTTAAAATTTACTGAAAATACTGTTACATCAATTGTTTTTTTGTTATCATATATAAAAAAACATTAGTTTGTTCAAGTTTTTGTAATAGAAGCTACGGCTCAATAACATTATTAATTGAGTTAAACTAACCGGCTTCAGTTCATTGAAATTCAATTGATAACTGTAAAATGGCAATCAATAGTATTAAGTAGGTCCATAGTTTTTATGTCTCCTAGAATAAAAACGTTTTTATGGTACTTACAGAATAAATACGAACACTAGAATAAGTTAAAATGGTAATTTCCTTTATGATATATCTATTTCGGTTGCATATTTCAATTGTTTTTGATTAAGGAATAAGATCAAGACTGAAATCATTTAGGACATGTCATCATCACAAAACAAGAGTTATGGATGGATAGGGGATCGAACCCGCGACACGCAGCGCAGCAGTCAATGCTCCAACTGTATCGTCAAAATTATTACAATTTTAAAGTAAAATGGATAGATAGGGCTCTTTTATTGCCAAAAGCCTGCGCACAGATAACCTTTCTCTTATTCCTTTTCACGTATTACTTCACAGAATCGCCAGTTTTCGGTAACGATCCCGTGAAAGAATAATAAAAGACTACACAAGCAATTCATAATCAAAGCTTGTCAAACCGGCTCTTTACATTATGATTGAGAAATACATTTTATTAAGCGTTTCTAGTAACTTTATTTTCTCGTCACACGTCTGAAGAGTGAAAGTAACATGTTCCAATAGCCACTATATCTACTTGCAATTACCAACATACTCATATAGGACCCAATTCAACTTAATGGAACTTGATTTCGATATAAAATTACATAAGAGTTACACAATTGGTATTTCCTGTATTAAATGTTAATCCGGTACTACAAGGATGAGTAGATACAATTATATTTGTTAATCGAGAACAACACATGATCTCTGATATGATTAAAAATTAATTGATCTGAACTCAATTGAGTTGTTTCATAACTTTGCTACCCACGTGTGTGTTTTTAATCCTACAATGTTATAAATGCGAATGTTTGTGAGGATGTATGGATGTTTATTACTCTTTCACGCCAAAACGGCTGAACGGATCTTCATGAAATTTGGCACAGAAGTAGATTATAGTTTGGAATAACACATCAGATACTTTTTTTTCGATGTCAAACTGACGAAGCCGCGGGCGCCAGCTGGTTAAGAATATAATTAATGGTAGCCCAAATATCGATTAGCAACTTATCCGGTCTTTAATAGATACCTACTGTTTAACGCCTTCGTTTTTGTACCTAGGCTCATAAGCTCAGACTACACCTACGCCTGTCCGCTCTGATTAATCACCATTTCTAAGAAATAACACAACAGCCTTACTACCAAATCGGGTGTTGAAGTTTTCATTTTTAGGTAGAATGACTTAAGCTACTACCAGATGACGCATTGTTTTCAACTCGACCTACACTGGAAAAAAAGTTTTTGCTATCAAACTGTACCAAAATTTATCTTCCTCCGTCAATTTAATATTGAATTTAAAAACAACAAAATCGGTTATTATTTGAAAATGTAACGACCTACTGAAATGCTCTTTATTAAACCTAACGGCCCTAACAATTAATGATTGTGATACGAGGTGCAACGCATTTGTTGTGTTATCTTCATTAGTCATTTTCAAATTACAAACGTTTCTTTCCCGAGAATAATTCCGTCCTAGCCTTCACTGCACACAAAAGGAGATGTAACAACAGCCAAGCACCATACAATATAATACACGATTCTATACCCACGTCCAATTAACTACACCTGTTCGTGTATCAAACAATGGTGCAAAAGAACTTTTCGCACAGACCTGCTCCCGACGCGTATTCGGAAGTCACTGGTCCAAGTTGCCGACACAATGCGCATTCTTTTGAGATTGTTTACACTCACGGTGATTACGCATTGATATTGTTGTTAGATAAAGCTTAGTACCTACGCTCATGTTAGCTTGGATCCCGAACGAAGAGTTGTAGTAAAAGTAAACATGTTTCTTATGTATCTGCACAGGTCTCTCTTCACCTATTTGCCAGTTTTCCGGATTTTCCGTATTACAAGGAAAAGTGGAAAACACGTGTGGTTAGTGACAAGTTTCTTCCGCTACTTTGCCCACTCATGTTTAATTTTATTTTTGTAACTTCCTGCTGATTTTATTCATGCAATACAGTTCACAGCAGCCGTATTATCCAGGCCATATGGGCAATGAATCAGCATCAGATTAAATTACAAGTAATTCGTCAGTATCCTTACGATGACACATTAAAAATGTGGCAAAGTCTAATATGGTGTAGTAAGGTCCCGTAAAAAAAGTTGAATCAAAAAACCCACGATCAGCCTCGAATTTACCTCCAACGTAATTAGTTTTTATCACTGCATTCAGTTTTTGTTTTAAGATCGGGATTTGAATACAAAATAATTAGTAGAGATGGACTGAAATTCCTTTTGTCATTCGGTAGTATCGAATTTCTGCTGAGTTTACCGAATTTCGGTATTCAGCTGAAGTTCGGTTTATGGAACGAATATTCGGTTCACGTACCAAATAGTCGGTTGACTTAACTATAAGTAACATGTGACAAAAAATCGACCAATAAATTCCCAATCTATTGTCAAGTTAGTAAGTCCCATGTTATCTGTGTATATGTCACTAAACTGCTTCCAAACGCTGAACCAAACGCGATTGAAACAGAAATTCGGGTCCATTTGTAGTAATTAGGTTACCAAAACTTCTTATTTTTATGCTGAATCGTGCACAGTTTTGCCATAAAAGCCTTAAACCCGAAATGTTCACCTTGTTACCCATGGTCTAGTTAACTATGTTTAAACATAATGAGTGTGCGCATAAAACAGTCGCTAAGTACATAATTATCGTTTAAATTGACCGTCTGACGCGAACTAATGACCTCTAACGTACTCTTAGTAATTAGTCACTCGCATTAAATGCAAGGTAAAAGTCCGAGGATTAATCTGAGCACCACGGAGACGCCCGTATCTAGCAGTAGACTACCAAAGGGTGATAATGATGGTGATGACCTGGTGTCAAGGAGAGGGCAAACATCTTGTCGACTTTAGATCACCGAACTTATGGAACAGGACCTAAATTAGTGCAATTAATAAAGCTAATGTAAATGTTACCCGTATCTTGTTTCCAATGTCATTAATGTTTCGATTTGTCTGTCTTGGGTTTCGTGCCCCAACAGGTATAATCGAACATACAGGTACACTTGTGGGTACACTCACGAGCACTAATATCTATGCAACTAGAAACTTTTTAAAAGTGATATTTTATGTTATAACATAACATAAAATTTAGGAAGCCATACTATAACTTTAAATTGCAATTTTGACGACACGGTTGGCGCAGTGGCTAAGCGATCGACGTCGTGTGTCGCGTGTTCGATCCCCGGAACAAGTATTTGTATGGCTTACAGATAGTTGTTTTGAGTCTGACTTTTTGTGTATGTTTAAATGATTGTACACCCACTATATAGGAAAAACTCCTTGTGTGGGGCAACTATTTAAAAAATCTTTTTGCATTTCCGGAGCTCATGAAAGTACCATATTTGTAACTTCACTTCTAAGTATTGGTATACCAGCAAGTTAAGCCCAAGTTAAAACAGCCCACAGAGACAGCATTCCTTTTATCTTCCATTCCTTTTGCAGCAACAGAGCTCGTAAAAATATATCTGTGAGTCAGATATTACGTCAGATGGGCCTTCTCTTGTATACTTTCCTCATGCTTAACATTTTTTTACAATATCTAATGTGATTTTGATTAGTCTACATCAGGAATTGTGTTCTTTTGGTAGAGAACATCAAAAAATATTGCATTTTAACTGGTGCTATGCTGGTGGCTTAGCAAGAAAATCTTGATAAATTGCCACCTCATCTCATCATTTTCAATTATCAATTCTATTTTTTTGTAATAATGGTCATTGGAGATTTGGCTTTATAAGCCAAATCTCCAATGACCATTATTACAAATTAAATGTTCTATGCATCACATGAATCAAACCCTTATTATCATTGAAACATAGATAAAAAATAATAAGTGCGTAAAATGCATTGTCACAAAACGGACTAGTTCCTCATTAGATAATCGTCAACCTGTTCTTTAACAATCCACTTAATTACCACAGTTTATATAGTTATTTTATTGCATTTACCGATATTAAAATAGTATAAAGTCTTATTTTAATACTGATGTGACACACTTTTACGATTATGCGAACTTTGCAATATAAAAATTATTGTGCAATTAAAAGACCTTTGTTACCATAAGTAGGAGTGGTGCGTTAGATAATCTAAGCTGTGGGCGGCAAATCCGCAAAAACTTGCAAAAAAATTTGGCGACGACGCAACACTATTCTTCCAGTACGAAATCCTGTGAAAGCTGTGCCACAGATTAATCTATGGCTTTACTATGTAAACATTGAAACAAACACACGCGTAAATAAACGCGCCAATTAAAATTCAAACGCTATACAATTCCCGAAATGCGGTAAAGTATATAATGGTGGGAATTATAAAATCATTTACGTAAGGAAGCCGCACAAGTGTAAGAAAACCGTCTGTACCTATGGTATAAAGTTGCTTATTTCACTGCTATACAGGTTAGTGGCCAGTCGGGCAGTACTTGGGCACCGACTCTCCGAGACAAAGAGCGAATGTGGAGCAAGTTATCGAGCAGCTAACTGATGGTTGCGTAACGCACGACTGCAGGGTTGCCGTCCGATGCGGTCCGACTTATAAACTCGGTTACTATCAGTTGGTATATTAAGAGTATGGCACTCGTAATGTGTTATGTCATCCAAAAAGGTTGTTGTTGTGATAACTGACCTGCAGCGTGTTTTTTTTTATGAAATTTGTTGTCTTGTTGCATTATGTGGTATGGTCCGAATAAAGTTCATTATACGTGTATGATACGATATATTCAAAATGTTGGATGTCTGAACTTGTTTCCATATTTTTTTTTTAAATTATCAACATTTGTAGTTTATCTATTGATTTCCGACCTACTCTAGAACTGACAATCATACCGCCGCGCCGAAGGCCCTTACCGATATCAATATTAGAATTCAAAACATGTCAATGGACAAAACACGTTGTAACAATAAAGCCCATGATGACAACACAACACATTACATAGGACCGGCCAAAATATTCCATATGGAATTATTGTAATACTTCCTGATTGCAAATGTCCCTTAGGTACGGTATAACCTATTAATATGCCATGCGTACACTATTGTTAATCTACGATAAACCAAAGCAAGGATCGATTGAATCATAGAACCACTTTAATGCAAGTTACGATTATATGATTCAATCAAAGTCATTTAAATATTGTTATGAGTCTTATGACAACGCAAACAAAATCGTAATCTACTTGAAAGAACCAACTGGTTTTGCCTTCAGTAGGTACAAGCGTAAAGTGTCAAAATTGGAAATTATGTAATTTTCCTATAAAACTTAACGCAATTTGTTTTACGACATTTCGTCAGATAGTTCCTTCATACATTTTTTATTAAAGAAGTAGAAAGAAAATCATTTTCCTGCCAATATCCCAAATTTTCCATACTTCTTTATATACTCGCCATCTCATAAAATCCTACTAATATTATAAATGCGAATGTTTGCGAGGATGGATAGATGGATGTATGGATGTTTATTTCTCTTTCACGTCAAAACGGCTGAACGGATCTTGATGTTTGGCACAGATGTGGATAATACATAAAAACGCAAAAGGACTACAAAAAAAGTATCCTATGTGGATACATTTTTTTTTATTTTACGCGGGCGAAGCCGCGGGCGCCAGCTAGTAGTTAATAAAGCTGTAGGTAACCCTGATGAAATCAACAAGTATTCGTTTACTCCGCTCACCGACTCCGACTCTCACGCTGACCATTAGGATACACCCACTGACTTTACATAAAACGAGTATCTATGGGTATCTGGTGTTTTGACCTAGTTGCAAAACCGCTGATGTCGTTTATAAAGTCCCATGTTTCGAACATAAATCGTATTTTTTCTCAAGGTCGACACAGGCATGTCTGTCTACGTTACGTATTGCTCCACAGTTTAAGCTAGATGTTAGCTGCAGATGCAACGTGCTTATTTTACATGGTCACTCAAAAATGGCTTTGTTTTGCCAAATAAAATAAGTATTGTTTTATAATCCTTACTAACATTATAAAAGCGAAATTGAGTTTGTTTGTTTCTTTGTTTGTTACGTCTTCTCGCCTAAATGGCCAAACCGATTTTCAAGAATTTTGGTACAGAGATAGTTGGGATCCTGGAGACGGACATAGGCTTAAAAAGGGGCGGATAAGAGGGAGAAAGAGAGATGAGAAGGGGAGAGAAAAATATTTATTTTCGATCATCATGCGGGTTAAAGTTAGCATTAGCCCAAAGTAACTATGCCACGCGGACGATGTCGAGGGTTGAATGAAGCTACTTAGTTGTTAATAATAAAAGTAAAGTAAATGGACAGTTTTTTTTTTTATAAAACTCTACCTGGGTGCATTTTATAAAAGAAAATCATTATCTACTTCAACTACCTGTACTACTATTTTTTTTAAAACCTTCTACAAAATAACATATTATTCATATGTCATTCTTACTTGCAAATATTAACAAACTAGCTTCCGCCCGCGACTTCGTCCGCGTGGCAAAGTTACTTTGGGCTAACGCTAACTTTACCCCGCGTGATAATAATATCTATCGCGTGATAGTAAAAAAATATCTTTCTCTCCTCTTTTCTTCCCTCTTACTTTTTTTATCCTATGTCCGTCTCCAGGGCTCCAACTATCTCTGTACCAAAATTCATCAAAACGGTTTAGCCATTAAGGCGTGAAGACGTAACAAACATACACACAAACTCACTTTTGCTTTTATAATATTAAGTAAGGATTACTAGAAAGTTAAGCTACATGTACATTTGCTACATTAGTGACCAAAAAAAATATTTTTTATGCGAACATGTTTCGTAAACGAGCCTTCAATACCAGCTCAGACATCTTATTAGCATTTCTCCATAGCACAGTTAACATCAATTACGTCATATTCTTTGAAGTCTACTGATTACTCGTCTACCAGTATAATTTTATGTGAATCATTGCGCTGTCGGTTATATAAGTTCGAATCAAACATACTTTGACGAAATACACATTCATATTAAGTTGAGCATTAGTTTTAATTCCAAAACTGCCCACGTTGCTTCAGTATTGTGTGGTCTGTTCTACAAAGAGACCGCCTGCTTGATTCTTATTTCGGTAGTCTACAAAATAACTGCGGTATGATTTTCAACTGACAACAGTATAAGCCATCAATAAATAATATACCTAACAATATATTATAGCTTTACATTTTTGAGCCATTATTCTTTGCGAGCTAAGCACCCATTTCATTACAACCTGATCAATGATTTCGGAATGCATAGAGAACAAAGATACAAATATTGATTTTAATTGATATAACCCAACAAACAAGCTACTCTTATAAAATTATATGTTTAAGGTCTAATCTCTTATAGAGGTTTTAAAATCGCTTTCATTATATCAATGTTCCTTATAATGGCACGATATAAGAAGATTTAGCTAATATTACCTTTATCCTTATAATTTGGTTGGGTTAACCATAACAAGTCCAAATTACATGGTTATTATAAGGATTGAAAATGTGTTATTCTTATAAGAGCATTTACAATGCTTTTAAGCCATATAATATTGAAAACCTTATAAAAGCTTTTCATTTGGCTAATTGTTCTTATAACAGTAATGCATAAGCTAACTATGATACTTTTAAACTCATAAGAGCATTTTATAAGATGTCTACCCAACAAAAAATTTACAGCATTTTATATGGTCTTTACAAGAATGAAAGCAATCCATAATCACTTATATAGTCATTAAAAAGGTATTATTCTCTAGATGGTCATATTAAAATATTTTATCTAACTTGATTTGTCATATTTTGGCCATTTTGGAAATGCAATAGAAATGTTTACTGTTACAATAACATAAAAAATGTATTCACAAGATTGGAAGAAGTTTAAGAGGAGTGGTGGCTATAGAAAAAAAGTTAAACAAGTTTACGAAAACATGATTAACAATACAGCCACCACTTCTACTGTTACGAATATAATGCTACAAAATGACCAAGCTGATACCAACAAATCACTTGAGGGTTCCGTAAATAATTTTATGGGAGATGACAATAAAGTACAGGAAATTAGTGAGGAAGAATAAAACAGTAGTAGTAGTGAAGTAGACATAAATTTAATTGAAGAGTTGAATAAGATAGAGAGAGACTGGGCAGTAAAAAATAATATTTCCCATATGGCTTTGAGTGATCTATTAAAAATATTACATAACGTATTACAATTTTTTCAAGCGCCGTATCTTTTTGGTTTGTCGTACAATTGAAATGACCAGAGTATCTGTTTCCGTTTCAGACTTCTCACACATTTTGTCTAATTCCTTCTCTGCTTCGTGAAAAGTTAGAAAATCAGATCTCTTCACTTTGCAATTCTTTTTTATTTGTTTTCATTATATTTGGGCCAGTAAAGAACGCCATCGATATCCCAATAGCTTGGAACTGCAGATAGTTTTGATTTCCCTTGGCATTATTGATGAATCTGAAAAAAAAACAACATATTATTATACTAAATACATTTTTTTTTCAAAAATTGCGGCCAGCTCAATAAACGCGAAAAAACTAGCTGTTCCATACATTTTGGTTGAGTAGGTATTAAATTTCGACCAATCAGTGTGAAGGTATGTTTGAAAAAGTCTGATATTTGCAATGAAAACATTTTCTTCGTACAATAAAATGTGTCCAATTCCATGGCCATCTCTTGTTTTGGACAGTGAGATCTTCTCTTTTTTTAAATTTGTAAACGTCCGTAAATACGACCATTGTAATAATACCTAAAATGTAATATAGCTAATATTAATATATCTACGGAATGATGAAAGGAACCCTAACGGTAGATAAAATGGCGATAGCATAAGGAACAAATATTGCCATTACAGAGCTTATAATCTTAAAGATATCTAATAGACGATGTGAGAATGCTATTACCCTTGTAAAAGCGTTATAAAAAACATGACCTAATAATTATTCACATTTTTACCGTAAAACTACTCAAATTCAAGGGCGCGTTGATATAATTACACATTTTGTACCACATTTTATCATACGTTTGAATTCCCAGACAGTTTTCACAATAAACAAGCACAATATACTCTTCAGGTACACTACAAAAAATAAATGAAATTAATGACTTACCGGTTCTTGTTTTCTTTAAAATACTTGTTTCCGCTGCCTAACTGTAAAAAATCACTCAACAAAACACTTGTTGTAGAATCTCAAACACTGACAGCTTTTTTAGGGTTCCGTAGTCAACTAGGAACCCTTATAGTTTCGCCATGTCTGTCTGTCCGTCCGTCCGTCCGTCCGTCCGTCCGTCCTCGCTTAATCTCTGTGACCGTTAGCGCTAGAAAGCTGAAATTTGGTACCTATATGTATATCAATTACGCCGACAAAGTGGTAAAATAAAAATTTGAAAAAAATGTTTTATTAGGGTAGCCACCCTATATGTAAAGTGGGAAGTGATTTTTTTTTTAATTTCAACCCTAACGTGTGATATATTGTTGGAAAGGTATTTAAAAATGAATAGGGGTTTACTAAGATCATTTTTTGATAATGTCAATAATTTCGGAAATAATCGCTCCAAAAGTAAAAAACAATGTGTCCCCCCCCCTCTAACTTTTGAACCATAAGTCTAAAAAATATGAAAAAAATCTGGAAAGTAGAACTTTATAAGGACTTTCTATGAAAATTATTTTGAACTTGATTGACACAACAGTTTTTGTACAAAAAAGACAAAAAGTTGTACAAAATAATTTCTGGAATAAGTTTGTAGTATAATCGTATATGCAAGCTTTTTTTGTAACTTTGTTTACATATTTTATTATCCTGAACGTATCTTATTTCAAACAAAAAAAGAATTATTGAAATCGGTTCTCGCAATCCAAAATTACCAGCAAAATTGCACGTCTTTGTATTAATTAGAAACCCAATTCCTGGAGAGATGGCGCTGTAGGTACTTATTACACTGAATCGGGTATTACCGAATTGTTCGGTTGGCCTCATAACTGGGAACACTTATTGTGACGGACGGGAAACTACGGAACCCTACACTGAGCGTGTCCCGACACGCTCTTGGCCGGTTTTTTTAATAGAATTTGTCTTGCCGCTTTAAGTTTTACTCCCTTGTTGCTCGCCATGATAAAACATGTATAAGGTTGCTTGGCTTTATTAACGCGTTCAACATGTCTCTTATAAGTGTATTAGCCTTTTAAGAGCAATCCTTTTGCTTTTATTAGTTCGACCCCCTTGTTGCTTGCTACAATAAAATACGTATAAGAAAAAGAAGCTAACAATATAGCAATTATAAGGGGGGTATGAGGTTATTGTTCTTGTAATTTGTGCCCAAACGCACCCTTATTAGCGATAATACGGCTCTTATAAGTAAATTATTTTTGGCAATTTTAGCCACTATGAGAGGATTTTTTGTTTGTTGGGAAATATGACCAGTTGCTATACAGATTATTATAATCTCTTAAAAACTGAAACTATCAATTGAAGAGCTAAACACTGTAAAATGCTAAAAAAGATTGAAACCTCCGTCATCTTTTGAGGAAAAATTGAAATAGCTTCAGGCTCAATTAATCATAATTAATTTGCCAATAAACTCAATCGTTGACATTCAACCTCTTCCACAAGAAGTTGACGACAGCTATTCTTAATCGACTTAGTACCAACGTTATTTCCTCCAATCAATTACAGACAACAAACGTTCACGGTTTGAGGCTTTAAAACAAAAAATCGAGTGAAACGTCAATTGCAATGAAACAGGCAAATGTTCTCATGGCTACTTTTTTTAAGAAACCCACTATAATAGGTAGTTATGTTGAACTTATCGTCGACATCAGGCTATTAACATAATTTATTATTGAACAAATTCCACTAATTATGTTCGTACAACTGTGATGATGGTGGGGACAAAAAAAGTGACTACGTTATAATAAAATAAAACAATTGTTATAAAGGGAAACATTTGACACGCTCTTGTTTCCCTATTAAACTACTGTTTACTCAAACAATTGAGTAACAATGTTATTTAAAAAGAAAACGTATTAGATCGAGACATCAGATATTTATTATTAGTAAATTCAACTCTGAATAAGGTAGACTGGTAGAAAATGCCTAAGGCATTAAGTCACGTGCATAAAGTTATAATCAATATTAATTACTAGCTGCGCCCCGCGGTTTGACTCGCGTAGTCATAGAATATACAACATAGCTTTGCGAATTGTAGCCTATCCCCCGAATACTGAAACGTCACTTAAAATGTGAGGGCTGCTTAACATTTGAGCAGCTCTTAAACTATAGATTTTGTATGGTCAAATGTCACTTCTGAGTCTCTGTTAAACTTAAGTGGGACTTAAATTTTGAGTGACGTTTCAGTATTCGGGGGTATGTGTTATTCTAGTGTTTAAGCTATATTATTGTAAAGTTTCATTAAAATCCATTCCGTAGTTTTTGTGTGAAAGAGTAACTAACAGCCATACAAACTATCCTGTTTATAGTATTATAAGTAGGATTACTTACTATCCAAATCATAAAAAAGTATCAAAACTTCATCTACCTAATTAGTTTAAATACAAATGATTCTCTTTCGAGTTCGTACCTATGTGTCAATTGCAAATCATTTTAATTCAAACCACCTACTAATGTTAATTACAGGATTAGAGATTCGAAGTGAAAGTAGGAACATTTAGCTAAACATACGAGACTAGGCAATGTGAGGAGTTCCTCATGTCTCAATCTTTTTTATGTTAAACGCTTCCTGGATGTCATGCCGAACTTGATTAGAAATCTTAACCACATATGGTTATCGATTAAATTCTACGGGGATTCTACAATGAGCGTAAATTCTGGTTTGAAATAAATTATAGAATCCTACTAATATTGTAATGTTTGTGAGGATGGATGGATGTATATGGATGTTTGTTAGTCTTTCACGTCAAAACGGCTGAACGGATCTTGATGAAATTTAGCACAGAGGTAGCTTATGGTCTAGAATGACACATAGGACATATTTTTTTTTTCGAAATCATACGGGTGGAACCGTTGCTGCGTTGGCGCCAGCTAGTTAAAAATAAATCACTATTGGTCATAATTTTGTGTATATTCTTGTAGATAAAACACAATATTTAACAAACAATTATCATCTTACAAGAGTAGAATAAATAACAATTATTTCATTCATAACGAGTAAGGAATTTCAGGAAATACAGATTGCTATCCTTTTTTATATTATTTAAATTTAAATGTACTTAACAAAATACACGCGAGTAAGACTTTGATTAATCTTATGTATTACAAATTAGTATGCAATTTATACGATTACACATATGTATAATTAACCAGATTATGGTCCGTCTACCATTGTATAAGGCGCCATGACCATAAACAAGAACAATTATATTATTACATATATGCGTCACTCGCAAGCCAGTCCTAGTTTTAAAATGAAAATGAAATCATGCACATAATCATTTAAATTATGGCATTGTTACATAATTGTATTTGTATTGCAGATATTTTATAGTTTTTCTTGCAATAGACTGATTACTTTGTCATTGATGTTTCTCATCAATACTGGATACAGATGAAGTCAACAAAACCCCAGTAATATTTGTCGAATATCTTTTGTTACTGTTATTGGCATAATAAGTCCCGAACTGGTCAATAGCAAGTTTTGCTGCCTAAAATAACATCTACAACAAACGACCTTGAACTATACAAATATTTACTGTTATATAGACTTTCTACGAACTTATAAGTGATGATCAAAAAACCTCATAGAGAAGACAGAAAAAAATATGAAAAATAATGGGTATAAAGTGACATGATATACTGTTGTTGTATGGTTTAAATCGATGAAATAAATACGGTGAAATATGAATATTCATTTGTTTTATCTAGCGATTGCTACAATTCACATCCGATTAATAACATACGGAGATGTATTTATGGCAACTGATTAGAATAATACACACAATTCCTTCTTACTGGTCAATAAATACTAAACTTGCGCTTGCAAGCCAGTTGTCCCTATATTTTATACCGATGACCGTTACATGTCGGTCTAGGTCACAATTTGCCTATTGCGACAAGCGAACGCTAGCGGGAAAATATGAAAAAATATCACAATTCAATGTTCTGAATTATTATTATCAGTAATTTAATGTACTCATCAATATTGATTCCGTATAACCTCGACGATGAAACTTAATTGCATATTAAAATAAAGTGCAGTTATTTATTTATTCTTGATTTTTTATTCTTCCGCTTCTATTTTTGCAGACCTAAATACCCATACTATATATATATTTACCCCGTATTTTCCCTACATCTATATTCTCCTTTTTTAAGCCCTTACCATTTCACTTTACTGTTCTTTTTTATAACTTGCACCAACATACAGAGTTTGGCAAACAACACGGTGTCTAACAGCTGTTAACGTTTGGACAAGTTAGGGACCCATGAAGAATGCAGGCAAGGTCGTCTACGTCTCAAACCACTATTCACTCGGTTCGCATACCTCTGAGTTTAGACACAAGCTTTAGGAAAGCTCATTATCATAGAAATGCACGTGTATAATGAGATCAGATGGCAAACCACGTTATGTTTTAGAAACATTGTTTGTGCTGTATTAAGGAATTCCTCAGTAATAAACACACAACCCGCTACACGTAGGTACTATTGGGTAAAAGCATCTCCACATATTTTCCAGTTCTGTCTATTCCGGGCCAAAGAAGACCTCTGGTTGCTGTATTTGTTCAACTGGTCCCGAAGTATTCGGTAGATCGAAGAACTCGTGTCCCAGTAAAAAATAAAAAAAGGCATAGAGGTCAACCTCGTAAAGATTCTGCGCTAAGTTTTTACATTAAATCAAATGAAGCATTTCATTGACCACCGTTGTAACAAATAGGATAGAAAATCATGGTTTTTATTAGCAGTGAAGTCAAGGCTTGCAGTTAAGTGGGTACTAGTTAGTCAAATTGCACATCGTGGGGCTCGTAACTGGGTTAACAATACTTCTAGATTTGTCCGGATATGTCTGAGTTTTTGACCCCACGTTTATATTTTATCCGGTCTCATGATTTGTCTTTAGAATTTTCTAAATAAAAAAACCATACGCAACGCAACTACTCAAAGAACTACCGTTACAGTGTTTGTATCACTAATTACGTGTGGACGCGACGCTAAACATGACGTAGCCCCTATTCACATAATGTATGTTAAAGACAGCATTAGACTTTAATGATGATTTGATGACATAGGTTTCAACATAGGTTTTAACAATGACTTTTATTGTGTGGTATTAAATTAGTGGGTCGTGTTCGAATATTTACCTATACCCACTTATATTTTTTGTTTGACCTGATCAGTTTTTCATAGACAGTCATTTACTGTTCCTGATTCAGT
Organism: Ochropleura leucogaster; assembly: GCA_958449745.1. Lineage (NCBI taxonomy): Eukaryota > Metazoa > Arthropoda > Insecta > Lepidoptera > Noctuidae > Ochropleura > Ochropleura leucogaster. The sequence goes on along the minus strand of OY288204.1, from coordinate 9,746,939 downwards.
ATAAAAATAGCCATCTGTAACCTCCATCTCTATGGACTATTTAAATGATAAGAACAAGACAAATAATAACCCATTTACCTCGACCATTCTTGTTCGAACGCAAACGCGTTGCCAAGGAGACCGCACAATAGATTATCACAAGGTCTTCGCCAAAAGTACCCACGTGCAATCAAATGAGAGTAGGTACTACATGACAGTTGCAATTTATTTGCGCCCACCTTACTTAGCATGTGGACTGACAAGGAGAAGCTACGATAGAGACATGTGACAAATGCTCAGGTAAATAGCTGCTATTAGTTTGATTTTCAGTCAGTGAGGTAAGGAGAAATTACCAGAAACGCGAATTAAGAAGAAAAGAAACACTTTAAAGATGGAAGGAGCTCAACAGACAGAGTCCGTCTATAATATTGTGAATTACCTATTTTGCAGCCCAATATTTTGCTTACCGTTTTCCTCCACATTCTGTGACGAACTTACACACTAAGTTGGTGTTTTTTAGATCCTAAAATTATGAAATTACTAGTTTTGCCCGCGGCTTTAGTCGCGTTAAATTCAGGATAACACAATTCCCTTTTCCTGAGTTGCAGGTACCTGCGGTTTTTGCCCTTGAGCCTTTTTTTTTTTTTTTTTTTTTCGGGTTGGAAATCATCCAATGACTTCCCCCGCTCTAGGCGGAGCGGGAGGGCATGTCAGACTTGTACTGACTAAAACCCACCCATGTTTCTTCTTTTGCCCTTTACGTTCCGAGGCCGCGGTATCTCTTTCGAACAACCCGCAACTGCCCTTGAGCCTTATTTATTGTAATAGGAAAGCTAAGTTTTCCCTTTTCTTCCCTCTTACTCCCTCATTTCTCACTTAAAAAAGAACTTAGCCTGTGTCCGTCTTCGGGGTCCCAACTATCTCTGTACCAAAATACATCAAAATCGGTTTAGCTATTTAGGCGTGAAGACGTCACAAACAAACTTACTCACGCTCGCTTTTATAATATTAGTAAGGATAATACGGTATAGTTCTTTACATACTGGTGTTGATCCGATTGATGTCAAAATTTGATTTGTAAAATAGTAAAAATTCAGAAATATCATCAAGTATTTCAAAAAACCCCCAGTCTTTTAAAACACTTGATGATAACGGCAGAAAAAAGCATGACTCATTTCACTAAGTGCAATCTAAATCTGGATCACGTCATCAGGTTAGTAGGGAATAAGATTTTTTAATCTGTATTTTAATCCCGAAAACAAAATAGATATTTAAGAGGTCAGCGCCTAAAAGCGATGTCAGCAAAGCAGAGCCACCGATGTTCGAAAGAGATACTGCGGCCCTGGAACATAAAGGCCAAAATAGGACCATGGGTGGGTTTTAGTCAATAAAAGTCTGACACTCCCACACCCATTCCACCCAGGGCGAGGAAAGTTATGTAATGATTTCCCATCCGCAAAAAAGAGTCAGTTTTTAAGCTGTTTCTTATTGTTTTAAATTTACTTGTATTTCGGTGAATAATTATTTTGACATTTTATTAGGTGTTTTAATAGTATGCAACTGCAATTAATTGCACAAGTCAAATTAGGTTCTGACATTTTAAATGAACATGCTTATTTGCCATAACCATAATTATTTAACCATGGCACATTCATATCTAGTATGCGAAAAATCTTAAAATGATTCGTTGCCTTGTCACTATATATGTACCTATGTAACTATAATTCTTGAAGAATAGTTGTGGGAAGAGTTTTTTTTAGGTTTCCGCAAAGTCTGGTAGAGCTAAATATGTTATCGTGTAAAACAATAGTTTTGTTAACGCACGCACGCACTGCCATATAATTTCCATGAATTATCACCTATCATAGGGACATCGTGTTTATAATCGACGCCCTGTAATGGCTGTAATATTATACGAAGCGATTAAATCATTAACTATTCATGTACAATGATAATTACCGTCCGCATTCATAAACAATGACAATATTTAGTTTCTGGCAGAGATATCAAAACAAACAGACCATAAAGGAATATGTGAAAAATTCATATCTGGTACAAAACAATGTTATCAGAAACACAGCTATAGGTCACTGGCTGAACAAACAATATAAAGCCTTGTTCACAAAATTCACTCATCTAACTTTCAAGGCTTCGTTTACAAGTGTGTACGTTGCTCAATGTCAGAGAGAACGAATGATTACGGCACGACACGTTGGCTGTCGAGACAAATCGCATGCATATATCATTAAGCGTAAACCACACTATAACTTCCTATTGTAGAATTAAGTTGTAACACAGAACATGTATGTAACAACAAATGAGTGTTTGAGGTCGAGGTCACCGCTCGATTCTCTGGTAAAACTACGATATTATTTTAACAAGTAACCAATTTCGCGTTTGGTTAAGCTTTAACTGGTTCTTTGTAAAATATTAGTTTCTTAGGAGCATAATAATTAGGTACGTTAGTTCTACATATATTCTTTAAAATAACAATGTAGAATTCAAACCAAGGCTTTATGTAGATTCCCAAATTTCTTGCTGACCATTGTTCTAAACAGCAGCAGCACTTCTGCAATTATGACATCGAACTAAGAAATCCTCCTTTGTAACAAATAACTCTTGCTCTACAAATAACAACCAACCTAATGCATGTGCCATACGTGGGTAGGCTAACGATCGATAGCATCTCCTTATTAGCATGTTTAACCCATGATCCGTTTATCTTAAACTACAACCTACAAAAATACACTGTTACAACATTGAATTAAGCATTGAAATCATTTGTCAATGGCGTCAATAAAAGCCGAAACCATACGGGTTACTCCACTAGCCATTTGATTTATTAACCAACAGTGCGGTGTAGATTGCGATCTCGGAGCACTGTTGGTAAATTGTGGCAATGTAGCACTGTAGTACCTTATATGTATCGCAGTGCACTGTAATTGATGGAGTAAGGAGCTATGTGCTGATCACGATATCTCGTAACAGTGGCAATTAACTTCAGTATTCAGTAACAATCTTATGGTAATTTCGGAGTACCTTAATAAAAGCCCACAAATTTGATATGGACTTAATTATTAAAACCTTTGTTTCGAGCTCTAATTTGGACAGATACACAAATTACTCGCTGTTCACGTGTTTATCAAATAATGCAGCAGAAGACGATCAAACGTGTTTCGACTCAATATAATTCAAACATTTTTAAGACCTCAGGTCACGAACTACGTCAAAGTTTACGGATGTGACATCGTTTATAAAGAAACGTCTGTCGTACAACGCCTACGGTAGCTTTCAATACAACGTTTGTTTATGAACAATTTAAACAACGCAACTGGGTGAAAGTGGTCTGCGTGGTTCCCCCATCCTGACGCCCTTACATAGCCTGATTCCGCAACCTGTCTAGTGTCCACTGTCCACCACTCATACCGTACATGAAATAGAGAAGAATGAATTATATAATAAGCATTTGTATAATTAGTGAGGCAGCGCTGTATAACGTTTGACAACCAGACCATTTAACTTTACGTCAAGTCGAGTAACATTGTTATGCGCATGCAAACGTAAAGCGCATACATAATTATGAAGGAGAAAGGTGGGAAATACAGAAATAATCAGCGTATTACAATAACTTGGCTCACTGCCACATTCTCACGTGAATTAATGCAAAATATATAAACGAGATTACCTAAATTAATGGCTACAATTTAAATGACTCTGTTCCATAATCTTTATCCATTAGTGGGACTGACAGATAAGACACCTTTTTCACTGAAAAGAGATAAATAATTTCGGAGACATAAAATCGATATCACAAGACATATTTGTTATTCTCCTAATAGTCGGTAGGGGTTAACTTTTTTTAAGAGAGAAGAAAAGGGGAGAGAAAGTAATATTGTTTTTTCGATCATCGGTTAAAGTTAGCGTTAGCCCAAAGTAACTATACCACGCAGACGAAGTCGCGAGCGAGTAATGTTATAAAGGCGAAAGTTTGTTACTCCTTCAAATTCACGTAGAGATATGGATGATATTATTGTACGTGAATAGCTGATAACCTGGATGAAGAAATAGCCTATATCTATAATAGGCTACTTTTGATCCCGAAAAAGTACGGTGTTGAAATGATCAAATAAAGCAAATTAGTTCACCGCATGCACAAGTAACAATACAGTGTTAAAAAGCATTCAACAACTGTTTGCGACAACTTGTATTGCAAAAAAATACGTTATTTCAAAATTTTATTATGTTTACCAATCATAAACTCATAAGCACCGATAACGATAAAATTAATATGCAGACTATTATTAAGTGTGATTTTACACAATATAACAATGGAAGTATGCCACAATATGCCATGCTGTTTTTTTATCAGCGACTCTATCAATTTCTTGTATTATAATTTAGCGAATCTTTAAAAAAAATATTTCAGGAATATTTATCGCCAATAAACATTGAATCAAAGTTTTCCTGCATAACGATTTCATGAACGTTATTTCGCTTTCTTGAACACAGGAAAAAAAATGATTCTAAATTGATTTGAAACATGCATGATATAAAAATACTGCAATTAATTCACGAACTGTTTTTAAATACATTAATCGTGGCATAAATACGCGTCTAAATCTTAAAGAAGAACGTAATTTTGACTTTGACATCGTTGTTTAATTATTCCACAAGTTCTAACTTCAAGTTAGAACTTGTGGAATAATTAAACAACGATGACTCACACGAATAAAATGGATCAAACTAATCAAGCAGGTACTTAGAATTCAAGGCGACTACTTGAGGTTTTTGTTTGTGGACCAGTACAGGATTACAATTAGAAAGCACATAACATTTCAGCACATACCGAAGTGTCTCGGTGGATTGTGCAATAGGCAAATTGTGTAACTGCGATGCAATACATGCTAATTGGACTTCCGAACGGACATGTCAATTTAGTTAGCGTTCGACTCTTGCGCACCTCCAATCATGCACATCTCTCGGTCTGATTTAGAAAAATCTGAAATCTTGTGTTTTTGACAGTGTTTTATTTGTCTTGTAAAGTATGTTATACATATTTATGTAGATCCCAATTTAAAATTTCGAACAGAACTGTTAAAAGTAGGCCATAGTTAAAAAAAAAAGTCATTTTAATTATTTTTTCCGGTTTCATTATTAACCTCTAAAATATCTATAAATACGTGTCCTCATTATCATATTTGGATATACATATCAAAATAATTAAAAAAAACTTACAACTTTCAAAATAAATCAAAAAACATGCTTAAAGTGGGTCAAGTAAATTAATCTATATTCTGGTGCATATTTCTGCTATCCAATTACTTATATATTATTTATGGCCATTATAAGACAAGTTTTTGCGCTCGTTATATAAAATAACTGAGGTGCGGAACAAGAAATTAGCAAATTGGAACGAAATGGACTGATCCATGTGAGCGAACGAGGGCCGCAGTGACATGCTTACTTAATACCTAGATAGATTGCCTCGAAAGAACTTAACACTTAACAACCCAGTAATAAATCAAGTCTTGAAATATTTAAGTCCAGCGTTAACTGCATACTTCATAAAATATACCGAAAAATAAATGCAAGGTATGTTCTCATAATTCACATGGTTCAACAAGTAATCTATAGCTAAATGGTTATGTTTTTTGCGGCACGTTATAATATTTACAACAAATATCAATGACTTAACCTTAAAATATTTCAAAACATACTTGGAAACGAAATCCCACGCACCAATTTATAAATCGCAACATATCATTTTATTGCGTAAAATAGAGACAGATTTGTTGCTGTTATTTCTATAAAATGTCTCAATTGAAAAATATAGCTTGTTAATACAATAACTATTTAGATTTCAAATAGATAAATGTTTTTAGGGTTCCGTAGTCAACTAGGAACCCTTATAGTTTCGCCATGTCTGTCTGTCCGTCCGTCCGTCCGTCCGTCCGTCCTCGCTTAATCTCTGTGACCGTTAGCACTAGAAAGCTGAAATTTGGTACCAGTATGTATATCAATCACGCCGACAAAGTGGTAAAATAAAAATTGGAAAAAAATGTTTTATTAGGGTAGCCACCCTATATGTAAAGTGGGGAGTGTTTTTTTTTTTAATTTCAACCCTAACGTGTGATATATTGTTGGAAAGGTATTAAAAAATGAATAGGGGTTTACTAAAATAATTTTTTGATATTGTCAATAATTTCGGAAATAATCGCTCCAAAAGTAAAAAACAATGTGTCTCCCCCCCTCTAACTTTTGAACCATAAGTTTAGAAAATATGAAAAAAATCTGAAAAGTAGAACTTTATAAGGACTTTCTATGAAAATTATTTTGAACTTGATTGACACAACAGTTTTTGTACAAAAAAGACAAAAAGTTTTAATAATTTCTGAACTAAGTTTGCAGTATAATCGTATATGCAAGCATTTTTTTTAACTTCGTTTACATATTTTATTATCCTGAACGTATCTTTTTTCAAACAAAAAAAAAGAATTATTGAAAAAGTATTAATTAGGAAATACAATTCTCTAGTGTTCAACGTCAAACAAATAATAAACTCATAAGTGGGAACACTTATTGTGACGGACGGGAAACTACGGAACCCTACACTGAGCGTGGCCCGACACGCTCTTGGCCGTTTTTTTTTAACATACATACACTACACACACTCGATTAACCCAAAGGTTAACTGGTAGAAAATGCCTTGTGGTATTAAGTCCTACTGTACATGAAGCTAAATAAATAAATTCATATTTTTTAATGTTTGCCATGACTAGTATACGTATTTTTCTCACAAATAAATCCCAAAATAGTACAATGGAGTAAAATAATTATACCTACAAAAAGAAACATTAATGTATAAACTTTTTATATTTTGTTAACTAACTGGATAATTACAGCCTAAATTAAAAACTCTATCTCAAGAAATATTTTGCGTTTTTTTTTGTATACGACTTAATCAACATTTGTAACATAAAAACGTGTATTTCTACTTCGAGGATATCAAAAGTTTTCCATTATTCATCTAAAATATTGCATCAAAATCTTAGACTCAAAAACCTACCTGAGTTTTTTATCCACTACCTAAATATCAATAACCTTCCTAAATTAATTCTCAAAACTTTTTTTTGGCTGCAGAATGCTCTAGATCACAGGTAGCCTGTCCCATCAATCAAGGGGAATTTATCTATCAAAAATGATAATGGATACCAGAGGTGCGCACACGCCGTCACGTTGTCGCGTGATTACGTCACTAACTTTCGTCGCGTGAGAACCTTCGCATTGTAGCTGGATCGCAAGTCGCGCATCACTTTCATTGTTTATACGGAACTGCGCGCACGCAGCGGACGGATAGACGTGCGGAAGATGTGGCGTGCATGCTCGCTTATTTTTAACAACGTGCGTAATGATAACGTAACGCAATCTACGTTAATAGAACTGACAGCGATAGACGGTAATAAAAAATATATACTTAGCGTATGAGCAAATGTACCTTCTTTTTAGGGTTCCGTAGTCAACTAGGAACCTTTATAGTTTCGCCATGTCTGTCTGTCCGTCCGTCCGTCCGTCCTCGCTAAATCTCTGTGACCGTTAGCACTAGAAAGCTGAAATTTGGTACCAATATGTATATTAATCACGCCGACAAAGTGGTAAAATAAAAATTTGAAAAAAATGTTTTATTAGGGTAGCCACCCTATATGTAAAGTGGGAAGTGATATTTTTTTAATTTCAACCCTAACGTGTGATATATTGTTGGAAAGGTATTAAAAAATGAATAGGGGTTTACTAAGATAATTTTTTGATAATGTCATTAATTTCGGAAATAATCGCTCCAAAAGTAAAAAACAATGTGTCCCCCCCCTCTAACTTTTGAACCATAAGTTTAGAAAATATAAAAAAAATCTGAAAAGTAGAACTTTATAAGTACTTTCTATGAAAATCATTTTGAACTTGATTGACACAACAGTTTTTGTACAAAAAAGACAAAAAGTTGTACAAAATAATTTCTGGACTAAGTTTGTAGTATAATCGTATATGCAAGCATTTTTTGTAACTTTGTTTACATATTTTATTATCCTGAACGTATCTTTTTTCAAACAAAAAAAGAATTATTGAAATCGGTTCTCGCAATCCAAAATTACCACCGAAATTGCACGTCTTTGTATTAATTAGTAACCCAATTCCCCGAGAGATGGCGCTGTAGGTACTTATTACATTGGATCGGGTATTACCGAATTGTTCAGTTGGCCTCATAACTGGGAACACTTATTGCGACGGACGGGAAACTACGGAACCGTACACTGAGCGTGGCCCGACACGCTCTTGGCCGGTTTTTTTATTTTTACAATTAAAAGACGTCAGGGAATCGTTAAGGAAATCTTTTTTTAATACTAAATAGGTTTGTGTTTGGCCGTAACTCGTCTGATGAAGATGAATGGTGAAGAAACCGTTTCATTCGAATTTTGAAAAGATCCAGTTTATTTGGGGAAGGTGATAAAGAAACAGAGAAGCCGGTAGTAAACTCTACAGACTGGTGGTTTACACAATAGAATAGAAGCTTAGCGCTAGGTGTCAGATTTTGACCATAATAAAACCACACCGGTGGGACTTACCGCACGTAAACAAGGCCAAAAACAAGACGTCAATAAGGTTTCATCCCAAAAGATCTGTCTAAAAATATTTAACGATGGGCAAATGATACTTGCGTTAAATGTTTCCCCGAGGCACATAAAATCATCTTAACAACTTTATCCTATAATTGCACTAACCACAACACCCACAGACAAGTCTAGGCACAAGTTCATCTAAATTCTAAACATGATTATATACTCAGTTTAAATCCAGGCATCTGACAGCTATGCATGCAAATATTCATTTTGTATGCAACATTATTGCTGGTTTTACAGGAAACCTTTATATTAGATCTAGAATGCGGGATTATAGCGACGTTCGTTCATATGCAGGGCTTGCAGCAATACGTTACAGTTATAATAAGCATTAGTTGTATACGGTATGGAATGTGCGTGCAGTGTGCGACTTAGCGGCGACCGGCGTCACATGGAGTCAAATACACACATGCAACTCTAATGGACAGTGTCTAATGATCTTTTTAACAACGCAGTTACTTTGAACCTAAATGCAAACTTCCTGCAGTAAACCTCTTTACTGCTTTTCTAATCATTGAAACCTTTGTTAAGTTCAAACCAGTCATTTAAACTTTTGTACGATGGCGACTTAAGATACTTAACCTACATTAACTTGAACTCATAAAGAGCTTATAATATTTGACTAATCATTTCCGTACCTTTGGTTTGGCAGCACGGAATCAGCTGCCATACATATGTTAAGTGGCGTAATATTAATTTTAATTCGGATTTCATTTAGCCAGCCTACTTAAAACCAGTAGCCAAATTACAGCACAACTCTGAAATACAACAAGAGCATCAAATTTATACAAACCCACTAACCCAGATGATGTATAGTTTAGCAATCATAACGAGGAAAAAACGAAACTAGACATACGAGTCGGCTATGGTACAGAAAAATAACTAAACCTCTAATGACTACGAGACACACCTACTCACTGACTACGTCACCCTCACTTCTTATGGAGTCAAATCAGTTGGGTTTTGTAGGCGACTAATGAAGGTCTTATAAGGAATGTAAATTACCTGTGATTAACAAGGTTACCAGTATTTCGTTGAATGCGGATTTGTGCGCCCTTAGAACCCACACGACGCCTTTGGCGACACCCACGGCTTGTACGGTCCCCACCAGCCGACCAGGCACACAAGACCCCCAGCATGCACAAATGCGTAGTGCCACCGCCTTCAGCTGAGCAATTACACGTGGATAAACAACCAGTCGCCCACACACTGACACCTCGGTACTAGGGCATTCTGATCTCATATCTCGTATTCTGTCACAAATTATTCTGTTGATTGATATTTTAATTGTAAATTGATACCCATGAATCTTTTATTAAACGAACAAAAACAGAGAGCAAAAAATATATATATTGCGGAAGTCTGTAATTATTGTAATCTGTCTATCTATTTTTTTACACTATGTCGAATCCAAATCGTCATATCGTGGTCTTTCAAGCTTGACAGTACCATATAAAAATAATAATTAAGAGACAAGATCATAAAACAAAATTCTAAGAAAGATCGATTGATCGCTTAAGTGACCATAGCAGAATAAGACGCTTTGTCTCAAAACATGCCAGGTGGGTGTTCAATCCAGGCGCCACTGACGCCAACACAGTCACTTTGTAATTCCAGTACTTTTTAGACCATTTATGGTTGTAGGCCAACATCAAGTCTATGATTCAGTGATCACAGTCACCCGCATGCTATGATGTATAGCTATGATGAAACAAATAAGCTAGCAGGTTTTAAAGGGATAGTAAAAAATATTTTAGTCGATTAATTTCGTTCACCGGCAAGTTCATATTTATATTGTCATCAGATATTACTTCAACTAAATAATGTGTGCAGCAAGCGAGCCCTTCGCTCAAGAATGGGTTCGGATGTTACAAGGACTGGGACCTCCCAGTCCTTGTAACACCCGAATCCATTGTTATACCCAATGTTATACTCATACAGTGCCTAGCCAGGTGGTTAGTGTAAGAGTATAACACAGTTTGTAGCTTACGGTTTAGGTAAACAGTAAAAAAGGAGTATTGAGATGATTTTTAAAATTTTAATTTAACCGTTCAATCTTAACAAATCTGTAAGGTTCAGCTATTACTTCAACTGGTTCGGCGGCAACAATGGGTTCGGGAACGGGTTCCGGAGTAACTGGCACTGGAAGGTGGTTGCCTTCGACGTGGGTTCCATCGAGGCCGGAACTGTACTTGGTGACGTACACCTGGCCATCATCCCCGATGTACGAAACCTCTCCCTCAAGGATCATGACGTAGCCGGTACCTTCTGGGGTTGGCACGAGCCGTCCACGCTCCGACACCACGGTACCTTCAGCCGTCACGTACCGCAGAGCGAACTGACCGAACTCGTCGTGAATCTCCTCGTGCTCCAGTGCTGGTAACTTCCGCAGCTCTTCGACGGAAGCATCAGGACTTGTGGGTGCTGCTGCAACCACAGCGAAAAGAGACAGCGCTGCTATAAACTGCAAGAGATAAAATAACGATTAATATCATGAATACAAGTCAATGTTTTTAACAGCACCGATTTAGTTGAGAAAATACTTACGAATTTCATGTTGAAATAAATGTTATTTGAAGTGATGAGGAGACACGATATGTTTTGCTCAATTTGCAAACTGATACCATTTCTCCAAAAGTGACATTTTATATACTATAAAGTAATTATAATTTCGAAATTAATACAATAAAGTGCAATTGATGAGCTTGAATAATTGTCGATAATTAGTAATGAACGCAATTAAAATGTGAATACAAATTACAAATTGTTCTACTAATGTGTTAACTCGTATTAAAAAGGACTGGAACGATAACTGGAATTGCCATATGTTAATTAAATGGGCATTTGCACTCTGTAACACAGTACCTACAATTGTTCTACCTTATGCTTAGGTATTTTCTATCATGTATGTGAATTCACCACAATTCAATGAAAAGAATAACAGAAATAAGCCATTTACCAATCTGGACACAATTATTTTGAACTAGCTGTAATATCGAAAAACAAATATCTTATGTTTTATTAAAGATTAATTTATTTGTTTAAAGATGTGAAGCACGATACATAGGATATGCACATATGGATGGAAACAGTTTAATATTCTAGATTATAATCTACCTCTGTGCCAAATTTCATCAAGATCCGTTCAGCCGTTTTGACGTGAAAGAGTAACATACATCTATACATCCATACATCCATCCTCACAAACATTCACGTTTATAATATTTGTAGAATTATCCTGTGTTAGGAATCTTTTGCACGTCTGATGCTGTTTTTTATGTTGATAAAAATCTATGTATAGTGCAGATTACTTGGCATATTGTTTTACGCAAATAATACATTAAGTGTGTTTTAAGATCTCTGGGATAATTTAGGAAACTTCTCATGCTGGAGATAAAATTATACATTCTGTATTAAAATCAGGGAAAATTTGTTTGAGGCAGAATTCACACCTCGGCTATAGGCGTAGTTGAGAACTGCAATGACATATGAATATTATAGGAAATTAATAAATATGAATTTGTTGATAAAAGCAAATTACTTAAAAACCAACGTAGCCAACGTAGAACAACTAAAAAGTAGCCTATATTGTTAACTAGCTGTTCCTCGTGGTTTCACCCACGCTGCTCAGCACCTGTTGGTCGTGCGTGATGTTATATAGCCTATAACCTTCCTCAAGAAATGGACTATCCAACATTAAAAGAATTTTTCAATTCGAACCAGTACTTCCTGAGATTAGCGCGTTCAAACAAACAAACAAACTCTTCAGCTTTATAATATTAGTAAGTATAGATTATCTACATACAAAACCGTTCTGTAGTTTTTGCGTGAAATAATAATAAACATTCAACTATCCTCACATACTTTCGCATTCATATAAGTATAAGTAGGATATTTTGTTCATAAAAGCAATTTAAATTATCATTGAAAATTCATCATTTTTCTGCTCTATGTAACATTTTATTAGGGCTCGGCACAACACATTTTCTTCTTCCATTCTCCCTTGTCAGACGTCACGGTATCATTTACTCCTAAAAATTAAGGGCTTAAAAACATACGCCTGTTTAATATGCCATAAAAACTACCACTAACCATAGGAAACTGGACAGAGTGAACTGAAAACAGTTGATTGTTGTTATCTGTAGAAAAAGAATCTACAAATGTGAAATACAATGCATCTTAAGCCTAATCGTAGGGAGGTAGGAACCAGTTTGCGAGAAGGTATTAAAATACCGCCGTGGTATCTCTTTCAAACAAACCGCAATCCTCCAGTAGCCCCTGGTAGGCTCCTCCGCTTTGCTGTTATGTCTTTGAGGCGCGCGTGGACGGACGGCGAGCTACTATTGCTCACCGTCCACAGACCCGCGTTCGATAAGCTCTTACGCCTCAAAAACCTTATAACAATGTTGTTATTAAGTTAACAAATTGAAGTGAAGGAGACAATGCAAATGTGATAGTGTGATAGCTCGCGGTTAAATTATAACAGCCACTCGGATCACCCTTTAAGTTAAGTCGGGCTCTTCTACGATGTTCTGTGGAAGAATTGCATAATGAGTTTCCTCCGTGCCTCGGGAAACACGTTAAGCCGTTCGTCCCGGCTGTCATTTATAGATCTTTAACAGTCGTATTAAATAGTCAGTGACCCGAAATTCTAACCACCAGTCTTACCAAGGGGTATCGTATTATCCAATTCCCAGTACTAACTGGGTTATGAAGGTCAAATAGGCATGCTCCATGTATAATACTTGAATTCAGCTGCATCTGGTTGGACTCGAAGCCGAAAAAAGCGCTAGCATGAAAAGGCTAGGCCCTTAGCTTTTTGCTAACTATTTTAGGTATTTCGTAATCTGATGAGACTGCCAATCTGATCTTAGATGGTTTAAATACACACCTGATGTGTTATCTCTCGGCCAGCCATGGTTGGCTGGTAGTAAATGCTCAAAGGTATTAATACATCGTTGCACCCTTGTGGTGTAAAGTTTTATAGAATCGGCCAGTACTCGAAAACTACTTTTTTATATTTTTCGTACCACTTGCTCAAAAAATTGACATTCTATGCCACAAAAAGCGAACATAACAATAGTCATTTTTAATCTGTCTAAAACAGGGAAAGAATTGTACTGAATTTCATTCTTCCCCTAGGGAGAGAATGTTATTTAAAATTGGAATACTTAATACTGAACTACATCTGTGTTTACACCATTGAGTTTGTAGGTATATAAAGCATTAAGCATCTTTTTTGAAAATGAACACGCAATTAATATGCAGTTATGATTATTAAATAAAATTACCAAAACCGACGAGGTCGTATGAGCTTGATGCAATTGCTTTTCCGACAAAACATATTAGTCTAGGAATTTGCCGCGATTTTGTTTTCTTCAAATACACAAACGTTAAGTATATTTTTATAAATAAGTTAATGTTCTAAAAATACATTATTAAATCAAAGCGACAGTGACAGTGTATTGTCGGATTCCATCAATGCAAATGCTGCCGCAATCATACTCATCAACAATAAATGTACCAAACAAGAGTGTAGCTCTCTTTATAAATAATTGGACCAATGTTCGATCTTAACTTTTACTTTTAATGTTTTTTCGCAAATGGTACGAAAAGTAGAGTATTTTCCTCGGTAATAAAGCTGTCTTAGTCTTGGGTAAACTTAAATCTCTCGCTACACTCAGGACTCGTCTTAAATCCCTCGCTTCGCTCGTGATTTAAGTTTTTAACACCCTCGCTGCGCTCGGGAGTACACCTCGAGTCCTTCGTTACACTCGCGATTTAAATCGTCAACCACGACAGAAGACACTGCTTTATCCCCTTGGTTAATAATCTACTATTATCTTTTTATAAGTAACTTGTCCGTTCTACTTGCACCACGTCTTATTTGTCCTGTTTAAATTTGGAACAGTAATAAAGTTAGGCTAACAAGAATGTTGCGGGTTGTTCGAAAGAGATACCGCGGCCTCGGAACGTAAAGGGCAATAGAAGAAACATGGGTGTGTTTTAGTCAGTACAAGTCTGACATGCCCCCCCGCTCCACCCAGAGCGGGGGAAGTCATTGGATGATTTCCCACCCGAAAAAAAAAAAAAAAAAAAAAGGCTAACAAGAATCGGTCACTGGGGTTAAAACATGCCAAACGGGCGTTGTAGTTCATACAATATATTCGTTGTAGTTGTTATCATAGTCACTGTAACAGTATAAGAAAGTATAAAACTTAGGGTTCAAGTAAACAATAAAATAAAAAGAGTGTTAAGGTAATTTTTCAAATTTTAATGTAACCGTTCAACCTTAACAAATCTAAAAGGTTCAGCTATAAGATCAACTGGTTCGGCAACAACGATAGGTTCAGCAACGATGGGCTCGGGAATAGGTTCGGGAGTAACCGGCACTGGGAGGTGGTTGCCTTCGACGTGGGTTCCATCGAGGCCGGCGCTGTACTTAGTAACGTACACCTGGCCATCATCCCCGATGTACGAAACCTCTCCTTCAAAGACCATGACGTAGCCGGTGCCGTCTGGGGTGGGCACGAGCCGGCCGCGCTCCGACACCACGGTACCTTCAGCCGTCACGTACCGCAGAGCGAACTGGCCAAACTCGTCGTGAATCTCCTCGTGCTCCAGTGCTGGTAACTTCCGCAGCTCTTCTTCACTTGTTGGTGCTGCTGCAGCCACAGCGAAGAGGGCCAGTGCTACGATAAACTGGAAGAGATAAAATAACTATTAACATCGATAAACACAAGCCAATAATGCCTTGAGCATTGCCAAGTAACAAGTTGAGCAAATACTTACGAATTTCATGTTGAAAGAAATGATTACTGAAGTGAAGAGGAGACACGATGTGTATTACTCAAATTGCAAACTGATAACATTTTTCAAAAGTGACGAGCTTATATAATAATATATTAGTATGTAAGCTCGTTACTTTGAGGAATGTTTTGCGCAATCATTAGTGTTTCGCCAAAAATCAAATGATGAACCTGTTTCCTAATTAGTAGTAGAGTGATTCTTTTATGTGGGACAAAAGGGGATAATGTAAATATGTAAAAGATTACGGGTAAATTATATTAATTAAATCTTTTGCTATCTCAATCTCTTGACGAAAGAAAGAGAGCCGAACGGCATTTAAAAAAATGACGATTTTACCAATTTTTATAGTCAATTGCCATTGGAACAATAAATTACAAATGCTACAACTAATTTAAACTAAAAAGAGTTATAGTATCCAAAGAAATAAAAAAATAAGAAAAAAGTACCCGTAACTTCCTAAGGATTTAGATATTCTCCCATCGCACCATTTAAAATAATGACCCTACTTCTAATTAGTTATCAGGTTCATAAATTGATTTTTGGCAAACACTAATGATTGCATAGTATATAAGCTCGTGTGCTTTTGAGGAATGTTATCAGTTTGCAATTTGAGCAATACACATCGTTTCTCCTCATCACTTCAGTAATCATTTATTTCATCATGAAATTCGTGAGTATTTCTTTTATTTTTACTTGGCAATGTTCAAGAAAAAAGCTTGTATTTATCAATATTAATAGTTATTTTATCTCTTGCAGTTTATCGTAGCACTGGCCCTCTTCGCTGTGGCTGCAGCAGCACCCACAAGTCCTGATGCTTCCGTCGAAGAGCTGCGGAAGTTGCCAGCACTGGAGCACGAGGAGATTCACGACGAGTTCGGTCAGTTCGCTCTGCGGTACGTGACGGCTGAAGGCACCGTGGTGTCAGAGCGGGGCCGGCTCGTGCCCACCCCGGAAGGTACCGGCTACGTCATGATTCTTGAAGGAGAGGTCTCATACATCGGTGACGACGGCAAGGTGTACGTCACCAAGTACAGCGCCGGCCTCGATGGAACCCACGTCGAAGGCAATCATCTTCCAGTGCCGGTTACTCCGGAACCCGTTCCTGAACCCATTGTTGCCGCCGAACCAGTTGAAGTAATAGCTGAACCCTACAGATTTGTTAAGATTGAACGGTTACATTAAAAATTAGAAGCATCAATACTCTTTTTACTGTTTACCTAAACCTTAAGCTTAACACTGTGTTATACCCATATAGCGCCTTTGAATCCTATAATCAATAGATCGTTTTTTTTTATGTGACTTATAACTTTAAATGACATTTGTAGGCGTCCATGTCATGTCACGTTTTGATCATAGGGATCAATCCTTCTTTTAGCCAAACTTTATTACTGATTTTGACTTGCTAAAATCATTCTCTTCTAAGAGCCTCTGTGAAGAGAATACATACATAAGTGGCTGATAAGGGATTAACAAAAATGAATAGGCATTTTTGAGTGGGCCTATTCTCACGGGGAGTAAAAGAAACTAACCACTTTCAAATCAATATAATAACCATCCACAATAGTGGCAGTTATAATTATTATTTGTTCTTTTATGTACTCGCGGCTTTGCTCACGTTAAATTTGGGGTAATTCAGAACCCCTTTCCTGGTTTACAGGTACCTGCTACCTGTAGTTTTTCCCCTTGCGCCTTATTTATTGTAATAGCAATGCTAATTATTCCCTTTTCTTCACTCTTTCTCCCTCACATCTCAATCTTTTTTAAAGCGTCCGTGTCCAGGGTCCCAACTATCTCTGTACCAAAATTCATCAAAATCGGTTTAGCCATTTAGGCGTGAAGACGGAACAAACAAACTCACTTTAGCTTTTATAATATTAAGTAAGGATTAATAAGGATGATATATTATGGTACTTATGATGGTTGATAGCACGGAACTGATTCACCCTGTTTCCCGTACTAGTATAAACTCGACGGTCCCTACGTACATAAAGACATGTCGAAAATGGCATTTTCTTTTATTGACTCATTGGCTTTAGATTTATGCGCACATACGATGTTTATTTTTATTTAATTTATCTACCTTGTTTTAGAAATCATATAAAAGAACAAGTCTTGAAAATACAACGAATAAGTGTCGTAGACACGGTGATCTCTCAGTTTTTCTGTACTGTATTACAGTGGATAGAGACCTTTGAGAAAAAATGCATCAAACATGATGTTAGAAAAATTTAGCTGTGTAGGTGACGTTTAGGTACGTGGCGGCTAAAGATAGATAGGGATCATTTTGCGATGATAGTACATCGTGCCTACTACTATTGAAAAATATCAAAAGTTTAGAACTGCACAAGTGTATAAAAATCCCCTTAACGAAGCTAGATGGTGCTTTTTCTTCTCGTTATTGCGATCACTTTCTCACCTTCTTGTTACAGAGATATTGAAGGTCAAAGTTCCAACACTTTCACGATATTTTTTCAAATACAAGATTTAAATGGTATAACTTTACTTTGAATAGGTATCTCCATGGCCTCTTACGATTCATTGCATCCATCAGTACAATATTTTGAATGTGTTTTTCGGTGACTATACACACAAAAAAATTTTTGTTTTGCCAGCAATCATTTATGCTCATGTATACAAAGCGCTTAGTAGTTTGCTTAGTGAAAGGTCAGTCTACACCTTGCATACGCCGGGCGTTTGAGGAAGAGAACATCCAGCCAACCCAGACGCCGCGGGAGACGCCACGGGCGCCGGGCGCCGCGAGAGGACTCCCGGCCACCGTAGATGCGGGCCTGTGGACGGTGAGCAATGGGTAGTTCACCGTCCGTCCGTCGATTGACGACAGGCCGTGTCGACGGCGCGTTCGTGTTTCAAAAGAGAGTCAGCAAAGCAGAGGGGCTTGCCAGGGCCTCCGCCTGCCGGGGTTGCGGGTCGTTCGAAAGAGATACCGCGGCCTTGGAACGTAAAGGGCAATAGAAGGAACATGGGTGGGTTTTAGTCAGTACAAGTCTGACAAGCCACCCGCTTCGCCCCGAGCGGGGGAAGTCATTGGGTGATTTCCCACCCGAAAAATAAAACACCTTGTATACAGCATTTTTCAGAACGATGTAGTCATATATGATGGAAAGGGCATCGACGCACAGAAGGTTACCACGAATATATACCACCATAAGTAAATTAAAAAAAAAAAAAAAACACGAAAATGTGTTTAGCTGTCCCATACAAAACTTCAAAACCGACTCGATCCAAATATAGGTTATATAGCTGATATTACAATGATGGTTTCAGTGTGCCTAGGACAATCGGGTCCTACTCGAAAATGTCTTATATAATTTTGCTCATTCCTTATCGAATTAATTTTGCTTCCACTGCGCTTTATCTCAACTGTGCAAAATTGCCTTTTATCACGTAAGCTTTCAGGAGGAATGATTAAGATATCAAGAGCAAGATATTAAGTGTGTAATCGAAGGGTCGGCCCCGAAGATGCTGTCCATCTTCTGACAATCACTGTTTTTGCAAACTTCCACCCAGCGCACGTCTTGCGCCTAACTACTGCCTTTTACTTTTGGGGAGGCCTTTGCACAGACCAGGAAAAAGTTGAGGGTTTGATCTCTATGGTTTAAACATGCCAAGTATAGACGAGGGGAAGAAAGTAATACATACCTACTACACTGGCATTTAGAGTTGTAAGTATATCAAAAAACAGTGACACTGATCAAACCCTATGGAGTAAGATTACATTTATAACTTATGGTTTAGGTATATAGACATTAAAAAAGGTTTTTGGTGATTTTTCAAATTTTAATTAAGTCGTTCAACCGTGACAAATCTATAGGGTTCAGCGATTACTTCAACTGGTTTGGGAGCAACGACGACCTCGGGAACAGTGATGGGTTCAGCAGTAACAGGGACTGGGAGATGGTTGCCTTCAACGTGGGTTCCATCGAGACCTGCGCTGTACTTGGTGACGTAGACCTTGCCGTCATCGCCGATGTATGAGACCTCTCCCTCGATGATCATGACGTAGCCGGTACCTTCAGGGGTGGGCACAAGCCGTCCCCGCTCCGACACCACGGTACCTTCAGCCGTCACGTACCGCAGAGCGAACTGACCGAACTCGTCGTGAATCTCCTCGTGCTCCAGTGCTGGTAACTTCCGCAGCTCTTCGACGGAAGCATCAGGACTTGTGGGTGCTGCTGCAACCACAGCAAAGAGGGACAGGGCTACGACAAACTGCAACAGATAAAATACCTATTAATATCGATAAATACAAGCTAGTCGCTTGAACATTGCCAAGTAAAAAGAAAAGATATACTCACGAATTTCATGTTGAAAAAGAAATGATTTTGAAGTGATGAGGAGATACAATGTATTAGATACAATGTGGAATTGCAAATTGATACCGTTTCTCCAAAAGGGACGAGCTTTTATACTACGCAATCATTAGTATTTTGCCAAAAATGTCATTTATAAACTTGATTAGTGCTGGATAATTAGCAATGAGAACTAATTGAAGCGTAAGAAAGTACATTTTTATAAAATGATTTCCTAATTGAGGGTTTACTAAGTGGCATTATAAATTCCGTAATGTAATTAGTTTTTTTAAGGAATAAGAAAATTTACAGATTTTCTATATTCGAACTTAAAGAGATTTGCCTAAGCCCTTAGTGATATTGTCAAGTTTCCATAACAGTGTTGTGGAAACTTGATTTTATGACACTTGACTTGGGTCTTTGAAAGAGCCATAAAAAGGAAGAACAATATACAAATCGAGCACATGGGGTTTAAAATGGCCGCTTAAGCTATATTATAATAGGTTAATTTTATAAATTATGTTACCACTCGTACAATGGTCACAAAGTGACAATTCACAAAATTAACTTTGTCTGTGACCAATTTATATAATTTTAATATAATTTTAACGTAATTCATATTATTATCCTGCTAAAGCGGACATTTTAGACACCCTGTTCCAAATCACAAAACACCTTATTGCCCGACTGCTAACCCTGTAATTCTCTGCCATCACTCTGATGACCTTCATTTAACGCTATATAGAATGTAGGGATACACAGACCACCTGCCTCATATTCTGAACACCCACCAACATCTTCCACGTTAAATTAAATTTTCAAACCATCACGCCATTCGTTTTTCATTGATACATAAATAATTTTATGCTGTATACTAAATATGAATTTATAATTCGTCATTGTAATCTTTCTGTTCCGCCACATTCCAGTTTTTGCTGTTTTGTATAATTATCATGTGTCAATACATTTATATACAACAATACGACTCCTACATAATTAGTTGAGAGATGATGTCAACGTGGTGCATCTATTGTAGACAGGGTATAATTAAATTATATTAGCGTATCCGGGTATTCATAATTAATCTTTTTACACCACTGAACAAAAACAAGCTGTTTTCAGCATTATTTATACTAGTACGTTTAACGTCCTTGCATTATAATGTATAATGCAAATGCAAATTCTGACTAGTCAAATTAATAGCCGCACGTCCATCACTTTCTTTACATATTGGAGTCACTTCAGCCTCAGGGGCACTGAGATGAAGCTGTGCATTGGATGGCGTGATCGCCTCTAGCTTTGTCCTCACGATGCGACTACAATCTTACGAACGTTGTGAGGCTAATGACAGTCAGTGATACAGCTCTCATATCAGATTCGATTTTGTATCAAATGTGAAAATTGGGTTTGAATGAAGTAAGACCATGTTTTGTTACTAATATTTTGTATGTATGCGGAACATGACATCATTAGAGTGACCAGTATTTGTGAAAACTACAAGAGACTGTGTAATCTTTTATCTACTTCCTAACAGTACGTATAGGGGAAAACCCCATTGTTAAATTCAGCTGTGGGTTAACTACGAGCAACAATATAAATACTTATATATCGATTGAATAATTGAGATACAATTTATGTGGTACATTAAATTAGCATAAATATTGATCCAATAACAAAGCGATCACAATGTATCCAAACGTTAAGAAGGTTTCATTATTGCAGGGTGGACGCACAAACGGTTACCACGTATTTAGTTCCTCTCTCCGAACTGCACACTGACTGTTTAAACATTGCACTTTTGTGAAAAAGCTGTATTTTTTTTAAATTACCGATCATTAATTTATATGTGGGAAACAACTAGTACATCTGGTTACCTCGTCGAAAGTCCTGAATTTATAATTCCGTCAGAAATATGAAAAACTGACGGTGGACATGGAAAAATAGGAAAAGTGAATAAACCTTAAAGTTCCACCGTACCTTATTGAGTCATATAACTTAACATGTTGCTAAGCATAAATTATGATTATTAATATCTACTAAGTTTTAATAGGGCATAGGTTACAAGGGGGCTGGTGCACCTTTAACACAAGAAGCTAACCTGTTTTCTTCATCTCATATTAATTAACAATATCATGTTTTGCTATTATAAAAAAAATAACCTACAACATACGTTTTAAATATGGATTTTGACTTGAATTTAACAAGTTTTAACGAAACAATCCCATAATCCCGAAGAGTCCAAAGGGTAGGTATATCTAAGACATCCTTTATTAAATGTTTTTACATATACAGTAGCTGTTTTTCTAGACTTTTTTTCGGTATTTAAGTATCAAGCATTATTCATCTCTACGTAAGTTAAGACATCTAAAACAACGGAAATCGTAAAACACAGATTGGTATGTGCGTAAATCAACGAACGTCTAGTCATAGTTTTTGACATGCAAATAAATCATGCAACTATCGCACTGAACTGCTTTGTCTAAACCGTATAAGTCATCGACGCCGTCCAATTAAAATATAAAGAATTTAGGCGGAAATTTAAGCCAATTACTCCGGAACAAATAAGAACATTCGTGGATTAGTTTTTTTGTTCAATACCTTGCATTATTTAGTCATGCAAGTTAACGTTTCCGCGTAGGTCCTTAGTTCTCGGCCCACGTATGTCCCGAGGCTGTTGCGGTAGGCAAGTAGGCAACATACAAACACATTGATATTCCATGACACTAGCCGTGAGTAAGGCTGACATGGTTACTTGGTTAGTCCTTCTAACATCGCTGTTGGACATTTCCTTATACGGAAGATGTCACACCCAACATGCGCTTGCGATGCGCCGCAAGAATTCATCATTTTACTAACGTCACTGCTTTACTTAAATATTTTATTGTTACTGTATTTAACCTGATGCAAATTAAACCAGCTTTTGACTTGCAGTATTCAGCCTCACGACATATGCTAAAATATTAACGTCATGTAAACCAGTTGTGTCTAACTTATTTGACTTTCATTGTATTTTTTCCATATAAATGGGAGGTCCGCGTATTTTGTTGCTTCATCTCGACCTTCGGGGCTGAGTTAACATCTATTGTTCAACAAATTACTGATTCGTCTCTAATTCGTGGCAGAGCCATTGTCTCTCAGTTGCCCGATTTAACGGGTGGTGCACACCAAACAGGAACATACCTAACTACCTGACTGTGAAAAACACATCGCGTGATACATGTAAACGCTGTAACATCTTATTAGGGACGGTTAATTACTGAGAGCGGTGGTTGAAGGTTTTCCCGTATGACATTATCCTACGCATTTGATTGATAGACTGAACCAACGATATATCTTTTTCAAATGTGTTAAGTATTTTAATATCATTACACATTGCAAATATCATTGCAATGAATACCGTGGTTAATTCATTGTAATTCACAAATCATTGAAATTCATCGTACTAATTCATTGAAATTCGTTGTAACTCTTTCATTATTTCAATTTTCAGCCAGCTTTTGTTTTAATCAGCGTCCATCTTTTTGTTTGACCCACACCCTGTATTACAGCAATTCATGTGTGACAATGCTCAATTATTACATGTACAAAAGATAATAACGTTAATATAAGTTTATTCAAGTAGTCCTTGACACCACTTGATAAACAGCTATTACCAACAATCCCTAGTCCCACGCTCGTCTAACCCGCGATTGAAACTGTACACTAATCAGTAATCAACTACTGCAGACCTTGTCTTAACCCACAATAAGCAACACTATATTGTTATTATAATTCAGGTATAGACAACACTAGGCTACTTATACCTAATGCTAAAGACAATAGATAAGTATGGGTTTAATACAGGGAAAAAACACGACAGGCCACATAAACATAATTATGTATGTGACTGACTCAATAGTGACTAATTTCTATGAAACAATAACATACTTCTTGCTCAAACCTATATGAAAAACCAATATTCATACCCAGTTTATTTTTTATGTTTATTCATTTGCATGCATATTTTTTTATTCATTTTATAATTTATGTACACACAAGAGAAAACACAGGAAAACATCATAAAAAACATATTTACATATTTTCCATTAACAAAAAACAACACAACCAGTTTATTATTCTTAGGATGTTTAGTTCAACTTGAAAGAAGTTGACAAGGTTAAAGTTGTGAGTTGCACAAAACCAATTTTGTGAAACATGTAGTAGCGTCAGACGATGATGAGTCATCGTACTACTAGGTACCTTTCCAAGCACATAGTAGTTACGCCTGTTAGATATATATCTCGTTGCCCTACCTAGACTTAAATTAATTACACATAATGGTAGCAGTTGACCATTATTAAAGGCCATCTGCACCTACCGTAGGGCTGTCAAAAGTCCCGGTACCCCGGGATAGATCCCGGTTTGGAACGTCGCCGTCGTTCAGGTTAATAAGTCAGCTGTCCCGGTTCTGTTGCTAGGCTTATCCAAACAGAATCGTAACATTTTGAGCTCGCTTTAGTTTTAAGGCGGTGCTACCGTATGTATCTCGAGATATCTGATCCGCTTTGACGATTACTAAAAACGTGACTATTCTGCTAACTAGCTCCAGATTAATATAAGTCCTAGCTGCACTCCTGCTAAGAAGACATAAACTGCCTTAATATGAGCTAAAAAGCCGGCGACTAAAAATCTTTTTTCAAAACTTGTGGACTCGCGTACCGGGGGTTCCATGCAAACTTGTATGTACGTGTAACTACTGAAACTACCGCACATTGATTTAAAAAAAAGATAAACTGTATTGATAGGCAAACTATACTTTCCCGTTGAAAAACTGTTGTTCCCTATACATGAACATAGGTTGCAGTAAGATCATCAACTGCAATTAAGTTTGTCATGATATATTTTTGTGATGAGTTTACAATTTTCGGATTTTTCCCTCTAGATTAGATTCCCTTTGCATTCTCGAAATGCGATATAAACGGCCATAATTATCTTAGAATGCGTAGCCTTAGAGGGTTGATTTTTCACAGCTCCGCAGACTTCAGTATTTGGCATTAATACTTTACGCGTTTTTTGAAAAAACGTGTCTTAACAGACAGACGGACAACTAAGTGATCCTATAAAAGTTCAGTTTGAGATACGGAAATATTTCTTACCCACATCATTACCCGTTGTTTAACCTACTTTTATTACAAACTAGCTTTCGCCCCGGGTTCGCCCGCGTTAAATTTGGGGTAATACAGTTCCCCTTGCGCCTTATTGATTTGTAATAGCAACGCTAAGTTTTCCCTTTTCTTCTCTCTTTCTCCCTCACATCCCACTTTTTAGTAAAAATTAGCCTATGTCCGTCTCCTGGTTCCCAACTATCTACGTACCAAAATTCATCACAATCGGTTTAGCCATTAAAGCGTGAAGAGGTAACAAACAAACTCACTATCGCTTTTATAATATTAGTAAGGATATACCGGTCATTTATTGGCAGCCCTAACCATTATTATCAATCATCTGTTTTACCCACACCTACCAATTTGTCATGACTAGCTGTACCTCTGGCTCCCCTTGCCTCACGTTCTTACGCAAATTCAAACCTAGTTCCAATATGTGTTCAAAATATACTCTCGAGTTGGATAGAGAACCATGTAAGTTGGTATGCCATAACAAGGGCTGACAAAAAAACAGCAACAGTGGGTCAACTACATGATATTTTGTAATTATTGACCCACACTTCAACCATCTTATCCGTGCCGTTGAGAAAACATAGAACTACAACAAACGTACCTTTGATGCATTGACTTTTTTTTGACAAGTAGCGGTCGCTTTGAAATCCTTGAAACTGTAAACAAAAAGTGGTCATACTGTAGCCCATTCGAAGCTCGTTTTACAAATATTAAACGATTTAAAAGTGATTACCACTTGTCTCTGATATAGGTAAAACTTCACGGTGGGTTACCATAAAGGTATGCAAACGACGAATTCAAACAACGTGTACGGTACTGCATTTTTAAACATAGAACGTATGTAACCTAACCTCGTAATCTATGTGGTATACAATAAAGAGAATGTCTCCTATTACAGGTGTGTGTGTGCAGCGTCCTAGCTGCGTTAGACGGGTACAGCCCCCAGCAAGATCCCGATCAGTTCCACATTCAGACAGATGAAGATGATGAGCGATACTTCTTGTACCAGACACACAACGGGCAGTACAGGAAAGAAAGAAGGCTAAAAGATGGATCCGTTGTTGGTAAGGAAGAATTTATTAGTAACAAAGTCAAAGTATATATAAACTATGCCCGGAGGACACGGTGCAGCACACTGGCGGTCTGCCTAGCTTGGGCGGAACACCACTGTATCCTCGTAGAGGCGATCTCTCGCATCCGGCTCTGCTTCAGTCCATGGTCCCGAGCGAGAGGGAATGGGAGGCGGTCACCTCCTTCTGCGAAACAGTTATGCAAGCGAAGGAGGTGGCGGACGTTTGAGGGAGAGAACTTCAAACCAACTAAGCTACCGCGTGAGACGCTCCGGGCGTTGGGCGCCGCGAGACGACTGCTGGCTAACGTAGGCCTGAAACATGAAAGGCAAAAGAAGGAACATGGGTGGGTTTAGATCAGTAAAAGACTGACAATCCCCCCCCGCTTCGCGTCACCGCCAACAGACCCGCGTCTGCGGTGGCCGGGAGTCGTCTCGCGAGGTGATATATGGTGATATGAGGATTCCACCATAACGGGATAGGATGCGTGCATAGTCCCTATTACTAATTTAGCTGTAAGCTTTGTCTGTAACTTTGGCTGTTTTTTTTTTAAATTCAACCACCGATGTAATTATACCTATTTTGTGCATATGTAAGAGATCCAGCATCCACAAACACGCAGATATACTATTTAACAGGTTCATTCTTCTTTGTCCCAAAACTGCTTTGTTTTAAAACACAAAGAAGTCGATTACATATTGTTAAGTTTGATGATAACATTAATTCGGAATGAATATCAAGTTCACATAAATATAGAGAAGAGCAGCCTACTTGTAAACATCCATTGACAATATGAAAATGTTGGCGACCTACACATACTTTGTAGTTCATTGTCCCAGCTCTACAAGCCTACGTAGGCGAGGTATGTATAAATAATAGCAATTACCTTGTACGGAAATAAGGATACCGACATAAAAAAAAATGTTTTTGAACAATAAACATTCGTGACGGACCATATCTGTATTAAATTGGGCTTTAGCACGAAAACTGATATTTTTGGTCGAATTTCTATTTCTTAGTAACTGTTGCTTTGATATCCAGTAATACTCGTAGCTTTGGTGTCACTGCACTGCCACTTGCACTGTCACATATCAGTTTAAAGTTGACAAGATGCTGCATATAAACAGGCTTCACAATAAAATAAATGCTTTATGCATAATTAACCTGAACATAGTCCTTACTATACTACTCCTTACTTAATATCATAAAGGGCGAAAATGAGTTTGTCTGTTTGTTTGTAACGTCTGCACGCTTAAATGGCTAAACCGATTTTGATTAATTTTGGTACAGAGATAGCTGGGACCCTGGAGGCGGACATAGGGTATTTTTTTTAAAAGATAAAAATAGAAAAAGAGGGAAGTAAAGGGAAAAGCATTGCTCTTGGAATAAATAAGTCGCAAGGGCAAAAACTACAGGTAGCAGATACCGGAAATCCGAAAAGGGGAACTGTGTTACCCCGAATTTCACGCGAGCGAAACCGTGGGCAAATGCTAGTAATTCATAAATTCTGGCTATATAAACGCTTTAGTAGTTTAGGTTGTCTAGTATATGAGTCTGTTGCAGTAATTTTAACTTAATTTGCAATTAAAAATACAGTTTGTAATTGTCTACATTACAGGCACAACGGGTTGGGTGGGAGCTGACGGATATTTGCGTCTCCAGGACTACATCGCTGATAGTCAAGGCTACAGGATTTACAAATCTAAAACTGTTTACGTTGGAGAAAACCGACCAATTTCGGTACGTATCATTTACCTTTTGTTTTTTTTACTTTTTGCTTATTGCAATGCTAAAAGTGGTTTTTGTTTGTGTTTCAGGAGTCGTTACAGATTGCTAAGACTGCCCCAACAGATTCTGGATACGGAATCACGCCGGCACCAGCGCCTGTCCACCGGTATCGTGGCCCACCGCGGTACACTTCTACGACTCATGCCCCACCTCCGTCCTCCTCATACGGACCACCCACCTACCCTGCCGAAGTTTCAGTGACGCCTCCTCCACCGGCGTACCCTCACCCGACAGCCACACCACAAGTTTACGTTTCACCTAACTCGATCGACTCGTCATCAACGACATATAACCTCAGACCAACGGTGACACCGATCACAGCCAGCGAAGCAGCGACAACGCGCAGCCCGTACGAGTACGATTCATCCAACACTAATACCCTTGACGACGAGTACCACGCCAGCGACAGCAAACGTTACGATGTGTTTAATCCGAACTCGTACAGGCACGCCGATGCCTGGCTTAGACGGCAGCAGCAGTTACAACAGCAACAACAAGCTGGAGTTCAAATCGGTGACGGGTATACTCCTCAGTTCTCGACATATGACGGTTCAGCCTTCAGAAGAAACGGATTCCGGTACTATCTCCCAAAACAGTACCATGAGGAAGAGAGCGGTAACTCCAACGAAAGGACTGGAAGCTTTGGTTATGTAGATCCGTTCGGTATTCGTCGAGTGATATACTACAACACAGCGCCCGGCGAAGGCTTCCAAATACGCAAAAACAATAGGTATGTGGGTCATGACGCGACCCCATATGACCCTAGACCCGTGAATTGATATAGCAAATATGTGTGCATACATGTGAGAATTTGAAGTTACCTAATTATTTATTCATCAGTATTGTTAGTTCCCATGAACTATTTATGTAATAAAGGAGACAAAACGATCTAATCGAACGAAGCGAACAAGTCTTAGCCATTAATTTGATAAATTTAAGTAAGAGTTATTGTAAAACAAAAGTTTTTTGGGTCATATGACAAATATGTCAAGATGTTTTTTGTTTGTGACTGGTTTTTCACAGCCAATGATTATTACTTTCTTATTTTTCAGTGCCATTGTACTATTATGTAGGTACAGTATACCGGTAATTAATATTGTATACATTACGGTAGACGTCATAATGTCATAAAAATAATAAACTTAATATCTAATTAAATACAGTTAGCATATTTTATAAAATTCGTGTTAGTGTGACGATACGCTGTGTTATTTGCATTAACATAATATATTTTAATCTTAGCTAAAATTAAAATAATACAAAAAAATACCGTTAACTTATTTAAAATTATCGTCAAAATATCAAGGAAGGACAATCTCTGGTCATTATGTCCATAAAAGTCATAAGGTCTTTGAACTCATCTTGATTGTCATCTAAATGGATTTCCTTGCAAATGGACAAGCGTAGGCGCAGTAGTACGACTTAATGATTCTGGTATAACCTTTTTCAGCGTGTAACTAAAATGTATCACTAACCAGATTCAAGAATCGAACGTACGTTTTTCTTTCCAAAAAATGACTTCGAGCGTATTCATGTTAACCAATGACTTTGTAACTGTCGACACACGTACTTAATATACTAAGCCGGGTGCATGTTAATAAAATGTTCTTGCGAATAATTTGTCATTTTTCAGAAATATTTGTCAGAAATCAATGACAACTTGTTGCAATGACTATTTATGATGCTGTGGGTAATAATTTATAGTAAAATAAATATTCGTGTCTCAACAAAATTCACAACTTCTAGTAGCTAATTACTGTATTCCTTTTGAATTATTATGTAAAGATTGCACAGCATGTATTTATACTAATTTTATTGTTTTAATGTAAGTTCGTACCTACATAAATAATTTGTTAACAACATGTGGTTTTATTTCCAAATTGAGTAATTTTGAAAGTACCTCGGCTAATGAGTACGGTAAGAATTCTTTGGACACGTTTCAAAAGTAGTTTAACAAATGACCTGGGAATGTATTTCGACATATTAACTCAATCCTGTTTGCGTAATTGTGGTTTTCCTCTATATAGCTGAGCAGTCTTATTAATTAGGCCAGTTCTAGTGCTGTGCCATCAGTGTTACCCAGATAAACCAAAAGGTAAAGTTCCCTAATAACAACTATGTCACTTGAAATAATTTGATGTGATTTTGTGAAAATTATTCATAATTTTATTTCTACTTTTAAGGAACATGTTCGCGGCAACAATATGGATTTTATTTGTAGCACAAAGTTTTGCAAAAGACCTGGTTCCAAATGACCATCAGAAGATATTAAGTGAAAATGTAGACAGAAGGACTCACATGGCTTACTACGACAGCACAAACCCTCACCATAAAATTAATTTTATTTATGAACAAAGGAAAACAAATGAAGTAACAGAAATTGAACAAATAGAAGAAGAAATTGGAAAGTACATGCACCACCATCACCAACCACCGACTACTACAACAGAAGCACAGCAAAACATTGAAATTGCAAATGAGAAGGACATCAAAGAGACTACAAAACTTGGTCCTGAAACTGAAACTGTATCACCTAAAAGCGTAATAGAAAAACATCATCATAAGCATGAAGAGAAAGAAGTAGCATCAACTCTTGCACCGATGCCACCGGCACCACAGCTACGGGAACCATTCATTACGGTTTACCCGCATTTTCCAGATTTGCCAGCGAATGTGCAGAATAAGTTGAAAGAGCTCTTAACTCATGAACTGAAACGGATTCATCATAGGCATCCTGATCACCGGTTACAAATCTCACGGACAACGTCGGAAGCTCCTGTTGAAGTAGAAGCACGAACGGAGCTATCTCCAGCTGACACACAATGGAAAGAGTTGAAAGTCATTCCGAATAATGAAGTTCCAGAATCACATCTACGTAACCCGGTTGTCCGGGTTTATGAACCGAGGCGTACAGCGTCGGAAGCTCCTGTTCAAGAAGAAGCACAAACAGAGCTGTCTCCATCTGTCACACAATGGAAAGAGTTGAAAGAGATCTCGAATAGTGACGTTCCAGAATCACACTTAGATCACTCAGATTACCTGGCTCATGAACCTAGACCTATCAATCCAAGACATCCTCATCACCGGCTACATATTTCACGTACAGCGTCGGAAGCTCCTGTTGAAGAAGAAGCATGGACAGAGCCTGCTCTACCTGTTACAGAATGGGAAGAGTTGAAAGAAATACTGAATAGTGACGTTCCAGAATCACATTTAGTTCAACCAGATTCCCTGGATCATGAACTTAGACCTATCCTTCAAAGACATCCTGATCACCGGCTACATATTTCACGCACAGCGTCGGAGGCTCCTGTTGAAGTCCAAGCACGACTAGAGTCGGCTCTTCCTGTTACAGAGTGGGAAGAGTTAGAAGGTATCCCTTATGACGTTAGAGGGTCACATTCACATCGCCCGGAATCCCCAGCTCATGAAGTTATCAATCAAAGACATCCTGATCACCAGTTGCAAATTTTACGCACAACGTCGGAAGCTCCAGTTAAAGAAGAAGCACAAGCAGAGCTGTCTCAATATGTCACGCAATGGAAAGAGTTGAAAGAGATCCCGAATAGTGACGTTCCAGAATCACACTTAGATCTCCCACATTCTCTGACTCATGAACCTAGATCGGCCAATCCAAGACATCCTAATCACCGGCTACATATTTCACGTACAGCATCGGAAGTTCCTGTTGAAGAAAAAACACGGACAGAGCTTGCTCTACCTGTTACAGAATGGGAAGAGATGAAAGAAATGCTGAATAATGACGTTCCAGAATCACACTTAGATCACCCAGATTTCCCTGTTCATGAACCTATCAATCAAAGACATCCTAATCACGGGCTCCATATTTCACGTCCAACGTCGGAAGCTCCAATTGAAAACGAAGCACGAACAAATCATGCCTCCACCGAGAAACGTATGCATCTATCGGCGACTCCTCATGCTCCTTCATTTCTAAGTCGCTTGGATCGAAATGCTTTGGACAAAATTAGACCAAAATTCGAAGATGTGCACCACGGTTCTATTGGACTTCCCTCCCGACCTCGACCCGTTTATAGAGGTAGCTACAAATTCAGCTGGGACGATATTAATGACATGCATGCTTCGGCGTTGCCAAAAGTATCTCCACTAAAGGAAAATCGGAACCCCCCACCAGTTCCAACATTGTCACCCTGGTATGATGGCTACGGAAAATAGAAGATAATAAATGAATCTGTAACAAAATACATTGCTTAGTTCTTTTTCTTTCATAACATCCTTACAATCCTATTTTCACTACCTACCAGAAACTAGAATTTCAATGTCTTTACGTCTTAACATAAACTCAGATTATTATCAAGATTTATATACGAGATAAGCATGAGCTAAGCTTGTATTAATTCATTAACATTTTTAAATATGAAATAACAATAACTTCTTAACTGAAAATGTTAAAAGTAAAAAGTGGCTAAAGTACCACACTAAATAACTCACGAAGTCACAACCCAACCGTGGTGTCTTGATGTTGGCAACATGTTTATTTCTTTCATTCGCTCTATCAATCATTTAGCTGGAGCAGCATCATACTGACTCCTTTTCTTTTATATCACTTTAAAAACATCTAACGTATCAAATATTTCATGTTTTTTTATGCGGATAGGAAATCATCAAATAACTTCCCTCGCTCTGGGCGGAGCGGTGTGTCAGATTTTTAATGACTAAAACCAAGTCATGTTCCTTCTTCTGTCCTTTATGTTCCGGGGCAGCAGTATCTCTTTCGAACAACCCCAACCCGGAATTCATGTATCTTATGTTTATATTTCATGTGATGTATGAGGATCAGATTATTAGAAAAACAATAATTTTATAATAAAATTTTATTCAAAGAGATGTAACATATTTGTTTTAATTTTGATACATACATTTTTTTTTATTAAACAGAAATCGAAATCAGAGTCCTTGGCTGACTAAGTAGACAGGCTCAAGGTCATCGTTCCGAAATTCGGACCGTCTGAATGGCCACTGAATACTTGGGAATTTAATATTTTCAAAAAAGTTTGTGATCCAGTCTGGCAAGAAACCTCTGGGTCCCTTGACAACTTGTACTATTACAGGTACGTCTTCTTCAAACCGTTCCATTGATTCTTTAGATTTTGAGTCTTTATCTTTCTGTTCTTCCTGAGGTATTTCTTGTGATATTTTCATGTCATTGATGTATTCTTCGGATTCTTTTGATTTTTCTTTAGACTCTTTCGATTCCTTTGATTTTTCTTTAGAATCTTTGGATTCTTTTGATCTTTCTTTAGAATCTTCGTATTCCTTTGATTTTTCTTTAGAATCTTTGAATTCCTTTGATTCTTTTGATTTTTCTTTAGAATCTTCCCATTCCTTTGATTCTTTTGATTTTTCTTTAGAATTTTCCCATTCCTTTGACTCCTTGGAGTCTTTGTGAATTACCTTGATGTCATCAAGTTTAGCTTTGTCATTTTGTTCCTTAGACTTTTCTGCAGATTCTGATAATCTCTCGTCTGAGATTGGAGCTGAGGAGTCCACAATAACTCGTTCGTCTTTGTCCTCCTCCTTCGGCTTGAGTTCAGGTGGAGGTGGGAGCGCCGGTAAGTTGGTGTGAAGCTTTTCCGGCGTTGGCAAAGCCACGGCCGCTGACAGTAGACAAAGAACTCCAAGGAAATACATCTGTAAAAAAAAATATTTTGTAATTATTCTATCAGGAAAACTTCTTAATAAATCAATGATCAGTCCTAGCCATGACCAAATAAGATATCTTAAAACCTTACCTTTTCTCGGTTGTCTCTATTCTGTAGAACTCATACATACCTTTTATACCCAGATAGTCATTTAAGTTAATGATCGATACAATTGAAAATACATTTAAAACATCTTAAAATACCAAAATAATTATTGCGGTTATTGTAATCAATATTAATAGTTGACTGCGGTTCTAAATTCTGGAATTGTAACATAGAAATTTCCACTTTGTGATAATAATGTGTTACAAAACAAACATTAATTCTCGGTGCTTCCTACCTAATTGAGGCAAAAGAATCAAAACAACAACAAAATCTTCCCTTCATAAAGTATCCCTTTGATCTCGTTTCAACTTATTTTGACTTTCGCCTTGGGCAAATGGATTATTTACCAATTTGCAAACTAGGTTTTGTTATTCTACCTTCGTATCTAATTTACTAATCCGTTCCCGTTTACTAATTGCTACTTGGCAATTTCGCCAAGTAATAAAATAACCTACGAGATGATGTATGACCGAACAGAAGTCAATTGCATCGTCATTTCGGTATTACTTGAACCAAATAACTGTCACTCATCACCTGCCTAGCCTTATCCCAACTATGTTGGGGTTGGCTTCCAATCTAACAGGATGCAGCTGACAATCCCCATTTTGCATGGCGTGACTGCCTATTAGACCTCCACAAACCAGTTAGTACTTGATCGTAATCGTAAGACTAATTGTTAATTGAGGCAAAATTGTTTCACTTCCGGGCCACTGACAAGCTGTAAGGACTGTCAAAGATCTACAAATGACAGCCGGGACCAATGGTCAGCATCTAATGACCAATTCAGGGAATTGGGGTTAAGCCTGTAAATTAATCCGAGTGGCTGATTTTAATTAGCTAATCAACAAGACAAGAGGCAAGACATTTTATCTGAAACTAAACTTTTTAATATTGCTGCGGCTATGCCAACATTCACAACACTAACCTGGTCAGTTGTTTATACAGTAAGAATAAATTGTATGAATTTGTCTACACTCATATAATAATGAGTTACAGCTTAAAATCTACACTATTACCGAGTGTTATATAAATTATGTTTCATATACACGGACGAAATTGCGGGCGGAAGCTAGTCTTTACCAAGGGTTATACATATTCAATACCTATCAACCTTCCAATACATGAAATTCTCTAATTAAGAAGAGAGAAAGACAGATGGTATTAAGTATTTGCATAACAATGGTTTGTCCCATTTATCGTCATCAACATTACGTTGACGTTCTAAAGGCTAAGTTAAAGTAAGGTAAGACATTAGGGCGAAGCAAACACAAGATATTCTTTATACATTTATTGATATATCACTGTTAAAATAATATTTATTCGGGTTTAGGTACTTCAGGTGCAACTGGTAAGTGATTGCCCTCAGCATGATATCCGTCGAGGCCGGCGGTGTACTTGGTAACGTATACCTGGTCATCATCGCCGATGTATGATACTTCTCCCTCGACGATCATGACGTAGCCGGTGCCATCTGGGGTGGGCACGAGCCGGCCGCGCTCCGACACCACGGTACCCTCAGCCGTCACGTACCGGAGAGCGAACTGACCGAACTCGTCGTGAACCTCCTCTTGTTCCAGTGCTGGTAAGTTCCGAAAAGGGTGCTCTTTCAGTGGTGAAGCCAAGACTGAAGAAATGGCGATAATGCCGAAGAATACTACTGCTACTAACTGTGCAATAGAAAAAGCGGGATTAGAAAATATTGTACAATCATTTCGTCAATACACGTCATAATTTTTAAATAGTAGGTACCCACCTTAAACATGATATTGTTTCGTAGAATCGGTGAAGTAGTGATTGATGATATTATAGCATTTCAAGTCTTTAAATAATAGAACATTTTGCAATAGAACTTTTATTAATGAGGGATAATGGCCTGTAACTGGATCATTTGCAAAACTTGAACAAGTGCACCTTAAATGTGTGGAATTTATGAGGGCAATTTAGCTTAAGCATTTAATGTAGCCTCTAATTTTACTTGTAAATTCTTTTCCATAATTAGTCCTTTTGATTTTCGCTAATATATAATGCGTAAATAATATATTTTAAGTCAGTTCAAATGGATCTTGGTCAGTTAAACATGGTAAGTTTAATTCCAATAACTTTAGATATGGTCCAGAAAATTTAATTATTTTGTGCTTACTTAAACTGTTTGGTTAGTGAACCGATATATGTATATATATTATATATATTTTATATATTATATATATATCTATATATATATAATTATATATATTATTACAGTAAAGACTATCTATTACATTTTCATGGGTATTTTTTTAGTATTTTGATGTCCGTATTGTCTCAGTTGATATTATAGTCCCACGAACTTTTGTACTACAAGTCCATGTAATTTTAAAGTAAATACAGAGAATTAACAAATACTATTTGATTTTCAGGCTACATCGGCAATCATTATTGCCTTGATAAGCACTCTTCAATTTAAAGCTGCAATCTCAGCAGCTATCAACTATGAGCCCATTAAAATCATTGTCAATGAAAATTTTAACGCGCAAGCTGGTCAAGCCTCCACGGAATTTGAATCTCTTGAACCTGGCGTTATTCATCAAGGTGCAAACTTTTACTTCAAGCCAAAGTTTAGTTTACCG
Source organism: Ochropleura leucogaster (assembly GCA_958449745.1). Classification (NCBI taxonomy): domain Eukaryota; kingdom Metazoa; phylum Arthropoda; class Insecta; order Lepidoptera; family Noctuidae; genus Ochropleura; species Ochropleura leucogaster. Next base: position 9,710,762 of record OY288204.1, on the reverse strand, counting down.
TCAAGCTCAATTTCTCATCACATTGAAGCTTTGATGTCCTTGATACAGCAACATCATTCTTGCGCAAAAGATTCTACGAAAGTGGTTTTGAAGAAAGAAACACTGATGGAAGTTCTTATGCCGTTTTTGTTTTCAAAAGAAACGCTGTCGGATATTGTTCTTAAGGAAGAAAATAATTCAGAAATCGTCAATGCCGAACCGATTTTAATTACTCAGGAGCCTAAACTAGCCATTCCAGATCTTGAAATGCCGCTACTATCATTTAACGGCATCCCTAACATTGTGGAAGAGGAAGTAATAAACGAAGAATCGGTAATACTGGAGGAGCCAAAAAGTGCATTAAATGAAGTAAGGCCAAAACCTGCCACTCCTGAACTTCCTATACTTCCAGTTCCAATGTTACCTCCACTCTCAACAAACAATATCCATATTGTCGAGGAAGTTAAAGTTGAAGAACCAACAGCATTGCCAATGCCCGAGTCAATCGTTTTCGACATTAAGCCTAAAACAGAGGCCTCAGAACTTCTTATCATCCCTGAAGCACCGAAGCTACAGCCATTATCATTTGACGGCTTTCCTGCCACTGTTAAAGAAGAAGTGAAAAAAGAAGAGTCGGTATTATTGGAAAAGTCAACAAGTTTATTTTCAGAACCAGCCATTATTGAAGTTGAACCTCAACTTCTAGTGATTCCTGAAGCTCCGAATCTACCGCCTCTGTCATTGGACGAAATTCCTCAGTTAATTGAAGAGGAATCAAAAATACTGAAGGAGTCACAAGAGCCCACCATAATTGAAATTGAGTCTAAGCCGAGGACTCCTGAATTCCAAATGATTCCTGAAGCACCAGCGTTATCTCCACTTTCGGTAAACGATATCCGCTTTGTTGAAGATGTGAAACTTCAAGAACCAATTACATTGCCATTGCCCGATTCAATGGTTGTCGACATGAAGCCTAAAACAATGGCCCCAGAACTTCTAGTCATTCCTGAAGCACCGATGCTATCGCCATTTTCATTTAACGGTTTTCCTGCTACTGTTAAAGAAGAAGTGAAAAAAGAAGAGTCGATATTATTTGAAAAGTCAACAGGTTTATTTTCAGAGCCAGCCATCATTGAAGTTGAACCTCAACTTCTAATAATTCCAGAAGCTCCGAATCTACCGCCACTGTCACTGGACGACATCCCTCAGTTAATTGAAAAGGAATTGAAAAAAGAGGAATCAAAAACACTGGAGGGGTCACAAGACCCGACCATAATTGAAATTGAGTCTAAACCGGCTACTCCTGACTTTCAAATGATTCCTGAAGCACCGGTGTTACCTCCACTTTCGGCAAACGATATCCGTTTTGTTGAAGAAATGAAAATTCAAGAACCAATTACATTGCCAATGCCTGAGTCAATCGTTGTCGATATTGAGCCTAAAACAGTGACCTCAAGACTTCTTGTCATCCCTGAAGCGCCGAAGCTACAGCCACTATCATTTGATGGCTTTCCTGCTACTGTTAAAGAAGAAGTCAAAAAAGAAGAGTCAGTATTACTAGAAAAGTCAACAGGTTTATTTTCAGAACCAGCCATTATTGAAATTGAACCTCAACTTCTAGTAGTTCCTGAAGCTCCGAATCTACCGCAACTGTCACTGGACGACATCCCTCAGTTAATTGAATATGAATTGAGAAAAGAGAAATCAAAAATACTAGAGGAGTCACAAGAGCCGACCATAATTGAAATTAAGTCTAAGCCGGCTTCTCCTGAATTTCAAGTTATTCCTGATGCACCGGTGTTACCTCCACTTTCGGAAAACGATATCCGCATTGATGAAGAAGTGAAAATTCAAGAACCAATTACATTGCCAATGCCTGAGTCAATCGTTGTCGACATTGAGTCTAAAACAGTGACCTCAGGACTTCTTGTCATCCCTGAAGCACCGAAGCTACAGTCATTATCATTTGACGGCTTTCCTGCCACTGTTAAAGAAGAAGTAAAAAAAGAAGAGTCGGTATTATTGGAAAAGTCAACAGGTTTATTTTCAGAACCAGCCATTATTGAAGTTGAACCTAAACTTCTAGTGATTCCTGAAGCTTCGAATCTACAGCCACTGTCATTGGACGAAATTCCTCAGTTAATTGAAAAGGAATTGAAAAAAGAAAAATCAAAAATACTAGAAGAGTCACAAGACCCGACCATAATTGAAATTGAGTCTAAACCGGCTACTCCTGACTTTCAAATGATTCCTGAAGCACCGGTGTTACCTCCACTTTCGGCAAACGATATCCGTTTTGTTGAAGAAGTGAAAATTCAAGAACCAATTTCATTGCCAAAGCCCGAGTCAATCGTTGTCGACATTGAGTCTAAAACAGTGACCTCAGGACTTCTTGTCATCCCTGAAGCACCGAAGCTACAGTCATTATCATTTGACGGCTTTCCTGCCACTGTTAAAGAAGAAGTAAAAAAAGAAGAGTCGGTATTATTGGAAAAGTCAACAGGTTTATTTTCAGAACCAGCCATTATTGAAGTTGAACCTAAACTTCTAGTGATTCCTGAAGCTCCGAATCTACAGCCACTGTCATTGGACGAAATTCCTCAGTTAATTGAAAAGGAATTGAAAAAAGAAAAATCAAAAATACTAGAAGAGTCACAAGACCCGACCATAATTGAAATTGAGTCTAAACCGGCTACTCCTGACTTTCAAATGATTCCTGAAGCACCGGTGTTACCTCCACTTTCGGCAAACGATATCCGTTTTGTTGAAGAAGTGAAAATTCAAGAACCAATTTCATTGCCAAAGCCCGAGTCAATCGTTATCGACTTTAAGCCTAAAACAGTGGCCCCAGAACTCCTTGTCATCCCTGAAGCGCCGAAGCTACAGCCATTATCATTTGACGGCTTTCCTGCCACTGTTAAAGAAGACGTGAAAAAAGAAGAATCGGTATTATTGGAAAAGTCAACAGGTTTATTTTTAGAACCAGCCATTATTGAAGTTAAACCTAAACTTGTAGTGATTCCTGAAGCTCCGAATCTACCGCCACTGTCATTAGACGAAATTCCTCAGTTAATTGAAAAGGAATTGAAAAAAGAAAAATCAAAAATACTAGAAGAGTCACAAGACCCGACCATAATTGAAATTGAGTCTAAACCGACTACTCCTGACTTTCAAATGATTCCTGAAGCACCGGTGTTACCTCCACTTTCGGCAAACGATATCCGTTTTGTTGAAGAAGTAAAAATTCAAGAACCAATTTCATTGCCAAAGCCCGAGTCAATCGTTATCGACTTTAAGCCTCAGGCCCCAGAACTCCTTGTCATCCCTGAAGCGCCGAAACTACAGCCATTATCATTTGACGGCTTTCCTGCCACTGTTAAAGAAGACGTGAAAAAAGAAAAGTCGGTATTATTGGAAAAGACAACAGGTTTCTTTTCAGAACCAGCTTTTATTGAAGTTGAACCTCAACTTCTTGTAATTCCTAAAGCCCCGAATCTACCTCCACTGTCATTGGACGACATCCCTCAGTTAATAGAAAAGGAATTGAAAAAAGAGGAATCAAAAATACTGGAAGAGTTACAAGAGTCGACCATAATTGAAATTGAGTCTAAGCCTGAATTTCAAATGATTCCTAAAGCACCAGTGTTACCTCCACTTTCGGCAGTTGAAGAAGTGAAAATTCAAGAACCAATAACACTTCCAATACCCGAGTCAATGTTTGTCGACATTTTTGAAGAAAAAAATAAAAAAGAAGAATCACTACTACTGGAGAAGTCACAAGAGCCAATTATAATTGAAATTGAGCCTAAATTTGCTACTCCTAAATTTCAAGTTATTCCTGAAGCACCGGTTTTGCCGCCACTGTCATATAACGGCATTCCTGCTACTGTTAGAGAGGAAATCAAAAAAGAAGAGTTAATGTCTTTGTAAGCGTTAACTTATATTTCACAAGAAGACTATCATTGAAGTTGAGCCTAAACTTGTAGTAATTTTAGAAGCTCCAGCTTTTATTACCCCCATTGTTGTTATTGAAGTAGTTATATCAGAATAGCAACGCTTCAGGAATCCGAAATAACTAACTCATACATATGTGATAGAAATTTCTCAACCAAATGCAGAAAATGTCGTAGGAATCAAGGAAACATTACCTACTAAAATTATTTGAAAGTCTTAAAGTAATCTAGGAGTATTAAGTTATATATCCGTTCTTATGTTCCAAAGGGACCCAGTTATTTATAACATTATTTGTAGAGGAAGTTTCAAAATATAAAAGTTTGATGATGATTTTAAAGTTTTTATTTATTTTTCATGAAACCCAAACCCGACAGTAAATTACACTGCTCTTCTATATAAAATACAATTATTTTTTACTCATTTCGTGAAGTAAAGGACAAAGACACTGGTTTATCTGGTTTATTTATTAGGAGAGTTTGAATTCCAAGTTCTCCGCCCATCCATTTTATGCTAAATTCACGAATCAGCTGAAATACAAAAGATATATTTATTATCCGGAGTAGATACTTTTAAATATCTTTTTATGAATACGAACAGAATTATTTACCCTTATCAGAATGATGCCTATATTTTGCTCAGCTAATCTTCTTGCTATGCAAGATCGGGGCCCAAAACCGAATGGCAAACTAAGAAAAGGATGAATGTTTTCATAACTCTCAGAGCCCCGTAACCAGCGTTCGGGTTTGAATTTTAATGGATCTTTCACATACTGCGGCAGTCGACAAGCTAGCATATTTTGCATAACTATAACAGTCTGAAAAAAGATACAATAATTTGAGTTATAAAATTCGTCATTTAAATCTACATTTCGATACGCGTACTTACTCCTTCCGGGATTAGGTAATCTCTCAATATGATCTCTTTTTGAGTTAAACGACCCACTCCAATTGAGACAGGATTCAATCGCAGACTTTCTTTGATACAACTTTTTACATAAACAGCTTTTGTTATGATATCGGGAGTTATTTTAGCATCCTTCGTAGGAAGAAGTGTAATAATCTCGTTAAACATTTTCTGCTGAACTTCAGGATTTCGACTGATATGGTATAAAGCAAAACTTATTGAATAGGCGGTCTAAAATCAAACAAAATGAAAAGTTAATTATCGTTATTTAGTATTGGTAAAAGATCATCGTTAATTGAATACATCATTACCGTGTCAATAGCAGCCATTAGTATATCAACCATCATTCCCAGCACGTCCTTTAAATCGAGGTTCGGTTGTTTCAGAAAATATCCCAGTAAAGAGTTGTCGTCATCGTCAGCGTGTTCGAAAAAATGCGCTCTGTCCATTAAGATTTCTGTGGATACTCTATAAGAAAACATAGATTGTAGTGTGAAAAGCAGGTAGATAAGACATAGTGCCGGGCCAACGATTTTACTTACTTTTCTAAATATTCCTGTGAATCAGCAAGTTTCTTATAAAGAGGAGTTTTTAACAGCTTCCAAAGAAATCCTTGATCTAGTTTCATAATCCCACTATTAGATCCGAATGCAGCATCAATAGTTTTACTGCTTCTTGAATTTGGGTCTTGCTCTTGTGGTGAGAAGCTTTGAAAGCGTTCATTGAACGCTACGATTCCTATAACTGAAACACACAATAAATACTGTCATCGTTTTCATCATGCTACATCAAATATTTGTCTTTTTTATTTCCACTAATACCTTCTAAGTTCAATCTATTCAAATACGGCAAAAAGTCTTCAGTATGCGAGATGTTCCTCTCTTTAATCCATTGTACAAATTCTGTTATGACGTCGTCTGTTCGTTTAACATGATTTTTTACACTCTGAGGACTAGTAAAATTTTTTTGGAATGTACTTCTGAGTCTCCACCATTCCGGACCATTCCTGTAAAGTATAAAATGAAGAAACGTGATTCTGGCCTTAATTTTAAACGATCGGTGAGGAACATGGATTGCTGAACACAAACTTGCTTTGCTCTTATCAGATCCTACGACGTGACATAACGACTTGAATTTGTACTTTAGCACCGACATATGACAAGAGATCTTCACTGGACCACACTACACAAAGTAAACGTATGGCATTACCTCTAGCTATAGACAGCGACTTCGCCTGTTTGAATTTCGGATTTTACCATATATGTCCCAACACTGCAGTCCCTATGTAAGAGGTCCACTAGTTCATAGCATTTGATTTCGATTTATTTATAAACATAATACCAAAAACTCCCTAACGTTATACTGGGTGGAGGCAGATCGACACACAAAATGACGGTTACCATGATTTAGCACATGCATCTAAAACCCCTAACAATAAAAAATTTCGTCAGCTAGGAAAATATGATGTTTCCTACAAAACTGCAACCAGTTATTGTAGAAATGCACGTAAGTATTTTTTAAGGAATCACTTCAAAATTTCTTCAATCAAACAAAGACTATGACTCTCGATGTTCAGTAGGAACATGGCCGAAGCTGCCCTACAATATTTTGTTCTACTTATCCCGCATCCAACCTGAAAATCTCCGTAATTCCACTGCCTTTTTCCCAATTTATTTGTTTCGACGCATTAATCTTCTTCCATAGTTGCATACTTATCATTTCAGCAATTCTGTCTAGCCATATCATCCTTCACACAGTCAATCCATCGTTTTTTTGGCTTCCTCTGCTCTTATAATAGTTTGAGGGTGGGAACTCTGAACCAGTCACCTTTTTAAGCCATCGGTCCATCTAGCTGGAGAGCGTCGCACAGTATGCTTGCGATTTGCGGACACTACGCTCGGACTCGTTGGCACATCATTAGTATCCTATATAATTAACTCTTTAGCCTAGTAAGGAGATTTAATTAACAATTCGGGAGTGTCTTTTTTTGGAATCTAAATACATATGTGCCTGGTTGATGGCAATAGCGCACCGCCTATGGCGAAATATGGGCATACTATTAGGTATATTTTTACATAACCTTTTGAGGATAACAGGCGCGATGTAGTGTTTAGAAATTAAAATACTTTACGTAGCAAGCAATCCACCGGTGTTATAGACATGCGGTTTGTTTAGTCGGTAGTAGTGCATAGCGACATGGCTCCTCCTCGCTGGATATCGATGATCCTGCCGGAACACCGCTTTTATGTCCTCAGGGTCGTATACATGGAGTAGCCTGACTCCGGGAGCTTCGCGGACTAGGCTGCCGTATCGTCGCCAGTTAAGCCAAGAATTTTTGTCTAGTGCCTCTGCATTGTAGTCACCTGAAAGATTGTTCTCGAATAAGGACGACGAACTGCTTTCCGAAAGGTAATGAAATGTAAGAAATGAAAATGAAGGTAAATGTAAGAGAAAGCTCTCATAATAACGCTTGGTTAGATTTTCAACGCTTAGCTCACCCACGAGTATTGAAATTCCAGTCTAATTTAGGCATTGGTTTAAGTGTCGCTTAATGTTAAGTGAAACAGGCATACGTAACTGGTTTACTACACAATAAGAGCAGACAAAACTACTTACCAATAAAAGGCGCGTATTTATACATGGTTCCAACAACTGGATAACACTTAGGTCCCGGGATCTCTTCGAACTTCCTTACAGGACCTCTTTCATTATGTACCTCTTTATTCTCCCCACTATACGCTACATTTGATACAAATCGCACTCTTATTCTATTACAGGCGAACATTTTAGATAACTTCAACATGATTCCACAAGATGCCTATAACGTGCAACCCGAGCGCAAGGCGTCACTGAGCGAAATCATCGAATTACAAAAAGATCCCGTCCTCACAAAATTATGCACATAACATAAACAAAAGAACTTCATGCGACTCTGCTCATGTTGTCTACCTGGAGAAATATGTAAATAATTAGCTACCTACCTACCGTACCTGACCGAATGAATAAAGTTGCGTATCCAGTAAGGAGATGGGACGGTCAACAACAAAACGCTTCCCATTTCAAAATCATAATCATTGAGTAAAATAAAAGTTGACTACAGGAAATAAATAATTATGGTAATACAAACTTATCTTCATTGGCGGCGCGGCGGCCGGCGGCGCAAGACCTAAATTTCATGAGGGCGAGACTAATTACCTATGCGAGGCCAAGATGACGCAAAAAGATGAACATACATTTTATTTATTAGGCATAAGTATACGAAATAAAATATTTTGATTACGATTGTTTTTTTTTTGTTCAAGTAAATACAGATAAGAGTAAAAAGTTAGTAGTTATTGGCACTGTTAGACACTGTTTGATATTTTAAACCATAGTTAGTCCTAATATGGCTCTGTATCATTATGTTTGAGGCACCTTTGAACCCGAGAAACATCAGGGACTCTAGAAAGTGAGTTTGTTTGTTTGTGACCTCTTCACGCCTAAATTTTCAAACCTCTCTTGATGAATTCAGACGACGTTTATTTAAACCTCTCCAGGGTCCCAACTATCTCTTTACATACCAAGAGATAGTTGTGACCCTGGAGATGGACATAGGCTATTTTTTTAAAAAAAGGGAGAAAAGGAGGAGAAAGAGGGAAGAAAAGGGGAGAGAAAAATATATTTTTTCGATCATCACGCGGGTTAAAATTAGCGTTAGTCCAAAGTTACTATGCCATGCGGTCGAAGTCGCGGGTGGAAGTTAAGCGCAATACACACTGAGCACGCTGGGCCGCCGACAAAGCCCGACGACACAACGCGGCGGGCTGTATGAAAAGAATCATGTCTGCAACATGGCCCGCGCGTGTTGCCCGCCGACATGTTGGCGGCTTGGGTAAGCCTGCGCTCAGTTGCCCGGCGACGCTCGAACTGTAGTGCTGACAGCCAAATAAATTTCTCATCTCAAGCCGCCGACATGCCGCCGACCAAATATTCCGACTTGTATTAAGTGAAGCCGCCAACTAGATCGCCGATAAAAAGTTGCCGACATATGTCGGCGTCCCGGTGGGTTCAATGTGTATTGCGCTTTAGCCCCACATAAAGTTCACACGGAAATAGTTTCAGTTTAGTTTGGAGCCAGATAAACAAAAGGGTTCTATAGCTTTTTGCTTATGTCAATAAAAACTGGCATGACGATACCAAGCATAGAATTAAATTAAGTGATAAAAGTTTACATCCCACTGGTGTAAGTTTATGTTTTCAACTCTTTGAAGTTTACTCTTTGACCAACTGTCAACGACATCTGTCAGGCCTGTCACTTACTAATGTTTTGTTTTAGAGGTTATATTATATTTATTATATATATTTACTTACGATTTTAAGCTATCCCAACAAGGTAATACTCCCGAAAGAGTTAAATATTATTTGTTGAAAAATGTGTGTCATTTTTAATGGTGTTTGTTTATTTTATTTTTAGGTACAGACAGATAGTGTAAAAATAACCTAGTGTCAGCTGATCCAGTGTAAAGTATCCAGTGAGATTTATTATTAAAAAAATAACTTACTGGTATCTATTTTAAGGACCAAATACGCAGAAAGTATCATGAATATCTTAAAGCGATTAGTCTGTTCTCAATTAGTGAATAAAGTAAGTAAACAATCTGTTTTTAAACCAAGAGGCTACAGCGACCGCCGACAGCCCAATATAAATATACTTGGTATTGAAACTTCATGTGACGATACTGGCTGTGCTATCATTAATTCAAATGGAAAACTATTGTCAGAAGTTTGTCACTCCCAAAATCTAATGCATTTAAGAAATGGTGGAATCATACCAGATATTGCACAGGACCTTCACCGAGCTCACATTGAACCCACAGTAAACAAAACTTTACAGGAAGCTAAATTAACAATGGAAGATATCTCAGCTATTGCTGTTACATTGAAGCCAGGACTACCACTCAGTCTTGCTATAGGTATGAAATATGCTAAACATTTGGGACGACGTTATAATAAACCATTAATCCCAATACACCACATGCAAGCACATGCACTAGTGGCAAGAATGCATCATGATATATCATTTCCATTCCTAGTTCTTTTAATATCTGGAGGACATTGTTTACTTGCTGTTGTTCAAGATGTTGATCACTTTCAATTGCTAGGAGAAAGTATGGATTGTGCTCCTGGAGAAATTTTTGATAAAGTTGCTAGAAGAATGAAGTTAAGGAATGTACCTGAGTATTCCCAGATATGTGGGGGTCAAGCTGTGGAAGCAGCAGCTTCTAAAGCTACAAATCCCCATATGTTCAAACTACCGTTACCATTGTCTGAATATAAAGATTGTAATTTCAGTTTCAATGGGTTGAAAACTTCAGTTATGTTCCATTTACACAAAAAGGAACTAGAACACGAAACTGTAGCCCATGAATTAATACCAGAAGTTAATGATTTATGTGCTGCTATGTTGATGGCATCTACCAGACACCTGGTTCATAGAACACAGAGAGCTATGGAATTTTGTAAAGAAAATAATCTTATACCAGAAAGCAGACAACAGCTAGTTGTATCTGGTGGAGTGGCGTGTAACAATTATATCTTTAGTGCTTTACAAATGTTATGCAATGAAACTAGTTATAATATTTATAGGCCTTATCCTAAATTATGTACAGATAATGGAGTTATGATAGCTTGGAATGGCTTGGAGAAGTGGAGAAAACATCTAGATATAATACCAGTCACTGATTTTAGTACTTTAGATTTAGAAGCATCTAGTCCTTTAGGAGAAAGTTTAATTGATCAAGTTAGAGCAGCTAAATTATCTACCAAATTGATGAAAATAAAAACATGCATTTAATTTTACTCAACTTATTTTTAATCAACCTAGTCCATCTAAAATCTTTTAGTAGCAGTAGTTTTTTTTATAAGCTAGCTAAGAGAATTTTAAAACAAGCCAACAATTTTATACTGTAATAAAGAGATAGGTGCTCTCTTTTAGTAAGTTTGATGACAGTATTAATTGGAAACAAAAAAATAATATAAAATACATTAGTTTTTCTTTTGTAACCTTTTAAAACAACATATCGTCTGTAATTCCTGAAGGGCCCATGTAATAATGGGGTGGGGTCTATGTAAGAGTCCCTATTGCCATCAACTGGGTACAAATCTAGATTTCGCGGCTGCTTCAGAGAAATCTCTGATGGTATAACCCAATAACATTTCCCGGAGGAATCGAACCCAGGAACTCGTGTTCAGCAGTTCTGCTTCTTACGACAGCTAGACCAAGGAAGCATCTTTTGAATGTTTGAGTGGTGGATCGAACTTCTGCCAGATTGAAATCTAAAGTTCTCCACAATGCTGAGAGTAAAGAGTAGAATACTTATACAAGTATCAACTATTGAATCGTATACGAGAAACTTAGTCGATTATCAGTTTTCATACACAAAATTAATTTTAAAACCACTACTAGTTCTACTCTCCGGGTACATGCCCGCCCTTTACTGGTTATTTGATCTGGTTTAATGGCGCTCTGTTATAATTTGGGAGTATTTGGACTGGAATCGAGTTTTAGTTTTGTGCTTATGTTATCAATTTCATTGGTTTATGGTACATCTCTACAGCTGTCACAAATTCATAATGAATGAATGTCACATGCCAATGCCATTTTTGATGTTCGCTTCGGCTTTGATTGCAATCCGTGTTTGCATTTTGCAATCACTTTTGGAGTGCAGTACAAGTCTATAATGAATAAAATTAAAGTATAAATAACTTCGTAAACCATATCAGTTGCCAAATAATGTGCACCGACGTAATCTTACTACCACTGTTCTAGAATAGAGTGCATCTTATTTTGATTTCAGTCCGTAACTAACAAAATGGATTTTCTGGTGAAGATTTACCGGAACGCCCGTCAGCAAATTGCTAATTTGTCTGGATCGGTACCAAAAACTGTTGATCTTCTAAATAAATCAGTGGGAAATGTGAGATTGCCACCTTTTACAAAAGACAATGTACTATACTATTATTTACCATTACAAGGTCTGGTTAGTTACACAACTTTGTCTGTAAGTGTGATGAACCCGCATCTAATGGTCAGGTATGTTAACATCGAATAGGTACTATTTTGAAACTCTAATATACCATATTGAAAAAATTTTTACTTGAGATTACCGTCTATTCTTTTCAGATTGTTCCCACATAGAGATGTCACAGATGTTTTGTTTTTAACTGCTGGCAGTGGTGCTGGACTATGGCTCTGGGCAAGACCACACATGGCTGCAGCGGCCCCCGCTAGGCGCTTTTCATGGGCATTTCTTGGAGGTTGCTTGTGGCCACTGGGTTCAATTTTCGCATGGGCCATCTTAAGAAGTTCAGTTGGTCATAGACCAGTTATAGGCACAGTATTAGGAGTTACTACTGGAGCAATGCTCACTAATATTGCTTTAGATTATTTCCAATATGTAGAACTTATGTTCTGTGGTGAAGTCACATTACCTGATGAGACATACAGTCCTAACAGTGATGATGAAAAGTATGATATTGATATTTAAAAATATTTGTGTTAAATTATTACTTTACTAATTGTAAAATTTGGTTAAAGAATATCTCAGGAGAGCTTTTACTTTGTGTTTGAGACCCAAGGCCATTTTTAGAGCCAGTGCAGTAGGTTACAACTTATCTCTGGCTAACTCAGTGAACTGATTCACAAACTGACCTGGAGTCCTGAGCACATTCTGCATATTTGGTAGTGGTTATGTCTAACTATTTTAAGTTTATGCACCTTTTAGCATGTTGATATTGTATTACTTTTCAAAGTCTGTCTAGTCTTTCACTAAGAGCTTCGAATAAAATATTTAAATATTTTTCTTTGCATTTTAATCTTAACCATTTTCAATCAGTGTCAGACTGAATATTTCCCAACAGTACTTGAGTGAGGTGTTTGATGAATTGTGGTAGAAAATGTGTTGTAAACTATGATCAGCAACAAGTCAATTCACACTCAAAAAATTAAAATCTATCTATTTTAACTCCAAACTAACATATTGTGATCGAATAATCTTAAACTCAACTGAATAATCTTAACTGTATTCTTATTTTAATTACACCCATAGTAAATTTTATATGTCCAAGGCATATAAAATCGTCTTGGCAACTGGTCATAGAATGGTGGTTCAGTTCAGTCAACTTTTTTAATGTCACTGAATATGACAATACCAGCATTTCCTTCAAGTATAAAATTGGGCGCTCGCGCATCAAGCTCCCAGGAGTCACTGAGAATTTCCGCTAGGTGGAAACGTGTCCCAATGCTAGCGATTAGCACTACCATCTAATAACTGTAAGATAGTAGTGACTATATGCAGTCAGTTTGAATAGATGTGCTGAGCAATGAGCGACTGCGTGTCGCACGTGTGGTATTGACCATTAAAAACTGACCAAGACAAATTAAAAAAAAATAGGTTGACTACCATTGACCACCAAAAGCTATACGCCTTGTGAACCGTGATGTCAATTGAAAATTTTATGCTGATGAAACAATGTTATAAATACAAATGCACCGTGCGTCGGCGACGTGCGATGACTTCCTGGCATGTACTAAGCAAGTCTCAGCGATAGTTTTGTCCGCCATGCGTGGGAGGCCGATCGTGTAATTGCTGCCTCGTCGGCGATAGGTCAGGACACCAGGTGCCTCATTCATGAATTATTTTAAGCCTTTTGGAGATAATCATACTTGATAAAGGTTCATGATTGTAAAATAAAACAATAAAATTGTAATTAAACTTTTTTCATAAAAATTTAGTACAATATGGAAATTATGACGTAACATGGTTAATTGTTCTGTGGGGGCTTTGACCACTCCACATTTAGGATCAAGTGATCATAACCGTGCCCGTTCAATGTCTGGATAGCTTTAGCAGCATCAGCACGGAACTTGAAATGAACATACGCAAATCCTTTGCAGTGACCAGTGCTCTGAAAAAAAAAAAAAAAATTTATAATATAAAACCTGTCACACGATTAGTAGCTCATGCTCTTTATCAATAAATCGAGCGTTGGACTCGCTCGTACCCACAACTTTTGCGTACGGCCTGTATCAGAGCGAAAACGAGCGAAAAAAATAAATCCGAACGGTGCAACACGCTGTTACACCTTTCGGACTTTTTGGTAATCATAGACTTGTATGATACCATTCAGTGTTCAACTTTAATTCATTTCATACATAGCTAGTGGGATACATATACCAATGTTAAGAGATACCTAAAGACCACCCCCTTAGCAGCACGAAATTAATGAATAAATTGAAGACTGCACAAGGCAATGATGCGACGGGAAACAATAGCATGCTTAGTGACGCAAAGGCACGCCATAGGTAGCTGAGGAACGCCATATGCTGTTCGCCACATCCCAGGAGCTATCAAGTAAAAATAGAATTGCAAGGTGACATACCTTCTCCTTAGCGAGATACAGCTTCTGTACAGGTCCGAAGCCCTTAACGAGATCGTCAAGATCTGCTTCGACCGCGAAGTTACTAAGGTTGGAGATACGGATGGCTGCGACGTCATCGCGACGGGCACCTGGGGGCTCGCGGCCGGTACCGCGGCCTGCGCCTCCTTCGCGCAAGTACGGCGCCACGTATTTGTTGGTGGGCGTGGCTTTCGAGTCTGTGAAGAAATAAAAATATTTTTTCGTTTAAGTATCAAAATCATGTGATGGCCCATAAGTTAAGGACTCACTTCTCATGCATGAGGTTGTGGGTTTATCTGAGACATCACAGACACCAGTGAAGGCAAACGAGTAATGAGGAAAGGTTTCCTCACTACTTGTTTGCCAAACCATCTAAGCTAGGTAGCTTAGATGGTTTGGCAATTTCAATTGAGTCTTTTGAAATTGTAAACCATCTGCTTGTGCCTTCTCTGTTTGAGAAGAGGCATTTGCCTACTGCACCACCTTTGGTCATACAATGCCAAGGACATAGCAGACAGATGTGTTGTCATTTCACAGACAATGCATATTTGTTTGGTTTATAATTATGACCAAAGTATTCAACATCAACATAGAATGGAGACAAAAAGTTGCACATATCATCAATGTGTGTTTATCTTATTCTTACCGATGCCTGCTGCCTTGGCAGCTTCATTAGCTTTTGTTTGAGCCATTTGTGTGTGCTTGAAAGGACAACTCAAGGTCCAATGGTCTCCCTGGCATGTTCTGCACTTGAAGATCACACTGCTGCTTTGAGGCTGAAATATTATACAAAAATAAGTCACTGGTACAACTTTACCTGTATCAAAGACTAGAAATGCGTAAGCTTTTCCCATGGGTATACATACCTTGAGACCATCCAGTTCACCATCATCAGGGCGCTGGCTTTCCTCTTTGCTGGTAATGAATTGCATGTAAACATCCTCTGCAACATTAGTAGTAGCAGGATTTGGACCAGGTTTGTCATTGGCAGAGTCTCCAAATTTGCCCCAAGTTTTACGCTTGGCAATATCCTAGGACAATTACATATTGGAAACAGTTTTGTCAATATTCTTAGAAGGTACATAAATTAATGTCAAACAGTACACATCTGCCATTAAACTCATAACTATATGTATCTAGGGACTATGACAAGCCGCAGATATCAGCAGTTATAATCTACATTATCTTGGCCATAAAATTTTAAGGTATACCTGATATTGCTTAGTTGTCTTTTGACAACTAATGATCCTACAGGGCCGCTATTTTAAGTGCTGTTTTAAAAAACAATAAGTACATTGGACTTACAACTTATGATCTTCAATTTTAATTTCTTTGAAATAAATTCAATTTTATGCCATCAATGTTTACAATAGAAAGGGAGTTTTTGTCTTGGTAAAGACATTAATGAGGAGGGACCAAGCACATGTGACTAAAAGAGTGATGGATCTGAATGTTAATGGATGGAGAGGGAAAGGAAGGTCATAGGAAAGATGGAATGGATTGTGTTAGGAATGGAAGGTCATAGAAAAGATGGAATGGATTGTGTTAGGAATGATATGAAGGAAAAAGGAGTAAATGATGCTGTAACATCTAACAGGGTAGAATAAAAGAAGAAAACTACTAGTATTGTGCAAACCCCAAACAGAATGGGTTAAGGGCAGGAAAATGATGCTGTCAATGTTTACAAAACAGATAAATCATCACCTTTGATACTACACGCTTTTCAATCTTGTAAGTACGGACAATCTTGACTTTCTTGTTGTCATTGTCATATTTGTATTCTGTGACAATTTTTAATCCATTTTCTACTACTTCGGAAGGTGGTGGTAGAGCTCCCTGGTCGATCTCAACCTCATCAGCCCATGAGGACTGGATTTCGTCAGCTACAGGCATCTGTTAACGTTCATTCAAATATTAGTAACAATTTGTTCCCCATAACAGCTTATAATGTAGAATAATTATGAAGTATATATAAAGAGAATCAGTGAAAAGCTTTCAAAATGTATTTATTGCTGAAAGTTAGCTAAAACTATATTTTCCATGTTCTCTCATTTTGTATGAATAATAATTTATGATCGGACTCGGATATTTTCCTCTACCATTATACATTTGCGTTCTGAGCTTTGTAATCATAATATCATACGTTCGTGGCATAACAATGAATAATTATAGATAGCAACGATATCTGTCCCCACAGAATTAAAAATACAATGAAAAAAGCTGTAAGCAAATACGGTCAGGGCATGCACTGAAATGACGATAGCAGAAAATCACAAAACCTGACTTTTGTTGGTTAGAAAACGTGAATGTATGTAAATAATAATTCTTTCAACATATTTTTTATTTGTTACTTACAGTGTATTTCTGGTAAATAGATCACTTTGTAAAATATTAAAATATTATTTTAAAGTCGTCCAGATTATTGAATTTGACAGAAGAATCTTTAGAGATCCCCTTCAAAAACTTGACTCCCCTCCCCCGCGCAGAACTTACCAATTAATGTTGCTAACGGTAAAAACAAAACATACAGTGCTTACACCACAGAGTACATTGTATATGCTTACACCATTACACCACTGACTGCCTCAGTACCTAACTTGGAGTTTCACGCACCCAGTAACCCTGACCAACTGGCAAGAAAGGTTTAGTCTGATGTGATAGTATTTCACACAGAATCAAGGAAGAAAAATATGTATTATAGAAGATAATTCCTCTTTCTTGTTGAACGTGTTTTAAAATTAAAATCATTTTACCCTACATGCAATTAGAATACTTACTGTTTTGGAAGTCAAATGGGTCATAACACTAAAAAGAACCTGTCATTCTTGCTAACACGCGTGCCGTATTAATATGCAATGCGACTTTTTAAAATTAGATATTCGCATCCTCGATTGATAAAACTGAACAGTGGCTGAAATTATTATGGAGCTCCCGGTCTTTATTCTTAGCACCATAGATATATCGTGTCTCGTATGTTTAAGGCAGATTAAGCATACGAGTAGAGTTATAATAATTTTGAAGATTGTTTCGAGCTTAGAAAGTAGGCTCGAAACATCTTAAAATTATAACAACTAAACTCCTACCTGACAAGACAGAGCGCTGTGGATATTCAAGTTTGTTTGATAATGCTAGTTATAATAATCATTAATGAAAAAATGAGTTTATGGCAGCTATATCGATTCAATTTAAGATTATATATTTCTTTTAACATTGAAAACCAGTAGCATAGTTATCATGTATCCCGTGATCCTGTCCCTATCAAATATTTGTCATAAAAATGGCTAATATCCATTACACAATATTTTGGAAACAGCGAATTTTTTTATAACGTTCTATGAATACTCAATATTCAGCAAGACATCGTAACGGCCCATTTACAACAAAATGATTCATCGTGGCAATCGGAATCCATTATTTTATCAGCGACTTGATACTCGACTTTTCAGAACGATTCCAATCGATTTGCCGCTATGGTACTCATGTCGACTTGTGTCAGTGTAAAATGTATCCAATTGCACGTTTGGCGCAGTGGCTGAGCGATTGACTGCTGCGCTGCGTGTAGCACTTAGCAGGTTCGATTCTCACACGGAACAAATATTTGTATGGCCTGCAAGTAGTTGTTTCGGGTCTGGCTGTTTGTGTATGTGAGTTTAAATGTTTGTGAACGCATCCACGATACAGGAGAAATTCCAAGTGAGGGGCAAAATTAAAAAAAAAAACGCAATTGAACAGGATCCTTAAAAGCCGCGAAATGATGGTGTTTATTAGCTATTCCTGGCTATTCCGATCAAAGTTTTTCTAGTAAAGTTGCAAACAGTCTCACATAAACAAAAAATAAACTATAAATTCAAGTAAACAAGTGAACAGGGTTCTTTATTATATTTGAATTGACAGTTTGCTCATCACTAGTTTTGCCGTATAGGTTTTCTGTGGTTTTTAGTAGTGTAGTGGGTGTAAAGTGGGTGGCGCTGTCTGGCGTAATATTGGCGTGCTGGATTGTTAGTACTTATTTTAGTGACTGTGAACTTTCCGGGCGCAAAACCCTAAAAAATCTCATGTTGTAGTGAGTGTGTTTTATTAACTGGTCTATAAAAGTATTGTTGTTTTGTATTGCGTAAGTTTCATACAGTTTTTTTAATGTTCTCTTTCTATGTAACCATTTAAATGGAATGATGTCAAAACACTGGTTATAAACTTGTTTTCAACCTTATTACCATCGAAGTTCCAAGTAAGCTTTTGAATTTGATAACCGATTGTCTTGTTGGCTCAACTAACTAAACTAGCATTCTAAATTGTAAAATTAATATATTGTTAGAGTTAAATTGTATTTGACACATAGTAATTCAATTATGTTTGCAATCAGAACTAAAGCTATATGCAATAAATTACATCACTGAAAACAAAAATTAAGTAGCGAAACTTTTATTAGTCACAGTTTATATGTTTTTCACAAACTATTTACATATTCAATTTAACATCATCAGCAGTCATTCAGATAATGTTTTTTTTTCAGGTGTCACAGCAAGGATGTTGCGCTTTCTAAGCAGAAGAGGGCGTTCGTCAAGTCAAAACCGCAATAAACAAACCCAGAAGGCATCAAGCAACAAAAATTTGATACAATGCAAAGTACTATTACTTGACGACACAGATTTGTCTATCAACTTATCTAAAAAGGCCAGTGCCAATGACCTTTACGAGCAAGTTTTTTATTCTCTAGATTTGATTGAAAAGGATTATTTTGGACTGCAGTTCACTGATACCCATAATGTTAAACATTGGTTAGATCCAACTAAAACCATTAAAAAGCAAGTCAAAATAGGACCGCCTTACACTTTACGACTCAAAGTAAAATTTTATTCATCCGAGCCGAATAACTTACGGGAAGAATTGACTAGATATCAGTTCTTCCTGCAATTGAAGAAAGATATATTGGAGAGCAAGCTCGAGTGCCCACACTCTACAGCAGTTGAATTGGCTGCATTAGCCCTACAATCTGAGCTAGGAGATTTTGATGAAAATGTTCACACACCTGCAACAGTTTCAGAGTTTAGATTTGTACCAAATCAAACTGAAGAAATGGAGATTGAAATATTAGAAGAGTTTAAGAAGTGCAAGGGCCTAACACCTGCACAAGCTGAAGTTAACTATTTAAACAAAGCAAAGTGGCTTGAAATGTATGGTGTTGATATGCACATTGTGTTAGGTAAAGATGGGTGTGAGTATCACTTGGGATTGACACCTACAGGCATTCTTGTCTTTGAAGGACCTCAAAAAATAGGTTTATTCTTTTGGCCTAAGATTAGTAAGTTGGATTTTAAGAAAAAGAAACTTACTCTTGTTGTGGTTGAGGATGATGACCAAGGACGAGAACAAGAGCATACCTTTGTGTTTAGACTGCACAATGAAAAAGCTTGTAAACATCTTTGGAAATGTGCTGTAGAACATCACACTTTCTTCCGCTTGAGAGCACCAGTGAAAGGTCCCTCTGCACGGCAAAACTTCTTCAGGATGGGTTCTCGGTTCCAATACTCTGGTAAAACTGAATATCAGACCACTCAGCAAAATCGCGCCCGACGTACAGTACAGTTTGAAAGGCGACCTAGTCAACGTTTTGCTCGTCGTCAGAGTCATGTATTGAGGGAACGGGAGAAACAGTGTGTAGTAAAACCAGAAACTGCACCATCTGAGGCAGCTAATGAACTTCCTAGCACGTCGTCTGATCCAACGGCAGTGCTTGTACCCGAAATTGATACTCTGTCAAGAAAAAGTAGTGCTAAATCTCAGAAGTCAACTCTCATTGAAACTGAGTCCAAGCCAGAAATTGGTGAACCTTCAACAAAGAATCTTCTCAATGATGAACCTGCTGAAGAAGTGTTGATGTCAAAAGATGATGCTATTAGTAACAAAGTCCTATTCAAAATGGATAAATCCCTAAATGAGGAAAAGAAGAGCAATCTGACTCAACTGGTGATTAACAAACCTGCTTGTAGCTGTTCGCCAGTTACAGAATCAAACCCACTGAATGATCTCCTTATGAGCTTAGTAAAAGAAAAGCTTAATAATGATGACTCCAAAAATGAAGCAAAGAGAGATCAGTTGGATTCAGCTAGTGACAAAGAAGTCCCAAACAATCAGACGAAATGTTATCTTTCATCAACAAAAGCTCTGCCACCTGGCCAATTGAAATGCAACAACATTTTGAAAGCTAGAGAAAATGAAGTGAAAGTAATAAATGAGTCCACTAACATAAATCTGGCCATACCATCTACCCCTTCACCAAAAATATTGAATGAGCCAACAAATCCTATCAACTCGCAATATGTATCAATTGTAGTCGTCGAGCCACCTCATCATCAGGCAAAATTGGCATCTCCTAAGCCAGTGGAGAAAAAAGAAGATGTGACTCCCAAGGTGCAACCTATATCATCTTTGTCACCTTGGCTTGTGTCTTCTGAGCCCAGCTCACCTTCAGGTATTGGTGAAAAAGAAATTACAATAATTCACCGTAAGTCCGTTATTACAACACAGCTGTAGCTGTAATAGGTAGATTTTAAGAGAGCTGTTATTGTTAAAAAAAAAGAAAAATGACAAAGTAGTGTAATATTGCATGTTTGCTTTTAAAATAATTGAACTATTATGTAGTGCCTTACAAAATCGCCTATTTTAAAACAGCATTTTTTTAAGTAGTTTATTTCTACTTTTAGTTTAAATAAGTAAGCAGTTAGCTCCAATATTTTGCCCACATCGGAACTTCTAAGACTGCATATTTATGCAAAACTATTTTGAAATACTATTTCGCCCTAGGCCGAATTGTTCCGTCCAATATGTGTTATAACCAACTAGTAAAACCTAGGGTTAACTATAGTATGCAAAAAACCCATACATTCTCAAATTAGTACTATGCTGACAAGAATTTTCGCTTTTAAAGTTTCGACGGAAACCTAAAGCGAGATGATGCCTTTATTACCACAATAAAACAATATGGGTCATCAGGTTTCATTCCGCTTGGGTGTACTAAGTAGATATCGATACTTAAATTATGTACCTTATTCAAACTTGAACAATTCCATGTACTTAATTATTGTACTTCGCATTTTAATGTTACATTTGAGAATTTATCTATTCTCATAATAATGAGTCCAAGCTCTAGAGCATAATTATTTTTAAAAGAATTTATTCTTAACAAATTAATACCTTAATATTTTTGTATTTACAGATAAGATAACTATACATTCCTTTTATTTACTTATTATATGTTAAATCGATACAGAATATTTTAAAACATGCAAAAAAAAGAAATGCCTAAATTGATCTCTTTGCTCTTAAGAAGCCTCCGACCTGCCAAGGCCAGCCAATTTGGTATTTTAATGAGGTATGAAGAAGTTAAACTGAAATACGCACTGGTTACAAAAATATTCTGCATAAAATAGTGATAGTACCTATATTTGATATTTGATGCCGTCCTTATTCAATAA
This sequence comes from Ochropleura leucogaster, assembly GCA_958449745.1. Lineage (NCBI taxonomy): Eukaryota > Metazoa > Arthropoda > Insecta > Lepidoptera > Noctuidae > Ochropleura > Ochropleura leucogaster. The sequence continues at coordinate 9,689,013 of OY288204.1, read as the reverse complement.
TTCTGTAACACTAACAACTTATATACTTAGTATTAAGTACAACATATCAGTATTAGGAAATTAAACAACTAGCAAGATAGGTGCCATAGTTTATAAAATTTGCCATTTGAAATCTCTCAGAATCGTATATCAATACAATATTAAAATCATGATAATAATTATGTAATTGATATGAGTATTTTAACTATTCATTATGTACAATAAATAAATATTGCTCTGTGCTAGTTACTTGTTAGCACAGGAAAATAACATAATATTATAGTAAATTAATATTCATGCTGCATTGATTTACATTAATTTAGCATTTACTTCAGTACTTAAACCATAGAATATGTTGTTTGTTTCATTAAAAGAACATTAGGAATTGATCTAATCTTTAATGAATTAATTTGAAAGATGCAGACAGAGAAACAAGTCCAAAAAAGTTTTATTTTATATCCAGTTTTTTTAGTAATATCATTGAAGAACTTTACAGTTAATAGGCATAGGTATTATTTTAATATAATTATGTTGATACTAATATTATAGAGTTTCATATTACAAATATCGTGCCAATTAACGAAAATTGCAAGGTGCTTGGGAACAATACAATGACCGTTAATAATAAATCGAATCTCGATGAATAGTGATCAATTGTTTATCGTTTAATACTTAGTACAAAGCAGTCACAACGCTATGACCAACGATATAGTATTTTTTTTATTAGTAATTGTATCTATCAATATTAATATGATAATGTTACGGCTAACAGACGTAGTGTGACATCTAGCCAAAAGTTAATCCTAGTAGCTAGTGTGGCTACATCTAGGATTAATTTATGGCTGAAAGTCAAAATACGGTTACGTTTAAAGTATGATTATGTCATACTCGAAGTATGGCTACACATTTAGATTTCACTAGCTGAAATTAGGTGTGTGCAGCTCATTACAGTTGTTATAAATGTAACCGCACTTTTGTCCATAGCCGTAATGGACGCAAGCATGTACTGCCTGTTCTTTACTTTAGACATGTGACTGAAAAAGTTTTTATCGTATCCGACTTACATATCAAAATTATGTACCTACCGTACTTAAAAAAGTAATTCTATTAGTCAATATGTATATTATATTATAAATAATTAATTAAATCTTTATTCAGGAACATAAAGGGGTAAAATACAAAAATAATCTTAATTGAACAATGTAGGTCATACAAAGTTGAAAATAATTTCGTAATGAGTTATACCAGTTTTTTTGTTGTACGCAGAAAGAGTGAAAAAGTCAAGCCTACCTTCTTTTTTTAATGTATTGTAGGTAGGTAGGTACCGCGCACTTTTTAATGCGTTTTTGGTGGCGAAAAGTTTGAGAGTAGCTAATTGTTTTCAGCAATTACGCTCGCTTTTGACTATAAGAAAAACATTTCATTTTTCCAACTCTGCTGGGGTCTACTTCTAGTCTCACCAGGTGCAGCTGAATAGCAGTATTTTATATGGAGTCTATCTGACCTCCACAGCACAGTTAGTACGAGGTAATATAATACCCTTTGGTGACACTGGTCGTCAGACTTTCAGGCTGCTGACTACGTGTCTGACTGTCAAAGATCTACAAATGCCGGGACGATTGGCTTAGCGTGCTTTCTGAGGCACGTATGAAATTCTCTATCACTCATTTACGACACGACCTCAGTCTGAACAATGTTTTATTTCAAAAAGAAACGACGAACTGACACATTTAAGTACTTATTTTTCTTAAGGCAATACATCTATTTGATATAATCGTTTAAGTTTATTTAGAAGTAAGACTATTTTTTTATCGGATAGTTAACTTTATATCTATTGTTATTTGCATTATTTTACAATATTATAATATTAATTATTGGATTGTAATAAAATATTTATTTTATTCCATGTCATGAATTTTTTTGTCACCTAACCTACCTACACGTCCCCCTGTGCAACACTCAGTCATTTATAAAAATGCATTTTATTGGGAGAATATTTGGAAATTCAATCCAAAATCACAATGATACTTCGCCCTTTTGTGGAAAACAGTTTAGCAACACATCCGTGACATTATCACACCAACCAAGGACAAAGGTACTTTGCATTATTATTGCAAAAGTGTCAGTATTGCCCCGAATGAGCATAGTTGCAATAGTTTAAAATCAATATGAAAGTAAAAAACTGAATTTTAAGGTACCTTTGTTACTAACACGCTTTTGGCAATTTGGGGTTAAATGACCTAACTATGCAGTCATATTGCAAAAGTACCTATGTGTCCAACCTGACCACCGAATATAAGATTTTCTTAACAACCAATCAAGGGTTTCGGGGTAACAAAAATAGTAGTAAACCATTGGATAGAGTTTTTCAAGGAGAACCAGCCGACACGACTTTCGCCAGTAACATAACTTGTAATTTTTTTTGGCATATTGATGTGTGCTAGCGAACATGTGAATAATCTTTCATAATTAAAATGTGCACCTCCTTATTCATCAGTTTTGTTCATCAAACCTATCAGACAGTTGTGTTGCTGGGTAGTTAGTTCCGCCACTTTTTCTCAGCTAAAACACTTGGAAGTGGCCAAGGGTGGGCGTTTTGGGGAACTGCTTTGTGTAATATATATATAGTCTAGTTCGAATAAATAACTTATGATTTTGATTGGGAACTGAACTGTAGGTCCTCTCTGACAATGAATCGAGTGAAGTCGCCTAAAAAATAAAGGATTGTCCGCTTTTTAGGGTTCTGTACCTCAAAAAGAAATAAAAAACCCTTATAGGATCACTTTGTTGTGCGTCTGTCTGTTTGACAAGATACTTTATCTCGGGAACGCGTGGAGGTATCGAGTTAAAATTAACCATATACTCAAGTATTAGTTGACCCTTTGTGCTGTGAGAAAATCAGCGCTCTAAGTCTACGCAGTGAAAACATGGTTGTTTATGTCGCAAATTTGTATGGAACTCTCGGTGCGCGAGTCTGACTCGCTCTTATGCGGTTTTTTTTGGATGGGAAATACCCTTTTTAAAATAAAATAACATCCCTTGCTAAGTAATGGATTACCACAGACATACGTCTGTGGTAATCCATTACTTAGCAAGAAGGTAAGTACTTACCTAGCGTGTAATACCTATTTGGTATGTTTACGGTTTTGACCGTATGGTTTTGACTGATTTAAATGTTTTTCTATCTTGAAAGTCATGGATTGAATACGTCATACATTCTCAACTGAAGCATTTAAAACTTACGAGAATTACAAATATTGAAAACTAAAATGTTGAAAACTACTGAACAAGTTTCTTCAGTAAAGTCGTCGGAACATTTTGAAAACTTGTTTTCATTCAAGCGTTATTTTATAAACAATTTGGATTCCTACCATGGAAAGTATATGGTAGAGGAAGTATCGAAAATTATTCTCGAAAAAAACATAGCAACGGTAGCTCCTTCACTAACTGTCATAGGGGAAGACGAAGTTTTACCACCTCCTGCGCCTGAACAGCCATATGAAATTATAGGTAAGTACCCAGGTTATAATTATATTGTAGATAATGTCAAAAAATATAACCAAGGCTAAGCTTTTCTTGTAAAATAAGAGAACACTACCTTATTATAAATTCTGTACCCGTGGATCCACCCAGAGGCAGATTTAAATGCCCACAGCGCCCTAGGCTTGAGATACCCCTCTATTTATCATTTTACAAAATTTCTATGAAGGTAGCTTATAGTCTGTAGGACCTTTTCGTGTAAGTTGCCATATAAATAAGCGTTAAAATATGTAAGTATTGCTTGGTACGTCGGATCCCTTTGTGCGTGAGACTGACTCGCGCTTGACCGGCTTCTTTTTCTCATGTTTTTATCTTCTGCGCGCCCTTAGGCACGTGGCCGCTTTGCCTCAGGGATATCCTTCAGGATAATCCGCCGCTGGGTCTACCGATCTACCAAGAGACCTACACTGAACAAGTCGCACTGACTGCCGCCGTTATAACGGTATATTATCACAAAACTAATTGCCAGTTTTGTTTTCTTGTTGCCAAACCGACTAGGTACAGTAACTAACCCAAAAATCAAGAGTATTGATAAAGTAGCCAGGATTGTATCGAGAGAAGAATGTATAATACAAATGCTCACATGCGGCACTGTAATATTGGATGTCAGTTACGATAGAGAAGAGCTTAGAATTGCGATGGAATATATGAAAAGTAAGAAAATTTAGTCTAATTACTTAAGCGAAGCTCGTTAATTGCGCACACCTCCACACTTCTCATCGTCATTCAGAGAAAAGCTTTGGCCAAAACTGCCGCGTCAATGATGATGCCGTTGAGTTCAGACAGATCCCTTTAGGTGTAGGTGGAGTTGTACTTACAAAGAGTAAAACAGTAGATAGAGCATTGTTTGTGTGGATCGGCAGTAACATTTTGCTTCCACCTGCAGCGGCCCATCTATCGTCGTAGTTATAATTTACATTCTGACAGTCTTGCAGCAGCTGCTAGAAAAACAGGCTCCACCACCAACGTCGGACGTAGACGATGCCGCTGCATCAAGCGAGGGTGCTGCCGGGGATTTTAAGAAGCGGTACTTGATTCTTATATCCACAGTTATGACTTGGGCCTGCACTAAGCCATTGGATCCGGTAAGTCCACATACACTTGGGGTACTTCGTAGTTGAGTCCGCTTATACATAGATATTCTAATAGTCTAAGGCCGCGTTCCATGAGCTCGTGCTTTTGCTTAGACATGTTTTAACGCATATCTATATACTTACTAATATTATAAAGCTGAAGAGTTTGTTTGTTTGAACGCGCTAATCTCAGGAAGTACTGGTTCGAATTGAAAAATTCTTTTAGTGTTGGATAGTCCATTTCTTGAGGAAGGCTATATGCTATATAACATCACGCTACGACCAACAGGTGCTGAGCAGCGTGGGTGAAACCGCGAGGAACAGCTAGTATATTATAATTTCATACTTGCGATAGTAACAGGAGTAACGCGTAGGTAGTTAAAGTATGTAGTGTGGGCCGTCTCGTACAGTATATTCACTTCTTTTGCAGGACAATCCTGAAATGCCTTTCATAGAAACTGATTTCCGGAAGAGGAAAACACATCCGAATTATAAGTTGCACTACGATGCTGAAAATGCAGTGATTGGCATTGCCAGAAAATACAGGACGATTATCGGGTACCTACGTTCAACTTCAATATGCTTATCTTTTTCCACTTTACTTTTCAGTATGGTTAATGGCCAGCGGTGTACCCACTTATATGTCTAAAACAGTGCCAAACTGCCCAATTTAGACACTCCGTTTTTTTTTTTTTCGAATGGGGAATCATCATACAAGTTCTCCCGGTCTGGGCGGAGCGTCCATCCATGCATCCATGTTCCTTCTTTTGCCTTTTGTGTTCCGGGCCGCGCTATATCTATCAAACAACAGGCAATCCCAGCAGGCAGTGCCCTGCCTGTCTTCTGCTTTGCGGACAACTCTTTAAGGCGCACGTGGAACACTAACGTGCCGTCGACACGCACGGCCTGTCGTCGCTAGACGGACGGACGGTGGTCACTGTCCACAAACCCGTATCTACGGTGGCAGGGAGTCGTCTCGCGGCTGTGTTGGCTTGAGGTTCTCCGCCTCAAACCTCCGGCCACCTCCTTCACTAGCGTTATATTATGGATTGAACCAGGGCCGGACGCGAAACATCAGCGCCGCTGATCGCCTCTACGAGGAAGGTTTCTGCCTACACAAAATAGTGAGAAGTGGAAGCCTGCAGACTGGTTCTTATTGCACTACGATTACTATGATACTATGTATTTTACACGCGTGCTTTTTCCTCATTTATCGCAGCAAGGGCTTTACTTTTTTTTTATATAATTTTCTCATGACAACAAATAATTCACATTTATTTGGGTTTTCGATTAATAATAATAATTGGTCACTGCTGTTCTCGGCTTCATAACCACTCGCCTAGCGGTTTGGGCTTTATATCCGCCTCGGCCGCAACCGCAATAATAAAATTTCCACATCTCAATCAAAATGTACTTACTATTGTTAACAGAGCTCTGGTAATAGCTGCTGGAGTGACATACGGCGGCAAAGAAGACACGCTCTTCTATTGGTTCCAAAAGGCTTGGGAGTGCGAGCCGGTATTACCTTTACTCGGTCGAGGAAATAATGCAGTTCCTTTAATAAACGTTATGGACTTAGCACAGTAAGTGCCTAATGTGATATTTTTATCATGCGTGAAGTCATGTAGGATTCCTATATAGTCCCAAACACCGCTGCAGTAAGTTCTGTGGCAATGATCACCCTGGTGATGGTTGTTGCATTGCTGATCAACTTGTTGGTAGGAAATATTATATGTGTGACCTTCTTATCTTCGAGTCGAAGAGTTGTTGATATCTACCTAAAATAAACAAATATCCCTTCCAGAATTGTTTACAGCCTGCTTATTGATTTCCCAAGGAAGCTTTACATATTGGCTGTGGAACAGAACGTTGTGAAACAAAGAGAAGTAAGGAACAATGCAGTTTGTTATCTCTCTAACTAGAGTGTGGTATGTAAGTACCTGTGATAATTGCATTCCTGTTGCAGATAGTGAAGCCACTTGGACGCCTAGTTGGCTCTGGAATGTTCAAGTGTATTCCTCCTGAGGACGCTTTTTTGATTCCAGAAATTGATGTAAGAAGCCTGTACTCTCTTTTTTATCTTGTAAATAAAATTGTGTACTAAGTTTAGTAGCCCGAACTGTACCTACTATTAACAATTCTACGTTTCTTCATTATATAGATTATCTAGATTGATTAAACTTAAAAAAGTTTGTCTTTACTTTTTGTAATATCTTATAAAACTTACAGCAAAGAATTTACGATTTGATGACTCTTAATTTGAATATGGAGCCGACATTCATTGTTGAGACACTGGGTATATCGTGGGTGTCTGATTTGCCCTTCGCAGAGAATGTGCCAGCGCTTATGAAGCAATTTAAGAAAGAGAGGGAATTGAAATCTTTTAAAGTAAGTTCATAGTAACAAAAGGTTTTGGTACTTAATTGTTGATTGGTACAAGGTAAACCACCGCTAGACTCACATATTATATAGGTACATAATTATATACGTTCCCACAGATTGTCATCTACGGCGCGCCAATTACCGGAAAAACGACTTTGGCAAAAAGTATTTGTGAAGCATATGGCCTCGTCTACATCTCACCAGAAACCGTGGCTCAAGATTTGGAGACCGAATTAGTTAGTTATAAAATTATGTTTGTTTGGATATGCATCATACACCTTGCAGAATGTCATGGAACACAGATGGCTGTTCATAATACTCTGATAAACTTATCAATAACAATACGTGCCCATTGTAATCGATAGTGTGTCATTTTTTAAATAGCAAAGCGTTCGCTATGACGCAAGGACAAGTTGTTTCGCACTTGGTACTTACCTACATCGTGCACTTTTCATTCGAACTATTTTGGGAACCTGAGCTTATTTTTTTGTATTTATTTGACACAAAACTATGCGTTTTGGAGAGTTTGACCTTGTTTAAATCTGACTGTCAGTGTCTACCTAAAAAAAAACTATCAAGAGAAAAGTATGAGTGCAAGTATGAATGCCGTCAATTATGCAATAGGATAAGTATTTAAGATAATTAAGGTATTAATCAAATCAAAATCTTTATTTCAGACCAAGCGATCCATATAGTGTTAGTATCAACTTAGCCTATGTTATTAAGTGTTGTTGAACTTTCATTGTATATGTACCTGCCTATAGGCAAATATGAGTATAGGTACTACGAGGGTCTATTATACTGGAAATGCTTCTTATGTCCTTGTCATGCGTACCCATCCAAATTTTGGGGAAGTGACGTACGCCAGTAGCATATTACACCTATCACAGATGTGGCGTTTGCGTCATTGGGAGACCGGCGAGATGGCTGCACTAGGCTCTCCTGATTTTGGAGAAGAGGACGATTTCAACAATTTAGATGATGACGAAGCTGAGGATGATGAGGAGGGCGCACGGGAGCAAGCGAGACAAACCTTGGCTATACTGCAGTCGGGTCGCCAGCTTACCGAAGAAGAAATCACAGGGTAATTTTTGATAACATTTTCTTATTTATATGTATGGTTGTGGCTAAGTATTGTTTTATACAGGGGCTGGGATCGGGTCGGCTAAGGCGGGCTTGCGTAGGTTGGTATGTAAGTAACGAACCATTATCTAATAACAAATTAAAATATTAAACAATTAAACCAATGTGACAAATTTAACATTACATCTTTAAAAGAAAACATTTCACATAGTAATAAAGATTTGAAGGCACCGTCCGGTCACCACCGTCGTGTCGTCGTCGTGTGTTCGATGTGATCGAAATGCTATAACCTGTAGCATGGTTTGTCAGCAGGTCGACCGCAACAGTTTTCGATTTTCCTTTTTAAACACAAATAAATAGTCCTTCTGAGAGTAGTGAATGGTTTTCTATGTAATTAATTATGTTTTCATTTTCATTCATTCATTACTCCAGATCGTTCGAGAAACACAAAGGAAAGTTATAGGTCTATAATTATTCGGGAGTCTTTAGGTTCAGCTTTGTGAATCGGTAGTACGCTATATTCCATTGCTCTGGGAAAACAAATGTAAGTGCAAGCCTCCAGAATAATGTTTTTTTTTTATTTTATTATTTTAATTAGAGATGGTATAACTCCATCTAGATAAGCAACACTGTCATGTTTGAACTTCCTTAAAGTTCGCCTCGTAATTTTTTTGATCAAATGTAAAACATTGGTTAGTTAGTAGACGTCGCAACGCAAACATTGAATAACCGGTTGAGTTAATCGTATTGATATCTGCAGACAATGCTTCTTCAAAAGTTGAATCGTCGCTGTAGTATCCGTTAAGACGAGATTTAATCTGCTGTATTAAAGCACTGATTACAGTAGCCAAGCAATTCCTGAACGGTACTTCAATTTTGACCAAGATATTTTGTCTGGACCTTAAAAGAGACTATGACCTCTGAGTTTGTTTCGGCTGTTTCTTCTCAGAGTAGTCGGATACGAAACACCGGCCTCATCTACACGGGCGTGTAAAAGTGTTTGTGAAAACCTACTTGCAAAATAAACATCATTTATCATTTACCAACCATAGCTACCTACTTCATGATCTGTTACCGCAAATTTTGCAACTACACCTACATAGAGAGTCCTTGTATTTTACCAAAAAAAAGGTTCAAACAACGTTGTTTTCTTGTTTCGATAGAGAATATTCCGGCAGTCAGTTCAATTTAAACGCTCAACACAAGATTAGTAAATGATATTTTAAATTTAACGTTAAATCTACAAACATTTTATTAAAAATATAAAAAGTAATCCAAAAACTGATGCAAAACATTTTTTGAATTGAAACTCTACAGATACTTACGCCAGAAGTTGTTAAGTCGTGATGCTGTCAATAGAGGATGGGTGCTCGACGGGTACCCCATGACTATAGGACAAGCTCAAGCATGTGAGTAGATATTCTAGACAAATAATTGCTGCCCGCTTCACAGACTTGTGTTGCTCGAAAGTTTATTCTCAGTTTACTCTCTCGGCTAAAAAACTAAAAAGTGCCTAAAAGCGCGTTATTGGTATTGTGTATTTTTACGATTGAAAATGCTGATTTGAACCTGAATTTGAAAGATAATAAATAATTATTTGTGTATCTAGTATTTGACAGAGGCGAGGAACCAGATTCTGATTCTGTCAAAGAAGAGCAGGGCGAAGAACCCTTCGATGAAGATACGGATTTGTATAGCAATGTACTCAAAAAAATATTACCAGGTCAGAATTCATTTTCTCTCTTTGCCTCAAAAACGCGAAGTAAGTGCCTAGTCAATGTCTGTTAGGTACTCCTCCCTGCTCCACCCAAAGCGGGTGAAGTTATTTGATGATTTCCCAACCGCAAAAAAGTATCTAGTCCATCCTAATTTGTAATAATGTTTTTGCAGACATTGTAGTATCACTAGATGCTATCGACGATTTTATCTACGACAAAGCTATGCGCCAGCCTGAAGGAACCGATAGATTGGATGAGGAGTCAATACTGAAGCGATTGACTGAATTTCGAGCTGGTGATACCCGGGATAATACACCTCTGAACTTTTTCGACGAATTGGATATACATCCACTAGTAGTACCCGTTAAAGATCATTCAGATTATTCAATGAAGGGTCCTTACGCTGCTGTAGCACTTCGAATGGGGCGTCCATGCCGCTACGGAAAACTACTTGGTCAGTAGCAGTTATACTTAAACTTTGTTTCTCTTGTTTACATCTTAAATATTTCAATATGCTCTATTAAAATGTCTTGTATTCATTCACAGCACTCATTGAAGCTGCTGAAAAGAAAGAAAAAGAAGATGCAGCTACTTTAAAAACTAAAGAAGCAGCTGCTTTAAAGGAAATCGAAGAAAAATTGAAACATGAACGTGAAGAGAAGATGGAATATTGGGTGATTATTGAACTAAAACTAAAAAATACACCTTTGAAATAAAATAGCAAAAATCGTTTTAATGTTTTTTTATAGACTGAATTATACGCTTTGATGCGTGATGAAGAGGAAGCAGCTTTGGCAGTCGCGAGCGAACCCATGCGCAATTACTTGGTGACTCATATCTTCCCGACGCTAACTCCTGCTCTGCTTGAAGTTGCAAAAATACGCCCTGAAGACCCAATAGACTTTCTTGTAAGTAAATTTAGCATATAAATTATAATTAAACGCGGGCGTGTACACTGAATTATTATTACCCTTGCCCACTATTTACCGACTTTCATTAGAGGTTATTGCATCCACGTTTATTTCTCGACTCTGTCTCTTTGTAGACAACACCATACGCTAAAGGATGGAGTAAGTAGGTAGCACCAAGATCCATGTTCGTGTTTGGTAAATATATATTTTATACGTTTTGGAACATCATGCTTCTCCCAGGAGCAATGTTAACAAAAAGATATTTTTGTTCGTGACAAAAAAGGTCCGCATACCAATTTTTAGCTTTCTATCTTGAAAATAGCAGTGCTCCATAGAAACTTCAACCCCACATTTTAGTGAAAGGGGGGAGGGGGGTTAAAAGGAGACAAAAATTATAGTAGCCTATGTCCGTCTCCAGTGTCCAAACTATTTCTGTACCAAAATTCATCCAAATCGGTTTTGCCATTTAGGCATGAAGCCGTAATAAACTCAATTTTGCATTTATAATGTTAAGTAAGGATTTCATGAAAATTTAAATTGTGAATAGCAAAAGAATATCATAAATAAACTTCATAATTAATTCAATTTAAAAAAAAAATCATTTTTTGAGTTCTAAATTAAAAACTATTTTAATTCTTTTATTTAAATATTAAGCTCGTATACACTCAGTACTATATGCTACGGTGCATGTACCTACTACTGTAAGGCTCCGCTTACTTAACAAACAGGTTTCATGGTATATAGACAGATAGTATACATATACACCTATTTTTGTAAATTATAACAAATTAATTTGGATATCGTCAGGGGGAAACAATGTTCAAGTTAAACCCAATTGGTGAGGCGTTGGAAGCAAAATTCGAATTGCACGAGGAAAGGAAAGCGTTGGCGAAAAATTGTGACGAAAAGCCTAAGGAGGCTCATTTTCACGGAAATTATGACACCTTTGGCGATTCATTTAAATAATTTATTTTATTTTTAGTAATTATCTTATTTTTGTACTTTGCGTTTGCATTGATGGCAGCAATCGATGCTAAAACTTAAACCTAAATTTCTATCTATCAATGATTCTTTATTTATCTATAGGTTAATTTTGTACTTAAATTGTATTGTTTTTTATTTACTTTGTTTTATGTTAAACAATGAAACAAAATAGACGTGATATAGTTAATGTTTCTAGCTTTATAATAAAAATTTGAAAGTCTTTGTCTGAGTCATGCTTCCCAAATCTTTTTCGATGTAGGTATGTATTACTGGCCTACCCATAACTTAAAAGCACATCAAGAGATACCTGTGCTCTTTTAGATGTCCATAGACATCGGTAACCATGTAGGTACCACCAAGAAGGTCACCAGTTTTATTGGCCACCCAATAACAAAAACCAGTCCAAATTTATATATCCCATGACTATAGTTAAAAATTCTCAGATAAATTTTATTTGGTGCTTATCAGGCGGAACACCTATTCAAGCTGAATCCAACCGGTAAGATGCTTGAACCGGGATATAATTTTCAAGCGGAAAATTTACTGGGAAAAATAAAAATACTGGACGACGCATTGCAGGATCTTGAACTCGTAATCGAACCACTAATAGATGCTGACAGTGATATAACCCCTGAGCATGCTTATGTGATAAATCCTATGAGTAGTCTGTAACAGGAGATATGTCTGTAGTCTCAATATTTTTTTTTTAAGTTAAAATACCATACAATTTAGTTGATTTCAGAATTAGGCCGGGCGCTCTTTGAATGTGATTTGTTTTTTCAAGTACTATGGGAGGGTGCAGACTGGGTGCGAGTGAGTCGTATACATACGTATGTATACGACTAACTCGTGTAACAAACGTGTGTAGTTGTAGTTCTGACGTCACTAAAAAAACCGAACAAGTTGGGATTTAAACACGACATATTAGCGACACGGTGCCCGTCGCAGCCTCCGAGGTATAAGAGATTTATCTTAAAGATATAGTACGTCTTATTCAACGCACTTCGAATAGATCTTCTCGAGTGCGTTATTGTCGGAAAACTGCTTTTATAACGTTTTCATACGACCAAGATAAAACTTTTATAAACGATAAAAAATCGTGTCCAGTATGCGCTCGACCTTTTTACTTGTATAATTTGATTTAAAGCTACGTATTCACTGGGCAATGTACTTGAAGTTTGGTTCAGCATATTCCTTTTTTGTGTTAAAAACATGTTGTTGGCAACATGCTTTTGTTTTGATTTCATGTATTAAACTGTGTTTCCAACAAATACATGGCTTTAGGTGGAAACACTAAGGTAGCCCACACATTTTTTTTGGAAATCAGTGTATTCCCGGCCGTAACACGTACCTATGTATTGACATAATTCAGTTTTTCACCCTAAAAATGAGATTTTAAGAATATTATTTTGTTTCAAATATGAATAAATCTCATCTTGAGCTCTAAACTCATCACTTCAATGTTCGTTTTTCAATTATTAAAATGAATCACATCCTATTTATCTAAGAGGTTACGAGGTGAAAGATCATTGAAATACGCAAGAAAAACATTTTCGGATAAAGATTTAGTTTTCCTACTGATTTTCCACTGCACAAATTACACATATGCAAGCTTATATTTTTTCCTTTGAGTTTCGCGGTATCAAATTTTCAACCACTAATTTAGCTTCATCTTTAATGTCTGGTGGTGTTAAACACATTGCATCGGAAGAATTTTCGCTTTGAGAGCTCATTTTTAGCAAAAAAAGTCAGTAATTAAATCAAAATTTTCGCTGAACCGCGCTTTTGTTACTTCTTTGTTTTTTTTTTATTAATGGTAGTTGGAATTATACAGCCTAATATCGAATAAAATCTTTTTTATTTTTTTTTTATTTTTACCTTTAGACGTACAAACAGCTGTGTTTTAAATTAAATCTTTTTGGAATTGATTTTTTAAAACGTTGAAACGTCAAAATAGCGGCCGGCAAAACATTGCCGGCCTGTTAGAGCGGCCAGCAAAACTTTGCCGGCCGCTCCTTGAAACAGAACGGCAAGGTCGACTTTGCTCAAACAAGGTTGTCAAAATAATGACAACATTACATGCATTTTTGAGTAAGGGTTATTAATTATCAAATCGACGCGGTATCTTGAAGGTGATAGCTGGACAAGCGTGCCTTTCCCTTCAGAAATAACAAACGTGACACATGCACGGATAATTATATTCCGTTTTCATATGCACACTCAAACTAAACAATTCTAGTTTATGCTGATCTCTCATTGTACGGGAAATCTATACAAAGCAAAACCATGTTATACTGGAAATGTACAGCTTGGTGTGTCGCTGTGTGTACGCCTAAGCTTATATTTTAATATCAGGCTATTACCTAAGCTATTAAAACTATCATTTGTTGGTAAGGATAATTGCCACTTTGAATTATTAAAAGCTTTCATCGATAAAACTTAAAATGTACCTATCAGTTTCCATGACACACACATACCTAACTGAACAGCTAATTTACTTCTAGATGTCTGGGTAGTTTGGATTATTAGGGGTCCTTATGAGACCTTATAAAGAAAAAACCCGCAATAACAGTGTGGAAAATGATCTTTAAGGCACTGTACAAAGCAAACACTTCGTAAAACGTCTAGATTTTCGTCGCAAAGTTAGCCGTATCTGTACATGCCACTAGCCAAAAAAAATTACCGTGTATAGTTCAATACATAAATTAAAGAGTTAAACAAAATCAGTTCACAAAAGTGGTGTAGTACCTACTACAAAAAAAAAGACAAAAAAAAAGAAAAAAATGGAAAATAAGAAGATTGTAAATATTCAGCTAAATATAATTTCAGATTGGTATAGGCTCTAAATGACTTTTTTCGTAGATAACTTAAATTTTCAGCACCGAGTTTGCCAAGAAAAAAAACTCTGTCTCTAGGTACCTATTAGGTTCAACAAAGTAGATCGGTAGGTATAGGCGAGAGTCAAATATAAAGGAACCTATTTAAGAAGAAACTTCAGTTACTTACCTTATATCTAACATTAATGGAATTGACCTTTTACAACGGTAATGGATTTAAATATCTATATATAATTGTGTTAGTAGGTATATGGTGGAAATTACGTCCATCATAACATCACGCAATGGCTGATCGATTATTTCGATGTTATCATTGTAGCGTGATTCAGTCAGCTTATTGCCGATCTCGTATGTCCTACACAAAGAGAACAGTTCACTTGAAAATGTGAAAGGACATGAGAGTGTATCCTGAACATAATTTCAAAAATGATAATTCGGGTTCTAAAAAGAACCGGTCGCCTTCAGATGTTAGTGGTATATCGCTGTTGGCTGCAAGTCTACGTCATCAGACGACGGAGTTCTTCAACAATTCAACATTGCATGGGGTTCGATACATTGCTGAAAAAGACAGGCCGTTTTGTGAAAAGTGAGTAATTTCCTTTTTTAAGACCTTTTATACTTTCTATATAAAACTTCTACGAATTCCACTTCAATTGGTTAAAACTGACCTAGATCACGTACAAAACATTGTTTATCTTTGATTCGATAAAATGCTGACAGCGTTTGTTTTTATAGGCTGCCAGCATCGGGTTTATCGAATTGCATAGATAAACACGTGGCAGCTGACTCACCTAGGCGTTCACCTAGTTCCTGTTGTGGGTTGTGGGAGCTAATAGCCTTTTTAAGGATCCGTTGCCAAACGACTGAAACGGAACCCTTTTAGATTCGTCCTGTCCTTCCGTATGCGGGTCATGGAATTGGTTCGCTATACAAAAGAGAAGTAAATTTCCGATTTAAAAATAGGGGAGACTCTCCTTTCACGCCGGGAAATATGACTATCAGGCTTCCTCAAATACGTTTTTTTACTATAGTCATTATTTTGTCAAGATGATTTGTTTGATTCTGTGCTACAGAAGCCTTGGAGTGCATGTCCAGCCCGCAATTGGCCGTTTTTTGTTCTTTACCTGCAGTAGTTTAGAGCCAAGGCCATTTCTGAATTCCTTTTATTTGAAGTGTGTCGTCAGGTACACATTTGACCATATTTAGGTAATTGGTATGTTAGATTTTACCAAGACTGATAAATTGCATCGCCATGTCTTCCTTTACAGGTTTATGTGGTTCAGTTTTACAGCAGTCGGTGCAGTAACCACTTGTATCATCATAGTCAGTTTATGGGAAAAGTTCCAGACTAATCCTACAATCACGGGTAAGAAATTTTGACAAACTTTGAAAAGGAAATAGAGTAGAGTTTCTAATACTTACACATGTTTCAGGTTTGGATACAGACTTTCATAATTGGGATGTACCTTTTCCGGCTGTTACGATATGTGATTTTGAGCCCGTTGATGATGAATTACTGGATGCTTATATAGAAAAGTATGACTATTATTATTATATCTGTATGTTAATTTACTATGTGTGAGTACCTAAAGGAAGACCAAGGAACCAATAATGGGTGGACTGTGTGAACGATGATATTGTATGCATCTGAAGACTTAAAATGAAGGATCTGCCTGCCAAACCTGCATTTTGCAATGACTAAAATGGTGACGATGTTTTTAGTGTTTTTTTTTATTTGGATGATGTTGATGTGAGTTCCTCGTATATTTTTCCAGAATTTGGGGTTCCGAGCCACCGGACAAAGCTGGTGAGATGTTGCGTTGGTTGGCCACTCTCAGCTATCGCTCCATAGAAGAACGAGCTTCGGAATTTCTCTCCGATCCTGCTCTTGTGGGAAAGAGTGATAGCGACGAGCCTGCTCCGGCAAAAAATCCTAAAAGTGCCGTGTTTGAAGTAATAATATTTCTTTTATACGTGAAACAAAGCGACTGAGACTATAATGCTACAATTAAATGTTCCGGTTTGGCTAATACTCTAGCTTAGCGATTACCTTCTGTATTACGTATCGTGTTCGAACACGGGTTCGAAACCTCATGAAAATATATGTGATGATCAAAATTTTAGGTTTACGGTAGGTTTTTTTAACCATTAACAAACCTTAAAGCGTGTTTGTTATGACGGTCGAATGCCCAAAGTATGTGTACCTGCCTACCTGTAAGTAATGCCCGAATCCAAAGTATGTGTACCTGCCCACCTGTGAGTATTTATGTAAAAGCCCAAGTGAACTTCCTATTGTGGTAAAACGTTTAAAAAAATTGATAACTGTAAATCCACAACTACCTAAATAAAGTTGATAGGTAGATAAATGTTGAAATCAATACGAACGAACGACTATACGAATGAGTATTGGATCCAATATGTAAGTTTTATGTTTTCAGATAGTCCGACATTGTGAGTTATTGTTTTACGACTGCGAATGGAAGGGAGATTCCGAAGAGTGTTGCGATGTGCTAATGCCTGTATTCACTGAAATGGGATTCTGTTACGCTTTCAACTCTAAACATGCTGAAAAAGTGTGGCCTTGGTATAAAACGCTTTTTCATCCTACAGTCAGTGGCTCTTCTTACTAGGCCCCTTTACCTCCTTTTTGTAGGGTCAAGTATGCAGGTCACTGACTGTACATCTTTTAGCAAATGCCACAAGGACTTGGTTTTGTAATTTTTGAAACCTTTGTTCCAGGCAATCGCAAACTCAAACTGACCAGTTCAATGAAGCGTTCATCCACGAGACGGATGCTAAATGGTCTTTCATGTTTAACTCTGATCGCAAAAACACCACATTTGACGTGCGTAACAGTCTTTGCTACTATTTTTGTTTTAACCTGTTTTTCCGTTATTACTCATTGAAATAATACGGCATTGCATTGTTACTTTATACATGAAGCGTTTAAGAGCGTATAAAAAAATAATTGCTCCTTTCAGATATTTATTCACTCTACTGAAGAAATGGCTGGTTTAGAGCAAAGCGCTCAGCACTCCTGGGATCGTCGAGTAGAGAAAGTTTCCTTCTCTGTAAAACACACTTACACAACCGAGGACGCCCGTCAGCTGTCCATCCGTCAAAGGAGATGTGTGTTTGCTGACGAACTACGCTTGGAAACCTCAAATATATACACTTATTCGGCTTGTATGAGACAATGCCGTATGCAACGGAGTCGGGCATTTTGCAAATGTGTGCCGCATTTTTATCCACCTTTGAGTACGTTACTTTTAAAATACTTTAAATAAGTAGGGAGGTGACGACAGTATCGATGTCGATGTTGTAAACCTACTTTAATCTAAAGAAACAAATATTCTTATTTCCTGCCGGGGTTGCGGGTTGTGCGAAAGAGATACCGCGGTTCCGGAACATAAAGGGTAAAAAAAGGAACATGGGTGGGTTTTAGTCAGTACGAGTTAGACACTTCTCCCCGCTCCGCCCAGAGCGAGGGAAGTTATTAGGTGAATAAAAAAAATACTTATTTGGTACAGTGTTTTTGTCAATGTATTCAAGATCGTCTCGTTTTTTGTTAGGGGCTGTTCAAGTATTACGTAAGCACTATGGGGGGGCGGGGGGGTCTTTGCTTTGCTTATTTTGGATGACATGGGGGGTAGGGGAGTCTAGATGATGATTACGTCATCGGTAGTTATTTACTTTTTTACAGAATGGCAACCCTCACATTGTCTTAGCTTGAAAACAAAACGCATTTTCGGGGATTCCCGCAAATAATGCGGATGTTTACGAAAAAAAAAAAACAATACAGTAATTGAAAATGTTTACGTAAGCTTGGGGGGAGGGAGTAAGAGCTTTGCTTACTTTTGCTGACAAGGGGGATGGGGGGGGTAAATAATTGTAATAAATCTGCTTACGTAATAGGTACTTGAACGGCCCCTTATGGTTTTTGTTTTTCAAATTGGATAATTTCTTTTTTTTTTGTTAATTGAATATGGAGTCAAATCACGTCTGCGGAGTTGAGAGAGCTGATTTAATTTAAACTTTATATGTATTTTTTCCGATTTTCTTGGCTGAAAGATTTCTAATGTTTCATTTCAGAAGGCTACAAGCAATGCACGATTAGGGAGTTAGGCTGTATTGCAAAACACGCGGCCGCCATAACAGACGTTTCGCGTTGCACCTGCGAACTTGGATGCTCTCACACCGTGTACGAAGTTGAAAAACTCTCTGACGTCGAGTAAGTTTTGGGCCGTTTTACTCAGACTATTGTAAATCTGTGCTATTGTTGTGATTGTGAACATAAGTGACGTTAACCCTATTTGAGTAAATTAATTTAAGTAAGTGGTAAAGTTTTCCTATGCGTCACTACCCCTATTACTACGTCACAGTGATATACTATAAGGACTGATGAGACGCTTTGACGAGACGTAATTTGAGAGAGAGAGATACATCGTCGTCCTACGGGGACGACAATGTATCTCTCTCTCTCTAATTATGTTATGTGCGTTACTGGAGAAAAAATCACGTAGTGTTTCACTTAGTCATTATTATTTTTATATCTCATCGGCAGTTTGAATGGTTGTGCATGTTTCGCTCGTGGGAGGAAACGCACTGTTAGGAGATAACAAAGTACCTACGAGGTATAGTTTTTTCAACTGTAACTAACATAGGTACTCCTAAATTACCGGCCAAGTGCGAGTGTAGACGTAGAGGGTTGATTTTACAGCACAAAGCAACCACAGAGAGGAGTATACGGTTTTAATTTCAACTCGACCCCTCCACGCGTTCCCGAAATAAAGGTTCTTGACATACAGACGGACAACAAAGTGTTCCAATAAGGGTTCCCTTTTTTTCCTTTTGAGGTACGGAATCCTAAAAAATTACGGGCAAATGAGTAAGACTAAGAGGAGTCTCCCAAAATAATGCTCTTTTTTTCAGTTCTACTCGAAGTAGTGAAAACACCCTATTAGAAACGGAGTTCGTGTCATGGCCGATGGTACGCTACAAACGGGAGGTGCTTTTCGGTTGGGTCGACTTGCTGGGTGAGTCAAACTGTAGAATTACAGCTAATTTATATGTATTCGTTTTCCTATTAGCTGTTTTGTAGTAATGGACTTTCCTCTTGTGGTTTTCGTTCACTGTATTAATGCTGATGCAGGCGACTAACGAAATAACGTGCTCCAGGCTCTCCTACAAAAATGTCGCCTGATTTTTGTTTGTGTAAATATGTAAGGTATTTTTACTACTACTTGTCTATAAAAAACACATCACACATTTTAATTCTTTTGATTTTACTTGAAGATAACGTGTTGCTCCGACCCCAAATAGAATGGGACAAGGGCAAGAAAATGTTGATTATGATTTTACATGTTTAAAAAAAACTTTTTCGCTAGCCTACACGGTACCCTATCCAACTACCTTACCTTAAGCGATTCATGTATTTTTCGAAGGCGATTCTATAGAAGTCAAGTAACTAGATAAAACATGAAAAAGTAATATCTCAACAATTTCAGTATCATTCGGAGGTATTGCGGGACTGTTCCTGGGTTTTTCCTTACTTTCTGGTGTGGAGCTCTTGTACTACTTCACGCTGCGAGCATGTTGCGCGGCCGCGAGAGATGGGGAGGTGTTGCGGCAAGAACGAGCGGAAAGACTCGCTAATCCTAAACCTCCGCATGATCTGAGCCTCGTACCTTGGTAAGTGTTTGTGAGACTAGATGATTAGCAGCACCACAACTCGAGGGATTTTTACTACTCGATATTATAAATCACACTTTTGTTACGTAACGGCAGTGCGTCATCTCGTCTTTTGACACAGACAGTAAAAATTAAGGTGTGCTATAAGCTTTTTTTTTTAATGGGAAACCACCAAAGACTCCCGCTCTAGGAGGAACGGAATTGTAGTTAGCATTACATGTGTTGTCCAAATGTTGGAAATAGGGGAACCCTTGTGTGTTTATGTTCGTTACCCCGTTGAATGTAGTTAAATTCCAACGGGGGAACATATGACAAAATGCCACAAGTGTCTTAATTAAGTACCCACGGGCGGGAGCACTTTAATCTTCGTTTTTCTATTCCCACTTCTTTTTTTTTAGGCCTACCTCGCTAAAACTTTATTCATAATTTCGTCGATTTTGGGACATCAACAAACAGGTAAACTGTTTGCAAAGTGTCAATGCATAAGAAACTATGATGCATCATTTGTCGAAACCCAGTTACATAATTCTGTGTTGGTTATAGGTGGAGGCAACCCCCGGCACCCCGCAGCGCCCGTCCCATAGTGGTGCGCACTAAGGACTTACAGCCGCCCGAGTACTCACCGCCTCCTTCATACCCAACTTACTTACCCTAGTGATAAATAACTATACGGAAATCTAGATAATAAATATTATTTTAATGTACTTAATCATAAGTGTTTTTGAATGAAACAGTATTATATTTCAGTTAGTATTTATTCCAATATTTTTGGTCATACATCCATTCTAATGTCGCAATTAGTAAAATTTATATCGAACTACATTATTGTGACAATTGGACACAAAAACAGTCAACAAGTTCCAAAATTCGAGATATATAAACATACATACAGTAAAGTCTAAAAAAACGAACACAATAATGCAGTTCAATAAATAACAAGTGTACAAAAAAATATAAATTCCGAAACATTTTGTGTGATCCATATGTATTCGATACAATTTATTTTTTACAATTTGTTATCTAAGAACCAAGGATACTAAATCATACGCAGCACCAAACGTCTAAGTACTAAACAATTAGGAATGAAATTTCTGACTAATCAAACATAAATATTACTAATATTGCATTCAATAAATTGACTGGCAATCTATTACTCACGCACTTCACTCATTAACGGTAATTACCGAATGAATGAATCATAATACTCTTGCATCGTTCCAAATATCAGATATTAATAATGCTGATTGTATTTTTATCGCAATATTCGTAAATTGAAATTTACAGATGTTTAACTTACCTATTTGCTTACTGTATGGTGGATTACACATTTTATCATAGACGTAAAAATTTAAAATTCTATTCATCCAACAAGATTTAAACCTACAATGCCATTTCCAACTGTCCAAGGAATCTTGGCAACTTTGGCATTATAATACCTTTCAAAACCCATTTTAAAAAGGATCTACTTCTATGTTTAATATTAATATAATACTTCTAGTGTAGCGTACAGCGTATAACTTGCAATATCACTGACGAGATGATAAGTTATATTCATGATTAACCTATGTGAGTTGTATTAAAAGGTGTTGCATACATATATGCGATGCAGCTGCATACTACGTTATCACGTTTAAGTTCTGACCAAACTGACGCGAAACAAGTGCGATTGTTTTAATTAATAAAGCGCCAGTGAACTCCTCCATACAAGTTAGTTGACACAATCGGCGGGAGTGAATTTCGTACCGCATCCCGTACATATTCGCTCCAGTTTGGTCGAAGTTTTAAACAGTATAAGATGTTGCTTTGGTTTGACTAATACATAAATAGGAATGCTGCTCGCTCACTGGATTATTTGACGTGTATCTTACTCTACTTGTCAATACTTTTGTTTGAAATTTATATTACGTTTAATAAATTATACGTATATCATAGGAGAAACCTAGTATATCTATTGAAGAATACAAGTAATACATCTCAAACCATGAAATGGAGTCCTGGGATCGGCGTAAAGAATGGGCGTCAAATTACTAGAATTATATAGGATCAAGTTTTTATTCAAAAACATTCCTCAACATTATCCTAAAATTGTCAGCGCACAAATACGAATAATCTTAAGATTAGTATGGAAATATAAAACATAGATCAATCTTTCTGACATCATTAATAATATTACTTTAAGAGCAGTTTATAAACTAATTGTAACACGGTAAATTAAGGTAGTACGTAAGTTACTTTCATTACAATTTTTGACACGATTTGTGCACGTTTTCATGTATTTTACGATAATAATACAATACAGCAAACTGTTACCATTGTTTGAATCAGAATACCTCTTCAGTAACAATGTTGTTATTAGATGTAAGTAGCATTTTACAACTTACAAGGATTGCGATATCAAGTTAAATAAATAAAATAAAAACTGAGCAAAATCTTTAAGTAATGTATGTGAAGTACGAGCGAAATGCAAAATCACATATTATTTATTTCAAACTTATCGCGCATCCTCAAACATACGTAATTTCAATTCATATTTTTATCTATATTTACAATAATAAAATAAGTAGGATTCAACTTATATTCCTAAATCTATGATTTCATTTAAAAGAACCATTGGCTAATAAATTGATTTCTGTAAATATTACAATGAATAAAAAAATAAGTTAGGGAAACCCATTCGGTTGCATTCTTTTGTGACTATAGATGAAGAAATAATAAGTCAACATTTCTTTTTTGCACTATGAGAAGGGGGAAGTTTTATGAAGAGTTTAATGAACAGTTAGTAAAGGTGTATGCAATGATAATGGAAATATATAGATGGACAAGGATTTTCTGGCGTGTGACCAAAATCGGAACTTACGACGCCATCTTGTTTCAATACAATTTCACACATGTTTACCAACAACGCCCTCTTGTCATTCAAACGTGAATAGATCCATAAATCACTTTACGTATGTGTAAACTATGAGCTTCTGCCACAGTTTTTGTTAACACATCGGCTGACAAGTTTTGTACTGTTGCAGGTATTTAATAAATAACAGGCGACACTTTGAAAAGGTTTTGAAAAGAGTCTGTCAAGCGATTTGGCACTCTTTATCAATTAAGTACTAAAACGTTATACGAGTGATTGGCATTAAAATATTGATTATTAGACCCACAAGTTCCGCTTCGTCCCATTCTTGAATACAATTATTAGTAAATTCGACGAATACCTAGTTTACTTATAAGTTAAAATGTTAGGGGAGGATTGAGATCAATGATAAGTTCGTAGCTTGTCTCACTTCTGTGATAAAGATCATTTCCATCCTCCACTGGTGATGGGGCATGGTTTTTAGGCGGATCGTGAAGTTATTCGAGTGTTTCCCAATCTACACCCGCTGCAAGTACCTTTTCTTATTCGTACGACGTTACTATATATATTTTATAGCTAGTTTAGTTTTAGAATATACGCGTAGCGAATATCTTCGTATATTTTTTAAACTAAACTTATTTTAAGCTTAGACTGACAAAAAATGAATGATGAAATTAATCTTACTTAGAACGCCAATATGAGTGTGTTCAAACTTTAAACACACATTTGGGTCGATTATTTTACTCGCTTCATGTCGCCATCACGTCCATATCCCAATTGGAATGGGAGTCATCATCTTGAAGCAAATCAGGCAATGTCGCTAAAAGGCTGATAAGATGATTAAATCATCTTCAGACACTTCCCTATCCCGAGAGCAACAATAATTGCATTACATTTTTGACTGTTAAAGATATACTTGACAGACTCAGTGAAGGCTGAATTAAGTATCTTTGTCGATAAGTACAAATTAAAATGCCAGAATTACACAACCTATCAAAAACAATAAATAAATAATGTAAAATCAACATAGTATTTCATTAAGTAGATCAATAAAATTGTTTTAAAATAGTCTTCGATATTTTAGTTGCAGCCGTATGTATCTATTGCAATCAGGGAAATAACTACTTTTAAAACAAAATAGTAAAGAAATGCTACGATGATACGTGAATGATATTCAGCGCTGCAAATATCCGAGAATTCGTTTATCACAGCAGATGTCACTTCAATCTTGTCAGAGGGTCGAAACCACATCAGTGCGGCAACGCAAGCAACTGCGGCATTATGCAAGCACAACATAACGTACACGTCATGGACGCGGTTGGAATTATGGCGACGATGCGGTGTTCTCCCCCCTTGTAACAAGATGATCCAACGAAGAAATAGGGTTGAACTAGAACTTGCATGCATTCATTGGCTTTTGTTTTGATAAAAAAGCGTTTTTAAGCTCTCTGCATGCTTTAGTTTTCTCTGAATGGATGTCGACCGCTAGGTACGGCGCAGCGCATATAAGTGAGAATATATTTGTAACTAGTTCAACCCTGACAGCACAGTGGCTGATGAGAAATGCGCCTACGTTCATTACCGAACGGCAATGGATAGTATAATTTTACTAGATTCGGTCTTAAAAATTAAGTAACAGCCAACTAAACCTCCAAGGTAAGATTATTTGCCGACTGATAAAAATAAATATTTTAATTTAGTAACAGAAGGGCCGAGCTGATTGTTCGGCGCCTCTTACACTATCGCTACGGAGTAAAAAGGTAACTATAAAGCGGGATAGTCCCGATGGCATGGAGTAGCGAGCAAATGGATTGCTTACTCACATCATTTGAATTCAGAATCTCAAATAATTTACAATTTCAATAGTGTTGAAGTTGAATTTACAAGTTATGAGAATACACTTAGCATCATGATCGAAATTTATTCAGGATTCTTTTGATTTTCTTTCTATTCATTCGTGATGTATTTAGATTTCATAACGCTCTCAGACCGTTATTTAAGTGGCAGTATATGTAAACTATCTTAGATTGTGTATTCGCGTATTTAAATATATATAATTGTTTGATGATGATAACTAGCTCACGATTTATCACATTGGTTTTTTGGTGAAGCTTTCGAGTAAGCACTTAAATGAATCCAGTGCCTACTCGTAGAGTCCATTAGCTAGCTACTCCGTACCGGTAGTCGAACATGTGCGCGAGTCAGCACAGCTGCGCGTGGTCGGTGTGGTCCCGCGGCCACAGCGGGCTGGCAGCGTCGCGCGGCCACAGCGGGCTGGCAGCGTCGCCCACGGCTTGCTTGTCGCAGCGTCGCCGCACCACACGCGCCAGCCGGTGGAACGTTTCCGGATCTGATAGTGTTGCCTGGAAAGAGAAGATTGAGTCAATTTTAAGGTTATAAAAAAAGTTGAACCTTTGAACCAACCATTAATTAATGCAGGTTAAAACGTCATTGATATTTAAAAAAAAAAAAAAAACAAAGTGGCGGCACTCATGCAGGCCAAATTTTAATATTAAAATCTTCCAACCATGACAAATGGAAAAACCAAGGTGTGGGGGAATGTTTCAATAAAATTGAAAAACAGGGCATGCCTGTGTGAGAAAGTGCCCAACAGCAAAAGATAGTAAATACAGCGTCCTTACCTCAATAGCTATAGCCAATACGAGATGGATAGCAGGTATCAGCAGCTGATAGATGCGGAACTTGGTTTGCTCGAAGTCAGCGGAGTCCATGGGTTCAATCTCCATGAATTCTGCGAGCCACTCCCATGGACACAGCAGGAGTACAGTCACAAAAATAACTTGTGTTACCAGTGTTGTCACCATATAATCTGGAAATATTAAAATAAATTTAGGAAAGAGTCTTGCAGTTTACCAAATTAAGGGTGGCGATCAAATAACTACCAAAGAATTTATATGGAAACGTACTTTGGTCGCGCGAACAACGCACATTTCGAAACGAAAACCATAGATACTACTTTCATTAAGAATGAGCGAGACAATGCTATTTGAATGTCATTGACAATGAAACAAATAAGAAAATATTGTTGGATGTGGTAGGGCGAAATCAAGTGGCTGAAATGCTTCCTTACAATATGATATGCCAGCCTATATAGATCACTGTAGCGGGCTCATCATTGGCCATATTTCATATTGCGAAGCTGGCTTCAGGTGGTACACTGGTCATGTTTTTACAGAATTCACATTTTGTAAATTATAAAAGTGGCATTTTTCTTTCTCTTACGAATATTTAGACTTCCTTATAACTTTCTTTTACGATAACTTGTAACAAAGAACACACAAAGTATTGATGGTAAAAATGTCCAAGATAAGGACACAGGTACTTACAGTTGGTACAGAAACGTTGACGGAAAGGCCAACCTTTAGCATAGACACAGGCCATGATTAAGTACTGGAATGCCGTTATTATGAAGAGGACAGTGTTTTCCCAACATTGCACTTGTTCAACGTCAGGTCCACCTTCAACTGCTTTGAACCTGGAATAAAGATGATCCATATTATCTAGCGTGGCTAGCTCAGGATACGCCTGAGGCACTTCATCATTAATATAGCTGCTTTTGCTACTGATGGCAATAACTTCAAACATAATTGGGTCAAAATTAAACTATGTGAATTCCGAACACAGACAAAGGGGTGACCTAGAGCACAAGACGTGTCAGTTGCGAACATAACTTCAGCGGATACACCTTTACTTCTGAATGTAGGCTTAGGCTTAGGCTGTTTATATCTAGCGGAAGGAAGCTGAGAAGATTCAAGACTTACAATTCTCTTCTGGCCTGATGGTTGCATTTTGATGAATTCTTAGCCCCTTTATTGATATGATAAGTTCAGATCAGATTCAGAGAAGTTTGATAAGATAAGTTGAGGTGTTACGACACCTCGTTGACGAACTTATGCTCGACGTTATTCTTTAGTACCTCAACAATACTTACACATATGTTTGTAATGTACGCAATAAACAATTTGACTTAGATGTATGGGTAAGATAAGTCGTACTGTGAAAGTACGACTGTCAAAGTATCAAACAGAATCGCATCTTACCAAGGTTGAGCATATAGCAGATAAATGGCGGCGATCTGCATGAAGAGCACCAGGAACACCTGCATGACGAGCGGCACGATACTGGACAGCGCCACCAGCGACACGGGCGGCGACGCGCGCGTCAGTGCCGGCCCGGGCGTCGCGCGGCCCAGCGACAGCGCCAGCAGCGTCGTCAGCACCAGGTCGATGTACAGGAACTGGTTGTTGCCGAGGATCGAGTAGAACTGCCACATACAGAACATGCATAAGCTTATCGTACGGTACTCGTCTTCCTTAGAGGGATCCGTCATAATACACCACCAGGTTCAATAAGTCCTTTTCAGCAATATTATTAATAGATATTTTTTATTAGAAACTTTTACTGAAATATTGAGATCACAACTGGAACTGAAATGTTGAGATCAAAACTGGTATGGTAATCTTAAAGTAAGGTAACTTCCAATGGATTTATTTTCTTAAAACTTTGGACATGGGATTTAACTTCCATCAACATCTTCTATGTTCATGTAATTGAAAAAGTATACTTACATTATACAGAATAAGGATTGAGAAGAACTGAATTAGCGAATAAAGAGCCATGTATTTGAAGATAGCGAAAGACGTGCTCAAAGCGCAACGTCCTTCCAAAGCGAGCAGCTTCACGCATTTGATGTTCTGCTCTTGAGATGTGAATGGAGCCGCCACTGGAAGTCAAAGAAAAAATTGTACATAAAAAAATTATTGATTCTTTTTTTTAAAAACCTTGCCCCATACTAGGATTTCTCCTGTATTGTAGATGCGTTTACAAACATTTAAACTCACATACACAAACAGCCAGACCCGGTACAATTATCTGTATGCCATACAAATATTAGTTCCGTGCGGGGATCGAACCCGCGACACGCAGCGCTGAAGTCGATCGCTCAGGTACTGTGCCAACCGTGTCGTCAACACATTATATTAGGACTTTTAGTACTGCAACACTGTACACTAAAAACCTTGAAATTTAAGCTTTATGCTCATATTCCTTCTTATACCTTTATGTTCGGGGGCCACGGTATCTCTTTCGAATAAACCGCAACACCGGTAACATTTCAATGCTTAAAGCCCGGTTGATGTTGAATTATGAATGCCAGAGCTTTTGACTTGATTATGTAAATTTCAACAATCCCTTTGGGCCAAAACTTCTGTCTTTGCTTTGGTCGTACTGGAATTGACTGTATTCTTATGCTTATACTTTCAAACAAAGAGAACAAAGTCTTATGCTTTCAGCTTTCATTTCTAGCCTGGCATCAAACACACAAAGAAAAAATACCCATAACATTGCAACAGCCTATAATTCTTACCTGAGGCGTCAGCTTCAGAGAGTGATATGCCAACATGCGCAGCTTTCAAGGCGCCGCAGTCGTTCGCTCCGTCGCCACACATGCCCACGACAAGATCTTCTCCTTGCAATGCAGTTATCAACTGTGTCTTTTGATCAGGACCGAAACGCCCAAAAACCATGCCTGAAAGAGAAGAAATTATCAGAAATAACGGAGGTATTTAAACAAGAATAGATTACACCATTCAGTTGTAATCACTGGGACAGAACCTTCGAAAAAGTAAGAACAATATAATATAATATTTCTTCAGGTCAACTTTTAACCGACTTCCAAAAAGGGGAAGGTTTTACGTGCGTGAGTATGTGTTTATTTTTAAACTAGCTTCCGCCCGCAACTTTGTCCGCGTGGCATAGGTACTTTGGGCTAACCCTAACTATAATACGCGTGATGATCGAAAAAAATATCTTTCTCTCCCCTTTATCTCATTTCTTTTTGCCTATTTCCTTTTCCAGGGTCCCAACTATTCCTGTACCAAAATTCATCAAAATCGGTTTAACTATTTAGGCGTAAAGAAAGACGTAACAAACAAACAAACTCACCTTCGCTTTTATAATATTAGTAAGGATGTATGCACAGCCTCATGTTCGGAAGTCAGTGACAAAAACTGAATACAAGTTACAAACATCACCACCTTCTGAACCTTTAATTAATTATAGGTTATTTTGGAGAATTATTGGAAATCGGACGCTTTTTCTTTAAAGTGAAAAATTTTATACTAGTTGCATTTTACAAGCGCACGTCTTAACTACAATCTAAAGATAGAGATGCATTTATTTGTATAAGCAAGTGTAACATGATTCATAGGACCTAAACCTATATCATTGACCTACCTCTTTGAAATTGGCAAAATCGTATGATGTATAAATACATCATACGATTTTGCCAATTTCAAAAGTTCAAGTTGTCTTACCTCGAGTCAGTACTACTGGCATCAGTTCCGGATAATGAGTACGAATAACAGCCCAAGTTTTGCCCTCCAAAGCCAACACATATGCATCTATTGGTAGTTTAGGTGGCCCACCTTCGCCAACCACCTGAAATATACGGAAATACATGTAATATTGGTTCTTTGAATATATTAGAGCTTTATAATCTGAACAGACTTTTAACAATGACCCGCATATGTTTAGGACAATTTGACGGCACCGTTGGCGCGGTGGTTAAGTCATCCACTGCTGCGCTGCATATTGCGGGTTCAACAGGCATGACTAACCGTTTAAATTGACGACGGACCTGATGGTTTAGTGGCCCTGACTGCTGAGCCGGAGGTCGTGGGTTCGATTCCATTATTTGAATGAAATTTATTTGCTATGAATGTAGGTACACCATATTTCTGTACCTACATTCATAGCAAATAAATTTCATTTCATTTCATTCCCACCCAGGACAAACTTTGTGTGATGAGCATGATTGTTTGTTCTGTGTCTGGGTGTAATTTATCTATATTTATGTATGTATTTATAAATTATATAAGTATTTATATCAGTTGCCTGGTTACCATAACACAAGCTCTGCTTAGCTTGGGATCAGATAGCCGTGTGTGAGTTGTCCCAAGATGTTTATTAATTAATTATTTATTAATTAATTTCGGTATACTGACTTAATAAAATCGAAAGACCCTGTATTTAGTAAGCCAGGAGTGTTATACACATGCAAATATCCTAACTTAGTCTTTATCTAAAACTCTAAACAGACGTTTCTAGATGTTTTATTAGTAGCGTGTTTATTCTATAAACTTACTTCCATAGTCAAAAGCGGTCGTGAGTCGCTGGACTGCGGCTGGCCCGCACTGATCAGTACAAGTTTCTGGTGTGGCTGCACCATCAGGCACCCACGCGCCACAGACATAGCTGTCATTATATTATCCCCTGTCGAAACAAAATTATTCTTCATGTAATGGCGGAAGAACAAAGTATTAATGATAAAGATTAAATTGAATTTTATTTATTCTGAATTACTTTTTTTATACAATCTGGCACTCCTTATATTTAATAAAGCAGGTTTATTGAGATTTTAATGTGGTTAAAAACCCTTTGGTATAAATCTAAATTAGTTTCTTGAAAAAAGACAAACCTGTGACCATAATCAGTCTCATAGTAGCCTCATGAAGCTCTCTTATCACTTGGGTCGTCTCTGGTTTTAGGCTATTTTGCATGACTAGAAAGCCTAGGAACGCCATATCGCACTCGAGGTGATCTCGCTTGACCCTCTGTGCATCGACCCATTTCATTTTGCGATCGAGTTTCTTTTGTGCTAGACCAATTACTCGGTAACCGTTGGACGTGTACTCGTTGAGAACAGAACTGAAGTTTTCTGGGAGAGTGTCTGGATTGCACATTAAGGCAACCTAGAAAGAAAAATAAAACATTTTGAATTACACAATAGAAGCTTATTATAAAATAATCTATGGCAAGTGATTTTGATTGTTTTTTTTTTGGTATCTAGTACGCCAATAACAGCAGTTTACAGGGATCACATCATAACATACGCGTGACATAGACAAGGTAAGGTTTTTTTTGGCGTTTGGTTGACATTATCATTTTTCATTAACAGGGCGCTGTTGGTAAACATTTCTGGAATTATCTGTGGAAGAGCAGCAACAATGCCATTAAAACGTTTACCTTTTCAGGAGCACCTTTCACGAAATAAACCATCTGTGGTTGCCCAAGTACGTTAGTTATGACGCCCATGGATTGCTGAGCCGATGAGAAGTGGAAGCGGCGTAGCAAACCGACCTGAAACCAGATATTTTTGGTCAATATTTCGATAACGATGCTTTTAATTAATAGATTATTTAGTTCAGCATCATCTCTAAAACTGTCATTTCACAAAACCTACCTCGTATGGAATTTCCATGGTGAAAGGATCAAAGTCATCTAAGTTCTGTGTTTCGTTGGCAGCGGTAACGGGTTTCACAATAACTGGTGTCAGGTTATCGTAACGTGTGTTTTCTGGTCCTGGTTCTTCAAGTATCTGTGAAATAAAACAATCTTTATTAGAAAAAAGATTGGACTTATTTTTTACACACTTGGTCGTAAGATTTGTACGACGTCGACATCGCATCGTAACAATCTACGAGCACGCACGACGCATCGCAGCTTATTTCACACCTATGTTTAGCCGTAGCATATCCATAACTATAATTCATAGGTGGTAAAAACAATACTTATGAAGTACATTTTTTTTTATTAATATGCCACGTATGTTCATACTTTAGGGACATACCACAGATAGATTTAAGACGACACGCGTAAAGATGCGTTTGGGGATAAAAATCAGAATAAAACAATCCTCACATTGATTTTTATGGGTCAACTCATTATGAGGTCATGTGTGATGTAACAGATTTAATGTGTATTCAAATCTGCATTTTATAAATATTGGAATAAAAACTGTTACAATCAAGGACACAGATACTTGAGATAAAATCAAGAGTAACTTGTTGTTATCAGATGCCTACTACAATCAGATAACTGTCATATCAATGTTTAACTGGTTTATTTCCTAGTATACATATACGTTAGTAATGTATTGTGGGAACTAATGACATCATCAATGTTGTTTAAATTATTATGGAACTTTATAAAATTATAATTAAGTTGCTGTCGTAATTATTATGGAATTGGTGATTCACATAATGCAGTTAGTTACCTACAAAATCTTGTATACATATATTCCATAATGATCCTTGTTAATTCATTTAAGGTTGATTTTCTTTAGTATAAAACGGTGTTTCAATAAATTCACTAAAATCTTTACTAAACAACGATTTATTTGCGAATAGTTTCTTCGTCTTATTGCGTGCGTATATATGTACTGGCCAATCGTATTCATTAATACAATTAAATGCAATGTTTTTAAAAAAATATCCATAGGAACTAATTGTTCAATTGTGTAACTTATTTTATAAGACCCAAAAACGGTCGGAAAGAGGTGTGAAAATCGTATACCAGCTGTAAAAGCTGTACAAGCTAGCCAACTACGTATTGGATTCAAACATGGTGACATTACAGAGTGAAAGGCAAAAATAGAAATAAAAACACTTTTTTTGTAATTTCCGACGATGTGTGGCAATTGTTTGCACGTGACTTGCCCTCCTGGTTATAAAAGGCACAATTATAACCAGGAGGATTTCATAATATAAAATATACCGATCAAGTGCTAGTTGGGACTACTAGACCACCGAGGGTTACGTACAAATTTGTATATTGCTAATCATAGTACCAAACATTGCTGTAACGAAAGGATCAACTGTATAGAAGGACAAGCCATTGGAAAATCGTTTTCCCCACACATCAATAGGACGCAGTTAGTTTACCAACTGCAATTTCGTTATCTTAGTTGTTTTAATTTCAACTCGATACTTCTACGCGATCCCGCAACACAGGGTCTTGACAGATAGACGGAAAACAACGTGACCCTATAAGGTTCCATTTTTGTGCTTTAGAGGTTCAGAACTCAAAAAAACTAAAAAAGTATTATGGTATAGCACTCACCCATTGCGTGAACTCAAACATCTTTAGATCCAAGGGATCTCCTTTCAGTTGTCCACCAATACTGGTGAGGGAATGGCAAGACGCCAGCGCTTGTATAAGTGGGCTGGTAGTAGGTAGCCCGCTGACTTCCACCACACACTCCCCGAACTTTTCACCAGAGCGTGATGGTATCACGGAGTGGAAGTCTAAGCCGTCTTCGGTTAGGGTGCCGGTCTGAAACATAGGAATAAGTCTTCTTTAAATAAACGATAGTATTAAATGACCCTTATGATCTTTCAAGACCCTAGTAGGATCTCAAGTTAGGCGGACCATTCCACGAAAAAGGTGACTGGTACAATGGATAACATCCGTCCGCATTTGTTCGTAATTGTCCGGGTATACGCCGTCTGATCGGATATTGACTCTCCTTGGCATTTTAACGAACTATCCCCCGAATACTGAAACGTCACTCAAAATGACGGCTGCTTAACATTTGAGCTTTAAAAAACTTTAGATTTTGTATGGTCAAACGTCACTTCTGAGTCTCTGTTAAACTTAAGTGGGACTTAAATTTTGAGTGACGTTTCAGTATTCGGGGGTATAAGATTTAAGAGATGTTTAATGAAAATAATGATGTTTGTGAATCAAGATGATCGAAGAGTAAATAAAATTTTACTAAACATTCGTAACATCCAAACTAATATTATAAATGTGAAACTCTGTCTGTCTATCTTTCTGTCTGTCTGTTTTACTACTGGAATGAGACAGAGCAATATCCAACAATGCAAGAGGCCTAAACAAAATACAAGTTAACAATATTCACCTTGTCGAAACACATGACTTGGATCTTGCCGCAGACGACGATCCTGGGTGGGGATACGCAGAAGATCTTTTTCTTGCGCAGACGATTTTGACTGGATACTATGCCAGCTGTCATGGCGGCGGGTAGCGCGGGCGGGACCACTATAGTGATGATGTCCAGGGTGCGGAGGACTATTGTTCCTAGCAGACTCTGTGGAAAGAAATTGTATTTTAGAGGTAGGTACTTCAAATGACGAGTGCATGTCAAGTAACTTCATTTGATTATTATGTTTAAACAAAGTTAAAGAAGGTTTAAATAAAAGTATTTATTCAGATTTTTTTTTATTAAAGAAATAATTTGGTCATAGATATATTATGTAACAACTTCTGGTTATTCATTCTAACCCCCGTATACGGAAACGTCACTCAAAATGTGAGGGCTGCTTAAAATTTGAGCAGCTCTTAAACTTATGATTTTGTATGGTCAAACGTCACTTCTGAGGCTCTGTTAAATTTAAGTAGGACGTAAATTTTGAGTGACGTTTCAGTATTCGGGGGTAAGTCAAGCAATCGTTTCCATCGGCTGAGTTGACTGAATTATTAATTGCTTATGAACTATTTTGTTAAAGTATTACAAGATTCAACTTACGCCTCTATCAACATAAAGCCAGATAGAGTAAACCATTCCAATAGCTGCGATGCAGAACATGAATATGACAAACTTGACGGCGTCTTTGTAGAATTGGAACCCAAACGGTTTTGGGAACAGAATACTTTTTAATAGTTCTCCTTTGGCGGTGTAAAAACCGGTGCGTACTACTTTTGCTAAAACCTGCAACAGCAAAAAAACATTATTACGGCTACATTATTTTTTAAACATATTGCATTATATAATATAGATAATGTAATTCTTATTATTTCATTGCCAAAGCCATATATTCACAAGTGTATTAAAAGTAAATACCTGATTGTTGCCATAGAAACGTGTTTGCATAACATGCGTGCCCGCAAATAAGGTATGTCTTTTGTGTCCTTCAGTTGAGTATATTTCAGCGGATGGGCAAGGGGGGCCTTTCATTACTGGCACACTTTCACCTAAAATAGACATTGATATTTTACAAAGCTGTACCTAATATTAACTAAGAACATTTACACGTTAACATATTCATTAAGTAGAAGGACGAAAAAATGTAACGCCCCTCTTTTTCGAATCGGATAGAGCAAGTAAATAGCATTCATGTTACATTCATAAATCAATATTTAACGATTAATATCCATCTAGGCGCGGTCCACGCGACCAATTTTTTAATGACTGCCAACCATCCTGACCTAATTTCTCAATGTCGGAGTCGATTGGAGACTGACTATAGTATTAAAATAACCCTTTAAGAACTCCAGCCAACTAGAATCTGTGACATTCATACGTTCTCTGTATATTTGTGATATTGCTTTGGCATTATACAAGATGCAGTTTTGAATTATCGTCATCATTAAATAATCAATTAAAATACGGTATGTGGGTAATAATATTATTATTAGTATTTCAGAAAGACTGCGCAGGCGCTGTTTAGGGAATAAAATCATCATGTTTGCGTTTATTTGGGTGTCGTTTGTGTGTGAAGATCAAACTAGCCACATGTGATTTGACAGCGATTGTTTTAAAATAATAAGAAAAAAAAACCTACGCATTTTAGTTCGGTCGAAAATCATTAGCATAGTTACCTCCTTGATTTTGACGATCATGAAACACGACAGCTTGTAGATAAATAACGATGAAAGTAATCTATACGAGTTGTTTACATTAATTCATTATGTAATGTGATAATTGTTAAATAATATGGTATATAAACTGTAGTATTACAACTCGTACCTAACACGTGGCTAAATAAATGTGAGTAAACACTAAATACATATCAATAGAATTATATCGAATCATAAACCAATAGGATCTGATTGACTATATCATTTTTAAATAAATGTCAATTTCATATGTTCTATAGCTGGAATGCATGTCTAATTGTGACAAACGTTGGTGGTCGGTTTAAATTGAAATGGGCCCGGTTAGGTCGTGTCTGCCATATTAATTTAGTTGGAGATCGGCCCGGCAACAAATATGATAAGACTTTTATTCATTCGCACAAAAACTCACGCCTGCTCTCATGGGGGTAGACAGAAGCAACAGACAGCCACCTGTTAGACGTTTATTTCTTCATTACAATACCAAAGACTACCTATATTTTTTCTTAAGAGTTATTTATAGAAGAACTCCTTATAGTAAGAAGTCTCTTTACTGTTTTTTGGTAGATCTATCGCTTTATGATGTTTATGTCAACATTCAAAGCAAGTAAGCATTCTAGCAATAACTTATAGGCACCCATCAAATTAGAATTGTATGCCCTCTTGCAGGCAGAGCATAGAGAGCTTTAAACATTTGTCACACCTATGTAAAATTTACCCGTGTTTGCAATTTAATACATGATTTATTAATCAACATTGCCCAGTAGATCGTAGACATACGACACAATATCGCGTAGCAGTCCACAAGTGCTACTAAGGGCGTACCTGTAAGCATGCTCTCGTCAACGATGCAGGTACCAGTGAGCAGCAACGCGTCACAAGGCATCACACAGCCGTCAGGTGGCAGCACCAGCACATCACCAGGTACCAGTCGGCTGGCGTTCACCACACACTCCTCACGACCCATACGGGTCGGTCGCAACACGGTTACGGTGAACGCACTCGTTGAGCCAGCCATTTTATGAAGACGGATGCTCATCTGTTTGGAAAAATAATGATTGTAATTACATATGTGAATATTTTTGTAGGACATTGTCATCATTACTGTGTTATTCGTAAGTAGTAGCTGAAAAATACGTCCTTCTGGATCGTGATTTTGGACCTTCAATAGAGCATCGTAACATTATCATTATGATCACTAAAAGATGGTAGCAACCATAATGATTGATCGATAATATTATAATATTACAGGTTGTTTGAAAAAGTTACCGTAGCCCCGGAACATAAAGGGCAAAAGAAGGAAAATGGGCGGGTTATAGTCAGTACAAGTCTGACACTCTGCCCAACTAATTTCATGATTTCCCATCCGCAAAACAAAGCTACACTACACATCCAAAATTATATGGTTTATATATTACCTTTTTAGTTTGATATAATGCCAGCATGCAGGTCGCAATAGACAAGAAGAAAACGCATGTCGCATATTGATAGTACTCATCCAATGACCAAAGTATGATAGAGAAAACTTGGAATAGATAGAATGGATTGAAGACTTCGTCTTTGAACAGGGTCCAGTAACTTTTGACGTCTACCTCAACTGAGTTTGTGCCATAAAGTTTAATCCTGAAAATTACAAGAATGTTGAAAACGGGTTTAATAAACCAATAAAAATTTGACTATGTAATTAAGCAATGCCTCTAATTTGTATTCCATTACTGATTACGTAAATTCGTTAAGTGAGTAAGTGATTATTTAGTACTTACAATTCGCTTTGCTGTCTTTTGTTTATGCCAGACATATTTTCCATCAATAACTGAATAGGCAGTTTCTCATTGAGTGCAATAACATTTATAAAGATTCCTTGATCGTTAAGCCAAATGAAACGGTTGTGCTTGAAGGTAAAATAGCGCAGATTGTTATCTGGATGGGTGGCTATGCTCAGTTCAATGTCAAGCACTTTCTCAGTGGACCATACTCCATCGACGTCGATAACTGAAAAATAATCAAATAATTAAGGCATTGATTAATATCAGTTGGTATAATAAAAACAAATAAAGGCTGATTCATAGTAGGTACACTGTATCGAGTCAAATTTGATCAGAAACGCAGAGTATATGTAAAATACAACGAACAGGGAAAAATATAATTGCCATTTAGGGACTATCTGTATTCAACTCGAATCGTTTTTAGAAAGAGGGTGATATCTATAAACTTACCACAAATATAATTAGCAGCTTTCAGACTGCATTTTATGTATTTGAATCTGTTGTAAGATGGGTAATAAGCCAATGCAAAATATGGTAATCCACATAGTAATATGCACACGGTGTGTAATAAAGTAGCCCGTAATTTTGAATAGATGAAGCCGCGTATGTTGATGGTTTGTTCATCGCCGCTGCTCTCGATGACCTGCCATTGCGTCTCGCCAATGACTTCATATTCGTCTGCAATATCAAACAAACGGTCTGCATACCTTACCGGGGATAACTGTTGGTCGTGGGTTGTTACACTGTGTTTGCATCAAGTATTCATGCTTGTATGTTAAAGGAACAGGCTGCAGCTGCATTCTTAGTAAATCTTGTCCATGCATTGTCTTTATCCATTAAGGTAAAATGGTTGTGTATGTTACAGTTAAAAGTACTTATGTACATGTGTGTAAGTCCTAATGTTAGGACTGCCTGAGCTAAAAAGGTTTTTGTAAGTACTTCCTGTGTATATTAGATTTTGTTTGAAGGACTTATCACCTTATCGGATTCATCTTATAGAATCCCTTTTTCTGGTCTATGATGGCCAGACTAGAGTTTGCATAAGATGCTTTGTCTCTATGGTATACCTTATTATATTATATATAGCAGTGGCGTAACTATACCAAGTGGGGCCCGTGGCTTATTCATTTATTGGGGCCCTATCAGTTAAAATCGTCATGCTGTACTCAGTTTAATTTTAATAAACCACTTAGTAGTGACAATTAGAAAAAATATTTCTGACCTGGGGCCCTCTTGGGCCGGGGCCCTTTTTGGTCGGGGGCCCGTGGCATTTTGCCAGTCCTGCCACCCTATAGTTACGCCACTGTTGTATAGTAAGTAATGTTGAATGACCTACATCCCATTTGTAACAGTATGAGATAAGATTGCTGTGTTTTAAACAAGTCCCTTATTTAGCTTCTCCTCTTGGACTTTTTCTTGAATGTGCAAGACGTGAGCCTAACATCGTCTTCAAGATCGGCCTAGGCTTTTCCCAAGTTAATTAAGGTTTAGTGATAGATTAAGAGCTGAGTTGCAGATGTCCAGCCAGTAAGTAGTAGTAAGTGGTTTGAACAATAGTTAGTTATGCATAAAAGTAAGAACAATCTTAGTTTACCAAACTTAGATTCTTCCTTTGACAATAAACATTAGTGCGTAACATAGATAATTGATGAAATTAATGTAGTATTTTAAATTTTGTCATGGCTTGTTATTATTTACACTGAAAATATATTGCTATTTTTATCAGTTTAAAAAAACTGCATTCACACCCACGTAATACCTGCATAATTCTGTTAATATGAATAGAAAATGATAGAAATTGTTTTTGTTGATTTCTTGAATCTATCTATCTTGTACTGTGCATCGCGGATTCAATCACCACACAGTACAAATACTTGTATGGTCTACAGGTAGT
This sequence comes from Ochropleura leucogaster, assembly GCA_958449745.1. NCBI lineage: Eukaryota > Metazoa > Arthropoda > Insecta > Lepidoptera > Noctuidae > Ochropleura > Ochropleura leucogaster. The sequence continues at coordinate 9,649,869 of OY288204.1, read as the reverse complement.
TGTTTTCAAGTTCTAGTGATGTATGCGAGTTTAAATGTTTGTAAACACACTCATGTTGTAAGAAGAATACCAAGTGTGGGGCAAAAATAAAAAAAAACCCTGTAGTTTTGTAACTTACAAACTGCAAACATAATTAAACCTGAAAGTAGGTACAAGAAAACCTGCTGCAACACAAATTGAGGAAATTTTGTTCACAGCCAGCCGAACAAGCTGGTATGAAAGTGCAGCTACATTTGCAACATAATCAAATGCAAAATCACACGGGGATAACCAAATGGCTTTTACAAAACATCTTGTTTAAGGAAAGGGGGAAAACCTGGCGTGGGTTTATTTAAAGCACATTGTTTTGTATGAAATGTCTACAGAATACTAATCAAGATAACTGGGAAAACAACAAGCAGATGAGAACAAAATGAATTTCACTCCTTTTCCCTTTAAATTATGTATGAATGGATGGTAAAAAAAATCATAGATTTCATAAAAATATTGAGCTGATACCAATAAACACAAAAACCGATACCATTTAACAGTGTTATAAAAAGATTAGTAACAAATAAAGCATGATTCATTTGATTATTATGGTGTATTACGTTAGTATGAAATTAAGGAACATGAAACAATGTCTTGGTTAATTTCATACTAACATTATTTAATTATTATGGCACATAGAATAAAACAAAAATAAAACAGTGCAAACACATAGTGCAATCACCTCACATATAAAAAGAAAAACACAACCAGCAGTATTTAAATAATTATTTAACAAGATTATTACAATATTGTGTTTCTATTTTTATTCCAACAGTATCCCCGGCAACACATAAAACTTAAAACAACAAATAAATAAATAAATAATAATAGCTTGACAGATAACTATGGACATGAATTCTCAAAGGTTGAGCAAATTGAAGTGAACACAAATTATGTTAAATAATAGAATACAATTCACCAGTGATTTTCTTTAAAAACAACTTAGTTACAAGACAAAATAGACATTAAGCTTATGATGCACATGAATTAGGCATATTTATGCATTTGTTGTGCCTCCAAAGAGAATTTTGATGGATAGTAACATTTTAAAAACTAGTTTTTATTCTTAAATGCTGAATTAATTTAGAGAGATGTTTGAAAGTCAAATATGTATAGTTAAGTTGCCATATTACTTATTTTTTTACAGCGTTTATAAATAAATCTTAATTTGACTGTGAGATAGTGTTGACAGCAAATAAAACACTATAGCAAAAGGAATAGCCTTATATGACCATTTTTTTGGTTGAGGATTATGACCAACCAAGAAATTGATATTCATGAAGGTTTCATAATATTATGAAAAAGACTATGCCCACCATACTTAGGGAGTTGCAGTGAAATGATGCTGATGAATGATAAAATTATAATGATAAGATCATGACACACAAGATAGAGTGATACAAGTAACTACAACAATAAAGATATTAAAAAATATGTTCTGCTAAGGGAAAGTTTTATTAGTCATGTAAAGAGTGATCATTTCTAATGTTCATAAATTAAATCACATTGGTTGTAAAATTTTTGGTTATTTGACAAAACCCCATCCTTACCCTTTGTAGTATTTATGATATTAAAAATACTTGTTGCAAGTACATTTAAGAGGAACTTTTATATGTAAGAGAACAGTAGCCTTACACAATCAATTGATATTCCAGAAAATGATGTTTTAAAAGTATGCAGCTAATTTGTTATAATTATCAATTTCATTTAATTTACTGTAAGACCGTGAACCGCACTGTCTCATGAAGTGTGTGCTTTTGGAAATAACACACAAATTGGCTAATATTATGAGACAGTTTCCATATGCACATTCCAGAATTCCAGTCATTGACTAGCAGTTTTCATTGATGATATGATATGTTATGTGATAGCTATGTAAATGTGTATTTTATTTTAAAGCTTTATGTATTGAATTCATGTTTCTAATGAGTCACAAGATATTTAATCAAGTGTGCGAGACTTACCATTGGCGGCGCAGGCATTATTAATGTTCGGCATTCCCGCGAAAACTATTAAAAGGTTTATAACACAAAAAAGTTAAGGCATATTACTTAGATGTTGTTTAGTTTTTTTTTGAGTAACCGGTGCTACCTCATCGCAAGTTATTTAAGGTCTTATAATGTGGATTTACTCCGCACCTATTCACATCACACCTTGATACGAATGACAGGAGAATGAATTGATTTTTGCAGTATAAAAAATGAACTTGCAACACTGACTCATCTATAGATGCGGTTTTCCCAGTTATCATCAAAATCGACTAAAAACGTTTTGCCATTTACCGTGACATTGAAGGTCTGAAAATAATATAATTCAAAACCATAACTTAAAGCGATTTCCACTAATTGGTAAGATTATTTTCATTGTACAAAATTCCAAACACCTATTTCAAGAAAAATACGAATAACTTGGCTAACAAAAAAAATAGCATCACTACTATTATCGAAATCGGTTTTTACAAGTGGGAGAGAAATAGAAATACATCTGTCAAATGTTTTACGAATGCGAACATTAGTAATGTAGATGGCGCTAGGTTTGAGAAGTTGAGAACGAAACGGATGTTATTGATTTGGCGCGAACGCGTGGACAATAAGATGACAGTCTTTTAAAAAATACAGATTATCATTTATCTCATATAAACAAAATGCCGCACGGTGTGTTTGCAAAAAAGAGTGATTTTCTAGAAATCGGAGAATATAATTTTTCGTGGCCGGGTGAAAATGGCACTTTTCAGGATTTTGGTTCCGTAAATTACACAATGCCTTCAGGTATGTAAAAAAGAACTTGCATGTTTGTTTCAATGTTTGATAAATAAACGAAATAAAGAAGATGTGCTTAATTAATAAACAGGACCCTGGTATTGGCCGTGGTGTCCACTTTGGAGAACTACACAACATCCTCTATTTCAGGTAAGAAAATTAGTCGAAAAAAATAAATATGTCATTAAAAAATACATTACCCCAAATATTCAACTAAGTGTCTTTTTAGCTCTCCAACATGCTTTTCGTGGCATCGTACTGCGCTCCAAGTACTAAGAAAGGTCAATTGTGGATGCACACTATTTTAATATTTGGTAAGTCTGTTATTAAATAATTTTGCTTTTGGATCTTCATACAAAAATAAAAATCACCAACATTTTAAACGTAAGTGTTATTCTAAAAAAAGAACTGGTTTAGTGTACCTATTGGTCTATATTTTGAACTACGCTTGACCCGCTACAGCCCTTTGAATCTATACTAATATTATAAAGCTGAAGAGTTTGTTTGTTTGAACGCGCTAATCTTAGGAACTACTGGTTGGAATTGGAAAATTATTTTAGTGTTGGATAGTCCATTTCTTGTGGAAGGCTATAGGCTATATAACATCACGCTACGACCAACAGGTGCTGAGCAGCGTGGGTGAAAACGCGGGGAACAGCTAGTATATATATACTAGCTTTCGCCCGCGTTAAATTTGGGGTAACACAGTTCCCCTTGCGCCTTATTGATTTTTAATAGCAACGCTAAGTTTTCCCTTTTTTTCCCTCTTTCTCCCTCACATCCCACTTTTTTAAAGATAAAAATTAGCCTATGTCCGTCTCCTGGTTCCCAACTATCTCTGTACCATCAATTCATCAAAATCGGTTTAGCCATTAAAGCGTGAAAAGGTAACAAACAAACAAACAAACTCACTTTCGCTTTTATAATATTAGTAAGGCTATATTAGTAGTAGTAGTTCTATTAATGTATAGATTGTTTTATTTAAGTATCTAAAATGAATTCAGCTACAGTCTCTTTAAGTAGGTTATGTGTAGCTATATACCTACCTATTTTCACTACAAACTTTCGTCGTAGCCTTCATGCTGTACTCAATATGGGCATGGCACGTGATATGTTCACCCGATGCCTTCTCCTGGAACTTCGGCTTCGTATTCCTGAATCTGGCACAAGTTGTCTACTTGGTTTATGAGATGAGACCCGTGAAATTTGATCCTGAGCTTGAAGAAGTGTACCATACGCTGTTTGAACCGTTCAAGGTAATGTAAACATAATTTCTGAGAACAATACATCCCTGCTAACTCAATCAATTATTCGTCAATTCTTCATTTCATGAGTCACCTCTTTCTAACTATTATTATCGCCATTCTTTATAAGATGGTTGTGCCAGCACTTCTTTCATTACGACCCTTATACACAAGTTCAGCCAGTAAACATAGTAAGTCATCTCCTTGGCTCACTTGGTAGTCGGTACTCAACGAAATAAGAACATATTTAGGTAGTCTAGATCTTGTGCAGTAGATATATAGGGTCCCATTAAAGCCAGTCATGGTTTAGGTGTCCAGACTGCAGTTCAAGCGCATGGTGTCGCCAGACTTCGCGCACGTGATGTCGTTACACGCGGGTGAAGCGTACGCCATGCAGAATCTCACGAAAACCGATCGGCTTGGGCTACTACTCGCTGGAAAGGTATTGTAATATTATAGATTAAGATCTTAAAGGAGCTGCTCAAAAAGAGCTTGATATCAATTTATAAAAACAAATAATAAGAATAATTTATTTACACAAATAAATTATTCTAATAGTCCGATGCAGTGTTGAGTTGCGTCGTCCGAACCGAAACGAGACAAAATGCGTCTTTTTACGCTGCGATATCTGCACGTAGACGCATTTACCCTAAAATATAATTCGAACTTAGACCGTCCGGTTACGGTCTAACCACACACATCCGTATCCGCTCAGGGATGTGGACAGACCGTGGCCTCGTCTTCACACTGACTGGTGCTGAGGCACCGGAACTCATCTTTAACTTTATATTAATGTATTCTTGATGGGAAAAGGATGCGTGAAGAGACCGTAGTTAGTTAGTTAGAGGTAGATTATCTTTGGTTTGAAAATTTAATGAATATTTTGTAATTATTAATACTCTTCGGTTTTAATAATTAAATCCTTCCATATATATTCGTATATCTAAGTTTTAGTCTACTCTATAAGACTCACGTAATATTACGGAAATAAGGAAAGGAAGGGGGAATATTTGACTAACTTTCACGATGGCTGAGGTTTGTGATGTTTATATTTTGGCTAAAAGTGCGAAGCCTGGTTTTTTTTAACTGGAATTTTCATCCGGGCATCAAGCATTGGGCATTTCAGTTTTTATTAAATAAATCATTAAACATAGCATTTTCTGTCATCTCTGTCTCTTAACATCCAGTTTCTACTATGTGTTTAATAATGTATTAATGTAGATGATTATCATTTTGTAATATTTTAGTTAATCACTAGTGCTTTTTCTTTGACCTAGGTCGACGAAATCGTTTTTAAATTTTATTTAATCGGCAGGAATAAAAAGAATGCTAAAAGGAAACCTGCTTTACTAATTTAGAAGCACTTATCTGAAAATAAATGTGCTCCATCCTAGTTTGCCCGCGGAGATAATGTTGGATTGTCGTCGTCACCTAATTACTTTGTTTTCGACCTAATTACACTTAAATTCCTCAGTACCTACTTTACTATTTTTAGTCAGGTGCGAAAGGTTGTGAAGATAATGAAGATGGATGTTTGTTACACTTTCATGCAAAAACTCCTGAACGGATTTGGCTGGATTTTGGCACGCAGATAGTTTACAATCTGGAATAACTTTGGATAGATGTACGATTTTGTGGGATAACCAAACTCTACCATGGTGAAGCTGCAGGCATAAGTTAAAAAGTATTAAAACTACCACACGCCTACTAGCTTTTGATCCACAAAATATGCAGTTACAAAGTTTATATTCCCACGAGTACCCATAAAGTTAGAAAATTTAAAACAATTTTTCAGGCGGCACGTTCCAATGTTTGCAATGGATACGTATCGTTCCCCCCTCACCTAACGACGCGCACGTGACTTTTTATACGATACCTTAGATAATATTAGAGTAAATCGATTCCCACTCTTTACCAACCCATCGGTTTATCTAGCTACCGTAAAATTGATCGCTCGGATAAAACTTAACGTAGTTCGTGTACCGTTTGTACTATTTAATGAAATGCGTGTTAGGTAGAGTCATAACAGCATACTTATTAATTATCATTTTGAAAAAGATTCTTATCATGCAACCGATGGATTTAATATTTATTCGAAACTATTTCATATTTATCCAATTAAGAAAACGAGAAGAGCGGTTAGCATTGACAACTTTTATTTTTCATAGCCTAGTCCTGACAATTATGAATAAAATTTATCATTTATCATTTATCATAAAAGAAAAATATACTGACATCTTTGGTGGTCCGTATGTATTTGTAGGATTTAGAACGACGTCTATTAGCATTGTCGTCCAAACTAAACTAAAATGTATGCAGCTCAATTAAAAGCCAGAAAGTGGATCAATTTAATGTTAAGATTTTTTTGTAACTTAGCAAGTTCCTTAAAATCTAAGGTAAAAAAGCCTAATCAGCCGAGTACTCAAGTGATGTTCACAAAAGTGACCATTGATTTTTATTCGTATAAATATTACTGTAATACAATGTTGAGCTGCATTTGATACTCTAGAACCAAACATTTATTACATAATACGGTCGGTATAGAGCTTTTACAAACATCAGTAATCGACTAAAGTCAGTATGGGTACCAGTGTTCTCTTATCCTTACTAATATTATAAAATCGAAAGTGAGTTTGTTTGTTTGTTAACTCTTCACGCTTTAATGGCTAAACCGTTTTTGAAAAAAGTGGGATGTGAGGGAGAAAGGGGAAGAAAAGGGAAAACTTAGCGTTGCTATTACAAATCAATATAGCGCAAGGGGAACTGTGTTACCCCGAATTTAACGCGAGCGAAGCCGTGGGCAAAAGCTAGTGTTTTTCATAAATGTAACTCTGTAAGCAAAACATGAGAGAGCTATGGTAATTATAACACAAGTTTAATCTTACCTTGGGTACCAAAGCTCATAATACTACTTACCAAATGGAGTTATGATAAAATTTACAAGATATTGTTAGTTTGTTTCTTTTTGGTATTTTATTTCTATGTAGCTTTTCTTATATTTCTATTCTGCTTGCGTAGCTAACAAAACCTAGACCCAGACTGCAACAGAAGTTTAATTCTAGGCTCCTTGTAAGCAAAGATAGTTAATGTAGTTGACGACTACTTTTGCAGTACAAGTAACTAAAGCGATCTGTAAGCAACTTCACACTCGTCTACAGCTCCCAAACTTAATACTCCCAAATCCCCTCTTGCTAATGTTCTGCTGGTTGTAAAATCTAACCAGAAGTTTCTTTAATTGACCCTATACTTGAAGATTACAAACTTATTAGGGGGGACAAGTTTTATGAAATCTCTAATCCAAGCTTTAATGCGGAATGCAGTATTAAATTTCGTTTAAAACTGAATAATTTTCTAAGAAACGTCTATAACATTACTTACCTAAGAGTTTTGGATCAAACTTGACTTAAACAGTAGCTGTATCCGCGTGTCTCCAGGGTATAAGCTATCTACATGCCAATTTTAAACCAAATTCTTAAGCTTTAGGTTGAGTAGTAAACATATACACACGAACAGGTTTTTTACCTACGAAACGCTTTCAAGCAGTTTCTTTAAATGCAACCATGTTAAGCTGATTTCTTTAATTGGCTTAAGCCGAATAATTTCACTTGTGTCTAGGTCAACGTTATGAGCGGTCATCAGTTCCTGCATCCAATTTTGCCTTGTGAGTTTTTGGATTCCCCCGAGTTCGAGTCGAGCAGAGCCACAATCGATGAAAAGTTTAAGGTGAGTTGTATCGTTAAAGTGATTGCCAGATTCTTTAATTCTTTCATACAAACATTGGTGTCATAATATATTAACTGGTAAACCTGTTACGTAACATAGAAGGAAAAATGTTCTTTTTGCACAGCTGTGATCCCATGAACGTAATCGTCGACCACTGCTCAATATCACCCAAATAAGTGGGACACATACCATCATCACGTTTGATGTTATCTAAAGGCGTCTTATTTCACGGCACAACGCTTTGGAGCAAAGCGTCACCTTGTTAAGTAAGGCAATGGGGCTAACTAACACGGTTGGGTGGCCCACTGATGAGTTCATTATTCAAGGGGAGTGGAGTTCCTGAATGTACTTTGTAGTGAATGCTCCGCACCTACTAACCTATTTAAATAAATGCTACAAAAGGTTTTAGTTGAGTAAAGGTCGGGTTAATATCAAATTGCTCTTTTTATTTAAGATTTATATTTCGGCGAATAAATCTTGGACTATGGATGCCATAAATATCATCTGAGAGCAGGAAGCGATGAGAAAAATGTTTAATGTTCTTTCCCTTTTTCATATTTATTAAGTTAACAACAATATTCTTTAAAATTGAGTTTGTTAGTTACGTATGTGGCTGGGTCCTAGGCAAATGTAAAAAAATATATGCAGAACTGATACATGAAGTAGGTACTGAAAATACTGACGGCAGAAGTTAAAGTTAGTTTGGGTTTTACATACATATTCAAAATATATGTTGCTATATAGAACATAAGCATGACATGTATTAGCTAAAAAATTAAATCTCAGGTAGGTTAATGATGAAATATATATAATTCTATTAAACAATATAATTATTGTAATACAATCAATAAAAAAAAAAAAACTTTAAACTGATCTGATCTACTCGGTGGAGCAAGATCTAGACTCTGCCATTGGTTACCTACGTAATATTGCAGAACTTTTGGCTCCTTTATTTAAGCTTTTATCTAGGTATACACCTTACAGCTAGCACTATAAGCCTTACAGCGCAGGTCATAAACAACTGCAAACTAAATCACATAAATTCCCGGCGCGTGTCCAAGCAAGCCGAAATACCTTGCTGGCTGGTCGATGCACGCCAATTACTTTGTTCAAAGTGTCAGCTGTGATAACACTATCGTGAATAGTTTTAAAGATAGTCTAGTAGGTTGCATATATCTACAGTAACGATGTGGACCTTTTATTTCGGATGGGAAATCATCAAATGACTTCCCGCTCCGGGCGGTGGGAAGTGTCTGATTTGTACTCACTAAACCCATCCATGTTTTGCCAAAGGTCAAAAAAGGAACATGGATAGGTTAGAAACCGTTGGAGGTGGTTGGTTAGCTCAGTATAAAATGTGTATACATAAGCTTGGTTTTCCGTAGTAATACAGAAAACGAAGAAAAAAGTCTTTAAAAAAGATTCATAAAGAAAACATGACAAATTAAAATCAGCTTAAGTTCATGGTATTGGCAACACATAAGAAACTGATTTTTTACAAATAGAAAACTAGCAGAGTTGGGTCGAAATCTTTAAGGTATATCTCAACAACAATAGGCACTTAGGGTGGCGATATTTTCCGAGGTTTTTATCATACAATACGCCGACGATTTTACTAAAAAATATGTGGCAGGTGAGATAAGAAAAAGTTTTATCACGCCTTTACGTTACGTACTTACATCATACAATATGTCACGTATCGCTAAGTGATATATTTGCGGCAGGGGCCGCGAAGCTGAGTCATAGGTATGACAAAGAAGTTATGGGTTCGGTTGCTAACTCAACCCCCAAGGTACGGAACCATTAAGTAAAAAGCTTCCTTCAATGGTGTTATAACCAAGCAGATATGTAGGATTTAATAGGCCAGCTTAGAAACTTTGGATTTTTTCTTTGAGACTACGGTTGCTTTCAATTTAACGCAAATATGACTGTTTGGTTAATATTAATACGTGCGTACATAATTTATACCGTACTTTTGTGCTAAGCTCGATCAATTATTAGGAACTTACATGGCATCTCCATTAAAGCAGACTGTCTAATATACCAACTTAGCTACAAACCTTTATCTTTCGTGTAATTAGATCAGCACCAGCTAAAATTATTTTCGCCATTGGTATACACACTCGTTGATCGCTCTTTCGCATTACCTACCCCATTCCGTTGACCTAATTGTTGCCTGATATGGCTGTATAACAGCCGAAGTGGCTATAAATGCAAGAAACTAGGTTAAATATCGATGAAGTCTAAACAGTCTCGTAAAGACGTGGGGAACTTACCTAAATTGCTTCTTTAGCTATCAATCACATTGAGCCGTAGACATTCACTTTTAATGTAGCACTTCTTTTTATAGACTGATTTTATCAATAAATCTCTCTGGAAAATTGTTGCATCACTAATAATCACTATACACATTCTGTTCTTGATTACCATGGATTACCATGTGTACATTCACCTTAAAGGCTGAATCAAAGGCTTTCTACATTGTACATTGTCCAGAACACTGGATCGGCAGGTCGTTATGCCACGACCTGCCATGCCGTTCATTAGTGTTTGTGGCATACTCACAACTAAACACAAAGGAACAGGATTATTGGGAATTTGCTCTTTTTTAGGGTTCCGTAGTCAACTAGGAACCCTTATAGTTTCGCCATGTCTGTCTGTCCGTCCGTCCGTCCGTCCGTCCGTCCGTCCGTCCTCGCTTAATCTCTGTAACCGTTAGCACTAGAAAGCTGAAATTTGGTACCAATATGTATATCAATTACGCCGACAAAGTGGTAAAATAAAAATTGGAAAAATATGTTTTATTAGGGTAGCCACCCTATATGTGAAGTGGGAAGTGTTTTTTTTTTTAAATTTCAACCCTAATGTGTGATATATTGTTGGAAAGGTATTTAAAAATGAATAGGGGTTTACTAAAATCATTTTTTGATAATGTCAATAATTTCGGAAATAATCGCTCCAAAAGTAAAAAACAATGTGTCCCCCCCCCTCTAACTTTTGAACCATAAGTTTAAAAAATATGAAAAAAATCTGAAAAGTAGAACTTTATAAGGACTTTCTATGAAAATTATTTTGAACTTGATTGACATAACAGTTTTTGTACAAAAAAAAAAAAGTGGTACAAAATAATTTGTGGACTAAGTTTGTAGTATAATCGTTTATGCAAGCATTTTTTTAACTTCGTTTACATAATTATTTTATTATCCTGAACGTATCGTTTTTCAAATTAAAAAAGAGTTATTGAAATCCACCAAAACTACGGAACCCTACACTGAGCGTGGCCCGACACGCTCTTGGCCGGTTTTTAAATAACGTTGCCCTACACTAGGAATATCTCCTGTATCGTGGGTGCATTTACAAACATTTAAACTCACATACACATGCAGTCAGACCCGAAACAACTACGTGTAGGTCATACAAATATTTGGGGATGGAACCTGCGACACGCAGTGCAGCAGTCGATCGCTAAGCCTCTGCGCCAACCGTGTCGTCAAATTATGAAAAAAATATTATATTATTAGTTTTTATGGCAACCTTTCCACTTGCTGTCCCAAATGTTGATTAGAATGTTATTAAATTAACGCATAAATACGAACAACCACGCGAGGTCCTCGTTTAATTCTATCAGCCATCATATCCGCTCCCCATAATAATATATCACGTATTTGGTTGGCTATTTTATTAAAACGGCCCCTCCACCCATACGTGGTGGCGGGCACTCATCAACATCACTAATGACTTTCTTTACACAACCGCGATAACGTCCGACACTATTTTACGTAAACGTATAGTGAAATAACGTGCTGCGTTCATGATATCTGTTCAATTATGTGATTTATGTTTTTTTTTATTGTGAAAAGGTAAAATTTAGGTCAGTGGGTCGTTAAAATCATTACACGGATGTCCGTTTTTTTAAGGATCATAGTTAGTTATGTATCATATAACAGATGATACTGCTATATATTTTAAGAGATTGCATTTTAAGATCGCAACAATGTAAACATGATTTTAGTAAATGTCTCAATAAACTCTGAACGTTTAAAGTTAGTCCAGATTTGTTAGCCACAAATGTGCCTAACCGCGTAGTGGGTCGGTTATTTGCTACGACGTCGTAGCCGAGCGTGGGCGCTATGCCTTTACGTCAGCTACGTCGTAGCAACAATAATTTAGTTCTCAAAATGTACGAAGTCAAAACTCCGAGCTCTATTGCGGTTGATAGTAACTTTACCTATAATAACGCCATACTATACAATGGGGAACGAAGTTTAATATTTCTTGCATTTATACGTAGGCACTTTATTTTCCCTAACACCTATTTATTATTCTTTTCTTCTAAAACAAAGCCTCTTATTTAGGTGTCGATAGTCGCCGCGTCATCGTGCCGCTACGTTTACTGGCAGCGCAGTTCTCTCGAGTATTTGTTTGTGAAGGAGCCGTATCTCGCTTGTGTAGTGACGACGCTCATAGCCCGGGATATTACTACGAAGTTGTATGCGATGAACAACAAGATAGTAACTGAGAGGGGCTCGCATCTTGATATAAGGCTGCCGAGTATATCTCATGCACTGGCGAGAAGTCCGAGGAAGCTTCGTGGTGCTAGTAAACTGCCACCTCCGACTACAGTTCAGCCCGTGCCACCTGAAAAACGACCTAGTAAGTATTCATTTTCAGTTCAATTTCAGGTAATATCCAATGTAATGTCGGAGCAGATTTCTAGACATGAGAAGTTTTTATGAACGTTTTTGGTGCGCTGTAAAACCAGCTCATAAAGTTCTAGACGTAGAGGTGCTACGAAGACGCTACGGTGCTACGAAGTCTCTACGATTTCATAAATTCTTTAGTGCAGCCGACTCTAGAAGCTACAACTGTGCATTAATTTGATACTTTACTGTGGTGCCTTAATTCGTACAAGCCCTTCTGGTTTTCTTAAAAAGTATCAAATTGCAGGTTGTATCTAGTTGCAGAAGAAGTACTTCACGAGCTAAAAAATAACTTGCAACTAGTTTTGTATAAAAATCGGTCAGTAATAGTGTCTACTAATAGGTGTTACCGAGTAAGTGCTTTCATGTCAACGATCTACACTTCCTTTCACAAACTCTAACCACGGATTCAGAACATCTTTCTGACCCCCCCACACATAGAAATACTTACGCTGTCGAGATGTATGGAACAGCTGTAGTATTTTAATTAAAGATAAAAAAAGAACTATGTGGGGTGAAAAATAGAATAGAATAGGTTTTTATTTCTCTCAAAAAGGTACATTCTTTGGTTCATGTCATATTATATCAAATCAGAAAAAATAGGTGTCACTTCCACTCCATATTTACAAGAAACTAACAGACAACCCCATTCACAGATTGCTGGATCCGTGAAGCAGAGCCTCTTCCCATCGCAGTGAAACGCAACTGTAACTCCACATACCACGGTGGCGACGAAGAACTGATGCCTTTAGCAGCCCACGAAGCTCCGGCCGCATCGTCAGATGACCTGTCTGTTGCTGACAGCTGCCCTGACACGTCTTCCAAGTACCATAGCTGTGAGGCTGTTGAAACTGATGATGAACTTAGGCACTAGCATGGTGGAACCGACCGATCAGAAAGAACAGCTAAGTACTGGATGTACACGTTGGGTAAAAGTTTCCTCTCTTGCGGTTACTCTCCACGGAATATGAAACATAACATCAGGCTTGTATTCTCGAAAGTTTATGCAGAGGCTTACGCTGTAGTACCCACATTTTAACAACATGGAGGATTTACAGCTTATAATATAAAACTTAACAAAAAGAAAAATAAATTATAGGCTACGTGTATTTTGCGCGATGCAGTATGCGTTTACAAAATCGGCTGTTAAAAAAAAGTGCGAAAACGCATGCGGGCAAACACTAATTGCGATCATTTCTTTTCTTAAAATATGTACATTCTACAAACCCAAAACCGCGACCTCATAGGAATATATTGAGTGCCGCATGGTTGGTTCCTAGTGCGTTGTGACTTATGGGTGCAAAAAAAGAGGGTCGTGCGTGTTATGACGAAGCGAAGAGACAAACGATGATAGTAGTTATTGTTAATTGTATATGCTTCTACTCATTCATCTTTGTTCATAGGCAATTTTTTCAAGTCTGAGAAGTGACTATAGTTTTATTTCAGTTGTAACAATATATACATGCCTGTTATTTAACATAAAATGTATCATGTATTATTTGATGTTTTATTGTGATATTCGTAAATGTCAAAGACAAAATAAACTCCGTTTAGTAAAATTGAATTGTTTTCCTTGTTTTGCTTATTTCAGTCCACACAAAGAAAACACTTGTTCCGGAGGAAAATGGTAACAGATAAATGAACAAACACGCAACCACTTACCATAAATGCTTATACAATATACAAAAACTCCGATCCATCTTTAGAAAAAACATATTTGAACCTATAAGGAAAAATAAAAACTCTATCTGTAACGATTTAAATTCCTGCAAACTCATTGTCGAAACAGTCGCATTTGCATGTCCATTACTTTCAGCACTTATTCAAGTGAACGATATGGTAAGTGTAGAGGTGCATTTTGCGATTTCATTCCTAATGTCAGGAGGGTAGGTACTCAAGAAGGGCGGTATAGTAATGGCTTCATTATAAGTGGACAACGATTCCCTCCTCCGCGTCCGTCCCTCGCCACGTCCAATCAATCAGCAGAACCAATCCAGTTATCGCGAAAATGCACACAACTTGCTAGATATTAAGCCGACCGTTGACAAATACCTAGTGGCTGAAATATTATTTTTGTTAGAAGAAAAAAACTGTTGTCAGATTTGAATTATGTAAAATGAGGCACTGTAAGGCACTCAGTACTCCGGGGTTGCAGGTTGTTCGAAAGAGATATCGCGGCCCCGGAACACAATGGGCAAAAGGAGGAGCATGGATGGGTTTCATTCAGCAAATGTGACACTCCCTTACGCTGCATCTAGAGCAGAAGAAGTTATTTGATGATTCGAAAAAAAGGCACTGAGCACTTTAAGTAGAAATAGCTACTTAGACTTCTGACTGATTTCTCTCGCTCTGGCATATCCGTAAACAAAGTTCAATACTAATTTTTGAATGCATCGCTTAGGTACACGGTTTTAAAACAAAATGGATAGCGCCATATATTGTGGTAAGTATTACAATCGATTCCATAAAGAAACAAGTATAGATTTATGTCATACTTGCCAAAGCTCTAAAATTAGCATTTGGCATGTGCAGTGCAACCAACGATTCTCAGAAAAAAAAATATTGGTAGAGATACCGAGAGACCAGGCGAAAACAACGTCTTGGTCGCTGACGGGGTAAGTTATAGTTATGATTCGAACCAAACACTGCAGCACTGTGCCAAATCACTAATTGGAACTCCTTTTCACATAAAGTTCTCCGCCGAGCGGAAGAAGTAGAGCATAAACTTGGTGTCCAAGCAATAACTAAATCATGTAAGTTCGTAGGTTTAATTTAAGGTGTGTTATTGGCTGGCATTATTTAGATTTACTCAAGTATGGGGCATTCTATCTATCAATAGACCGAATTACACTCTAGAACAATGAATCTGGGTCACGTAAAGAAACATAATTATTAATCTCGGAAATAAGTTTTAATTAAAATAAACTTAATCTAAGGAATATTTAATTGTATATTGCGTCTTAGTTTTCGAGATTTATAGGTTTCTTAAAGGGACCCGGATTCATTGCTCTCGAGTGTATAATGCTTCTTGTAATCGGTGAAATATGCATCATAATAGCTCAAAATAAAAGAGCAACAAAACAAAGCAAAAGTGCAAGTGTAATTTTTTTATTCATTTACTGTGTTTTTAACGTACCTGATATTATTGTTCTTGAAATCATGAATTATCGATTACTAGGTAATCCTAATTATCACTGGCATATAATAAATTGCATCTTTACTTCGCAAAACATGCTGTCCTGTCACTGAGTTTGTAGGTGTTTACCTACATTTAAATAGTAGTATTGATCTCAGTGATAGCATGTTGATTTTAATTCTATTTAACTCGAAAAATGCTCGCAATAGAAACCTGCGCGCTTTTTTCCAGTTAAATAGAATTAAAATAAAAGGAAACGTGACCAAGAAAGGCACGATTAGCCAACTTTACTAAAATATGCATTATCCTCAAGCCATAATATGCAAATACGTATGAAAATATGCATTAGCATGTAATCCAATCTCCACTAATGACAATGTAGATAGGTAGGTACCAAATACTACAAATACAATATATTCATTGTTGAATACAGTCAAATACATTTACTACTTATGTTGAATGTGGAATGTTTTAAGACTTCAAAAGCGAAAAGATTGGATAGCTTGGTTGACTATGTAGGTACGCATACGCATGTAGGTAGCAGTCATAATTTAGGTGAAACGTTACGTGTTCATTTAGCTTCTAAAAAGTAGGAAATTAGAAGCGTTTAGAGCATAGAAATTCTGATATCTGTGGTTTGTTGTCAGTGCTTGGTGACTAGTCCTGCATCTTAAACCGAAAAAACACTAATGCAGAACAAATTGGCCGGGTGTTCAAAATAGATATGTAACTAAAGTATAAAACGAGTTGGAAATCGGAATCAATATTGCAAGCTTTGCGCTCAACAGTCGGCTAACTAGTTTTGCAAAGTGTACTTGTGTTGTCCAACGGAAGTTCGCTCAACGGGTTAAATGGGTCTTAAACTATCTTTGAAGTATAAGTTCACGCAACAGATAGATATAAAATATCTCGATACTATGATCTACTTAAAACTCCGCAGTTTCAAAAGTTGTGGGTATAAAGTTTCTACGGTAGATAGGTAGTTATTATAGAACGGGTAAGATTTTACACCGTTTTCTAATCCTCAGCCATCTGTGAAGTACATGAATGTTGGAGTCGTTTGGCTCTCAACCTGCACAATGATGCCAGAAAAAGCAGCAGATATCCGTCCCGGTCTGCCAAACTCTCCCAGCCGCAGATGCTGGTCTTGTAGCCAAATGAACCTCATCTAACTGAGCTGGAAGCGTGTTGGCGTGGCTTTTTGGCGGCAACATTTCGCGTGGGTGAACGAACGATACACGTTTCAAACGCTAATTAACTTTACTTTGTCTCTGACATTTATGACTTCAGTGGTCGTAGGTAAGTTCAGAGTTATTCACGTTTGCTTCGGCTAGGTCACGAAAACAAATAGTTGTGTGAGTAAATACGATTAAAAAGTTTGGTACCGAATGCATTTATTTTAATTACTGTGCTTAATATATACGCGTGTACATAGGTGGTTAACATGCCCGAGCCGTTAAATTAATGCAGAAATAATTTCACTAATGCTGGGGTAACAGAGTGATGTGTTGCATAAAATAATACAGGCACGTGCCCATTATTTTCTTTCATTGAACCGTAAAGAGACACACTCCCCGTGTTGATGACGTAACTCTCTCTGTATCGATAAACCTCTGTATCTGATGCTCGATATTATGCACATCTACAAATACTAATAGATGACTAGTATTTTATAGAAATCTATACTTAATAATATTATAAAGAGATTTGTTTGCTTTGTTTGTATCGAATAGGCTCCAAAACAACTGGACCGATTTTAACCATTTTTCACTATTAAGAAGCTACACAATTAGGAAGTAACATAGGCTATACAACATCACGCTACTACCCACAGGAGCGGGGCAGCAACTAAAGACACGGGTGAAACCGCGCAAGACAGCTAGTTTTAGATTAATTGGGTCACTTATTTTCAGTTTAGTGCACATACACCTAAATCCTCACATTTAATAAAACAATAGGTACTTGTGACCACACAGACCACCATTTGCCAGCAATGTGACATATTTGTTGAACATACGGCTTCGCTTACGTTAACAGAACCCAGGCCTACGTACCTAGCGATTAAAATTAATTACTAAACAATCGGGGAGCACGGTTACACGGCTAAGTTATGGCATAATTACTGGCTGAAGGACGTGATTGATGGAATAGCTAATTGACTGTGTTGAGTAGTTACTTGTAGGTAGGTACAATAGACAAACTTACTGCGAAATCATGTTATAAGAGTTTTAAGTAGGTGTACCCTAGGTAGGTAATCCCTGAATAGTCTGCGAACCCAAGTCGGCCGTAGCAAAGACAATCTCTACAGATGAACCCCCGTTCATAGAGGGCTCAGACATTAGATAAGTATGTATGCGGCGTGTCTCCACAGACATATTCAATTCCTTTCTCCATAACTGCGCTGCATGCCTTGACGACAGCATCAGCGAGCGGACTTCGCACAGCTGAATTTTGGCCAAAAAATATTTGTATCGAATTGCCAACGACACTGAAAAAGAAGTGAGTAGGTGTACCACTTTTTTTTTTTTTTTTTACAACTCACACACGGCTATCTGATCCCAAGCTAAGCAGAGCTTGTGTTATGGTAACCAGACAACTGATATACATACTTATATAATTTATAAATACATACATATTATAGATAAATCACACCCAGACACAGAACAAACAATCATGCTCATCACACAAAGTTTGTCCTGGGTGGGAATCGAACCCACGACCTCCGGCTCAGCAGTCAGGGCCACTAACTACTAGACCAACAGGCCCGTTTCTTTCTTCATTTCATTTCTTTTGGGCAACGACATAATTTGAATACTGCACTCAAACAAGTATATTCAATCGTGAATTTATACAAAGAAACTGGACCGATATTACCTAACTCCGCAATAGATACGATGTCTGCGCGAAACTTTTAAGCCGCTCCGTGAGTGTGTGAGCTGACATATATAATATATTAGCTATATCATCCTGTCGACTTTGGTACTGTTTTGCCGCGACCGTAATTTAACGGAGAGTTTGGCAAAGACTACAAACGTTATAGAGATCACGGTATTTCGATATTCGCCGTTCAATCGCATGAAAAGTAGGTAAAGTAAACTTGTTAAAGCTGTGCAAACGTGGGCTTGCCCTCCAAAACGATCGATTAACTTTAGGTACCACCTCGCACATAAACGGCCTAGATCAAAGTTTAGCAATTACGATACTTACCACGCTTACCACCTACGGCATTTTCGTGGTTTAGTCCAAAATAAGAGATTTGGGTAAGTGGCTATTCATTATGGAAAATAAATACATTTTCAGAAGTAAATAAAATGCCAACCGGGGCAGTTCTTATGCGGCCCTTTTATGATTGATGAATGTACGAACGGCTCGGTGTGTTGCTAAGCGCCTCCTAACCGCTGCTTTCATAGATGTGAATATCTCAGGAACCGTCTTACGCCACTTCAGCATGTGCTGGTTTCAAACTGAGTCACCGTTATTTGATTGATTTCTAATTAGATTGAATGGATTTTTTTTCCAAGCAAGAAATTCTTTGGTAATAGTTATAAATATGTAAACGAGGCGTTTAATTAGCGCTAACATAATATAATACCGTTTCTATTTGCTGTTAGTTTCGCTAACATAGTTGCTAAGATTATTAAACGATGCTCCTAAATAATTTGATACACAGTACAAGTGGTATCGCGTGACTGTAAGTATCATATCATGTTACAAACAACTGAAATTAAATGTGAAGTGTTTCGAATTAAAAGGTAGTAACTATTACTCATCTACTTCATTATAATTTCACCACTTTTGGCTCATGCAACTTATGTAAAAGTTAGTTCATATTTCTTTATATTTTAAAGTTATTTAACTTTTCTTTTTGAACTGTTTTAACAGCTCCAATTACTTTCAAAGGTCAGCTGCATAGTTATTTCAAGCTGTTAGAAACTTACCTTGTTTGGACATTTTACACACAACACTAGCTTGTTATAGAAATTGCAAAACATTGTAATGTTGGCAACGTTAGTACACGATACAGCTTGTTGTATACTTTAAAGGAAATTATTCCTTTTAAACTACAAAACAAGCTGTTTCTTGTAAAAGAAATTTCGTGTTTGGTTGAAAGAAATGTTATTATCAAATGTTTAGACGGCATTCATTAGTAACTTTTTGTAAAATATCATATACATCACTATTGTTTTAAAGCTTTTAAAGTAGGCACTTAAACTAAACGACTGTTTAATTTTGTACCAAGCATCCCTAGCTAAGTACGTGTCCCTATTATTAGCATCATAATTAAAATAAGTTAAGGACAAGCTTAAGTTAAAGATAGCCACGAAAACTTTGTAAGTGGTTAACGGTTTAGCGAAAATAGGCCCTTCATTTTACATTATCATTTTCCAACCCTAGCGAAGGTAAAAATGTTTCCTTATGACCCATATAACTTTCTTAACTAAAGCACTTTATATAATGGGGTATTCAACCCTATTCACCAGGGAACAGAAACCTTCTGCACATAATTTATTATAATTACCTAGGAAAGTACTTCGTACTGAAGTAGAAAAACAAATCACAATGGAATTACGTTTCTTGTTGATATTTCCGCAATTAAAATTGCTATGCTCCAGATATTTTAGGCAACAATTTATCAATCCTACCGGAGTTTCATAACACCTGAAATGATAAACTTACAGAGCAAAAAGGACAAGTTTTCGTGAATGAATTGAATGGAAATTCTTACTTATAATCAATATTTATGGGTTTGTTTTCGTGTAATGTAATCTAATCAGAGTCGGTGTTGTTGAGGCTCGTCCGTCTTTCTTTATCTAAGTAAATGAACACGACCTTACAGCACAAAGGTGACTCAACAAAGCGATAGTGAAAGATACGATCTGATCACCTGCAGGCCGGTGTGGTCAAGGCTGGCCTGGCCTGGCACTCGCGATGCTTTCTTATCCACCACCGCTACGCCGCACTATTCTTGAGCATTACATGCGATTACCCAGCATTTCAAGCGTTATCTGATGGCCTATGGCGTAGCTAACAAAAGACCTCTGAATAAGGTTGGAGTAAGATCGATATGCTTGACCGTCTGATCCAATATGGGAAAGGTTCTAGCGTAAATTTAACACTCTTATAAAATATTCGTACTTTTACGCTTTTTGCCTAAGTAGTATTTACTTTTACCATTTTAGGTTATTTTTTTTCTGTCAAAGCTTTACATATTTTCCAACAATAAAATTGACTACTTTCATCATCGTAGTTAGATCGACGAAAAATACCTGTTATCTCCTAAGAGAACATAACTATGTACATAACATATAAAGTAATGAGACTCAATATGCCAAAACATACTTTTCGATTTAGTTCATTCCACTTTGGCCAGCTTTTATTTCAGGAGGCAGAATTTTAGGAGTACTTTATTTTTACCGATGGCCTTGTACCGAGTACCAAAACAGATAATAGGTACGAACACAACTTTACGACAAAGGTATTAAAAAAATGTTGAAAACGGTTTAACCCTGAACCACGATATGTGCTTCAATGAAAACAGTTTGTAGGGACATTGTAAATGTCTAGCTGGCAACACGACAGTCATGTCATGATTTTAATGGGGTTTTGTGGGGAGGATATGAGATGCGAGACTGCGTCGACGCTGCAAGGTCCCGCATCTTGTCACGTTGGACACGTGCCAGACGCTAATCGTCGCGCGGCCATACATTCAATCTCAAGGATCGACTTAATCTATTTGTTTAATTAAAATCGATAAAAAAAGTTTTTTTTTTACAGTACGGTCATTTAAACAATAAATGTCATTAATCCTAAAATAATAATAAATTGCAAGAGACTCTTTTGTTTATGGAACGGCATGTTGATACGCTATGTCTTCAGTATATTTCATGAAGAAGCTTTAAATAAAAGGTTTGGGTATTTTCATTCCTAAATCTTTTATAATCTCTCATCGTTACCGCCCAACGTTTAACTTCACCATGATTTATAGAGCTTTTCTAGCTGAAAAAAGTCTGGACCGTTGCCGGCGGTCGCCCCTCGTGTCAATACTAGTAGTACCTATACTCCGTTACACAAGTAGCTGCAGATTGAAGGTAAGAAATAATGTCACCAACAGAAATATTGCGTGTACTTTACAAATGTTTTGATTGTGTAACAATACCGGTGAAATTCAAATAAACCTGAATATAGACTTAGATTAATACAATAATTTTCGCACAAGTTTTGAAGGTTCGCAACAAATTACTCGACTTCACACTCGATAAACGATACAATTGACAGGCTGCGGCTATCGGACGAGTTGATGTCGTACAATAATTTTATTGATAATATCTAAGTAGGTAGTAGCGAGATGGGAGTAAGGGTTGAAGCGGGTGGCGGGCGGCGGGCGGCGAGGCGCTTGGCGCGTGCGTGTGGCGGCGCCGCGCCCGTCTCGCGCGAGAGCGACCAGTGTCGTGCCGCGCGGCGCCGCGCTCCATCGCCGCCGAGCGCCGTGTGCGCCTCCTCACGCGCCCAAGCTCTACTATGCGACTCGCGTGCCGCGCTCACTCGTGTTGTGGTGCTTTATGATGGTACGGCATGAGACTGCCAGATATGCGGACGTTCCGTGACAGACGTGCTGCTGAACTCACCACCGCCACAAGTGGGCGGAGAGACGGGACGCGTCCTAGGCTGCTCAGGTGAGCGGCCCTTCGCATCTCACGCCGTTGCACGCTGGCTAAAGACGCTGCGATCTCGGGGTCGATAAGGCACTTTGCTGGCTAGACTCGAATGAAAGGTATATCATAAGTTTAACGTAGCTTCTTGGCTACGAAGTGCGTAGACAGTGCTACGCACGGCGCTACGGCTCGTAGTTCCATATGGCAATTTTGAGAGTGGTTGTTCTTAATAATATCTTACTTTCAACGTGTCTTTTATAAAAAAAAGTTGCAACCAATCCACTTTGTTGTTATCCCCGAAGTATGTATATATCTTTATTTGAAAACGAGATGTACAAAAGCTTCTAGTTTGGAAATACACCTGAAAATCGTTTTTTTATAAAAACTGTACCTAAGTTTACAGAAATTCTACTTATACCAAAAATGTAGTGTTATCAACAACAAACCGAGAGAGACTCAATCGCGTGTCGATCTGTCTGAAAGTATAAATTGTACACACATTCCTACACACGTAATTTGGCCGAACTTGGCAACGTAACTACTATCGTATACTTATCGATGTCATTGAATGTCCAATAAATGTAAATAAACAACTCGTAGCGACGTCTTCAGCGTCGTCAGTATCAGCTAATATCCGACTGTATTTGATGCAAAGCATATTAGTTTGAAGAGTTTCATCTTTTTCATTCAACGTAGTTTGTTTGTTCACGATTCTAAATGCGATGGAAGCTTGTAAGTCAATAAATTCTTTGAGTCATATTTGTAGGGCGATGAATCGTGACTTGTAAGTCGTCACGCAATATCGGGGGTATAGCATATCTTGGAGGCGGAAGGTTTCGAGCCATTGCCATCAATCTCTAGGCTCGGAAAACGACAGCTAGTACACACGAAGTAATAGTGATTGAATACATTAGCTATTTTCTTTTTCTCCGATATATTTAACATATTTCGATATACGTAAATCATGTTATTTATAGGGTAAATATCTAGGGAGGGCTTTGATACGAATGATTGTGGAAAAAGTTAAAATAATAAGCCTTTTAGATGGTACAGTAAGCATTGAAAGTAGATTAACTCTGTGCAAGATGGAAGAAGAAATATTAATAGTTTGTAATATTAAACAGTAGACAATACTGAAAAGACAAAATATATGATATTTGAAAAATGTTTCATGAGTACACGAGAACGACTTTGTCGTTGACTGTACTAAGAATTGTTTTGTTTTTTTTTTTAACTTTTCAGATATTTAATTTTCTGTTTCTGTTTTGTTAGACCTTGAGCCAAAACATCATGCTGTACAACTTGATTGACAAATTGAAGTTTATTTAATTTGATTTATTAAACACTAGCTGGCCCCCGCAGCTTGGCCCGCGTCATATCGAAAAAAAATATCATATGTTAACACATATGATATTTTTTTTCCAGACCATAATCTACCTTTGTGCCAAATTTCATCAAGATCCGTTCAGCTGTTTTGTTGACATAAGACCGACATCATCTTATAGGTTTTAGTAATATTTTTGAGGTTTTGTAAAATATTTCTGATCCATCCTTAATCTGTATGGTCCTTACCATACAGATTACACAAATGTACTGCTTGTTATCGTTAAAATGGTATCATATACAACGTAGCCCTGCTCCCATTTACAACTCAAGGTTTACGAAAAGTCAGATTTTAATGTCTACAAAGAAAGACATTTACACAGCGGGAATCTAATAGGCTATTAATTTACGAAAATGCAATAAAAATTGCATTTCTTGTTTCTGTATAGGTCGGCAGTTATTCTGTGTGTAAGAAGATATTGTGGACGTAGGCGGCGAGACGGTCGCGACAAGCCGTCGCCACGACTAGTTCCAGTGCCAGGCTGCACTCACACCATCACACATACGACATGTACTGTATACAAATACATCGCCTATAAATTACTTGAGACTAACTCTCTCACACATGAACGAATTGTTTATTTAGTTCAGTGTTCCCCACCGAAAAGTACTTTTCTTAGTATTCCATTGTCAAAATGATTATACTTCCTGAACAACATAAGTGTAGGATAACATTACACCCGTATAAGGCAAAGGGGTAGACAGACAGACGTTAGTGGTAGGTACAACCACAATTATAGGGAGCCGGCCAGTCACGTAGTGTGTGTATGTTTAGCCAATTTTACCTAGTACTGCCTCGACTGTCATACAACACGTGGTAGTTGATGTGTCTGTAAGGATTCGGATAACGAAAGCTGCCAAAAAAATGTTGACAGTCTATGATCGCTAATTGGGGACAATTAAGACACCATTACTACTACAATTTCATACGAGACGAGGTCGTATTTTGGATGACGAGAATTGAATCCAGTACTCCACGGTAAGCTGTCGCAAGAGCCAGACAGTATATGATGGTCGGGGCACCCTATTCAAGAAAAGGGGGATACTTGTTTTATAGTATAGAAATAAAATGCATATTTAGTAATACCAATTTCGTATAATATGTGTATTGGTTTGCGAAATGACATCTTATGGCGCTCTTGCCAGCAGTAGATAGTAATCTTATATTGGAGCATATTTTTCTTAAACCGATATCTAGAAATTTTAAGCCAGAAGAAATCGCAAAACTATTATAAAACAAAACCGGCCAAGAGCGAATCAGATTCGCACACTGAGGGTTCCGTACAAATTCGCAATATAAAGAGCCATATCTTTTGATCTTTTATATTTTGATGTTTTGGTTGATTTTCTCAAAGGGACCACGGAGTTGAGTCATCATTATTTTTATCGATACCTCTACGCGTTACCGAGATAAAGAGTCTTGACACAGACGGACAACAAAGTGTTCCAATAACGGTTCCCCTTTTTTCTTTTGAGGTACGGAATCCTAATAACTATTATTTACTATTTTAATACAGCTATAATACGACTCTAGTAAATATGTAATGAAAATTAACATTTCAACTGAAAATACAGACGTAGTAAATAATACCAGTAAATAATTCAGTTCCAGTATAGGTATATAATGTTAGTGGCGAAGTGTCGCTGCCGTGTAATTTAACTGCATTATGTTTTACGACACCGCATGTTACCGAGACGTAAAAATACCTATTCGGTCGGTATCGTATTCGTAAACTACATGTACGGCGAACAAGCTAATAAAACATACTATATATATAACTTGGAGCAAGGTGACCGAATCACGGATCGCGTTACCATTCTGATTTTAAAATATACGTCGTCGTAGTGGCGACGTATTTTCACACCATTGTCAGAAAACCAAGTTCTTATCCATCTGCACAAAAACCAGATAAGATGATATTATAAATAATGTATTTTTTTGGATGGGAAATATCTATTTCGAACAAACTGCAACCCTAGCAGGCAGTAGTCCTGCTACTGCCTACTGGGGTTGGCCCCTCTGCTGTGCTGACATCTCTTTGAGGCGCGTGGAACACGAACGCGCCACCGACACGGCCTGTCGTCAATAGACGGACGAACGGTGAGCTACCCATTGCTCACCGTCCACAGACTTATATCTATGTCTGGGTTTTGAACTTCTCGATTCTACTCGATCGGTCAGTGAAGAAAAAAGTTTTATTAAAGGTAACTAAAGAAAAATATAACTTAAGGCATTATTTTAATAAAATTAAGTTCAGAAATTAAATAATGCATAGATAAACTTTGGTGAAACTTCAGAAGCGATAATTATCTATATATTATAAAGACTTCTGGTAGAGTTTCCACTGTTTTGCAAAAATCACGTGGGTACTATAACCAACCATTTTAAAAAATTAGCCATAGAGTGTCGTGCTGGTTTTTCTCCATAGGAAACGACCAATCCGAACCGTAGACCTTTTCTTGACCTTCAATTTATATTTTTATATGGTTTTTATGACACTTCTCTTGGATGTAATTAAATAATCCAGAGTGTTCAGCCAAAGTGAAAGAAGGCTGAACCAAGTGACAAAATATTTCTCATCTCTACATTTCTTACAACTTTTATACCCAATGTTAAAACGAATAACTCCATAGAAATCGATTCTGAATGAACACCGGTTCGAATCACGAGCTTGACATTGATGGATCAGTTAGGCAATAGTTATTTGTTATACAAGAGTGCAAAGTTGCTTTTTAACCGCGTGTTCAATTTTGATGACCGAGCAAGCGAAGGATTCTAAAATTGAATCACGAGCGCAGCGAGTTATTCAAAATTAGAATTCTGAGCGTTAGCGAGGGAATCAAAAGAGCACGAGGTGAAAAATCTTTGCACTCGAGTGCAACACGTAACTTTTCTTTCCACCTCAGCGAGGAAATGACTAAATGCAAAAAAAAAAAGATAGGTACACTTTTATTTCAGTTTAGGTATTAATTACTACATTATGACAGGTAAGTATTACAGAATAATCTTTAAATTATAACAAAATATTATTTTTCACTTGTTTTCAAGTTTCTTGTTTTTAATTTATGGTTTAACAATGACGTGAAAAAATGCCGCGTAAAGAACCGCGTACAAAGCAAATTGAAAAAACACCAAGAAGGTTCCGAGTCTGAGTTTTTAACAAATTAAAAAAAAGTTGTATGATATATTCGGCACCATAGAGGTAGCAGTAAATCGGTTTAATGTTTTTTTTTTAATTCACAAACTTAGTGGACACGATGTTCTAAATTCAATTTACTTTATCCTCTAGAGAATAAAAACGGCTTTTCCACTCAGATATTGAAGATTAAAAATACTCTTTCCGAGATGGTGGGATGAAAAATAAGTTATTATGTTATTTTTCATTGCTTTCGAACAATTTATAAAAAATCGAAATCTTTTTTTCGTAGAAACGGGATTTAACCAGCCTTAAACGATTAGTTGTCTTTATAATTTATTTATTGGCAGTAGTAGAGATAAGACCATAGACAAAACTCGACAGTATTTCACATTAATACCTATGCATTTACATGCAAGTACCAATTGTGCTTGTAGTATATATCAAGCGTATCTTTCCCCTCGAAAATGTTAATTTTGCAGAATGTTAAAACAGTCTAGACAATCGTCAAGCTTAATTTGCGTACGTTATTACTTTCAATGGTAGAAACACACGCGTAGGAACGAATATAAGATAGTATTCAGATTACACACATTATATTTTGGTGGCGTCAAATTTATGTGAATGTCAGTCATAACTGACAACACGGTTTGCGCATTGAGTGATCGACTGCTGTGCGGCGTGTTGCGGATTCGATTTCCACTCAGAAAACATATTTGTTAGATGTTTGTACATGCACCCACGATACAGAAGAAAAACCTAATATTATATTAATAAAAATGTATAATATAATTAAATTTAAGCATGTGGTGTTAAACTATAAGTAATTGTTGCACTTACATCTCGTGTAATTTTATATGAAATGTAACGTGTAAACAATTGTTGATTAACCTAAATAAGTAAATATATCTGCGCTAAATTTCAAAAAAACTATAACTTGATTTTGTTTGATTTAACACTGTAAATGAAATCATAAAAATCCTTTTTCCCACGAAATAAAAACATCTTATTGTTGAGAAAACTCTTAACTCGCTCTGAGTAAATCTACCAAACTTACACACAGTTATGAGTAAATCTCCCAAACTTACCCACATTCTGACAGCCAGCAAATAAACAGCTACTAAAGAATAATTTTCTCTGTTTTATGGGCACATGCCATGTCCACTTTGTTTCCTCGTGAGTCAGTGTTCACATACCGCCATAAACGTTACATATGGAGGTGTAAATTTCCTTTTTTTTTTTTTTTTCCACTACGCACCCTGCCAGGCCAGTACAACTTCTATTCAATGGAAAATTTCAGTATTGTCGTCCAAGTGAGTAGGACAACTATTTCAATAACCTAGTGGGGAGCGGGCCAGCTTTTAATTAACTCTCATGCTGATCATAGTTATAATAGAAATACGGATAATAAAGCGACGGCATACCGTACGGACATGCCCTTTCCGTAAATGTCGGCGAAGGTAGAATGTTTTGCTTTCATTGGGGAGACTATAATTTCATTGTTTTAGAAGTTATTACTACAGCGATACAATGTTCAATAGTTAATTGAGTTTCAGGGTGCATTTTCAGCATTGATATGAAGTTCCTAGAACTAATGGTCGGACAAGCAGTCCCATATCAATTTTATTTAAATTGCTTAGGTAGTTTTTGAGTTGTCGTCTTTAATACAATTTTTTCTTCCATATCTATTTGGATGACCTGCTAATATCTTTTACATAGCATGCTAGCCAAGTCAGAGAGCCGTGTACGGCATAGCAACACTGGCACCAGCTACCCTACCATGACGTGTTAAAGCAGAACTTATTCCGCTGAGGGAAAGGGACAGAGCTATACAGGGTGTCTAGCAACGTCTCTTTCACTCAGTGGAATAAGTTCTGCTTTAGGATGTCATAGTAGGCCTACAGGTTTTTCACTAACTACAAGATAAAGAAGATAGTCTATATAAAATTCTCGTAACTGTACCAGTCATCATTCTAGTCAACAAACCACAATGACATTTATCTTTCTCACCTCGTTTCATGTTGAGGTGCGGTTTACCAGAAAAGACGACCTTTCGGGTTCTATTGTATAATTATACAGTGTCTAATCCTTCGGAGATTACAGGCTAGCTGGTTCTGCATGTACACCTACCATAGCTACCGTGTGACTAGATTAGTGCAAACCGCGTAGTAGATACTGGAATACGTAATGAGTCCTTAACGTTGTTGGTACTAAGAACTTCTTTTAAAAATCTGTTTTTTTATTAACTAGCTTTTGCCCGCGGATTCACTCGCGTTAAATTCGGGGTAACACAGTTCATCTTTCCTGATTTGCAGCGACTTGCTACCTGTAGTTTTTGTCCTTCCGCCTTATTCATTGTAATAGCAACGTTAAGTTTTCCTCATAACTTAATTTTTTTCTAAAAAAATTAGATTATTTATTATATTATTTCCTATTATATATTCCTATTTCCGTCTCCAAGGTTCCAACTATCTCTGTGCCAAAATTCATCAAAATCGATTAAGCCATTTAGGCGTGAAGGCGTAACAAAGAAACTCACTTTCGCTTCTATAATATTTGTAAGGATTTTGGTGGAGGTTACAGATATATACAACTCAAAACAAGACAAGACAAAGAAGACTTCTTTGTCTTTAATATGGACACTTTTAACGTGAGCGTCTTGCTATAACGTTCTCACATATTTCCCATCTCATCATGAATGATGTAATAATATTAAGGTTTTGTAACATTACTCTGATTTATAAGTGTGTCAATAGAGTTTCATGCCCATTCTTCTCCATAGAGATCTACGTTTTGACAAATACTTTTGATTTGATTTTAATGTGGATATCTTGAAAGTTTAAGTGAATCGGTTTCTTCTAAGCAAACGTGCTCCACTCTAGGCTGCATGCCGCGCTCTGTCGCCATGCGCCAGCCGTCCATCTGTTGACGACAAGCGCGTTCGTGTCCTATGCGTGCCTCAAAGTAATGTCAGCAAAGCAGAGGGGCCTGCCAGGGTCACTGCCTGTTGGGGTAGCTGGTTGCTCGAAAGAGAAAACGCGGTCCCGGAACACAAAAGTAAAAGAAGTCTGACACTCACCTAAGTTATTTGATTATTTCCCATCCGAAAAAATAGAAATAAAACAAAATAGGCCACATCATCGCTGAAGCGATGTGAACATCAGGCAAGTTGTGGGAAACGCAAACCTACTTAGTAAAAAAAATACAGAATCAACAAGCAGTACTTTCCAAATTTCTTTATTCAAATTAAAATTGTTCTTTAATTGGAAAAAAGAAAATGGAAACTAAACTTCCAACTTATTTTAAGAAGCAAGTTGTTGTTTAAACTTTTCACCATTACTTTAGACTCACCTTTGCGCTGGTGGCTTTTAAATATTGTTTTATTAAACAAGTCTGAATAAGAAGAAAACTTTAAAAGAAAGAAGAAGAAACTTTAAATCATGAATTGTTTAGTAGTTTAGCATAATTAGTTGTTATTTTAGGAATAAAGGCAAGGCGTGGAATTATTCACCTTTGTTTTAGTTGGAAAAATATTTTAGGAATTACTTTTACTTCAATATTTATGATTTGTAGTCTGTCTGTCAAGACCTGGGGAACAGGAGGAAACTGAAGAACTGAACTGAGGTATAGAATCGAGTGAATTCGAATATCGGTTTGAAATTAAAACCAAATACTCAACTCTGTGGTTCCTTGGAGCTGTGCAATATTAACCTTATACTATACTAGCTTTTGCCCGCGGCTTCGCTCGCGTTAAATTCGGGATAACACAGTTTCCCTTGCGCCTTATTGATTTGTTATAGCAACGCTAAGTTTTCCCCTTTCTTCCCTCTTTCTCCCGCGCATCCCACATTTTTATAAAAAATATTAGCCTATGTCCGTCTCCTGGTCCCCAATTATCTTTGTACCAAAATTCATCAAAATCAGTTTAGCCATTGAAGCATGAAGAGGTAACAAACAAACAAACTCACTTTCGCTTTTATAATATTAAGTAAGGATGTCAAACAGTCATAAATTTGTAAGTTATTTGTATTTGGCCGGTTTATACAGTTTACTCAAAACTATCACAGTTTACTCAAAACTAGCTGTACCGAGTAAGAATTTTAATAACTGCTGAACTTCGAACTGGTAAACAAGCTTATCATCGTCTGCCTAGCCTTTTCCTAACTATGTTTGGGTCGGCTTCCAGTCTAACCGGATGCAGCTGAATATCAGTATTTTACATGGAGCGACTGCCTATGTGACCTCCACAACCCAGTCAGTACTGGGTAATGCGATACCCCTTGGTAAGACTGGTTGACAGACTTTCGGAACACTGACTACCTGTAACGACTGTCAAAGATCTAAATGACAGCCGGGACCAACGGCTTAACGTGCTTTGTGAGGCACGGAGGAAACTCGGTATGTAACGGGTGGTCACCCATCCACAGACCAACCTAGACAAGCGCGGCTTAACGTAAAGATCTACCCGAGCGGTTGCTATATTTAGCCACGGTAAACAAGATTATAGTAAAAACAAACAAGCTGTTTAACAAAATA
Source organism: Ochropleura leucogaster (assembly GCA_958449745.1). Taxonomy (NCBI): domain Eukaryota; kingdom Metazoa; phylum Arthropoda; class Insecta; order Lepidoptera; family Noctuidae; genus Ochropleura; species Ochropleura leucogaster. Next base: position 9,618,568 of record OY288204.1, on the reverse strand, counting down.
AAATGACATGTCATCATTTTAATTGTTTTTTTTCTGAGAACCCTTTTAATCGACACCGATGTCGCAGATTTTACAATGTATAGCTAAGTTACACCATTAACTTAGCTATGCATTGTAATCCAAACTAAACGAGTACACAAATCTCAGCTCAATAGGTGGTCGATAACAGTCTTAAAATTGAGAATACATTTCAGACACTATCTGCATAGTCCTCATCTAAGTTGACCAAGATTTTTTTTGTCTGGACCTTAAAAGAGACTATGAGTTTGTTTAGGCTGTTTCTTGTCAGAGTAGTCGGGTACGAAACACCGGCCTGTTTAAAAAAAATGACGTGTAAAAGTGTTTGTGAAAACCTACTTGCAAAATAACCATCATTCATTGCAAGTTCTCAATAATTGGCTCACAATACGTTTAATTTGTTCTATTTGTAGAATACTGCTTATATGGAGTCTTTAATCTTATCAGTACTTTACATATGAAAGGCTTCCATTACTGCATTGGATCTAACAGATTTATTCCAGTTTGTAGGGTAGTGGAAAATAGTGAAGTACGTAGAATAAAAGCGCGTAACATGTTTTACGTTTCAACGGGAATGGGGGAGGGAGGGGAAACCGATTCAGATGTAAATAGCTCTCTATTAGTCTCTATCACATAAAAGCTCCGTTCTAAATGTTACAATGTACAGTTTAAAACATATTCAATTCGCAATTCTGAACTCACTACAAATTGTGTTTTTGTTATGGTACGTTTTATACATTTTAGATACGGTATTTTTTATTTAGTTATGTTTTTATGTCAAACTAGATTTTTTTGGAATAACGTAACATCACAAAATATAATTCTATCTCCGGTGAAGAAAAAAAAATATTCCGCCGGTATCGGGAGTAGGATCCAAGCTACTGGTGGTTATGGCTCCAGAGATTGGAACGTTCTCCCAATGCGGGCCGTATCGAGGAGTACTGCCATCGAAATCAGGCCCTTGATCCTGCTATACTTTTACTTGATGCTGTTGGTTACATTATTACGAGTATATTTCTTGTCCTCAGTGATGATATCAATGAAGAGCCCTCGTATCAAAATGGGCACTACGGAGAGGATATTAATCCATTGGTCTCTATTGTGTATCTGTTTCCATGCGTGTGCCTATTTTAAGTTTCGCCTTGCCCTAGAAGTGTATGTCAGTATGACAAAATATAGCAAAGTTATACCTATGTCTAACAAATAAATAAATGATTACGATTAGTTATAGATACTACCCTTGAGCTTAATAGGAAGCGGAATAACTTCGTTTAGAAATAAATTACGAAAAAACTAAAATTACGGCTCTCCAAAAGAGAAAGCATTATGTGTTTCTATTAACACAAATAGTTTCATTTAGCTACTAACACATTTCATGTCTATGAATAATCCCTGCATTAAATCGAATGTGTCCCCATAAACACACGAAGCAATGCATGTATATTCTTCATCGACGTCACAAATATTGGAGCAGATTATTATTCCTCGTCCGTCCCACAAGGACACAATAGATGAGACTGTAGCATGTTTAAATATTTTATTAGACTCTTTTATGTCACATTTCAAATGGATGTTTTTGGACTTTACGATCCTGCATATACATAAAGTATACATGTATGTCTATGTAGTTTGGACTATTCGCGAGCTCGGTTGTCGCTGATATTCGTGAGGGAAATATTTCAGCCACGCTGTCTTGAAAGTGTTCCAAAATTCAAAGTTTTAAAACATGGCCCCCTGCCTAGAAGCTAACACTGCATTCTCAATAGCTCTGATGGTCTGAAAATGAATAATGGGAATAAACTTTAGGAAAATATAGTGAGGTGTTATGCCGTGTAAATGTAGTGCGTTTATTCCTAGAAAAGTGTTCGTCAGACTGCCTCATAATGCATCGGTCGGGGTTCTGGTAAGTAATGCAATTTAATGCAAATGTGTTGATGTGGCGATAACAAGCCCCACGAGTGCATACGTGGGAATACCTCGCCAGTCAGCCGCCGTCGTCCCGCAGTTGCGCCGCTGCCCACCCGCAGTCGACCCGCACCAACCCTCCGGTACGATCGTCTCGCCCGATGGCTTAATGTGTGCGGAAATGTCGCGGATTACACGCCTACCGACCGCTGCATTCTACCCTCCGTTCAGTCACGAAATAAACTAGTTCTATTGTTTTGTTTTTGGCTGTCCCGCCATGCAGAACACGTACATGTACATATGCAGTTTTAATTTATGATCACCAAAACTAACTAAGAATTTGTGAGATAAGCTGTTGTCCATAATTCGTGTAGATTTAGTTATGTCCGTGATAAAACTGGTGTACAATTTTCTTTTTTAATTTTGCTGCTGCATTCCATTTTGCTTTATACAATACATAACTTGGCGGTTTTCAACATCTCAACTAATGTGACAATTTTAACATTGTAGATGGAAAATAATAACTAAACTAACGGACTCAACTATTAAACAAAGCATCCTATCTCTCTCCAAGAACTTAAAGATGAACAAAAAACTAATATCGGGAGAAGCGTGCAGTGCGTAGCAAATAGCTACGCGTCGTAGCTGCCTACGGATGCCTACGCAGCCCGCCTTGTAGCGTAGCCGTAGCATTAAAGTTCGTAACGAAGCTTTTGCCTATATACGCCTTTCGGCAACAAAAAAGTTTTAATTCATTACGCGTTCAATTAGTCTCAAGAAAGAGGTCAATGGGCCAAATCCGTGCACTATAGATTTTCAGCAAAGTGATGTTATTTTAGTTCTTAGCTGCTTAATAAAATATCGTAGAGGTTGTTTCTAGACTTTTAAATGGATTGGTGGAACTAATTATGAGGTTTCTTTTTATTTGTTGAATGCTTGTTTACTGCCTCGCGTAAATATGCTGAGCTGAGGTACGTGACTCTATTCTTGAAGATGTTTCGAAAATCCTTTTAGTTTTCTCATTTGTGTATTGTGCAAACGCTAGATACAAATATACAATTTAGTTTATACTAGCTCTGGCTATTATTCGTCATCGTAATGATAATTCGGCACACCTATCTCTTCACCTTTCGACTTTTCGGAAATCTATTGGTGAAGTATGAATCTTGACATCGGTATAAAGTTTTTATACAAAAATATTGTCAATCAGCAGAACAGTGCTGTATGTCTGACTATCCAGCCTGTTTATTTAATAATGATGATGTTCATAAGAACGAGTGACAATTACTGTTTAACCTTTGCCAGTGTATTTGCGACTATGTGTTAGTTTACAATCTTCTTCTTTCTAAGAACTTATTCTTGTCTCCAGAACGGGTGTGCTCTAACGAGAAGTGGCTAGCAGGGTGTGGTGATGGAGGTGGTAATACTGAGAGCGAGAGCCCAACTTAATCGTCTAGTGTCGTCGGGGGAGAGGCGCGCGGAGGCCGGGGAGCGCTCGCCGCGGGGGGAGGGCGGTGGCGGCGCGGCGCGGGGGGGCGCGGCGCGCGAGCGCAACATGGCGCCGGCCGCGCCCGCGCCGGCGTCCACCGCGCCCTGGCTCAACGCCACACTTGTCTACAACGCCACCCGGCTCAATGCCACTTTCGACACCGACTTCGAGCTGCTCAGCTCGAATTCCACCGACGAACATCACCACTGGTTCTGCGCTAAATGGACTAACGCACAACAAGATCTCTTTCAGGTACCGATTTGTTCCACTCCAGGTATTATTATATGTTATATTTGTGCATCATACTTATGTGCTGCATGGTTCTACAGGTGCTTGAATGTCTTTATAATAAAGCGCAGTTGGTAAAAATATGTAAAATTGTTTGTGAAAATCGAATAAAAAAGGACTGAGGAGATACTTTCGATTCATATAATAATAACATCGGTAACCTTTACAGTAGGTTCTTTGACAAAAAATTATTGATTTTGCTTTTTATCCCGCAAACAGGCAGCAAACTTGTGTTTCGCGATCGCGTTTTTGGCACCAAAGAGCTTCAAGCAGAGCATCTTGGTGCTGCGCGCGCTGGCGGCGGCGGGCGCCGTGCTCATGGGGCTGTGGGCCGGCGCTGAGGTGTGCGCGCCCGACGTCCTTGCCTGGAGCCTCGCGCTCGTGCTCGTCAACTCTATACATACTGTATTTCTTATAATAAGGTATGTCGTAGAAACAAGTAAGAACAAAAGTCTGAGCAAGAAAATATCTCGACTTAAAAAGATACCGAAGCCTCTAACTTCGTTCAGTAATTCGTTTTAGTCTATTCTATGATACGAAACTGAACCACCACATGTTTAACTGCTTTTGGGCAAATTAAACAATTTAAAGCCTCATTAATGCGAAGAGATTTGCAATTTCCTTTAAAATCTGGCTCTGCTAGGCATCTGTTTTCAAGTCACAATGAGAACGCGCTCGCCAGTTTACGCTTGCACATTAAATTGCCACTGGACGGACTCAGCGAAGACTGATTGCAGGACTTTGCCCACTTAAATTAAAGCACGTTAACGTTCCTAAATCTTGATAGGCAAAGTTTCTCCAACACGCAAACTGGTGATCGTAGTTCCTATCTATTTATACATCTGTTTGTAATAAGAATCAAAATGTTATTTCAGTTCATTACAGTTCTTTAGAAATGCGTTTGGTTAAGGTAATTTGTGAATAAAATTCTCTTCCGCAGGTTTCTTCCTCCAGCACTGTCTCTTGAGCTAACAGATCTATACTTGAAGCTGTTTAAACCTCTCAAAGTGAACAAAAAGCACTTCACGGAACTGACTCGCGAAGCTAGAATAGTGCGGCTCGACCCCGGCGAGGCGTATGCGGTCGAAGACGTCACGCCGGCGGACGAGAGATTGTCTATACTTTTAAAGGGAAAGTATGTTCTTCACAAAACTCTCTCTTTGTTATTTTGTATAGGTACTATGTCATAGCCTTAAGCTTCCAAAACGGCATCATCTGCCTTTTTCCAAATAATTCGGGGTCGGCTTGCAGTCTTGCCGGGCGCAGCTGAATACCAGTAGTTTACATAAGTTAGCACTGTATAATGTGAAACTAAGGAGTATCGCATTAACCAGTAAGGTAAGGTGGTTTGTAAATGGCGGTTGTTAAATTCTCGGGATGACGTTTACCTGTAACGACTAATTTAACACGTTCCTTGCGCCATCATTTTCAAAAAGCTTTTAACTGCTGCATTAGAGGCGCAAGAGATCTCGAAACTATCCTACCCTTTGGAACGTTTGAGACCTAATGAGTCTCCAAAAGATACAGTTTACTTAAAGAACGTTAGATCCTCCCGTAAGGAGTAAAACGACACGATTATATATTCAACGCACAATACAAAAGTCCTGCAAGAGATCTGATACTTAGATCTCGTAATGCATGATGAACGTTAAATATCGACCTGAGCTGCTGTTATAATTTCACCACGAGCTCTTCTAGATTCTAAAACCGAAAATTTTAAGTAATCTTTAGTATTTTATAAGAGACCGACTTTTGGTATAATCACATTGAACCAACCTGAGCTGATATCGTGAATTAAAATATTTCAACCACACAATAATACTCAATTAAATAAATGTTTTGAAAACCACCGCGGGTGACTTATTAATTAAACCATCGTATCGAACAGGGTGCGTCATCTGTTACAGAATAAATTGAATACTGAATAAGTGTCCCAAAAAATCTTATGAAGATAAAATATCGAGGGTAGAGGCTACAAAATAAACAATTCAAAGACGAGCCAGGACCCTCACGATGTAAAATAAGATACCTACACATGTTCCTTTTGTTTTTGTCGTAGTTTATTTTCTTTGTTTTACCATGGCCGGCATTGTAAGGACTAGTATTGTATGTCATGAACTCTCAAAGAAAAGAAACATCTTGTATTCTGCAACTAATTGACTGACTTTGTACGACAATGTTCTGAATGTTTTATTTGAATATAATACTGTTTTGGTCTATCTATAAACGTTTCATAAAATAATGAGAACACTCAATTGTTGATCAAGTTTATACACGTAAATATCAGTCTTAGAAACTAAATGTATGTATACCAAGTAGATTTGTATTTGTTTGGGTTGGGTTGGGCTACGCGGGGTAATGCATGACCGTCCGTAAGCTAATGGTTCCAATTCCCTCGTAAGCCATTTCATAGCCACTATAATGAAATTAAGTATACGCCTTATTAGAGTGTAGACTTTTTACCTGTTGGTTTAAATACACTTGTATAATTCAAAGTACATATTTACAATATTAAATCACTATTAACCGCAGCAGCAATTGCAATTACCCAGCTTCATACAAATTTATGATCAAAGTACGGTGTTGTGTAATTATAATAATTAACTTTAAATATATTCCAAACGCTGCATAATTGTGTGGTTAAATGGCGTTGTAGGTCACGTCAAATAGGCGGATTTATCGCGCTGATTACATCCCGGTTTCATTGATAACTCCAGGGGAAAGCTCTTGGGGAGCTAATAGGTTGTATTATCTAATAATCTAAGTTATTAGGGCCACAATATGGAATCTAATTTAGCAACTCATCAAGGATTTATGCCTTTGGGATGTATGTACTACCTCAAAGGCATAAATCGTTGATGAGTTGTTCGGATGGCATATTCGTTCCGTCAATGTTTATAGACGAACAAAGCAGACCCATATTCGGCATTTATTCGATTCGTGCCGATCGGTGAACTTTGGCATCAATCCCTTGAGGACTAAAATTCTTGCCGGATCGGTACTGCTCAAGCGTTTTACCGAAAAGATGAGTCTAAGATCTATAAGTCATCAGGTTTGTGACATATTAAACTGCCCGAACAAATATGTAACATCATGAAGTCCCTTACAATTAGTACTAGAATTATTTAAAGAGAAAACCAAGTCATTCGCTTGTTTCCGAACAGGATGCGAGTGAGCTGCGATGAAACGCATCTCCACTACATTCAACCTTACCAGTTCGTTGACTCTCCAGAGTGGGAGGCTAATCGCGAACAATCAGACGATGTCTTCCAGGTAATTAAATAAACAATTCATTTTCATCGTAAAAGTTGGTGTTAACTCATTATTTTAGTTTATTAAGTACAACACTATTCGATTACTTAGGGTGAAGTTTACTATTGCAACTGAACATGATACGTACATCTGACACCTCGTTCAAAAGATGGCAGTGTCAATATTCTACAAGAATGCATTGACAGCTCTTGAACTCGGTTCATATTATCCGTGTTTTGATCGTGTTCAGTATCAGTGGTGAAATTCGATCTGTAAATTGAAATAGCTTCTTTGTGTATACATTTATTTCTTTCTTCATTCATATTTCTTGCACATTAAGCTGTCTAAACATACTCCATTCGAAATCGTTCAATATGTTTCTTAAACGACTTCGCATGAAGTATTTTTGATCATGAGTATCTTAGATTCGTTAATATCTTTGCTCATACCACTCGAGTCGGCCAAGACCCAGTTCATTGTAATTCCACGCACAGTTACGCTAAATAATTCAGGAGCGCTTCGGAATAACGCATTATCTTAATGACTGGGGATTTATTAAACTGCCTCCACCAGACATGATAAAACAAACACGTATTGACATTTTCCAATATATTTTTGTTTCGTACGGTCGCGACGTTCTGGAAAACAGAAACTTTATTAAGATCCGTATGATTTTGGAGCGGAATAAATAAATAAACATGTGACAAGCATGGCCAGAGATCCCACAGAATAGAGAGGTTTGTAAAATGTAATGAATACACTACGTGGTATTGATTCTTAACCTCAGATTCTATAATTCAACCAAGTTACCCAGCCGAGGGGCTCTAAACTCCCGCTTGAAGGCGCGCCGTCTCAGGTGCACGGTAATGATCATCTCGTTCACCCTTATGCTCTTGCTTAAACCATCGAGGTAGATACATTCACCTGAAATATTTACATAGAGAGGAGAACAGTCTGTTACGGTCGGATTCAAACGGTTGAGTGAATCGAGATTAAACGTTACGTGAATATTTTATTTGAATAATTTAATTTCGGTTTTACCTTTTGGTTGTAATTCTCTCTTCTTATACTTAAATAATGTATTGAAGTACTTTTGTTGTAGTGTTTTAAACGAGTTTTCTGGTAGGTTTTAATCCTCTAAAGTTGAGTAAGATATGTTATAAATCTGTGAAACGTCATAGAAAAATGGGTACCGTAATATGTATTAAACCTTGAAAAGTTTACCACAAAATAATAATCTTTAAGTTATAGGTACAGCTCATACTGTCACAAACATCAGTGTAGTTATAAAGAGGGTAAGTACATAACTACTGACTAGAAACTCGCGTGGATAAGCATTCCACATCCAATTCATAGTTTACATGACTAAAACATGTAGCCATTTCAAAACAATGTTTCAACTACATTCAGTTAATATAGTATTGAGTTAGTATAAAAGTCTAGTTGTTATAACAGAGTTGACTTACCTAAATGTGTATTTCATTCTTAGATGATGACTGTTAGTTTGTTTCGGGCAAACTTTAGAGAAAGCCTTGAAGGGTGTATTTGACGGATCCCTTTTGTAAATCAAACTCACGATGGAGGGGTTAAACACTTGAAAAATAAAATTTCAAGTGTTAGTGCTACTGACTCGTACACAAAGGGTTCCGTAACACTAACCAATATTATAAAATACTAGCTTAGGCCCGCGAGTTCGGCCGCTTGCCATAGTTACTTTGCACTAACGCTAACTTTAACCAGCGTGATGAGCAAAAAAACAAATCTTTGTCTCCCCCTTTTCTGTTTTTTTTGCATATGTCCGTCTCCAAGGTCCCAACTATCTCTGTACCAAAATTCATCAAAATCGGTTTGGCCATTTAGGCGTGAAGACGTAAAAAACAAACTCACTTTCGCTTTTATTATATTTGTAAGGATTTTTTAACGATTATTTAGAGGTAAATTTGAACTCAACAGGTTTTTTAGTATTTTTTAATGAAAAATAAAGTTACTGAAGTACTTTCACTAAAAAATTGGGACTTTGAAACTAGAAGGAGAGGTCGAATTTGTACGGGATCCGGTTTTTGCCATTCGGTAACGGAACCCTAAAAAGGAAATGAAAAATCATTTTTCAGTCAAAAGCCTGACGATTGAAAGAGTTTGTAAAAAAAAACAAATATCAAGCACTATTTAAATAACGGACACTTTTATAGTAATACTAGCTTTTGCCCGCGGCTTCGCTCGCGATGAATTCGGGGTAACACAGTTCCCTTTTCCTGATTTGCAGGTATTTTTCGTTGGTAGCAAAGAGTGTGCGTACCGATTTTTAGCTTCTTACCTTGAAAACTGAGTTAAGTCCCATATAAAATTTGATCCCCTCTTTTAAGGGTTTTTTTCGGGTGGGAAATCATCAAATAATTTCCTTCGCGCTGGGTGGAGCGGAGGGAGTGTCAGACTTGTACTGACTAAAACCCACCCATGTTCCGTCAATCGAACAAACCGCAACTCGGTATTTAAAGGGGTTGGAGGTGGAATCCAGTAAAAAAAAATTGGTGCACGATGTTTTTGTGAGTGACATTTTGTCCGCACACCAATTTTTTGCTTCCTACCCTGAAAAATTCCATACAAACTTACACCCCCTATTTTAGAGAAGTAGGGGGTTAGAAAGAGGATCCCAACTTTCTCTGTCGCAAAATTCATCAAACAAATAAACTCACTTTTAGTAAGGATTTGAATCTCAATTCAAGTTTATATTATGATACGACAAATGTTTGAATTTCGAAACTACAACGGATGAACCGGAAAAGTGACTGGCTTTATTGGAAAACTCAAAGCAACTCTATTCAAAGCTATACGAATACTTGTTAGGGAAAAGATCTTATCTTCGGATACTTTCGGAGCACGTGCTCGCTCTCAAACTGTAGCATATATATACGTGATGTAACCCCATTTTCCATACAACGATTATCTGGGTTTCTCAATCTCGCTTTCATTTCAAATTTTTCAAAATTTAGTTATCTATGTCTCTTTTATTGCTATAATTAAATAGTAATAATAATAAATATCTTGGGACAACTCACACACGGCTATCTGATCCCAAGCTAAGTAGAGCTTGTGTTATGGTAACCAGACAACAGATATACATACTTATATAATTTATAAATACATACTTATTATAGATAAATCACACCCGGACACAGAACAAACAATCATGCTCATCACACAAAGTTTGTTTCTTCCCTCATTCTACCTCATTACTCACTTTAAAAAAAATAGCCTTTGTCCGTCTCCAGGGTCGTAACTATCTCTGTAAAAAAATAAATCAAAATCGGCTTTGCCATTTAGGCGTGAAAATGTAACAAACAAACTCACTTTCGCTTTTATAACATTAGTAAGGATAGTAAGGATTACCTTTGAACGTGGCTTCTGTGGCACCCGCATGCATGACGGAATGTCCCCACGGCAATTTACCCCAGGATAAAACAGACAGATAGACCGTATTTTTCCTTTTGAGGTACGGAAACCTAAAAATAACCTACTTCGTTACCTTAACCTAGATCATGCACGCAAGCATTCCCTGAGTGCCAAACCTCGAAATCCTTTCAGGTGGTTAGGGTCTTATAAGCTTAAACTAAGAAATTACTTTTATTTTCCCTATAATTACTTTACTAGCTGCCGCACGCGGCTCAGCCCGCGTGAAATCGAAAAAAAAATCTATGTGTTATTCCAGACTATAATCAACCTCTTTGCCAAATTTCATCAACATCCGTTCAGCCGTTTTGACGTGAAAGAGTAATAAACATCCATACATCCTCACAAACATTCGCATTCATATTATTAGTAGTATAGTATTCAATTACTTTTTATGAAACTTTAAAAATCTCTCATTTCGAGGTGAAATCCCTAATATGACTAAACCCCCTCGGGGTTAGCCAGATTTAGGTATCTGTGCTTCAACTTCAATAATATGTCTTCATAACCAATATCTATGACAAGTTACATTGGGTTCAATTTGGTGTAACACTTTAGTCTCTTTTAGATCAGTCTGTGCTATTTCTAGTCTGCTTAGGTATCGCACGTAGTTGAGTATCATTTCACTTCTACTACCGACTATTATATATGTAGGAAGTTTTCCAGTACGCATCAGGGGGTCTACTCTAATTCTACGTAAAACGAAATTGCGGCCGAAACTTCAAACGTTTTCTACCACGGTTTCATTTCATTTCATTCATTTCGAAATTTCAGACGTCCGAAGTTTATTTGACATTAAAATTTTCTAAACCTACACTAATTCATGCAAAATGATATAGAGTAGGGTTACAAACGTAACTACTTTTGACTTTCGTTCGTTAACGAAGTTACGTTTCGGAGAAAGAGAGTAGACCCCCAGTTATTATGGTATATTTTTTTTAAAAGTCTAGCACTGTAGAGCACTGTCTTTATAGGTCATACTTCTTGTTATCGCTTAACCAAAGTAGATGAGCCTTATTTATACAATGAGCCTTATATATAAAAGCGATGGCTCTCTGGAGCCATCGCTTTTAAAGCATATTATATCTATAAAAGGATTTTTAACAGGACAGGCATAATTTTTTCGGTGGCATAAAACAATAACTTTTTTACAGTCATCGCCCATGTCACTTTGCGAAACCATAAACTTTGTCAAATCATAAACCAACCAGTTCGAACAGCGACTGGATTCCAGACAACGTATTTGTTTTTTTTGTTTTTTTTAAACTGAATATCCGTCAAAGGCCGGTGTCTCCACCCTGTTCGGAGTCCGGTCGGGTCGTTCACATGGTCAGTAGAACTGACAGCCAAAATGTTTCTCAGGTGAGCGTGATTGCGGAGGAGGTGTCCACGTGCGTGTGCTGGCCGCGCATGCGCCTGGAACGTGTGTTGCGTCACCGGCCGGCACTCAAGGTCGTGCTCGACTGCCTTATAGGTCAGTCCTCCTTCACTATTGTCGTTGCAACTCTAACACTTGACTTTGAATTTTTAGGACCTATGACAGCAAAGCGATTGAAGTATAGACGCGAATTCTCGGGTTTTCATACTACATTTCCGCGTAGTTTTCGATTCTACAAACTTTAAGACATTATATTTTGAATGTATGGAAACCGCTCGCTTAAGTCTCAGGGCCATTACTCTTTCCTTCGAAAAACGTCTGGGGGCCGTGAGCAAGACGCATTAAAGTTATGATCTTTTTCCACCAAATAGAAGCCCCCTGACTAAAATAGCTTTCCATTGTACCTTAAAGCAATTCTTATTGGTGCCAGGGGCTGTTGTTTATGTAAACCGAATTAAGGAATGAATGCGTGGCAATCCACTTCCGAATACTTTCCAATTTGTTTTCCCCTTAAGTACTTAGAACAAGGGTTCCCCAATATGAAACATGCGGTGACTCGGCTAAATAATTTATTCATCCAATCTAACTTTTTAATGATGATATCTATATAGATGTTTGGTTGTAGGTAGAACTGGTTTATCAGTCGCATTTCTTGTATAGAATTAGAAAAATAATATAAGTGCATAGCAATAAAAACTGACACATTGGTGTAGCACTTCAATTCCCCAGGTTAACTTTAAGAATCGGTAATCGGTTTACTGTCTTGGGCCAAAACCATTGCAAAAATGATAAACACAGTGTAGCAACAGGCTTGGAAAAAATAATTCAAAAGAGATTGGTATATAGACTCACCCTCATGTTGAATTTCCCAAGTTAAAACTACTACTCCTTCTGCCACTTAAAGATAAATTTATGACAAGACTATGTTTAACAACTTTCCAGGCAAAGACATAACGCATAAGCTGTATTCAGTGAGCGAGGGCTTGACGGCCGGAGTGGGCGCCGAGCACGAGGGGCAGGCGTCGCACCTGACGCGCTCGGCTAGCGTAGACGCGGTGCACGAGGGTACGCGCGGGCGATTACGGAGTAACGCGTGGCGCGCGCGCACAACCACTGTTACTAAAGGTAAACGAAGCGAAGATTTCAATTATTATCATCGTCAGCCTACAGAATGCAGTCTACTGTTCGACATAATTCAAACTTTCATACAGAAGCTATCAGCCAAGAGTGTCGCTCCTCTTAGCCATACGCTTACACCATTCGCTGCCTGACTCTTACCCCAACGGTCATCGGTTCTTAAATATGGCCGCCCATCTGCCCTACTTATCTATGATTATTCTGTGAGATGTAGGTGTGCTATTGTATTATGCTTAAGATTTAATTGATTCCTCCAAATTATAAATAAAAGTCTTGATAGTTCCAAGGCGTGATTACTTATTAACATTGTTAACGTGTTGAATCTCCAGGAACATCATATTGGCAGCCAATGGTAGCCCGTCAGTTCCTTCAAAAATCACCTTTCGGGCGGGTAGCACAGCCTCCGCGATTGCTGACGCAGGCGTCGTCAGCAAGTCTGCAGCCGGCGGTAGCGACGCGGAAACGCAGTCCACCGCGTCGCACCACATCGTTTAGACGTGGACGAGAAGTGAAATTTGCGGAGATGACGATAGCCACGGAGCCGGCCGTGTGACGCGGGCCGCGGCTCCAGCCGGAGCTGGTGCCGCTCGTCTCGCCACAAACCTTCTCACCCGCACACACTTCGATATCGCCGTCTCTTAAGACACCCTGACCGCTAGCCGAGCGAACGGACTCGCCTCACACCACTGATTTCTAGCCTTTGTCGTTCACTGTGAACTTAATTACCCAGTGTCCTTGCAATCAAGTGCTATAGTTTATAATATAAAACATTGAACGTCTAAAATAAGTGAAATGCGAAAGATTACGACTTTTCATTAGTGATTTTGGTTCGTTCACAGAAAGAGCTTCCTGTTATAGAATAATCAATATTTATTTTGTTATTTGTGTAACGTTTTCTCGTTCGCTCGAAAAAGGGTCGTACGGTGGAACTATTAAAGTCTGCTGCGGTGGCACTGATCTAGCAAGTGAAATCTTAGTGTAAGTCGAGTATGATAATTTAATGAGTGCCGGTGTAAAACTGTAATTATTGTGTGAGAAAGTAGTCTAGCGCCGATGTACCTATCAGCTGTATGCATTACAGTGTCTGGGATCACCTAACGCTCAAGTACCTAACCAAGAGAACACTTCGATAAAGTGTAATTTTTTATAAAAGCAAGAGATGCGAACAGAGCGATATAGTTCCATATACTGATAGAAAAATGGAATTGTAATTATACCAAATTTTTTAGCAATTGATAATTCAAATGTGGAATTCTAAAAGTATTTTAATGTTAAAGTAATTAATTGTTTATTAGTGATAAGATGTGTTAAATTCGTGATAAAATAAATTAAAGTTACTGCGCGAGTTATTAAGTATTATTCATCAAAATATTACTGCATATTTTCGAGTTCTGTGACGGATGAAATTCAGGTTTAAACTTATATAAGCGTCGTTTCATAATTTTTGCGGAAAAATGCCAATAGGTTGAAAATGTGCCTGTCATGTAGTCAAGTACAGCCAGCAAAGTTCCAGTGAACCCATCTCCAGCACCGTATTTAATAATCGTAGCGTGTCGTCTACACTGCTTGTAATAGTCGGAACTATTCACAAATTACCGATGGTTACAACTGGTATTTCTGCTGAGTGTACCGATATTATTTTTTATAAGAGTTTTAACTGCTTCTATCTACAACAATTTAAGTAATGTTATTTTGTTTTTCACAGGGAATAAAACATATAAGTTTACATAAAGTTAAAAAAAATAAACTAATATGTTACTTACATTTCAGCAAAAAAGGTCAACTTGAGAAAATTTAAGGATTTGCGTGTCAACATTTGACGAGAGTTGAAGAAAAATAATGTAAAATAGTGAAAATTACAACGAAAAAAAAATCATTTGCGTGAAAATTTTTGGAATGTGTATGTAACATCTAATTAAAAAAAAAACAAGGTTATTGATGTTTGGCGTTAACACAATTGGAATGTGTATGTAACATCTAATTCAAAAAAATGTTGATGTCACATAATAGTTAATATGAAGACAAATTTTACCAGTCTGAATCGATATGTGGTCTTTATATAGAGTTTTGCCATGATTTGAAATGTGTTGTGGTCTTTACTTTTATGTCTCCTATTTAACTAACATTTAGAATTTGAGGACAATCCAGAATTTAATTGCAATATTGAAATGAAAATCCTTTTTAACACCTTTTAAATGATTACATTAAAAAAATATTATAAATGACTCGTTTATGTACGTACACCAAACGGAATTTATAGATAGTAAAACTTTAAGAACTGTTCTAATGTTCAAATTGCACATTTGGAATATCTCACAAACAAAAATATTCAAATTCATCTAAATGCTAAGAGCTGAGCTTTTAGTCAATGTATTTACTCATATAATGTAAGCGTCATGGGGATTCATAGTCGTTATCTCTTTAAATAAGTGTCATAACACATCTGAATAGAAAAAGATTCAAACATCACAGGCTGATGAAAACGAAGATAACCTCAACCTTTTTTACAATTAATTAAAAACGAATAGGTACAATTCTGCATTGAATTATTACTATCTCCATATATCCGGCCATGTGATGTTGGAATTAGTATCATAGATACATATTATTCACCTCGATGTTTAGTTGATGTTGTTGCTTCACTATACGTGTACGGTGTCAGACTAGATGAGCATGTAGTTCGGTACTTAATGTACTTAAATTCGTCGGAATAATACTGTCGACGATACATACGTAATTTAAGAGACCGTACAACGAGGATCAAGTCATCCCTTTTCACTATTAGATAGGTAACATAATTCAATGAGTGGTACGCACTCTCATTTTGATAGACTATATGGCAACAAGAGAGAACTTCTAAATAATAAGGTGTAACAAATAGATTTGTAACCGTACTTTTCTTATATAAATATTGCAGAGTATTTTTACGTTTTGTAACGTATTTAAAATTGGCAACTAAGCAACTGTGTCAAGCTAAGAAATTGATAGACATGTTACTATTTTCAGTGTATTTTCTTTACTATCAGGTGTATATCTCAGTCAGGAATGTGCTCTGTTTTGAACTAGCAAGGTCACTTATTTAATAATAATCCAATTTTAATTTCTATTGGGACTTCCAACATTCTTAAACCTTCCATTTCGATTAAGATCGACTATATATTCTGTTAGCCCTAAACATTATTGGGCCAATGCTTCCCCTTTGAGTCTTCCACTGTTTACAATTGTTGACCATTTCTAGATGAAGGGACTCCTATTCTAGAAAAGAATTCTACGTCCCCGCTTGTTGATACTGCAATGTTCTTTCAATAAATCTCATCAATATTATGACGTCTTCATTCTATCCTGATTGTACGGTGTCTGTCACGAATACATATCGTTCTTCGTCTTGTCTCGTCTTGTTAGTTCTTCTCTATGGTGTAGTAACGTTCTTGGTGGGCTAATTTTTTAACGCAGTAGTAGTTTGTACGAAAGGAATTCAGATGCATTAAGTAGGTTTTCACACCACATCGTCACTGTCATCATAGCCGTAAAACGCTTTGTTAATGACTTAACTAGTAGCAACAGATGATCAGAGAATGATGTGGTATTGTTCCATGTATCTAATATTGAACAAAGCAAACTTATACGCAAACGGTTCCTGTACTGCAAGGGTAACAATATCACACCGTTCTCTACGTTTCTTGCAAATTACAAAAATGTTGGCCTTGCTCTTATGGTGTAATAAAATAACATTATAAAAGGCTAGTGAAATTTTGATAACTAAATACCAACTAGACTTGAAATTATAAATTGATAAGGTAAATCATTATGACATTAATTATGTATTAACTAACATAATACTACAGTGTATTTCATGATCAGACGCTTTTTGAATTTGTGTGTCATAAGTTACTGATAAGGATTGGGTACCACATGCTTAAGACGACTTCGAAATGAATGACTCGATGTTATCACAGGAATTGAAACTGGACAACCCGTCACTGTTACAGTAGCGTCAGCCAAACGAACATTTGTGCAGAACTAGCTTTGCCCCTAAAAAGTGCTGAATTCTCATTTGAAATCTAATATCACCCTAAAGTCCTGAAATTCCTGTAAACTGTTGGTTCTTTAATAGAAATCCATTATCTCCATAAACTGTTATTATGAGTTAAATATACATTATGAGTATTTTGTTAAATCTCAAGAGATTTTCCCACTATGCCTGAAAACTATTTATAATAAAACTATACGTGTGTGTTGATAAAGAAGATAAAGAAACTTCCAAATATAATCAAGTCTAAGTTTGTATGTTTAGTATATTGTGTACTTAGCAGCTTGAAATATATGCAACGCCCTGCAAAATAATGATAATGTAATCGCTTGACTGTATTTATTTGTAAGTGTCACGTCACTAGTGTGATAATGTAATGTATTGTCAAAGCTATTTATATTTGTACAAAAACGGGAGCAAGTTCTTAATTATTTAACGCTTATGTATTTAAGTATTGTTTCTTATACAGGTGTTATGTCTGTGGCTATTAAATGATATATTATTTGTCTATTGTGTACAAACAACTAATATCAATATTCGTACCTATAAGTTAATGATTATTCGTTCCACGTAATACGATAATTTAATATATACTGTTAAAATAAATGTGATCAATCACTTATGTACAAAGTAAATACCATGCAATAAATCTTCCAAGATGTTTCTTAAGTCTACACTGACATTAAACAAAGACAAGGTATAGGGCGATTTCTTCCAATATCACCACTAAACCTTTTAAACACATTCGTTTTGAATAACTCCATCTTAATATAATGTTGTATATTCTTCAGTATAACTAGATACAAGTAGGCAGTTACGATGTGATACTTATCGACATATTCATAGACTTGTGAAAGGCGCGAGTCGGAGTATGCGCAGTCATTGTTTTAGAAGTTTTCGTTCCATTCTAATGTGCAGCGAATAAAAGCAATAGTTTATAGTGATAATGAGAACTTAAATGCTATTTTATCTATGTGTGTTGTTACATAGTATGTATATTGTATCTGCTGTGAACTAAAACAATGATCGGTAGCGACACTTGGCAGAGCGCCTCTGTGATACACGTTAGCTATATAGAATAGGAGTCGTCGTGGGTTCATATTCATGTATTCGCAATCTGATGTTATTCTCATATGGGTTGCCTCCTGCGTCTCGTCATACATGACATTACAGTTATTGATTATATTATTGTATTTATTCACTTTATTAACATGTTTATTATGTCTTTAATAAAACAATTGCTTATTATATAGTTTTATTTTAGTGGCAACATTTAACATTATTTTTTCAATCCTGAAAATAAAGAACATATTTTGGTTTAGTTTTTCCTCTATTTACGGTACGATTAAGGAGCGCTGAAGGCAAACAGCTAACGCGTTGTATCGCGTGTGCCTGACAACTTTATACATGGACGCACACCAATCAGTTGGTAAATAGTGGGGCAACATACGGCAATCATTGCAGCGACTGAGGTAAATAAGCGGATTACCAGTTCCCTTCAAACAACGTTACGATTTAGACATACTTTATACAAAAACTGTGTTTACAAGTTGACTTCTAGACGAACGATGACCCCTGCCCATTACGTCATACAGACAACATATTCAACTTTACGTACATAATATTGTTTAAAATGGTAATCAATGCGTGGAGCGCTGATAATGAGCTGATAAGTCAGTAGTGTGTGCGAAGGCAAGGTACGGTGCCGGCCCACGACATGCATCTTTTTTATTTATGAGTTAAAACATATTTTACGTTTAAATAATTTAAAAAAATAGCAGAATGTCGTTTCTTATGAGAAAGTGTATCGTGAACTTGAAAAATGTGAACAGATGTAGCAATGTGTGTGTTTTGATGCAAACTGTAAGTAAAACAAACATATTATTTAGTTGTTTCAAGTGTTATTTAAATATTAATCGACATAACATATCGGTCTACTTTAGTTTAAAATATGTTAACATCCCATAAATAATCCCAAGCCATTAGAATATGAAAGTCATTTATTTCATTCTGTGTCAATTTAGGTATAAAGTTAGAATTTGCATCAGTACAAAAACGGGTTATGAAGGTCAATACCAAAGTAACTTCAAATTAATCCTAACTGTTATCACCGGCTTTTATTTCGAGCCACAGTTTGCGGGTAATCACTCTGATTATTACCTAATATGTGATTATATGGAATGTTTGAAATAATCAGTGCCACACAAAAAATCAGAGTGAAGTTTCTTCAAAGTAAAGATAAGAACATTATAAAGAAGCAAAGCTTATCAACTAATTGCCAAATAACAGTGGGAGGCGTTTTATAAAGATAAGCCCCAAGGTGATATCGGATTCGCGAAAGTAAACAAGTGGGACAAAATTCGACTTGATTTGTAGGAGAAACAGAGGCTCCAGCACGACCGCGCGTAAATGTAACGCAAAAATATGTCTGATTTGAAAATAGAATAACCTACCTAAAGCATTTAGTTATGAATTTTTTTTTTTTAATATAAAAGGAAAATTTTCGTGAACGTATAGCGCCGTCTCATCACTATGTCTGTTGCAGGCGACTAACTTTAATATCGGTGTATTTACTTTTCATTTACACCGCGCAGTGGTGCCTCTAGCTATGTTGAAAAAAATCTATCACATAAATGAGGGTATCTCTGAAAAAATGAATAAAATTCCAAATGACTTGTTCAACGCCGCCGTTACAAACATCGACGAGGAAACATTTAAAATTAGAAGCCTTATTCACTAGACAGTAGAAAAGATGGTAATGCCACAACGGAAGTGCTCACACATTTCCGTTTTGCCTCGTTAGTTTCTTTTCAACGGAGACTATTATGTTCTTTTGATACCGTTTCATGTTTAATTTCTACCCATTTTAATGTAAACCTATTTAATCACAAAAATGAAGACCAATTATTAAGTATATCACTAACATTTCATTTATCATAACAGGGTTTGTTTTTTTTTCAGTAAACGCTCCATTAAATAAATACGCGCGGTGGCGGGGCGGCAAATTGCATTCGGATACCTACTCCGTTTTAATTTATTGTTTAATGATTTTTGTCAGTATAAAGATATAAGTGTCAAGCGAATTATTTATGATAATAATCACTGCGAACCCTGTTATTAAGGCAAACAGCAGTTTTATACGTTTTAAAAGTCTAAACTATATTTTCAGGGCAAGCATAGATCACATTATTCAACTAGCAATATTGTCAAACGCAGTATATTATTACCTGATGTGCATCTTCGACAAAGAAAGTTCCACACAAGTCAAATAGTAAACAAAATTGTTGCCTTTAAACTATCGGATATCGGCGAAGGCATACGAGAAGTAGTTATAAAAGAATGGTAAGACCCCATTTATTTATATTATAGGTGTACCTATGTCTCATTTACTTTTTTAAATAAGTGCATCGCAACTGAAATTTAAACCATTTCCCCCAACCGATTGAGCTAAAATATTGAGCATACCTTAGGTGCTGGTGGTATTAGATTATGACAGACATGACTTCATCTTGCAGCTAGAATTCCTCACGAAAGAACACCTCGATGGTTAATAGCATAGACACGAAACTTTGTATACACGTTAAATGTTGATTTGTTACATCTTCACGCCTAAATGGCCAAACCGATTTTGATGAATTTTGGTACAGAGATAGTTGGGACCCTGGAGACCGACATAGGCTATTAAAAAAACATTGGTATATGAAGGAGAAAGGGAAAACTTAGATTTTGCTATTACAATCAATAAGGTGCAAGGGCAAAAACTACAGGTAGCAGGTACATGCAAATCAGGAAAAGGGAACTGTGATATCCCGAATATAACGCGAGCGAAGCCGCGGGCAAAAGCTAGTAAATTATTATTTCCTTTTTATTTCTCATCTTGTTTCTGTAAGGGTTATTTTTTATATAATTTAAATGCCAAGAAGTCATCAAAAGACGGTAACTAGGCTAGGTTACTGTGAATGCTTCCAGTTACTGATCTATCAGCCTTTAAAACAAACTAAAAAGATTGTGGGTTTTAAAATTAAATGTATCATCCTAC
Source organism: Ochropleura leucogaster (assembly GCA_958449745.1). Lineage (NCBI taxonomy): Eukaryota > Metazoa > Arthropoda > Insecta > Lepidoptera > Noctuidae > Ochropleura > Ochropleura leucogaster. The sequence continues at coordinate 9,597,585 of OY288204.1, read as the reverse complement.
TTACGTTATCTTATGAGATAGTCAAGTCGCGTATGATGTAACAGTTATTTATTTGTACACAACAAAGACTGTTATGTTTTAGTGATGCCTAAAAGATCATTTGAAATTATAAATAAGCGCTTTCCATTCGATGATAGATGCATTTATGAGTTTGTTTTCGTCGTCATGTTGAATTATTGTTGTCTTAAATCTGTAGATTCCAGTCAACTGATGACATCGACCATAAAGATTAATCCATTGAGTGTGTTTTTACGCGATCAATATGAACTATTCAAATCGTTCTAATTACACCTGGCCTTTCTCTGTGATTGCTGTACCACAAAGAATAACAGTATGAAAACGGGCTCAACTGCTCAAGTGTGCTTAATCCACAATTGAAATCCCCATTCATCTTGAATCTCCAATTTCAGGTTCGTGAAAGTAGGCGACAAAGTACAGCAATTCGACAATATCTGTGAAGTACAGAGTGACAAGGCAGCTGTCACGATCACCAGTCGATACGATGGGGTGGTGACTAAACTGTACCACGAAGTTGACCATACCGCGCTGGTTGGACAACCACTTGTTGATATCGAAGTACAGGGAGGGGCTGATGAAGGTAGGTTGTGGCTACTAGTTACCAACTAAGAGGTAATTGAAAACTTTCAAAGAGAAATAAAGTACCTAAAAAAAAGATAACGACGAAATATAGACAGGTATAAAGTGTTTAATTAACAACAACATTAGAAATTGAATGTTGGCTGTAAGGATAGGCAGTACGTGGATGCAATATTTCGGAACATTTATTTTCAATCCAAGTCTGAAGCCCATGGGTGGCGTAAAAACTTTGACACGATGTTATGCACTAACTACAAAAATAAGAAGAAAATAAGCTAGTAAGCAGACAAGTCCAATTTACTTTAATAATTTATTTTTATTTTTCAGGAGCTTCATCACAGCCAGATGAAAAACAAGTCGTAGCTACCAAACAGGAACCAGAAGTAGATAAAAGCCAGAAAGTAAAAATATTGACTACCCCATCAGTTAGAAGAATAGCCGCACAATTCAAAGTTAGTTAAATTATATACTTGACGTAATTGAAGTATTTGAGTAAAATTGTTGCATGCTTCTTTGCCTATTCAATAATTCTTATTTGCAGTATCCAGTCAAAAAATCTTATCGAACTATTTTCTAAGCAACAACCATTCCAAGTTCATATGAACATTGACACCTTTTATTTATGCATGGTTTATTTTCCACTTCTGATTTATCTATGCATCATTACGTCCTATTCTTTAAGGTAGACTTAAGCACCGTCAAATCTACTGGACGGAACGGAAGAGTTCTCAAAGAAGATATGCTAGCACATTTGAATATCACCTCAGATAAATCTAATGAAATACCTGATTTATCAAGTGTTAGTGCAATGGCTATACCTCTGGTACAAGCACAAGCAAAAATGGAAGTTTTATTAGAAGACAGAGTAGTACCCGTTAGTGGATTTACCAAAGCGATGGTGAAATCAATGACTGAAGCAATGGTAAGTAATTCAATTGCAAAATAGTATTAAAAATTAAAGTACGAAAAGACGAAACGCAGCAGTCATGATACGCTAATAAACCAGAATCTTTAATGTGGGAATTTACTTTGATTGGCTGAATTGTGCCATTGAAGCGTAGTGAGTGACTTACGCAATAGCCTTTCCTTTATTTGCCTTTTAACGATTGAGCAAGCGCTGCAACTCGGGTTGGGCTGGCCATGTCTGTAGAATGCATAGCATTTAGACAGATGGTCCAGTCGCAGAGGGAGGCCTAGGAAACGCTGATATCATTACTTAGTGGCGTTAACAAGATATTCGCCACAGAGAACCACAAACAAGGAGGAATGGAAGACAACGGAGAGTTGTTTTTATGCCCAAGTTCAAACTAAGATTATAAATGTTCTTAATTATTTTCAGAAAATACCGCATTTTGGATATAGCGACGAATACGATGTGACTAAATTAGTAGAATCGAGGGAGTCATTAAAGAAATTAGCAGAAGCTAAAGGAGTAAAGTTGACATATATGCCAATCATCATTAAAGCTGCTTCGCTAGGACTAGAACAACTCCCTGTACTCAACAGTAGTCTGGATAGTACTTGTGAACATCTTACTTACAAAGCAAGTCATAACATTGGCGTTGCTATGGACACGCCAAACGGTTTAATTGTTCCTGTTATAAAGGTAAGTAATAATATAAGACCTTACACCATCCTAGTACTTCCCTGAATATTTTCGGTTTGGTTTCAAATCTTACCAAATGCAAAAACTGAATACTAGCAACCTACTTACACCTGGCAACCCGTATTTTAAAACATTGACGAAGCAGATCTTCATCAATGTTTTTTCACCATTCCTAGAACAATACACTTAGTAGATATTTTTATTAAAACAGAGACATTGGTGCCGTTTTGGATGAACCACGGAGTTAAACTAGATTAACATTAAAAATGACATACCTAATTACATCTAATTTTATTCCACAGCATTTAAGTCGCGAATAAAGATAGTCCGATCTAGCTTGACAACCACATTTTTAGGTAAAAAAACGCCTGAAACAAATTGTGAGATTGCAATTTTCTCTAAATTGTGTAACTATACTATAATTAATGCTATCATACTATAACGTAGTTAAGTCACTAATCAATTTCTGAATAGAAAACGTCGTGCGATAGGAATAAACTAGATTTTAGAGTTTTTTTTTTTAATAGTTTTACTTTAATTTGTGACAACAGAATTGACACCATTAGCCGCTACTTAATTTGACATAACATCGAGCTCAATCAGTCTTATAACTATTACATCTCTAAGCTAAAATACTGTTTCTTTTATTTTCCAGAACGTACAAGCAAAAACGATACTAGAAATAGCCCGTGAACTCAACACACTTCAAGAAAAGGGTTTGAAGGGACAACTAGGACTAAATGAATTGACTGGAGGAACCTTCACACTGTCGAACATTGGCATTGTAAGGAGCCGATACTCTACTTTACTTTCTAAACTTTATATCAATAAAAACTTTGTGTTATAACATATTTTGACGTCTTACAGGGCGAACCCTAACTAAAAACTACTAATCATCTAAAAAATATGCCACCTCAGAGAGACTGGCATAGGTGTACCTTATAGTGCATCCACATTTCGCCAGTTATGTAAAAGTCCCACGTAAAAGGGACGAGCCTAATGCTACTAGGCACAAATCCAGACACCATGGTTGATACTGAGAAATTCCTGATATACCCAGTAACACTTTGCCCAACCCGGTAATCGTATCCAGGACTTCAAGATCAGCAGTCTCGCTTGCAACCACTAGACCAAAAGAGACAGTATTGTCTTGTCTTGTATGGTCTTGAGGAACAAAGCGTAATGTTGAGGAATCAAGCTCCTTCACAGAATTGTAGTCCTGACAATTATAGTTAGCTATACTGAAAGAGGCTGGATTAAGCTAATGAAATATCTTTAACATTTCAGGTTGGAGGAACGTACACAAAACCTATTATATTACCACCGCAAGTAGCAATTGGCGCGTTGGGTAAAATACAGGTAATAACTAGAATATTTCCTTTACACCATAATGAAATTTCCCCGCTGAACACTACACGATGATACTAGTAAAGGGCTCACTGTCAGCTCAAAATTATGTTTTGTACAATGTCATCTTCGGAACAAGAAAAAGCAATATTAGCAGTTAATTGCTTTTTTCCAATAACTGGAGAGACAGCAAAACACGAGAAAGAATTACATTATTCAGGAAGTAGGTGATAACTAGAGTTCCGAGTTAAACGTACCTACTGTAAATATCTATAGGTACAGGTCGTTATGGCCGGCTAGATGAATTCGATGGTATTCAAGTGGCTAGCACAGCTAACATGGCCAAAAATGGCGACCACATTGTGTACATGTCAGAAAACTATGTACGTAAAAGGCACGGAAAACCATTTCTTAATTCTTGTCTAATCTAAGTACATTGAATTACTTATGAATAGAAATTAACTTACGGTATTTACTCCCTGCAGATACTACCAAGGTTCGATGCTGAAGGCAACTTGAGAAAAGCTCACATGCTGACAGTGAGTTTTTCAGCAGATCACAGGGTCGTGGATGGAGTCACTATGGCGCGTTTCTCAAACCACTTGAAGAACTACCTCGAAAATCCTTACACGTTACTATTGGATTTATAGAAAAATTCAAAGCCTAATTAAAGCTTAATTTCGTTGTCTAGGCATATTTTAAAGTACAAGGTTTAGCAACTATTGCTTGTTTTAAAAATATGCCATTTGTACAGACTTTAACATATTTTTTATAAAATAAAAGTGTGTCTTTTTATTTATAGTTTTATTTTTGTAACACAATACTACATATTAATGCGTCAAAATTTCAATAAAAAAAATTAGGATTTCGTCTGGTTATAGAATAAATGCTTAAAATACGCAAGTATTATAAGTCTTGTAGTCCGAAAACAACACCAACAGAAAGCAATGATAACGTCAAATGTAATTTTAAGACATATTGCTCAGGACATTTTAACCCACTCGATTGGATATTTATGAGCGCAATATAGTTACTTTTTTTTTTCGATGTTAGCCTAACTCCATGATTGTTTTGTTTATGATTAAGTTTCTCCATACTTTATCATTATCCTTGTTTCAAGGAGTCAGTTAGGATCAGTATAAAGTAACTGTTGTTTAACTGTAAATAACTCCAATGACATCGACTTGTATAGCCTTAACCAATCCCCAAGATCTTTCAAATCACATGGGTTATCCACATTAATAACATCATCGACGCAATACTTCAAAGCGAGTCACCTTAAAGTAAGCTATGGTCCATTCTGGGATACTGTGGGGCGTATATTCGCGGTGAAATCTTGCAAATATCTCCGTAAATATCAGAGCGTCGACACTATTGATAGGCGCCCATTTTAACGCCAAAAACGCCATATCCACATCGCAATATTTCTTATCTGAAAACAATTGTTTTGTGAAAACTTTGAACCCTTGCTTTTATAAAGCGTGTGAATGTAAAATTGGAAACTTTTTGAAAATATAATACGATTCAATTACATTTGGTAAGTACGCGTTACATTACTGAGCAGAATTATTTTATTCAGTTTCCTGTTTCAGAGGCCCTTCAGGAGCTCACGCCGTTAAAGTTACGAAATACGTACATTTTAAAACTGTGTGTGTAATGTTCAGAATCCTTACTATTTTGTTACCTCTTCACGCTTTAATGGCTACACTGATTTTGATGATTTTTGGTACAGAGACAGTTGGGAACCAGGAGACGGACATAGGCTAATATTTTTATGAAAAAAGTGGGATGTGAGGGAGAAAAAGGAAAGAAAAGAGAAAACTAAGCGTTGCTATTACAAATCAATAAGGCGCAAGGGGAACTGTGTTACCCCAAATTTAACGCGGGCGAAGCCGCGGGCGAAAGCTAGTAATATTATAAAAGCGAAAGTGAGTTTGTTTGTTTGTTACCTCTTCACGCTTTAATGGCTAAACCGATTTTGATGAATTTTGGTACAGAGATAGTTGGGAACCAGGAGACGGACATGGGCTAATATTTTTTTTGAAAAAAGTGGGATGTAAGGGAGTAATAGGGAAGAAAAGGGAAAACTTAGCGTTGCTATTACAAATCAATAAGGCGCAAGGGGAAATGTGTTACCCCAAATTCAACGCGGGCGAAAGCTAATCTAACCAAAAAGCTACAGTATGATAATACTTTCAATTAAATAATTGTCGTGTTTCGTTACATTGGCTATTAAAATCTTATAGTTGAGGTCTTTCACTTTGTATGTTATGTTTATGTTTAGCCAACTCTGAACGATGAGGTACCCAGAGTACCTCATCGTTCAGAGTTGGCTAAACAGGAAATATTCCGTTAATAAATTTTCATACAAAGTGAAAGACCTCAACTATAAGATTTTTTAAAAGATATATACTAGCCAAAACAAAATAAGGGCCTTGTATCTAATGAAGATATTTTTTTATATCCTGATAAAAGTATTGAGTTTGAGGGTAGATAAATAATTAAAATTAATTTTCATACTGTCTCTCCTGAAATTGGTTCCCAGATTGACTTGAGCATGTTAATGAGCTGATGTACGGGTTGTTGTTTGTCCGGGACACTTATTTTTAAGAAATTCCACATGTGTCGATGGTCATTAGTTCAATTGAATTGTAACCCGTTGTAGAACAGCTATCTAATCCTATCCAAATATCTTGCCGGCAGATCAAACAACTTTTAGTTGGTGACTATCTGTGCAACGAGTAATCGAATTATGTTTGCCTAAGTAATTAAGCAAACGTGCTTATCTAATCTTGTTTTTCGATCACCTCTGAGGTGATATAACAACACATTAATTAATGGTAATTGTACATATAGTTGCTACGTGCAATGCTTCAGGTAAACAGCTCTTGAAATAATTCTACCGTAGAAAGAAGAGACCAACAGTAAGGTTACCTGTTTTTATAAAATTACTAGCGTTGCAATGTAATTTTTCTACCCTACCTTACTTTTCCTACCTGCCCTACCTACCCTGCCTACGCTACCCACCCTATAGATTCTCGCCTTAAAAACATCCTTGGACTTTAACGAATATTTAGAAAAAAGAATTGGTAAAATTGGTCCAGGAGTTGTTGAGTTATGCGCTTACCAACACATTTTGTGATTCATCACTACATAGTATAAAACAAAGTCGCTTTCTCTGTCCCTATGTCCCTTTGTATGCTTAAATCTTTGAAACTGCGCCACGGATTTTGATGCGGTTTTTTTAATAGATAGAGTGATTCAAGAGGAAGGTTTATATGTATAATACATACATATTATAGTAGAGAAAAGTGGGGATATTCAAAGATTTGTAACACCCGTGCGAAGCTGGGACGGGTCGCTAGTTTTTATATAATAGAAGAGGCACTTCTTAAACTCGATATCTTAAACCAACGAGTTTGTGTAAGTATGAGTGAAGAAATAATAGAGATAAGTACATACCAGCTATTCTAATAAAATAAACCTTTCGAGGGGACGAAATCTGTATGTCGTCAAGATGGAGCGACAACAGGGAACGTTGTTTGTCTCCCCAGTTGCGGTCCAGCTCACGCATTAAACTCAACCGAGCAGGCTTCGTAAGTAGTCCCTGCAAATCCTTCATATGACCCCTGCTTATAACTTGTGTTACTCGCGATATAGCCTGAAAGTTCGTCGAACATTAAAGACCCTATTTTACTCCGATAGATAAAAATGAATATAAAGGCGAAGTTTATAGATTCAAATGTGGCTTCAGATTAAAGATCAATTCTGCTTTTCATTTTATCAGCCCCAAAAATCGAAAATAAACAATATTAAATATGAACAATTTACCAATAGAAATGCTAGCCTATATCAAGCTATCAGTGGCAACTGTTTCTTAGTTAGAAAAAATAAGTTCAATAATTAATACCCGACTGACAAATCACGCTCTAAAAAATAGGAAACAAGAAAATATTCTCTTCTCATGTCTGAAATAGTAATTTATCTACATAAACCATACCACATTTAATAAATTGACGTCCAGACGATAGCCGTGATCATATGCAAATTAGCCCTAATGTTTATGATACCTTACTATTGTTAAATGGATTGTGTAAAAACATGCAAAGCTCTATGTAACTACAGTTTTATAAAATCGTACATAACCTGTTTGGTCCCAAACTTGAACTCCTTCTCTATAAAACATGGATCCCAAATATTCCTTAGGACGCTAAAGTCAATTTTAATCATTAACCACGTTAACGGGTTTTGTAACAAAATTAATTTGGGAACTCGCCTCTTCTTAGGCTTATCGCTTTTCTTGCCCCATGAAAACGATTTTTGTAGGCCCTTGAGGATGCTAAGAGAACTTCTTGTACTCTTTATTAATACTACATCCCCCCTATCATTGTTTCGTGAAACTATATGCCGATTATCAACGCATAAGTTATGATTACAGCAGGTTGTTAACGGAGAGAATGCACTGCTTCTTTGCGATAGTGCGGAGCAAGTTTTGGTAAGAGCAGAAACATTTTTATGCTTATTAAATTCAAAACACCGTGTTACAACTGAACATAAACGCTTTGTAAGAAATATCATTGGTACTGCCATCTGAAAAAGTATCAAACGAACAAGAACTATATAAGTATTCCATTCATATTTACAATGAATATAGGTAGGTAGGAATACCTTGTAGATATGATCAGTAGGTACTAGAATACAGGTAGTAGTAGGTATCTACCATATCTACATACTAACCATAAGTCCATGGCATATTCAATGTATCCCGTTATTACATCTCAAATGAGAAAACTTTTCCATTTTTATACATTTAAATAAAAATTTGTTAAAAAAATTTGTTTGTACTGTACATATATAAATAATCTAAAAAGCCATTCTGTTTTGCAATCTACTGAAATATTTTTGTTATGTTTAGGTCCAGAAAATCTGAAAAAAGTCATGTTGACATAAACCAACCACTGCCGAAAAAACTTATTAACTTATTTTTAATTTTAGTTGTAATAATCGAACCTCTTTGGTTTTTTTTCACTTTAAGAATAGCGGAAATGAAAATAAAATTTAAATCGAATTATCAAGAAATTCCTACTTGAGTCAGTATCTCAATTTAGATCATTTTTGTTGATTTTTGAGTAACATCATGAGAAAGTTGTTTACAAGTTTACTAAAAGTGTTTAAAAAGGTCAGGTAAAGAGTTATTGGGTTTTTCCAGTAGTATATTCTCAGTAGCAGCCACACATCTAGCCACAAATCTAGTCGTGTGCCTAGTAGATGGGAATAGGCTTGCTCTTAAACATAGAACTTAAATATAATTATCGAATTGTGGGTGTACTAGTAGTACACCTGTGAGTAACCCTTCGGGGTTAATAACTTAATTATATTATACCGGTCTATTACTGTCCCAATGCCATGCAAAGGCCTTTTCTTATACAGAGAAGACACGACCATTGATCACCACGCTTGCTCAAGTCGGGTTGGCGATTTCAGTCTTATTCATTATATATCCAGGTTTAGTTACGATTTTTTTATTTACCAATGTCTGTGGTATCTTAGTTAGATAACTTAAGAAAGTACATATAAATTGAAAAAGTCACATTGGTACCGGAGTTGAACCCACTACCTCGCATGAGAGGCATAACGACACAACAAACGGGGGTTAACAAAACAAATGTAAATAAGTCGATGTTTTCCTTAATGATTGACTGTTTGGTCTATATTTTGAAAAGCAATACGTCAGATGAAACGTGTAAACACACGTATTGTCTCGGTTCCGGTTGGTTGGGTTTCTATAACCTCCATGTAATTTCCACTTCTATAACCACAGATATTACTAAAACATTGCGATCCCAGTGACAGTGCCGAGTTGGTGTTTACCCCTTTATTCATACTATTTCTTAGAATAACCAAGTAAATTCTGCTTAAACGCTGGTCAAGGAATAATTAGCATTGGTAACTATTTTTTTTAGCTATTTTTATCACTTATTCTGGAAGTGAAAGTCTGTCGAGTCTCATCGAACGCAAGAGTTTATTTAGTACTAGCTTTTTACCGCGCAGTTTAACACGTTCCCGGAGCATCTTAAGGTAATAGATTTTCAAAATCCGTTCCGTAGATCCATAGATTTCTCCCCTAAAACTTAGCCTCTTTATAATATTAGTATATTGTATAAATATTTCATAAATATGGATGATAAAAAAAACTAGGTAGGAACTCGTGGCCAAATAATAGCAGCCGCTTGGGTCCATTTCTACTTTAAGCCACGCTTGCCTAGTTTGGTCTGTGGATGGGTGACCATCCGCCATATATACCGAGGTTCACCGTGCCTCGGAAAGCACTTTAAGCTTTTGGTCCTGGCAGTCATTTGTAGATCTTTGACAGAGTCGTTACAGATACTCAATGTGCGCAATGGACGACACGGTTGGCGCAGTGGCTGAGCGATCGATTGCTGCGCCGCGTGTCGCGGGTTCGATCCTCGCATGTAACAAATATTTTTATGACCTACAGGTAGTTGTTTCAGGTCTGGCTGTTTGTGTATGTGAGTTTAAATGAACACTTATTTTTAGCTTTTATATAAAATTATCTACAAACTCCACTTTAAAAAGCGCAGTAGCTTTTTCACAATCTTTCTTTTGTGGTAAAAAGGCAAATAAAAACGAATTACTAACACAACTCGGTATCCATCCAGTTTTTACCCCTACTTAACTGGACTTAATTTGTTGTTAATGACCTCTAGTACAAGCCCTTATAAGCTGTGGTGTGCCTGTTTTGCTGCCAGGTACAAAGGTAGATATAGTTATGCAGTAGGTACTTTGTCTCCTTAACTTTTCAATCTTGATTCAAGTGTCATTTTATCGATGTTCTGAGCACATATAAATTCAAGATAATTCGGTTATCAGCTCAGTTTCGGCAATCTCTTCCTTCTGGTAAGTGTTTTTTAATATTAATTTAAAATGCTTTTTTTCGTATATATTTTATGCAGAAAACACAAATATAAATTTGTGTTTTCTGCATGCATGTAACACACATTATGCATTTGAATGTAATTAAAGTACAAAACACTTTTGTATAATACCTATGTACTATACAAAAACATTTTGCATGTTATAAAGAGGTAACTACCAAATTATACAAAAACGATACGCTACATATTAGATTTTTTCGATAAATCATAAACGGTACTTACATGAATTAAATTGGTTTCGATCAAAATTTTACTTGAATCTGGAAAGTTTCTTAAACAATAATAAAATTAAAGACAATATATTATATTTTTAATGTATATACAATATATTATATCGGAAGGTACCTAGCTTATATTGCCAAAAAAAACTGAATGTTACTGCTTACGTTTGAACCAACATTTTAGTTCCCCTTAGATGAAACTAAAGATTAAATGGATGGAATTAGCTAGATATATCATAATTGAACAAAAAAAGTACAATTACTTATACTAAAGTACAATTACCTATTGATCACGATGACTAAGAAAATTTCCGCTGGGAAAATCAGTACCATAACTGGCTTTATAAGCCATAGTTAATTAATTAGATATTACTTACAGAAATGTGGTCGGTGTTAGTGGGCGTGTTAGCGGTCGCGTCTTTGGGCGCGGCTTGCACCCCAAGTGTTACAACAGTCAGCGGAACCCACGCTCCTGCGACTATCTGCTCCGGCGCACTCATCTTCGAAGACAACTTTGATACCTTCGACCTCGAGAAATGGCAGCATGAGAATACCCTAGCTGGAGGCGGTGTGAGTACAAGTGCAGTGTATTATACTTTTAATTTGTTCTCTCTCTCTACCTCTGCAGCTTTTACCGTAAAGTCTCTTTTTCCAATTTAAAAGAGGTGAAACATTCCGGCTAATATTGCGTTTATTTTAACCACATCATAATTCCATAAGTTAGGTAACCTATTCAATTTGAGTAAATCCTGCATGAATACTTATTTAATAATATTCATTCACGTGAATCTGCTAACTAAATAAATGTATGTGTTAAAAAACGGCCTTTATAAAGTTATCATACCTTGTTCTAGAACTGGGAGTTCCAATATTACAGCAACAATCGTTCGAACTCCTTCACTCACAGTGGAAGGCTGTTCATCCGTCCTACTTTCACTTCAGACCAGTTTGGAGAAAACTTCCTTACTTCTGGACACTTGAACATTGAGGGTGGCGCGCCCGCTGATAGGTGAGAAATTTATTATCCGATAAATGGTGATGATTAGAAGTAGGTACCAAACAACGGGACATGTGGTCCATAGTTAACTCTGTAGCGGCTTGGTAACCGCGATTTGCTGAGTTGCATTTTTGATGTTATATGGGACGCTTACAGTAGGTACACCGCCCTGCCTCTACACATACTTACGTAGTACCTACGTAGTTAAAAATAACGAAGTATTGTGGAACCTGAATTAAAGACGTTTATAACGATAAAGTCACTTTTCATTTAAGTATCTCCCAACACAGGGAAACACGCTCAACAACTCTTAAAGTAAATAGGTAGTTTGGAAGTATCTAGTTGGACTAAGGTTGATGTCTAAAAAAACATTCAACCTTTTTAGGGTTCCGTAGTCAACTAGTTTCTTTAAGAAATGACTTAAAACTTAAAGGATGGATATGTATACAAAGTGTTAAAGAGGGAACACTAATACTTATAGGTAGGAACCTACATCAGTCTATCAATGATGTAAAGAATACATTGTTAAAGAATCATAATTAAAATAAAAGAAACAAATCATATTAAGTACGAATGCGCTGGTAACATGAAATACTTTTCCTAAAGTTCTTATCTACTGGAATACTTCACCTACTACTTACGGGGTGTAGAGATACCTACCTAATTAAACAAACTTTGAAATGAAAAGCTCTCAACTGATTTTAGGGCGTCGCACGGAGTTCGTGCAAAAAAAAAGAAATTGTCTTTTTATCTAAAAGCATTGAGAGTAGTATTTGAGAACCCGGGGACATGCACAAAGCCTATATTGCTATTTTTTACACGTTTTATAATAGTACCTATGTGTTGTTTACGATCTCTGATCCATTTGCGAGAAATGTTGATTATTTAATGGACAACCTTTTAAGACCATCCGTGAATTATTCTTGGGAAACAACAAACATTATTGTTAATAAGGGGAAACAAGTGCAAAGCGGGGAAGTCGTTAATCCGACCCAGACAGGAAAACCAACATCACCTCACCATTCAGAATTAGCATAACCGCAAAACAATAGACGGTCAACCTGCGTAATACGCACTTAGGTATAGTACCTAAGTGCTAAGCTCATTAACAGTAAAAATCTGTAAAACATCTGATAAAAAATGTACGTCTTTAGGTACCTAATTAGGTTGTTGATTTCGATAAGATACGTAGCTGAGATCGTTGAGTGATTGGCTTCCGATTGTGATGATTTATTAATGACCCTTGTGTGATCATGCCGAACACGTAAAAACTTATCTGACTATCTACTTAGGTGGGGTTTTGATCATATTATTATCGTCAAGGCACGAAGAACAAATAACATAGGTGGGAAAACAGTACCTCTAATTATTTATTAACCTGCTGTATCTTGGGGTCATGGGGGCCCTGCAATGAGATGAATAGCAAAAATAAAGAAATAAGATTTAATAAAACAAGACTTTTCAAACTCCATTAGTTAAATTTTTAAGTCTACACTCCAACAGCATTTTCGAAAATGGGAATCCTTCAAGTGGACCAGAGTCCTTCATAATTAAAATTGAAACATTTAATAAATATTTTGCCAACAGATGTACAAACCCGCAATTTTGGGGTTGCGAGCGTACGGGAACTAATGCAAATATTTTGAACCCCATCAAGAGCGCTCGTGTCCGTACCGTCAATTCCTTCAATTTCCGTTATGGACGCCTTGAGGTTCGTGCTAAAATGCCTGCTGGAGATTGGCTGTGGCCAGGTAAGCCGACTACATTCAATGTAACTCCTCTAAGTTATAGTTAGTAAGTACCTATATCAGGATCCTCTATGAAATAAATCGACAACCTGGCTTAAATTGGAGAAAGCTGCAAGAGGCTGACCGGTTGTTGTCGGGAGAGGCTTGATGTAAGCATAAAGCCTCTGCAATGGGAAGTCCCAAAAATCTTAATTCGACGAAAGTATAACCGTAATAACACCTGCTATTCTTTTATTTATGTGATACTGGGAGGAGTTTGGGTAGCCAAGACCTCATAATGTGTCACCAAAGGGGACGCATTTTCATATTCTTTGATATTTCTGAATCATAATAATACTGTTGAATTTTTTACAGCTATCTGGTTGATGCCAGCGTACAACACATACGGCACCTGGCCCGCTTCCGGAGAGATCGACCTTGTGGAGTCTAGAGGCAACCGTGGCATGACATTGAATGGTGTTCATATTGGCACTCAGGTAAGATATGCATTGACTCTTTCTCTATTTATTTTCTGCTTTGAAATTAGGTTAGTTTAAACACAGTATAAGATATCTTGACTTCCGACCTTTACCAGAGCCTTAAAAAGTTAACATACTATTGTTTTGTTGGACTCTCGTCTGATGGACTCTAAAGATACATATTATGTATGACTTTCAGTCACGTTACTTTATAATGACCTATTTCACGCATTTCACTCATGGGAGTCGGCAGAAACCACAGAACGCTACCTGCTACGATCTTTAAATACTCTTTTTGCCTCGTTCACGTCTATACATCTGGTCATTCTCGGATTCTGGTTGCGACTACTTCGCACCTGACCTTTCTGAAGAACCACACCAATTAGATCAGTATATGGCCTTCTAGGGCGTTTCCAGCGCTGCTACTGACATCTACTTTGTAAATACCTTTTGTGAGACGCCATTTTACTCATTCTCCATCACATGATTAAGTTATCTAAGCATACTCTTTTCAATATTACTATATTCATAACAAAATGTTTTAATCTATACAGTGGAAAACAATCACTTTTAAAAGTTACTAAATGTGTAATAGGAGCTTATAAATCTACCTAGGTACTATTTTAACCATCTCGTCGGAAACTATATATGTTTTCTATCCTCGTAGGAAGCCGGATCCACCTTGCACTACGGACCCTACCCTGGAATGAACGGTTGGGAACGCGCTCACTGGATCAGGAGGAACACTGCTGGTTACAACAGCAACTTCCACCGTTACCAACTTGAATGGACCCCAAGTACGTAACTGATACTGTACCTATATTGGTGTTTTGTCAAGTCGTAAATACTAGTAAAACAGGCAAGTTGCTAGTTTAAAAGTAGCTAAATGGCAGTCGACAATAATATCGAATTCGATTTATTCTGTCCAGATTTCTTGAGGTTCAGTATTGACGACACGGAGCTGGGACGTGTAACACCCGGCAACGGCGGTTTCTGGGAATTTGGCGGCTTCAACAGCAACCCTAATATCGAGAACCCATGGAGATATGGAACCAGGATGGCACCCTTCGACGAGAAGGTATGTAGATACTATTATAAATACTAACGCCTATATGTGTTTAAATTTAAATGGAGGTTTGATCTTTTTCATAAGAGCTGGTGAAACTTGGGTTTACAATATTTATTTCAGTTCGATGCTCTTAACATCTAATTGCCACCAACGGCCAACGAGAAGCGATACCAAATGTAAACAAAACCCATGCTAAAACCCCATCTAAAATGGCCGCCCGAATGTTGGCGAACCCGTCTTAACGTTGTCATGTTTTGCCGGGAGAACGAGACATTACGACAAAGGCACAAGATGGAAAGAGCTAAATATTAGATTGTCAACGCCAGTTGTTCTTTAGGTTAATGACCTTTCGTATCGTTGCTAGTTGGCCTTAGTGTAGTGTACTCTTTTTTGTAATAACCACTCTACCTGATTCTATCCAAGGCATATATGTATCAGTTCGATATTGATAATTCTTCAATTAATTTCAGTTCTACTTAATCATGAATCTGGCGGTCGGCGGCACCAACGGGTTCTTCCCCGATGGTGTCAGCAATCCTTCACCTAAGCCCTGGTGGAACGGGTCACCGACGGTAAGCAGACTGTCTTCCAAGTTTAACTACATAATATGTCAACACTGTTATAAGGTAAACAAACAAAAATTCAGGTTGTATCACTATACATCCTGAATTTTTGTTTGTTAGTTAGTTTTGTTAGATATTGTTACGTTAGATATCTGCATGATTCTATTGACGCGTGGCGATAACTAACGCCTTGATTGTTCAATACAATTTGATAACCTGATAGTGTCATTAAAATGCCAAAATAACTATGCTGCACTACACTAAACTAAGAGTCAAATATTGTAGGTTATACTTTGCAGAGATGTCGTTCGTGGACGGGCAATCTGATAAAATTCGAGCTTTATTATGAAAACAGTTGTCTTAATTTAATGACACAACATACCTAGGCACTTATATTATTTTGTTAATTTTAGGCTCCACGTGACTTCTGGAATGCAAGATGGCAATGGTCGCCTACCTGGAACTTGAACTCCAACGATGGACAGGATGCCTCCCTACAAGTCGACTACGTTCGCATTTGGGCTTTGTAATCGGACATCGACCAACTTATATGTAAAACTGTGAATTCCTGAATAAAATACCCAACTTTGTACATAAACGACTGAAATTACAATAAACTTATTTCATATTCAGGTACATCGTCTTTCTTTTGTAGAATTATGTCATTAAATAGACAATTAGACACTTATTATATTATTCGTCATAAGTATTCGAAACCAACGAATTTCAACATGGCCGTTCATGAGATTAATGTTACTCAATAAATGCATTTTACATTACTTCGTCATTTGTTAACTTTTCCATTTCAAATGAGGAAAACGCACATAAATGTTGAATTAGTATACAAGAGGTTTGAAGACAAAAAAAAACGTTTTACATATTCATAACAACTTTATACATGTAATGGAATGATACATGAGAACAGGGATCATACCGTGATCAGTCCATGTGGTAGAAACGAGGACTCATGTACTGCGCAGGTTTGTTGCTTGAAAGCGGCGTGGATGTGGCCATGATGTACGGTGGAAGGCGTCGCTTGTCCGTGAAAGGACTCACTCTTGAATAATACCGCCGTTCTATCACCTAAGATGTAATTATACTATTATTACAGCCAGTATTATGCGTTTTTATCATTTTTGTATTGTGATTTCGGAGACACGTGGCGCCATCTACTAAAATAAGAATGTTACTGTTGTTTCCCTTGGGAACAGTACTTTGTTTTCAGGATGAAAGGTACCCTATGTTTGTTGCTGTACACCTCATAACGTATATACAAAATTTCTGGATGATTGCTTTAGTGATTTAGTCCGAAAAAAGAACAACCAAACAAACATACTTTCGCACTACTGTTTGTTTTTTTTTTTCACATATAATAAAACTAGCTTATCTATTATACTATCTTTAGGTTCGCGATTTGCCTTCCCTTATAGCCGTTGTATTCTATTGCTGTATGTCTTAAGGTATATAAGGCACTAGTTTGTAATTAGTGGTTTATTGCTTTACTAGCAATAAAAGATTGTACAGATGAGATAAAAATAAAATGATTGATTACACTTGGACGTGAGAATGCTTAAGGAGGCTTGCCCAGCAATGGACGAATTTCAACTGATATGATGATGATGGAAATTAATAAGATTTATAAATGTTGGTAAAATACGTACTTTATCAAAGAATCTCGTCAACTTAACGGAATTGCTAGTGCCTGCAGCTAACGATCTGGAACATAAGTAGGAGCATGATTGCGTGTGTATTCAGTATGATCTATGAAATTGTAAATAAAAATGTAGAAAACATGCGCAATACAAGGTTTAAACGGACCCTTGACGAAACCTTCACCCAACTCCACACTCAACGCAAAAATGATATGCAGAGAAACGACTTTTTATGGGTGAAAAATTAAGGTCTAGATATGGTCTCTCAGACTCAATGTCACGCACTTAAAACCTTGTGCTGATGGGTAGATTGAATAGTACAGGAGACATGGATATATTTAAATATTTATACTTAAAGTAACTAGAAGTTTCTCAGATATGGACGCTAAGTCGAGGAGAACAAGGGCTTTTTGCCTTAGGGTCTTTTCACACCCATTATACGGCATTATACCATTGACAATGACATAAACAATAAAAGACTCGGTGCATTGAAGCGAACCCACAGAAGCTGCAGTAAAGCTGCTCTCATAGATTGCCGTTTGTTTGTATTTCATGCGGACAACGCCGCACAACGCGGTTGGTCTCCGTAAGTAAACCCTTAGTATATAGGTATCTTAGAAAATAGATACATCGATATTCTAAGAATAAATCTATCACAATATGATGTTTGTTTCACAACTTTATGAAATTGAGACTAATAAACCTAAATAAATTAATATTGTGACCCACCTTGCTTGATGACAGTTAACGAATATTTCATCAGCACCGCATTGCTCTGCTATACTACTGGCTAATCTTCTGTACTGATTCTTTCTTTGTTTCTCTTCTGCCATATCGAACTTAGTTCCAATTACTAATATAGGAATCTAAAATGAAAATAAATTCGGTTAAAGCCAAGGACTTACTTTTAAAATGATCATTTTTTTTCCGATCGGAAATCATCAAAC
Organism: Ochropleura leucogaster; assembly: GCA_958449745.1. Lineage (NCBI taxonomy): Eukaryota > Metazoa > Arthropoda > Insecta > Lepidoptera > Noctuidae > Ochropleura > Ochropleura leucogaster. The sequence goes on along the minus strand of OY288204.1, from coordinate 9,579,424 downwards.
ATCTTTTTTTTTTATTTTACTGACTAAATCCCATCCATGTTCCTTCTTTTGCCCTCTGGGTTTCGGGGCCGCGGTATCTCATTCGAACAACCTGCAGCCCCGGCAGGTAATGCCCCTCTGCTTTGATGACATCTCTTTAAGGCGCACGTGGAACACGAATGCACCGTGGATACGGCCTGTCATCACTTGTCGGACGGACGGTGAGTTAAGACCAGCCAGTGAGTGAAAAAGACAGAGCTACACAGGATGTCTAGCACCATCTATTTCTCACACTGCAATAAGTACCTACTATTCTAAGACGTCATGGTAACTCTACTATTCATTCATTCATAGTGTTTACATAAGTATCAAGATTCATAGCAAATTAACCCATAGAATACAGTAGGTACCGTTGTAAATCATTACGACTGACTGACCTGAGTAGAACCGAGAAATTGTTCCGGATCCATGTCTACGTGAGGAATAGGATTTGAACTGTCTTGATTCAAAATCTCTGACAGCCATTTTTGTAAATTGATTTGACTTTTTCTATTCGTTAAATCGTGCACCAAAATAATACCTGAAAATAAATGGGAAATTATTTAAAGATTATTATCTGCCTAGCCTTCTCCCAACTATGTAGGGATCAGCTTCCAATATAACCGTTGAAACTGAATACCAGTATTTTAGGCATATATGATAATAGAATATTATATGTTCTAATATCTAAATGTATGTTAGATGATCGTTAATAAGTCAATAAGTTACGCAATACCTATCTATCAGCAATTAGGAACACAACGGTCAGGTACTTATATTGTGCCATATCAATAAATGTTATGTACAGTCTCGAAAACAACACGACCGCTCGAAACGTGACTTGGAACACAAAGGCTATGTATAGACATTATTGATTTAAGCGTTCAATGAAAAGCGCCAATGGCAACAACATGTAATATTTCCCACAGCTTGGATGTTTATCGTTGACTCATACTGACAGTGCTTTCAAAACATTGATAGAAATCATCGTGGGGAAATAGGAATATCCTATAACCAAAATTTCGAACACTTTCATCTCCCAGCTCACACTGAACTCGAGTGTTAGGTTATTCCCACTAGGAAGTGTAGATCTGAGTTCCACCATTGGAAATGTTTACGGGCTGATTTTAAACCAATACGTTTGGATGTGGAAATCAATCCATATTTACCAACACTTATGTAAAATCTCTAATGCAATATCGCATACCCACGTTCATGCTTACAGTACCAAATAGAAATGCGGAAGATTTTATTTATGCTTATTGCTAAAACGCTAGTTCAGAAACGCACCATGAGTAGGCTGATAAAATACATTCCTAGTATTTCTGTGTCCGTTTGAGCCTCCAACGTCCCACAGCTCCACAAAAAATGTGTTTTGCGCTTGTGTGCCTTCCTTGTACCTGTGTAACTTCACTTCTACAGAACATCCCACGGTCCATCCCGGCGACAATAGTGGTTTATTGTGTGCTATCAAATACGTTAGCGAGGTTTTCCCTACACCTAAAAGACAAAACATGCAAATTTTATAATCAATAATATAGGTTACCTACGTAGGTAATATAGAGGTTCTTTAAAACTCGAGCACAGTAGATCCTTAATTTCAAAAGGATTGGCAAATCACAGCTATTAATATTGGTAAGTGGACGAAGGGGAAGGGTGAACTTTGCCCTTCAAGGGGACTAAATCCCTAATATTACTACTACTACTCCTTTTATGAACACTGGTGGTTTGTTGGCTATATCGACATCTAAACAAGGTAAACGAATCCTTTACGAAGATTAATCAGGTACTGTGAACATCAAATTAAGTAACTACGCAACAAGGACTGCTAGGAAACGACTTTTTTGGTGTAAATATTTAATTTACGGTAGGACTCACCTAGGTTTTGACAAGAAACATTCAAACAAACAACTTTCCTCCAGGAGGATACAGCTCAGGTAGGGCTTTTGCTATTATTATTTGCTCGAGCACATTTTTTGGTACAAAATAATACACAAATGCCGCTTTTTCAACCAGTGTGTCCTGCCATCTATGACCGATGTACCGAGACATGGACCCTCACAAAGGAGATTGTTCAGTTCACACAAACTAGTAGCGACCTATGCTAGGCATACCCTTACTAGACCAAGTGCGTTACAACGAAATCCGTCATCGAACGAAACTCTATGACGTTGAAGACAGGGCGCTACGCGTAAAGCGGAGTTGGTCAGGATATCTGGCTAGACGCGGAAATGTCCCATAGTCAGGTTTTGACAGAAAGTTTACCAAAGTTGGGCCGAAGAAACCGGAGCCGTCCAAATGTTGGATTTCGTCGAATCGTAGGAAACAGATAGATGAGAGGTGCACAGAACAAATAAAAATGGTAAAAGTAAGGGCAGACCCAACAGTACTTAACACATTACGTAAAACATTACATCTTCGTCGTATGCACGTAAAACATTGTGCTGGCGAATGCATTGAACAGTAAAAGGGTCTTCGAAGTAATTTATTTATTATTTTATTTTGAGACTATATTGTCCCACTGCAAGGGAAAAACCTCCTTGCCATCTTTTTGCAGTCTATTGCCTTTTTAGGTCAATCCTTTGAAAAAGAGTCCAGCTAACTTTGTCCAGCCATCTCCTTCTGGGTCGGGCCACGTTATCGTTTATTGGTTAGTTAGCTATTTGGGTTTTGAAGCGAAGTATGGAGTTTCTAATGCGATCCATAAGTTTGACACCCAGTGTACTTCCACCAGAGACCAGAGCTCATTGACAGGCTCAAGTGAGGGTCGGGAGAATGCACATGTCCATGAGCTTTCGTTTAAGTAAAAGAGGGAAGATCCCATCATTAAATGTTTCATCGACCAGTAGCTCTTCCAGGCTTCTTTATCTTGTCTTCCGTGGTAGGAGACTATCTGACCAAGGTATAAGTATTCATGGACATATTCAATCGTCACACCCCCAATTTCTATACTCCGTGCTGTTCGTCATCAGTTTGGTCTTGTCCATATTAATTGGATGCTCTACTTGGAGACTGGCGTGGCTCAGTTGATCGAGTTTTAGCCCTAGCTCAGCTGCTGAGGAAGGGAACAGGGACAATGTCGTCAGCGAAACGAAGTTTAGTTTAGTTAACCTCTTTTCGCCCACGACAACATCATAATCCAGTCAGTGTGGGTTAGCTTCATGAAAAACCTGTGCCAGCGTAGCTGTAGAGTTTGAGAGCTAGCGGGTCGCTTTGCCTGACTTCTCTCTGAATGGGAAAAGCTGGTCCGGTGGTAGTTAGGCGTATGGCTGCTGTTGTGGTATGTGTGTACTTATATATATTTGAATATTGCTTAAAGTGATGAGTGAGTTGGAATTTTATAACAAGTAGGTACCTTTCGGATTCGTTAAAGATCTGTTTATAGGTAGGTACTCTTTTTTTTAATTGTGTAATTAATTTTTCCTATATTTTAAGTATTCAAGTAAAAAGTAACTAAGTTTATTTTTCAAAATAAAACTTAAAATAAATAATATAAAAATATCAACAGGCTGTAAAATCACTTTAGGTTTTCCCGCCGAAATAAACAAGTCCTAAAGGTTGGCTAGCCTTCAAAGGTGTCATGGCTACAGTCATGTTGGCAAACGACAAGTTAGACCGTGAATTAAGTGTATTTTTTACATATTTATCAGTGCAAATATACAATAAGTGTGTTAATATATATTAAGATTTCATTTACCAGAATCACCAAGGACGACGACTTTAACTTTCTCAATTGCAGCCATTCACAAGATTTTAACTCGGTTCGTATCTTTTCTATTATTTTGACATTCACTTTACCAACTTTCTAAACCAAAACGTGTATTGCCATACGTAAGACTTAAATTGTGACATGATTGCTTGTAAAATCGACTAAGGTTTTTTCGAAAACAATTTAATCAAATTCATATTTTCAATATTTTTTAATGTTTCAAAATGTTTTGATAATATATTCTTGAAATAGTCAAAATAATAGTATTTATTCATTACGTTTGAATTGTTTCTCCCGGAAATAATGCAATTTAGTGTCTCAATTGGAACTTATTAGTAAACTTTCAGCTATGAGTGTTGTCATTTTGTGACATTCATAGGATTGCTCATCATTGTTCGTTCACTATGCTTCTTTTGCTTTGCGAAGCTAAAATCAATACAACATAATAAAATAACTACGTCCGCCATTGTACAAGTGTTTTATCATGTTGTATTTAGCTTTACAGTAAAATGCAAGGTATCAATGTCACATACATCGAGTCTTTATCTCCTGTAAAATAAAACAATGGACTTTTACTACAAATTATTTATTGTGCTTCTTCTTATAAATTCTGTGCATCTATACTGTGGACCATACAATGGACAAATATGTAAAAAATATTCAACTGGATACGTCTGGTATAACTATACAGGAGGATTTGACAATGAGAAAATTACAACTGGACTTTGGAAAGAAATGATATCGAAACTCAAGGAGCCCTGTCGAAGTAGGGCTGAAAAACTTTTGTGTGCTTATGCTTTTCCTAAATGCATAGATAAAGATGGAGTAGGCTACTTTGCACTGCCACTTTGTTTAGAAGACTGTATGGCTGTTAAAATGCAGTTTTGTTACAATGATTGGATAGTAGTTGAAGAGCAAAAACGCCGTGGAGTATTCTTCGAAAACAGAGGCCATTTTCGGTTTCCCGAATGTGAAAAATTGCCAAAATTCTCAGGAAAAGGCCTACAAGTATCATGCAACAATGTTGGAATTACAAATATGGACTACAGTCAAGTTACAACAACATGTTACCGAGATAATGGACGATACTACCAGGGCACTATGAATGTGTCAGAAACTGGATTAGCCTGTCAAGCTTGGGAGTCACAATCTCCTCATCAACATACAAGGCCTCCCTTAGTTTTTCCAGAAGTACAGAATGCCACTAATTATTGCAGAAATGCAGGAGGTGAGGAGTCTAAGCCCTGGTGCTATACAATGGATCCAGATGTAAGATGGGAACATTGTGACATTCCATCTTGTGCCAACACTAGTGATGAATTTGACAATAGTAATGGACCAAATAATATTGTAATGGAGAATTACTTTACACCAACATTTGTATTGTTGCTCTCAATTGGTGGCCTTGGATGTGTCTTGGGAATAGCTTCAATAGCTCTACTGTGCCATTATTTTGTTAAAAACCACTACTCAAAATGTAATATATCAAGCCGCAGGAATATACCCAACATGGACATAGATCTGGATAAACTTCCTAGTAATTTAGCTTACCATACGACTGGTGCACAACTAAATCCTAAACTGGAAAAATTAGAGTTTCCAAGGAATAATATAATATACATCAGAGATTTAGGGCAAGGTGCTTTTGGAAGAGTGTTTCAGGCTAAAGCTCCTGGACTAATCCCTGAAGAGGAATTTACTCTTGTTGCTGTTAAAATGCTCAAAGATGAGGCTTCCCATGACTTAAAATTGGATTTTGAAAGAGAAGCTTGTCTGCTAGCTGACTTTGATCACCCTAACATTGTAAAACTACTTGGTGTGTGTGCTATTGGACGTCCAATGTGTTTGTTGTTTGAATTTATGGGAAAAGGTGATTTAAATGAATATTTGAGAGCTTGTAGTACAGCCACCAATTTCCCACCTGTTGAAAATAGAGAAGATCTCAGACTACTGGTTACTCCACTCAGTCATTTAGATCTTCTACATGTTGCTAGACAGATAGCATCTGGCATGGTCTATCTATCAGATAGAAAGTTTGTCCATCGAGATTTAGCAACAAGAAATTGCCTTATCAATGATGATATGGTGGTTAAAATAGCAGATTTTGGATTATCACACAAAATATACTTACAAGACTATTATAAGGGTGATGAGCATGATGCTATCCCTGTGAGATGGATGCCTTTAGAAAGTATACTGTATAATAAGTATACATTAGAATCAGATGTGTGGGCATATGGTGTTTGTCTTTGGGAAATATTTTCATTTGCTCTTCAACCTTATTTTGGTATGACGCATGAGGAAGTAGTGAGATTCCTAAAAGATGGAAATGTTCTTGCATGTCCAGACAATACACCTCGGTGTGTGTATGATTTGATGAAACAGTGCTGGAATAACAGTCCCAGTGACCGCCCCAACTTTAGAATTATCTACCAAACATTGGACAGTATTCAACTAATTTTGGAAAGAACTCATCCAGAATGAATCGAAAGTGTATATTTGATTGATTAGAATGTAGGCAAAACATTTTGTATGATAATTTTAGGACCTACTTTAATTATTTATTAGAATCCACAAAGTGTTATTTAACTGGGGCAATGACTCACATAAAAAATATTGCAACTACCTTCTAAATAATAATTCATACCTGTTCTAATCTATCAAAGATAAAACATGTATGGTATCAATTTTCTTGCCCTTAGAGTTCCATCATGCAAGCCATTGAATTTATTGGTCAATTTGTAAAAATAATTATTTTATAAGTAATTATGTTAAAATAATGTGGCAAGCAAATATTATAGTTTTTTCAATTTCACATTAAATCCAAGACTGATTTTTGTTAGTACTTTGGTATTCTTATTTAAAATAAGCTAGCGTTTAGTTCTCTTTTGTACATTTTAATTTAGTAAGAAAATTGAAGCTTTTGTAAGTTATTTAGTTTTGAATTTATATTATTCAAGTTTTGCCAACTCAATTCTTGCAGTTTTTAGTCATTATGACTTGCATTATTTTAAACATGATGATAATGTTTATGCATATTATTTTCTTAATATGATGTTTTAGAAACTTGAAAATAGTACCTACATGAAAATATAGCTCTTCATCAAATTGTAAAATTTTTGTATTTGTGTTCTAAGTAATAATCATTTAACATTTCACCATAAAGCAGTTCATAAAAAGTCTGATTTATTTACAAAATACAATGCTAACCTTGCCCAATTTCGAAAAAAAAAACAACTTACTGTTTTTAAAGAATTTTGAATGTGTTGTTTAATGTCGGAAATGCATTGCAGCTATGATTTTTATAAAAGTAGGATAGTTAAGCAACAAAATTGGACTGAATGTCTCCCTAGTGATCGATAACAATATGTGTTTAAAGTGATATGTCCAAAGTAACAAAGTGTACATACTGCCAAACGATTTAAAAGTTCTATATATACATACAAAGAGTGAATTGTAATATTTTTCGTAACGCTGACAGTTAATATATAGGCAACTTTAATTTTTAGAATACTTTTATTTATGTATGTATGTATTGATTACAGTTTTACGATGTAATATTATTTTGTCAATGAAAAATAATGTAAGTACCTACCTAAATAATTGAATAAAATTGTTTTTATGAAAATGCATTCTTTATCATTATTAATCTTTTTTCGGACTAAATCAGTACCAAATGCTGAGCACGAAAGTGACTTCATACGAAATTTGAATTTTTTACAATGAAGAATGTGAGTCAGCTTATTGAATATAGCTGACTTACTTTCTGGACCCCTATAAGTATAACAAACGGTTTTGAAGAGAATTTTCTAATATCCCTAGAGGAGCTCGTGGCTAATTAATAGCAGCCGCTCGGGTTGATCTTTGGATTAATCCGCGCTTGCTTAGGTTGGTCTGTGGATGGGTGACCACCCGTTACATACCTACTGAATTTCCTCCGTGCCTTGGAAAGCACGTCAAACTGTTGGTCCTGTCTATCATTTGAAGATCTTTGACAGTAGTCACAGATAGTGTCCCGAAAGTCTGACAACCGACTGTTTGTTAATCCGGGTATCGTACCTATTGCTTACCCAGTAATATCTGGGTTGTGGAGGACAGGTAGGCAGTGGCTCCATGTAATATACTGTTATTCAGCTGCATCCGGCTGAGACACAGAGAAGACTGCTTGCCGACCCCCACACAGTTGGGAAAAGGCTAGGCAGCTGATGAGCTACTCATACCCCCAAAATAGTCAATGGAAATGAAACCATCATTCATTTCATAGCAAGACTACTGCAACGATCGTATAATCCATTATATTTAAGTTAATGTGATATTTAGAAATACGCTTTTAAAACAAGGCCAGTAAATTCAAAGTTGTATGAACATCGACGTCAAAGCAGACATCAAACTGCTTTACGGAAATACTCGCGTGCTCGTTTGCACTTTTAGCGATTTGAAAATAAGGTTTATAATAAAATTGAATAGCTTAAGTTCATCACACAATTTAATGTTCCAGATTATGACTGAAGAACGGTTGGTGACTGAAGTGCCCAGCAGCTTGAAGCAGTTGGCACGACTTGTTGTTCGGGGCTTTTATACTATTGAGGATGCCCTCATAGTTGACATGCTCGTAAGAAATCCCTGTACGTAAAGACAATGTATATCTATATTATTTAGAACTAACTTGATTATAAATGCGCGGCCGCTAAGCGTGTATCTTGTCATCATCTGAGAGCTAATTAGAAGTTAATTTACTCTAACTTCAAGGAAGCAAGCAACATAATATGGAAAATGTAACCCTATAATATTGCGGAATGTTTTTTAAGTTCCGAAATAGAGTTGTTCAATTAAGGAGATATTATTCACATGTTATACATAGGTATACACTACTGGAAAAAATTATGATTTTTTGGGAAATTTTCAACAGGCCGTAATTTTGAGAGCTTTTTGCCCCCTTAATTTTTTCCAGTGTATTTCTCATTAGGAGTCTAGATTTCCGCCATAGCACCTGTCACCAGCTCTCCCAGATCAGTAGTTTCACCCGCTACTCAGCTTCTTAGTGCCTTAGCGTGATACTATATACCTACTCATCTTCTTAGTGCCTTAGCGTGATACTATATACCAATACCTAGTCTATTAATTTCGTCAAGAATGCCTAAGTATGCGAAATATCAAATTATTCCGCCCAAAGAATCGCGTTCTCTCATACGAACCTTATTCAAAAATCAAAATCATTTATTTCAATTAGACCACACAGGCACTTTTGAATGTCATGAGCATTTGTTTACCATCATGATTTACCCCCTTAGGGGTTGAATTTTGCAAAATCCGCTCAGTTGTTCACACCATGCAAAATTTGAGATTCCTAAAACTTGTAGTTTCTGATATGAGTGAGTCAGTGATTTTCCCTTTTACTTATTATGTAGATTTAAACGTCCATCTATCATTGCTCTGAAGGATAGGTAGAAACGTGCGTTCACAATAAGACATTTAACCTTTCTGAGGCATAATGGATGATGAGTTATATCATAAACTAGCTTTCGCCCGCGGCTTCGCCCGCGTTAAATTTGGGGTAATACAGTTCCCCTTGCGCCTTATTGATTTGTAATAGCAGCGCTAAGTTTTCCCTTTTCTTCACTCTTTCTCCCTCACATCCCACTTTTTTTAAATAAAAATTAGCCTATGTCCGTCTCCTGGTTCCCAACTATCTATGTACCAAAATTCATCACAATCGGTTTAGCCATTAAAGCGTGAAGAGGTGACAAACAAGCAAACAAACAAACTCACTTTCGCTTTTATAATATTAGTAAGGATGTAGACACTGGGATTATGATATTGAAACCTAACTGTATTCCCGAAAGGTCGACTATCAAGGATAGTCTTAATATAATTTATGACTCATGTAGGTACCTACCTACTGTTCTTTGGATAGTTTACCTCAGATTGGGCATAAATATTGATCTTTACTGTCGTTAAAATAAGGGTGCTGTTCGGTTGCTGCCACTGACAACTTCAAATAACAGTGATAACATCACGCATTGTAAGCCCTGAAAGGTTAGGTAAAGGTGTACCTAATAAGTACACCCACATTTCGCCAGTGATAACGGTCGATATGGTTATTGCAATAAGTTTTCCATCATCTGTTATAATTTATTTATTCTTATAACACCACCACAATCGGAATTTCTCCCGTATCATGGGTACGTTTACAAAAATTTTAACTGACATACAGAAACAGTCAGACCCCGAAACGCGTGTGCGGGATTCAAACCTAGAACTAAGCGCAGCAGCCAACCAACCGTGCCTTAAACCACTACTAGCCCAATTTGCGTGCCAATCTACTGAGATATTTTCTGCTTCATTTCGGGATCATCGTCAATAGTCATTTGGCGGTGCGTGCGTTGTTGCCATGTAATATGTGACTATTTACTGTGTCTACCTACTTACTGCAATGACAACTTACTGATAAGAATAAGTAAATCATTTTCTACTACTGGTTAATTTATCTTTATTTTTCTCAGGTATGAAAGAAGATGACATTTGCGAACTATTAAAGTTTGAAAGAAAAATGTTGAGAGCTCGAATAGCCACGTTGAAAAACGATAAATTCATCCAAGTGAGATTAAAAATGGAAACAGGTACTTACTTCTAAGCAATATCTTTATCTTGATCGTTTAATTCGTATATACCTATCTACCTACCCTGGCCACAGATTACTAAATAGCTACTACGTAGCGTGGATTTATGGAGTAGACAAAGTAAAAAAAAAACAATCATAATTGTAGCACATTGTGCTAGTAGTTCCTACGGGAAAAGGCATGCATTTATGTAATATTTACTTTTATTAACCCTTTCACTGCCCAGTCCAAATTACACCATACATTTTGGACTCATACGCTGACTTTTGGGCAGCGAAAGGTGTAGCGTGCTGTTCGTAAATGTCAGGTATACCGTATATTATGCTGCTTTCCATTGATCTGCATATAACTACTCGACTGTAGCGTTCAATTACTCAACTGTGAAGCCATCAAGCCAACAACCATGAACGTTTTCAAATGACTTTCTATTAGCATTCCCTAATAAATGTTAAGAAATAACTGCCTGGTTAGTCTAGTCGTTGCAAACACAACTGCATGAGGTCCTGGGTTCATTTCTAGGACGGGCAAAGTGTTATTGGAATTTTCAATCAAGTATTTCTCGGTAACAGCCACGAAGTTAGGATTAGTGGCCATTTAATGGCAATAAATTCGCCCTCTATTGCGTTATACCTACTTGCTAAAATGGGTGTACTATTAAGTATAACACTGCCTAACCCATCATGAATCTGTCGGAGTTACGGGTTGTTCGAAAGAGACACCGCGGCCCCGTAACGTAAAGGGCAATAGAAGGAACATGGGTGGGTTTTAATCAGTACAAGTCTGACACTCCCCCGCTCCGCCCAGAGCGGGGGAAGTATTTGATGTTTTACCAGCCGCAAAAAAAAATCCTATCGTGAATTACAGCCGTGATAGAGAAATATGAAAGACTAACATCTAACAAAAGGCTTTCTTAATTTCGCATCGTACTTCTCTTCAACTTCTTTTCTTCTTTCAGGACCTGACGGAAAAGCACAGAAAGTAAACTATTATTTTATCAATTACAAAACATTCGTAAATGTAGTTAAATACAAATTAGATCTTATGCGCAAACGGATGGAGACGGAGGAACGCGACGCGACCAGTCGCGCCAGTTTCAAATGCCCATCATGTGGGAAGACATTCACAGATCTTGAAGTAAGTCATCTAAGATAATTAACTCAAATTTATATCTTACCTTAACTTTATTATTCGATACCAAATATTTCAGAACACGAGACCACTTTGTAAGATTCTGTGAGGTACGCAGCCAGGACACAAACGTATTTTTTTACGAGCTTCTAATTTGATCCGTCCGATAAGCGAATTTTGGCAGTTATTTTGTAATACTATGAGAGTTCATACTCTTTCATTCGCTTTGCTAATACAAGTCATCTTGTATTAACTATCTTGTATAACGTGGAAAGCTATACTGCCATAGATGCCAAAGCGGTTATATTGAAAAACGAGTGGTTCTAACTCCAGTTTTGTGAGGAGTGTCTAATGTCCTTGGGATTTATTTGTCAATGTTTTTTCTTAGCCTTAGACCTTTTTGTGCCCGGGTCCGTGTGTTCCCAATGGTAATCGGCTCGCCCTTTATTACAAGCAAGCTAATGTAAAAATTAACGATCTATTTATATGCATGTGGGACATCTTAACTCCTGAGCTGACTTGCTGTGAGCATTAAGGAATCTACACCCTGTTTATCTTTACTCCCTATACCTTACAGGTATACCTCTATTCAAAATTATAAACCTTTAGCAATCTCCATTCCTAAACTTATCCGTCTGGGTATTTTCAGGCAGACCAGTTGTACGATATGATGACTCAAGAGTTCCGTTGCACTTTTTGTAACCAAGTTGTAGAAGAAGACCAATCGGCGCTCCCGAAGAAAGACTCCAGGTTACTACTGGCGAAGTTCAATGAACAGTTAGAAACACTGTACATTCTGCTACGAGAAGTGGAGGGCATCAAACTGTCGCCAGAAATCTTAGAACCGGAGCCAGTAGACATTAACACTATCAGAGGGTACCGACATATTTTTTTTTACGACAAAGAGCCCGCTTTGTTTTAATACTACCGCAACAACTCACTAACTCAATAAACCTTTTCCATGCTCCTATCATGTTTTGTCGCTCCGTCATTTGCTAGAGCGTGCTGCCCATCACCTCGATGTATTGCTACGTCTCTAGTCGCTCTAGCAAGTTATGGTGGAGAAGCATGGAAAAGCGTGATTCTGTGCTGCCAGGAGCTAGATGAGGTTCAACCCTTCGGCAATACCGCATACCTCATGGTGTCATACACTAGCTACATACTAAGAGTAAAACCTTCTTACAGATTGAACTCAAAACAGATGGCCCAGCGTCCCCCTGGCCAGGAATGGTCGGGCGAGGCCACGCGCAACCAAGGCATGCTGGTTGAGGAAACCCGCGTCGATGTCACCATCGGCGAAGCGGATAACGCTAACGACACCAGTGCCCTGCGCAAGGAGAGGCCCGTATGGATGGTGGAGAGTACCATCGCCGCCAATGATCAAGTACTGGGTTATCATTATTATCTTGACAGTATTTCAGGTTGCCGGTGTCAGTTAATAGAATGGTCAGCCACTAGCCGTCTTTTGGGATTCGGAGATCGACGCCTTATTAGCTAGGCAGTCCCCTCGGAATACCTCATGCGTTTAACGCTATTTCGATCTAGGTTGGGCCGGTCGCTTAACCGAGTCCGTGGCTGAGGTAGCTGTGCGGTGGGTTGCGAGTTCGACAGAGATACCGCGGCCCCGGAACATAGTACAAGTCCGACACTCTCTCCGCTCCACCCCGAGGGAAAGTTATTTGATGATTTCCCATCCGCAAAAAAAAGGTACCTGTGCGGTGCGGGAAGGGTGTTTGACGCCCGCCGGTCGTCCGATGGCTAAGCCTCCGCATCACGTTATCTCAAGCACGGTCTCAGTTAAGCTGTTGGTCTATATAGCACTTAAAAAATAATTTCAAAGCCGTGACATTTATTGGCCGACCGTACCTACCCTCCACGGCGATTTCTCCTATTACATGATCTCCCATTTTTATGAAAAGTTTATCTTAATGAGATTACCGACCATTTTACGATTTATCTGTCCAATTTACGAAGTCGCAAAATCGCCTGACAAGATGGCTCCAATTATTTGAAAAGAACCTTATCTCGCAACTATTTGCATGGAAACAGCGACCTTGTGGTTTGAAAAGACATGTGCCACTTGAAATGGGTCATTCATTACTGATATGCCGTCCGTAACTAGGTTTCATACTATATCGACGCTCACTGTTCAAATATTCAAAAGGCCATCTATTTTCGGAAATGGTCTACTTAACAATCATCCCTCTATTTATATCGTGAAAATTATTTCGATCGTATAAATTACTTCTTTGTAAGTAACTGACTCGGCTTGACCTACATTTCGGCGCAGTATCTTCCGATATTACATTAAATGCGCATATACCGAGTGATTCATTGAGAAATGTCATGTGTTTAGTTAGCACGTAATCAGGTAAGTACAATTTCCTGATAGATAAGATACGACTAGATCATTTGGTACCTATAATTATCTTATAAATTCACATAACGGTATGCCTTGTAGACTCCGCCCACATTACGCTAGTTATTTTCCATCTTAATGACACGCCTTTAATTCCCAAAGAGAAGAAGAGACAGAGGTGTATCTTAAAGTACACCCTTTGGGAGCGAGCCACCAACCGGAACAAATCCACAACTACTGCTACTGAGAAATGCCTAATGGAAAAATCTAATAACACTGCTCGACCTGGGAGTCGAACCCAAAATATCATGCTCGGCAGTCGCGCTTGCGACCAATAGGCCAACGGACGTTAAATGAGATTCATTTACAAAAATAAGAGTACCTTTGTTAGATAAGACTAAGTACGTTTTTACTTGTATGAAGAAACCCCACTTTTAATTCCATATTTCTGGATGATCATGAGAAGGTGTGAATGTGAAGAGTGCAATATTAAAACCTAAAACAAAATACTATTCTTTATACATTTACAGAGTGACAGCGTTCATTCGACGGATGCTGCGCTGGAGAAAGCAGCCAGCAATGCTAGTAACGCGAAGGCGGTTGGGAAAGAGAAGAACGACGACATTATGTCTGTCCTGCTCGCTCATGAGAAACAAAACACTGGTAAGGTTTCGAACAGAAATATTGTTATAGTAATCAGTCGCTACAAAAATAACCCTACTATCGGTTGGTAGTAGAGAAGTATAAAAAACTCATGTCTTAAAAATAAATAGTTCTTGACAAAGAAAAAAAACCTAGTATTTACAACACGAAGTATGAAAAAACACAGTCAAAACCTTATTGCTTTAGACTGTAAGTCTAAGTTTTGACTTGAATGAAATCCAAATTCACTTACTTATCGTCTGCCTTGCCTTTTTCCAACAATATTGGGAATGGCTTCCAATCTAGCCGGATGCATCTGAATACCAGCATTTGACCTGAACAACCTAGTAGAACTAGGTAATTCGATAACTCTTGGTAAAAGGTTGTCTGACTTACTGGATACAGATTACCTGAAACGACTGTCAAAAATAACTTCAAATGACAGTCGGGTCGGGACCAACGGCTTACCGTGTTTGCGAGACACGGAGAAAACTCGATATCTAACGGGTAGTCAATCCAAAATAAGTTATAGACGAATAGAAGAAGCATATTTCTCAAATGAAAAATATTTTTGACAAGTTGTTTTATACTTATTTACAGGTAACAATGCTGCTCAGAACGCTCTGAAGGGTATAGAACCAGAAAGTTCAGATTCCAGCGACAATGAATCTAAAGACCCATACAAACTCAAGGACGAATTGGCTGCAGTTGGTAAGGACTCACAAAATAATTTTAAAATTACACAAATCGGCAGTCTATGGGCACTATTTGAAATTGACATCGCCTTTATTTCGTATGAACTGTGCGAACGAACTTGAGTGGGGAGAAGTTGGCGTCACTGCCCGCTACCGAACATCAAACAAAATAAGAATACGAACCGTACCTATCTCAAAAGACACAATTTGTGGATTGTGAAAGTTTCATAAAAATACCAATGAATTTTGCCCGATCATAGATTTTTGCCAGCATTAGACACAACTTTTAAAATAAATTATAAAATATTAAGAAAATAGTCGAGTTTAACCCATAATTTTTCCAAAACATACGGACTAGCCTGTTAGATGATATAAAATAATCAAAAAAACATAAATATGCCACTTGCGTGAACTCGAGCCGTAGGCCATTTCTTATGTAGGTATGCACTAGCAGTCCAAGGGTAGCTTCTTATCATTTTCATTAATGTTTCAGCTGAAATGGAAAGCGAAGATTCTGATACTGATGACAACGCGCCCTCTGTGCTGGTCAACGGCAAAACAGTTCCATTGACAAGTGTGGATGACGACGTCATAGCCCAGATGACGCCCTCCGAAAAAGAAACGTACATCCAAGTGTATCAAGAGTATTACAGCCACATGTACGATTAGATAAGCGTTCATTGAAAACAAATCAACTAATCAGACGTAAATATAGGTATGTCTTGTCTTTATCTAATGCGTTTCAATAAGTTCCTTTTCTTCTTGATAAGTTTACTAAGAGCCGATGTTTCAATCGCCAGATAACCTATAACTAAGGAATGTAAAAGGCGGTTAGATAGCTATCTATTGTTTTCTTTATAATTAACTAGCGACCCGCCCCGACTTCGCGCGGGTTCAAAGAACATGCTAATATTATACACATAACCGTCCCCTTGAATCACTCCAACTATTGCTGCATTTTTAACTGCATTAAAATCCGTTGATTATTTAAAACAATCTAAGCAAATAGACAGCGGAAACGACTTCATTTTGTGCTATTTACAGATTATGAATAGAAAAAACAGTCCTAAATGAAATTGATGTCTTGATGAATATGTGTTAGAAGTGTCAATGGTACATGGTGTTAACGGGCCTTATGCAAACTGCCTACACGAATTTGTAGCAACGCCGAAAAGGTTCTACTCGACTAACGTTGAACCTCGCGAATCGTTCTTTTTGGACTTATATGCGAATACGAATTTAAAGTGTTATGTAGCCTAAATATTACCAACTAAGTACCTTGTGCCCCATGGTTTCAACCGCGAAGACTAAAAGTAGCCTGTATTAATCTAGGGTGTAAGCTATCCACATACCAAAAACATCCAAATCCGTTAAGCTGCTTGAGCGTAAAGGGGTGCCAAACATACACACACATAGAAACTTTTGCCTTTACAATATTGGTGTGATACCATAATGTCAAAACTGAACATAATGAATTGGACTTTCTTTTTTTCCCTTTTGGCTATGTATCTTTCTCCACACATTATAGGTAATACATAAATATAACGATGTAAGAATACAACTCAACGTCTTAAATAAAAGCAATAATAATGAAAAATGTCAATTCAACTTTATTCTCAAATAATAAATTACTAACAAAATAAAATATGTTTTAACATAACTGTACAATATATTTTACAAAATATAACACAAAATGGAAACATCATGGAACTATGGAATATAATTCTGAATAACATGAGAATGTTATAATACTGATGTTTATTGTATAAGTACCTTAGGTAATATTTAATCATTACGTAACACATCTAATATAGGCACTTCGTTAGATATTATTGCTAAGATTTGCAACATCTCACTTGAAAACAATTCTTCTATTAGATAATGAACACAATATCGAAATGTACTATCAATGAATTGAATATTAATTAACATTTTTGCCCCATTTGTCCCAATACTCTTCTGTCTGCATTTCCATTATTCTAGAAAGACTACGATCACACGCAAACATTTCTTCTTCGCCCGTGAATATCGCTGCATTGGCATCGGCCTGTAACAATACAAAGTCCATATTCTATAAAAACTCATGTTTTCAATCACTATAAATATTCATGTCAATAGCTAATAACCAGCAAGAAGATGTCCTCATATTATGACTGGCTGATTCTTAGCCGTGGCTTCATGTGGCCCACGGGATTTTTAAATGTGGTCCACTCTGGCACACTCGGTGATAATGAAGCTTCTCATTGGGGAAATGATTTTCCGGATCGAATCAATAGTTCTGAAGATCAGCCGCTACATTCAAACTTATTAACTTTCTAGATTCATTACGATCTTTTTAGATTTTTAGTATAAATGTTCCAAACTCATATTTCATATTCACCCAAATTCTCACAGATGGTACCATTTCAACTTCAATACTAACCGAAAATGCATAATTTCACATGCAATAATAAGTCTGATATCTATACTAATATTATAAAGCTGAAGAGTTTGTTTGTTTGTTTGAACGCGCTAATCTCAGGAAATACTGGTTGGAATTGGAAAATTCTTTTAGTGTTGGATAGTCCATTTCTTGAGGAAGGCTATAGGCTATATAACATCACGCTACGACCAACAGGTGCTGAGCAGCGTGGGTGAAACCGCGTGGAACAGCTAGTTACTTATACTAAGAATTTGCATTTTTTTTTTTAAACTTACGGAATCCTTCGTTATTTTCAAGTCATCCATCAGCGCTCTATCGGCATCACCGTAATCCGTTTTTACATCTGATTTAAATAAATCTCTTGGTTCACAATCTGCTGAGATGACAACCTATAAAGTAATAATTTATAAAAATTACTTATTGTATCATCCTGACACTTTGAATTAGTACTCACTTTGAATTGTTAAGTTAATTAGTACTTACCCTTACTCTATTGTCATAGAGTGTATCAATAAGCGTAATAAACCTTCTTAGTTGAGATCTTAACATTGCTACAGATAATTGAGGCAGGTTTCTAATGAATACAGTATGGAACGTCTTTGATATCACAAGATAATCACTAGCTCCTAGTGGCTGAAAATAAAGGAAAATTTTGCTGTAAATCATGATATAAGAAAATCTTCTTTGGCTGTAGGGGCGTAAAGAGTCTAGAGTATTTATTTACTTCTTTTTTAAAATTAGGCTTGCTAAATGTATCCTAAATTGGTTTGAATGAGATTTGATAGTTAGTTTTGAGACATGTGAGTTTTTTTCAAATTGCAGCAGTAACTTTGTTTTTCAGTAACAGACTATGAGAAAAAAAATTGCTTCGTTTTTTAGAGTAATGATTAATTATTAACATTAAAAGATTTAAAGATTAGCATTACAAACATTTTTAGTATATTTTTGGTGCTATGAAACTTTGCGTCAGTAATTTTGTTTTTCACTAACATACTAGGCGAAAAAATTTAACTTCGCTTTTCAGAGTAATTTTACATATGATTAAGCATTAAAAATATATTTAGTATATTGTTTGGTGCTATGGAACCCTGTCTATACAAATCGGACTAGTACTTGGCTTGTTACTTTTTTACTTACCCTGTCACACAACTCTTCAAAAGTGGAATCCAGAATTCTTCCACAAGATTTAGCAAACTTGACATTTCTACCCATAATGTTGATCACACGGGGCCTCACTGTGTCATTCTCCTTGGATATTAAAAATTTGAACAAATTGTCTACTGCATTGTTCTCAGGTGTGAGCTCACTGTTTCTGTAATAAATTTAATAATAATGGGTAAGAGGGCCATTCAGTTTCATGGCACTATAATGATGTTCATAATGGTGAGCAAAACAAGAATGTTGTTTGAAACATAGGTGTAAAATTCTGTTTCATAAATTAAACAAGTGAAATATTCCCTTCAATTGCAGTGTTACTTTAATATTATAATATAAGCTTCATTTTAAGAAATGCTTTATGACAACTGATATTCAATTCAGCATTGTAAATTGAAAACATGCAATTATAATTCAGTACTTACAGAAAATATTTACTATATTTTGTGCCCGTTCCCCGTAATCTATAGTCTACACCTGAATCTAATTGAACCATGGTACAATGAGATTTTAGCACAGGTATAAATGGCAAGAAATTTGACCTCTGCAATCCATTTTTGTACAAATCATCAGGCTGTCTATTACTAGTTGCTATTACAACACAGCCATTGTCAAACAGCTGTGTGAATAGTCGTTTTAATATCATGGCATCCCCAATATCTGTTACCTACAAGTAAAAGGAACACAACTTACAAAAAGATATTATATATTAAGATCCAACTTACCATAGTGGGTAAAACCTCAACTGGAGATGTTTAAATTTTTTAGTTAAGCAAAAGGTCAATAAAACAGGAAAATGATAACAAAATCTAGATATTTATTCATAAATGTGCTACTTTGTCTGCATTTCACAAATATTCTTGTTGCAAAGTAATTCCTATTCTAGCTTTATAAACAACAAAACATCTAAATTATGGCATGAAATAATTCAAAATAAAGTTCTATTTAATACATACTTGTATACTATAATTAATCGCTTACTTGGAATTCATCAAAGCAAATGAGCCAAGATTCCTGAGTGATGTCAGCAGCGACGGGGGGAATTGGATCAAATGGCTTTGAGCCCTCATCACGGAAGGAACTTGCTCCTTTTCCTGATTTAATCTTCAGCTCATGAATTCTGGCATGGATGTTCAACATAAATGAGTTGAAGTGAACTCTCAATTTTTCTTTTATCTGAAAATGGCATGCAAAACAAAATTCTTTTCAATAGTGTTACTAAAGAAGTAGATAGGTAAAAAGTAAAATATTTCAATTTTTATTTATACATTTTTAGTTTTAATTTTACATTTTAAAAATTCCTTTTGACAGTAATAATTACCGGTACTGTTTCATAGAACAAATCCATCAACATAGTTTTCCCTCCTCCAACACTGCCAAATATATAAAGTCCATTTGGTGCTATTATCTTCTGGGGCTGAGGTTTTCTAAAGAAGTTAAACAGAGAGCTTGCACTCTGGCTTTGTAAAGCTGGTCGTTCAAAGGCAACCACTTCTTCATATACTTTCTGTAAACTCTGCACAACATTTTCCTGGTGTGAATCTTTACTTAGTACTCCACTTGCCACTCTTTGAGAGTACAATGACCATGGTCCATCACTAGTTGAAGGGTTATCCCGCGCTTGCGAAGATAACAGCTTCATACATTGATTACATCTCTTCCAATGGTACTTGACAAGTGAAGAAACATGGAAACATGAATTCGGTGCAAACATCTTGTTCATCGTCAACTGACTGTTTCAAACGCGGAAAATATTTTCATTATATAACTTGCAAACCTCATAACCTTGGATACTGTAAACAGTTTTACAGGTTTTCCATTATAACGTGAATCACACTACATACATCAAAAGGAACATTTTATTTCGATGATGTTCTTAGCTGATCACTTAGAACACTGTCTTCGTTGTGTGTTACACTGTCCGTTGTTTCATTCGATGTAAAAATTTGAGAAAATACTATATTATTAATACACTAATCCACACACAACTAATCCACTACTATCTATGATTTTTATGAAATAATAATAGCGATACGGAACGCAGCAGCAAGCCAAATTCACTTTTGTATGACAGTTCCGACAAAAGGTTATTTGACTGTCAGCTGTCAATGTCATGTGTTAAAAGTTTCCGAACGACTGCGTTCGGAAACTTACAGAAAAGTATAATCACATAAAACCATTTATTACTAGTTGCGGCCCGCGGATTCACTTGCGTGGTATAGAATATACAATATATTTTTTATGAATTGTAGCCTATGCATTATCCTTATATGTAAGCTATATTATTGTGTTCATTTCAAGTTTCATCAAAATCCATTCAGTAGTTTTTGCGTGAATGAGCAGCATTAGCATACATGCTTCCTCGCAAACTTTCGCTTTTATGATAAAAAAAAACTATTTAATATGTAGGTACACGCTTACATAATTTAAAAATGGCGCGGGGTAACATGATTTGTCCCTCTAGCCTCCTTTGCCAACCGTTAAGAAAATCATTTTCATCTTCTCTTCCTCTACAATCGGTAACATTCGTAATATTCTCCTTTAACGTTTGCGAAAGGTGGCGACTGCTTTTTCTTTATTTTTAAACATTTTGTTTAAGATTAGC
Organism: Ochropleura leucogaster; assembly: GCA_958449745.1. Lineage (NCBI taxonomy): Eukaryota > Metazoa > Arthropoda > Insecta > Lepidoptera > Noctuidae > Ochropleura > Ochropleura leucogaster. The sequence goes on along the minus strand of OY288204.1, from coordinate 9,558,071 downwards.
TAAAACTATTGTTTATCTATTTGGTTGTTTTTTGACTTTCTACCGCAATGTTATGATGGTCGTTTGATTATTATTTTCACTGCTGGGCCACATCTATTCCACCCCTTTTGTAGTTCACCGCGCGGTACTCAAGTGGTCTAATGGACGTCAATCGTAGTTTAAATTTTGTTTTACCTAAACCTGAAGGATAATAAAAGACGTTTCTTTATAATGCTTTTTTTCACAATGGTAGTTGTTACAATTTTCGAACCCACTACCTATTACGTCTGTTGTACTATAGAAGGAAGCGCCAGAGTCGCCCGTGTTATTTTTTATTTTAGATTTTAGTAATTTGCAAGTATGTACCAGGTACCGGTTCCTTAACACTTGTAAATCCAAATTTGGGGTTGAAAAAATCGGCAGATCGACACCTACTTTATACTAAACTAGCTGTGCACAGGAGTTTCACCCGCTGCTCAGCTCATAAGTGTCGTAGCGCGATGATATAGCCTATGACACTCACAAATAACGTAGTTTTCTATTGGAAAAAGAATTTTAAAAATCGATTCAGAAGATCCAGAGATTAGGCCTTTCAAGCTCACCTACTTTACGTCTTGATATTATTCTAATAATCTCCATAACATAGTAGATGCTTCTATTATTTTTTTAAAAATACATTAAATTATAGTACCTATTAGTAAACTCCGTTTTATACTAAAGGCACTAATACTTACATCCATAAACACACATCTTGTGCATCTGCAGAAACTACTAACTGACGATTAAACGAAACTAACGATTTTAAATACTTACTTAAGATATCTCGTCACCCCCATCAGCTCTAAAAGTGACAAGTCAATTGATTTCGGCGTATTGTGAGGCTATTAATAGATATGTTGCTGATGTCATACGAAAATAAAATACATCTTTGCTTAATACGATTAACTAATTAAAAATTCGTATCATAGCTTGTCATGATGGCCCGGGGGTCAAACACGAGGTTGCGGATTCGGACCAGGCAAGGTATCAGTGTAAATATATAAGTTATTTTTGATTTAAATTCACAAAGCATGGTGATCGACGTTGTTGAAGGTCATTTTCTTGCTGGCATGTTACATTATATGCAGACCTCTAAAGGCGACTTAATCATAATTATTATTACTTGACCTCAATTAATGTCCTAGTAACTTATTACAATGTTGTAAACATTGTAGTACATTTATCATAAAATTTACTTTCTTTGATAAACCTGAAGGTCAACAGTGACGACACAAAGACTCCAAATGTACCAGTGATTTTCGCGACATGTGCATAAAACAAGCAGTTGAAACACAAGTGGGGGTCAGAGTGCTGATTTAAAAAACTCTCTCATAACAATAAATAACAAGAATATCTTGAGAAAGCAGGATGTGGTCAAATTGAAATCGACGTCCTGACTGAATTGATGCAAAGTAAGTGCTTATTGCAATCAACAGTCACACATTATCGTGACATCCTCTTTTTCTTGAACGGGATGAAACAGGGCTGCCACTTTATTATGATGAATGGCAATTTGTTTTTTAAAAAGCAAATTACTCTGTTGTTTCAGCTTCAATAAACCAGCGCTCCTTTCTTTCTGCATCATGCGTAATAATATTATGACTCATGGCAATGAATATTAAGATTAATTTTGTATGGTGAGAATCCATTTCGCTTGTGGAAAGTTTACCTGAATATATCTTATTTTACGTTTACATTTACTTAGCGCCGGCAACAGTAGGACAAAAAGTTATAACAAAAAGCATTTATCCCTTCAAAAGGTTAGAACTTAGTTGAATCAACATCTTGTATGGTTTAACATCTTGTTGCAAATAGAAATACGAGTAAGAAGTAGGTAGTAAAATATATCCTTCTCTCAGATAAATCCACTATAATGGGTCTACGCCCTTCGCACCCAGACCGTATAGTATCCTTTGAAGTATCAAATGCTACTTATTTTACTGTACTCTAAGTTATTAATAACCACAGACGACAACAAAGGTACCTACTAAATGAAACCTAAAACAGCCCTGAATGAAACAGCAGCGCACGCGCAGTGTCTCCGCCCGCTTAATTTACGTAGTGTTCCTTTTTTTCTGTCTGTGTCTCCTGTCTCCTGGAAATCTGTCGCGACCAAGCTACAAGTTATTTTCAAACACTACTTCAGCTGTTCAAATGCTTACGAACACTTGTTTGTCAAGCAAGAAGATACTTTTAGAGTCTGCTTATAATTTTTGACGAAATGAATAAAATTTCTCGAAATAATGGAGAAAGAGAGCTATTGCCAAACACCTTTATAAATAATAAAATGCCGCTTAGATAATCATGCAGTTAGTGTTCCGTCGACGAATGTATTTACAGTGACTGATAAGATAAACACCGAAGTGCAACGTTATTTGCCTAAAACGTACCTTCTGATGAGAAGATCACATAGTGAGAACGTCTCACCAATGTACTTTCGTAAATTATGCGCCAATTATGAGCGAACGAATTACTAAACTTGAAACAATTAGGTACCGACCTATTTAATGAATTGCGTAGATTAAAATAAGTACCTACCTAATAATATTATCATCTTTTTTTAGTTTGAGCGTTTGCACAACTGATATAAAAGATAAACATTTTTTGAAATAGTTCAAACAAAAACAAACATTTCAGGTGTAAATAACTATTGTAGTCAATGTCAAGGTTACCTTCGGCGAACTGACCTACGGAACCTAAATTGCTCTTGAACTCGCTCACACACTGGCCTCAATTGTGCGGTTGTGCCCCATCTAGTGCACCGGTTAACAACCTCTAGTGTCAAGGTGCCTGGTGTTGTTTGCATAGTGAAAGGAAGTCTCAAAACTATCACATCTACGAGCGATAAGCCAGTCCACGAGCTGATCACAGTCTTTCATTCATAAGTATGAATGAAGAGATAGATCTAGATCTAAAAGTTAAAATAATGATCAGTTTCTGCATTGTTTTAGTAAATGAACCGTCATCATCGTTTGCGTTTTCCCAATTATGTAACTATGGCTTTTAATCTAACCGGATCCGATGCAGCTAAATATTTCACATGGAGCGACTGCATATCTGACCTCCACAACCCAGTTAGTATTGAGTAATACGATACCCATCCAGACAACGAACCGAACGAACAAATATCATCAATTATTAGACATAACTAGATAAGCTGCTTGGTACAGCAGACATTATAATTTAGGCAGTGAAATAAACGACAAAGGTTTTTTTTTCTAAGGATGACATTGACGGTCTAACTTAACTAAGATAGGTACGACCAAAGAAAGAATGTTTTTGACATCTTCTAAGTTTTTGCAATCCCAATGATTGGTCCCGAAATATACTTCAGCTGGTTTGAAGCCAAAACTAGTGTTTTAAAGCAAAAAGCGTGTTAGGGTCAGCGCCTTCACTATGTTATGACTTTATGAAACAGTTGAAAATAATGAGCTCTACTATTTGTTTGGTTAGAAACCTGTATTTTTTATTGAAGCTTAAGCTTAATTGAAGTTCTTTATACTTATATTTTATTCGTATTTTAGCATCTTGATGTACGGATTAAATTATGGCATAATATGCTGTTTTGCAAGGTGCAGCTGAGGAACACTAACGTTATTCGCCTAAGTACCCATGTAGAGTTAATATTTCATACTTCACTACTATTAGTTTTTGCCTCAAGGGTACTACAATTTAGGATTTGAGAACTCTATTCTCCATGCCATTCACCGCCCTTCTAACCATTTCATCTCTCACACCATCCATCCATTGTTTCTATGGTGCCTCTACTCTTGTAACTTTACACTTTTTTTTGACGTCACGGTTGGCGCAGTGGCTGAACTATTGACTGCTGCGCTGCATGTCGCCGGTTCGATTCCCGCACGGAATAAATATTTGTATGGCTTAGAAATAGTTTTTTCGGGTCTGGCTTGTGTATGTGAGTTTAATTGTTTGTTAACGCACCCACGATACAGGAGAATTTCCTAAAGTGGGGCATTATTTAAAAAAAAAAAACTTCGTATTATTCTGGCTCACTCAAACTTGACGATTTTGCATAACTTGCATACTGTGGGTCTTGTTATGTAGTCTCTGACCATAGTCCTTGACAAGTTTCCACACAACGTCATTACAATGAAAGAATAGGTATGTACCTACCCACTATTTGTTTAATAAATAGTTTAACCATCTACAGACATGACCTGGTACAATACTCGGATGCGACCAACCAAAATCTGCGCGGTGTAAGCATACCTACGCAGGATCATCTATTGTGCGAAATGAGCAATCACGTGCGGTCGTGCACTGTGGATATGATATATAAAAAGTTTAAACCTTATCCTGCCCAGTGTTCTGAACGCATCCCTACTGCTGTCAACCCTACCAATTACCGATTTGTTGCGAAAGCGCGAGGGTGGTCGACTCATGCGGGCTCAGCTGCGTATAACACATAATTTTGCACATCAAACTGTATAGGTATGCTGTTTGTACCTCTATTTAAGTCTGCGGATGTGCTTTCCATACTTGAGATATCCGCTATCTTTTTACACAAAGAGTTGAGTTTAGAATGAATGAACTCGCGCTCTATGCTAGTATCTTAGGGAGACTTGTTGATATCCTGACATTTTAATAGTAGATAAGAGTCACCCTTGGTCCGAATAGTTCGAACACCTAGGTACGTGATACAACCATTGCGATGATAGACTTCAAAATAAATGATCGTCGGAAAATATAATAATATCTGATGGATAGTACTTATAAATCATTGATCTGAATAAAAGCTGACAATGTAAAGCCCACAGGTGGTCTTACAAATAAAAGGACTCAGGGCGGGGCAGGGCGTTCAGGAACACACCAGGTAACAACTTTCTTCAAAACACAAGACATAAATAGCACTAAAGATAGGCAGCTGGAAATGCTCAATGATTTTATTGCACGGAATTTCCAGATGTGTCTAAACTGTTTTTTACCTGAAATGTTTGCCAACCAATCTATTAGCTTTGACTGTGAAACTACAAGAATTGGTTTAAAAGTTTACAGAAGATTAGTAAGAAAGGTGGAAACACCACGTTTTAGAAGAACTTGGAATCCTAGGCGTTATTCGTGTGTTGATGGACCCTCAATAAAAAACATACTAGGTTGACAAAATAACCACGGTGAAAGGGAAACTCGACTTATTCGGGTTATACTAATGGTCGTTAGCAACAAATTAAGTCCTAGAGGTCAAAATTGGATGGTTGGCCGAGCTGTGTTGGTTTTTCGATATTATAGAAATTTTATGCATTGTAACCAGAAACAGCTAATTTAAAAAAAATCCTCCACTCCACAAAGTAGTTGATATTTTTCTGAAACTTTAAAAAATTGTGATACTTAGACTTAGGAGTTTTTATACTGAAAGTTTGCAACATAGCTGTTAAGTATTTTGCAATTTTAATTATTTAATGAAATTTTGAAATATTTCTCTTCGTTGTATTGGCTAACTATTGCAAAAGTAATACTAGAAAGAGTTCCAAGTGCTTTTTACACACCTACAACTATTCAACTATTTACGACGTTGCTAACTTTCAGAATACACGCTCTTAATTTGTTGCTAATGACCTCAAGTATTAGCCCTTTCAAGGAATAGTTCGAATTTCCCTTTTACCCTGAAAATCTTTTAGGTCAGTGAAGTTGAGACAAAGACAATAATTTAATTATGCTAAAAGTAAATATTATAAAATGTAAACTCATCAAAGATATCTATATTAACCGAGACTAGTCCCTGATCATTTCATACAAAGCACTCGTGTCATCTTGATTCACGAGCAATTAAGGTGACTGCCAGCAGCCAAAACAATCGATCGTTGCAAATGGCCGTCTCGTTGACACGCACTTGTCAGACGCGCGCGAGACAGTCTTTGGTCTCTCAGTACTCATCGGACTGCCAATATATACTTTGCCTTGCAGAAATAAGATTATTTTTTTGCCGTTGATAGCGTGCCACGATAACTGATATGTAACTTTTAGGTCACGTTAGGATTAAATTGAATGATCCCGCTCGTGGCACACTAAAGTACAACTGTAGTAAAATCAGGGTTTCAACTTAGACTCTTTAGTATAGAGAGCCAGAAATAGATTTCATTCTCATTGGGTACCAGCTTATTGCGGATTTGATTTTCTCATAGCAACAAACAAGTAGTAGGTAGTGGACCTACATGGGACTTTAACTAGGTACCCATTAAAATAGAATATTGAATTGAGAACAAGTTTTAGCGCATAAACTTTTTTTACATTTGTTTTTACATCTTTTAATTTAAATTTGTAGATTAGCGGCCACTATGCGTGTGAGTGAGCCCGCTCGCGCTCAGCTGTTCGCTAGAGTGGGAAGATGTCTTGTTGCTAACCGCATTCCCCATTAGGTAATTGTTCTTAACAGTCCCGAAATCTCTGATATAATATCATTACTTTAATTAGATTTAACTTTTATCTGTTACCATCAAATTAACATAGTCGGCCAAGTAGACTTTAACGATAAACTCTTAAAGATGCAGAAACTGTAGGTAACCGTTTAAGATACGTATTAAATTTAAACTCGTTACAGTGTCGCGTCCTTGCTTCTCATGATAAGGAATGATTATATTTATTAAAGTAACAGCACGTGTACATTAAATTAATGGATATTTGACAATTTTCCGACAATATATCTTAATAATGCTCGGAGATGCAGTGATGCGATAACTGATTTATCGACTGTAGTCATCGTTTTGGCAGGATGTTGCCTGTGGGTCAAGGGGAAATCAATCAGTAGAGCGAAAGTTATGGTACTGTTCCAGAAATTATTCAATTATACCGATTATTGCGTGTTTTATGGGTTTAATTGTAAAATTGGGTCCTTTTTCCACACCACCTAGGAGGTAAGAACCGTTGGTGCGTTTTTTTTATAGAGGTCTCCCCAGTAGGCCTATTCCTCTTTAAAATATCGTCCATAGTAACCGGTAGTCTTAAGTATGATCCGGAAAAAAACTGTAGTGCAATTTCGTCTAGCAGATTGGGATCTTCGAGGTCCCAAAACTGAAGTAGCGTACGTTGTCGAGATTAGGTAATGTGTCAGGAATTGTGTCATTCAGTTAAACGGAGGCGGTGCGTTTGCACGTCGATTATATGAGTCGAGGGCAGTGTTCCTCGGGCAGCGCGAATGGCAGACACAGAGACGTCGACCGCCTACTCAAGTACTCACCTACTCTACGTCAAATCCGCGATTGGCAATTGCGATCAGCTTTTAGGGCAGTTCAGCTGTCCCGAATTATAAATCTGGACAATGAGAAAATGGATCTTATAATAACATTCCGGAGAAAAAGAATGTTAATATCGTACTTTCTGCAAAGCAAGATAGATTTACCTCCTACGAATTTGGGGTATTGAAATACCATAGGACACAGTGATAGAAGTCATAATTCGATTCATATGATAGTTTGGATTAGGAACTTTGAGATCTCTCTTTATTAACATTTTAGAGACAGAAAATATAAGAAAAAACAAAGTTACTGTCTTTACGGTTATGGGGAAGCAGAAGAATTTTACGTTTTTGCAATTTATAGGTCAGACACTGGTCTGCAAATTGCAAACACGTAAAAATAATATTTTAGGGTGTATATCGAACAAAACATGATTCACGCCCATTATACGTATGTATATAAATAACTAGCTGTGCCCAGCGGTTTTACCCGCTGAGGCTTAGGGGTATGAAAAATAGATGTTAGCCGATTCTCAGACCTACCCAATATGTACCCAAAATTTCATAAGAATCGGTCGAGCCGTTTCGGAAGAGTACGGTAACTAACATTGTGACACGGAAATTTTATATATTAGATTACAATTATTAAAATCACAACCCACAACCCCCTCAGTTTATTAAATCTAATCATTTTCTTTTTCTTTAAATACTATTTCATGAGAAAGTCATTAGATGAGTTAAATGGTTATAATTCTGTAAAGCCATATTTTTTACGGTCGCAAATCATATTCCAATCAACATGCAAACCCAGATTACAAAAACGTTTGATAATATGAATTAGCGGACTCTTCCTTAAATAAGATAATTAATAGATAGGTTAGGGGTACGCATAGTGTAGTCTTCGTTTCCCTTTTACATAACACAAAGCGAGGATTTGTGTAAAGTGTTGAATACTTTCCGAGTTTTAGTAATGTTCTCAGTCAGTCAAGGTTTTGTCTGTTATATTTAAAAACCAAGTGTAAAGTTTTGTGGTGGCGGCCACGCACTTCTACCAAGCAAATAAAAGTAACAAACAAAAACATCTTGCATTACCATCTCGTCCATTCTCTATCACTCTTTACTGTAACTTAAACAAATCATAATACAAACAAAATTCTGTTTTTCCACATAAAAATACCGAGTACATTTTACATTGATATCTTGCACCTTCTGAATGCGCTTCCAAGAACGCTAGTGATGGCCTTATCAGCTTGAATATGATATAAATAACGTAGATACCTAACTAGTGCTCTGGGTTGGTCCATAATCGTGGGAATAACAGCTGTCCAGAAAAAGTAAGTTTTAAAGACAAAGTGAACATTAGTTACTGTTTAGCGAATAGAACATTAAATTGGCTAATAATTAAACTTTAAATTAAAATTACAAGTTGGTTTATAAATACATTTTTATCCAAGAGGGACCAGACAAAGTCTGCGTGCACTAACATACCATTATATTATTGGAGTCAAGAACTAAAAACTAGTAATATATAAAGATAGTAACATAGGTACACCATGTTTGATTAGTTTCTGGTTTATTATATTTACTATGCTGTTGGTTTATTTATTTGTACTTCGATGAATGCAATATATTCCTATAAATTTTACTTACTTCGTTTTAGATGTTGATGTTATTAACTTTCTTTCAGAAAAACGACTTATCTGACTTGGCTTAAGTGCTCCGCACAAAAACGAATCTAAAAAGCGGCGGCGAGACTTAACAGTGAGCTATCAATTAATTTTTGCGCTAAAATTGTTCAATTAATCGTAAGCTATACACTGTGGCAGTGGAGTTAACGTTATCGTCTGCGGTCGAAGCCCCTCGCTCACGTTACCAGATTACATACTAGCCTGAACTTTGATAGCCCTGTCTTTGCATTACAACAATTTCACCCTCCAACTTCTGTGTCATTTCTATATTTACTAATTACGATTAAAAATACAAAACGTCCGTCACAATTTATGCATCATCCATTACTCAAAGACCTCTCAAGTTGAAAAACCATTTGGATAGTTTTGATTGGAATCCAAGATTCACTCTACATGACATGAAACTTAAAGGCAAATTCAAAATTGTCTTCATCAGAACATAACTTTGAGTTTGCCTGTTTTAGAATACATAAGTAGGTACCTAAATGTTCAATAGGCGTTTACATTGACCGTTGCAGATTTTATTATTCAAAAGTTGTCGGAGACGATCGCGATAGCAATCTCAAGTTGTCGTGTTCTATAGACAATGGCACATAATATACGCGTTGAAGTTGAAGCAATCATTGGCTAATTAAAATTTGCTGTGCGTGACGCGACCACGAAGTGCCTTACTCACTTATAGGCTGCACACGTGCCTGTCAATGAACTTCGCAGACCATGCCAATAGCCGAGCACGCGTTAAGCCGCCGAATTTCTAGGCATAGGCATTGATCTATCCGTCACTCGTTGTCAACCAAAAACTCTGAACTTTATAGGAATATAAATTCACCTATATATTTTTTGCAGTTTTTTGCATAAAGTAGAAAAATACATCGATAAACCACTTGCACTTGCATATTACTGAAAGATTTTTGTGATTTAGGTACTGTCTTATATAAACTCACAAATAGGCTGGTGCTTCTATCTAGACTAGGGGCATCGAACTTAGCTCTATATCGATATTAAACAGTATATTTAACTGATTACTAAATAACATGTTACGAAATTAATTTCTTGTAAGGTACTAACGTGCAAAAATGAGGACATTGTCGGTCCGCGCGAGGAAGTCGTCCTGTTCCGTGTGTGTGACAAAGGTCCTGGATGGAGCTGGTGCATCGGCTTGCACGCCGGCTGGCGGCTTCCGGCGCTCGAATCGTTCCATCATGTCTGCCGGCACCGTGGGCAGCTCCCGGCCTGTCGTGTTCGGGGCTTGAGTGAAGCCTAGTTTCGCCAGCAGGCTCTCGCGGATCACTCGTAAGCTGTGTTCTCGCGCGTTCTCGTAGGAGCGGCAGGAGGCGCACGCGATCTGAGCCGCCGGAGGGTCCTGCGGACAGGCGAGCTCGGCAGCGACGGCCGCCAGCCACGCGGCCAGAAGCAGCAGGCTCGCGGGCCTGGCCCGCGGCCCGCGCGACGCGCCCAGCGGACGCGTGGTGCGGCAGAGCGGGGAGGCGGCGGCGTAGCGCGATGAGCGATGTGAGGCCGCGGGCGGCGCGTGCTACACTGCACACGACTCACATTCGACACTACAGTCGCACGCCACGCCACGCGGCGTTGCCCGGGGCGCTGCAGCCGCCCCGCGCCGCGCCCCCGCAGGCCGCTGACTCACACGCTGGCGGCGCCAGGGCTGCGCTGGGGCACTCGGAAAATGCGCCTAAAGATGAAGTTGCACCGCCAGCGCACCACGACCCACCCACCGTGCGCTGAGGCATTAACAAACTGAATGTTATGAAAAATTCAGGAAGTATTCTTCATAAACAAAAACAATTTTCACAATAGAGGCAACAGATTTTTTCTATACATAAAATGTGGGTATGTAGCTAGATAAAGATATATATCTGAAAAAGCGTTTATCCACAGAAGATAGCTAAATTCGGCTTTGGTTGTAAACTTACAGGATGCCGTTGATTTAATGAATTTAAAAACAGGTACCAACAAATCAGTTGCTAAGCAGAGTTACAGGCTATAAATTCAGGGTAAAATAAAATGTACTGTAAGAAATATTTATGTAGTAATTTTAAACAGTTTATTTTAACAAGTAACATGTGGACTAATCCGTTGTGTGGAGTAAAATAAATATTATGACAGCTCTCACAAGAAAAAGTGAACACCTATCATGTAAGACTTAAGAAGTCTGGATTATATATATATCTTGCTGAGAAACAGGATAAGACAAGACGTAAGGTATGTATGTATTTTTTTTAAGTGGGTTATCAAACTTTTACCTCTATGTGTTATCGTGTTATGATCATTTCATAAGGCCCCTTTTCCCCGGACGCGACATCCAAAAGATCTTAAAACTTCAATGTACCGACTCTGCATTTCTCGCAGTTTTCGCGAGAAATTCCCGCAGAATGTCTTACACATCAGATATCCGACTCTATTTAACGACGATTATAAAGTAGGTACTCGCTCAAATAAGGTCGGTAGTATCAATAAAGTTTGCGAGCGTAAGATAGAGACGATAGAGTGGAGCTCATAATCACAATAATGATGTCGTCTTAGGCGCGTCGCCCACACGACCAAGAGTCGAGGCGCAGTCGCGGCGCGGGCGCGTTAGGCGCGTCGTCCACACGAAATTTGTAAAGAAAATCTCACATCAGAGTCAACGAGATTTTCTTTGCAAATGTCGTGTGGACGACCCGCGACTGCGCCTCGACTCTTGGTGGTGTGGGCGACGCGCCTTTATTTTTAAGAGCTTTTGAAAGACACACAGTAAACGTATTATTATAAAAATTAGTAATGTTTATAATTAAAAATGTTTGTTTATTATTAGAAATGGTAATTTATTAATACGGTTTATTGTATGTCCCACTGCTGAATAAAGGACTCCCCCATGTCCTTCTAGGTATTCTTCTCCTGCGCTACCTCGAACCAGCGTTCGTGAAGAGCGTCCAAATCATCTCGTCAGCTCTTTCTGGGCCGGCCTCGGCGCCGCTGTCCATCCTCAGGCACCTAACTCGGTCTATGCTTCCGGCTCACGTGACACGCCCAATCCCATTTGAGTCTGGCAGCCTTTTGGCCTACGTCTGTAATACCTGTTTTTGAGCGGAGCGTACTGTTCCGTATTTCATCAGTTCTTTCCACAGCCAGCATGCTGCTGTACTCCATAGCTAAGCATTAAAAATCCAAAGCGTTTCGTTTTTTCCTTTTGAGATATGGGACCTTAAAAAGGTCATGAATTTCCATAAGTAATGGAACAAAAGTATCATGGTCTGAGGCACCACACGGTGTCTTGCATTTAGTAGGTATATTCCACCACAATATGTAGAGGTAAAATAATTAAATGTAGTTACTATAGTTAGGCATTTTGAAGATAAAACAAAAAAATGATATTTTAATTAGTTACAAATTGTTAATTAGTTACAATGCGCTTTAAACTATGTTTGCCACATACAAACATAGTTTAAAGCGCATTGTTACTTTCAATTTATGGTCCTGTACTGAAATAAATGTTTATTTATTTATGTTGTTGTTTGTTTCACTGCTTGTTTATTCTTGATTTAAGTGTTGTTTTATCGATGTTCTCAGTACAATTAAATGCAACATAAGTCAGAATGTCAGCTCTGGTCAGTTTCGGCAATTTCTGGTAAGGTTAACTAGCACGTAAAACTACGAGTGCGTTTTTCGGAGCAGGAAACATGAGAACAAACAATCGATAAAGGAGCGCTTCTTTGGCCGCCTGAGAAAAGTATTGAATAGTCTTTAATCAGGCGGAAACAAGGTGCGCGCTTTCAACAGTTGGGTCATGTTGGTTTTGATTTATTCCTTTGGCATACTCAAATGGACTCAAACAGAACTATACGCCCTGGATAGGAAGGTCCGTACTTTGTTGACTTCATATCGAATGCATCACCCACGTTCCTCACCCCGTTCTTGAATCGGAAGTGCCTTACTATACATATGTGCCCGACCCAGTTTTCGAACATGGCAATATCACACTGGAATCGATCCATCATCACTGATAGGACTATTGTTGCCAATAAGCCTGATATAGTGTTGATGGAACGATCAGAGCGGCACGCAATGATTGTTGACATAATGATTCTGCATGACAAGAACCTCGTGAAAGCTGAGAAAGATAAACAAATCAAGTATGTTGTGTATGTGGACTCAGCGATCATTGTGCCGAACGCCGATAATCGTTACAGCCAAGGGTGTATTGCCAAAATATGTACAATATTGAATAAACAAATTAAGAAGAAAGAAGTTAAGTAAAATGTACTACAACTAGTTTTTTGATAAAAAACTTATTATTATTATAAGTGTTTATTGACTCTTACTAGACACTTGTGTCAAACGAGCGGTGGCTCCAGGAAGTTCCATCACGGGTGTTACTTTGACACCTTAAACACCTATTATCAAACTACAGACACAAGCTTAGAACTGCTCAATAATTGAACGTCCTTTTAAACGAATTTCCAAAATATAGTTTGTAACAGTTCTAAAATGTTCAGGGTGTTTGTTTCAACTAAAACATGGTATTTAAAAATATTTTGCTTGATACAATAACTAATAAAACATGTGATTTTCAGTATTTTCTCATTTCCTTATGGTAACCTACCATGGAAATAACGCTCCTCTAGGACTTCGTAGACCTTTCGTAGCAACTTGCTACGCGAAGAAAATCGTATCTTTTTTATATTTGGGTACAAAATAACTTAAATGTTTGTCCTGTTTTGTTCAACTTAGATTGAACTAAAGGTAACCACTGAAACTTCGTATAGGTACCTTTTGTAACAACCTGCGACGCGAAAAAAATTGTGTCGTATTTCTTCCTAAATTTTTGGGTACGAAATGAACTATGTCCTTTTGGTTCATCGTAGATAGAACTAAAGGTAACTACTAGCACTTCGTAGCCCTTCCGTAGCAAGTTGCTACGAAAAGGTTACGAATTTGAATAAAGTGTAAAATAAAATACTCAGCAAAGTGATTAAGAATCATATGATGGCATGGAGAGAGCAACTGTCGCTATCCCGTGCAGGGCACGTATATAGTGGCGATAAGTTCCATTTTCAAAGAGTGGCGTCAAGACGTTATTACCCACCGGACACCAAAGTTTTGAGAGGTTCTTGTACGTAATCGGGCAAGGAGGAAACGATCGGGTGCCACCACTGTGATGATCACCCGGAGGACACAGTAGAGCACACTGTGGCGGTCTGCCCCTCTTGGGCGTAGCACTACTGTGTTCTCGTAGAAGCGATCGGCGGCCCGGCGGCGGCAACCTCTCGCGTCCGGCCCGGGTTCAGCGGTCGCCTCCTGTGAAGCGAAAGAGAACCTCGAACCAACCCGAACGCCGCGGGAGAAGCTCCGGGCCGGGCGTCGGGTGGAGCGACGACTCCTGTAGACGCGGGTCTGTGGACGGTGAGCTCTAGGTAACACCGTCCGTCCGTCTAGTGACAACCCCTACAATTTTTTTAAACCCGCTAGTATCCATACAACCAATTCGTTCAGCTTCCATTATGGTCGCGTTGAGGTTCTTGCCAAAATGCCTACCGGAAAATAGCTGTAGCCAAGTAAGCCGACTACAATTTTATTGATTTAAGTAACAGTAACTAGAAAGATCAGAAGGTGCTATGCGAGTAAGTCGGAGGTAAGATGAATCGACGACCTGGTTGAAGGTATCCAGAAACGACAAAAGGCAGCTTTTTTTATTCTTTATGTTATTGGTGTTATTTTTATTTTCGAAGCTATTTGGTTGATGCTAGCGTACAACACATACGGCACCTGGCCCGCATCTACCTAGAGATATCGACATGTGGAGTCTCGAGGCAACTGTGCTATGACACAGGAATGTCTTGACCCTTTTTCTCTCTATTTATATTTCGTCTGCTTTAATATTCGGTTAGTCCAAAAATAACATAAGATATTTAAAAGATTAAATAATTAGATGTAAAATTAATAAAAAAATAATCAAGTTTATAAATTGCTTAGTTTATAATTGTTGTTCATGACAGTCAGTGACCCTACTATTTTTTTTGCATCCTTGATAGAAGACGGACGGTTGTATAGGCACTGGCTAATAAGGAACACTTATACTGATTACAACAGCAACTTCCACCGTTGCTAACTTGAATGGATACCTAATACGTAACTGTTATTGAGTTACCATCTTTTTTTTGCGGATGCGAAATCATCAAATAACTTCCCTCGCTCTGGGCGAAGATGGGGGGGGGGGGGGGTGTATGGCTTTTACTTGTTTCTTCTTTTGCCCTTATGTTCCGAGGATGCGGTATCTCTTTCGAACATCCCGAAACACCCCGGCAGGCGGTAGCCCTGACAAGCCGGTCTGCTTTGCCGACAACTATTTGAAACGCGCGTAAAACATGAACGCGCCGTTGACACGGCTTGTCACCACTAAACGAACGTGTTACCCATTGCTCACTGTCCACAGAGCCGCATGTACTATGGCCGGGAGTCTTCTCGCGGTGCCCGACGCCCAGAGCGTGTCCCGCGGCGGCTGGGTTGTTTTGAGGTTTTCTCCCTCAAACTTCCGACCAGCACCTTCACTAAGATAAATGCTTCGCAGAAGGTGAACGCGTTCCGTCTGAGGTTAGGTACATCATGCTTGCAATCACAGAAATAGTCAGGCGGTGATTGTGTACCTTTCGTAAACCTCACATTTTGCCAGTACTTACCATATAGTACTTTAATATACCCAAATAAGTCTCCCTCGTCGGTCTAGCTAGTAGTCATAAGCGCTACTGCTAATTATGAGGTTCTAGGAAGTAGGCAGCTTCAACAACAACCCTAATATCGAGAACCCATAGAGATACGGAAGTAGGGTGGGTCCCTTCGACGAGAAAGTATATCCTAACTCTATATGCTAAGTTTTATTAGGTTTTTAAGTGTAAATGGCGGTTTGATATTTTTCATAAGAATTAACGTAGTCACACCATTTATTTGTTTTTTTTTTTCAACTCTGCTTCGTGTCACTATATGGTTCCAAATCTTTGGCCACTTTTTGTTCGTATCAAATATCTTGTAAGGTTGTTGCTTGCAATTGATAATTTTCGGATAATGTATTCCGACTTCGCTGCGTCCGTTATTGTTACCATAGCAATTTATGCTGCAATGCACAGTGCATTGCAGCATATTTTTTTTATAAATAAATAAAAACTTTTGTCAGTCACTAGACTTCGAACAAACCATGGCGTCTATGTATCTGATCGATATTGTTAATCATTATTTAATTAATTTCAGTTTTACTTCATATTCAATGTGACGATCGGCGGTAGCGGTACCAACGGGTTCTTCCCCGTATTCATATTTCATTCGTTTCCCGTATTCAAATTGTCTTCTAAAGTTTAACTAGATATGACAAGGTTGGTTAGGTAAACTGTCAAAACTTCAGGGTGTTTAACTGCACAATTATTTTGATGCGTGGTGATAATTGGAACTAATGCCGCCAACTTGATTTTTTAATACAATTTCACAATTTGATAACCTAAAAAAGTCATTAAAGCGATAGAAGATGCTGCACTACACATTAATCATCGAAGCGGAGAGTTACATATTGTACATTGCAGGTGTCACGTTACTAGGACGCCCTATTCTGGCGTGCGATCCGAGTCCTTACCGTAGATGGGTAATCTGATAAAATGTCGAGACTTTAAAAAAAAACCATTTAATGATACCCATACCTAGACACCTTTTATGTCTTTTTGATTCTAGGTTCTATGCGACTTCTGGAATGCAAGATCACAATGGCCACCTACCAGGAACCTAAACTCCAATGATGGACAGTAGGCCTACCATGACGTCTTAAAGCAGAACTTATTTCACCGAGGTAAAGAGATGGTGCTAGACACCCTGTATAGCTCTGTCTCTTGCCCTCAGTGGAATAAGTTCTGCTTTAAGACGTCATGGTAGGGTAGCTGGATGCTTTCCTACAAGTCGACTAGTTAGGTACCTACGCTTTTGGGTTTTGTAATCGAACATCCAGCTACTTATAATATATCAAAATAAAAATTCCTGATTATGGGACCTGTCTTTATAATTACCTACTTAAACAACTGGAATTTACAAAAACTAATTTAATAACACGGTAGACAATGTTTCTTTGGTAAAATTCAAATGTGACCCGCCTTGATATTTGAAATCAACGAATTTCGACGAAAAAACTGACAACAGAGAGCACTTGTTTGCGACATAAAACGAAACACAATGGTGTCTGTCGGCAAATGAACTAGTTTTACATAACGTCTAACGATATAGTCAAATGGCCAATGTACTTTGGCAGAGGGGTAAGCTCAGTTATAATGCGTTTTAAAATAAGAATTGGAAAGTCAATGACCTCTATCTGTCAACTGTCACTTGAAATGTATGGTTTGCAATAAAAAAAATACCTATACAATTTGTTTTTAATATTATTCATTATCGTTATAATTTTCCTTATATTGTCTTTATTATAGAAATCGTTTGTCTGACTTAATTCGTACCTTATCCAGTGACAGCTAACGCATCAGTCATCTCTCTCTATAGGTAATTTAGGGACGTTAGTTTATTTTTTAATGTGTTCACCACAAAAATATAAGTACTCTGGGACCACAAAGAATAAGAAGTCATGCAGGACGTTTGTCAACACACTCAACAGTTCAACACCAACTCAACACTACATGACATTTGTGACATTTGCTGGTTTGTCATGTGTGGTAAAAATGGACAAGTGCCGTATTTGTTTACGATGTCGCAAAAATTTACTCTCAATATTTGCGAAAACAGACGGAATTTCATTTGCCGATATGATGTCTTCTATTGCTAATATTAAGGTTAGTAAGTCTAATAAAAATGAGATTCAACTCTGAACCTCTCGTGATAACAATACCGTTAGACCGGAAAGTAAACATCACCTTTAAAAATATATCAGAGAATTGTGAGGTTTATTTCACAGGATTTCAGGACAGATCAAGCTCTGATTATAATAATTGTATTATCTATTACTAATGTATTAGTATTATAAGAGGATGAAAAATGATTGCATGTAGCGGAGATGAGAATGTTGAGAATGGATGTGTGGAGTGAAAAGAATGGATAAAGTATAGGAAAGAGTAAATCAGATGGAAGTTGAAAAAACGCCTGTAACGGAAAAATTGAAAAGGAGTTGCTTGTCTTGATATGGACTTAGGATTAACTAAGGATTGATATGAAGAAGAAAGAAGTAAATGGTGCCATGGTGTCTTGACAGTGGAAGAAGAAAATAAAATGTGACAAGGGCAGTTTAAGTATTTGTTTTTCAGATTCAAAATGACGATGGTAATAGTTATCAAATTTGTCGTTCCTGTCGTGGGAAACTCACAGACGCTTACAATTTTAAAATGGAAATTGAAAGGTGAGTAATGTATCTTTATTAAAACTAACAAAAAATTTATATAATATGTTTGATAACATTATTTTTACTTAATATTTTACAGGGCTGATATGGTACTACAAGAAACTTCCAACTTAAAGAGAATCAATTTCAGTAACTTGCAAGACATTAAAATAAAAATTGAAATTGAAACTGATTGTAAGCCATTAGTACCTCCAATGGAGATCTTTTCTGAGAAATTATTTGAAAAAGGTCTTGATAGTGTATCATATAATAACACAATTATAAAAAAAATAGAACAGCCAAATAAAGAGGAAGATAATAAGAAAAAGAAAGCATTGTCTGTTGGTGAATTTCTGAATTCAATTAAAACAGAGTCAGACAACGACTGTGATTATGTAAGTACTAAGTAAGCTTCAAACGATTTAAATCACCTAATTTTAAATAGCTAATGTTTAAGTTAATACCAGAAACAAGCCAAATAATTCAAAACCCTTTACTATTTTTAATGTCATCTATTATCAAGTCTAGTAAAATGCACATATTTCACCAGTTATGTTTCAATCCCATTCCATTTTGATAGTGAATTTTCAAAAACTTTTTTAAGTTGGTCCTCAATAAAAAATGTACTCTTTATTTTATTGAATATGGCTTATTATAATAATTTGTAACAGTATTTATTATATTTATGTTGACAGACCAGGCTATTGTAGACCAAAAAATTAAATTACAGTAAGTACAATTTAAAATAATTCAAAGCTGGAAATCGAATCTGTTTTTTTTTTTCTTATAGCAGGACTATGAAATAGGTGCTGATGACTATAACTCTGACTCAGGAAGTAACTACAGTTTTAAAAACGATAAGCAGAAAAAATATACAAAAAAGAAAAGGGCATTAGGTAAGTACCAATTTGAAAGAAAATCAATGATATCATCAATATAAAAATCATGATTACCTCAAACAATAGAAGCATGACGTTTTCTATGTACTTGTTTTCTATGTAATTAACTTATTCAGCTCCAAATATGGATTATGTGAAAGAGCTAGAATATTTGTGTAATCTTAATATGGTATTGGGAAAAAGAATGTATGTATTTGACGAATCAACAGTACTTAATACAGCATTTATTGGAAGTAATAATGTTCAGATTTGTAAATAATATGTTTAGAAATGGCCAAATTATATTATTTTTTCTTTTAGTTTATAAATATTTATATGCGTATTTGCGATCACATTTTCGAAAACGGCTGTAACGATTTTAATATTAGTTGCAATATGGGGGTTTACTGGGGCGAAAAATCGTTCTAGGTGTGTTGCATACTTAGGAAAATGCCCGAGTAGAGCTTGGTCGTTGGTCGCCCTGGTACTGTGTACGCTGTAAAATGAAAATATAACAAAAATAATATTCTTTCAGCAATAAAAAAGAACCCAGATTGGTTTAAACCTCTCCTCGCCAAACCTATTAAGCCTAAGTTTATAGCAGACTTGAGATTAGCTCCAACTAAAAACGAAACTAAAACATTCAAAGCAAAAAAACCTCTGAAGAAATATGCTAAGAAGATGAATGTTTGTCCCTATTGTGGAAAACTGTTTACCAACTTAAATACTCATATACTGCTTCACACAGGTAAGAATTAACACCAACTGCAATTAACTTGAAATCAAAATTTTCCTTATTGCGTAAGACAGCATACAATCTTTGCGAGCAATTCTATAACGATTGTGTCGTCATTTAATGTTATTTGTTTTAGGTTTCCTGAACCAAACTCCTATCACCCTCAAATTAAACACCGTACATTTGCCCTACGTGTCACTCTCATACAACGTTGTAATTGGCCAAATACGTCTCACACACAAGAGACGTGAATGCCACTATAGGAAAAAAAAAATAATAATCTATAACGAACAAAACTCATTTTGAAAAAAAATAAATAAAAAAGAAGTAGTTATTTGATCTCGAGTTCGAACCGAATTTAATGAACTTGAAGGTTCTATTGATGATGTTTTTGATCATATTTCTGTAAATACTCTTTTTATTATGATTCTGTAAATCCATGTTTTAATCAACCTACCCTTAACAGTTTTGATAGGACAGCCAACGAGAAGCGATACGAAAGGTCATTAACCTAAAGAACAACTGTGGCGTTGACAATCTAATATTTAGCTCTTTCCATCTTGTGCCTTTGTCGTAATGTCTCGTTCTCCCGGCAAAAACATGACAACGTTAAGACGGGTTCGCCAACATTCGGGCGGCCATTTTAGATGGGGTTTTAGCATGGGTTTTGTTTAAATTTGGTATCGCTTCTCGTTGGCCGTACTATAGATAATATTTACTTAGTATACATATGAATTAATAAAATGTGTAAACTATTTTCAGCTGAAAGGAAATTCAAATGCGATCAGTGTGAAAAAGCATACTTCTTAGAAAAATCTTTGAAAAAGCACATGACGGTGCATACGGACAAAGAGAGAAAATTTAAATGTGATCAATGTATCGGCGCTTTCCACTCCTTATCATCATTGAACGCGTAAGTCCGATTCAGTCATTGAAAAAACTACTCTAACTGTACCTACTACTAAGTTTGTGTATCTGATGCCTTCGTGAGTATAATATTAAGTTAAGCCGCAGTCCCAGCATGATTTGCCTGCCGACTGTGTTGCCAGGCGGCAGAGGCCGTAACAAATATAATCACATGAATTATCGGTATTGTTTCCGTGGACAAACGTTACTGGCGATATTTGGGTGTAAAATACTGCTCTCTTCTCTCTCTACTCTTCGGAGAATACACGCGTGATGTTTCTGTCGAATCTTCTTATTCTATAACGCTCTGCATACATAACTAGAGCTCTTTCTGTTAATTTATTAAGATATCAAGCAGACCATAAACACCCTGACACCTAAGATAGGCAGAAAGCCTAACTCCTAACTAATTTTGGTACTATGTGAAGTGTGAGTATGATTGTTGTGTCTTCTCACACCAGATTAATATATTTCGAACATACGTAACCCATAGCATTTTTTTTTCATATTAAAATCGCCAAACAACTTACCCTGCTCTGAGCGTTGACTCCCCCCCAGTCAGACTTTTACTGACTATAACCGATTCATGTTCCTTCTTTTGCCCTTTGTGTTCCGGAGTCGCGGTCTCTGTCGAACAACCCGCAACCCCGGCAAGAAACTATGGCATGGGCATTAGATACTTATTGTTTTAGTACTATATTCACGGGGAATAAATTCCTGTAGACGATGAGAAATATTTATGTTCACAGATTTCAAGCAGATTTTGTTTTGTTTTTTAGTCACATGGTAAGCCATCAGGATGAGAAAAAATATGTTTGCGACATTTGCAATAAAGCATTTAAAAGGGTATGTATAATAAAAATGTCGTCAATATATTAATGAGTATTAAGTAGTAATGAATAAAATTCAGCAGTGTTCTCTCAAGGACTTAGCAGATGCAAAGATTTTCAACTTAAATAAAGATGAAGGTAAAAATGTGGGCCAATCACTCTAAGATTTTTAACCTTTTCGCTTAGTGTAACAGCAGTCCCATTAAGTTAAGTAAAATAGGGTAGCTGCGACCAATTTATCTTGAAGATCATCCTTCAGCTACCAACAACAATGACTTGTGAGTCTGCGCTTTCAGTAGTTGCTGACGAAGGAATCATGTTTTTTAACGTTACTTTTAAAAATATATAAATAAACATGTTCATGTTCTTCCAGGGTCTACCTACCCCGTTAAGTTTATGTTTGCATGTATCGTAATCGTTTCTTCTTTTACAGAAACCCATACTAAAACGTCACAAGATGACGCATAACTTCGGAAGCAAACCCATCAAGTGCGAGCAATGTTCTATGAGTTTTAACACTAAGTACGGTTTGCGGCATCACATGCGTGTGCACACCGGCGAGCGACCTTTTAAATGCGAGGTAAAATACGATTAGCATCAATATATTCTATCACAGCCACATTTCTAAGACCATTAGACCATTAAGAGCCTAAACATATCGAAACGCGTTGCTTTCGTCTCGTTGATTTGGTCCTCGTTTCCATTATCAAGTCGGGGTACAGTTACTGTTGGGGTTTTCAGGAATTTATCTGTAGAAATAGCACTTTAAATATAGGTACTTAATAAAAATGTAATATAATGTGGCGTACATTATTAAAAAAAAAAAAACCTCGTCCTATTTATTTAAAGAAAAATGGCTATGTAATGTATTCTAATATTTTAAATTATTATCAATTGCAGATTTGTTCGCAACCGTACAGCTACAAACACGACTTCAACCGACACTGTTTAAAGAAGCACGGAATATTCTTAAAACGAAGAGCCGTGCGCGTCATGAACGAAGAAGTTTTACAGCAAGAAAGAGCTATTATGAGGGAACTATCGCTTCGAGCACACGGCATCATAAAAGGTGCAGAATTAGAAAACCCATTTGAAGGCCCCCAGGCAGCGTTGGCTTATGAACAAGCTATGAAAGCCATAGAAGCTAACAAAATCCCTATAACATTTTAAGTCTTTCACATGCCAAAATGTATCGGCAAGTATGAACGGGTCCTGACAAAAGGCATCGGTGTAATAAAACCTAACACGTACAGACACAAACGACAATTATTATTTTATTTTTATACAAAGGTGTCATTGCATATCTATTTTGTTTCTTACACTTTCCATAGTGATGAGAACAACAAACTTAATATTGTAAATAATTTCCTTTTGTGAAGTCGGTTAAAAAAAGCCGTCGTTAATAAAAAAATAAACAAGGTGATTGAAATCTGTATTTTTCATTTTAATATCCCTCTCCCTCATCTTTGTACCAAAAAACCGGCCAAGAGCGTGTCGGGCCACGCTCAGTGTAGGGTTCCGTAGTTTCCCGTCCGTCACAATAAGTGTTCCCACTTATGAGTTTATTATTTGTTTGACCTTGAACACTAGGGAATTGTATTTTATTATTATCCAAGTATGGGAATAGTGCGTTAACGTAAACGTGCTGCGAATGACTTAAACTATTATATAAACTATCATAGACCCGTAATATTCCATTGATGTAATAAATGCAAATCCACTGCCTCACAAACCCGACTTTTCTCTCCGCCATATATAATTTATGACACTCAGGCTCTATTAGTTCCGGGTAAAGAAAAAGAGACACTTCTCTAGGCTGAAACGATGTGTGTTGGCCTGTTGGGATAACAAATCATGAAAGGCGCGCACAGCGTCGTCCTCAACATGATTATCACTGTTCAAAATATACGAGAACATTTTAATACCGGACAAATCAAAATCAAACCTCGACAATTAATTAGATTATGCACTCATAAATAAAATTACGAATATATTTAAGAGCAACTTATTTTACCACGGTAGGTCATGAAAGCAAAAATATACTCTGTGCATGAAAGCACGGAATATCATAACATCGACTTTTAAAAAATGACGTCATTACACAACGCCATCTATCGAACCATTTATGAACTGGTTTTTACCTTAACATTTGATGGTGTTAAAAAATGAATTTTAGTTTTGTTCTAAATTGCCTTAGCATGTTCTTAATAGAAGTTTTTTGTAGTTATAAGATACCGCCAATGCCAAGGAGAGACCAACCGAAGAATTCGGTAATACCCGATCCAATGTAGTAAGTACCTACAGCGCCATCTCTCGGGGAATTGGGTTACTAATTAATACTCTTTTAATAATTTTGGATTGCGAGAACCGATTTCAATAATTCTTTTTTTGTTTGAAAAAAGATACGTTCAGGATAATAAAATATGTAAACAAAGTTAAAAAAAATGCTTGCATATACGATTATACTACAAACTTAGTCCAGAAATTATTTTGTAAAACTTTTTGTCTTTTTTGTACAAAAACTGTTGTCAATCAAGTTCAAAATAATTTTCATAGAAAGTCCTTATAAAGTTCTACTTTTCAGATTTTTTTCATATTTTCTAAACTTATGGTTCAAAAGTTAGAGGGGGGGGACACACATTGTTTTTTACTTTTGGAGCGATTATTTCCGAAATTATTGACATTATCAAAAAATTATTTTAGTAAACCCCTATTCATTTTTAAATACCTTTCCAACAATATATCACACGTTAGGGTTAAAATTAAAAAAAAAAATCACTTCCCACTTTACATATAGGGTGGCCTAATAAAACCTAATAAAACAATTTTTTCCAATTTTTATTTTACCACTTTGTCGGCGTGATTGATATACATATTGGTACCCAGCTTTCTAGTGCTAACGGTCACAGAGATTAAGCGAGGACGGACGGACGGACAGACAGACATGGGGAAACTATAAGGGTTCCTAGTTGACTACGGAACCCTAAAAAAGTGAACATCCGCTTCCTGAAGAACCCTACCGTTTACCTTTTCGGAGAGATACTCATATCATGCGTGCAGGCAGTTGATGTACTCTAAGAGATATCGCCAGTCGGGGATGAGGCTGGCCCGACATAAGAAAATACAAGTGGGGGTTTAAAATGGCCCCATTAGCAGAATCATAAAGATTCTGCTGAAGCGCTTTAAGACCCCCTGAAAATTTGCGTAATACTTCGCCACTTCCCAACGACAAGTAATAGATGAGTAGCTATCGATGAAGAAGACGCTGCGCCGACCGTAAATAATCCTTACTAATGTTATAAAAGCGAAAGTGAGTTTGTTTTTTGTTACCTCTTCACGCTTTAATGGCTAAACCGATTTTGATGAATTTTGATACAGAGATAGTTGGGAACCAGGAGACGGACATAGGCTAACATTTTTTTGAAAAAAGTGGGATGTGAGGGAGAAAGAGAAAAAAAACGGGAAAAATTAGCGTTGCTATTACAAATCAATAAGGCGCTACCGAATTTTACGCGAGCGAAGCCGCGGGCAAAAGCTAGTATGATATAAAGGTAGGGGAATGATGATGACGTATCGATGGCACGTTTGTGTTCCAAGCGTGCCTCGAAAATATGTCATCAAAGCAGAACGGTCTGCCAGGGCCACCGCCTGCCGGGGTTGTGGGTTGTTCGAAAGAAATACCCTGACCCCCTTACATAAAGGGCAAAAGAAGGAACAAGGGTAGTAAAACCTAACCTTGTATCTTCAGAAGTTTTTGATGATCGGCAAAGATAAAGGTCATATTGATCAATTATGTATTAAAATTAAAAAAGAGTTGTGAATTTCCAGTTAAGGAACTCTTGCCAAGGTTTGGGAATTGATGATTTCTTCTACCGACGATTGATGATTTCTTCTACCGACTGCTTAACCAAGTTAAGCAAATCTTGCTAAGATTTGGAAATGGATGGGTACCCCTCACTATTTTAGGTTAAGGTCAAGGTTTGAACGTATCTCTACCATAAATCTTGTTAAATCTAAGGTAATACAATGAATCGCATGGCAAATCAGTCTAAGTACTTTATTATTAATCATTCAAATGCTGTCTAATTACGGCCTAACAAAAGCCGGACACAACCAAAATGCCTAATTATGTCCGGCTTTATCCGGCCGTCAGGCAACGCATATGCAAGCTAAAGTCATATGCCCGAAGACGGGCGTCGTCATCGAGGTAAGACCAAGAAGCGCTGACGTGACGATTTGGACTCGTTCTTACCATATGTAATTTAAAATAAAATAATTTGCCCCACTCTAGACATTTCTCCAGTATCGTGGGTGCGTTTTGCGTTTACAAACATTTAAACTCACATACACAAACAGCAAGGCCCGAAACAACTAACTGCAGGTCATACAGTAAATTGTCCCGTGCGGGAATCGAACCCACGACACGCAGCGCAACAGTCGATCGCTCAGCCACTGCACCCACCGTGCCGTCAAATTGACCAAAGAAACCAAAACACACAGGCAAAGGTATAGGGAGCTGGGGGAGACCTTTAATAAAAAGGCTAAATAAAAAAATAATTGGCAACGGATAAACCAGTATTAGGTACGTACGTACCTACATAATTTCACTAGGTAGGTATTTGGTTGTTAATATCTTCTCTCGCTTAGGTACCATCACCCTGTCACGGTCTCAATAACCCTTGTCACCAAACCCATTACCAAGAAAAAGGCTTTTGTTACTTTAAAAGTGTAATCTGATACCAACCATCTTCGATCGATTATAAACAACACAACGTGTGATTTTCTTCTAACTAATGGACCCTTTTATCCACCTATCAATCATTATCTGCTATATAACGGTGGAAAAATTAACCAAGAACATCAGTCTTTTGCGAAAATTAGAGAAAGCTGTATCTACAGTCATGGTAAGTTCCCACAATGGTATACTTGGATTTTATTTTGATGTGATGTTCAAATGTGATATTTTTAGTACTTAAATATAATTTTACAAATCTTGCTTATTAACCATGCACGTATTTCCCAAAGGGTTATGCAGAGGTACACCACACCCACACTCTGGTGTGATGTGCAACTCATGATCTGTTTGATAATATGGGTATCTAATGTACTCGAATATGCATAACCAGTATTTAACATGCAATAAAATACTTGCTAATGCTGAGTACCTAGGGCCTAGGGCACGCCACAATAGTGGCGATAAGTCCCCTCTTTTGAAGCGCTAAGGCGTCTTCACCAGATACGGAGGAAACGCCCGGGTCACTATTGTGACGATCGCCCGAAGGACATGGTGGAGCATACTGTACCGGTAAGCCCCGTCCTGATAATTTCCAATCCGAAAAAAAAATGGAAAAGCTCAGGGTAAGGCACATGATCTTGAGAATGCTTTGCAATGGAGACATGAAGTACCAAAAACAAACCAAAAATGGAATTAGGAACCTCCTGATCACAAATATAGCGCGTGCACAACATACGATCAACAATCGTAAGCACGCTCAGTATGCATCGGTGTGCCACAAGTCTGACTTCAGTTGCCAATTTAAAATGGTTAATTGCACTGTAATCAATTGTAAAAACTGTCGTCGAAATGCCATGCATGGTTTTTATACAGATCGTGATACTTGCGATATCTATATCTGAGCTCTTGACTAAAACTCCTAAGAGCCAGCCAGATTCGTGCCACCGATATCTCCCCAAGTCCTCACATTAGGAGAACTGTGGTTTATCGCAATTTAATTTTCAGATTACTCGACCGCTTGTCTTCGTGATGGTATGTTTTGGAATCTTCATTTTAATTCAGTCACTCGTCCCAAAGGTGATGGCGATGAAGAATTCTAACGTTGACGAGTACTTGCTAGAAGATCAAAGTTCTCGCAAAAGAAAAAACTATGTCATGCGATTAGGTCAGGACAGTGAAATATTTGGCAATTCTGGAAATCTAGGAACAAATTACGATACAGATTCCATTCAACCTGATACTGCAAACCCTGAAGAGTTATCAGCTTTTATCGTCGATTATGCAAATATGATACGGAACGATGTCGTGCTGTTGGACAAGTCCGTTGAAACAAGGACTCGAAAAAGGGGTAACATTAAAGTTAAGAAGCATCATAACGTAAGTACTTATGCCATAGATTGTTAAACGTACCCCATTTTTTTAGTTATTTCGAATCTTGTACGTAAAATATGTGCTTTGGACGTCGCACACCAAACCTTTATACCTACAATGCAAGGCAGGTTAAAAGATCGGTGATGGTCGTTTGTTACTGACTTCAAAAAACTAGTTTAAAAAAAATACTTCCTTACTAAGGGGCCGTTCAAGTATTACGTAAGCAGATTTATTACAATTATTTACCCCCCCATCCCCCTTGTCAGCAAAAGTAAGCAAAGCTCTTACTTACTCCCCAAGCTTACGTAAACATTTTCAATTACTGTATTGAACGAGTGGAATCGTCAACTTGTTTTGAGGTTGAATTAACCTGTCACTGAAACGAGAATTAAACATACTTATTAATTTAAATGATTTCAGCAAGCTTTACCGGAGTCTCCCTGCGCTTGTAACCCTAACGTAAGCAAAACAAAAACAGAAATCAATTGCTAAACAATTTGGAAAACAGCTTTAATTTTCCGTTAAGATTGAAATCACAAAAACATTCTTTTACTGTACTTTCAACCAGGCAGATTAACGTTGGATGCCAATTTGCTTAGCAATGAATTTTCCTGACATAAACAACTAAATAATCTTAATTTTTACCTAGGTATATATAGTAACATATTTTTCAGAACGGCACAGAAACCTTGGGCGTCAACACATTCCCGCGTACCGTAAAAACTTACTATTGCAGCAAACAATCCTGCCCCTGGCCTTACGAGTGCATAGAGAACATATACAACGTAATATATTATATTATATTCGGGTTTAATATAGAATTACAGGGTTAAGTTAAATTAATTAGCGAAACCGCATACGTTATTAGACATCTTAATATTTTTCATTATAGCCATTTATGAGGCTATCGCCTTTTGAATGCAATCGTCACGTATATGTAACAAGGGAGCCCGTGCACTGACGGCACAAATGTGACAAAAATGTAGGTAAATAAATACAGACGCACGACAAGCCACTCACGGCTTGGCGTGCGTCTGCATTTATGCTCTAATGCTTTAAAATGGACACGCAAATGAGTTGATTCAAGTTATTTTGTTTAGATTTCGATAGCACGCTATGCGAATGCGATGCTAATAACGAATGCATATTTTCGCTAACTAATTTAAGTTGACCCTTTGTAAACACGTACGTACTTATCTATTTTATTTTATTCCAGTTATCAATTATAAAAAGAAAGGAGATGTCTGACCAAATATCCCGATTTAAATTACCTGAGGACCTAAAACGCAAATGGGTCGGTGATTATCATCCAATCAGCGTGGGCTGTGTATGTGCCAGGGACTACTACGGAACAGCGAATTGACCAACACGTACCTACTGACTAACATTCGACAATCG
Source organism: Ochropleura leucogaster (assembly GCA_958449745.1). Lineage (NCBI taxonomy): Eukaryota > Metazoa > Arthropoda > Insecta > Lepidoptera > Noctuidae > Ochropleura > Ochropleura leucogaster. The sequence goes on along the minus strand of OY288204.1, from coordinate 9,528,973 downwards.
GGAAAGCAACTCGAAAATGTCTTTCCATATCAGTTAAATATGTGAATCAAGCCATTTTAACCACTGAAAAATAAAACTGGATCTTGTTACATCGGAATTTTTATTTAGTTCTAATTTCTTATACCACCACTTTATTATTAGATTGATGTTTATTCTTCTGGTATTTGGTATTCTAGTAGCAAGTTGATATTCCATGAAATCCGAGGACATTCCGTTAGTAATCATGAGCAAAGTAATCCCTCATTCAAAATGTGGTATATACCAACCCATAAATTCAGCCCCGTATATCTTAAACAGGTGCATATATCAGATTTAAAATAAATCAGCGTTAACTACCTAAACCCAAAGAAAATAAAAAGGTAGGAATTATGGTGTGGGATGGAACAGAACTATAGAATACTTTACTTAATTCTACGTTAATCCCATATATGATAATATATTGTTCAGTTGTATTATTCGTTGTGTGCGCGATGACAGCGCCCCTAGTGGCCATAACTATTCAGGACTTGTCAGAAGTAGTTGGTATTTCTACTTGGATCTCAGCATCACAGTTATTATTTTGAACGTACCTATTACAAATAAATGTTGTTTCTTTCAACTAGAACTGATTATAAATATTTGCTTGGCATCCTTTATCGGCCATCATAGTAAATTCTCTTTCATTTACTTTAGTAACTGTTTCGATTGGTAACTGATTCTGTTCGTATTTTCCAATAAATTGTTGATCCGGATATCTTCGTGTCTTATAACGATTATATCTAGCAGTGACCTGAGAATGGTAAATTTTCTTACACCGATATATTGACGGGAATATTATTGGAATATAGCTAGGGCTCGCCTCTGCGTCTGACTTTTTGCCTCCAATAAAATGTTCACTGCATATTGTATCATGTCGTTTTGGGTGCCATAGGGACCCATCAGCACTAAAACAAATAAAAAAGGACTGTAATTTTGGAACGCTTATTATTATTATTATAGTGTACCTACTAGCACAGCACACTACACAGCAGCTATCCATTTTGGTCTTTGCTGTAATGTCCACTTTGATGTTGGAAACAAATAAAACTTGCACGAACTGTTTTTGTCGCCATTTTTTACATTTTTACTTAAAATTATAAAGGAAGTTATGAAAATAAAGCAATTTGACACGTGACAGCCCACAATTATTTCACATTTCTGCCACGTCGTGCGCTACGATCGATTTGCCGTTCCCCTCCACCCACTTCGCACATAGTCAATAGTACACATTGAGGCCATGACAATAATAGAACAAAATGCTTAAACACAACTTTTTCGTAGAAGAAACCACTCTTAATTTTAAACTAATTTATTCACAAAATCAAGTTAATATTTACAATAGTGTCAATTTTCAGTATCTAACTTTCTTTAATATATGCTGGTTTGGAAGAATATTTAAATTTCCTATTAACAAAAAGAAAATCTTGCATGTACTAGTACATAAACACAATTTATAAACGCATGCCATGACAATGACCGCAAGTATACAATGACAACAAGATTAAGGTTCCAAAGCTTGTATATCAATAGGTTTATGATACAGTTCCGTGAAAGACACTCCCTTTTTTTCGCATCAAGATAGCGAGAGTACGGTTTCATGCGCACCCGGCGTTGGGACATCTCCCAATTGCGGCATAATATGTGACAGAGCAACTCTTGTCTCATTTATCATACCCATCTCCCGTCGAAGAATGTCCTCAGTCACGGTATGAATAGATTTGAATTTCAGGTTGATACCATGCACTTTTGACACGTGGTTATTTAAGTTCACTTTGTAACTGAATGCGACATTGCAGACCTGCAAGAGGAAATTTTGGTTAAAGCCCCTACAAAACAAAAGTCAATGAAGTAGTTTCACGTTCTAAGATAGAGATTATAAACTATCAATTCGCGTTTATACATAGTCTCCTCTTTTTTATAAGATTTTCTCCTATAGAACTGACAGGCATAAGCATCCAAGGACACAACTGTGTGGAATGGAAGTATTTTTTTTTCTTTTTTTTAGCCTTGCAGTAAGACAAAACAGATTACCGAGTTTAGTATTGAATTAATCGAAATTAAAGTATTATTTATGGCAACTCTAGATAAATATAGGATTTATAAACTGTCAACACTCGCCATAAACAATAGCGCTTTAAATTATATCATAAGTATAGTCAATAATGTGGCAATATATAGTAAATTGGCCAGATTTAAGAATCATGTGGAGCCTACTGACCTCGCAAGTATAGGGCCTATCACCAGTGTGGGTAACCATATGGTTCTGAAGATGGTGGCTTTGCGTAAATTTTTTACTGCAGAAGAAACACTTGAACCGTTTTTCCCCAGTATGTATCGCCATATGGCGGCGCAGACCTGTCATCTGGAACGTGACAACAATAGTGTAAAGACTATGACGCACCTGACATGTGTACGGCCGCTCCCCGGTGTGCATTCTCTCGTGGTTTTGCAACTGATGTTTCGCGTTGAACGACATTGTGCAAGTGTTACATTTGAACGGTTTGTAACCCGAATGTATACGCAGGTGCCGATTCAGATCACAACGCTGTAATACATCAATTGCACTTATTTTTTCAGCACATAATAGGGGGACTCAGTTATACAGCCATAAAATAAAATCACTACTGTCGTAAAGTTTTATACTTACAGCAATAAATTTCTTTGTGCACAAATTGCAGGAAAATGGTCTTTCGCCCTTGTGAATTAAATTATGTCTGAAATTAATAAAAAAACGCAAGTTACAAAAATGTTGATTGTTTTATATATATGTAGTCTTTAACTATTAAATGCAATACACACCTAACCAAAGATTTCTGGCTGTAAAAACCGGCTCCACATATTTCACAAATGTGATCTTTTATTCCTGTATGTTGTTTTGCGTGGACCATCAAATTACTCTTCTGTACAAACGATCTTGGGCATTGAGCACACGTGTATCGCTTTTTCTCTGCAAAATAAAAAAAAACCATTACGTACTTCATACAGACTAGACTGTCTTATTAGTCTATTTTAATGGTTGAAAATGTGACTCTTTACAATGAGGTCTTTGGTTCGATTCCTAGATTGGGATAAGAGTTTGTAGAGGCCATGGATTTGAACTAAACTTCTTGGTACAAAAACTGCATTTTTTTTCTTTAATCGTTTCTCCTGTATCGTGGGTGCGTTTAGAAACATTTGAACTCACATACACAAACAGCCAGACTGGGAACAACTATCTGTGGGCTATAGAAATATTTGTTACGTGCAGGGATCGATCGCTCAGCCAATGCGCCAACCGTGTCGTCAAAATTTTACATAAGTTTTCATATAATACTATTTTTGTGTATATTTGTGTTCAGTTCAGATAAGATACATACATTCCTTGACGGCACTAAAATGTCAAAACTGCCACACATTTACTTATGTGGTTGATGAGCTTCAACAAAGATTTATATATAGCTTACTATTTAAAGACTCAAGTATTATTTTAAAAGTTAATACAAATATGATTAATTGATTAAATACCTTGATGTGTTGCTATGTGATTTCCCAAAGTGAACGTAAGTATACCACATACAGGGCACACCAGCTTCTCCCGTTGCTTGGTGACAGCAGTCCGTACCATTCTTACAGGTTTTTCTCTACGAACTATTTTGTCTCCACTAGATGATGGAGTTTTCGTTTTATATCCCGTATGAACTTTCAGTATTGTTGCATCTTTTGGTCTCTTCAATAAGATAGGTGAACCTCTTGTACCATTCTTTAAAATTGGATCTATAAATAATACATTCATATTTTAATATATATATATATGTTCTGTGTATGTAGTGGTACCTAGATGGTTTTAAAAACCAATTAAACACGGTATGCGGTGTTGCTGTTGGCATGTCATCAAATTTTATTTGCTATACAAGGGGCAGGACAATGTTTGCTGGATTGGCTAGTTATGCATATACATATTTTCTTTAGAAGAATTTTTACTATATAGCATAATCTATATTTACATTGAAAAAACTAAAAGAGACGCGCCTTGGCTGTGGATTGCGGACACCAGCCCTTTATTGAATAGAACTATGAGACCTCTTTTACTCCCTCTTCCTCTTAACTTTGTGGTGTTTTGTCATTTAGTTATATTTTTTTAATGACTGTGTAATGGAAGAAATGCCCAATTAGGCATATTAATTACAATTAGGACAAAACCTCAATACACCATTAGTGTAAAAAGTGGTGATTAGATTAAACAGTTTCTGATATGAAACATATTATTACTCAATGGAACTAGATTACTAGATACTTACAGCAAGTTATCGTAGTAGCTCGTGATTTATTCTCAGATCTAACAGAATCCATGTCAAATTCATCTTTAAACGTCTTCAGCACTTTCACTTTCCTTACAACTGTTTTACCTTTAAATACTTTGATATCTGACAGTTTTGGTTTCTTGAATTTAGTCTTGGGCTTTTCAACTGGAGGAATATAGTCTTCATCATCATCATCTTGGAAAACTTCATCATCTAAATATTCAGCCTCAGTCTGGAAACACTTAAGTTGGTGTGTAAAGTTGTCAGTTTGTTTTAAATTAGAAACTGTAGGTATAACATGAAATTAAGAATTTATGGAATGAAATAAATTACTGAATGTATCTTGATGAAATTTGGCACAGAGGTAGATTATAGTCTGGAATAACACATTGGATACTACTATTTTTTATCATCATGTGGGCGAAGACGCGGGCGCCAGCTAGTTTCTTATATTTATAGTTTAGTTTTGTAAATTTGGAATAAAAATGTTTTACATAATAGAAGGCTATTGTTTAACTAATATTAATTATATTACTGAGAATTGATGAAAATTTCATCAGGAACATAGTAAATTAACAAAAAGTTAGTAATAACATTAAATCTAATATTTATCTTGATTATCAATTGTATAATCATCACAAGATAATAAGCAATCCCTGGTGATGATTAATAAAATGTTATAACTTATTCTACATGATTCCTTTGACCTAATTTTTGCAATTTTGAGCATTTATATTTTGACCATTTTAAGTTGCATAATATGGTCCCAAGTAAAATGTGATGATGATGATGATACAAAACAATTAGTTTATACTCACATCTGGCTCATTCTTAGTAACATAATTAGTTCTTGTAGTTCTCCAAGTTAACTGCACATCTTCATCCCCAGGATCAATTTTTACCTCCTCTGCATTAGGGTCAACTTTTCTTATGACTGTATTTGCAATTACAATATCTTTGCCATCCATTGTCTCCACTGGTTTTTCTGGGATCTCTATTTCCATTTCCCATTTAGGTTCCGGTTTTATGGTCAACGGGCCAATCTCACTTTTGATGTCCGTAAAAGAATCAAAGGCAATCTTTTTAGTTGGTACATTTTCTTTTTCCCTTGCTAGTATTTTTTTTAGTTTCTTATCAGACCTGTAATGATTGATTTGATATAAAAAGTATGGAATAAGACACATTCTATATTTTGTATTCCAGTAATCAAAATAGGAAAGAAAGCATGCATGTCATGAATCAGGACTATGCATACGCTTACTCATAACATATAATCAGGTATTTGATCTGAAGTGGGAAAATACAGGGTAAGTAGACAGAAAAGTGTGAAAAGCACAATTATAGAGTAATTTGATTGTGCCACTTGCATCTGCTCTTTAGCCTGGCAAGCAACTTCCTCTTTATTGTCACTGTTTGTGAGAACATCATCATCATTTCAGCATTCTTAGAACCAACAGACTTAACATATTAAGGAACAGAGGTTTGGGCCTACCTCTCAGCCACTGTTTTGAGCAGGTATGCTTTCTCCAAAGTAGTGCAGCATTTAAGGCAAATCTTTTCAGGCAAGCCATCATTGGATGAAACCTGAAACATTTATTCACATGGCATACTAAGTAAGCATTTTTTGTTAACTTTAAAACGATTGTACTAGATGCATGCATAATTACACTTTCATTATTTTGTTTCGGTTTGTTGACAGAAATATGTCAATTTGAAATAAGTAAGTTATTTTGGAATTTAGTATTATTTATGTTTTTTCGCCCACGATCTCCCGCGGTTATCGGTTATCACTTACCCCGACACTATTGAGTTTGTTTTCGTCAGATTTCTTAATTCAACTGACAAGTACCAAGGCCCTCTAGTTTGTATACAAAACAGTGGCATTCCCAACTTACCTTCACGTCGGCAATCGCTGTAAGCATTTCAGCATAATTACCGGACAACTTGTATCTGAATAGAGGACATAATGGCTTTTTGTTTGTCAGGCATATACGACACGATTTCATGTCGATAGTATCAATGGGATCTAACATTATCCACTAAAACTAAAGTGATGGCAGTAGCAATCCGTTTTTATCGAAGCACTTCACTTTTCCTAAATAATCTTTAGGGATTGCTTGCTACGATTTTATGACAATATCTGTTCACCACCTCACTACGTCGCCATAGACAATAAAAAGGAAATAGTGTGCGTCGTAGTTCGTCAAATTTCGAAGCACAATGTTGCCAGCATTTTCTGCCTATTCTGTAACGAGTTATATAAATCGCAAAACTCACTAAGCGCTACTCATAACAACGAAATGCAAAATGACATCATCGATGTAATTTGTGCGAACAAAGTTTTCTCAGAGTTCACACAGCCCATGTACAGGAAATTAATCAAGCTGCTGACATATCCGCTGTGCCATTGGCAGTCGCTAACTTGATTGCCATTGAAAAAGACTTTATGACAAGCCTTTCAGTGTAATTTGTAGCTTGGCTCATTTTCCTGTCCTTTCGTCATCGTTTTTTTTTCAAATTGTTTAAAAAAATTGTTTTTTTATTTAAAATAAAGCCTTGTTGTTGCTGTTTCAAATTATTTTCCCAATTTTTAAACAAGTTTTTGCTACCACTTTGCAAACACTCAAATTGATAAAAATAATTTTGAAAAAGAATTGGTGCAGTAGAAAAAGAGAGATTTTCACGACAGAAATTCATAGAGCAAGTATTCGGCGGTTTTTAGCCTCTTTATTATAAGCCGAGTTAACACTTAAACCAGAGACAACGTGCAGTTACAAAATAATGCAGAATTAGTACTTGTCAAAATACAAGTCAAGTCAAATGTGTGGTGTTGGTGTGTGAGGAAAACAGCACTGAATTACGGTTTATTTTATGATCTATGTCTAATTCATAAAGGAATTACTGAAAGTATTTATGTCCCTACACGTTACTGTAACATATAAACACTCATTACGATTAAAAACTGTTGCGTAAAAAATGTTATAATGGCTACCACCTACGAAAATTGGTTGAGTCGCAGGAAAGGTAAATATTTGTAATTTATTTAATAAGTATTCTTCCATTCGTGTGCTATTATCCATTTTCTAATGGTAAACAATAAGATTGATTAACTGAGCACTGGTTTATTTACATGTAGAGGAAATATAACATTTAGTCAATAGTACTGTATGCAATACACATTTCAGGTAAACAGAGTGATTTATATAAATTAGATACTAAGAATAAAACACCTGAAGAAAATATAAAGGAAATCATCCAAGGTTTATATTTGAAAAAGCCATTCCACAATGACACCTCACCCACCAACAAAAATAACCCCATGGAATTCAAGTCAGGTCTTAGGGGCATGCAGAAGAGTGGATCTGATAGCCGTAGACTGTCCTACTTAAATGCCTTAGTCACACTTTTAAGTAAAGAAGACAGAAACAATTTGGGCTTCACACCTGATGAACTTATGACTTGGTAAGAATACACCGTCCTAATTTGTACTAAAATAAATTAAACTAATACTTCTTAAAAAGAGGTTATGTTATATCTGTTATGATTTTATAAACATTATAAGAGCACAATACTATTGTTTTGTAAGATATTATTAGTAATAAATGTTGTCTTGCATATTGTTGAATAATTTATTTTTCCTTTCAGTATACGTGTGAGTCTTGTTGACGATTCTATGGTAATACGAGCTTCAGCTCTGAGAGTGTTACGCTACTTAATCAAGACAGAAACTGATGTAGCAACATTTAATAACTTGAAGCTACCATTTTTAGTTATAAGGTAAACCCATTTTTTATTATTTTTGCCTGGTTTTTTGTTTTTGCTCCCTGATATTGTCTGTATATATTATATCTTTCAAAATACATAATGGATTTTGACACATTTTTTTTAATAAATTGACTAATTCAAGAGGATTTATAAATACAAAATTAGTATCTACACTGTACTATATCTAATGTAACTAATATTATAAATGCGAAAGTTTGTGAGTATGGATGTATGTTTGATCCTCTTTCACAAATAAACAACTGAACAGATTTTTATGAAATTTGGCACAGAGGTAGATTATAGTCTAGGATAACACAGGATACTTTATTTATCATCACGCGGGTGAACCCGCAGGCGCCAGCTAGTATCTAATAATTCATAAATTGCAACATTCAAATGAAGCTATAGCACATGTGTTCAAAACACTGGGTTAAGCTCTGTATATAACCCTTATTTAACATTAGGATTCATCTTATCATTACGATTCTTTGGACACATGTTTCCAAATTGCTTATAAACATCTTGATGTAAAGCTGGTCACCCCAAAAAAATCAGTAATAAATTGATTGGTTTCCCAGTATTTGTAAATACTTTTGACTTTTTGACTTTTGACACACTTGATTATTATTAAGCTAGCGGTACCTACTGGAGCCTCAGCCAAATTGATACTAGTAATAAAACAAGTGTCATGTGTGTGCCCACCAACTAGCCATTTGTGCAGAAATACTGTAGTTAGACCACCCATGGCAAGCAATTTCACATTTTTCATCATTTCGCACACCAAATGCACATTGGCGCTCCCCTGTGTGCTGACAACATTCAGTTGTCATCTTTAAAGGCTTATCTATAGAGATGCGGTGCTAAGTGCGTCGATGTCATATGTATACGGGTGCCGCCGCCAGTAATTGTGCATTTTAAGCAAACTCGTGTAAAATCGCTTCTCGGTTAACATTCTCATACATCGACATATTTTAGATTTTTTTACTGATCGTGCTGCGCAATACGCCGCGTCTCCGTAAATGAGCCCTAGCTTTGTCACTGAGTGTAAATAAGAAGGACCAAATTTTATAAAGGACTAGCTGTCTTTAATTGCTGCCCCAATCCCGTGGGTAGTAGCGTGATGTTGTACTTCCTAAAAATGTAGCTGCCTATTAGTGAAGAAATGGTTAAAATTGGTGTAGTAGATTTGGAGCCTATTTTATACAAACAAACAAATAATTCTCCTTTATAATATTATAGTAGATAGTAACACATAACATCATGCCTGTATGTATCCCAAAAAGGATGAGGTGTTCCCATTGGGGTAGGCAGAAACTACAGAACGTCTCCTGCTACAATTTTTCCTCAACTCATTTAACAGTATCGTGATTTCCTAGGTCAATGGATTTAATGCTTCGTAACGAAGAAGAACGAGCACAGGCATTACGTGTTGTTCGTCGAGTAGTGGCCGTTGTCGGTGCAACGGGCGGAGTGCGACGGCAGCGTGGTGCCTTCGTGGAACACGGTTTACTACGCTGTCTAGCTGCGGTTGCTCGCGCGGCCAGTTCTGGCGACGGCACTGGTGGTGGTGATCGACTGTCAAGGCCGGCCGTTGCTACGCTTGCTGAGATCTGTAAGGAGCTAAAATAGCTGTAATGTGAACCCAGAAAAAATAATGCTCATTCACATGAGGACGATTCGTTTGGCGTTAATTGTAAGAATTAACGTATAATAAACGCCAAAAAAAATTGCAGGTGTTCTAAACCCCGACATGTTCATATCATGTGGCGGTGTAAACGCAGTGACGCGCCAACTAGCGGAATGTGCGACACCCCGCATGGCGGAGGCGCTATGCGGCGTGCTACTACACGCACTCAACGACCCCACCTCGCGGAGAGCCGCGCGGATTGATCTAATGTGTCTCAGTTCACCTTACTGTGATTTTCACTTCCGTCCAGCCGGTACTGAGACTAGCAGGTATGTTTGATACGTCAAAACATTATTTCATCATTCTTATATCTATATACATACTAAATGTATATCAGTATATCAGCAATTATAGCACAGTCACAGACGCATCCAATACGATGCGAAGTCACAATATACCATAATAACCCTACCTTGGCTACATGTATAAGTAATTAAACATAACATGTTTATTTGAAAACATATAAACTGAATGTACCATACCTTTTTATTGCTAGTTCTGTATTGGTGCGTGTTGTACAATACACGCATTATCCTTCTAACATTCTACATCTGAACATCGATTTACTGGTTTTGGGTTAAGAATAAAGTTCAAATAATTAAAATATTAATTTGTTAAAAATGAAGTATTGATCTATTGGGTGCACCTGTACTTAACCCTCCAAAGATTATTTTGTAAGTTAATTTGCACAGAGACGAACGCGAGATGCGGTTCACGTGTAGTCGCCTGGCCCTGCTGTGCATGCTCCGCAGTTGGCCAGGGTTGCTGCACTTTTGTCACCCATGCAGCACGGGCGGCCTGCGCGCTCTAGTCGCCGCCCTCTACCTACCGCGATTAGAGGTTCGAGTGAGTAAACCACGTTTTATATTGTAAAAAGCCCAGTTTGTTCAAAGAAAATAAGTGTTGAGCAATAGTTGCTCATGATAGCAACTGTCAAAAGAAAGGTTGTCTTTTCATATCTACACAGACTGTTTGGGTCGGACTGACAACTGGTCAACATGTTGCCAACAACACTGAAATACCTACTTTACATAATTTGTCTATCATGACTGCAGGCTTGTGATTTTTTTAATTGTCATTTTGTATGATTTTTTTTCAGAAAGCGATATTGGATCTCTTGTACGAACTAGTCGGATTACCACAACCGGAATGGACAGATGAGATTTCTGTAGCTTTAGATGCAGTTGATCCATCTGACTTTCAAGTAAGTCCTACTACTGTCTTCATCTGCATCATCTTGCTGCTCTTCTCCCATTCTATTTGGGGTCGGCGCAACACGTTTTCTTTCTCCAATCTCCCCAAACATACGTCACGGCTTCATTTACTCTTTCTCCTTCATATTATCACTCCTTACACAATCCATCCATCTTTTCTTTGGCCTACCTCTCCTTCTCTACCAACTACACTCATTTATTCAAGTTGTTCTGCTGTCTTCATTATTTAGTATTTATGTACGTATATGGCACACCCTATACAGTAGTAACTGCATGTATGCAGTATTGCCCCTTTATTTTCCTGCAACTGATCCAATGTTAATCATTCCAATGTAATTGTCTCCTTTTTTGTCAATGTAATTTGGATGGTGTGCATAATTTTTTTAAAATTCTAGCTGTTTTTGTACAGAATAGCTACATTATGGTCAGACTAAATTATTAATTATATCAATGTTTCAGGATTCCTGGCGACTGAACGAAGGTTTCGTTGCCGCCGAAGGCACTGCCATATTACCTCATCTTGGTGCTACGGGCCCTGATATAATAGAAATTCATCTTGCACTCTTACTTCAGTGTTTCTTAGAGGTACGGTATTTATAAACAAATGAATGTAATAAGTAACACAGACGATATTTTAATATAAACTGTTTATTTCAGGCTGGGTTGTTAGACGGTTTAGCTGAAGTGATTGTTACAAGTGATACTTTTATATCTGTCCGAGCTACTGTGTTATTGGGTCAACTATTGCATTTAATACACCTGTATCTACCTCCTCAAATATGTAGTATAACGCCGGCGTTGCCGACGCTCATGTCGCAGGCCTCGGCCGGCAAGCCGCAGGCGCTGGCCGCCGTGGCCGCGCTGCGCAGACTGCACTCCATGCTGGAGGCGCGGCCGGCCAGCAGCAGCTTGTTCCTAGACCACATCATACAGTATTGTAGTGGTGCATTTAGAGAGAAAGTAGAAGATAATACTAAAAGTCGAAAAGAAAAAGACAATGCTAGTATGGTTAAGCCAAAACATGACGTTTCCCTCCATAAAGAAAATAGTATTGAATTCTTAAATGATTCTGATAATGAAAACGAGCCGAAGCAGAGACACAGTGTTGGCTCTCGGGCTGATGTTCCTAACAGAAATGTGAGTGCTTTAGTTAAAAGTAAAAGTGTTAGTTCTCGGACTAGTGCTGCAGTCAGTAGAGTTACTAAGACAGCGAAGTTTTTCAATCTGTTCGAACGAGATAGCGACAGCTTAATTCGATGTACGTTGGTCATGCAGAATAAGGACGGCAATACCTGGAATTGGGATATAATAAGGACTATATTGAAGGTAAATTATGAATCTGTTTCTCAGTTTTAAAATTTGAATGATTAAGAACGTACTTGTTTGTCATAAAAGAATATTGTTTCAGGAAAACGACACTCCATTGTTAAATCTCAACGACAGCGGTCACAAAGCGTGGGTCGTGCGTATAATTAATTACCTGAAGCCGTCTTCCAATAAATATTCTCATACGGACTTGTCTAGTACTTGCCAAGGTCACTCCGCCACTCGTGCGGGCTGCCAACTTATTAGGCATCTATTGAGACATAATGATGTAAGTAGAAGAAAAAAACACGTAAAAAAATCTGTTGCTCATTACTTCTGGCAAAACAGAACTACACTAATCGCTAGTACTGTCAATTGTGGTGGTAAAACAAAAAAAAAATGATGTTGAAAATGGTTTAAAAAACTTTAATATAACATTTTTTCAGCTTGAGTGCCAAAGGTTGCTAGAAGACTTATTCTCAGATGTGAGCCGTCAGATCGAAGCTATAGAGACAGGTCTGAGGGCCCACGAATGCCTGTTCAGTCCTCAGCATATGTGTAACACTATGTGTCAGATGTACTTCTTGTTCATTGGTCAACTGTGTCACTCACAGAATGGCTTGAGGCTGTTTAAACAGACTGGGTTGTATGAAAAGTAAGTTTGCTCTTCCTTATTTGATCAAGCTATAAGAAAAAGTTATGCATGATCATACATAAAAAAATACATGTCGAATTGAGAACCTCCTCCTTTTTTTCGTCGGTTAAAAAAGGGATGGTGCTACGTCTTGTATAACTCCCTCTCTTTTCAGCAATGGATCAATGTGGTATGAACAAAATTTCAAGCATTTTCTTCAATATACATCTTTAATTTCTGTTAACACTTTTCAGCCTTTCAGAACTTTCAACAAGAACACATCATAGCTGCTATGTGAAACTAGTAATATCCAGTTTAGACTACACTATGGACTCGTTCCCAAGAGACATACTAGCTAAAACTTTAACATGTAACATTCAAGCTTCAAGATTGTATGCAACACAGTTTCTGAATGTTTTATTGAGAGCGTCCCGAAAATCTCGCGAATTGGTCCGAAGGAAGGCTAAACTGAAGAAGAATGCTGTTAATGACCATCTGAAAACAACTCAGAGGGAAAATAATAGTGATGCTAGTGGTGTGGACATGGATACTTGGATATTGCAAATGTTGGTCAGTCAAATAAAAGATGAGTCAAAAGTGGTTGTCAAAACAGCATTAACGATTTTAGAAGAGGCTTATCATGTTCCTGTAAGTATTGTTATTAATAATTTATTTATTTATGTACACACAAAACACATAGAAAAAAAATCGTATAGACACTGTGCTCTTTGCACATAGGTATTGTTCATTTGTATGATCGGTAGAAAAAAAAATCTGTAATAACCTCTTTATAATAAAAAAAAAAGTTGAATAGAGAACTCCGTTCAGGTTTTTGAGGTGTTTGTTTTTTGAAAGCCGTAGATCCTTACAAAAAAATATTAAATGCAATGTGCTTGGTTTTTCATAGTTGCCTAATAAGTCCTTTCACCAGCATTTCCTACTAAAATCTATTTCTATTTTACTAAAAAGGTTTCTATAACAGTGTAAATCTATTTAAATCATCTTATAAAACTAACTGTATTTTGTACAGTCGTACGTGGAAAAGTTGATAACAATGAAAGAGACGCTCTGTCAGAACTGTCACTTGGATAAATCGGCGGAACCATCCGCTCTGGATTTTGCTGTAATCAGTGATAGAGGGTACCTACTGTGGCTGAGTCTAGAAGTGGCTGTCGCCGTTCAATCCGTCGATGCGAAGTCGATCGCTTTTCTCAAGAAACATCTGGATTTCTGGACAAAATCTTATAACTATCGGTAAGTATTTCTTTCACGTTTTAGAAAAAAAAAAATTGAGGTGTGATTGCGAGATTTACGATGAAAATAGGCTGACCGAATTGGTCTAGCACTGGCATCAGTATAAACTAGTTTTGTATGAGATAGAACCCTCTTAAGCGCAACGTTCCCGGGATAGAAAAAAAACGGGATTTAAAACTTTGGTTTTAAATGCATTGACCGCCTTTAATTTTATTAGTCACGATTAATTAATTAACTTTTGTCAATATTTCTTCAGCTTCACCGAGGTTGTCATCGTTTTCAAAGTTTTTTGTTTCTGGTGCTCATAACTGACTATTTGCGTAAATGTTGAATGGCGTAGTTCGCCACTTGCTCCAGTTATTTTAAGGTGAACTTGGAAATCTTGACCAATAGCTATGTTCAAGATTTCGCTGAGAATATGCACGAAGCTAATATCTTTTGTGACTTTGCTGTTTACAAAAAAGTCGCGTTGATTGTCTCCCCATCGTTTTGATTTGTTGCGTTAGTTTTAGAGTCTAGTCGATACACAATTAGCAGGGCCTGAAGCCAGCTTGTTCTATGATAAAATGAGATCGCAATTTTCTTGTAACCTTCTCCTAGCTGTATAGATGCTAATGGTTGTTCTGCGAGCTTTTAGGAATTGTTGCAATTCAACAGCATTGAAAAATCGACTGCGTAAAGACTTATGAAGCGATCGTCTCCTTCAGATGTGCAGCTTTTTTCCCAGAACCTCGTGTTCGGATATAGTTAGTAGTCTCCTGAAACCATTAGAAAACCCACATGGAAACTGTTGGAACATCACACTGCTTCATTCTTGGTAGCAGACGTGCAAATATTTGAGCGGATTCATCAGCCGTGGTATTCATCTCGATGGTTGTTTTCTTACTTAAGCTGTTCAGTTGTTCACATTTGTCCACAAGTAAGTGATGCATTGTTCTAGATACGTGCGTCTGGTGGAGGCAGGTGTACACGAGGCCCTAGCGGTGAGCGAGGCGGGCGGGTGCCGCGGAGCCCCCCGCGCGCGCCGCGCCGCCCGCCCCCCGCCGCACCTGCA
Source organism: Ochropleura leucogaster (assembly GCA_958449745.1). Classification (NCBI taxonomy): domain Eukaryota; kingdom Metazoa; phylum Arthropoda; class Insecta; order Lepidoptera; family Noctuidae; genus Ochropleura; species Ochropleura leucogaster. The sequence goes on along the minus strand of OY288204.1, from coordinate 9,513,762 downwards.
CGCCGCGCTGGCGCCGCGCTCGCGCACCGCGCACCCCGCGCACCCCACGCACCGCGCCCGCGCACTGCTTGCCGCTGTACTGCCCGACCACTATAAAGTAAGCGAACTACCTATCTCATTAATTTAATTTTGTTATTTTTTTCTTTGCTTATTGTGAATATGAGGACCATGTCTATAATTACTTTTTTGATTTTGACGATTGTCTGGCAGTTTGAGTACTATAGGCACCTACACAAATGTCTTTTTTTTGGTATTGTTCGCCGTGTCGTTGCACTCCTTGAGGGAGTCGAGCTACACGATAACTAACAAATGCTTGTACTGACTGGACAGGTCAATCTATAGGTATGGTGCTTTCTTAATTTGCATAGTCCTTATGTAAGTTGACCAAGATTTTACCTCTGAGTTTGTTTCGGCTGTTTCTTCTCAGGGTAGTCGGGATACGAAAAAACGGCCCCATTTAGGTATTTTTTTAAAAAAACGTGTATTTTTTTTTTGTGAAAACCTACTTCCAGAATAAGCATCATAATTATATCATTTACATAAAAAAGCCTGATTCATTTCGCATTACAACCTAGACGTTTCGTATTATTGACTATAATAAATAATAATAATCTGTGGCCCGACTGTCAAAGTGACATGACGTGTTTTCTTCAATACCAATAAATTTTAAACAATTTTACAAATATTTACACCGAAACCGCCTACACCGAAACCACAACTAGATAAAATAAACCAATAAATAACCATAATAAAGAAAATGAAAACAGAACGAGAGATGAAAAGAAGAAAATGGATTTTAACAATGAATGTTAATACGTCAACATGCTGACCAGACGCCGGGCCCAGGAACAACAGACACTCCCACCATCTCCGGGCTCGCCGCTCAGCTCCGCCTCGCAGCCGCCGGGACGCGCTACACGCGTGAGCGCCGTGTCGCCGGTCGCTGCAGTTGCGTCGAGCTCGAGCGACGAGTTTTTCTCCCCGCCGTCGTCACCACCACCACCACCAACAAGACAACGACGAGGAAGAGGACGGCCACCAGCGGGCTTGGGATCTAGGGGCCAACAGGCCCCGATCAGGGTCCCCGCTGCCGGTGGTAATGTGTCGCGCATGCGATGGACTTCGTCAATCAACGCGAATGTCATGCGCGCATATTATGGGTCTACAGAGGGGGGAACTAACCTCACTGCGTACCGTGTTAGGATGCTGTCTCTGTTCCAGGACCTAGAACCGACCATCAACGTTTCGGCCCAACGACTATCGGATCAGGTGCGGGTCATCCAACGCAATCACATGTTGGACGATGCTGCACTTGATAGGCTGCGCTCAGAAGTACTGAGCAATCGTGTCATCTTGACTACGCCACAAACCGCGGTGCAAGCGTCATCAATTGATGTGACGCAGCCGCGGTCCAATCCCGCTGTCGTAGAGGAGGATGATAGGGTTGCTACGGTAAGTAGCCAGTGCAACGACCGATTGAGGAGCGCACTGGAGGATGCGCTTCGCGACTATCGATCCACTCCAGCCGAACTTAGACCCCGATTACCACGGTTACCCATGCATAAAAAAAATAGGGCGCTGGTTTGTGCCCTGGACTCGTTGCTCAAGAATTTATTCGAAAGTAGCGAGGATCTCGTTGATACGCACTCGATCCTGTACTGTGGGGCTGTTGCGGTATGTCGTTTAGTTAACGTCAAATTTCCAAACTGTGACGTAGCTACTCGACCAAAACCATCCGTACCAGCCTGGCAGTGCAGGATCGAGCGGCGTATCGACGAGGCCAGGGTACTCATCGGTAAACTATACTGCTTCAGGGAGGGCAATACAAGACCACGTGTGATGCGCTTTGTGAGACGGGCATTCTCGGGGACTGGAATCAGGCCTCAAGAATATATGTCTCGTGCCACAGAGCGCATCGACTTCCTGAAGCAGAAAGTTTATGCATGGGCAAACCGTATTCGGCGGTATAAGCGGCGGGTTGATCGGTATTCGCAGAATCGCATGTTCCGGAGCGATGAGAGGTGGGTATACAGAGCTTGGGAGCGACCCGAACAAAGTGTGACTGACGTGTGCCGCCCGGATGATGTAGCCACGAGTTCTTTTTGGCACAGCATCTGGTCGGTGCCTGTCTGTCATACTGAGGCTGACTGGATACGTGATGTTGAGCGTGTGTGTGAAACTATTCCAGAAATGGAGTCAATCTTAATAACATCATTAGATATAGCCAGTGCAGTTCGTCCGTTACCGAACTGGAAGTCTCCAGGACCGGATGGACTGCACAACTTTTGGCTCAAGTGGCTCAGTAGTTCACACACTCGCCTGGCATCACAATTTCAGTCTTGCCTTGAGTCCGGGTCTCTGCCACAGTTTTTAACAACAGGCGTTACCCACCTGCTCTATAAGTCAGGTAGTCCCGCGGAACCCAAGAATTATAGACCGATCACGTGTTTATCGACGGTCTATAAACTTCTTACGTCCATTTTGAGAGCGAAAATTAATTCACACATTGACAAAAATTCAATTATGTCTGCCTCTCAGAATGGATGTAGGAACGGGTCTCGCGGTACTAAAGAGCTACTCCTCATCGACATGGCCATTAGCCAACAGGTTCGTCGATCCCGCAAGGATTTGTCGACATGTTGGATTGATTATAAGAAGGCCTACGACTCAGTGCCACATACATGGCTCAAGAGGGTGCTGGAGTTGTACAAGATTGATGCAACTCTACGCGCCTTTCTTGAGTCGTGTATGGGACAATGGAGGACGGTCCTTCGATATCCAGGATGTCGACAAATTCAGGGGAACGATGAGCCTGTATGGATTAAACGGGGAATATTTCAGGGTGACAGTTTGAGTCCACTTTGGTTCTGTCTAGCCCTGAATCCTCTAAGCACATTGCTGGAGGATTCAGGTCTAGGCTATCGGTTGAGAAGAGGTGGTCAGGTCATATCTCACCTCCTTTACATGGATGATCTGAAACTCTTTGCCCCCAACAAATTGCGACTGATGGAGCTACTGAAAGTAACTGAAACTTTTAGTAACGCCATCAGGATGGAATTTGGTGTGGACAAATGTGCAGTCATGTATGTGAAGCGAGGGGAGATTATGGAATCCGAGGGAATTCAACTCTCGGATTCCATACACCTCAGATCCCTTTCCTCATCCGAAAGCTATAAGTATTTGGGTATGTCGGAAGCGTTAGGCATTAACGTGGCTGACATGAAGCAACTGTTGAGGGAGCGTTTCTTTGGTCGCCTGAAGAAGGTATTAAAAAGCCTTCTTTCCGGCGGGAACAAGGTGCGCGCCTTCAACAGTTGGGTCATGCCGGTTTTAATGTACTCTTTCGGCATACTCAAATGGACGCAGACTGAACTCGATGCCCTGGATAGGAGAGTCCGTACATTGCTGACTGCAAATCGGATGCATCACCCACGATCATCGGTGATGAGACTGTACATCCCACGGAAGTGTGGGGGTCGAGGCTTTTTAAACGCAAAGACCCTCCACAACCGAGAGGTGTGCAGTCTCAGGGAATATTTCTTAAAAGCCGACGTGGGTATGCACCGAGATGTAGTCGCAGTGGACAAGGGACTCACCCCGTTGTCCATGGCTAAAGAGAATTGGCGCAAACCTGTAGTACTTACTACCGATGACCGCAAGGAAGTATGGCAAGGTAAGGAGCTTCACGGGCGCTTCTACAAGGCTCTTCATGGGCCCGATGTAGATTTTCTGGCGTCCGTGTCCTGGCTACGATTCGGTGACCTATTTGGGGAAACTGAAGGTTTTGTCTGTGCGATTATGGACGAAGTTATGTTGACGAACAACTACCGGAAATATATTATGAAGGATGGGACGGTTGACGTGTGTCGGGCATGCCATCGTCCTGGTGAGTCCATCAGACATATTATTTCTGGTTGTTCTCGTCTAGCTAACAGCGAGTATTTGCATAGACACAACCAAGTAGCCAGGATTATTCATCAGCAACTTGCCTTGAAATATAATCTTGTTGAATCTGAGGTACCGTACTACAAGTATGTGCCCGACCCAGTTCTCGAGAAAGACCATGTCACGCTGTACTGGGATCGGTCTATCATTACTGACAGGACTATTCTCGCCAATAAGCCTGACATAGTGGTGATAGACCGATCAGCGCGCCGCGTAATGATAATCGATGTTACCATCCCACATGACGAAAACCTCGTGAAAGCTGAGAAAGAAAAACAACTAAAATATCTTGACTTGGCACACGAGGTTGTTGACATGTGGAATGTAAACTCGGCTATCATTGTGCCGATTGTCATAACGGCCAATGGCTTAATTGCCAAGAGCTTCGACGAACATCTGTCGAAGCTCTCCTTAGGTGGTTGGATCAAGGGCCTGATTCAGAAAGCAGTACTCCTCGACACGGCCCGCATTGTGAGGAGGTTCCTGTCTCTGGAGCCCTAACCACCGGTAGCTTGGACCCTGCTCCCGCTACCGGCGGAAACCTATTTTTATATTTTTAAATGTTTTTTTTTATTTTTTATTTTCTAAGAAATATTTAAAAATATAATTGTAAGATGTAATGTAAATAAAGGAAATAATAATAATCTAGCTATAATAAAGTGAGAGACTAAAATCGTAAGCCTGCGCGTCCTTTGTCAGCCGCTAAAACTAAGAAGACAGTCTCACTCTTCATTTGGCAATCCTTCCAGATTCTACAACGCAAAAAGTGCGCCAACGAGCAAGAAATCGCTGACATAAAGGCTTCGTTGTGGGCTGTTGGCAACACTGCAGTAACCTCACAAGGCCTCCACCAGCTTATGAGTTTGAGTAACGGGTACTTAGAAGACTCCGTGTTAGTGCATATCGTACGGTTGGCTAAGTACAACCCAGTGTATTCTGTGCGAGCGACTGCCTTCTATGTGCTTGGACTTATCGGAAGCACATATGATGGAGCTAATCTGCTCTCCGATCTCGGTAAGAAAAATAAAGTCATCGAATTTACATTTATTGACCCAACGTCTTTCTTAGAATTCATGTAACCATGTTGTTAATCTTCTAGGATGGCTATGCGTAAGACACACGAGACACGATCAATTCCCAGTGATTCCCGACGAATCCTACGCCACCTTTGAGCAAGGTGCAAACGTGCATTACTTTGTGACGTCACCAGAATGTCGTTACAATGCCTACGATACTGAAATGAGTGAGCATTCAGACCACACCGATCAAAGTGTAGCAGAAAGCTTACATTCAGACAATACCAAACTTTATGGAAAAGCAGGTTCCATATCCGCAGATAACTCTGAAATTAAAGACCAAGATGTGACTGACAATAAAGGGGCATACACTGATGGGCGGCCGGACAAAAGAAAGTCGCATACCTTACCATCGCAGAGTTGTTCTAGTTCACACGATCGACCAACATTGTCGGAATCGAGAACCGTCGACATACTCCGAGACTGTTCGAGCTATGAGAGACCAGGACCACACCGGGTCCCAATGGCGGAAAATAGACTTTTAATAGGAAGAATGAACTCTTTGGAACATCATGAAGGTCGAGTAAGGAATACCAGTGAATCTAGTACTAGTGGAGTTAGTAGTTGCGATTCATTCCTTGGGAAATACGCTATTCCGTAAGTCTAAACTAAAAGTCTTGTTGGTAATTTGCCGATATTCTTTTTCTGATCTACTGGATATTGTTTACAGGGACAGAGTTTTGACTTTGAGTCCAATACCGAGTTCGTCCAGTCTATACGGTATGAAGAGCAGTAACAGCACGCATCGGCCGAAGATATCGGAACTGCAACGACGCACTTCTACTTCAAGTGAGTTGAACATTGTTGAATATTATTTAAGTAATTGCTTTTCTTACTGTTACTGCTAGCCTGCGTCATCTCACTGTTGGACAAAGGGAAACAACCAAACTGGAAGTCATGGGGAGGTCTCCATGACTTCCAGTTAGTACAATCCAGAGCATTTCTTTTCCTTATATGTGAATCTATACTAATATTAAAAAGCTGAAGAGTTTGTTTGTTTGAACGCGCTAATCTCAGGGACTACTGGTTGAAATTGGAAAATTCTTTTAGTGTTGGATGGGCCATTTCTTGAGGAAGGCTATAGGCTATATAACATCACGCTACGATCAACAGGTGCTGAGCAGCTCGGGTGAAACCGTGGGGAACAGCTAGTGATTGAATATTTTTGCAATTTGTAATTCTTTTGCAGGTTTCACGGGTAATGAGGTGGCCAGCTCGCCTCCCTCTCAGATGGATATGACAGGGTACGCCACTTTGAAGTCTTTAAACAGACGGTAAGGACAACATTAGTAAACTTTGTAATTTTGGCTGGAATTTTTGGCATCTGATCCTCGATATGTGTCCGAAGTGTCTCCACTGTTGTATCCCCTTTATCAAAGCATGCAGTTTAAACTACTCGAATTAAAAAGATATGGACAAGGTTGGTAATCGATCTAAAGAGCGATTGTGAATTACTAAAATTTAAATGAAGATTGATAACGAGCACGACCTTATTTAGTTGGAAATAGGCTACTCATACGATGGGAGGCGCTTGGTCTCTTCGAACTTGATCGCTGAGTAAATAATATACAGTGTGGGAAAATAAATCGGGCCCTGGAGGGAAACTACCTTTAATCCTTGAGTTGGCTCATTTAACTTAAAGGAGACATTTCTTTCTTTTTAAAAAAAGAACATAACTGGATTCAAATATTTTCTAAAACGCGCTTGCTTCGCCCGGGACTAGAGCCTTCTAAAATTACAATAAAAACACTCGCTATTTTATTATACCAATCGATAGGATTATTTTATTCTGTCGAGCCGTAAGGATTTTAGGTAGTTCCTTCCAAGTCCTGACTTATTTTTCTACACTGTATATTTCTTATGTTTGTATATGTCACAGTCATCTGGTTGAATCTGGTATTTGATAGGATGACTAGCGCGTTCATTGAATGACGACATTTAATTGAATGACTAGGCGGAACGGTGATTGAACAAGCGTCACTCAACGTAAACCCAACTAGATAGCGGATTGAAACACATCCCTTTGAACAGACCGGACGCACAAAATCACATACATAAATTGTTAAGAATTTCAAAATAATAAAACAAATATAATAAAACTAGCTTTCGCCCGCGTCAAATTTGAGGTAACACAGTTCCCCTTGCGCCTTATAGATTTGTAATAGCAACGCTAAGTTTTCCCTTTTCTTCCCTCTTTCTCCCTCACATCCCACTTTCTTTTAAAATAAATAGCCTAAGTCCGTCTCCTGGTTCCCAACTATCTCTGTACCAAAATTCATTTAAATCGGTTTAGCCATTAAAGCGTGAAGAGGTAACAAACAAACTCACTTTCGCTTTTATAATATTAGTAAGGATGTATGCTTTTTCTAGGCCATATTTGTCAGAAAGCGCTGCAGGTTCAAGTGATATGGATGACTTGAGCTGGTTATTATCGGACACAAATAGACGTTCAAAGCCTTTCTCTTCTCTTAGAGACAGAGCCAAGTCCGCCAAAGAGAGAATGGCCAAAATGAGGTAATTTCATCAGATTTTTATTATAAACTTCTGCAGAATGCCCTGCCTGCTACGATTATTTAATTTATTAATATAGATTTCTCATTTTTCTAAGTTTTTTTTAATCATATTTTTGTATTCTAAAGCAGCAAAACTATTACGTATATTGTAAATGTATTTCGGCGTCAGTTACGATGTTGATAGCTGTAGCTGTTATTACGAGCATGCGTGACTATAAACGCAGTATTGGATTCTATTACGGTATCGACAATGCGACAATTATTTTAAACTGCGTATATCTGATGACATGACAACAATCAATTATATTCAGTAGTTTAGGAATTTTGAATCTAATATGATATCCTATTTCGATAACATTTTAATGTTTGTTACAAGAAAATATTTTTAATATGTTACATTTTATTGGATAGTTCAAAATTATTCCTATGAACTAGTAGTACCAGTGTTTTCATGTCGCATTATCGGCTCTGGTCCTTATAAACATTGATAGACACAGTTTTGATTGAAAAACAACAACCACCGTTTGTTGCAGTTTATTGGAATACGACTGGAAGCCCTTACCAGTGGGAGACAGTGGGCGCGCGTCCCCGCCGGGCGCGGGCGCCGCGCTGGCGCCGTGCCCGGCCGCGCCGCCGCCCGTGCGACTCACGCATGGACATACACCTGCTTACATTGGAATCTGTCTCCCTAGGGATCTTATGGAACTATTTCCCAGGTATTACTGCTCGTTTTATTTGACGGAGATGTTACTTCCTAATTAGTCTAACCTTTAAAAGTGCCTTTAGGTGGCTATCTAAGCGAATATGAAATTGCCTTTGCGTATAGCGTTGGTTGAAAACAAATAAACATGCTTTTTTCCAGTTTGTGCCAATGGATTTTACTTTTGGGTTAACTAAGTTGGACCGTCTATTTTGTAAAATGTGTAGACTTCTGCATAACAATATGTTTACAGGGACGAAGATTTGAACGACGAAGACACAGATAAGAGTGACCACACGAAGCGCGATAGGCTGCCGTCGTTTCTAGTAGACACAAGTAGTGCTAGCACGGAAAATAAATCACGCGCTACACCGGATAGTCAGAAACTGGCGTCTCATAAAGGTAAGAACTAGATTTTCCACCTTTTAACTGTAACTATCGTTTTCGTTCAGAATTTTTGTTAATCTGCGTCGTCGTCAGTCATTCGAAACTAATAATATTTTGAATTTCATTTTTACAGCTAGTTTAAGCACCATAGCAGTTCAAATTCACAAAGTGAGTTCTGAGAAATCAGAACCAGCTGCCTCAAACGCAGATACTTCGATAGCTAGCGTAGAAACAAGTGACAATCCGCGCGTAACCAAAGACAAAACCAAAAGGGTTGTCAGTGTAGACGAAAGTGTAACACCGAGCAAGGCTATTGATGAAGGTGTAAAGGCCAATAATGAAACTAAAGATGATATTATAGCTGGTATAGAGGCACAGGTCCCGAATCAAGTGACACAAGAAAACCTTCGGACTGTAAATGATGGGGGTGAGAACAACGTTCAAAGTGTAGGCGCAGTAGTTAATGAGGCCGGTGTAAATACGGTTTCGACGTCTGAAAATAGAAAATGGCGACATATTACTGCGGACTGTTTGGCGTGTGTGCGCACGAGGCCTCCTTCTTCGCATGAGCTGCGCGAAGCTTTCTTTGCTGGTAAGTTATTTGACTAAGTAGATCATTAGGAATTTAAAACTATTTGAATTTGGAGAGAAAAGCTAACGGTGGATTGTTTTGTTCGACATTTACAATGCCAATACTGTTGCTGTACATTGAAGATGCAATAAGAACTTTGTTTTTAGGGTTCCATACCTCAAAAGGAAAAAAACGGAACCCTTATAGGATCTGTCTGTCAAAAACCTTTTATACCTCGGGAACACGTGAAGGTTTTGAGTTGAAATATACTCAAGTCACAGTCCCTTTGTGATGTGAAAAACCAACCCTCTGAGTCTACGCAGTAAAAAGATATGGCTGTTTATGTCGTAAGTTTGTACGGAACCCTCGGTGCGCGAGTCTGATTCGCTTTTGGCCGGTTTTTGTTGTCTTTGGGTAATCTAACATCAATAAAAAATTTAAAGTTGAATCTGAATTAAAGGTAATCATCAAGTAAATAATCGATTCGTTTCCAGGTATGGATACAAATGCCATAGAGCCTCGCAGTCCGACCACCGACAAGCCCGTCGCTGTCGCTGATAGTAAAGCAGAACCGCAGGCAGAACTGTTGCATCAAGTGCATTTTATGTCACATCCTGTACATTTGAGACAGGTATCGTACTTTATAATAACAATTATATAATTATGATATTTTAGATATTTAGAAAATTCTTTGGTGTTTGTGTTTGTTTAGTTTGAAGTGTACAAACATCAACATTTATAAATTATATATACATATTTTGGCTTTGAAAAATGACCTGAAAACTGTTCATGGATTGGTGGAGAACTTAGCATTTTAAAGCCCTTCAAATCAAGTGCATGTTTCAGTCATTCAAAAAATATTCTTCGTCCCTTTTTATTCACTGTTTATCGTACTAAGTAATGTTATTTTCTTTCCAGGCTCGTTCAGTACTACTATCAATAAAGCAACGCCATCCAGAGGTATTTCGTAGTCCCTGTGTTTATTCCGACGTTTGTGCCTTACTGGCAAGAGATACATACATGTTGTGCGCCCGACGGTTCGTACAAGAACTGTTCCTTGATACGTGTTTCGATTGTTTTGCGACGGAACCCGCAGCGGTTCTGGCGCGACACGGCGTCGCTTCACCGTCAGCTAGCGTAGGCGCTGTCGTACGCCAATAGTATTTTGATATATACGAGTTTGTGAGGTCGCGGACTTTTATTTAAATAAGTAATATTTGGATCAGAATTGACTTCCAGCTTTATTGTTCTGTAATATGGAACCCAGTGTGTGATTGTCACAGATGCTATATTTGTTTTTGTATTGTATTATACTGTTTAAAAAGGCTAATATTATGATAACGTTTAAATAAACGGATTGGCGGTTGTTCGTCTGATGATTAATTTTATAAAACTGCCATTTCTGTATTATGTACATACTTGTGCAATCTGTGCAAATGCAAGTTCGCGACCTCACGTAGTTTATCTTATAAACTATTACTACTGAAGTTTTACTTTTATGCAGGTTTTGGTAATTTATAAGGTACTAATTTAATTATTTCTGATGCTGTAACTTACTGTTATTCTATTTTCAAGCACTTGTATGGATTTGAATTTATATTATAGCACTTTAATATAGATAGGTTACCCTAAAATATGAATGTAAAAATAACAATCTAGTTATTTACGATTTAACGTTACACAACAGTCTTCAATTAGTATTAGAAGTTATTGTTGCAGTTATACTTGTAAAATAATGCTAATTTATATTATTTTATAACGTAGGTCTTCCGATGTTGTCGGAAGGATATAAAATAAAATTATGCGCCTTTGAAAAGTGTGCAAGACTTATAAGTCTATAGAGTTTTAATTTTAACTATTAATTAAAGCTAAATAGGTTTATTAGTGTGACAAGATTTAGATCAGCGTGGAGAAAAACATTATTAACATTAGTCCCCATTTACATGGAGATGCCTCGACAGCCGCTCGTACAGGTGTAGGTGTGAATACTTTCCATGAAAAGTATCATTTATTTGCACTATGACACAAATGATGTCTAGAAACTGACAGCCAAGTGCGTTGAGTGCGAGCGAGCACGGCTTAGCACTTTCTACTCCATTAATTTTATAGGCAGCGTGGCGTATACCTTTGCCTCTAGAGCCACTAGAGGCAAAGGTATACGCATATCTAAAACTTTTACTTTATGTCAACCAGGTGACAAATTGTAAAATTTAGAGTTGTTTCATCAAATTAGAAGAAGAGAGAAATAATTCGTCCATTTTTTTGTCCCTCATCATAACCCTGTTAAAAGCATGCCACTTCTGGAAAAGCTTTTGGCATTTCTACGACGAAAGAAAAACTTGACAACAGCCATATTTTATAATTTCATATTTTGAACCTAATAAAATAATATAAATAAAATAACAGGTGACAACTGACATTACTGATAAGTTTCTTTTTTAATACGCATGGCGTCTCTTTTTTCGTTTTGTGTGCCCTCTATAGTTTTAATTGCACGCTGCCTATTAGTAATGCCATCTATACACGCTGCCTGGTCAATCCACGTACATGGAAAATCTTGTAAAATTAAAAACCAACACAACAAACTAATTATTATCATCCGAAAGAAACAAAACATAGCTTTATGATAAAAATGTAAGAAAGCCGATTATCCAATTATATATGTGAGATAAATTCCGCTAATGCCAAGATTGTATTAAACCTACATTTAAGTAATTGAAAGTGTTTGTCAAATTGCAGATTTCTTATTTGCTTAACAGAGCTTTTTATTTATTTAGTATGAGCACCTAAATCGACGCGATTGCCTTAATAAGTTATTCTTTAATAACGAAACTATTAATTTACTAGTCTCACATAATGACAATAGTTACTGACTGAATATTGCACCATTCCCACTGACTCCAATAGTTAATTATAGCGTACCTATTCAGCTAACCCACCTTAAACAACGATACGAAATGTTCCCTAGTTTCAAGAATATTATTATAGTTTTAAATACAACTACTACAAACTTGTGTTCATTATTTTACTAAAGTCTTATGTTTGCATTTAATAGTACTTGTTCTCTTATTTTCATTGTTGTTATTTATGGAAACTCGATCAGAATAGCAATTTAGTTTTTACTTTACATGATATTATAAGTATTAATACAGAGCACGCTGGATGTCACATATTACTACTTGTTATATAATCGTTTGTTAATGTTCAATAATAGTGTGTAATCTGTAGTTGAAGTAAGTTTTTTCATGCCACTTGTGGATTGTTATTAAATTTAATAAAAATAAAAACTGTCAAACGCAGCAGCATAAAGGAAACTTGTATGTATGCTATCTAGTTTAATAATTTATGCGTCCTCGATATCTGCATTTATGAGACTGTAACATTTAATATGAATATCAGATAATAACCTCTTATCTACTGCCACTTTCCTGTTAAATACTAGTTCTAAGAGTTGATTCTGAAACCGAAATAATAAAATACTACTCATTTTATTAGTCGAAATTCATAATTGCGTATCTAATAATCTGTTTTTTTGTTATAAAATACGAAAAAGTGCCATTGTACTGGTTCCTTGCAATTATATTAACATGTTACATTACTCCTAAGTACCAACCTTTTATTATGCCACTTCATTACAATAAATATATTATTTTATAATGTATGATTGTTTTTTTTTTATAACACGGCTTCCATGTTTGATCATGCACTGCGTTTCAAATGAGAATGGGACTGAGGTCACGGCCATATTGCGACTTTAACTGTCACTTGAATGCTGGCGAATTCCCGATATATATATATTGGTGAGCACTTTTTGCATGCTTCTTGAGGCCAATCTAAATCCTTTCATTTTATTGGCATTAAATCATTGACAAATAACCAACTTCTGCGATTTAATGCTATGACGTCCGCGAGCTCAGTCCCATTCTTATTTGAAATACAAAATACACTTTATTTTATCTAGCTGCGCTCGCTCCCGCACATACTCAAGAACTTACCACTACCGCAAATTTTACTCTTAGTTCAGTGAGCGGAAGAGATGAGGCTAGCAATGTCCTGCATAGCTCCACCTCTTTTTGTTTATGAAATAACTTATTTAAACAACCATTAATATTAGAAATATTTATTTAAGTAAGGTATAATTAATGTAACAACCATAAGCTGGCAGAGGCCAGGTCCTCCTTCACGAATAATCTTGACTCCTTAGTATAGATACAATCATGATTATTTTATTATGACGAATTTAGCCATTCGACAAATCTACTGAATAATTTAAGTGCTACTTTGACAATTCGGTCCCAAAAGCCGGGTTCTTCTTCCTCGCGCTGGCTCGCTGTCGGGTATTCATCATCGAAATTCTCTAACTGTCGCTTTTCTCGATGTAAGTCTTCTATACTGTTAAGGTCGGCTAAGAAAAAAATAAACATGGATATAGTTGAACAATAGGCACAGTTACCAAAAAGTTTATTTTTTATTGACGCAGACTTAATTGTGATGTCGTGGGGTCCTTCAACTGCGGACCTCGGCTAAATAGGGGGATAGAATTTTACCGTTAGGTAAATGGTGATAGCCTACCCATAATTTTACCAGTCAACACGACGAGCTAACGAAATTTATGTCCTATAGGTATTAATTAAAAAGAAATTGTAGGTATCTCTCTCTATTTCGTAAACTGAGAATATACTTACATGAAAACGAAGGAGAGTCAAGTGAAATCTGAAACAAAACAATTTGCATAATAAAAAACAAACGAATAATAAGTAAAATGAATTTTATTGAGTTTTTTTACGAAGTTTTCAGTAACACTATAGCATCTGCAGTGGCTACAGAGAGTCTGCATTTGTTCTTGGCTATGTATTACTAGCTTTTGCCCGCAGCTTCGCTCGCGTTAAATTCGGTGCAACACAGTTCCCTTTTCCTGATTTGCAGGTACCTGCTACCTGTAGTTTTTGCCCTTGCGCCTTATTGTGTTATTGCCTTGGGTGTGATTTATCTATAATATGTATGTATTTATAAATTATATAAGTATGTATTTCAGTTGTCTGGTTACCATAACACAAGCTCTGCTTAGCTTGGGATCAGGTAGCCGTGTGTGAGTTGTCTCAAAATATAAAAAAAAATAATTAAATATTATTTATTGTAATAGCAAAGCTAAGTTTTCCCTTTTCTTCCTCCTTCCTCCCCTATGTCCGTCTTCAGGGTCCCAACTATCTCCTTACCAAAATTCATCAAAACCGGTATAGCCATTTAGGCGTCAAGACGTAACAAACAAACAAACTCACTTTCGCTTTTATAATATTAGTAAGGATGTGTTATTAACAAGCTGTCTTGAGTGGTTTCACCCTCGTCTTCAGTTGCATCCCCGCTCCCGTGACGTGGTATAGCCTATGTTACTTCCTGATATTTTTTTTCCTTATTTATAATATTACTGCGTTAAATTCGGGGTCACACAGTTCCCCTTTCCTGATTTGCAGGTACCTGCTACCTGCTGTGCCTTGTTGATTTGTAATAGCAAAGCTAAGATTTCCCTTTTCTTCCTTCTTTCTCCCTAATATCCCACTATTTAAAAAAAATAGCCTATGTGTATGGACCCAAGAGACGGCTCTTGGGTCCCAATTATCTCTGTACCAAAATTCATCAAAATCGGTTTAGCCAACACACTTTCGCTTTTGTAATATTAGTAAGGATAATAAACAAAAAGCCCACTGGGACAGGTATACATAATTATCTTCTTTTCTGTTCAGTGATGTCCTATTAAATACTTCTGAAATTAGCAGTCGTACCGTAAGCTACTTATATTACCGGGGTCGCGGGTTGTTGCAAAGAGATACCGCGGCCTCGGAATATAAAGGGCATAGGTATGAAGGAACATGGGTTGGTTTTATTCAGCCAAAGCTCCGCCCAGAACGGAGGAAGTTATTTGGTGATTTCCCATTTGCAAAAAAGCTCCTATCTATTATATTGTAAGGCGTTAAAGAAAACACCTAACGGGTCAAAGGAAAACAAAAATTAAGAAAATTAAAATTAATCACTCACTTGAAATGCCAATACACACGAATAAAATAAAGTTAAAAGAGCGACGGTTAGCAGTATCGTCCTCATGTCTCCGATTTCAATCACCACATTGATTCACCATGACTGTGAACTTGCCTTTTATACGAGGGCGTGGCTTCGCCTGATTGTGGCGGAAAATCATTGCTTGCATTCTCATCGCCGGCAAGTATTCTGAGCCCTTTTCAGGGTTCCGCATCAAGAACACTAACGTCTATAATTTTCTTTTTGGTATTTGGTTTAAAACTTTTCAGGTTACAAACACATCACCCGTAAAAAAAGTGCGTTGGGTTGAAAATATCAGCAAATTCGTGGTTAGCACATGGGTGGGATGCACAGAACTGGGAAATATGATAGGAAAAAGATAAGACCTATGCTCAGCACTGGGTGCCACCAGTGCTAAATGCTGGGGTAAGGTTCAATAAGCGGAAGGCTTATACTTACAGAGATAGGGTTTGCGCGGCCGGGTTAGATTTGATTGCTCTGCTGTCGGGTTATAAAAAACCGTTAACTGAACACGTGCGGACGCAGCTGCATAGGTACGTGAAAATTGGCACATTGTAATTTTAGAATGGGAGGTTGATAAATTTTAATACGGAACCCTGATTGCGCATAGACTTGCGCTTGGCCGTTTTTTTTGTATTTTCCGACAGGTGCCTACCTCATTGATATAGGAACGTATGTATCAACTGTAGGTACATACGATGTGAGAATCATAGCTCTGCATATTAATTTCGGCAAAATAAAAACACCTCTTTTAAGTCCTAGAAACTAAAGTTGGCTTTTAAATTTTCCACTCATGGGGCACACAGGAGTGAAAATTTGTTTCAAACAATTTAAAAAAAACCCCATGTTTAATTATAAAACGGGGAGGGGTCCTATAGGCATCGACGGAGAGCGTACCTATTATTTGCTTGCTACGAAGGAATTCTTATGATCTAGGTTTAGAACTTATTTTACTCAGTAGCTAGGCTTGTTACTAGATCAACCACCGACACAATCCGCCAATCAGCTTAACATTTTTTTTTTAATCTAAGTAACATTTCTTCTTTTATAGATATCTAACATACGATTAGGGTATTAGATTGACCGAGTTTTGTCAACGTCTGTACCCACCATAGATGTGTTTACTCACATATAAGATTGTGGTACTTCGTGTATGTTTTCATTACCTGAAGTGACCTTGTCGATTCAGTTGCATGTTCCGCATGAAAGCATGCATACAATAGAACACTGGACACACGGTATCATAGGCGTGGACTCGCAACGGAAATGACCAGTCATCGCCACGTAATGCTTTGATTACATATGGAAATGGACATTAGAACCTAATTATTTACTTGCTTATTTATTGAGCATCAACAAAAAAGTAAATGATTAGCTTTGGAGTAATTATTGGTATTTAATTGAATGCTCTCGATGAAAGAAATTGCAGCTTCGGAGTAGGAAACGAACGTTCAACCATGCACTCGATAGTTGACACCCTAAACCATTGAGAACCAGTGAGTCATAAGGGTTTCCTAAAATTCTAAACCATTCACATTATCAAGTCATCATCTGCCTAGCCTTTTCCCAACTATGAGGGGGTCGGCTTTCAGTCTAACCGGATGCAGCTGAATATCAGTATTTTACATGGACTGACTGCCTATCTGACGTCCACAACCCAGTTACTACTGGATAATACGATACCCCTTGGTAAGACTGGTTGTCAGACTTTCGGAATACTGACTACCTTTAACGACTGTCAAAGATCTACAAATGAAACCCGGGACTTAACGTGCGGTGCGAAGGAGTGCGTGCGGAGCTTAACGTGCTTTCCGAGGCACGGAGGAAACTCGTTATGTAGGTACGTGGTCGGTATGTGGTCACCCATCCACAGACCCAGGCAAGCGCGGCTTAACCTTAAGATCGACCCCAGCGGCGGCTATTATTTAGCCAGGAGCTCCTCATTCACATTATCAAGTCAGTTTTTCATAATGGCAGAGATCATAATGGAAATTAGCTGGTGCGCTAAGTGTCGCTGGTTTTGCTCCCCGCACTGAATAAATATTTCTATGACCCATAGATAGTTGTTCCGGGTTTGGCTCTGTGTATTTAAGTAAGCAGCTCTTAGTGGGACAACATTTCTAAAAAAATACATCGCATGTATTGCAATGCGTGTATACATTTCGGTAACACTGGGCGACACTTAATTGGATTTTGAAGGTAAAATTTAAAAAAGCGCTTTTGTTTATACATTAACTAGCTTCCGCCTGCGACTTCGTCCGCGTGGCATTATTACTTTTGGGCTAACGCTAACTTTAACCCTCGTGATGATCGAAAAAAAAATATCTTTCTCTCCCCTTTTCTCACTTTTTTTTAGCCTATGTCCGTGTCCAGGGTTTTTCTCCAACCGTTTTTGTGAATTTTGGTACAGAGATAGTTGGGCTATCTCTGTACAAAAATTCACTAAAATCGGTTTGACCATTTAGGCGTGAAGACGTTACAAACAAACTCACTTTCGCTTTTATAATATTATAGTAAGGATTTATGTAGACAGTGTTTTCTAATTATTACTACCGAAAATGGACAATAACAATGAGTAATAGCAAAACATAGTCCTGCTGTAGTAATATTTTCCCATTAATATTATAAAAGCGAAAATTTGTGAGGATGATGTATATTTGTTGTTCTTCTCTCACGCAAAAACGACTGAATGGGTTTTGATGAAACTTCACAATAATATAGCTTACATAATCAAAATGACACATAAGCTACAATTCATAAAGATATATTGTATATTATATCACCACGCGAGTGAAACCGCTGGGCGCAGCATTCGTTTATTTTTGTTTCTTTTGTTTGTAGTTTTGACTATATCCATAAGTAATTTTTTACTGTTAGAAATAAAATACTTTCAATACCATACAAATCGTTATTTATTACAATCACACTTAAATAATAATTACCCTATTTCTTGGACCCTCCGAACCCAGAGAATCCCATGATCTGAGCTAGTTCAGATTGTGCTGGTGAATCCTCTGGCTCTTCAGATTCCATCAGTTTACGCTTCTTGTCACGACGTCTTTCGCGACGCTGTTCTTTGACCCTCGCCTCTTCTTCTGCTGCTTCTCTTAGTCTCGTGTCAAGCTCGTATTCACGCTTCTTTTCTTCTAATTTACGTTTATTATTTGCAAAACGGGCTTTAACCTGTAACCATAGAAGATAACACATCTTTATTTTTAAACAGTACATGCAATGTTATTTAGGTATAAACAGGCTGTTTGTGTATGTGTGTTTGAATGTTTGTAAATGCACCCAAAATGCAGGACAAATTTCTAGTGTGGGGCAACGTTACTACAGTTCCACAAAATGCATAATAAAAAAATATATACAGATAAAGGATGAAGTGCAGGTGGGTATTTCATCTTCACTTACTGGAACACAAATGATTGTATCCCAGAATTTATTAACAAGACTGTAGATGGACTCGCACATGATGAAAATTTGTTTTCTATTCAGTTCATCATGCAATCCGTCCATTGACTATAAGCAGTTGTGTTGCCAAATCAATTGTCATGATGAGTCAGTTTCCCACTTCCACATCTCAGCATACCAAAGGTAATATTTAATGACATTGAATAATATAGTTTTTATTAAAATAATATACTTTTTTGACCAGGCAGGACCTGGAAATTGAGTTCCAGCAAACACGGTAAGAGTGGCACAACACAAAAGTTTTAACCCTGAGTACAATGCTAATGAATAATATTAAGATCTTGTTACCTTAATTTTATTACATTACAATACATACCTGATCTAATGAACTTCTTTCGATCTTCATGGACATGCCAAGATTCCTTTGATGTTTCTTCCCATTGATGTGGTCAAGAAAGTTGATGGAGTCTTTGACAACACAATCACAGACATTGCAGTAGTATCCTCCGGACTGTGAGGTAGGAGTGTTCTTTGTTATCACTACACTTTTACCAAGTTTAGAATCTAAATCAACTTTGTAGTCTCGCTGTTTGAGGAGCTCTCTTTTGATAGGTGGGGCTGAAATAAAATGTATTAACTGAGAGAAGTTTTACAAATATTTATTAGGGCAGTTTAGGTTTCTAATAAACATTTGATTGCTAAACAACTTAGAGTAACAATACTTAGTTAACCTGGCTAAAGTAGAAATTAGCAAGTTTTTATTCACACACATTCTGTGACCAACAAACATTTAGGCAGACGTGGTGAATCGTTATCAAATTCCTTTACAAGGTTATAAACAGTCTTTACAAATTGTATCCTTTCTGTGCAATGTTTTTACAAATAAAGTAAAGTTTTATAATTTGCAACTCGTAATGGGTTAATACCTTTCTTTTTAGATCGTTCCTCTTCCTCAATTTCGGCTTTTAACCGATCTGCAGCGATTCTTTCGAATTCGTCTTTGTCCCATTTTCTACGGTGGTCATCTGGTCTCATAGTCATGGTGGTAGATTATGTATATCCTTTAAGGCACAAATAACTATTTAATTGCGTTTTACACAGATGTTGCTGATTTAATTCGTTTGCGAGACACAAAACAATTGCCACGATAAATAAATTAGGGCAGTGACTTTTTGAGCAAATTAGCGTCTATTTTGACATAATATGTCAAACATGACAGTGACATTCTTGACACTCACCGTGCCGTGTTGTTTGTTTCGTATATGGTTTCGTTTCTATGACAAGTGATTTGGTTTATGACTTGGGTTGATGGTTCTAAAAGTTTCAGTTTCAGTCAAGTTTCGTCCATTTCCGAGATATCCGCTATGTATCCGCAACAGTTTTAGAAAAATCCATGCAATGCTGCTGTACGAATTAGTCAACACGTACATGACACTAGATAGACACATAGATTCTTCAAGGCAGTGTAGATGGCGCTACCTAGCGCATCCCAAAGTAAAACAGTAAAGTAAAATCTACGTATATAGGTTACCCTATTCTTAAATGTTCACATGCCATTACGAAGAACTAATAATATGAACAAACCATTACGAAGTGAAGATGTGACCTGCGTAGTGTAGGGCCCATATAGCTAGGTATCTATATTTTAAGCTTAAAACTATCATATTAATGTAGGAGGATAGTTCTGGCGCCACGACAGCACCAGGTCATGATACAAATGATAGGTACATGTGTTTTGTTTTTCACATTTGATGAATAATTCTGGATTAGGCAGCCGATTATTTAAAAATCTAATAATGAAGTTCATAATATCAATATGAAGACTTCATTTTGATTTTCAATTTTTCCTGAAATACAATATTTTTCAGGTGCTTATTCGTCCCACGTGGCATAGCCGTGGGAAAGTATCATCTACCTAGCGTCTTCCCAACTTTGTTCGGGTCGGTTTCCAGTGCAGTACCGGATGCAGCTGATTAACAGTATTTAACATGGAGCGACTGCCTATCTAAGCTCCACTACCCAGTCAGTATCGGGTAATACCTACGACACGCTTTGGTAAGACTGGTTGTCAGAATTTCGGGAGACTGACTATGGAAAACGACTGTCAAAGATCTACAAATGACAGCCGGGACCAATAGCTTAACGTGCTTTCCGAGGCAAGGAGGAAACACCGTATGTAACGGGTAGTCACGCATCCACAGATCAACCTCGGCAACGCGGCTTAACCTAAAGATCAACCCGAGTGGCTGCTATTTTCTATCTCCGAGCTTCCACGAGCTCATCCGAAGCCGTGGGGGAGTATATTATCCTAAACATTATAGAAACGTGATATTTTAACAAACAAATCTATCTCGGATCGTCGTCAGAGTAATCTATACCCAATATGGATGCAGGCATGCTGGTAAAGGATCGGTCTGATGAGGTAAAGTGACGTCATTACGAAGGGAACAGGAAAAACTGGTGGGGGTAATGACGCCCAGCGCTGAGTGTCCAATAAAAAGAGTTGATGAGGGACCGACAGTCTTATAACGCTGTGAGGACATGAATTTATTGGCTTTGAATACAATTTAATCGATTAGTCTCTATTTAAGTTTTTTTATATACAATCTTCTGATAGAATTGAGCACACTTAATAGGTGTTATATCGGGATGAGCGATGAGAGTAGTCCCTGAATTATTAGCTTTGTATACTGTGGCATATTTGCGGCACTTATCCATCATAAGGGCGTAATAATCATTTTATGCCTATTTCTATTATTGAAATTTGGGCAAGCCGTCCTTTGAGTCGGGCTAATAGTATCTACATATGGTTTGAAGAAGCTGTTGAATTATGTAGACACGCTGTAAGTAAGTATCTGCTATATTATTCATACAATTAATTCGCAGCAAAATCCTGATCTATTTTATAGCATACATATTAATAGTAGGTAGGTACTAACAGTATTGAAGTTTGACTTGTCTGCAAAACAAGGTGTAAGGTTGTGTCCCCCCTCTGTGGCAGGTGAGCCATTGTTCACCATCGTGGGTAATGGGTACCTCACCGACTCACCGTCCGTCCGTCTAGTGACAGGCCGTGACGACGGCGCATTCGTGTTCCATGCGCGCTTTAATGTCAGCAAAGCACAGGAGCTTGCGGGTTGTTCGAAACAGATTCCGTGGCCCCGGAACATAAAGGGCGAAAGAAGGAACATGGGTGTGTTTTAGTCAGTAAAAGCCTGACACTTACCCCTGCTCCGCCTAGGGCGGAGGAAGTTATTTTGATGATTTCCCGTCAGTAAAGGGTCTCCGTATTTAAACATTTTATAAGGGACTAGCTTTTGCCCGCAGATTCGCTCGCGTTAAATTCGGGGTAACACAGTTCCTCTTACCTGATTAGCAGGTACCTGCTACTTGTAGTTTTTGTCCTTGCGCCTTATTGATTGTAATAGCAAAGCTAAGTTTTCTCTTGTCTTACCTCTTACTCCCACATTTCTCACTTAATAAAAAAGCCTTTGTCCATTTCCGAGGTCCCAACTATCTCTGTACCAAAATTCATCAAAATCGGTGTAGCCATTCAGGCTTGAAGACGTAATAAACAAACTCACTTTCGCTTTTATAATATTAGTGAGGAAGTAAGGATAATTTAAAAAATATTTCCCTGAACTAAATACATAGTTATTTTGCAAAATTTCATACTGATATTTAGGTTATGCGTTCCCTGAATTTTATGATTTAGATAAAGTATACGACCTACATGTGTAGATTTACCTCAGTATAATAATACAGCAGTCCTCATAGACAAGCATGGGTTAATGCGACGCGATTTGGGACAAGGAGCCTGACGGAGTGGTGTCGTGAAGAGAACGAGCGCGGCCGCCCGAGCGTGACACATGGCATGACTATAATATTATTATGACGGCGAAATTTCTTCATTTTGCCCTTTTTGCCGGCGAGATAGCAGTTATCTATCATGTCTGTTGTTTTTTTTTTTGTTGAAAGTACCTAATATGTCTACTCTTTATAGCCGTACCTATGTTTAGTTCTCACTACACGCTATGTTAGTCAAAAGGTTTTTTTACAACCATTTTTTCTTAATGTTTCAAATAAACATGAACTGTACGCTTATATTGTTTAAGCACAATACGTGCCTGCCACATAGCTAATATAATTTCTATTATGCTTCAGTAAATATTACTCAGTGTACAATAGCTGACTAAGACGCTAGAATTTGGGTACTATTAGGTTGTAAAGCTAAGATGGGACCAGCTAGCATGACGTTATACAACAAAGCTAGCACTAGAAGACGACTAAAACAATCCCACACCAATACCACGTCATAGCGACGACGAGATAACTTTAACGCTACATCAAAGCTACGAGATTACGCAAGGTTGCTACCAGATCGTATTTGTTCTTAGATCGGCGCTGGTGTTCCAATCAGTGGAAAAACCGTTATGTAAACACCTAAAATCAGAAAACATCTTGCCTCCAAAAGTCATAATAATGTAGCTCTCCCTCCTATTTTCTATGTAATAGAACCTTAACAAGGAAATATCACTATCAGCGGTGCCAACTTTGTTAACATAATAAACCTGGTTAGGATCAATCCTACAAGGAATTATCTTCACTCCGCTCACCGTAAAGCGGATTTTTTGCACTCGTTTTCAATGTAAATTGCATCGGTCTCATGAGGGAAACACAACCTGAACCGTTGAGGAAGGGTGGAGCACGATCCGACACACGTCGACAGTGTGACAAATTGACTTCACCAAACAAATTGGCACAATTTTCTTAACACGTCATCACCTTAACAGTCATTAGTCTAACGCTAAATCGTTGGTTCTTAACGTAAAAAGCAGCTTTTTCAGAGTATAAAGGGAGCCATTATAAAGATGAGTTCGTAAGTAGACACTGGGATACTTTGTGACTCGGATCTATGTTACAGTTAATGTGTGAGAGGTAGCGGTGTTATTTATCACCACTTACCGTTATACTTTACGTTAATATTTTAACGGTTGATGTTGGGTAACCACAGGTCAATTAGGATATTTCAAGCGTAAAATTTCGAGGGAATCACAAGTTATAATGGGTATAATCTAAGGTCGAATTGGATGAACAACGTTGAACAGTCAGTTTGTAATGTTCGGTGAACTATGAAGATGTAAAACATGTCACGAGGGATTTGCAGGAGATGTCTAGGTGTTGCGGACGGCTTCAAACGAGCCGGAGAGAACGCCCCCGGCTGTTTCTGCTTCAATAAATCATCTCTATCTTACCTTCCAACGTATACCTAATGAAGTTCGATTGTTTCGTTGAATATTAATAACTACGAGGGCAACGTGGAGCCATACACCTACCTACCTGCTAACGTCCGTCGATAATAGGTATTTGAACGAAAGCCTGTTAACGCAACGGGTTTTATTCAAATTCTACCTAGTTTTGAACCCTAAAATTAAATGGAAGTCTATAATTGAAAATAACTTTGTTGTGTGTTCAATTCATAGTTCTTAACGAGTATTGAAAGTTTGTTAACAATTTTATGGTTTAGTGTTCGATGATTCTAGAGAAATAATGATAAATTTACGTAAGTAGGTACAAAGGCAAACTAATAAGTATCTTTTACAAAAACTTATCTAGTAACTACGAACTACACTTAAGAATATACTTATATTGCGCACTACACAATCCATCTTAATTTGGAGCACACGCGAACTTAACTCACCTGTGGTTTCTTTCAGAAAGAATGGAATTTCTAATACATCATGGAAAAAGTAACTGAAATATAATTCTACTTGATTCGCTTGTTAAAAGACAGATACGTAAACTGTGTTGACGTTGATGCTCTTGCATGGTAGATATGTTAGATCATTCTCAATGTTCGGAGGCGGTAAACATTACTTTATATTACATAGGTCCCGGTGATTTTGAAATCAATCTCGACGAATAGGATTATTGGATAAGTATATCTCAATTTAGTAAATAAACTAACGGATGTATATACTAGGACGTAAGTGGTGAGTTTCCATCAGAAAGATCAATACTCTAAACTCAATCATTTATTCATAACTAACGGCCCGAATCAGCCATTTTTACGCGAGCCTAGCAAAATCTGCTGTGGTTAGGTTCTAACTAACAGGGCATATACTTACATAAATAGCCACAATTTGCTATAATGTTATGAAATGAATCATACCATCACATTTTCAAGGAAAATTCCCCCCTTACAGTCGTTGCTCACTATCACATTCCGATAAAACATATTGAAAACAATTTGGAATGGAATTTTATCGACAGGTCTCGAGTTCTCGACTCTGTTAGAGAGAATACTCCGAAAACTATCTTTGGCCGTATCCTTGGATGTCATTGCCATAATATAACTGTTATAGGTATAGTAGAAAATACGATCATTTATTATTAGTTTTTATTGATTTCATAGCTATTTCAGGCGTGTATATACGAAGAGTTGGTCTTTTGCTGACTTTGTGCAAGGTATCTTAAAAAGAGAACGAATAGATATAGGTACGGGGATTTTTAGGGTAGTATTAGCATTATAAGTTCTACTTTTAATAAAAAAAAAACAGTATATTCGGTATTGTAATAAGACTTACGCCCGGTTCCAATAAACAAAAACGACTCGTTTTGCTTACGGATAGTTGAATTTTGACATAAATCTCATAGAACTTATTAAAAAAAATATCAAAATTCAACTATCCGTAAGCAAAACGAGTCGTTTTTGGTTATTGGAACGCACATTTATACTAGTTAGTAGTTAAATAATCTAGTTGAACTAGTGTATTTTGCTTTGGCTACTTGGGTCATCCTGGCGAAACGCCCAGATGATAACCGATTAAAGTGCACTGTATCTATCCTCTAATCAATTAGACATCATTAAAATATCCGTGTTGGTGGCTCACGAAATTGTTTTAAATTTAAAGTGAGAACGCGTGATAATTAAAATAAAAAAACTTAAAAGGTTAGGTAGTTTTGATAAAATATTTATCGCACACGGAATAGGTATTCCTTAGGTAAGCCACATTGAGATAAATCTTCTCACGTTCCATCTAGTAGTATTTACTTTTCCTGAGTATCTGGTAGTTTTCCTGCGTGTCGGTACTTCGTTCCTAAGTACTGTATGTGTGTGGTTTAGAGTGCTACGAACAAGTTTAGCCGCAAGGAATGTGTTTAGTGTTTGCAGTGAACAGTGCATGTAAGGACGAATGGACAGCTGACAGGTCGTTACAGGATACACACTAAAGAATGAAGATAAACGATTCAGTACCGATAAAATACAATATATTTTTTAGTATTTTTTTATTTGAGGCGTTATAACCCATATAACTATTACAATGTTATATATTGTTAAATTAAATGATTACATTACAATATAAGATTAAAATAATTATTAAAATTAAATTATAATTAAAAAGAGTACAACAATATGACATTTCAAGGCCTTATAAGGTACACAGCAAAATATTACAGACACTGATTATCACATGCACAATGCATATAATCTAGTCAGGAAATATGTTTTGAGTCTCCTCAAGAGACCGTAAAAATCAGTAACTCTGTTTTCAGCGAACATGCCAGTATATAATACTATTAGAAGCTATAATCCTAAGTAACACCAAAATTTTCATTATCAATACTGTTGGGCGTTCGTTTAATTTCCGTTCAATATCTAATTGACATGAATAAAATTCAAACGCCCTATTAAAGGATATATTGATCATAAAAATGAAATCCAATAAGAATAAAAAGAAACAGGCAAAGGCTGGTGATAAAAAACAAATGAAAACGGTCTCAAAAAACGTCAATTTTGTGTCATCCCTGTGAAGGGGTGTTTTATTTTAAAATGGCGGACCAATTTGTATTTTCCAGCGGTAAAATTAATGTGTGTAGGAGAGATATGATGGGTTGCGGGATTGGACGGCTGTGTTTTATAATTTATATTTGCTTTGGAGATGCCTTGTACTAAAATACAAACACGCTTTCATTTTAAATGGGAAAGGTATAAAGCAATTTGTTAGGTACATATTTATGTACTTTAATTGCTGGCTAGGTGGTTTGGTAATTATCATCTGCCTAGCCATTTCCGAATTATGTTGGGATGAGCTTCCAGTCAAACCAAATCCCAAGTATTAGAGTATTAAATGCCTTTTTTGCGGATGGGAAATCATCAAATAACTTCGCTCTGGGCGGAGCGAGGGGAACTGTCAGACTTGTACTGATTTAAACCCACCCATGTTCCTTCTATTACCCTTTATATTCCGGGGCCGCGGTATCACTTTCGAACAACCCGCAACCCCGGCAGACGGTGGCCCTGGCAGGCCCTTCTGCTTTGTTGACATCTCTTTAAGGCACGCGCGGAACACTAACGCGCCGTCGCCACGGCCTGTCGTCAATAGACGGAACGACGGTGAGCTGACCATTCCTCACTATCCATAGGCCTGCATATCGGTGGCCGGGAGTCGTCTCGCAATGCCTCTACGAGGGCACGGCATTGCTCCACTCAAGCAGGGCAGACAGCCATAGTGTGCTCCACCGTGTGCTCGGCGATCGTCACAATAGTGACACCCCGGCGTTTCCGATTATGTGCAGAAACCTCCTGAAACTTACGTGTCCGATGAGGACCTGCATCAGGCAATATCTGAGGATGCCATGGCGCCTCTCCAGCCATTCCTCAAAGACCGACTTACCGCCACTATTGCGGCGTGTCCGATGTTATATGCCTCTGCCTAACTCTTAGGGATAATAACCGTGATGTTAAATATTTTTTAGAGAATCTTGAAACAAAATTAAGTTGTGTAGACTGTAGATCCTTTGTGAAAACAATTTACAATTTTTCTAACAAAAATACTTTGAATTTTATACCAACGGTTGGTATACTCTATTTGCCGTATCTTATATTGCAATATTGCGTGTCCGAGACGCTAGCAAGCGCAAGGAGAGCACGTATCGTTGAATTCGTGGGGGACATTGGACATGGTCCTATTTGTGTGCACTCATGCAGAAACGTAGGTACTGTTCGATGTTACCTGCAACAAATGGCTCGCTCTTTGTTCTCGGAATTACAGTATTAACCTGTTAAAATGTGGATACTTTGGCGTTTTTTTTATGATTTTGGACGGCTATTTAGCTACATACTCTAACAATTTGATAAGGTTCCAATAGAGCGACAAAGATTTCCCAAATATAATAAAAGAACATTAAGAACTTTTCCATTTTGTTCTAATTTTTTCGTAATCGTTTCGTAGATTTTGTATTCAGTCCATCAAAAGTGTTAACATTGTCTGAAACCAGATAAAAGAGGCATGAACTAACGAATATAATTTGTGGTTCCTGGGAATGACATCAAAAGGGAAACAGAGTAATGGTCTGGTTCCTAATTAACTCTAAATATAATGAATAAAATCTGCTTTGATACAGTTTTAGGTACTAGCTACTTTATACGTAGGCATAGATATCAGCATTTCTATGTAAATCGGACATAATATATGTAGTCTTCATGAAGACTCATTTGGCGCCGAACCTATCGTAAACGTAATTTTAGCAAGTAACTTTGAGCGGCGTAAATAAAGCCGCGTGAATTACGCTTCTCTGGGGCCTGTGCCTCATCCGAGGTTCTACGTCATACACCTTTACACACATCCACGTGCCAAGGTGGAGTGTATGTGTAGGCCATAACGCGCTCGCGTCGTTTCTTTCATCTTAGCGCTTATTACGCTTTTTCATATTTTTTTGGACGTTTATTTACGAGATCGTGAGGACGGGTAGCAATTTTGGGGTAAAAATGTTAAATAAAATTCCTCCAGCCTGAATTCCCTATTTCTGACACTTTTATTTGATATCAAATTCTTAGGAAATATCTTATTAACAAATATTTACTACGGGCGTAATATTTTATTTGCCTCATTCATCGAATATTGAAAAAAGTTTGATTTGCTTACAATCTATTTTTGTTTAATTAAAAATCCACAAGGGAAACGAACGATTTGTTGGGTTGGTAAATGTGATGGTTTCTGTAGAGAAAAGAAAAGGAAAACTATTTATAAACGCTTATTTCAATGCTTGTCGATTTTTTTTCTTTGGATACCTACGCATTTCCCTTATGGCCCCCTAGGACATTCGAAAGGATAAATGTATGGGTTGCAGGTTGTTTGAAAGAGATACCGCGGCCCCGGAATATAAAGGGCAAAAGAAGAAACGTGGTAGGTTTTTGTCAGTAAAAGCCAGACACTTTCCCCCGCTCCGCCCAGAGTGGGGCAAGTTAATTGATGTGTATAAAATTACCAAGTAGTTATAAGTATTACTCATTATAGCATTAGGTGTCATATAGATTCAAAGCTAAAAGGTAACACGTGCCAGTAAAGTATTTATTTACTTGTTTGTTCATGTAGATTGCATTATTTCCTTGCAAAGAACACGTATATGGCAAATAGGCACTCAAAATAGCAACGAAACCGGCGGTAACATCGAGGCCATTATTCAGCTTATTTCTCAACACCCGACCATATTCCCGTGCATTCCGTTTGTGAATGCATTGTTTGCGTAAAATAATACAGGAGCAAGACAGCCATTTTGACTTTAAAATGGAGAATATTATGTATCTACGTCTGTCAGCTTCTTTCGTTTCAAACACTTGGAATTCTACTTAACCTTACTGATATATCGAAAGTGTATTTCGGTATATTATAGAAGATGTAGAATTCTATCTTCTGCAATAGTATATTTCAACTTTTTAAGATACTTTTGAAGTTACATAGGAACTAACGTATTCCAACTTTTTCTAAGATCCAGCTCTTTAGCTAGATAGTAGCTTAGCGTAGTTATATTTATATAGAAACTGTCATTTTATCAATCGAAAGAGTCTAAAATCTCCAGCACCAGCATTTTAAAAATAACGTAACGAAAAGTTCTTAATTCGGGAAAATTTTTGTAACCCATAAAGAAAATAAGGCACAAACTTGTTTCTCCGATTGATGTTCACGGAAACATTGTACCAATATAAATACCAACGAGTAAATAAATGTTCATTCCGCAGGTACTTAAATAAATAATGTTTTACCTGTTACTCGAGCGTTTGCGGTTACCTCAAACGAAATAAAAGCGGTGATTTTCTTTCTTTGTAAATGCCACGTTTGCCAATATTCAAAGTAAACTTAATTTGTAATTAAAAATAAAATCTATCGACGTGAGTCGTTTTATGGGGCAGACAGTCTAATGAAAAAGAAAAATAACAGAAAGCCATACCTATTACTTTAATTATTCCTTCTCTTATTACTCACATTTTTAAAACCCAGGTATATAAAATATTTTAAAACATGAAAAAGGCATTCCGTTAATGGTTATTACAATAAAACTCTTACTTTAGAGATATCCATTGTTAAATTATTCTATAATTATTTTTGCATACAAAATCAAATAATGATCATTTTGAACATAATTTTAATATCTCAATATTGAAAGTGCTTTGAACTCATGCTTTTAAGTAAATAAGAATTAAGCATTTAAAAAAATAAAAATATTGTTACAGTACTTTTTATCTTTATCATACAACGCGATATGCCATCTAAGGAATATAGTTGTGGCAGAAGCATCTATTTCTATGAAAAATAGGATCACGACATTGACAAATGATGAACATCCATTTCTTAAAGTGCTGGCACATTCAATAAGACATTTCCATAAATTACTTATTATAAGACAGGTACATCTTATACGAAAACGTTTCTTTCGGACTCAATCAAGCGATATGATCCAGTAATTAATTAATTTATATTATACTAGCTTTTGCCCGCGGCTTCGCTCGCGTTTAGTTCCCCTATCCTGATTTACAGGTATCTGTAGTTTTTGCCCTAGCGCCTTATTAATTGTAATAGCAATGCGAAGTTTTCCCTTTTCTTCCCTCTTTCTCCCTCAGATCTCAATCTTTAAAAAAAAAAAGTCTCCAGGGTCCCAACTATCTCTGTACCAAAATTCATCTAAATCGGTTGAGCCATTTAAGCGTGAAGACGTAACAAACTCACTTTCGCTTTTTTAATATTAGTAAGGATAGTAAGGATAATAGGTAATAGGTTGTAGTCCGTAGCAGGTATCAATAGGTAAATAACTTGGTATATATTGGCATTTTAGTACTGTGTACGGAGTCTGGATTTGTGCCCATTAGATGGAAATAGGCTATCCCCTATTACACGGGACTTAACATAACTGGCGAAATTTGGATGTACTATTAAGTACACACAGCGACATGTCAAGCTTTATATTTCCAGCTTAACTAGGCGATTATTTGTACAGATTTCTCATACAATGAGAGATCCACTTATACTGGTTTTGCATAGCTTGCTTGGTCGTCGTGTGCAACCTCTATCTAACGGGGATTACAAGTGTGTTGTTAGTATTGGCCATAGACACAAAGCTTTCGAGCGTGTACAGATTGTCTATGGTTTTCAGTACATTTGCATCACATTAGGTTGTAACTGTACCATTCCGTCTATGGATGAGGTTGGAGACTTCACGCTACGGTGACAGATAATAGTGTCATGATAAACTTCCAACGTCCCCATCTTTTATTATAAGTACACTAGATTTAGCAAACGGCCTTGCTCTTGTTATGGCCTGATAATGGAAGATGAGAACGTTCTGTTTTACTTTTAAAGTGTACCGGCCACTTGGGATATAAATAATAAATATAAAATATCTTATAAATATCTTGGGACAACTCACACACGGCTATCTGAT
Source organism: Ochropleura leucogaster (assembly GCA_958449745.1). Classification (NCBI taxonomy): domain Eukaryota; kingdom Metazoa; phylum Arthropoda; class Insecta; order Lepidoptera; family Noctuidae; genus Ochropleura; species Ochropleura leucogaster. The sequence goes on along the minus strand of OY288204.1, from coordinate 9,482,385 downwards.
CCCAAGCTAAGCAGAGCTTGTGTTATGGTAACCAGACAACTGATATACATACTTATATAATTTATAAATACATACATATTATAGAAAAATATACATATTATAATACAAACATATTATAGGATAATGTAGCTTCCTATAAGAAAAAAAAAATGAAATCGAACCAGTAGTTCCAGAACTATGAAGTTTGGAACTATGGGGTAACTTTTTTTTCTCGAATGGGAAATCGTCTAATAACTACTCCCGCTCTAGACGGAGCGAAAAGGAGTGTCAGACATGTACTGACTAAAACCCATCCATCCGGCATTTCCGAAGCCGCCATATGGGCGTGATTCCTACGTCCAAATAAAATTAATAATATTAATCTAGATTCTCAGTAGCTTTTCAGACGATAATATGTAGCAATTTTCTCCCAGGGCACCACCTGAAATGGCTTAAGAGACACAGACATATTGCTTTAAAAAGAAAAACAGAATAGAGTCATTATCATTACCCACTCTTCGTATTGTTCATAAAATGTAAGAGGTGAGACAAATGGGGCAATTTTGGCGCTTTTAAGCGAAGGGTTAACGACCTATCGTTACATTATGTTTTTTTTTTTAAATATAATCCTTACTATATATGTATGTATATATATATATATATATATATATATTATATATATATCCTTACTAATATTATAAAAGCGAAAGTGAGTTTGTTTATTTGTTTGTTTGTTTGTTACCTCTTCACGCTTTAATGGCTAAACCGATTTTGATGAATTTTGGTACAGAGATAGTTGGGAACCAGGAGACGGACAGAGACTAATTTTTATTTAAAAAAAGTGGGATGTGCGGGAGAAAGAGGGAAGAAAAGGGAAAACTTAGCGTTGCTATTACAAATCAATAAGGCGCAAGGGGAACTGTATTAGCCCAAATTTAACGCGGGCGAAGCCGCGGGCGAAAGCTAGTGTGACATAAAATGCGTCCCTATGGTAAACAGCCTATGTTAAGATGAAGTTTGTCGTTGCTGTCATAAAAGTTGGACACAAAACTTATAATTTAATTTCTAAAAAGTCAGTAAAGAATAAACTTGACCAATGAATAGTTAAATTATCTCGTTTGTGCCAGCTATTGGAAAGACTGAAGCTACAACGGAATACAACATATAAACATCAATTAAGTCCGCCTTGTCTTAATGGTAAGTTTGAGCGCTTAAGGTAATTCCGCTGTAATATCCAAAGGACAAGTGTGTCCATGCCGACGAATAATTAATTAGGGACCGCCGCAGACGGTCAGTAGTTATCTCGTTGGAGCAACATGTCCCTCTGTTTGTCCCGAGTTAACTCACCGAGGGGACACCCTCACCTTGAATATTTCACTCAACAAGTACCACGAAGTGTAACGGTTCTCAACATATACGGGGCTAGTTTGGAATTAATCAGTACCTGGTTTAGTTCTGCCTTCTTTAATATTTGATCAGTGTTTGTTCAGACTGATCGATCTGTGAGCTTCTCTTTGATGTAAAACAGATGCATACAGTTTTGGGTTTATGACTTCGCGAGTACATAACTTTACTGTAGTTTCAAAGAACTTTAAACAGTTTTAAGAGAGTGTTTGAACAAAGGGTTGCTGTAAATTGAAGAGCAGAGAACACCAGAGAGAGAGAGAATCCCATTAACTGGTACCGCGATTACATGTTGGAAAACTTCAACGTTTCAAAATATGAATTTGGCTTCGAATTTTAAATACTCTATTTGTTTTAAATTGTCCAATTTGCCAGTATTGAATTATAAGTGAGCGATACAACGTTTCATAAATTGAATTTTCGTTTGATTGGAAATTAATTGCTTCATAGAATGATTTGAAATAGCGTTTAAAAATCACATGTGACATTGGATGTGTGATCAAAATGCGTGGTAAATTGAAGACGTGAGTTTTAATATATAAAACACATTATTTATAGTTGATAAAGCTAGCTCATGGTAACAAAGAAACGTGAAATGTTAGCAGTAAAGCAATAAGTACAGTAAAGACGCTCTTAATTAAGAGTAGCATAACTGAGCTTAGTATGCATACACATAAAGACGTTGTAATATTAAGCTTTCTGTCTGCACTGTTAACAATTCTTAAAGGAAATACCGGACGGTGCAAGAGAATTCCGTCTGCGTAATTCCCCCGTGATTCCAGTTAATTCTGGTGGTTTGCAGGAGGTGTGAGCTAGAGTTATTGTTTGTCCATCGCCCGCGCGGTGGCGCCAGCAGCCGAGCCAAGCTCTGCACACCAAATAGGATTACGGTTTGTCCACGCCGGGCTTTCATTGTTCTGCTACGTCGTCCAGGGCTTACGTCTCGCCCAACAATCTGTACCTACTTACGGTGTACGTGCTTTGTATCGTAATTACCTATGTGGATATAGGTAATGTTCCATTTGAAATCAGTTGTTGATTTTAAACCTCTTTTTCTCATAAAGATGCAAATGAAAACCAAACTTAAATGCTTCGACAGCTGAGTGGTTTTCGATTAGCTACTCTTAACGCTTTAAAAATGTGCACTGAAGCATTGATAGACAGATAATCAATTCAGTTTAGGTTCTCCTGTAATCTTTTCGGGTGAGCGAGTAAATGAAGCGAGGGTTGAAATGATTTACGTAACTTAAATAACGCTACATTGAAAAAACATCAAATTTTCGACGTCACTGGAAAATGCTGCAAAAATAACAAAGCTAATGTAAAAAATTCGCCATTGGAGATATTTAAAAGAAAGCACTGGTGCTGGGAGCGTTCCCGAGCATATTTTGGACGCGTCTCGCAACAAGATTTAATTTAATTTTTTCCACGCCGCTATTTTATTATATTACCTACAGATTTATCTTTTTTACGTTTGTGTTTTATTATTTTGTAACGTCAAAGATTTAATATGACTGTGATAACTTCTGGCGAATCGTTAAATTACGAAATTGTTGTCTAAATACTGAATGTGAGAGGAAAATGAGTGGCGAAAAGTACCTACATGAAATATTGTTTTACGATATATTGGGCTTTGTTTTATTTGTAACGGCCACTGTCAACTCTGCGCTTGTTTGCTCGATATTTTGCTACATTCCACTCTGAATGGTTTGTTGAATATCTAGTGATAAATCCTGAATAGTTTGAACATTTTGTTTCTGTTAGTGTGTGGTGTGCCGGTGCTGTACAACATGTGGGGGTAGGCGGGGGTAGTGCGCGGTGGGGGGGGGGGCGTGCGGGGTGAAGGACGGCCTCTATATATTGCGAGCTTTCTGTTATGGACCATTACCGGCGCATTACTGCGCTTATATGAAAATTACCTACGATACAATTTCAACAAAAGGAAAGCGAGAATGCCGTCAAATACACGATGTCTCCGGATGTGTGTATTTGTACTGGAGATGAGAATATTCACCTCGGAGACAACACATTATTATGTACGGTTTTTATGGCACTGTACAAGGTCGTTGTTTCGTTTATCGTCAATACGAAATTTCTGAACTGAGTATCATTCTTAAATAAATAGAAACAACTGTAAATAAAACAGGTGCTGCGTCCGACTTGTGCCTACCTACCTAGAGCTGGATGCACTAGGCGGACTCAAGTTTTATTTGTCATCTTTCTACAAGCGAGATGGAAAACAAGGCAATCAAAACTTTGACAGAACTGAGAAAACTTTCAGTCGGGACTGAAGTAAATTGACTACATTGTGTTACTGCTACGAATTCACGTCGAAATGAAAATGTGGGCTCAAGTTGGCACAGAGGCAACAGATTTCACCACCCACCATGATAAATAATAGCCCCTAACTTTCTTATATTAGCTACTTATAAGGGAAGAAGTCTGGTAAAGTACCTAAGTATTATAATAGTTTGGTGATATAAAAGACTTTGGGAGTAACATTTATTCTCTACTAGCTTTTGCCTGCGGCTTCACCCGCGTTAAATTCGGGATAAGATAATTCCTCTTTCCTGATTTGCAAGTACCTGCCACCTGTAGTTTTCGCCCTAGCTCCTTATTTATTGTAATAGCAATGCTAAGTTTTCCCTTTTCCCCTCTTTCTCCCTCATTGTTCACTCATTTAAAAAAAAATAGCATATGTCCGTCTCCAGGGTCCCAACTATGTCTGTACCAAAATTCATCAAAATCGGTTAAGCCATTTAGGCGTGAAGAGGTAACAATCAACAAACAAACTCACCTTCGCTTTTATAATATTAAGTAAGGAGGTAAGGATTTGTTATTAAATAACATATTAATATGTAAGCGAACTTTGAATAAACGGAGAATAGAACCTTAATTTAGGAAAAGCATAAAATAATCCACAGTTATTTGACAACGTTTCCGCAATTCGAAGGGATTACAAAAAAGAAGTTCGAGAAACAGGAAATACTGCTGTTTGGACCTTTCATGAAAATAATGAATAGGCTTTATATAATACTTGGAGTAAATATAAAGTTATAATTAAGTAGCAACCCAGTTTACACTTAGTTAACTCTAAAAATTAAATGCGGATGTATTAAAACTTAAATGCTGTTTGTCCCCGAATATACCGCACTAAGCTGCTGCGGCTGCACAGGATAACAGCTTGTTGGTACTAATTTATTTAAACGCTTGAACAAAAGTACAAAATGCTAGTTAATTTGTATAATTTCTAAAAACCTTATAGAAAAGGAATTATTCTGAACACTACAGAGTTGGACGTCTACGAATGGTTACTGAAGGCGTTAGAGTCGTAGCAAATACGCGTAGTACTGCTACGCACGGTTGCTACGAATCGTGCCGGAGAACCATGCCATTTTTAAAATAAATAAATCATTTGATACACATTCATAAACTCTTTTCCCCATGGGGGTACAGACAGAAACTATAGAATGCTAATTGTTTCGATCCTTTAATACTCCACGATCATACATCTGGTTGTACGGCCGTAAGTATTTAAATCATATGAGAATTAAATTGTCTGATTAACCCAGACCGATCCGAAAAATTCCACTCACATTCCGGATCATGCAAGTAAATTAGTCGTAAAAAGTTAACAGACGAAAAGCTTTTTCACCGAACAACCGAACACGATTCCTCATGCAGTATATTGGCAGAATAATCTGCTAATGTAAATGAAACCTTTTTCGGTTCTGTAAATCGGATTTGACTTTTGGAACTTTTCCACCTATCGTTGTAAATAGGATGTATATCTTTGGTTTTGCATGCACGGCATTTGCAGCGGGATTTATGATTAATGGTCTGTGGAGGATGAGTGGGATTCATTAGGGAGCGTTAATTGTAACAGCATACTCATAACGGTCGGTGGATGGTTTTAATCCTTGACCAAACAATGCCAGGCATTAAAATCCACCATCATAACCTTGCTACTGTTTGGTAAACAATTATTCGTTGGCTTTATGTTGTGTTAACTCATAGCCCTCATATTTTGTATCTTAGTTATTGTGTAAAATCATTATCTGACTAGGCTTCCAGTCTAACCAGATGCACCTGAATACTGACAGACTGTCTATTTGACCCTTATAACCCAGTACGAACTGGGCTGTAAGACTGGTTGTCAGACTGTAACCCTGTAAGGACTATCAAAGATCTACAATACGGTTTGTGAAATTTTTCATGCAATGGGTGGTTCACGGACCAACCTAGGATATTGTGGTTTTACCTAAAGATCGACCCGGCTGTTTATATTCAGCCAGGGGCCACGTAATTAAGTTTTATTTAACTGACAACATTTCCTAAGTTCGACACATTCTAAAACGTGTGATATCTCTTCAGGCGTTTTCCTCTAACACGCATTTAATGTTTGTTAACAAATAACCGCATAATTGTAACGATACATGTTATAACTATGTACTTACGTGCGCGATAATTATGTTAATCTATCTTCCTTTCAGCTATATATATACCTCTTTTAAATAATGCAAGTTTTTTTCAACCTACATGCAGGGATTTAAACATCTGAGAGTAGAACACAGAAAAACCGTAGGCGGTATTCGAAGTAAGCATATCCAGGCTAAGCCCTGTTACAAGAAGCTCTAACAATAAATTATATTATACTAGCTGGCGCCCACAGTGTCACCCGCGTGATGATCGAAAAAAATCCTGTTGTGTTATTCCAGACTATAATCTGCCTACATCCCAAATTTCATCAAGATTTTTTTTGCAGTTTTAACGTGAAAGAGTAACAAACATCCATACATCGATCCTCACAAACATTCGCACTCATAATATTAGTAGGATTTAAGGAAGACGCAAATTAATTTCAGTGTGTTATTGGATTTTGCCATCCGGAAATCCTCAGTAACAGTCACGGAGACTCGATCTGTATTCGGTTGATTTCAATAGGGTCGCCCCATTTTACATGGTACTTAAACATAACGAACAAAAGTTAAATTACTATAATATTGTGAAAGTTCCTACAACACGTGATTATAGATTCTGCAATATAATTTTATTAGTTGTAAGACTTTTTGCTGCGCCCTAACAGGGTCATGTACTTATGGGAGATTTCCAAAACAAACCGTAAATTATCTCAAGAATGACAAGTGAACGATATGAGATGTTCCCAGATACTTTCAAATCTTTACTTATTTTAAGAACGTCAAGTGAAGAAGGATTTTGATTTGTTGATTAGTTGTAGCCAATAAGATTCTGTTAACCTAAGATATATAGTTAAGCTTTTGTAAAATAAATTCTTTCAACCTTCTGAACTGGAGTCTGCCTCATCTCTCGGTGACATACCCCAACATTGGTGACCACCCGACATACTCATTAGTTGTAAGCATAGTGTTTTTAGCTTAGTTATTTGTACATTGTGCATTAAATAAATAAATTAAATAACCTATAGGTTGCGGGAAAACACCTCTGCCTGACCCTTCGGGAATACGGGCGTAATGTTTTGTAGTTAATTAGAATTAATTATTTATCAAATTACGTAAGTTCATGTCATTTTTTGTTTTGCCCGTTGAACACAGCGACTCATTTACATCGTACGGCGATGTAAATGTATCGCCGTGTAATTGCAAGTATAAAATATCAATTTGGCGGGTGCCGTTCACCTGGTACCCCCGGATTAAGGACTACACCCGTACTGTTAATATGCAAATGAGGCTCTCACCTTACGAGTTACGAGTCATCAGTCTGAGTGCGTTTTGTGACAAAATTTAACAGGTTCATATTTCTATGCAAAACATCAAGTTTGTGGCAGGAAGAGCGCCACGCTGAAAACTGAAGCTTTCGTCTTTTTACAACTTTTTTATGGACACAGTGATACGCCGTTAAAGGAACAACCTTGTCAAAATGAAATATAATTCAAAGTTACCTTCAAAAAGCTCGAACGTAGGTATATATTTTTGGGAGAGCCGAGATTTTAAATAGATTAATTCTATTCAGGTGTCTTCATTAAATTGTCTTAACCTTCTTAAGTGGATTTAAGAATGTGTTTAAGGTAGAGGCTATCAGATTAACCAAAGAGTCTGTATTTTCTTGAATGTATTTGATCTTTTCTTGGGCTGTTTCAACCAATGTCGGAAATGGTTGTCTTACTGTGTCTTTATGAACACGCTTTTGATAGTTTCACCTGTACCTAACTATGTAAAAAATCTTAGAAGTTTAATTGACTTCCCGGAAACGATTGAGCTGTAATTTTTCATGGATATTCCAATGTGTTTGCTACTACTACAGCATGTTACTGTTCCACTACAAAGCCTCTTCATTCAGAGAAGGTACGGGTATTAATCACTACGCTTCCTCAAGATGGGAAGGCACAGAGGGGCCTGCCAGGGCCTACGCCTTGCGGGTTGTTCGAAAGAGATACAGCGGCCCCGGAACATAAAGAGCAATAGAAGGAACATGAATGGGTTTTAGTCAGTACAAGTTCCGCTCCACTCAGACTGATATAACAAAAAAATAATTGTAAGTACATATGAATTGAAGTGTCACATTCGTTACTATTCGGATGGAACCCGCAACCCCATGTATGACAGGCTGTGTCTTAACCTCTGGACCATCACAATTTCAATCCAATTTGATTGCTGGAGGTCATGTCATAAAAAACTTCCAGTTATTGTGCTGTCGCGCTATTTGGCAATAGATAAAATTAAACAGCTTTTCAGAAAGTGTGTGTTAAACCGGTTTAACCTCATTCAAGCACAGGCTTTTATTCGAAATAGAATCCCTTTTATGTTGACAAATAGAAACTAATATTTCTACGAAAAACCTCGGTGAGTGACGATATTTAAATACTTGATGCATTCCTTGGTGAGAGATCCTCGTTCGTAACATTGCTGACGAGCTAATCTTCTAACCACGACATTAGCCATTTCCGAGAATGACGTCCCAACACGAGCACGAAGATTATAAACCCCTTCATCTCCATTTCTAGGAAGAGCTCTTTGTGAAAATGGTTCCAGTAGATACGTATAAACGTAGAATTAACTATAGTTCGAACGGAAGCACATAGTTTTAACCAATACAATGAAAGTGCCGAACTGGTATTACAAATGTTCATTGGAACGCATACCATGCATTTTGGAAGACCCGCTCGCCAATACAAGTCGTTCCAATCGATTTTGGCTCTCTAACGCGGAAATTCTCCGTACTGGGTTCTGAAATTCTTATGCGGTAATACTTGTTGTTTCTGTTTATGCGGCGGTGTGTAACAGCTTTAAGACAATAGAATCTGATAAGATTAAATAAATGAACGAAACCAGATATAAACTTTTAAAAGTTCATCTTATCGTTGTTATAAACGTCACGGGGAATTGTTACCGTACATCGCAAACTATGCAAAAACAGTTGGTAATTTAAATATGGGATTGCTACGATCTAACGAAATCATTCTTAAATTCACAGATTTCCGATGTTCCCAATTCCTCTACAATTAATATAATATGGAATTTCTGTGGTTATTATCTAAACTTTGAATCCTACGATAATCGTAGCTTTTTATTTGACTTTCACTAATCACTGAAACCGCACCAACGAAGGACAAAAGAAACATTTTATTTCATTACAGCCACTAACTAGATCTGGCCTTACTATCAACGAAATTAGTTTTGAGTATCTCCCATTGTTCGGTGGGGCTGGCCACCACGTGGTTAAAGCGGGAAGGTTCGAGACTTGAAATGTTAATGAGTAACCTACTTACCCCATCTTTGTTCTACAGCGTGATTAGACGTCGCTTTGTCAGTATTCCGTGGGATATTCCAGAACTGGCCAAATATTTGCGGACTGTCGGCCGGTGCCCTCACGTAGCTACATACCTGTATGTTATGTGGGCATCTTTCAGAGAGTTTATTTGCACTATTTATACCTGCTGGGCAGTATACGTTTACCTCCGTCAGTTTTGTTTGTGTTAGTCAGCAGACACGTGTTTGTATTAGTGTGATCGTGGTTTCACAATGTTTAGCGGTTATGTTTATTTATGTATGTTTTCTAAATCGATTACTTCAGCGAGTGACTGGCTTTGGAATTGTTTTCTGGCTACTATTAAGTATGTCACATTGAAAGACTCTGTCTGATATAATGTTGTTTGTGATGCTAAATAAATATTAAAATCCTAACTAATCTCAGATCAGCAACAACTGTGTCTGTTTTCAGTTACAAAATAAAAAATTCCATGCGCGACATGTCGAGTATAATAAAATAAACATTTCCATTGCTGTAACAAAAAAACTTGAGGGATTACATACGTATAAATAACACAGCGTGAAAATAACAATATCGCTTGGAACTCTTGGTAATTTTTCACTCGAGTGTCAAATGCTCGTAAAAGATATTGGAAACAATTTGAGCGATATCTTGCCCCCGCGGACCTATTCGAAAGAGGACGTCTTTTGCGAGAAATATGAATAGCTATCACTTATTTGATCTTTATACTCAACGTGCTCGAAGAACTCAATAACTTTGTCATTAAAATTGCCAATCTATATCTGTTCTATTATGTAACAGCTCAAACATCCCTCGCTTGTAAAACTTTCGAGTGGGTGAACCTATTACAAAAGGTTTGTCCTACCTTTAACTTTTCATTCAAGACATTTATTTTTTCTTGTCCGTCCTAAAAAAACAAGTGAACGCACCATCCGCTTGGAATCATCAACTGTAGCAGAGGGTAAAGCGCCTTGTTTATTTATGTGATTGCTGCGTTCATTTCAGCTTTCCAGAAAACCACTTTATTTTTTGTTGACCTCATTTTATTTTTAATTTTGTTTAAGTTACCATTACAGCCTCTAATTTTTGAGTTCCGAATTCAACTATCTCACAAATGTTAAGGCTTTATACAAGCGACATGACAGGGGCGATACAATAGCTTTACTTCTAATCGACAATGTTCGACACTTGTTTAGTTGTTAAGTGATAATCGAATTTTGTTGCGCGATATTGTCGGAGAGAGAACATGCGCGCTATTTGTCTGCATGTTAACGGCCTAGATTTATGAGCAGCGTTTAGTTTTCGGTCCATTCTTTTCGAGTTGAGAATTACTATTAGTAATGTCGATGCTCATTGGTGCCGAGCGGGGTGGCAGGCCGGGGTCGCGGCGCGTGCGACTGGCGGCCGGCCCGCCCTCATTAATTCTCTCTCGGCCAACACACAATTCGGCCCGCGCTGTATGAGAATGACAGCACTCGTTAGTTATCCCCCGTTTGTTATGTTGTTATGACTCCGACACTATCTATTAACTGTTGATAGTGTAATTTACGAGTTATGGTTGTAGGTAGGTAGTTTATGTTAGAAACAGGATTATAACAAGATTAGTTTGCTACGGCTTGCTCGTAACAAATGCTGCGCGGCGTAATAAAACTAAACATAAACTAAGTACAAACTGGGTGTTCACGAACACGTTAAAGCTTAACGACGCTATCAGCTGGAAGTGTTATTTGAACCGTCTACTGGGAGACGTAGAGTGCAGCGTCGAGCCGGCCTGACTTGAGAGTTACTCTCGCACATGAAACGTTACGAGACAACACGGCATCAGCTCGTATCTCGTGTCGCACTCGCACTCGCACATGTGACGCTAACTTCTGACTGTGTGAAGTGTCCCAACAGTGTGGGAACTCGTTCATCTTGCTCGAGAACTTTGAATTTCATTTCGAAGCCAAAAACAAAATCTAATCAACTTATTCAATTTTAGAATGCTGTGACATCGTATTTTGCGTATCCTGTAACATGAAAATAAAAACGTGACAAAGCAACGCACGAGGGTAACTACGCATGTATTTTCCCTTTCATTTCCGGTTTGTTCAGTTGTGTAAATATTTGAAATGTAACATGAATAGATTTGAGCGTCGAATTTGGAAACATAATACATAGTGAGAGTGTCATCCTTACATGACTTAGCACATGTGTAATTGATACGCCTGTAAACAAGAAAGGGTTATAGATGGTAGTAGCAATGGTATTACCTACATCCACATTTTGAAAGTCCTTTGGTACGACGAATGCATTCTTCTGTGGGTGTAATAATAATACTCAGAGAGACTTAATGTGTACTTTACATTGGCCTATAAAACAAGAAAAATACTAAAGTAGCCAACCACGAACTAAAACCTCTACCTTTTTAAGTAAATTTCAAAAAGTTCAACAGAATAATTTGATTAAACAAACGGTACATTAGGTTCTGTCACGGTTGTAAATACAATAGTGTCCTTAGGATTTCAAAGTGTACAAGCAATTACAAAGGTTTCTCCGTCGGTTCTGGCTCGGAGGCTGTCCGAGATGTATCTAAGTAAATAGTTAACGAGTTCGCCTAAATTAGGACGCGGCTGTTCACATGGACCCGTTTTATGTTCTAGTAGAGATGTGCCGACTATCTGGCCGTATACAGTCGAATAATCGACTCAAGTAATTGAGACAAGATTATTAAAAAAAACAAGATTCCGTATAAACTTATGACATAAACGGCCATATCTTTTGATTGCGTAGACTTGATTTTACAGCACAAATGGACCACAGATTTGAGTATATAAATAAATAAATAAATAAATAAATATCTTGGGACAACTCACACACGGCTATCTGATCCCAAGCTAAGCAGAGCTTGTGTTATGGTAACCAGACAACTGATATACATACTTATATAATTTATAAATACATACATATTATAGATAAATCACACCCAGACACAGAACAAACAATCATGCTCATCACACAAAGTTTTTCCTGGGTGGGAATCGAACCCACGACCTCCGGCTCAGCGGTCAGGGCCACTAACCACTAGACCAACAGGCCCGTCAATATATGGTTTTAAAATCAACTCGATACCTCTACGCCTTTCCGAGATAAAGGGTCGTGGCAGAAAGACAGACAGATAGACAGACGGACGGACAACAAAGTGATCCAATAAGGGTTCCGATTTTGCCTTTTACGGTCTAAACTACCGGTGGTTAGGGCTCCAAAAAAGGAACCTCCTCACAATAGGACCCGTATCGAGGAGGACTGCTTCTGCCCAGTGGCGGAAGCAAGGTAATTTAGACGTTGCTTCCGCCACTGGGCAGAAGCAAGGCTTTTCATGGCTGTCCTTGGGCGGTTGCCCAAGGACAGCAATGAAAAATGCAAACCATTAATTCTACAATCTTTTTATTTTATTAGCTGGCACCCGCGGCTTAGCTCGAATGATGATTGAAAAAAAAGTGTTATTCCAAACTATTATCTAACCTCTGTGTTTCATCAAGACATCCATTCATACATGCATCCTCACAAACATTCGCATTTATAATATTAGTAGGATTATAAATAGTAGGAAGTAGTATTTATGATATTAGTAGGATGCAGCCTTATAGTTTTTTACTTGACTACGGCAATCACAAAGCTGTATTTTGTATGTTTTTGTATAATGTATGAATCGGAAATCATCCTTTGGTAGACGATGCAATTTAAATTCAGAAAAAAAAACTAATTGCAAGGCAATATATCAGGGAGTGCGTTGTATAATTTACTTAATGCTTGGACTCAGCTGTACTCTACATGTAATGCGCTCCTAGACACTACCGAAACCAATTAAGGACTAAGCCGACTAGTTGGCCTTTTACAACCGACTAGTCGGCCAATCATAGTGGGCCCATCTCTAGTTTATAGTGACAAATATGGACCTTCGGGCTTAATATTACGTACTACCAAGCACTCACACTTGGCTAGGGTCGGAAACAATTTCGTCATCAACTATTCATACCAAGCCTAAGTAGATAACACTTAACTGGTAAACAAGGTATATTCTCCCCACTCTGTATATTTATTTTGAGAGCAATTTCCCTAATAACTTTGAAGCGCTTACAAAGGAAATTGGCGATCCGGCTTGAGGACACTTTGAACCTTCCCAGGAATGTTATCTCTTCCCACGGGAAATGTCTCTTTAGTGCATGAATTTTAAACTTGCAATAATAAGGCTAATGCTTACCGCAGCTTCTCAGTGAAAATGTAATGGTTGTCTTGATAAACGCTTCCTTTTTAGGGTTCAGTACCTCAAAAGGAAAAAATTGATTTTTTTTTTCGGGTGGGAAGTCATCCAATGACTTCCCCCGCTCTGGGCCGAGCGGGGGGGCATGTTAGACTTGTACTGACTAAAACCCACCCATGTTCCTTCTGTTGCCCTTTACGTTCCGGGGCCGCGGTATCTCTTTCGAACAACCCGCAACCCCGGCAGGGACATGGAACCCTTATAGGATCACTTTGTTGTCTGTCTCTCTGTCCCTTTATCTCGGGAACGCGTGGAGCTATCCAGTTGAAATTTAAACCATATGCTCAAGTATGTGGTATCTTAAAGCTTTGAAATAAACCATCCACCAACCCTCTAAGTCTACGCAGTCAAAAGAAATAGCCATTTGTATTTTATATTAGATAGGTAGAGAGAGAGAGAAACTACTCCATGTTAACTCATTCCCTATTTTTCAGTCCTATTCTGAACACAAGGAGCACGTCGCTAAATTATATCAGACGGTCAGGTCAATCTTTAGGTTAAGCCGCGCTAGCCTGGGTTTTTCTGTCGATGGGTGACAACCCATCACATGCCGAATTTCTAACGTGCCTCGGAAAGCACGATTAACCGTTGACAGTAAAATTGATTGTCCACAATTATTGAGCAGGATCAACTTTCGTGTACCCACTAAAAGTCCAAGAGCTCTTTGCGCCCCCCACTACGCAGAACTGTCATTGATGCTAATTCCCCTAACCCCCGCAAATGTAAGTTATTGAACAGCTGCAGCGATCTGGTCGATTTTCACTCTGACTCACTTTATAGGTTTAGAACCGTTATTTATAAGAACTGGTAAAATGATTTTAGTGTTAAGGCTTGCATGTTAATTTAATTAAAATTTTAACAAATACAGTTTCAGGTCATAATAAAGGTACTCAGCTTTGAACTCATGTAACTTTAAGTACCTATGCACTCAATGAACATTAATATAATGCATGTCCTTACCTGTACGAAATTGGTACACCAGTTTATAAGTTTACTAGCTTTTGCCCGCGGCTTCGCTCGCGTTAAATTCGGGGTAACACAGTTCCCTAGCGCCTTATTGATTTGTAATAGCAACGCTAAGTTTTCTCTTTTCTTCCCCCTTTCTCCCTCACATCCCACTTTTTTTAGCTTATGTCCGTCTCCTGGTTCCTAACTAACTCTATACCAAAATTCATCAAAATCGGTTTAGCCATTAAAGCGTGAAGAGGTAACAAACAAACTCACTTTCGCTTTTATAATATTAGTAAGGATTCGAAGTATTTCCTAGCATAAATAAAATAAAAAAAAAATCCAGCCACTAACTAGGTTGTAGAAATAAGATAGGTTATCTTGTTTGACTGGACGCCGACCCCAACATAGTCAGGAAAAGGCAAGGTGATGTGAACTTTTTGGTTCCTTTACACATTTATTTATTTAATTACGATATGAACTGACAAGAGGGTTGTCATCTGTTTTCTCTGTCAATTTATCAATGTCTTACTAACTATTTTAAGGGCTGATTTTTAATTATTACATAACTTTTATCTAAAGAGTAAATGTGAAATTTTGACAGTGTCCGTACAAATACTGACAAAATGACTTATTCGTCGGATAAAACTTAACTGGCGATTGATAAATCGGCCTTAAGTTAAATAAAGCTTATATCTTCAGTTTATCAGTGCTTATAATGCATCACTAGGCGAATCATAATCCTAAACATAGACACTTTAAAGTGTCATAGTACGTGGGGTGCAAAGTCAGAAAACCTCCACGTGTGCCTAGTGGCTGCTGCCCTCGTCGATCCGTTGAGTGGGAGCAGCAGTTGCTGGGCCGGTGCACCCTGGGCGCGGACAGTGGCATTCCCCGAGTAATGGGGAGAAATTCCTATTCCTTGGGGAAGACCACTGTCCGTGGCGAATATTCTGACGTGGGAGGGGTCCAACCCGGACCACCGGTGCGTTGTTCCGCGTGACCCTCTGATAAGCAGAGGGCACAGCGGAGGAGCAAGGGCGGGCTCGGTGTGCACTCACCATGCCCCGAGCAGACAGAGGAGGCACTCCTTCTCTGTCCCCGTCGATCTCGTAACCCCAAACCGGAGTGTCGTGGATCACGTCTCGCGGCTTCGATTGGGACCGAGGGTCTTGGCTTAACCGCCCGGACCGCGAGGTAGAAAACCTCTATAAAAAGTCACCCCGAATCTCAAGCGGCGGCGCACCGCGAGGAGATGAATGGCTGACGGGTGTTCCCATGGAACCTTCAGTCGTTAGTGCGACCCCCGCCAGAGTACCAGCCGACCCTCTGGCGGGTTATAACTTAAGGCTTGTCTGGGGACAGGGGGTACCCCCAGAAAGGACAACACATATCCCCCATACTCGTGGGAACAAAAATGGATTCTAATTTTTCAAAACCCAAAGACGTAGACAGGGAGAGAGACGCAGATAGGGAGGTTACTGATGCGGGGTGCGAGTCCGACACCGCATCGAGTGTGGCGAGCGCGGGAAGCTCAACGAGCTCCCGCTGCGAAAGGGCCGAAGCTGCTACGAGGGCGGACGCTAAGTCCTTCCTCAAGCGGCCCAGGCAGGTGGACGACCAGGGGTCAACCACCGAAGGGGAGCTGGCTTCGGCACGCAAGATCCCCACCAGCAAGCGCGGTGGAGTGCGCGAGCGCGGTGGAGTGCGTGGCCGTGGCCGAGGCAAGGGCGAGGGCCCTCTGACCCAGAAGGCTGGTGAGTCTGGGAGGCCCTCGGTCGATACCGACCCTGAGGAGGTTTCCCCAAATGTGGAGGCAAATGCAGATGGCGGCTCCAACCAGGAGCGTAAGGCCAGATTTGCGGAGGCAGTGGAGGCCGCGGTCAAGGACGTGGCCAATAAGATAAAGAAGGCCTCCAAGTTCAAGGCCGTGGGCGCGGCCGCGGCCACCATAATTGCGGCAGCAGAGGCCAGCTTCACGCCCCCTCCTGCGTCGGACGAGGTGGCCCAACTGCGGGCGGAGGTGGCCCGCCTGACAGCCGCCACGGAGCTCCTCTTAGAGGAGAACCGCAAGCTGCAGGCGGACCTGGCCAGCCTGCGTGGAGCCGGTTCCCCGGGGGCACCCAAAAAGGGGCCACAGCAGCAGACGAGCCATGCCGAGCCGGTTGAGAACCAAATTCTCAAACTGGTTCGGCAAGAGATGGCTGCCTTCCAGGCGCGGTTCTCCGTCCTGGAGGCCAAAGTGCTGCGCCCGCCTCTGGCGGCAAGTCAGGCGCCAACCAAGGCGGCAAGCAAAGGCCGGGGGCCGGCTTCGTACTCGGCCGCGGCCGCCTCTGGCCTGAAGCCTCCTAGCCAGCCCACTAGAGTGCCGGCTGCGCCGGTCCCGACGGCACCGGCTAGAACGACGCAGGCCGCGCCGAAACCGGCGCAGGCCGCGCCGCCGAAACCGGCGCAGGCCACGGCGAAACCGGCCCCGGCAAGTGCGGCGCCGGCTAGGAAAGCCCCTAAAAAGGGCAAAGCGGCGAAGACGCCAGCGCCAGCCGCCGCCACCGCCCCCTCGCCTGACTCTCCGACGGCCGAAGCCGGGTGGGAGGTGGTCGGGGAGAAGAGGAGGGGGCGCAAGGCGGCCAAAGCGGCGAAGAAGAAGGCGCAGAAGAAGCGGCAGCGAAACGGCGCGGCTAGGCTTCGCGCCCCGAAGACCGCAGCTGTAGTGCTTACACTACAGCCGGAAGCGGAACAGAGGGGCGTGACCTACCGCGACGTGCTCGCTAAGGCGAAAGCGGCGGTGGACCTGCAGGAGCTCGGGATCACCGGGGGCCTCCGGCTTAGAGTCACAGCGACTGGGGCTCGGATGCTGGAGATACCCGGTGCAGCAAACAGCTCGTCCGCCGACGCCCTGGCTGAAAAGCTCAGGGCGTCCCTAGATGCGGACGAGGCCCGAGTGTCCAGGCCTGTCAAGTGCGCAAGTCTGCGCATTTCAGGCCTGGACGACTCCGTGGTGGAAGAGGAGGTGGTGGCTGCCGTCGTCAGGACTGGTGGGTGCCCTGCCGACCAGGTGAAGGCAGTGGGCACCGTACGTCCTGACTACGGGGGCATGCGAACTGTGACGGTTAGCTGCCCCGTGACGGCGGCCAAAAAGATCGTGGAGGGCCGAAGGCTCCTGGTGGGCTGGGTCTCCGCGCAGGTCAAACTGCTGGAGCCCAGACCTCTGAGGTGCTTCCGCTGTCACGTGGGTCACCACGTGGCAGTCAAGTGCTCGGAGGTGGACCGCAGCCGCCTGTGCTTCCGCTGCGGTCAGCCCGGTCACAAGGCCGTGACCTGCGACGCCGCGCCGCACTGCGACGCATGTGCGACGGCGGCCAGGCCGGCCGATCACCGGGCGGGAGGCAAGGCCTGCGCACCACCCGCCAAAACCAGGGGCAGGGGAAGGTCCTCCGCGACCACCGCCACCAACGCCGCCGCCGCAGCTGTCGCCGCTGCTGCCGCCGCTAGCACTGCCGCCGCTGACGCCACAGCGGCGGCAGCCGGGCCAACAGAGGGAGCCCAGGAGGGGGCTGTAATGGAGTGCCAATAACGGCCCCATTGCGCCTCCTCCAGGCGAATATCAACCACTGCGCCTGCGCTCAGGATCTCCTGCTCCAGAGCATGGCGCAGTGGTCGATTCATATCGCCGTGGTCGCTGAGCCGTACTTTGTCCTCCCCAGGGACGACTGGGTTGAGGACCTGAGCGGCTCAGTGACCATCATCTCGTCGGCCGCCGCCGGTACCCCGTCCTTCGAGGGTGTCAGGAAGGGTCAGGGGTGCGTCGCTGCACGGTTCGGGGATATGGTCGTAGCGGGCGTCTACTTCTCCCCGAGCCGAACTCTCGCCGAGTTCCACAACTCCCTCAGAGAGTTGACCGTCGTCGTCGGTAACCCCTCCCTCCCCGTGCTAGTGCTCGGGGACTTCAACGCCAAGAACTTGGCTTGGGGTTCTCGCTACACGGATGTGCGGGGAAGGATGGTGGAGGACTGGGCACTGGAGACAGGCCTGGTCGTCCTAAATCGGGGTTCTGTCCCCACGTGTGTGCGGATGCGGGGCGAGTCTGTGGTGGACATTTCGTTCGCGAGCCCCGCTCTGTCGCCGCGTGTCGTCGACTGGCGCGTCATGGAGGAGGTGGAGACCTACTCCGATCACCGGTATATCCGGCTCGACGTCTCCACCCAGACCTCCAGCGCGCCGGTCCTACAGGCCCCGAGTGGTCCGCGTTGGGCGCTGAAACAGCTGGACCGGGAGCTCCTCCTGGAAGCCTCGATCGTGCAGGCCTGGGTGTCATCACCGGACAGGCCTGTCGACACTAACCACGAGGCGGACTGGTTCCAGGAGGCCATGTCTGAGATCTGTGACGTGGCAATGCCCCGAGTCCGGCCTGGAAGCGCCCGGCGTCAGGTGTACTGGTGGTCGCGCGAGCTGACGGCACTGCGAGAGGCATGCGTCGCTGCGCGACACCGGTACGCCAGGCACCGCAGGCTCCGCATCAGAACACCAGATGCGGCAGCCATCGAGGCGGAGCTGTATGAGGGGTACAGAGCGGCGAAGACCGCCCTCCTAGAAGGTGTCTTGCGGGCCAAGGATCTGGCCCGCGAGGAGATGCTGGAGTCTCTGGACGGGGATCCGTGGGGGCGCCCATACAAGATGGTGCGGGATAAACTCCGCACCAGGGCCCCCCCGCTGACGCAGAGTCTCTCCGGCCCCAACTAGTTGAGGATGTGGTGAGCGCTCTGTTCCCTTCGCGAGGGGAGCATGCTCCTCCGCCCATGGCTCCGCCGCTTGCGGTGCCACAAGCGGACCACGAGGACAACGACGACGACGACGTTCCGGAGGTGACTGGGGTGGATCTGAGAGCGGCGGTGGGCAGGCTGAAAGCCAAAAACACCGCCCCGGGACCCGACGGCTTGCATGGCAAAGCCTGGGTCCTGGCCCTGGAGGCTCTCGGGCCCCGACTACTAGGGCTCCTAAGCGCATGCTTGGAGAGAGGCCAGTTCCCACTTCGTTGGAAGACGGGGAAGCTGGTCCTCATTCAGAAGCCGGGGCGCCCTGCGGACTCTCCGTCCGCATTCCGGCCCATTGTGCTGCTCGACGAGGTGGGCAAGCTCTTTGAAAGAGTAATTGCAAACCGCCTCGTCGGGCACCTTGTGGGGACGGGGCCGGATCTTGCGGAGCACCAGTATGGTTTCCGCAAGGGGCGCTCGACGGTGGACGCCATCATGCGCGTGAGAGCCCTCACGACGGGGGCTGCAGTGTCCAGGGGTGGGGTTGTCGTGGCGGTGTCTCTCGACATCGCTAACGCGTTTAACACCATGCCCTGGGGCTGCATCAGGGAGGCACTCCAATACCACCGGATGCCGACCTATCTTCGTCGTGTGGTCGGGGCATATCTGACGGACAGGGCCGTCATATACCCCGGTCGCTCTGGAGAGTGGAACCGGCGAGAGATGTCGTGCGGTGTCCCACAGGGATCGGTCTTGGGGCCGCTCCTGTGGGACATCGGCTACGACTGGGTGCTGCGCGCCGACCTCCCCAGCGGCGTCAGTGTAGTTTGTTACGCTGACGACACGCTCGTCCTGGCTCAGGGGGGGTCGCACCAGGCGGCGGCCGACAATGTGACACGCGGGGTTGCGATAGTCGCGGAGAGGATCCGGCTACTGGGTCTCGAGGTGGCCTTGCACAAATCCGAGGCCATGGTTTTTCATGGCCGCGGAAACACGCCACCGTCGGGATCCCAGTTGAGGGGTTCGCATCGGCGTCGGGTCGACGATGAAGTACCTGGGAATCGTCCTCGACAGCCGGTGGAACTTCGTCGAACACTTCCGACGTTTGGCTCCCAAGCTCGAGCGGACGGGGGCTGCTTTCAAGCGGCTCCTGCCCAACCTCAAGGGGCCAAACGCCTCCTGCCGTAGGCTCTATGCCGGAGTCGTGCGGTCCATGGCCCTTTACGGGGCCCCAGTATGGGCGCGTTCTTTAGGGCGGCGCGCCGCCCACTATCTGAACGCGCCCCAAAGGGTGGTGGCCATACGGCTTGTCCGGGGCTACCGCACGATCTCCGGCGAGGCAGCAAGCCTCCTTGCCGGACTGCCACCGTGGGATCTGGAGGCGATAGTCCTCGCGCGCCTGTTTGAGTGGCGCGCGGAGGCACTACACCGGGGGGAAAACCCACTGCCGCGGCAAGTTGCCGCTCGGCGGGCAGACCTCCGGTGCGATCTCATGGTGGCATGGAGAGAGCGACTGTCGCAACCCCGTGCAGGGCACGCTACAATAGTGGCGGTAAGTCCCCTCTTTGAGGAGTGGCTGGAGAGGCGTCATGGCGTCCTCACCTACCGCCTGACGCAGGTCCTCACCGGACACGGAAGTTTCGGGAGGTTCCTGCACATCATCGGGCGGGAGGAAGAGCCCGGGTGTCACCATTGTGACGATCGCCCGGAGGACACGGTGGAGCACACAGTGGCGATCTGCCCGGCTTGGGCGGAGCACCGCCGTGCCCTCGTAGAGGCGATCGGCGGCGGCGATCTCTCGCGTCCGGCCCTGGTCCAGGCCATGGTCCGGAGCGAGAGGGAATGGGAAGCGGTCACCACCTTCTGCGAAGCAGTAATGTTAGCGAAGGAGGTGGCCGGGCGTTTGAGGGAAAGAACATCTGCCCAACCCAGCCGCCGCGGGAGACGCCCATGGCGCCGGGCGCCGCGAGACGACTTCCGGCCACCGTAGATGCGGGCCTGTGGGCGGTGAGCAATGGGTAGTTCACCGTCCGTCCGTCGATTGACGACAGGCCGTGTCGACGGCGCGTTCGTGTTTCACGCGCGCCTCAAAGAGAGTCAGCAAAGCAGAGGGGCTTGCCAGAGCCTCTGCCTGCCGGGGTTGCGGGTTGTTCGAAAGAGATACCGCGGCCTCGGAACGTAAAGGGCAATAGAAGAAACATGGGTGGGTTTTAGTCAGTACAAGTCTGACATGCCCCCCCGCTCCACCCAGAGCGGGGGAAGTCATTGGATGATTTCCCACCCGAAAAAAAAAAAAAAAAAAAAAAAAAAAAGTGTCATAGTACGTAGTTTGCCGCATGCAGTCTTACCTAACTGCCTTTTAGTTTCCTTCGCAGTTCGTGGCTTCAAGATAAAATGATACCTACAAAAAGCTACCAGATAGAAGTTTTAAACTGCGACTAACCCATCCGCTCTGCTACGCATGTTACCGCTTTGCGTTATATAAAAGGAAAAAACAAAGTTAATGCTAAGACAAGGACACATGTTGATTTTATAAGCCAACCATTTCGAGTCAAGGCTCCACGTGTTCGATTGATTAAAGAGTTCGGTACAGTCACAACAGGTAATTTTAAGAAGGTATAACCTCAAGGCCGAAGGAAACACAGAAGGTGGAAACGGATAGAAATCAGAGATATGAATGGACAACTTTTGTGTTTATAGACAGTATATAATATTCTAATAGCATTGGTCTAGTGTTACGTTACCGGGTTTAATTCCCGGATTGAAAAAAGTACTGTTGGATTTTTTCCATTACGAATTTCTCAGTAGCAGCAACGGAGTTTGGATTCGTATCCAGTTGATGGTAATAAGCTCACCCCCATTAATATGGGATGTAACATAACTGGAGAAATATAGGTGTATTATTAGGTACGCTTCTTGCAAACCCTACATGAATTGCAAGCGTGATAATACGTTTATTTTTTAAAAATCGTTCCGTTTGACTTTGCCTTTCTTTAAATCTCGATCTCATGCCATGGACACACAAATGGGTACTATGTTGAGAGAGCGCTGTACCCTATTTATGAAAATGTGCTCAAATGAGGCCGCACTAAATGTCTAACAGCGTGAATAATGTTATCCAACTTGGCTGAATAATGGTAAACAAATATAGACAAACTGAATAAAAGCTAATGAACCAAGTACACATTCCTAATACGAAAATACTAAACAATTTCCGCAATCAAACCGTCTTCTAATTTTAAATAATTCGTCAATGTATGTCTTATCAACGAGTAAGTGAGATTTTATCAACTGAGTGATGAATTCGATTCGTCTTGGGGTGAATTACAGCCAAATGTAATTCCTTTTAGAATTGAAAGGGAATACAGATCTTCGTCACAATAGAGTAGATCTTGAGTAATGTGTAATCAGCGTAGTAAAATCTAAAGCGGGTCTGTTCAAACAACGTCATCCTTTTGTTCTCGTAATAAACTCTCAGGGCACAAAAGAAATTCACCGACATCGGATGTCGCCCTGTTGAAATTTAGAGCTTTTCTCACACGCTAACGGCCGTGTCCCATCCACTCAAAGGCGGTTTATGAAAAGATCCGCCACCCTACTTGTATCTCTGTACGAATGTCGCATTCGGATCCATTGTGGCTTAGACAATGGGGTATATAAAAGAGTTCAAACTAATAAACGTGTCTATTCTATCCCACAATAGGGCGTTAAAGAGTTTTCCCGAAGGAATATAATGTAGTAGTTTTTTTTTCACAACCTAGTGCACTATTTTTAGTGTCATAGTTACGATCGTAAGAGGAAAACCTCCATAAAGGTGCTTTTGTTCTTTTTCATTTTACTTTAGTAATGGAAAAGGGTTGGGTGTATTAGCTTTCTGGCGCGGCAGGCGTCAATTGCAATTGACTGGCTCATTTGTATTCGTGTGGGAAAGTATTTTTACATAACACACCCATCATGCTAGGGATCTTATAGGGGTAAGGCAGGGTTTCTGTCGGAAATTGATGGTTACTAATGATCTAAAATACCTATGTAGCGTGAGATAGGCGGTTTTTATTAAACAAATTGTAAAATTCTCCAATTTATAAGCGTTGTTTATTTTTCTTGACATTTCCGAGACGCAAAAGAGAAAAATGTATTTTAGACAGGTGTTTTTAAGGTAACTTGCAATTATTAGAATTAAGTTTCACCACGTTCATATAAAAAACATTTCGTTTCTACGAAACTGGTGATAAACAGCCAGCTCCGCTCCAAAAGATAGTTTATAATAACCCTTCTGCAGCTGTGGCGTCGTAATTCCTTTCTTAATATTAATATTAAGACCGAGACAACGATAAAACAAGAGAAAAAGAAATTCATAACCGCGTTTGTATGCTGCTTTAATTATTTTAGGAGTCGTAAATTTTGTGCTTATGTTTTTGGCTGATTTTATTAACGTTGGCCATGAATGGCGGGGAACTAATGAATCTATAATTCAAAGTGGCATGGTTATTGTTACTGATCTATAAAATAAGTATGCAAGTATTCTAAAAACTTAACGTGATGTCAAAGATATTGTTTCACGTTTTTCCTAACGAAACGTAGTAGTAGACTAACCTCAAGGACGTGTAAGTTAAGTAAGGTTTGTTACTTTATGGTGGTATTGATGCAGTGACGGCTCACTGCGTCATTATTTAATAAGATCACACGTTTACGATAAATCGTTAAGTCATCAATCATCAGTGTATTCAATATTTTATTATTGAAAGCTTCCCACGTCATTGTTTTATTTATCTATGTACATTATGTTTCTGATATTTAAGATTTAGTCATGCCTGCTGCGGTCGATTGGTATGTTCAGCTTCTAATGCATTCGATATTTTACTTATATTTTATGCCAATGTTTAACGTAAGCCAAGCCCAGCATTTGCGAGTTCATCGTCAAACACAACATGTATATTCGTCTACATGCTGAGCAGTAGAATTCCAGCTACTCCGCATTTAAAGCAGGTTGTAACACTTAAGTAAATGGAAATGGGTTGCTGTGTTGCTCGTAAAACATGTGAACCTTAACCCAACGCAACGCAACCCTACACCGGCGGTCGCTACAAACCTACGTACTCACTGTCGCTTAAGCTGGGAGTACCAGTGTAACTCCCCTTTAATCCTCCATAATCTCCCATAGATGTCGTAGTAGACTTAAGGAATTAATGAGGCCATGTGACCCTGATATATCATAATGGGAACAACTTACCTTGTCACCCAAAAGTTTAGAATAGAATGGAGGAATGGTTGAATATTCTCTAAATTGAGAACGAAGGGAATGTTTATAAGATTTCATGAGCAAATGAAAAGTTTTATAGGAGTTGTGGCTGCTAATAGTTAATAAGGTCCTGGAATTATGAGATGATGATTTTTGTTATCTAATAAACGGTGATTTATTAAGTCATTCTATGTTATAATTTGATTAATTGGCTTTCTGTGTAGCAACTTTATCGTAATATTTTTCCTCACCCGAAAACAAAATCGAGAACAACGTAAAAGGCATTCAAAATTGGAATTGGTTGATAGAAACGAAATTTAAAAAAAAAGTTAATAAAATCCATGGGCCTTCAGATACGGAAGTTGCAAATCACTAGAGTTTTCCGATGGGTCCCTCCGGATGTTGAGAGGGAACATAGTCACCGTGGCGTGAAAGAAAAAGTTTCTCGATAACCCACAATTTGCTGCGGGCACTGGTCAGCGAAACGCGTTGTAGTACCGCTTACGATATATGTTTGTTTTGTTCTTTGCGTTTTTCTACTAAGCTTTTTTCTTTCCTTCACTTTCCATGCGAAGGAAAGTTTTTAATTCATTCTGTTGTGATAGAATCGTTCGAACTGTGCAGGGTATTTGGCAGTACGGGTCAATAAACGACGTTCCTAGCAGTAGAACATTTTTCGTTACAAGAGGTGAGATTCGCGCAAATTGAATGTTAGATGATTAGCTTTAGTTTATACGTCTGGCAAAGCCCATCCAGGCTTTAATACTGGAATATTTTTGTTAATTATTTTAATTTTTAATGCATGCTCTGTGTTCAACTAGCCTGAAGTGAAGCACCACAAATCAGTGTTCTCAAATCTCAGGAAATGAGAGATAATCTTAAAGGTTAAAAGTTGAAACACGCTGTGTATTTATGATCAGTGAACGATATTGATACTCCATGGATTATATGTTTCCTATCTAAGTACATAGGTAGCTAATATAATAATTTAGGTAAATTATTGAAATCGGTTAAAGTTGGTCGGTAATATGATTTTGACAGAGATATTCGTTTTTAATAATTACTCTTAATAAATATTTATCAATAGTTTTAATGTCATGATGTACAAAATTAATATAGAGGTCAGGCAATTTACTTGTTTTAATTAGCTTAATATCAAATGTAATGAGGCATATATTTAATGATATATGCCCCATTACAAATATTCATAACTTTAACACGTGGACATTTTAATATGCTATTTATTACGACGAACTTATTAGTATTTTTCACACGTAGAAATGAAGAAACCTGCATCTAGTTTAAAATGCAAGGTAGAAGTGGAATGCACCACGACTCCTTTTGATCCAAATTCGTTTCTCCCAAGATCTTTTACTCTGAATTCGTGAACTTTTAACTAAATTAGTTCGAACAAACGATTTATGAGCAAAATTCAGGGAACCATTGGAACGATGGAGGCGCTCCAGGTGATGGTGGTCGTGCTTTCATTATATGAAAAAGAATTATGTAGTTTCAACAATTAAAACAGGAATTAAAACACTTTTACGTAGCATACTGATTGAATTGGCTTCATTATGCAAATGATTCTGTTGAATGCAAGTACACGTATTTCACCGGAATGCAATATTCATACACCTAGATAATTATATTCCATAAACAAAAATGAATAATTTTGTACATAAATTCGAACTCAATTTCAAGAAAATTACTGTTCGGATTCCTGGGACGTCCTTTCAGGGTGAAAACGGTTTCGGGTAAAACTGTTCCATCAAAGATGTCAAATGGACTTTTATATGATTTTCCGGTGGAAAATTCAAAGCTATTGAGTAAAATAAAATTGGAGAGAGCAGGTGTTCCCAGCGGGGGTCGGCAGTGACTAATGAGCGGTCGTAGCGTGGATGGGGGCCACCCGGGACCCGCTTAAATACTTTACGCCGAACATATTAGCAAATATCGCATTACGGAAAACATTCATAATGCGTAGTACCCTTATAGCTTCCATAAAGATACTTAGAGAGTTCGAAGGTGATGTGTGTAGTGAATATTAAACTATGAAAACCCCTTGCGGGATAAAGCTTTCCTTTCCTGTTACTACCTTCAGATTTAAGGATTTTATTAGAAAAGTTATTTAGTATAATAATTGTAACTCTCTAGTTCTTTGCATATTTATAATTTAATTTGCATGCTTTTTAGCATCTCCGGCACTTTAGTTTTAAATGTGTGTTTTCATTACTAATTATTCAAATGGAGGATGAAATATTCGCAGCGTTCGTACCGTTCGCAAAAACTATTTCTTTGAAACTGGATTCAGGATTATTACTTAGATTTGTAATATGAAATACTTATTTTATTACAAAGTTAGAATAATTAGGTATAGATGGACGGGTAATAAACATAAATGATTTGATTATCCGGGAACGTGTCGACAGTATAAAGTTTTGCCTGATAGACCCACGAAGCACGTGTTGGTTTCTGACTGAAATGTGTGATATATATGTTTGTGCTTACGTCCAGTACGTATGTATGTATATCGAATTTAAAGGTAGACAATATGCGATGAAGTTACTCTAGTATTATATACTGGAACAATAACGTATACTCTTCCACCTAAAGGTCGGAAACATATGTCCCGAACGTGTAACTCCACGTAGATATTTATGTCGTCAATTTGTGAACATTTGTAACTTTGTCAGATTTTTCGTGATGTGAAAAACGTCAAAGCGAATGATAGATGACTATCGTTCCGCAATTTGGTATGGAAATACGTGCGAAATACCTGCAACAATATTTATGGGGGCGTTTTACTAGTATGTTCGATTGACAGTCGCCTAGAGAGCGGCTTGTTTACTGTGGGGCGCTACGATTTATAACCACTTGCTCTGCGCTTGTAATAAACCAGATAACTCAATTTATGGCACTAAAACGGCTGTGTGTCGTCTTGTATGATGCTGTAGTTATATCAAGTAGAGTTACGATGATCACCTCGGGTGCGGTTAATAGCGGCCGTCCTTGCGTGGCTTGCGAACTTCTACAATGGCCTGCTCCGTGCAGTGAGTTATTGTTCTCTATAATTATTGCTCAAACACCAGGTATATGTAATTGTCCTATCAGCTGACCAGCATACCTACTCGATCACAGCGCTGTCGTGATTAATTTAGTACCACATCAAATACATCCGCTCTAGCTGAAGTGGAAATCCAAACAAATGCTGCCTACATTTTTTTGAAAGTTTATATTTTATTCAGTCGTTCATTTGGTGAATACATTTTATTTTAAAAATCTACAGTGGTGCGCTGACGAGCTAACTTTTTCTATAATAACACGACAAATAACAAGCCTATGGTGGATGAGGGCGCATTTGTCTAGCTCATTTTAACCAGGTTCGCGTTACGCGACAGAAAAGATCTACGAGAAGAAAAATCTGAAAAGTATTGCCACACTTTAATTCTACTCAACAGAATTTCCCTCACAAAGCTGGTATTGAATAATAAAATACATGCATTTAAATATAAATATCAAAGACACAATTCAGATTCGCCAAATTGGATCGGTCGATTGCGATGGGATTGTGGCGGCAAGATAAATACAAATAGCTTGCTTGTGCGAAATGATTAATACGTGTTTATTCTGTGTTCCGATTGTGAAATCATTTCCGCCTCTCAATTTAAATTAATACCACTTTGGTAGCATAATACCTCTAATAGTTACGCTGACTAAGTATTTACTTTGCACATACAACTGTTTATCGTCAGGAACTGTTTGTTTATCTATGTAGTATCAATAACTTACGTTCATTTGTGTTCTTATGTACTAGAACTTGTTTATTTTTCATCTGTAATAAATCAGATTACGTTTTACCTGTGACGTTGAGGCATCCATCAAGCGGGGCAGTGCTATACAGAATTATAAGTAAATTATCCAGTCGGAACATAACAATAGAACACGACGTAGAAATATCACCGGGCAGCGGGCGAGCGGGGCCGCCCGTCTCCTCGGCGCTCGATAACAAGAACAAGTACAAGGAACAAACACAAATTTGTTGTTCCTGCAACGAGGCTCAAAAAAATAGGGGGTACATTCACATGCCAATGTATACGTTATTATAATAAACTGCCAAGCGATATTCAAACACTAAGCCTCAATAAATTTAAATCTTTTATAAAACGTAAACTATGTCTCAAAGCTTACTATAATATTAATCATTACCTTGAAGATAAAAAGGCTTGGGATTAAGCTGCTCCAATTTAGTTTACTCAGTGAGTGTCAAAATTTGCCTTTGTTTCATTTATTTATTGTCTATTCCTTTATTCTATACACTTTGACATTAATGTTTACTTTATTTTTACATTCTTTTTATTATTATTATTATGATTAGTGACATTTTATTTTCTTATTATTTTATGACATTTTATGATTTCATTATGATCTCATTAATTATTTGTTTTTTTTATTTTATTTGTTTATTGTAAATGTGAGGACCATGTGGATCATTTCTTTTATTTACTTTGTTTTTTGACGAAGGTCTGGCAGTTTGAGTGCTATAAGCGACCTACACAAATGTCCTTTTTTTGGTATTGTTCGTCGTGTCGTTGAGCTCCTTGGGTTATGAGTTGAGCTACACGATAACTGACAAATGCTTGCACTGACTGGACAGGTCCACTCAATCTGTGTGGTGCTTTCTTAAAAAGACCATTTCAGACACTATCTGCATAGTCCTCATGTAAGTTGACCAAGATTATTTTGTCTGGACTTTAAAAGAGACTATGACCTCTGAGTTTGTTTCGGCTGTTTCTTCTCAGAGTAGTCGGGTACGAAACACCGGCATCATCTAGTTTTAAAAAAATATGACGTGTAAAAGTGTTTGTGAAAACCTACTTGCAAAAAAATAAACATCATTTAACAAATTGGAAACTGGATAAACGAGGTAATAGTAAATAAAATATATCTCAGCCAATTTCATTATTGACAGTTCATATCGTTGCAGCCACACGTGGCTTTTAAAGCTTAGAGTGGGTTTATCGGAACAGATGATACTTTTAGATATTGGGATTCGTATGGGACACGATAGGGTACCGTTTGTTCAGTAATATGCTATTACTAGCTGGCGCCCGCGGCTACACCCGCGTGATATTGAAAAAAAAAGTATCCTATTTGTGGTTCTAGACTATAATCTACCTCTGCGCCAAATTTCTTGAAGATCCGTTCAGCCGTTTTGACGTGTAAGAGTAACAAACGTTCGCATTTATAATATTTGTAGGATTATAGGTTGATTTTTGAGTTTAGATATTACAGCCTTTAATTTGTTAACTCAAATTGCAGTAAATAATATTTCGTATGTCTATAAACAGTGGCTCTATGTCAAATACCGATGGACTAGCAGTACATAGTTTGGAAAAGGCTGAGTAGATGTAGATGTTGTGTCTACACACAACGCAAAACTCAGTCCAAGCACCAAATCCATTATAGAAGTGAAATTAAGAATAAAGACATACAAGAAACACAATTGCATGTTCCATTGTCTAGTACTCACGTATCGTAACGTTAGACGGAACGTAGTCTAGGATTGTAGGAAGTAAGTGGCCTGTTACAAGTACCAACGTTTACCACAATTAGTGCCTGTGTCTGCGTTCGCCTGCTCACCAGTGTACTGTATAAAACCGATTATACTTACAGTAAGACGCAAGCGACTTCTAAAACCATTCAGAGAGCTGCCCGGTTTGGCTGGCTCCCTAGAGATTGGAAGGAAATATGGAATTGGTAGCATAAGGCAGGAAAAGAGAACTGAAATGATCAGCTTGGAATTTGGAGAATAAAGTTAGAATAGTCTTTTATAAAAACCTTTTTCGAGTTTCTTTCGGGATGTTTTTTTTTTTTAATTGAATGTAAGTCAATTGGTACAAACTCCTCTAGGGTTGAGTAAATAGGCCACCCACTATAAATGTCAAAATGATTGATAATTATAATTAATGCGGCTAGACCAAATTGATTGGCGTCAACTGCTAAATTGGAACGCGACAAGCCAAATCAATATCCATAGCGTTCCAATTTTGAATATAATCTGAAAGGATTTACGTGTAACCCACTGAGCTAATAATCCATAATTTTACCTACATAGTATGTGTATAACGAAATCTATTTGTGTGACTTCTTAATTCCACATCGCTGTTTATTTGCGAGCGAAACCTCGGGGCGCAGCTATTCCTTACTTCCTTACTAATATTATAAAAGCGAAAGTGAGTTTGTTTGTTTGTTACGTCTTTACGCTTAAATGGCTAAACCGATTTTGATGAATTTTGGTACAGAGATTGTTGGGGCCTGGAGACGGACATAGGCTACTTTAAAAAAAGGATTGAGATATGAGGGAGAAAGTGGGAAGAAAAGGGAAAACTTAGCATTGGTATTACAATAAATAAGGCGCAAGGGCAAAAACTACAGATAGCAGGTACCTGTAAATCAGGAAAGGGGAACTGTGTTACCCCGAATTTAACGCGAGCAAAGCCGTGGGCAAAAGCTAGTCTACAATATAATTAGAGACAGAAATCTCGATGTTTTGACACGTGACCATTGCACCCGTGCGAAATAGGGTCGGGTCGCTAATTAAACCAATAAATTGTTCCTATTGGTTGTTGTCGCTTGTTTATTAGGTAGTGTCTTTACTAACATGCAAGTAGTTAAGTAGTAATGGGTTCAATCATTTGCCCAATTAGGTAGGTCACTAAGATTTAGGGTGAAATTAGAATGCTTGAGGACCTTTGGGAAATGGCGATTCGATGTAATCGGAACATAATCATACTCTGTTGCTGCTTCTCTTACTTGGTGGAGAATAAAGCACACTACTAAGTTGGTAACTATTACTTAGAAATGTCTGCTTTTTTTCGGATGAGAAATCATTAAATAACTAACAATATCAGACTTTTACTGAAAAACCCATTCATATTCCTTCTTTTGCCCTTTGTGTTCCGGGGCCGTGGAATTTCTTTCAAATAATCCGTACCCTGGGCCTTTGCAGAATCATCTGTTTGCGGTAAAGATTCTTAACTGGAATGAATTTTGATGGAAATCTTGTTCAACACAAGGCAGTTCTGTTCCTGTCGGAGTTGTTTGAAAGAGATGCCGCGGAATCGGAACATAAATGGGTAAAAGAAGGAACATGGATGGGTAGTCAGTAAAAGTCTAACACTACATTCCACTCCACGTAGAGCAAAAAAAAATTTGATGATATCCCATCCAAAAAATAGGCAACTCTGTTATTTACGTCAAAAAATATTTTGCTTTTCTCCCCAAAAATCTAGTCGTTTCAAACTTCTGTAAATGCTATTCACCACCACACTGTTGAAAGTTACAAATTGAGTGATATTACTTTAGAACTTTGGGGCATTTACATCTAGAAAAAATAGAACAAAGTCATTGAAAGTCTTTTTTTTGTTCAAGAACTCGAAACGACAACCGCGTAGCGCTACGCCGTAGACCTCGTAGAGGCTGGAAAAATAAACTATTTCTATTACTGAATACACAAGATTATATTTGTTCAGGGTTAGATATTGACGAAAACTTACGTCAGCTCTATTTGTCTTTGAGTTAGACAAATGGTATTTTTTGCAACTAGACAAAAGAAAGAACGCCATCTCCTTTAGATTTCTTTTTTGCCTGTGTTAAATAGATATCTGAAGAAAGGGATGTACGAAACTACACTAAGTTTTCCACTTAGTTAAATTATTGCCAGACAGAAAAACAACATTCCTAAAAAAATTTTAGAATAATCAAAACCTTTTTAAACACTGCCTGCCAGAAGTGGAGATTGTTTTAACCCAATATTTATGTAATAAAAGTGATTAGTAGGTATTTGCTCCTGTAAATTCTTTTTTGGAAAAAAATATCGTCGAGTTAAGGTAACGCAACCCGGCTTATGAATAATGTAACAGGAGCACCTTCAGTCTAAGCACTTAAATGGGTCCAAATGAAAAAGACGCGAACTTTGCAATGCCGTGGAACATTTTTTCTTTAAAATTAATAAATATTCTGTGAGCTTGATTTAAAAATACTTTCAATGTTATTCACTGGTATACCAACATGTATGATTGTGAATTTATATTATTATTCGTTTCAGCTATTTTATCAATATGAAAATTCTTGGCATTTTCCTCTCAGTTTCAATTTTATTTATTTATAGTTGAATGACGATGAATAAATACAGAAAAATTATAACATGTATTAATATTGCTTAAATTTTGATGTAACAATCTTCGGAATTCTCAAATTAAGAGGAACAGCGGCACTGTTCACGTTTTACATATAACCCGAGAGCTGGCACAGTGAAGCACGAAACACGAAAGCGAGAGAGATATAAAAGGAATCGCAGGTAACGAGAGAACAGCACTGTAAGACGAGTCGAGTCGGTTACGGCATGTTACGCTCCATTATTCCATCGTGCAGACTCAGGAAGTTATTACGAGTAATGTAGTGCCGTCGGTACGCGTCGCTTTTTGTCACGAGGACAAAAGAACAGCCACCACATAGTTTCATAGTAACAGACCAAGCCAACCAAAGCGCCCTCGCGAAACGAAATAATAATGAAGTATCTTGGTCTGTTATTCGTGACTAGAGACCTTGTCTAATTAGGGTTGCGTCATAACCAACGGACCCTGAAATATTACATCTTTGTGGTTGAACAACATGTTGTCGGCGTAATCGTAAACGGCCCTTTTAAGTCACTCACTATAGTACTAAGTTTGTTATGGTATAGTTTTGCTTTATGTTTCATGTTAATTATGAACGGAGGAGTTGAAGAGACTTTATATTAACGTACCGTATTATTCACAGTTCGTATCAGAAATAAGGAGTGCTAACGGTAACTTTTTACTAAAAATAATCTCTCCTGTTTTCAATGCGCGTGTCAGGAGAGCATAGAATACATTAGCTTTTATTTTTTTCCCGAATGTTCTAAAAGTTATCTGTGGAAAATAGGTCACAGTTGCGCTTAGTAAGCGATGGTCTAGGATCCTGCATATATCAGTGTGCGTGATTCAACAGCGGTAACTCCTAACGCTGTGACAGCACACACCAGGTGTGTTGGTAGAGCATGAACTATTGCTTATGTCGCTACAAAAAGATACACAAGCATTTTCTAGAAAGTCTTTTGAGCCAAATAAAAAGTTTAGGTATCGTTCAAGCATTTTGCGTGTGAGTATGTGCATAATTTTGCAAAAAAAAACCTCTTAAGCGCAGTATATAAAATAACCCTCACATTTTGTATTGCCTTTTAAAGGTCGTAGCTCCCTTGTCAAGCGTGACAAAAATATTACCTATGTATGAAATACATTTGCAGAGGAGGAGATTGGCTGCCTGTGAAATGATCGTAAATTTCGATGTATAATGAGCTCATAAATCTGGAGCGCCGCTCGATATCTTCTGTGCTATGTACCTGGGATGTGAGTACCTATAAACATTTTTTCATTCGTATTCCTGTTTACATGTGCTTCTGGCTAAAAGCTCTGCATATCAATTTCGCGAGGCAGTCGTGCGCCATGTTCGATTGCGCCATACTTCTATGTTTGTTCTGCGAACTAGTTTTTGGGCTGCGTTTGTAGCAGTTTTGTAGTTACCTGGCACTGAATACTCCGAATGTGCTAATTGCATAACATTTATAGACATATGAATGCAAACTATTACAGTAGAAACGGGGGTATGACGGATTTTCTGCATATCAATACAGGAATTTACAAAGAGCCGCCATAGCCATAGTCACTGCTACAATTTTGTTCTTTAGTGTCGAGATGTTAGAACTTTTTTTCGGATGTGAAATCAAATGTCTTCCCGTTTTGGGGAGAGTGGAAGAGAGTATCAGACTTTTACTGACTGAAACCCTCTGTGTTCATTGGCCGCGATATATCTTGCAAACAATCCGCAACCCCGGCAGAGATGTTCGGCGTTGCGTTGACCATTTGGGATTCAGACTCGTGTGAGTTGGCACTGAAATAATTTGATGAGATTTCAATACAAACTACTTTATTTAAACTGTTCGTTTACGAAATAAATATTTGAAGCTACGAAATTTATGTAGTGTTTGAATTTTGAGAAGTGAAATTTCAGAAACTAAACAGAACTTTGATTAATTTTAGGTAGTACAATTTTCTGTTTAGCAAAGTAGCCGAAATTAGTTATTCCAATAACAACGAACCACTTTTTTTCTTTTATACATTTTCTTACACAACCGCATAAGTTATTCAGTTTTTGTTGTAATGTAAGCAAAACATGTACCTCAAAAGATTTTCAACAAGGTAATTCAGCAGTTAGCCAGAGGCAAGGGCCTCTACTTAAACCGAGAGACTTTCTCGTCTTGTTTGTAAATTGAAATAAATGTAACAAATTATTATGATAAAGAGATTGAACAATTAAAAGGGTCCAAAAACTGTGCATAAAAAACTAGATTTTACTTTTATAATAAAGACGGAGCAGAATATATTTTCGTGAGAAAATTGTAATAGTTTCCACCGTGAATCTCTGTTAGTTGAATAGTTCGTTAAATGTACGAAGTTTTGTCTATGCTTGGAGGTTAGTAAAGAACTCATATAGTATAATATTACTACTTCTACAAAGTTTAATGAAGTAGAAGCAGCGAAAATACAGAAGAAGTTCAGCAAGTACCGATTAAATCAATATCACAAACCGCGTTTATGACATGCCAGTGTTGTCATCGTACTATACTATTAAATGCGAAAATTTATGAGGATGGATGTTTGTTACACTTTCACACAAAAACTGTTGAACAGATTCAGATGAAATTGAGCACATAGGTCTCGTGGGGCAGTTACCGATCTGGGTGAAGCCACGGGCAGAGGCTAATTAATAATATACTGACACTGATAACTTTAGAATGCTGTTTAAACGTGCCGATCGCGTTCCATTTCGATGGCGATATTCACCTTAATTGCATTAGAGTCTACATAAAAACAGTGTCACGTAAAAATAGATGCTACATAAGCATTGCATGAAGTGTGACGGTAGTAAGTCGACGCCATTTGCGGGATTGTTGCGTCACACTTCCTGCTACGAAAATCTCCAGCAGGGCTATCAAAACCGAAAGTGGCTTGGGTTAAATCCTGAGTAGATGTGTTCCGGCCGAGCTTAGACTTTGAATAAATCAGGAGGCGGAGGTCGCAAGGTGAGTCCCGTCCGCCCCCGTGGGCCGCGGACAATATTGCATTTATATGAGTTCGTTATGGGTCCGGTCATTTGCTATCCCTTTATCGAAGTCACACAATGCTTTCTATAAGCCTTGTCTATCAATGTTCTTTTAGTGCTTGACAGATCGCGCTTTTTGCTCGAATACGTTGTCATGAGGGTTGTTAGTAAACATTTTCATAGAACAAATAGTATTATGAGAACAAAATGGCGGTGTTAGATCCGATACAAAGCCACACGTCAATAGAGAATTAATTTGTCACTACTAACAAAGTTACAATTTTGGTCGCTCTGGTTTTTCTTTCATACTTTTATGTTTAAATGTATATTAGGAAGGATTTCAAATTATTCGACCTTCACGGAGCAATATTGCTTATGTATTAAGGCAGAGTATATGATCGGTGTAAGGATATCGTTGGGTGTACGAGTTTCCGTTGATTACTGCTATAAGGAAGGAAAGGCGAACATGACTAAGGTATACTTTCTAACCGATATTGCACGTTAACGTATAATTTTATGAATTTCGGGTTCATACAGTCACAATTTTATCTTCCACCACTAAAATAACGGTTTTAAAAGCTTTAGAAAGTTTCCATTTAAGATTGGTGTTTTTAAAATCATGGTCTATACGTAGATAATAATATTCTGAATCCGTGTAGCCAGTCAGCCAGGCGCCAAAAATTAAGAGGCAGATCGACAAACAGTGTGTCTTACTTTTATTCAGCATTTCCACAGCAGTATCGAAGTATTTTCGGCATTTTGTTGGGGAAAAGTGGATAAATTATTTGGTACACCTCTGCCTAAGCCTTTGGGGATTACATTCGTGGTGCTATGTTATATTTTTATATCATGGTATAATTAACACCTGCTTCTCTTCTTTTTCTTTGCTTCTTTTCTTCTTTTAACCTCCTAGCACAGGTATATCTTTTACTTAAAAGGAAGTCCCTATGTAATATTTACTGTAAAACTTGTACAAGCCAATAAGCCTTTTTTCATGGAAGGATAAAAAATAAATATTAATTGAATATAAATAAGTATTTTTAAAATCTAGATCATAAGATATTTATTTTTGATCACTAAAAGAATTAACTATCTTAGAACCTCAAACAGTGTAATATGTAACCTTATTGGGAATTATATTTTTGAGCCGTTTAGGGTTGAAACTCCTGAACCGTGGGGTCCTTGTGCTCACAGCCTTTTTAAGGATATTTCAAAACGTTTGGTTGACACTTCCCGTGACTCAAGGGCTGTCTTTTACTTTGGCCAGAGGCTTAGTGTTGCCATATAATGTGGCAAACGGTCGGGTACCTAACCACACAATAAAAAAAAGATTAGCACAAAAATGTAAATGCATACAGCCCGTTGAGATTCATAATTATGAAACTCATTAGACCTCATGTGGGATGCCTTATCTCATTAGGATTCTTCAGCTTAATGGCTGCCACCTAGATTTGACCATGACCGATGTAAATAATATAATGTGTGAAATTATTGTAGTTACTTTGTTTAAGTGAGAAAAAAATATACACATATAACTAACACAAAGATAGAACATAACAACAACGAAACTCGAAAACAGCACGGTTAGTGCAGGGGCTGAAGGATTGACTGCTTCGCTGCATGTTCGATTCCCGCACGAAACAAATATTTGTATGGCCTACAAATAGTTGTTTCGGGTCTGACTGTTTCTGTATGTGAGTTTAATTGTTTGTAAACGCACTCACGATACAGGAAAAATCCTAGTGTAAGGCAAAGTTTTTTTTTAAAGTTTAAAATAGGCGGACTTAATGCCACAAGGCATTATTTACCAATCAACTCTTGGGTTTAAAAAGACAACATTGTGATAGGGAAAAAATAATATTAATTGATATTGGGTGGTTTATTTTTTGAATGTCAGTTTATATGTTTTCGTTAAATTTCTTTCTATTATTGTACACCGTATTATTTAATATATACATCTTTCAATTTTTTTCACCTTACTTTGTGAGCCACTTACAAAAATGATAAATTGTATATTATTCTTTTCTATTTTGTTATTCTTTAGCTATGACCCCCTCAAGATAATATTCAGCATCGGTCACATAGCCCTAGAAAAAAAGCGATATCAACAAGACAATTTCTTCGCGGTAATAGAATCTGCGGCTCATAGCAGCGTTATCCAAGATCATTGAGCCACCAAACTTGGACAATAACGCATTGTCTTCGTGGTTGGCGGTTTCATCCCCATCTCAAACCCTTTCAAACCGTCTATCGAAATTCCTTCCGCAGTATTACCCTTCACAAGATATTTAATTAATTTCTAAACACCTTTTTGCCATATTTCGTACACTAATGGAAAAGCCCTAGATAGATAGACACCTCATTGGTGATAGTCTTTAAGAATATCAGTGCGGTTACCATAACGTCTTACAGCTGTATTTTTTATTTAGTCAAGTACAGTATTGGTTTAATCTTGTTCCAGTGTGGGAAAGAGATGACGCTAGACATCCTGTATAGCTCTGTCTCTTTCCCACAATGGAATTACATTGAAAACAATCCTGCTTTAAGGCGACACTAAATGACAGCGACCTTGAGCCACTGGGATAGAGCTGGCGGACGTCAAGCCCTGCGACCGAAGATTGTTCTAATAAA